>CM038141.1:456130901-457377151 GCA_021437245.1 Aegilops speltoides
CCACCTTGGGCCCTCTCCTTGTCGCGCCTCTCGTACTCAGCTTTTTGCTGCTCGACGAGATACTCGGCGCTTGCGATTGGAGAGATCGTGGCCCTTAGTGCGTGAATTTTGCAAGATTGCTTGTCGGAGCCGTCCCGCTGTCGGCTGCCGCTTCTGAGGCAGGCTCCTTGCGGAGCCGCCACTGTGTTTGCTTGGCGGGAACCTCCTTGCCGGACTTCTCGACGGCAAGCACCTCTTCTTGTTCGCCTTTTGGTTGTTCCGCCGTCGCCTCTTCTTTGCTTGGCGGCGGCGTCGTCTTCTCGCTTCCTCCTGCGCAGCATCCTCCCGGGAGTCTCCTCCCTCTTCCACAAGATGCGCCTTATCAGCCAGAGCATAGAGCTCGTGACATCCCGAATCTTGGTCATCGCCATCTCTTCACGCATCTGGCGGTTACGCGCGTTCGGTGGAACGCGCTGATAACCGCGGCGGTGTGGACATCGAGGATGTTGTCTGCACACGGCTGAAGCGTTGGATATACTTGCGCAAGGATTCTCCTTCATTCAGGCCAAAATGTGGAGATCGCTCTCTGGCCGTGGGGTTTGTGGCCGCCCGATGAAGGCGCCAACAAACCGATGGCAAAGATCTGCCCAAGAAGAAATGGAGCCTTCCGGCAAGTGCATAAGCCAAGAACGAGCGTTCGCTAGGGAAGTAGTTCGCCAGAATCTTCTCGTCGCGCCCCCCGGCAGCCTGCACCGCGATGGTGTAGACACTGAGGAACTCCGAGGGGTGCGTCTTGCCGTCGTACTTCTCCGGTACGTCAGGCTTGAAATTCTTCATGCTGGGCCACTGGACGCGCCGCATCTCGCGGGTGAACGCAGGGCATCCTGCCGCGTACGGCAAGTCGCCTGGTTCACCGGGCGCGTGCGCGTCGACAGCGTTCCCAGCTCTCTGGTCTGATTGTCGCCGAGCTTCTCGGCGGCGCTCGATTGTGGTCCGAGCGTCTTCTTGTCGCCGGTCGTCGAGGACCTGGCGTTGATCTCGACGAGCCCGCGGATCCGACGATGCCGTGGAGCCGTTGTCGGCGTTGTTCCGGCGGGGCGGCGTCTTTTGCTTCTGTGGCGGGGAGTGCACGGTGGTTGCACCCCCGGCGGTCTTGTCGCCGTCGGCCTTCGTCTTCTCAGCTTGCCGCGGCCGCGAGGTCACCGGCTGCTGTGAAGGGTCGTTGTTGGCGAAGGCGATCAGGCTCTGGATGGTAGCCCTCCAGTCTTCGGCCTTGTCCGCCGCTGGAGGGAAGTCGAGGAGCAGTTGCGCCCTTGCGAGCGCTTCTGCCGGAGTGGAGGGGAGCGGAGCGAGCGGTGCGAGGAGCGGGATATGCTCGGACTCCTAACAGCGTTAGAAGGAGCAGGGTCCTGCCCCGGCGCCTTCGCTTTGCTTGTGTCCGGACGGTGGTCCGGAGCATCCCGCGAGCCTCCGGTGTGTCCTTGCCCCAGCATGCGGATACCACCTCCCGTGGTATGGCGCTGCTGGGTTGTCGTGTGCTGAGATGGACGCGGCGTGTCCCGGAGACCGAGGCGCGGTCATCCGTCTTGTCCTTGGATCTGGTGGCGCCGCGAGTGTCCTCGCCGGTGACCACCCTTCCGACGGCGTCTCCTCCGCCCACCGTTGGCTCCGGTGGCGGCGGATGAACATGAGACGGACTCTGCAACCTCAAGCCTTCCTCTTCGGGGCCATGGCGCAATTGTTGATGAAGTTGCTGATGAAACTGTAGAGGTTGATGAAGAACACGCCCGCGTGAACGCCGGATCAGGTCCGCACAACCTCGACGCCCCCTACCTGGCGCGCCAAAGATGCCGGGGGAAACTGCCCGCCACGAACACCTATGGGGCCGGGGCCCCTTGCCTGTGCGGTACGAGGGCGGAGGGAGCACAGAGAGCAGATCGTAGCGAGCACGCGGGCAGTTTTACCCAGGTTCGGGCCGCGACGGACGCGTAAAAGCCTACTCCTGCCTTGGTTTGAATTGAGCTCGGGAGCTTGAAGAGCTACAGTAGCAGCTACACCGAGCGTGAGAGTTGTAAAGGTTTCTAACCGAACGAGCCGAACCCCCTCCACGTTGTGCATGGGCCTCCTTTTATAGTGCAAGGGGTCACCGACAGGTGTCAACGTAGGAGAAAGGGGTAAAAATGTAAAAGAGGTGGTAGTTGGAATAGTGCGGAACAAAGTGAAGCTACGGTCGTGAGCAGTGGTCGCTACCTACTTTGACATGGGGACAAGGGCATTTAATGCCCGTCGCCGTCGATCCCAAAAGCTCCCGCCCTTGCATGGAGCAGGAAGGTTGTCAATCGTGGCAAATTGGGGTCTAGGGACCCACCTTGGTACCGACATTGAGTAATAGTCCCCAAAACGCTGAGTAATAGTGCGGGCGGACCAGAATCGAACAAATCTAGGATTATTGATGAACAATACATAAACGTACCTCGGGGTTCGTCAACCATGGAAATTGCTCAGGGACCCCAAATCAGTGAGTAATAGTCCATGAAACGGGTCAGAATCGACAAAAGAACAGGAGTGTTGATGACCAACACGTAAACGCACCCCGGGGTTCGTCAATCGTGGAAATTACTAAGGGACCCCAAAACTGAGTAATAGTCCAACAAACGGGCCAGAATCGGCCCAAACTGCGAGACTTGACAACCAACACGTAAACACACCTCGGGGTTCGACAACAATGCAAATCGCTTGGGGACACCAAAAGAGTGAGTGATAGTCCATGAAAGAGCCCGAAATCGGACAAATCTAGCATTATTGATGAATGATACGTAAAGGCACACCAGGGTTCATCAATAATGGAAATCGCTTCGGGACCAAAATCAGTGAGTAATAGTCCACGAAACGGGCCAGAATCGGCCAAAACTGTGAGTGTTGATGACCGACACGTAATCGCACGTTGGGGTTCAACAACTATGGAAATCGCCTCGGGGCCCAAAAACGGTGAGTAATAGTCCACGAAACATGTCAGAATTGGCCAATTCTGTGACTGTTGACGACGGATACGTAAACGCACCCCGGGCATTATCAATCGTGGAAATCGCTCTAGGGACCCAAAACGCAGAGTAATAGTGCAAGAAACGAACCAGAATCGAACAAATCTAGGATTATTGATGAACGATACATAAACGCACCTCGGGGTTCGTCAATCATGGAAATTGCTCAGAGACCCCAAATCAGTGAGTAATAGTCCATGAAACGGGCCAAAATCAGCCCAAACTGCGAGTGTTGATGACCGACACATAAACACATCCCGTTGTTTGTCAATCTTGGAAATCACTCTGGGACCCCAAAACTGAGTAATAGTCCAAGAAACGGGCTAGAATCGGCCAAAACTGCGAGTTTTGACAACCAACACGTAAGCACACCTTGGGGTTCGACAACCATGAAAATCGCTTGGGGACCCCAAAATGGTGAGGAATAGTCCATGAAAGAGCCTAGAATCAGACAAATCTAGGATTATTGATGAACGATACATAAACACACCTCGGGGTTCGTAAATCACGGAAATTGCTTAGAGACCCCAAATCAGTGAGTAATAGTCCATGAAACGGGCCAAAATCGGCCCAAACTATGAGTGTTGATAACCGACACATAAATGCACCCCGTTGTTTGTCAATCGGGGGAATCACTCTGGGACCCCGAAACTGAGTAATAGTCCAAGAAACGGGCCAGAATCGGCAAAAACTGCGATTGTTGATGACCGACACGTAAGCGCACCTTGGGGTTCGACAACCATGGAAATCGCTTTGGGACCCCAAAATGGTGAGTAATAGTCCACGAAACGGGTCATAATCGACAAAAAAGGAAGTGTTGATGACCAACACACAAACGCACCCCGGGATTCGTCAATCGTGGAAATCACTTCGGGACCCCAAAACTGAGTAATAGTCAAGAAATGGGCCAACACGTAAGCACACCTTGGCGTTCGACAACCGCCCAAACACCAAAACGGCGTCCATGAAAGAGCCTGAATTGACAAATCTAGTCTTGACAACCAACACGTAAGCATACCTTGGGGTTCGACAACCATGAAAATCGCTTGGACACACGAAAGCGATGATTAATAGTCCATGAAAGAGCCCAAAATCGGACAAATCTAGGACTATTGATGAACGATAAATCACCGGACCCCAAAACCGAGAAATAGTTCAAGAACGGGCCGAATTATGGAAATGCACACCCGTAAGCACACCATGGGGTTGTCAATAATCGCTAGTAAATCGCCAAAATGGACCCAAATAAGTGAGTAGTAGTCCATAAAAACGGGTTTGCCAAAAATCGGACCCACAAACTGAGTAATAGTCCGTGAACGATTGTTGATGACCGACACGTAAGCGAACCTTGGGGTTCAACAACCATGGAAATCGCTTTGGGACCCCAAAATGGTGAGTAATAGTCCACGAAACGGGTAAGAATCGACAAAAAACGGGAGTGTTGATGTCCAACAAGTAAACGCACCCCTGGGGTTCGTCAATCGTGGAAATTACTTCAGGACCCCAAAACGAGTAATAGTCCAACAAACGGGCCAGAATCGGCCCAAACTGCGAGACTTGACAACCAACACGTAAACACACCTTGGGGTTCGACAACCATGCAAATCGCTTGGGGACACCAAAACGGTGAGGAATAGTCCATGAAAGAGCCCAAAATCGGAAAAATCTAGGATTATTGATGAACGATACATAAATGCGCACCAGGGTTCGTCAATAATGGAAATCGCTTCGGGACCCAAATCAGTGAGTAATAGTCCATGAAACGGGCCAGAATCGGCCAAAACTGTGAGTGTTGATGACCGACACGTAATCGCACCTTGGGGTTCAACAACTATGGAAATCGCCTCGAGGCCCAAAAACGGTGAGTAATAGTCCACGAAACAGGACAAAATTGGCAAAATCTGAGAGTGTTGACGACGGACACGTAAACGCACCCCGGGCATTGTCAATCGTGGAAATCGCTCTAGGGACCCAAAACGCTGAGTAATAGTGCACGAAACGGACCAGAATCGAACAAATCTAGGATTATTGATGAACAATACATAAACGTACCTCGGGGTTCGTCAATCATGGAAATTGCTCAGGGACCCCAAATCAGTGAGTAATAGTCCATGAAACGGGCCAAAATCGGCCCAAACTGCGAGTGTTGATAACCGACACATAAACGCACCCCGTTGTTTGTCAATCTTGGAAATCACTCTGGGACCCCAAAACTGAGTAATAGTTCAAGAAACGGGCTAGAATCGGCCCAAACTGCGTGTTTTGACAACCAACACGTAAGCACACCTTGGGGTTCGACAACCATGAAAATCGCTTGGGGACCCCAAAATGGTGAGTAATAGTCCATGAAAGAGCCTAGAATCAGACAAATCTAAGATTATTGATGAACGATACATAAACGCACCTTGGGGGTCGTGAATCATGGATATCGCTTAGGGACACCAAATCAATGAGTAATGTTCAATGAAATGGGCCAAAATTGGCCCAAACTACGACTGTTGATGATCGACACATAAACGCACCCCATTTTATGTCAATCATGGAAATCACTCTGGGACCCCGAAACTGAGTAATAGTCCAAGAAACGGGCCAGAATCGGCAAAAACTGCGATTGTTGATGACCAACACGTAAGCGCACCTTGGGGTTCGACAACCATGGAAATCGCTTTGGGACCCCAAAACGGTGAGTAATAGTCCACGAAACGGGTCATAATCGACAAAAAAGGAAGTGTTGATGACCAACACACAAACGCACCCCGGGATTCGTCAATCGTGGAAATCACTTCGGGACCCCAAAACTGAGTAATACTCGAAGAAATGGGCCAGAATCGGCCCAAACTGCGAGTCTTGACAACCAACACGTAAGCATACCTTGGGGTTCGACAACCATGAAAATCGCTTGGGACACCAGAACGGTGATTAATAGTCCATGAAAGAGCCCAGAATCGGACAAATCTAGGACTATTGATGAACGATACATAAATGCACACCAGGGTTTGTCAATAATGTAAATCGCTTCGGGACCCAAACCAGTGAGTAATAGTCCATGAAACGGGCCAAAATCGGCAAAAACTGAGTAGTGATGATCCATAAAGCGCCTTGGCCATGGAAATCGCTTTGGGATCGCAAAACGGTGAGTAATAGTCCAAAACGGGTCTGCGACAAAAACCGAGTGTTGATTGTTGAATCGTGGAAATCCGACCCCAAAACGAAAATAGTCCAACGGGCTTGGCCAAATCTGGTTTTAACAACAACCGTAGCACACCATGGGGTTCGACAACCATGAAAATCGCTTTGGTGACCATGAAAGAGCCCAAAATCGGATAAATTTAGGATTATTGATGAGTAATTATGGAAATCGCCAGGACCCACAATCGGTGAGTAATAGTCCGTGAACGGGCCAAAATCGTCCCAAGAAACGGGCGACGGCAAAAACGGGACCGACGCAAACGAACCTTGGGGTTCAACAACCATGGAAATCGCTTTGGGACCCCAAAGCGGTGAGTACTAGTCCACTAAACGGGTCGAATCGACAAAAACAGGAGTGTTGATGACCAACACGTAAACGCACCACGGGTTCGCTAATCGTGGAAATTACTTGGACCCCAAACCGAGTAATAGTCAACAAACGGGCGAGAATCGCCCAAATCTGCGACTTGACAACCAACACGTAAACACACCTCGGGGTTCGACAACCATGCAAATCGCTTGGGGACACCAAAACGGTGAGTAATAGTCCATGAAAGAGCCCAAAATCGGACAAATCTAGCATTATTGATGAACGATACATAAATGCACACCAGGGTTCGTCAATAATGGAAATCGCTTCGGGACCCAAATCAGTGAGTAATAGTCCATGAAATGGGCCAGAATCGGCCAAAACTGTGAGTGTTGATGACCGACACGTAATCGCACCTTGGGGTTCACCAACTATGGAAATCGCCTCGGGGCCCAAAAACGGTGAGTAATAGTCCACGAAACAGGTCAGAATTGGCCAAATCTGAGAGTGTTGACGACGGACACGTAAACGCACCCCGGGCATTGTCAATCGTGGAAATCGCTCTAGGGACCCAAAACGCTGAGTAATAGTGCACGAAACGGACCAAAATCGAACAAATCTAGGATTATTGATGAACGATACATAAACACACCTCGGGGTTCGTAAATCACGGAAATTGCTCAGAGACCCCAAATCAGAGAGTAATAGTCCATGAAACGGGCCAAAATCGGCCCAAACTGCGAGTGTTGATAACCGACACATAAACGCACCCCGTTGTTTGTCAATCGGGGAAATCACTCTGGGACCCCGAAACTGAGTAATAGTCCAAGAAACGGGCCAGAATCGGCCCAAACTGCGAGTTTTGACAACCAACACGTAAGCAAACCTTGGGGTTCGACAACCATGAAAATTGCTTGGGGACCCCAAAATGGTGAGTAATAGTCCATGAAAGAGCCTAGAATCAGACAAATCTAAGATTATTGATGAACGATACATAAACGCACCTTGGGGGTCGTGAATCATGGATATCGCTTAGGGACACCAAATCAATGAGTAATGTTTAATGAAATGGGCCAAAATTGGCCCAAACTACGACTGTTGATGATCGACACATAAACGCACCCCATTTTATGTCAATCATGGAAATCACTCTGGGACCCCGAAACTGAGTAATAGTCCAAGAAACGGGCCAGAATCGGCAAAAACTGCGATTGTTGATGACCAACACGTAAGCGCACCTTGGGGTTCGACAACCATGGAAATCGCTTTGGGACCCCAAAACGGTGAGTAATAGTCCACGAAACGGGTCAGAATCGACAAAAAAGGGAGTGTTGATGACCAACACATAAACGCACCCCGGGATTCGTCAATCGTGGAAATCACTTCGGGACCCCAAAACTGAGTAATAGTCGAAGAAACGGGCCAGAATCGGCCCAAACTGCGAGTCTTGACAACCAACACGTAAGCACACCTTGGCGTTCGACAACCATGAAAATCGCTTGGGGACACCAAAACGGTGATTAATAGTCCATGAAAGAGCCTAGAATTGGACAAATCTAGGATTATCGATGAACGATACATAAATGCACACCAGGGTTCGTCAATAATGTAAATCGCTTCGGGACCCAAACCAGTGAGTAATAGTCCATGAAACGGGCCAAAATCGGCAAAAACTGCGATTGTTGATGATCGACACGTAAGCGCGCCTTGGGGTTTAATAACCATGGAAATCGCTTTGGGATCGCAAAACGGTGAGTAATAGTCCACGAAACGGGTCAGAATCGACAAAAAACCGAGTGTTGATGACCAACACGTAAACGCACCCCGGGGTTCGTCAATCGTGGAAATCACTTCGGGACCCCAAAACTGAGAAATAGTCCAAGAAACGGGCCAGAATTGGCCCAAACTGCGAGTTTTGACAACCAACACGTAAGCACACCATGGGGTTCGACAACCATGAAAATCGCTTGGGGACCCCAAAACGGTGAGTAATAGTCCATGAAAGAGCCCAAAATCGGACAAATTTAGGATTATTGATGAACGATAAATAAACGCACCTCCGGGTTCGCCAATTATGGAAATCGCTCAGGGACCCACAATCAGTGAGTAATAGTCCGTGAAACGGGCCAAAATCGTCCCAAACTGCGAGTGTTGGTGACTGATACATAAACGAACCCCGTTGTTTGTCAATCGTGGAAATCTCTCTAGGACCCCAAAACTGAGTAATAGTCCAAGAAACGGGCCAGAATCGGCAAAAACTGCGATTGTTGATGACCGACACGTAAGCGAACCTTGGGGTTCAACAACCATGGAAATCGCTTTGGGACCCCAAAACGGTGAGTACTAGTCCACGAAACGGGTCAGAATCGACAAAAAACAGGAGTGTTGATGACCAACACGTAAACGCACCCCGGGGTTCGTCAATCGTGGAAATTACTTCGGGACCCCAAAACTGAGTAATAGTCCAACAAACGGGCCAGAACCGGCCCAAACTGCGAGACTTGACAACCAACACGTAAACAAACCTCGGGGTTCGACAACCATGCAAATCACTTGGGGACACCAAAACGGTGAGTAATAGTCCATGAAAGAGCCCAAAATCGGACAAATCTAGCATTATTGATGAACGATACATAAATGCACACCAGGGTTCGTCAATAATGGAAATCGCTTCGGGACCCAAATCAGTGAGTAATAGTCCACGAAATGGGCCAGAATCGGCCAAAACTGCGAGTGTTGATGACCGACACGTAATCGCACCTTGGGGTTCACCGACTATGGAAATCGCCTCGGGGCCCAAAAACGGTGAGTAATAGTCCACGAAACAGGTCAGAATTGGCCAAATCTGAGAGTGTTGACGACGGATACGTAAACGCACCTCGGGCATTGTCAATCGTGGAAATTGCTCTAGGGACCCAAAACGCTGAGTAATAGTGCACGAAACGGACCAGAATCGAACAAATCTAGGATTATTGATGAACAATACATAAACGTACCTCGGGGTTCGTCAATCATGGCAATTGCTCAGTGACCCCAAATCAGTGAGTAATAGACCATGAAACGGGCCAGAATCGACAAAAGAACAGGAGTGTTGATGACCAACACATAAACGCACCCCGTTGTTTGTCAATCTTGGAAATCACTAAGGGACCCCAAAACTGAGTAATAGTTCAACAAACGGGCTAGAATCGCCCAAATCTGCGACTTGACAACCAACACGTAAACACACCTCGGGGTTCGACAACCATGCAAATCGCTTGGGGACACCAAAATGGTGAGTAATAGTCCATGAAAGAGCCTAGAATCGGACAAATCTAGCATTATTGATGAATGATACATAAAGGCACACCAGGTTCATCAACAATGGAAATCGCTTAGGACCAAAATCAATGAGTAATAGTCCATGAAATGGGCCAAAATCGGCCCAAACTACGAGTCTTGATGATCGACACGAATCGCACCTTGGGGTTCAACAACTATCAAATCGCCTCGGGGCCCAAAACGGTGAGTAATAGTCCACGAAACATGTCAATTGGCCATCATGGAAATCGTACACACCGGGCATTGTCAATCGTGGAAATCGCTCTAGGGACCCAAAGTCCAAAATAACGGACCAGAATCGAACAAATCTAGGATTATTGATGACCGACACATAAGCGCACCTTGGGGTTCGACAACCATGGAAATTGCTCGAGACCCCAAATCAGTGAGTAATAGTCCATGAAACGGGCCAAAATCGGCCCAAACTGCGAGTGTTGATGACCGACACATAAACACATCCCGTTGTTTTTCAATATTGGAAATCACTCTAGGACCGCAAAACTGAGTAATAGTCCAAGAAACGGGCTAGAATCGGCCAAAACTACGAGTTTTGACAACCAAAACGTAAGCACACCTTGGGGTTCGACAACCATGAAAATCGCTTGGGGACCCCAAAATGGTGAGGAATAGTCCATGAAAGAGCCTAGAATCAGACAAATCTAGGATTATTGATGAACGATACATAAACGCACCTTGGGGATCGTCAATGATGGATATCGCTTAGGGACCCCAAATCAGTGAGTAATGTTCAATGAAACGGGCCGAAATCGGCCCAAAGTACGACTGTTGATGATCGACACATAAACGCACCCCATATTTGTCAATCATGGAAATCACTCTGGGACCCGAAACTAAGTAATAGTCCAAGAAACGGGCCAGAATCGGCCAAAACTGCGATTGTTGATGATCGACACCTAAGCGCACCTTGGGGTTCAACAACCATGGTAATCGCTTTGGGACCCCAAAACGGCGAGTAATAGTCCACGAAACGGGTCAGAATCGACAACAACCAAGTGTTGATGACCAACACGTAAACGCACCCCGGATTCGTCAATCGTGGAAATCACTTCGGGACCCCAAAACTGAGTAATAGTCGAAGAAATGGGCCAGAATCGGCCCAAACTGCGAGTCTTGATAACCAACACGTAAGCACACCTTGGGGTTCGACAACCATGAAAATCGCTTGGGGACACCAGAACGGTGATTAATAGTCCAAGAAAGAGCCCAGAATCGGACAAATCTAGGACTATTGATGAACGATACAGAAATGCACACCGGGTTTGTCAATAATGTAAATCGCTCGGGACCCAAATCGGTGAGTAATAGTGAGTAGTAGTCCATAAAAACGGGCCAAAATCGGACCCCAAAACTGTGATTGTTGAAGACCGACACGTAAAAATCTGCGATTGTGGATGAACCTTGGGGTTCAACAACCATGGAAATCGCTTTGGGACCCCAAAATCGTGAGTAATAGTCCACGAAACGGGTAAGCATCGACAAAAAACGGGAGTGTTGATGACCAACAAGTAAACGCACCCCTGGGGTTCGTCAATCGTGGAAATTACTTCAGGACCCCAAAACTGAGTAATAGTCCAACAAACGGGCCAGAATCGGCCCAAACTGCGAGACTTGACAACCAACACGTAAACACACCTTGGGGTTCGACAACCATGCAAATCGCTTGGGGACACCAAAACGGTGAGTAATAGTCCATGAAAGAGCCCAAAATCGGACAAATCTAGCATTATTGATGAACGATACATAAATGCACACCAGGGTTCGTCAATAATGAAAATCGCTTCGGGACCCAAATCAGTGAGTAATAGTCCACGAAATGGGCCAGAATCGGCCAAAACTGCGAGTGTTGATGACCGACACGTAATCGCACCTTGGGGTTCACCAACTATGGAAATCGCCTCGGGGCCCAAAAACGGTGAGTAATAGTCCACGAAACAGGTCAGAATTGGCCAAATCTGAGAGTGTTGACGACGGATACGTAAACGCACCCCGGGCATTGTCAATCGTGGAAATTGCTCTAGGGACCCAAAACGCTGAGTAATAGTGCACGAAACGGACCAGAATCGAACAAATCTAGGATTATTGATGAACAATACATAAACGTACCTCGGGGTTCGTCAATCATGGAAATTGCTCAGGGACCCCAAATCAGTGAGTAATAGTCCATGAAACGGGCCAAAATCGGCCCAAACTGCGAGTGTTGATGACCGACACATAAACGCACCCCGTTGTTTGTCAATCTTGGAAATCACTCTGGGACCCCAAAACTGAGTAATAGTTCAAGAAACATGCTAGAATCGGCCCAAACTGCGAGTTTTGACAACCAACACGTAAGCAAACCTTGGGGTTCGACAACCATGAAAATTGCTTGGGGACCCCAAAATGGTGAGTAATAGTCCATGAAAGAGCCTAGAATCAGTCAAATCTAAGATTATTGATGAACGATACATAAACGCACCTTGGGGGTCGTGAATCATGGATATCGCTTAGGGACACCAAATCAATGAGTAATGTTCAATGAAATGGGCCAAAATCGGCCCAAACTACGACTGTTGATGATCGACACATAAACGCACCCCATTTTATGTCAATCATGGAAATCACTTTGGGACCCCAAAACTGAGTAATAGTCCAAGAAACGGGCCAGAATCGGGAAAAACAGCGATTGTTGATGACCAACACGTAAGCGCACCTTGGGGTTTGACAACCATGGAAATCGCTTTGGGACCCCAAAACGGTGAGTAATAGTCCACGAAACGGGTCAGAATCGACAAAAAAGGGAGTGTTGATGACCAACACATAAACGCACCCCGGGATTCGTCAATCGTGGAAATCACTTCGGGACCCCAAAACTGAGTAATAGTCGAAGAAACGGGCCAGAATCGGCCCAAACTGCGAGTCTTGACAACCAACATATAAGCACACCTTCGCGTTCGACAACCATGAAAATCGCTCGGGGACACCAAAACGGTGATTAATAGTCCATGAAAGAGCCCATAATTGGACAAATCTAGGATTATCGATGAACGATACATAAATGCACACCAGGGTTCGTCAATAATGTAAATCGCTTCGGGACCCAAACCAGTGAGTAATAGTCCATGAAACGGGCCAAAATCGGCAAAAACTGCGATTGTTGATGATCGACACGTAAGCGCGCCTTGGGGTTTAATAACCATGGAAATCGCTTTGGGATCGCAAAACGGTGAGTAATAGTCCATGAAACGGGTCAGAATCGACAAAAAACCGAGTGTTGATGACCAACACGTAAACGCACCCCGGGGTTCGTCAATCGTGGAAATCACTTCGGGACCCCAAAACTGAGAAATAGTCCAAGAAACGGGCCAGAATTGGCCAAAACTGCGAGTTTTAACAACCAACACGTAAGCACACCATGGGGTTCGACAACCATGAAAATCGCTTGGGGACCCCAAAACGGTGAGTAATAGTCCATGAAAGAGCCCAAAATCGGATAAATTTAGGATTATTGATGAACGATAAATAAACGCAACTTCGGGTTCGCCAATTATGGAAATCGCTCAGGGACCCACAATCAGTGAGTAATAGTCCGTGAAACGGGCCAAAATCGTCCCAAACTGCGAGTGTTGGTGACTGATACATAAACGAACCCCGTTGTTTGTCAATCGTGGAAATCTCTCTAGGACCCCAAAACTGAGTAATAGTCCAAGAAACGGGCCAGAATCGGCAAAAACTGCGATTGTGGATGACCGACGCGTAAGCGAACCTTGGGGTTCAACAACCATGGAAATCGCTTTGGGACCCCAAAACGGTGAGTACTAGTCCACGAAACGGGTCAGAATCGACAAAAAACAGGAGTGTTGATGACCAACACGTAAACGCACCCCGGGGTTCGTCAATCGTGGAAATTACTTCGGGACCCCAAAACTGAGTAATTGTCCAACAAACGGGCCGAATCGCCCAAATCATGAGACTTGACAACCAACACGTAAACACACCTCGGGGTTCGACAACCATGCAAATCGCTTGGGGACACCAAAACGGTGAGTAATAGTCCATGAAAGAGCCCAAAATCGGACAAATCTAGCATTATTGATGAACGATACATAAATGCACACCAGGGTTCGTCAATAATGGAAATCGCTTCGGGACCCAAATCAGTGAGTAATAGTCCACGAAATGGGCCAGAATCGGCCAAAACTGCGAGTGTTGATGACCGACACGTAATCGCACCTTGGGGTTCACCGACTATGGAAATCGCCTCGGGGCCCAAAAATGGTGAGTAATAGTCCACGAAACAGGTCAGAATTGGCCAAATCTGAGAGTGTTGACGACGGATACGTAAACGCACCCCGGGCATTGTCAATCGTGGAAATTGCTCTAGGGACCCAAAACGCTGAGTAATATTGCACGAAACGGACCAGAATCGAACAAATCTAGGATTATTGATGAACAATACATAAACGTACCTCGGGGTTCGTCAATCATGGCAATTGCTCAGGGACCCCAAATCAGTGAGTAATAGTCCATGAAACGGGCCAGAATCGACAAAAGAACAGGAGTGTTGATGACCAACACGTAAACGCACCCCGGGGTTCGTCAATCGTGGAAATTACTAAGGGACCCCAAAACTGAGTAATAGTCCAACAAACGGGCCAGAATCGGCCCAAACTGCGAGACTTGACAACCAACACGTAAACAAACCTCGGGGTTCGACAACAATGCAAATCGCTTGGGGACACCAAAACAGTGAGTAATAGTCCATGAAAGAGCCCGAAATTGGACAAATCTAGCATTATTGATGAATGATACGTAAAGGCACACCAGGGTTCATCAACAATGGAAATCGCTTCGGGACCAAAATCAGTGAGTAATAGTCCATGAAACGGGCCAGGATCGGCCAAAACTGTGAGTGTTGATGACCGACACGTAATCGCACCTTGGGGTTCAACAACTATCGAAATCGCCTCGGGGCCCAAAAACGGTGAGTAATAGTCCACGAAACATGTCGAATTGATCAAATCTGGATCGTTGACGACGGATACGTAAACGCACCCCGGGCATTGTCAATCGTGGAAATCGCTCTAGGGACCCAAAACGCAGAGTAATAGTGCAAGTAACGGACCAGAATCGAACAAATCTAGGATTATTGATGAACGATACATAAACGCACCTCGGGGTTCGTCAGTCATGGAAATTGCTCAGAGACCCCAAATCAGTGAGTAATAGTCCATGAAACGGGCCAAAATCGGCCCAAACTGCGAGTGTTGATGACCGACACATAAACACTTCCCGTTGTTTGTCAATATTGGAAATCACTCTGGGACCCCAAAACTGAGTAATAGTCCAAGAAACGGGCTAGAATCGGCCAAAACTGCGAGTTTTGACAACCAAAACGTAAGCACACCTTGGGGTTCGACAACCATGAAAATCGCTTGGGGACCCCAAAATGGTGAGGAATAGTCCATGAAAGAGCCTAGAATCAGACAAATCTAGGATTATTGATGAACGATACATAAACGCACCTTGGGGATCGTCAATCATGGATATCGCTTAGGGACCCCAAATCAGTGAGTAATGTTCAATGAAACGCGTCGAAATCGGCCCAAACTACGACTGTTGATGATCGACACATAAACGCACCCCATATTTGTCAATCATGGAAATCATTCTGGGACCCCGAAACTAAGTAATAGTCCAAGAAACGGGCCAGAATCGGCAAAAACTGCGATTGTTGATGACCGACACGTAAGCGCACCTTGGGGTTCGACAACCATGGAAATCGCTTTGGGACCCCAAAACGGTGAGTAATAGTCCACGAAACGGGTCATAATCGACAAAAAAGGAAGTGTTGATGACCAACACATAAACGCACCCCGGGATTCGTCAATCGTGGAAATCACTTCGGGACCCCAAAACTGAGTAATAGTCGAAGAAATGGGCCAGAATCGGCCCAAACTGCGAGTCTTGACAACCAACACGTAAGCACACCTTGGGGTTCGACAACCATGAAAATCGCTTGGGGACACCAGAACGGTGATTAATAGTCCAAGAAAGTGTTGGAAATATGCCCTAGAGGCAATAATAAAAGTATTATTATATTTCCTTGTTCATGATAATTGTCTTTTATTCATGCTATAACTGTATTATCCGGAAATCGTAATACACGTGTGAATACATAGACCATAATATGTCCCTAGTGAGCCTCTAGTTGACTAGCTCGTTGTGATCAACAAATAGTCATGGTTTCCTGGCTATGGACATTGGATGTCGTTGATAAAGAGATCACATCATTAGGAGAATGATGTGATGGACAAGACCCAATCCTAAGCATAGCACAAAGATCGTGTAGTTCGTTTGCTAGAGCTTTTCCAATGTCAAGTATCTCTTCCTTAGACCATGAGATCGTGTAACTCCGGATACCGTAGGAGTGCTTTGGGTGTATCAAACGTCACAACGAATCGGGTGACTATAAAGGTGCATTACAGGTATCTCCGAAAGTGTCTTTTGGGTTGACACGGATCGAGACTGGGATTTGTCACTCCGTGTAAACGGAGAGGTATCTCTGGGCCCACTCGGTAGGACATCATCATAATGTGCACAGTGTGACCAAGGGGTTGATCCCGGGATGATGTGTTACGGAACGAGTAAAGAGACTTGCCGGTAACGAGATTGAACAAGGTATCGGTATACCGACGATCGAATCTCTAGACAAAGGGAATTGTATACGGGATCGACTGAGTCCTTGACATCATGGTTCATCCGATGAGATCATCGTGGAACATGTGGGAGCCACATGGGTATCCAGATCCCGCTGTTGGTTATTGACCGGAGAACGTCTCGGTCATGTCTACATGTCTCCCGAACCCGTAGGGTCTACACACTTAAGGTTCGATGACGCTAGGGTTATAAAGGAAGCTTGTATGTGGTTACCGAATGTTGTTCGAGTCCGGATGAGATCCCTGGACGTCACGAGGAGTTCGGAATGGTCCAAGGTAAAGATTTATATATGGAAGTCCTATTTTGGCCACCGGAAAATGTTCGGGATTTTTCGGTATTGTACCGGGAAGGTTCTAGAAGGTTCGGGTGGGGCCCACCTGCATGGGGGACCCACATGAACGTGGTAGTGGGGGCAAGGCCCCACACCCCTGGTCAAGCGCACCAAGATCCCCCTTAGAAGGAATAAGATCATATCCCGAAGGGATAAGATCAAGATCCCTAAAAAGGGGGGATAGCAATCGGTGGGGAAGGAAATGATGGGATTTCTTTCCTCCCACCTTGGCCAACGCCCCAATGGACTTGGAGGGCAAGAAACCAGCCCCTCACCCCTATATATAGTGGGGAGGCGCATGGGAGCTAACCACGAAGTTCTGGCGCAGCCCTCCCCTCTCCCAAGTACTCCTCCTCTCCGTAGGTGCTTGGCGAAGCCCTGCAGGATAGCCACGCTCCTCCATCACCACCACGCCGTCGTGCTGCTGCTGGATGGAGTCTTCCTCAACCTCTCCCTCTCTCCTTGCTGGATCAAGGCATGGGAGACGTCACCGGGCTGTACGTGTGTTGAACGCGGAGGTGCCGTCCGTTCGGCACTAGGATCTCCGGTGATTTGGATCACGACAATCGACTCCTTCAACCCCGTTCTCTTGAACGCTTCCGCTTAGCGATCTACAAGGGTATGTAAATTCACTCTCCTTCCCCTCGTTGCTGGTTTCTCCATAGATAGATCTTGGTGACACGTAGGAAAATTTTGAATTTCTGCTACGTTCCCCAACAGTGGCATCATGAGCTAGGTCTATTGCGTAGATTCTTTGCACGAGTAGAACACAAAGTAGTTGTGGGCGTTGATGTTGTTCAATATGCTTACCGTTACTAGTCCAATCTTGTTTCGACGGTATTGTGGGATGAAGCGGCCGGACCGACCTTACGTATTCTTCGTGAGACAGGTTCCACCGATTGACATGCACTTCGTGCATAAGGTGGCTAGCGGTGCCGATCTCTCCACTTTAGTCGGAACGGATTCCATGAAAAGGGTCCTTATGAAGGGTAAATAGCAATTGGCATATCACGTTGGGGTTTTGCGTAGGTAAGAAACGTTCTTGCTAGAAACCCATAGCAGCCACGTAAAACATGCAAACAACAATTAGAGGACGTCTAACTTGTTTTTGCAGGGTATGCTATGTGATGTGATATGGCCAAGAAGAATGTGATGAATGATATGTGATGTATGAGATTGATCATGTTCTTGTAATAGGATTCACGACTTGCATGTCGATGAGTATGACAACCGGCAGGAGCCATAGGAGTTGTCTTAATTAATTGTATGACCTGCGTGTCATTGAACAACGCCATGTAATTACTTTACTTTATTGCTAACCGTAGCCATAGTAGTAGAAGTAATAGTTGGCGAGACAACTTCATGAAGACACGATGATGGAGATCATGATGATGGAGATCATGGTGTCATGCCGGTGACAAGATGATCATGGAGCCCCGAAGATGGAGATCAATGGAGCTATATGATATTGGCCATATCATGTCACAACTATATAATTGCATGTGATGTTTATTATGTTTATGCATCTTGTTTACTTAGGACGACGGTAGTAAATAAGATGATCCTTACAAAATTTCAAGAAGTGTTCTCCCCTAACGTGCACCGTTGCTACAGGTTAAGTAAACTTCTAAGCACCACGTGATGATCGGGTGTGATGGATTCTTACGTTCACATACAACGGGTGTAAGACAGTTATACACAGCGAAAACACTTAGGGTTAACTTGACGAGCCTAGCATGTACAGACATGGCCTCGGAACACGGAGACCGAAAGGTCGAGCATGAGTCGTATAGTAGATACGATCAACATGAAGATGTTCACCGATGATGACTAGTCCGTCTCACGTGATGATCGGACACGGCCTAGTTGACTTGGATCATGTAATCACTTAGATGACCAGAGGGATGTCTATCTGAGTGGGAGTTCATAAGATGAACTTAATTATCCTGAACATAGTCAAAAGATCTTTGCAAATTATGTCGTAAGCTCGCGCTTTAGTTCCACTGTTTAGATATGTTCCTAGAGAAAATATAGTTGAAAGTTGACAGTAGTGATTATGCGGACAGTAGAAAGCTTATGTCCTTAATGCACCGCTCAGTGTGCTGAACCCCAAATGTCGTTTGTGGATGTTGCGAACATCGGACACACACGTTTTGATAACTACGTGATAGTTCAGTTAAAAGGTTTAGAGTTGAGGCACCAAAGACATTTTCGAAACGTCACAGAACATATGAGATGTTTCGAGGGCTGAAATTGAGATTTTAGGCTCGTGCCCACGTCAAGAGGTATGAGACCTCCGACGATTTTATTAGCCTACAAACTAAGGGAGAAAAGCTCAATTGTTGAGCTTGTGCTCAGATTGTCTGAGTGCAACAATAACTTGAATCGAGTGGGAGTTGATCTTCCAGATGAGATAGTGATGTTTCTCCAAAGTCATTGCCACCAAGCTGCTAGAGCTTCGTGATGAGCTATGACATATCAGGGATAGATATGATGATCCTTGAGGTATTCGCGATGTTTGACACCGCGAAAGTAGAAATCAAGAAGGAGCATCAATTGTTGATGGTTGGTGAAACCACTAGTTTCAAGAAGGGCAAGGGCAAGAAGGGATACTTCATGAAACGGCAAATCAGCTGCTGCTCTAGTGAAGAAACCCAAGGTTGAACCCAAACCCGAGACTAAGTGCTTCTGTAATAAGGGGAACAACCACTGGAGCGGAATTACCCTAGATACTTGGTAGATGAGAAGGCTGGCAAGGTCGATAGAAGTATATTGGATATACATTATGTTAATGTGTATTTTACTAGTACTCCTAGTAGCACCAGGGTATTAGATACCGGTTCGGTTGCTAAGTGATTAGTAACTTGAAATAAAAGCTACAGTATAAACGGAGACTAGCTAAAGGTGAGCTGACGATATGTGTTGGAAGTGTTTCCAAGGTTGATGTGATCAAGCATCGCACGCTCCCTCTACCATCGAGATTTGGTGTTTGCGTTGAGCATAGACATGATTGGATTATGTCTATCGCAATATGGTTATTCATTTAAGGAGAATAATGGTTACTCTATTTATTTGAATAATACCTTCAACGGTCTTGCACCTAAAGGAATGGTTTACTGAATCTCGATCGTAGTGATACACATTTTCATGCCAAAAGATATAAGATAGTAATGATAGTACCACTTACTTGTGGCACTGCCATGTAAGTCATGTTGGTGTAAAACGCATGAAGAAGCTCCATGTTGATGGATCTTTGGACTCACTCGTTTTTGAAAAGTTTGAGACATGCGAACCATGTCTATTGGTGTATACGCATGAAGAAACTCCATGCAGATGGATCGTTTGGACTCACTTGATTTTGAATCACTTGAGATATGCAAATCATACCACATGGGCAAGATGACTAAAAAGCCTCGTTTTTCAGTAAAATGGAACAAGACAGCAACTTGTTGGAAGTAACACATTTTGATGTGTGCAGTCCAATGAGTCTTGAGGCATCTGATGAATATCGTTATGTTCTTACTTCACGAGATGATTCGAGTAGATGTAGAGTATATTTACTTGATGAAACACAAGTCTGAATTATTGAATGGTTAGTAATTTCAGAGTGAAGTTGAAGATCATCGTGACAAGAGGATGAAATGTCTATGATATGATCATAGAGATGAGTATCTGAGTTACGAGCTTTGGCACGCAATTAAGACATTGTGGAAATTGTTTCACAATTAATACCGCTTGGAACACCATAGTTTGATAGTGTGTCCGAACATCATAGTTGCACCCTATTGGATATGGTGCGTACCATGATGTCTCTTATCGAATTACCACTATCGTTTATGGGTTAGGCATTAGAGACAACCACATTCACTTTAAATAGGGCACCACGTAATTCCGTTGAGATGACACCGTATGAACTATGGTTTAGAGAAACCTAAGCTGTCATTTCTTAAAGGTTTGGGGCTGCGACGCTTATGTGAAAAAGTTTCAGGTTGATAAGCTCGAACCCAAAGCGGATAAAATGCATCTTCATAGGACACCCAAAACAGTTGGGTATACCTCCTAATTCAGATCCGAAAGCAATAGGATTGTTTCTTGAATCGGGTCCTTTCTCGAGGAAGAGTTTGTCTCGAAAAATTGAGTGGGAGGATGGTGGAGACTTGATATGGTTATTGAACCGTCACTACAACTAGTGTGTAGCAGGGCACAGGAAGTTGTTCCTGTGGCACCTACACCAATTGAAGTAGAAGCTTATGATAGTGATCATGAAACTTCGGATCAAGTCACTACCGTACCTCGTAGGGTGACAAGGATGCGTACTGCTTCAGAGTGGTGCAGTAATCCTGTCGTGAAGGTCATGTTGCTAGACAACAATGATCCTCGAGCTATGGAGAAGCGATGGTGGGCCCAAATTCCGACAAATGGTTAGAAGCCATGAAATCCGAGATAGGATCCATGTATCGTAACAAAGCATGGACTTTGGTGGACTTGCCGATGATCGGCAAGCCATTGAGATAAATGGATCTTTAAGAAGAAGACGGACGTGGACGGTGATGTCACCGTCTATGAAGCTCGACTTGTGGCGAAGAGTTTTTTCACAAGTTCAAGGAGTTGACTACGATGAGATTTTCTCATCCGTAGCGATGCTTAAGTCCGTCGGAATCATGTTAGCATTAGCTGTATTTATGAAATCTGGCAGATGGATGTCAAAACGAGTTTCCTTACCAGCCTTCGTAAGGAAAGGTTGTATGTGATACAATCCGAAAGTTTTTGTCGATCCTAAGGATGCTAAAAGGTATGCTGGCTCCAGCGATCCTTCTAAGGACTGGAGTAAGCATCTCGGAGTTGGAATACGTACTTTGATAAGATGATCAAAGATTTTGGGTTTATACAAAAGTTTATGAGAAACTTGTATTTCCAAAGAAGTGAGTGGGAGTACTATAGAATTTCTGATGAGTATATGTTATTGATATATTGTTGATCAGAAATGATGTAGAATTTCTGGAAAGCATATAGGGTTATTTGAAAAGTGTTTTTCAATGGAAAACCTGGATTAGGCTACTTGAGCAATAAGCATCAAGATCTATAAGATAGATCAAAATGCTTAATAGTACTTTCAAATGAGCACGTACCTTGACATGATCTTGAAGGTGTTCAAGATGGATCAGTCAAAGAAGGAGTTCTTGCCTAAGATGTAAGGTATGAAGTTAAGACTTAAAGGCTCGACCACGGCAGAATAGAGAGAAAGGACGAAGGTCGTCCCCTATACTTCAGACGTAGGCTCTATAGTATGCTATGCTGTGTACCGCACGGAAGTGTGCCTTGCCATGAGTCACTCAAGGGTACAAGAATGATCCAGAATGGATCATTGGACAGCGGTCAAAATTGTCCTTGGAGTAAATAAGGACATGTTTCTCGATTATGGAGGTGATAAAGAGTTCGGCGTAAAGGGTTACGTCGATGCAAGCTTTAACACCTATCCGAGTGACTTTGAGTAGCAAACCGGATACGTATAGTGGAGCAACCATTTGGAATAGCTCCAAGTGGAGCATGGAAACAACATTTACAATATGACCAAGAAATTTGCAAAGCACACACGGATATGAAAGGTTCAGACCCGTTGACTAAAACCTCTCTCACAAGCAAAACATGATCAAACCCCAGAACTCATTTGATGATGTTGGTCACATGGCGATGTGACCTGTCAATGTTAATCACATGGCGATGTGAACTAGATTATTGACTCTAGTGCAAGTGGGAGACTGTTGGAAATATGCCCTAGAGGCAATAATAAAAGTATTATTATATTTCCTTGTTCATGATAATTGTCTTTTATTCATGCTATAAGCTGTATTATCCGGAAATCGTAATACACGGTGAATACATAGACCATAATATGTCCCTAGTGAGCCTCTAGTTGACTAGCTCGTTGTGATCAACAGATAGTCATGGTTTCTGACTATGGACATTGGATGTCGTTGATAACGAGATCACATCATTAGGAGAATGATGTGATGGACAAGACCCAATCCTAAGCATAGCACAAAGATCGTGTAGTTCGTTTGCTAGAGCTTTTCCAATGTCAAGTATCTCTTCCTTAGACCATGAGATCGTGTAACTCCCGGATACCGTAGGAGTGCTTTGGGTGTATCAAACATCACAACGTGAATCGGGTGACTATAAAGGTGCATTACAGGTATCTCCGAAGTGTCTTTTGGGTTGACACGGATCGAGATCGGGATTTGTCACTCCGTGTAACGGAGAGGTATCTCTGGGCCCACTCGGTAGGACATCATCATAATGTGCACAGTGTGACCAAGGGGTTGATCCCGGATGATGTGTTCGGAACGAGTAAAGAGACTTGCCGTAACGAGATTGAACAAGGTATCGGTATACCGACGATCGAATCTCGGGCAAGTAAAATACCGCTAGACAAAGGGAATTGTATACGGATCGACCGAGTCCTTGACATCGTGGTTCATCCGATGAGATCATCGTGGAACATGTGGGAGCCAACATGGGTATCCAGATCCGCTGTTGGTTATTGACCGGAACGTCTCGGTCATGTCTACATGTCTCCCGAACCCGTAGGGTCTACACTTAAGGTTCGATGGCGCTAGGGTTATAAAGGAAGCTTGTATGTGGTTACGAATGTTGTTGAGTCCCGGATGAGATCCGGACGTCACGAGGAGTTCGGAATGGTCCGGAGGTAAAGATTTATATATGGAAGTCCTATTTTGGCCACCGGAAAATGTTCGGGATTTTTCGGTATTGTACCGGAAGGTTCTAGAAGGTTCGGAGTGGGGCCCACCTGCATGGGGGACCCACATGAACGTGGGTAGTGGGGCAAGGCCCCACACCCCTGGTCAAGCGCACACAAGATCCCCCTTAGAAGGAATAAGATCATATCCCAAGGATAAGATCAAGATCCCTAAAAGGGGGATAGCAATCGATGGGGAAGGAAATGATGGGATTTCTTTCCTCCCACGTTGTGGCCCAATGGACTTGGAGGGCAAGAAACCAGCCCTCACCCCTATATAGTGGGGAGGCGCATGGGAGCTAACCACGAGTTCAGCGCGCAGCCCTCCCTCTCCCAAGTACTCCTCCTCTCCGTGGGTGCTTGGCGAAGCCTGCAGATAGCCACGCCTCCATCACCACCACGCCGTCGTGTTGTTGCTGGATGGAGTCTTCCTCAACCTCTCCTCTCTCCTTGCTGGATCAAGGCATGGGAGGCGTCACCGGCTGTACGTGTGTTGAACGCGGAGGTGCCGTCCGTTCGGCACTAGGATCTCCGGTGATTTGGATCACGACGAGTACGACTCCTTCAACCCCGTTCTCTTGAACGCTTCCGCTTAGCGATCTACAAGGGTATGTAGATTCACTCTCCTTCCCCTCGTTGCTGGTTTCTCCATAGATAGATCTTGGTGACACGTAGGAAAATTTTGAATTTCTGCTACGTTCCCCAACAGAAAGAGCCCAGAATCGGACAAATCTAGGACTATTGATGAACGATACAGAAATGCACACCAGGGTTTGTCAATAATGTAAATCGCTCCGGGACCCAAATCAGTGAGTAGTAGTCCATAAAACGGGCCAAAATCGGCAAAAACTGTGATTGTTGATGACCGACACGTAAGCGAACCTTGGGGTTCAACAACCATGGAAATCGCTTTGGGACCCCAAAATGGTGAGTAATAGTCCACGAAACGGGTAAGAATCGACAAAAAACGGGAGTGTTGATGACCAACAAGTAAACGCACCCCTGGGGTTCGTCAATCGTGGAAATTACTTCAGGACCCCAAAACTGAGTAATAGTCCAACAAACGGGCGAATCGCCCAAATCTGCGACTTGACAACCAACACGTAAACACACCTTGGGGTTCGACAACCATGCAAATCGCTTGGGGACACCAAAACGGTGAGGAATAGTCCATGAAAGAGCCCAAAATCGGACAAATCTAGCATTATTGGTGAACGATACATAAATGCACACCAGGGTTCGTCAATAATGGAAATCGCTTCGGGACCCAAATCAGTGAGTAATAGTCCACGAAATGGGCCAGAATCGGCCAAAACTGCGAGTGTTGATGACCGACACGTAATCGCACCTTGGGGTTCACCAAGTATGGAAATCGCCTCGGGGCCCAAAAACGGTGAGTAATAGTCCACGAAACAGGTCAGAATTGGCCAAATCTGAGAGTGTTGACGACGGATACGTAAACGCACCCCGGACATTGTCAATCGTGGAAATTGCTCTAGGGACCCAAAACGCTGAGTAATAGTGCATGATACGGACCAGAATCGAACAAATCTAGGATTATTGATGAACAATACATAAACGTACCTCGGGGTTCGTCAATCATGGAAATTGCTTAGGGACCCCAAATCAGTGAGTAATAGTCCATGAAACGGGCCAAAATCGACCCAAACTGCGAGTGTTGATGACCGACACATAAACGCACCCCGTTGTTTGTCAATCTTGGAAATCACTCTGGGACCCCAAAACTGAGTAATAGTTCAAGAAACAGGCTAGAATCGGCCCAAACTGCGAGTTTTGACAACCAACACGTAAGCAAACCTTGGGGTTCGACAACCATGAAAATTGCTTGGGGACCCCAAAATGGTGAGTAATAGTCCATGAAAGAGCCTAGAATCAGACCAATCTAAGATTATTGATGAACGATACATAAACGCACCTTGGGGGTCGTGAATCATGGATATCGCTTAGGGACACCAAATCAATGAGTAATGTTCAATGAAATGGGCCAAAATCGGCCCAAACTACGACTGTTGATGATCGACACATAAACGCACCCCATTTTATGTCAATCATGGAAATCACTCTGGGACCCCGAAACTGAGTAATAGTCCAAGAAACGGGCCAGAATCGGCAAAAACTGCGATTGTTGATGACCAACACGTAAGCGCACCTTGGGGTTCGACAACCATGGAAATCGCTTTGGGACCCCAAAACGGTGAGTAATAGTCCACGAAACGGGTCAGAATCGACAAAAAAGGGAGTGTTGATGACCAACACATAAACGCACCCCGGGATTCGTCAATCGTGGAAATCACTTCGGGACCCCAAAACTGAGTAATAGTCGAAGAAACGGGCCAGAATCGGCCCAAACTGCGAGTCTTGACAACCAACACGTAAGCACACCTTGGCGTTCGACAACCATGAAAATCGCTTGGGGACACCAAAACGGTGATTAATAGTCCATGAAAGAGCCCAGAATTGGACAAATCTAGGATTATCGATGAACGATACATAAATGCACACCAGGGTTCGTCAATAATGTAAATCGCTTCGGGACCCAAACCAGTGAGTAATAGTCCATGAAACGGGCCAAAATCGGCAAAAACTGCGATTGTTGATGATCGACACGTAAGCGCGCCTTGGGGTTTAATAACCATGGAAATCGCTTTGGGATCGCAAAACGGTGAGTAATAGTCCACGAAACGGGTCAGAATCGACAAAAAACCGAGTGTTGATGACCAACACGTAAACGCACCCCGGGGTTTGTCAATCGTGGAAATCACTTCGGGACCCCAAAACTGAGAAATAGTCAAGAACGGGCGAAATTGGCCCAAATCATGAAGTTTTGACAACCAACACGTAAGCACACCATGGGGTTCGACAACCATGAAAATCGCTTGGGGACCCCAAAACGGTGAGTAATAGTCCATGAAAGAGCCCAGAATCGGACAAATTTAGGATTATTGATGAACGATAAATAAACGCACCTCCGGGTTCGCCAATTATGGAAATCGCTCAGGGACCCACAATCAGTGAGTAATAGTCCGTGAAACGGGCCAAAATCGTCCCAAACTGCGAGTGTCGGTGACTGATACATAAACGAACCCCGTTGTTTGTCAATCGTGGAAATCTCTCTGGGACCCCAAAACTGAGTAATAGTCCAAGAAACGGGCCAGAATCGGCAAAAACTGCGATTGTTGATGACCGACACGTAAGCGAACCTTGGGGTTCAACAACCATGGAAATCGCTTTGGGACCCCAAAACGGTGAGTACTAGTCCACGAAACGGGTCAGAATCGACAAAAAACAGGAGTGTTGATGACCAACACGTAAACGCACGCCGGGGTTCGTCAATCGTGGAAATTACTTCGGGACCCCAAAACTGAGTAATAGTCCAACAAACGGGCCAGAACCGGCCCAAACTGCGAGACTTGAAAACCAACACGTAAACACACCTCGGGGTTCGACAACCATGCAAATCGCTTGGGGACACCAAAACGGTGAGTAATAGTCCATGAAAGAGCCCAAAATCGGACAAATCTAGCATTATTGATGAACGATACATAAATGCACACCAGGGTTCGTCAATAATGGAAATCGCTTCGGGACCCAAATCAGTGAGTAATAGTCCACGAAATGGGCCAGAATCGCCAAAAGCTATGAAAAGTTGATGACCGACACGTAATCGCACCTTGGGGTTCACCAACTATGGAAATCGCCTCGGGGCCCAAAAACGGTGAGTAATAGTCCACGAAACAGGTCAGAATTGGCCAAATCTGAGAGTGTTGACGACGGATACATAAACGCACCCCGGGCATTGTCAATCGTGGAAATTGCTCTAGGGACCCAAAACGCTGAGTAATAGTGCACGAAACGGACCAGAATCGAACAAATCTAGGATTATTGATGAACAATACATAAACGTACCTCGGGGTTCGTCAATCATGGAAATTGCTCAGGGACCCCAAATCAGTGAGTAATAGTCCATGAAACGGGCCAGAATCAACAAAAGAACAGGAGTGTTGATGACCAACACGTAAACGCACCCCGGGGTTCGTCAATCGTGGAAATTACTAAGGGCCCCAAAACTGAGTAATAGTCCAACAAACGGGCCAGAATCGGCCCAAACTGCGAGACTTGACAACCAACACGTAAACACACCTCGGGGTTCGACAACAATGCAAATCGCTTGGGGACACCAAAACAGTGAGTAATAGTCCATGAAAGAGCCCGAAATCGGACAAATCTAGCATTATTGATGTATGATACGTAAAGGCACACCAGGGTTCATCAACAATGGAAATCGCTTCGGGGCCAAAATCAGTGAGTAATAGTCCACGAAACGGGCCAGAATCGGCCAAAACTGTGAGTGTTGATGACCGACACGTAATCGCACCTTGGGGTTCAACAACTATCGAAATCGCCTCGGGGCCCAAAAACGGTGAGTAATAGTCCACGAAACATGTCAGAATTGGCCAAATCTGTGACTGTTGACGACGGATACGTAAACGCACCCCGGGCATTGTCAATCGTGGAAATCGCTCTAGGGACCCAAAACGCAGACTAATAGTGCAAGTAACGGACCAGAATCGAACAAATCTAGGATTATTGATGAACGATACATAAACGCACCTCGGGGTTCGTCAATCATGGAAATTGCTCAGAGACCCCAAATCAGTGAGTAATAGTCCATGAAACGGGCCAAAATCGGCCCAAACTGCGAGTGTTGATAACCGACACATAAACACATCCCGTTGTTTGTCAATATTGGAAATCACTCTGGGACCCCAAAACTGAGTAATAGTCCAAGAAACGGGCTAGAATCGGCCAAAACTGCGAGTTTTGACAACCAAAACGTAAGCACACCTTGGGGTTCGACTACCATGAAAATCGCTTGGGGACCCCAAAATGGTGAGGAATAGTCCATGAAAGAGCCTAGAATCAGACAAATCTAGGATTATTGATGAACGATACATAAACGCACCTTGGGGATCGTCAATCATGGATATCGCTTAGGGACCCCAAATCAGTGAGTAATGTTCAATGAAACGGGCCGAAATCGGCCCAAACTATGACTGTTGATGATCGACCCATAAACGCACCCCATTTTTGTCAATCATGGAAATCACTCTGGGACCCCGAAACTAAGTAATAGTCCAAGAAACGGGCCAGAATCGGCAAAAACTGCGTTTGTTGATGACCAACACGTAAGCGCACCTTGGGGTTCGACAACCATGGAAATCGCTTTGGGACCCCAAAACGGTGAGTAATAGTCCACGAAACGGGTCATAATCGACAAAAAAGGAAGTGTTGATGACCAACACATAAACGCACCCCAGGATTCGTCAATCGTGGAAATCACTTCGGGACCCCAAAACTGAGTAATAGTCGAAGAAATGGGCCAGAATCGGCCCAAACTGCGAGTCTTGACAACCAACACGTAAGCACACCTTGGGGTTCGACAACCATGAAAATCGCTTGGGGACACCAGAACGGTGATTAATAGTCCATGAAAGAGCCCAGAATCGGACAAATCTAGGACTATTGATGAACGATACAGAAATGCACACCAGGGTTTGTCAATAATGTAAATCGCTCCGGAACCCAAATCAGTGAGTAGTAGTCCACAAAACGGGCCAAAATCGGCAAAAACTGTGATTGTTGATGACCGACACGTAAGCGAACCTTGGGGTTCAACAACCATGGAAATCGCTTTGGGACACCAAAATGGTGAGTAATAGTCCACGGAACGGGTAAGAATCGACAAAAAACGGGAGTGTTGATGACCAACAAGTAAACGCACCCCCGGGGTTCATCAATCGTGGAAATTACTTCAGGACCCCAAAACTGAGTAATAGTCCAACAAACGGGCCAGAATCGGCCCAAACTGCGAGACTTGACAACCAACACGTAAACACGCACCTTGGGGTTCGACAACCATGCAAATCGCTTGGGGACACCAAAACGGTGAGGAATAGTCCATGAAAGAGCCCATAATCGGACAAATCTAGGATTATTGATGAACGATACATAAATGCATACCAGGGTTCGTCAATAATGGAAATCGCTTCGAGACCCAAATCAGTGAGTAATAGTCCATGAAACGGGCCAGAATCGGCCAAAACTGCGAGTGTTGATGACCGACACATAATCGCACCTTGGGGTGCAACAACTATGGAAATCGCCTCGAGGCCCAAAAACGGTGAGTAATAGTCCACGAAACAGGACAGAATTGGCCAAAACTATGAGTGTTGACGACGGACATGTAAACGCACCCCGGGCATTATCAATCGTGGAAATCGCTCTAGGGACCCAAAACGCTGAGTAATAGTGCACGAAACGGACCAAAATCGAACAAATCTAGGATTATTGATGAACGATACATAAACACACCTCGGGGTTCGTAAATCACGGAAATTGCTCAGAGACCCCAAATCAGTGAGTAATAGTCCATGAAACGGGCCAAAATCGGCCCAAACTGCGAGTGTTGATAACCGACACATAAATGCACCCCGTTGTTTGTCAATCGGGGAAATCACTCTGGGACCCCGAAACTGAGTAATAGTCCAAGAAACGGGCCAGAATCGGCAAAAAGTGCGTTTTGTTGATGACCGACACGTAAGCGCACCTTGGGGTTCAACAACCATGGAAATCGCTTTGGGACCCCAAAATGGTGAGTAATAGACCACGAAACGGGTCAGAATCAACAAAAAAGGGAGTGTTGATGACCAACTCATAAATGCATCCCGGGGTTCGCCAATCGTGGAAATCACTTAGGGACCTCAAAACTGAGTAATAGTCGAAGAAACGGGCCAGAATCGGCCAAAACTACGAGTCTTGACAACCAACACGTAAGCACACCTTGGGGTTCGACAAACAAGAAAATTGCTTGGGGACACCAAAACGGTGAGTAATAGTCCATGAAAGAGCCCAGAATCGGACAAATCTAGGATTATTGATGAACGATACATAAATGCACACCAGGGTTCATCAATAAAGGAAATCGCTTTGGGACCCGAACCAGTGAGTAATAGTCCATGAAACGGGCCAAAATCGGCCAAAACGCGAGTGTTGATGACCGACACGTAACCGCACCTTGGGGTTCAACAACTATGGAAATCGCCTCGGGGCCCAAAAACGGTGAGTAATAGTCCACGAAACAGGTCAGAATTGGCCAAAACTATGAGTGTTGACGATGGACACGTAAACGCACACCGGGGATTGCCAATCGTGGAAATTGCTCTAGGGACCCAAAACGCTGAGTAATTGTGCACGAAACGGACCAGAATCGAACAAATCTAGGATTATTGATGAAAGATACATAAACGCACCTTGGGGTTTGTCAATCATGGAAATCGCTCAGAGACCACAAATCAGTGAGTAATAGTCCATGAAACGGGCCAAAATCGGCCCAAACTGTGGGTGTTGATGACCGACACATAAACGCACCCCGTTGTTTATCAATCGTGGAAATCACTCCGGGACCCCTCAACTGAGTAATAGTCCAAGAAACGGGCCAGAATCGGCAAAAACTGTGATTGTTGATGACCGATACGTAAGCGCACCTTGGGGTTCAACAACCATGGAAATCGCTTTGGGACCCCAAAACGGTGAGTAATAGTCCACGAAACGGGTCAGAATCGACAAAAAATGGGAGTGTCGATAACCAACACGTAAACGCACCCCGGGGTTCGTCAATCGTGGAAATCACTTCGGGACCCCAAAACTGAGTAATAGTCCAAGAAACGGGCCAGAATCAGCCCAAACTGTGGGTTTTCACAACCAACACGTAAGCACACCTTGGGGTTCGCCAACCATGAAAAGCGCTTGGGGCCCCAAAATGGTGAGTAATAGTACATGAAAGAGCCCAGAATCAGAAAATCTAGGATTATTTATGAACGATACATAAACGCACCCCGGGCATTGTCAATCGTGGAAATCGCTCTAGGGACCCAAAACGCTGAGTAATAGTGCAAGAAACGGACCAGAATCGAACAAATCTAGGATTATTGATGAACGATACATAAACGCACATCGGGGTTCGTCAATCATGGAAATCGCGCAGGGACCCCAAATCAATGAGTAATAGTCAATGGAACGGGCCAAAATCGGCCCAAACTGCGAGTGTTGATGACCGACACATAAACACACCCGTTGTTTGTCAATATTGGAAATCACTCTGGGACCCCAAAACTGATTAATAGTCCAAGAAACGGGCTAGAATCGGCCAAAACTGCGAGTTTTGACAACCAAAACGTAAGCACACCTTGGGGTTCGACAACCATGAAAATCGCTTGGGGAGCCCAAAATGGTGAGGAATAGTCCATGAAAGAGCCTAGAATCAGACAAATCTAGGATTATTGATGAACGATACATAAACGCACCTTGGGGGTCGTCAATCATGGATATCGCTTAGGGACCCCAAATCAGTGAGTAATGTTCAATGAAACGGGCCGAAATCGGCCCAAACTACGACTGTTGATGATCGACACATAAACGCACCCTTTTTTTTGTCAATCATGGAAATCACTCTGGGACCCCGAAACTGAGTAATAGTCCAAGAAACGGGCCAGAATCGGCAAAAACTGTGATTGTTGATGACCGACACGTAAGCGCACCTTCGGGTTCGACAACCATGGAAATCGCTTTGGGACCCCAAAACGGTGAGTAATAGTCCACGAAACGGGTCATAATCGACAAAAAAGGAAGTGTTGATGACCAACACATAAACGCACCCCGGGATTCGTCAATCGTGGAAATCACTTCGGGACCCCAAAACTGAGTAATAGTCAAAGAAATGGGCCAGAATCGGCCCAAACTGCGAGTCTTGACAACCAACACGTAAGCACACCTTGGGGTTCGACAACCATGAAAATCGCTTGGGGACACCAGAACGGTGATTAATAGTCCATGAAAGAGCCCAGAATCGGACAAATCTAGGACTATTGATGAACGATACAGAAATGCACACCAGGGTTTGTCAATAATGTAAATCGCTCCGGGACCCAAATCAGTGAGTAGTAGTCCATAAAACGGGCCAAAATCGGCAAAAACTGTGATTGTTGATGACCGACACGTAAGCGAACCTTGGGGTTCAACAACCATGGAAATCGCTTTGGGACCCCAAAATGGTGAGTAATAATCCACGAAACGGGTAAGAATCGACAAAAAACGGGAGTGTTGATGACCAACAAGTAAACGCACCACAGGGTTCGTCAATCGTGAAATTACTTCAGACCCCAAAAGCGAGTAATAGTCCAACAAACGGGCCAGAATCGGCCCAAATCTGCGAGACTTGACAACCAACACGTAAACACACCTTGGGGTTCGACAACCATGCAAATCGCTTGGGGACACCAAAACGGTGAGGAATAGTCCATGAAAGAGCCCAAAATCGGACAAATCTAGGATTATTGATGAACGATACATAAATGCACACCAGGGTTCGTCAATAATGGAAATCGCTTCGAGACCCAAATCAGTGAGTAATAGTCCATGAAACGGGCCAGAACCGGCCAAAACTGTGAGTGTTGATGACCGACACGTAATCGCACCTTGGGGTTCAACAACTATGGAAATCGCCTCGAGGCCCAAAAACGATGAGTAATAGTCCACGAAACAGGACAGAATTGGCCAAAACTGTGAGTGTTGACGACGGACACGTAAACGCACCCCGGGCATTATCAATCGTGGAAATCGCTCTAGGGACCCAAAACGCTGAGTAATAGTGCACGAAACGGACCAAAATCGAACAAATCTAGGATATTGATGAACGATACATAAACACACCTCGGGGTTCGTAAATCACGGAAATTGCTCAGAGACCCCAAATCAGTGAGTAATAGTCCATGAAACGGGCCAAAATCGGCCCAAACTGCGAGTGTTGATAACCGACACATAAACGCACCCCGTTGTTTGTCAATCGGGGAAATCACTCTGGGACCCCAAAACTGAGTAATAGTCCAAGAAACGGGTCAGAATCGGCAAAAAGTGCGTTTTATTGATAACCGACACGTAAGCGCACCTTGGGGTTCAACAACCATGGAAATCGCTTTGGGACCCCAAAATGGTGAGTAATAGACCACGAAACGGGTCAGAATCAACAAAAAAGGGAGTGTTGATGACCAACACATAAATGCATCCCGGGGTTCGCCAATCATGGAAATCACTTGGGGACCCCAAAACTGAGTAATAGTCGAAGAAACGGGCCAGAATCGGCCAAAACTACGAGTCTTGACAACCAACACGTAAGCACACCTTGGGGTTCAACAAACATTAAAATTGCTTGGGGACACCAAAACGGTGAGTAATAGTCCATGAAAGAGCCCAGAATCGGACAAATCTAGGATTATTGATGAACGATACATAAATGCACACCAGGGTTCGTCAATAAAGGAAATCGCTTTGGGACCCGAACCAGTGAGTAATAGTCCATGAAACGGGCCAAAATCGGCCAAAACGCGAGTGTTGATGACCGACACGTAACCGCACCTTGGGGTTCAACAACTATGGAAATCGCCTCGGGGCCCAAAACGGTGAGTAATAGTCCACGAAACGGGCCCAGAATTGGCAAAAAACTATGAGTGTTGACGATGGACACGTAAGCGCACCTTGGGGTTCAACAATCGTGGAAATTGCTCTAGGGACCCAAACGCGGTGAGTAATAGTCCACAAACGGGACAGAATCGAACAAATCTAGGATTATTGATGAAAGATACATAAACGCACCTCGGGGTTTGTCAATCATGGAAATCACTCAGAGACCACAAATCAGTGAGTAATAGTCCATGAAACGGGCCAAAATCGGCCCAAACTGCGGGTGTTGATGACCAACACGTAAGCACACCTTGGGGTTATCAATCATGAAAATCACTCAGGGCCCCAAAACGTGAGTAATAGTCCATGAAAGAGCCTGTAATCGGCAAAATCTAGGATTATTTATGAACGATACGTAAACGCACCTTGGGTTCAACAATCATGGAAATCGCTTTAGGGACCCCAAAGCGGTGAGTAATAGTCCAAGAAACGGACCGAATCGACACAAAATAGGATTATTGATGAACGACACATAAACGCACATCGGGGTTCATCAATCATGGAAATCGCCAGGACCCCAAATCAATGAGTAATAGTCAATGGAACGGGCCAAAATCGCCCAAATCGTGAAGTGTTGATAACCAACACGTAAGCACACCCCATTGTTTGTCAATATTGGAAATCACTTGGGACCCCAAAATGGTGAGTAATAGTCCATGAAACGGGCCGAATCGCCAAATCTAGGATTATTTATGACCAATACATAAGCACACCTTGGGGTTCGTCAACCATCAAAATCGCTCTAGGGACCCAAAATGGTGAGTAATAGTCCATGAAAGAGCCTAGAATCGAACAAATCTAGGATTATTGATGAGCGATACATAAACGCACATCGGGGTTCATCAATCATGGAAATCGCGCAGGGACCCCAAATCAATGAGTAATAGTCAATGGAACGGGCCAAAATCGGCCCAAACTGCGAGTGTTGATAACCGACACATAAACACACCCCATTGTTTGTCAATATTGGAAATCACTCTGGGACCCCAAAACTGAGTAATAGTCCAAGAAACGGGCTAGAATCGGCCAAAACTGCGAGTTTTGACAACCAAAACGTAAGCACACCTTGGGGTTCGACAACCATGGAAATCGCTTGGGACCCCAAAATGGTGAGTAATAGTCCATGAAAGAGCCTAGAATCGACAAAAAGGATTATTGATCAGCGATACATAAACGCACTTCGATTCGTCAATCATGGATATCGCTTAGGACCCCAAATCGGTGAGTAATGTTCAAGAAATGGGCGAAATCGCCCAAACTGCGAGTCTTGATGATCGACACGTAAGCACACCCATTTTTGTCAATCATGGAAATCGCTAGGGACAGGGGTGACCGGACAAATCTAGTAATAGTCCAAAATGCACACCGCGAATAATGAAATCGGCAAAACCCAAATCATTGTTGATGAAAATCGGAAACGTAATTGTTGATGCGCACTTGGGGTTCGACAACCATGGAAATCGCTTTGGGACCCCAAATGGTGAGTAATAGTCCGAAAGCGGGTCATAATCGACAAAAAAGGAAAGTGTTGATGACCAACACATAAACGCACCGGGGTTAAATCAATCGTGGAAATCACTTGGGACCCCAAAACTGAGTAATAGTCCAAGAAATGGGCGAGAATCGCCCAAATCATGAGTCTTGACAACCAACACGTAAGCACACCTTGGGGTTCGACAACCATGAAAATCGCTTGGGGACACCAAACGGTGAGGAATAGTCCATGAAAGAGCCCAAAATCGGACAAATCTAGGACTATTGATGAGCGATACATAAATGCACACCGTGGTTTGTCAATAATGTAAATTGCTCGGGACCCAAATCGGTGAGTAATAGTCCATAAACGGGCCGTAATCGGGAAAAACTGTGATTGTTGATGACCGACACGTAAGCGCACCTTGGGGTTCGACAACCATGGAAATCGCTTTGGGACCCCAAAATGGTGAGTAATAGTCCACGAAACAGACAGAATTGGCCAAAACTGTGAGTGTTGACGACGGACACGTAAACGCACTTTTTTCTCCCTAACGTGAATATATGGAGTTGGAGTTGAGGTTGGTGGAGGTCCGGGGCCCATGAGGCGCCTCGCACCTCACTGGACAGGATGGGTCTGCTAAGCTGATTTCTTCGCCAATATTTTTATTAATTCCAAAACGTGTCTCCGAAATTTTTAGGTCATTCCAGAACTTTATTTCACACAAAAATAAAACCATGGCAACTCCGGTGAAAAGCATCACCGTTAGTTCCATTCAAATCATGCAAGTTAAAGCGGACCAAAATAAGGGCAAAAGTGTTTGAAAAGTAGATACTGGAGACATATCATGAGCATGGATATAGCACTATAGGGGGATAGAATATGGTGGTTGTGGAGAAGACAAAGAGGAGACGGCCTCACATCTACTAGGCGATTAATCGGCTATGGAGATGCCCATCGATAGATATCAATGTGAGTGAGTAGGATTGCCATGTAATGGATGCAGATAGCCATAAGTTTATGAAAGCTCAAAAGAAAACTAAGGGTGTGCATCCAACATGCTTTCTCATGAACACCTAGGGCAATTTGAGGAAGCTCATCATTGGAATATACAAGCCAAGTTCTATAACGAAAATTCCTACTAGTATATGAAAGTGATATCATAGGACACTCTCTATAATGAAGATCATGGTGCTACTTTAAAGCACAAGTGTGGTAAAAGTATAGTACCATTGCCCATTCTCTCTTTTTCTCATTTTTTATTGGGCCTTTCTCAATTTTTGGCCTCTTTTTTCTTTTTTCTTTTCTTTTTTTATTTTCGTCCATGGTCTCATCCCGACTTGTGTGGGAATCATAGTTCCATCATCCTTTCCTCACTAGGACAATGCTCTAATAATAAAGGCCATCACACTTTTATTTACTTACAACTCAAGAATTACAACTCAATACTTAGAACAAACTATGACTCTATATGAATATTCTCATGTGTACCGGGATGTGCAATGAATCAAGAGTGATATGTCGAAAGAATTATGAAAGATGGCTGCTATCTCTTGAGCTTATGCTGGTTTTTCCTTGAAAAGGAAAGGGTGATGCAGCAAAGTAGAGTAAGTATTTCCTTAGTTTGAGAACCAAGGTATCAATCCAGAGGAGACTACGACAAGTCACCGAATACCTGCACAAACAATCAACAAACTTGCACCCAACGCGATAAAGGGCTTGTCAATCCCTTCACAGTTACTTGCAAAAGTGAGATCTGATAGAGATAGATAAACGGTAAAGTAAATAATTTTTGTGTTTTTGGTTTATAGATCGAAAAGTAAAAGATTGCAAAATAGTAGATCGGAAACTAGTATGATGTAAAGAGATTCAATATAATGGAAAAGAGACCCAAATATAGGTTTCACTAGTGGCTTCTCTCAAGATAGTAAATATTACAAAGGTGAACAAATTATCGCGAGCAATTTATAGAATAGCACATAATTATGACGACATCTAAGGCAATGATCATGAATATAGGCATCATATCTCGTGTCAAGTAGACCAAAACAATTCTCGATCTACTACTATTACTCCACACATCGACCGCTATCCAAAGATGCATCTAGAGTATTAAGTTCATAAAGAACGAAGTAACGATTAAGTAAGATGACATGGTGTAGAGGAATTAACTCAAGCAATATGATGAAAATCCCATCTTTAATCCTCGATGGCAACAATACAAGACGGCCTTTGCTGCCCTACAATCAAAGGGAAAGGACACCGCAAGATTGAACCCAAAAGCTAAGCACTTCTCCCATTGCAAGAAAAACCAATCTAGTATGCCAAACTAAACCAATAATTCAACAAACTTGCAAAGATATCACATCATGCATATAAGAATTCAGAGAAGACTCAAATAACATTCATAGATAATCTGATCATAAATCCACAATTCATTGGATCTCGGCAAACACACCACAAAATAATATTACATCGAATAGATCTCCAAGAACATTGAGGAAAACATGGTATTGAGAAACAAAGAGAGAGAAGAAGCCATCTAGCTACTAGCCATGGACCCGTGAGGTCTGTGGTAAACTACTCACGCTTCTACTCGGAAGGGTAATGGTATTGATGTAGAAGCCTCCGTGATCGAATCCCTCCAACGTGACGCTAGAAAATGGCCCCTAGATGGGATCTCATAGGTACGTAAGGTTTCGCAGGGAAAAGTGTTTTAGTGGCTCTCGGTGTTTTTGGGGTATAAAAGAATATATATATATATATATATATATATATATATATATATATATATATAGGCGAAGGAACTAGGTCGAGAGCCCGAGGGCCCAAGAGGTAGGGGCACTCCTCCACCCTCATGGTCACTGCTGAGTCTCCGACTTCATCTCCATGTCTCTTGGTTTGCTTCGTCCAAGAAATATCATCGCGAAAGTTTCATTCCATTTGACTCCGCTGGTATTCCTTTTCCATAAACTCTAAAATAGGCAAAAAATGTAAACGGCACCGGCTCTCTGTTAATAGGTTAGTCCCAAAAATATTATAAAATAGCATATAAATGCATATAAAACATTCAAAATAGATAATATAATAGCATCGATCAATCAAAAATTATAGATATGTTGAGACGACGCTGGCTTTGCCAAAACTACTATGTCAACTACATGATCATGCAAAGCAATATGACAATGATGAAGCGGTCATAATAAATAGAACGATGGAAAGTTGCATGGCAATATATCTCTAATGGTTATGAAAATGCCATAATAGGTAGGTATGGTGGTTGTTTTGAGGAAGGTATATGGTGGGTGTATGATACCGCTAATGTTAGGTGGTACTAGAGAGGCTAGCAATGGTGGAAGGGTGAGAGTGCGATAATCCATGGACTCAACATTAGTCATAAAGAACTCACATACTTATTGCAAAAATCTATTAGCTATTGAAACAAAGTACTACTAGAAAAGACAATCGCCTCTCCCCGACCGCCACTCATAAGGAAGACAATCAAAAATAAATCATGTCTGACTTCATAACATAAATCGTTCACCATAATGCAATGCTATGGGAATCACAAACTAAACAAATATCTCTCAAATTTACAATCACTAGCATGACTCTAATATCACCATCTTCATATCTCAAAACAATCAGAAAGAATCAAACTTCTATCGTATTCAATGTAATTTTATATGAAAGTTTTACTATATCCTCTTGGATGCCTATCATATTAGGACTAAATTTATAACCAAATCAAATGCATGTTGCTTAGAGACTCTCAAAACAATATAAGTGAATCATGAGAGTTCATCAGCTTCTATAAAATAAAACCATCGGTGTTTCTAAAAAGATATAATCGCTAATTAGAGCAATGTGTGTTCGGCCGGAAGCGATAAGTGAAGCACAAAGAGTATCCTAATCAATCGTGGATCACTTTGGGACCTCTCAAAAGGTGAGTATATATGGATCATCGTGCAGGCCGAAAGCAAAGACTCAAATCATGCAAGACCAACCACGTAAGCACATATCATGTGGTGAATAAAAATATAGCCTCAAGTAAAGTTACCGATAGACGAAGATTTAAAGAGGGATGCCTTCCGGGCATCCCCAAGCTTAGGCTCTTGTTGTCCTTGAATTATTACCTTGGGGTGCCTTGGTCATCCCCAAGCTTAAGCTCTTCCACTCCTTATTCCATAGTCCATCAAATCCTTACCCAAAACTTGAAAACTTCACAACACAAAACTCAACAGAAAATCTCATAAGCTTCATTAGTATAATAAAATAAATCACCACTTTATGGTACTGTTGCAAACTCATTCTTTATTTATATTGGTGTAATATCTATCAGATCTCAACTTTTCCATGGTTCATACCCCACATATGAAGGAAATATGCCCTAGAGGCAATAATAAAGTTATTATTTATTTTCTTATTTCATGATAAATGTTTATTATTCATGCTAGAATTGTATTAACCTGAAACTTAGTACATGTGTTAATACATAGACAAAACATAGTGTCCCTAGTATGCCTCTACATGACTAGCTCATTAATCAAAGATGGTTATGTTTCCTAACCATAGACATGTGTTGTCATTTGATGAACGGGATCACATCATTAGGAGAATGATGTGATGGACATGACCCATCCTAGCTTAGCATTATGATCATAAAGTTTCATTGCTACTACTTTCATGACTTATACATGTTCGACAACCATGAAATTGTGCAAACTCTGAATACTAGAGGAACACTTTGTGTGCTACCAAACATCACAACGTAAAAGGATGATTATAAAGGTGCTCTACAGTGTCTCCGGTTAAATTTGTTGGCATAGATCAAGATTAGGATTTGTCATCGCTTCGTAGAGGTATCCGGTCTTCCTTGAATGCTCATCACTATAAGCCTTGTGCAAAATGACTAATGAGTTAGTGGGATGAAGTATTATAGAACGAGTAAAGAGACTTGCCGGTAACGAGATTGAGCTAGGTATGATGATACCGATGAGGGACCCCAAAACGGTGGGCAATTGTCCAAGAAAGAGCCCAAAACCGTAAAAATCTTGGATTATTGATGACTGACACATAAACGCACCCCGTTGTTTGTCGATCATGGAAACCACTCCGGGACCCCAAAACTGAGTAATAGTCCAAGAAACGGGCCAGAATCGGCAAAAACTGCGATTGTTGATGACCGACACGTAAGCGCACCTTGGGGTTCAACAACTATGGAAATCGCTTTGCGACCCCAAAAGGGTGAGTAATAGTCCACAAAACGGGTCAGAATCGACAAAAAAGGGAGTGTTGATGACCAACACGGAAACGCACCCCGGGGTTCGTCAATCGTGGAAATCACTTCGGGACACGAAAACTGAGTAATAGTCCAAGAAACGGGCCAGAATCGGCCCAAACTGCGAGCCTTGACAACCAACACGTAAGCACACCTTGGGGTTCGACAACCATGAAAAGTGCTTGGGGACACCAAAACGGTGATTAATAGTCCATGAAAGAGCCCAGAATCGGACAAATCTAGGATTATTTATGAATGATACACAAATGCATACCAGGGTTCGTCAATAATGGAAATCGCTTCAGGACCCAAATCAGTGAGTAATAGTCCATGAAACGGGCCAGAATCGGCAAAAACTGCGATTGTTGATGACCGACATGTAAGCGCACCTTGGGGTTCAACAAGTATGGAAATCGCCTCGGGGCCCAAAAACTGTGAGTAATAGTCCACGAAAAAGGTCAGAATTGGCCAAAACTGTGAGTGTTGACGACGGACACGTATACGCACCCCGGGGATTGCCAATCGTGGAAATTGCTCTAGGGACCCAAAACGCTGAGTAATTGTGCACGAAACGGACCAGAATTGAACAAATCTAGGATTATTGATGAATGATACATAAACGCACCTCGGGGTTTGTCAATCATGGAAATCACTCAGAGACCGCAAATCAGTGAGTAATAGTCCATGAAACGGGCCAAAATCGGTCCAAACTGCGAGTGTTGATGACCGACACATAAACACACCCCATTGTTTGTCAATCATGGAAACCACTCTGGGACCCCAAAACTGAGTAATAGTCCAAGAAACGGGCCAGAATCGGCAAAAACTGCGATTGTTGATGACCGAAACGTAAGCGCACCTTGGGGTTCACCAACTATGGAAATCGCTTTGCGACCCCAAAACGGTGAGTAATAGTCCACGAAATGGGTCAGAATCGACAAAAAAGGGAGTGTTGATGACCAACACCGAAACGCACCCTGGGGTTCGTCAATCGTGGAAATCACTTCGGGGCCCCAAAACTGAGTAATAGTCCAAGAAATGGGCCAGAATCGGCCCAAACTGCGAGCCTTGACAACCAACACGTAAGCACACCTTGGGGTTCGACAACCATGAAAATTGCTTGGGGACACCAAAACGATGATTAATAGTCCATGAAAGAGCCCAGAATCGGACTAATCTAGGATTATTGATGAACGATACACAAATGCACTCCAGGGTTCGTCAATAATGGAAATCGCTTCGGGACCTAAATCAGTGAGTGATAGTCCATAAAACGGGCCAGAATCGGCAAAAACTGCGATTGTTGATGACCGACATGTAAGCGCATCTTGGGGTTCAACAACCATGGAAGTCGCATTGGGACCCCAAAACGATGAGTAATAGTCCACGAAACGGGTCAGAATCAACAAAAAGGGGGTGTTGATGACCAACACATTAACGCACCCCAGGGTTCGTCAATCGTGGAAATCACTTCGGGACCCCAACACTGAGTAATAGTCGAAGAAACGGGCCAGAATCGGCCCAAACTGCGAGTCTTGACAACCAACACGTAAGCACACCTTGAGGTTCGGCAAACATGAAAATCGCTTGGGGACACCAAAACGGTGAGTAATAGTCCATGAAAGAGCTCAGGATCGGACAAATCTAGGATTATTTATGAACGATACATAAATGCACACCAGGGTTCGTCAATAATGGAAATCGCTTTGGGACACGAATCAGTGAGTAATAGTCCATGAAACGGGCAAAATCGGCCAAAACGCGAGTGTTGATGATTGACACGTAATCGCACCTTGGGGTTCAACAACTATGGAAATCGCCCCGGGGCCCAAAAACGGTGAGTAATAGTCCACGAAACAGGTCAGAATTTGACAAAACTGTGAGTGTTGACGACGGACACGTAAACGCACCCCGGGGATTGCCAATCGTAGAAATTGCTCTAGGGACCCAAAGCGCACCTTGGGGTTCAACAACCATGGAAATCGCTTTGGGACCCCAAACGGTGAGTAATAGTCCACGAAACGGGTCAGAATCGACAAAAAATGGGAGTGTCGATAACCAACACGAAAACGCACCCCGGGGTTCGTTAATCATGGAAATCACTTCGGGACCCCAAAACTAAGTAATAGTCCAAGAAACGGGCCAGAATCGGCCCAAACTGCAGGTTTTGACAACCAACACGTAAGCACACCTTGGGGTTCGCCAACCATGAAAAGCGCTTGGGGACCCCAAAATTGTGAGTAATAGTCCATGAAAGAGCCCAGAATCAGACAAATCTAGGATTATTGATGAACGATACATAAACGCAACTCAGGGTTCGTCAATCATGGAAATCGCTTAGGGACCCCAAATCAATGAGTAATAGTCAATGAACGTGCCAAAATCGGCCCAAACTGCGAGTGTTGATGACCGACACATAAACGCACCCCGTTGTTTGTCAATCGTGGAAATCATTCCGGGACCCCAAAACTCGGTTATAGTCCAAGAAACGGGCCAGAATCGGCAAAAACTGCGATTGTTGATGACCGACACGTGAGCGCACCTTGGGGTTCGACAACCATGAAAATCGCTTTGGGACCCCAAAACGGTGAGTAATAGTCCACGAAATGGGTCAGAATAGACAAAAAACGGGAGTGTTGATGACCAACACGTAAACGCACCCCGGGGTTCGTCAATTGCGGAAATCACTTCGGGACCGCAAAACTAAGTAATAGTCCAAGAAACGGGCTAGAATTGGCCCAAACTGCGAGTCATGACAACCAAAAGGTAGCATACCTTGGGGTTCGACAAACATGAAAATCGCTTGGGGACACCAAAACGGAGAGTAATAGTCCATGAAAGAGCCCAGAATCAGACAAATCTAGGATTATTAATGAACGATACATAAATGCACACAAGGGTTTGTCAATAATAAAAATCGCTTCGGGACCCAAATCAGTGAATAATAGTCCATGAAACGGGCCAAAATCGACCAAAACGCGAGTGTTGATGACCGACACGTAATCGCACCTTGGGGTTCAACAACTATGGAAATCGCCTCGGGGCCCAAAAATGGTGAGTAATAGTCCACGAAACAGGTCAGAATTGGCCAAAACTGTGAGTGTTGACGACGGAATCGTCAATCGTTGAAATTGCTTTGGGGCCCCAAAATGGTGAGTAATAGTGCACGAAACGGACCAAAATCGACCAAATTGTGTCTGTTCATGACCGAAACATAAACGCACCCCAGGATCCGTCAATCGTGGAAATCACTTTGGGACCCCAAAATTGAGTAATAGTCCAAGAAACGGCCCAAATCGGGCCAAATTTCGAGTCTTTGACGACCAACACCTAAGCACATCCCGGCGTTCGACAACCATGAAAATTGCTTGGGGACCCCAAAACGGTGAGTAATAGTCCATGAAAGAGCCCAAAATCGTACAACTCTTGGATTATTGATGAACGATACATAAACACACCTCGGGGTTCCTCAATCATGGAAATCGCTCAGGGACCCCAAATCAGCGAGTAATAGTCCATGAAACAGGTAAGAATTTGCCAAAACTATGAGTGTTGACGACGGACACGTAAACGCACCCCCGGGTTCGTCAAGCGTCGAAATTGCTCTAGGGCCCCAAAACGCTGATTAATAGTGCACGAAACGGACCAGAATCGACCAAAATTGTGACTGTTGATGACCGACACGTAAACGCACTAGGGGGTTCGTCAATCATGGAAATCAATTTGGGACCCCAAAACGAGTAATAGTCCAAGAAATGGGCCAGAATCGGCCAAACTGTGAGTCCTGACGACCAACACGTAAGCACATCTTGGGGTTCGACAAACATTGAAATTGCTTGTGGACAAATCTAGGATTATTGCTAAACGATACATAAACGCACCCCGGGGTTCGTCAATCATGGAAATCGCTTAGGGACCCGAAATCAGTGACTAGTAGTCCATGAAACGGGCCAAAATAGGCCCGAACTGCGAGTGTTGATGACCGACACATAAACGCACCCCGGTGTTCATCAATCATGGAAATCACTCCGGGACCTGAAAAAACAGAGTAATAGTCAAAGAAACGGGCCAGAATTGGCCACAACTGCAATTGTTGATGACCGACACGTATGCGCACCTTGAGGTTCAATAACCAGGGAAATCCCTTTGGGACCCCAAAACAGTTAGTAATTGTCCACGAAACGGGTAAGAATTGGCCAAAACTGTGAGTGTTGACGACGGCCACGTAAACGCACCCAGGGTTCGTCAATCGTGGAAATCACTCTAGGACCCCAAAACACTGAGTAATAGTCCAAGAAACGGGCCAGAATCGGCCAAAACTGTGAGTGTTGACTACCGACACGTAATCGCACCTTGGGGTTCAACAGCTACGGAAATTGCCTTGGGACCCAAAAACGGTGAGTAGTAGTCCACGAAACAGGTCAGAATTGGCCAAAACTATGAGTGTTGACGACGGACATGTAAACGCACCCCTGGGTTCGTCAAGCGTGGAAATCGCTCCGGGGCCCCAAAACGTTGAGTAATACTGCATGAAATGGACCAGAATTGACCAAAATTGTGAGTGTTGATGACCGACACGTAAACGCACCATGGGGTTCGTCAATCGTGGAAATCACTTTAGGACCCCAAAATGAGTATTAGTCCAAGAAACGGTCCAGAATCGGCCCAATCTACGAGTCCTGACGACCAACACGTAAGCACATCTTGGGGTTCGACAACCATGGAAATTGCTTGTGGACCCCAAAATGGTGAGTAATAATCCATGAAAGAGCCCAGAATCAGAAAAGTCTAGTATTATTGATGAACGATACATAAACTAACCCAGGGGTTCGTCAATCATGGGAATCTCTCAGGGACACGAAATCAGTGAGTAATAGTCCATGAAACGGGCCAAAATTGGCCCAAACTACGAGTGTTGATGACCAACACATAAACGGACCCTGGTGTTTGTCAATCGTGGAAATCACTCCGGGGCCCCAAAACTGTGTAATAGTCCAAGAAACGGGCCACAATCGGCCAAAACTGCGATTGTTGATGACCGACACGTAAGCGCACCTTGGGGTTCAACAGGGATGGAAATCGCTTTGGGACCTTACAACGGTGAGTAATAGTCCGGAAATGGGTCATGACCGACAAAAAACGGGCATGTTGATGACCGACACGTAAACGCACCCCGGGGTTCGTCAACCGTGGAAATCACTTCGGGACCCCAGTACAGAGTAATAGTCCAAGAAATGGGCCAGAATCAGCACAAACTGCGAGTCTTGACAACCAACACGTAAGCACAACTTGGGTTCGACAACCATGGAAATCGCTTGGGGGCCCCAAAACAGCGAGTAATAGTCCATGAAAGAGCCCAGAATCAGACAAATCTAGGATTATTAATGAACGATAAATGAACGCACCTCGGGGTTCATCAATCATGGATATTGCTTAGGGACACAAAATCAATGAGTGTTGATGGCCGACACATAAACGGACCCCAGTGTTCGTCAATCATGGAATTCACTCCGAGACCCCAAAACTGAATAACAATCCAAGAAACGGGCCACGATCGGCCAAAACTGCGATTATTGATGACCGACACATAAGCGTACCTTGGGGTTCAACAACCATGGAAATCGCATTGGGACCCCAAAACGGTGAGTAATAGTCCAGAAACGGGAGTGTTGATGACCGACACATAAACGCACCCCGGTGTTCGTCAATCGAGGAAATCACTGTGGGCCCCAAAACAGAGTAATAGTCCAAGAAACGGGCCAAAATCGGCCAGAACTGCGATTGTTAATGCCTGACACGTAAGCGCACCTTGGGGTTCAATAACCATGGTAATCGCTTGGGACCCCAAAACGGTTAGTAATAGTCCATGAAACCGGTCAAAATTGGCCAAAATTGTGAGTGTTGACGACGGACACGTAAATGCACCCCGGGTTCGTCAATCGTGGAAATCGCTCTGGGACCCCAAAACACTGAGTAATAGTCCAAGAAATGGGCCAGAATCGGCCAAAACTGTGAGTGTTGACGACCAACACGTAATTCCACCTTGGGGTTCAACAACTACGGAAATCGCCTCGGGACGCAAAAAACAGTGAGTAATAGTCCAGGAAACAGGTCAGAATTGGCCAAAACTATGAGTGTTGACGACGGACATGAAAACACACCCCGAGGTTCCTCAAGCGTGGAAATTGCTCTAGGGCCCCAAAACGCTGAGTAATAGTGCACGAAACGGACCAGAATCGACCAAAATTGTGAGTGTTGATGACGGACACGTAAACGCACCCCGGGGTTCGTCAATCGTGGAAATCACTTCGGGACCCCAAAACGAGTAATAATCAAAGAAACGGGCCAGAATCGTCCCAAACTGCGAGTCTTGACAACCAACACTTAAGCACATCTTGGGGTTTGACAACCATGGAAATCGCTTGGGGACCCAAAAATGGTGAGTTATAGTCCATGAAAGAGCCCAGAATCGGACAAATATAGGATTATTGATGAACGATACATAAACGTACCCCGGGGTTCGTCAATCATGGAAATCGCTCAGGGACCCAAAATCAGTGAGTAACATTCCATGGAACGGTCCAAAATCAGCCCAAACTGCGAGTGTTGATGACCGACACATAAACGCACCCCGGTGTTCGTCAATCATGGAAATCACTCCGGGACCCCAAAACTAAGTAATAGTCGAAGAAACGGGCCACAATCGGCCAAAACTACGATTGTTGATGACCAACACGTAAGCGCACCTTGGGGTTCAACAAACATGGAAATCCCTTTGGGACCCCAAAACAGTGAGTAATAGTCCAGAAACGGGTCAGAATTGACAATAAATGGGAGTATTGATGACCGACACGTAAACGCACCCCAGGGTTTGTCAACCGTGGAAATCACTTCGGGACCCCCAAACTGAGTAATAGTCCAAGAAACGGGCCAGAATCGGCCCAAACTGTGAGTCTTGACGACCAACACGTAAGCACATCTTGGGGTTTGACAACCATGGAAATTGCTTGGGGACCCCAAAAAGGTGAGTAATAGTCCTTGAAACAGCCCACAAACAGATAAATCTAGGATTATTGATGAACAATACATAAACACACCCCGGGATTTGTCAATCATGGAAATCGCTCAGGGGCCTGAAATCAATGAGTAATAGTCCTTGAAACGGGCCAAAATCGTCCCAAACCGTGAGTGTTGATGACCGACATATAAACGCACCCCGGTGTTTGTCAATCGTGGAAATACTCCGGGACCCCAAATCAGAGTAATAGTCCAAGAAACGGGCCAAAATCGGCCAAAACTGCGATTGTTGATGACCGACATGTAAGCTTACCTTGGGGTTCAACAACCATGGAAATCGCATTGGGACCACAAAACGGTTAGAAATAGTCCACGAAACGGGTCAGAATTGGCCAAAACTGTGAGTGTTGACGACGGACACGTAAACGCATCCCGGGTTCTTGAATCGTGGAAATCGCTCTGGGACCCAAAACACTGAGTAATAGTCCAAGAAACGGGCCAGAATCGGCCAAAACTATGGGTGTTAATGACCGACACGTAATCGCACCTTGGGGTTCAACTACTACGACAATCGCCTCAGGATCGAAAAAGGGTGAGTAATAGTCCACAAAACAGGTCGGGAATTGGCCAAAACTCTGAGTGTTGACAACGGACACGCAAACGCACCCCGGGGTTCATCAGTCATGGAAATCGCTCTGGGGCCCCAAAAAATTGAGTAATATTCCATGAATCAGACCAGAATCGACCAAAATTATGAGTGCTGATGACCGACACGTTAACGCACCCCTGGGTTCATAATCGTGGAAATCAATTCGGGAACCCAAAACCGAGTAGTAGTCCAAGAAACGGGCCAGAATCGGCCCAAACTGCGAGTCTTGACGACCAACACATTAGCACATCTTGGGGTTCGACAACGATGGAAATCGCTTGGGGACCCCAAAATGGTGAATACTAGTCCATGAAACAGCCTAGAATCGGACAAATCTAGGATTATCAGTGAGTAATAGTCCATGAAACGGGCCAAAATCGGCCCAAACTGCGAGTGTTGATGACCGACACATAAATACACCCCTGTGTTCGTCAATCATGGAAATCACTCCGGGACCCCAAAACTGAGTAATAGTCCAAGAAACGGGCCAAAATCGGCTAAAACTGCGATTGTTGATGACCGACACGTAAGCGCACCTTGGGGTTCAACAACCATGGAATTCGCTTTGGGACCCCAAAACGGTGAGTAATAGTCCACGAAACGGGTCAGAATCGACAAAAAACGGGAGTGTTGATGACCGACACATAAAGGCACCCCGGGGTTCGTCAACCGTGGAAATCACTTCTGGACCCCGAAACTGAGTAATAGTCCAAGAAATGGGCCAGAGTCGGCCCGAACTGCGAGTCTTGCCAACCAACACGTAAGCACACTTTGGGGTTCAACAACCATGGAAATCGCTTGGGGAGCCCAAAACGGTGATTAATAGTCCATGAAAGAGCCCAGAATCAGACAAATCTAGGATTATTGATGAACGTTACTTAAACGCACCCTGGGGTTCGTCAATCATGGAAATCGCTCGGGGACCTGAAATCAGTGAGTAATAGTTCATGAAACAGGACAAAATGGGCCCAAACAGCGAGTGTTGATGACGGACACATAAACGCACCCCGGTGTTCAACAATCATGGAAATCACTCTGGGACCCCAAAACTGAGTAATAGTCCAAGAAACGGGCCAAAATCGGCCAAAATTGTATTTGTTGATGACCGACACGTAAGCGTACCTTGGGGTTCAACAACCATGGAAATCGCTTTGGGACCCCAAAACGGTTAGTAATAGTCCACGAAACGGGACAGAATTGGCCAAAATTGTGAGTGTTGACGACGGACATGTAAACGCACCCCGGGTTCGTCAACCATGGAAACCACTCTGGGACCCCAAAACACTGAGTAATAGTCCAAGAAATGGGCCAGAATCGGCCAAAACTGTGAGTCTTGACGACCGACACGTAATCACACCTTGGGGTTCAACAACTACGGAAATCGCCTCGGGACCAAAAAACGGTGAGTAATTTTCCACGAAACAGGTCAGAATTGGCCAAAACTATGAGTGTTGACGACGGACACGTAAACGCATCCCGGTGTTCCTCAAGCGTGGAAATCGCTCTGGGGCCCCAAAGCGCTGAGTAATAGTGCACGAAATGGACCAGAATCGTCCAAAATTGTGAGTGTTGATGACCGATACGTAAACGCACCCCGGGGTTCGTCAATTGTGGAAATCACTTCGGGACTCCAAAATGAGTAATAGTCCAAGAAACGGGCCAGAATCGGCCCAAACTGCGAGTCTTGACGACCAACGCATAAGCATGTCTTGGTGTTCGACAACCATGGAAATCGCTTGGGGACCCCAAATCGGTGAGTAATAGTTCATGAAAGAGCCCAGAATCAGACAAATCTAGGATTATTGATGAACGATACATAAATGCACCCCGGGGTTCATCAATTATGGAAATCGCTTAGGGACCCGAAATCAGTGACTAATACTCCATGAAACTGGCCAAAATCAGCCCAAACTGCGAGTGTTGATGACCGACACGTAAACGCACCCCAGTGTTCATCAATCGTGGAAATCACTCCGGGACCCCAAAACTGACTAATAGTCCAAGAAACGGGCCACAATCAGCCAAAACTGCGATTGTTGATGACCTACACGTAAGCGCACCTTGGGGTTCAACAACCATGGAAATCGCTTTGGGACCCCAAAACGGTGAGTAATAGTCCAGAAACGGATCAGAATTGACAAAAAACGGGAGTGTTGATGACCGACACGTAAACGCACCCCGGGGTTCGTCAACCGAGGAAATCACTTCGGGCCCCAAAACTGAGTAATAGTCCAAGAAATGGGCCAGGATCGGCCCAAACTGTGAGTCTTGACAACCAACACGTAAGGACACCTTGGTGATCAACAACCATGGAAATCGCTTGCGGAGCCCAAAACGGTGAGTAATAGTCCATGCAAGAGCCCAGAATCAGACAAATCTCAAATTATTGATGAACGATACTTAAACGCACCCTGGGTTCGTCAATCATGGAAATCGCTTAGGGACCCGAAATCAGTGAGTAATAGTCCATGAAACCGGGTAAAATCGGCCCAAACTGTGAGTGTTTATGACGGACACATAAACGCACCCCGGTGTTTGACAATCGTGGAAATCACTCTGGGACCCCAAAACTAAGTAATAGTCCAAGAAATGGGCTAGAATCGGCCAAAACTGCGATTGTTGATGACCAACACGTAAGCGCACCTTGGGGTTCGACAAGCATGGAAATCTCTTTGGGACCCCAAAACGGTGAGTAATAGTCCACGAAATAGGTCACAATCGACAAAAATGGGAGTATTGATGACCGACATGTAAACGCACCCTGGGGTTCGTCAATCGTGGAAATCACTTCGGGACCCCAAAACTGAGTAATAGTCCAAGAAACGGGCCAGATTCGGCCCAAACTGTGAGTCTTGATAACCAACACGTAAGCACACCTTGGGGTTCGACAACCATGGAAATCGCTTGGGGACCCCAAAACGATGAGTAATAGTCCATGAAAGAGCCCAGAATCGGACAAATATAGGATTATTGATGAACGATACATAAACACACCCCGGGGTTCGTCAATCATCGAAATCGCTTCGGGACCCCAAATCTGTGTGTAATAGTCCATGAAACGGGTTAGAATTGGCGAAAACTGTGAGAGTTGCCGGCAGACACGTAAACGCACCCCGTAGTTCGTCAATCATGGAAATCACTCTAGGGACCCAAAACGCTGAGTAATAGTGTACTAAATGTTCCAGAATCGACTAAAATTGTGAGTGTTGATGACTGACACGTAAATGCACCCCGGGGTTCCTCAATCGTGGAAATCACTTCGGGAGCCCAAAATCGAGTAAGAGTCCAAGAAACGGGCCAGAGTCGGCCCAAACTGCGAGTCTTGACGACCAACACGTAAGCACATCTTGGGCTTCGACAACAACGGAAATTACTTGGGGACCCCAAAACGGTGAGTAATAGTCCATGAAATAGCCCAGAATCGGACAAATCAAGGATTATTGATGAACGATACATAAATGCACCCCGGGATTCGTCAATCATGGAAATCCTCACGGACCCGAAATCAGTGAGTAATAGTCCATGAAATGGGCCAAAATCGGCCCAAACTGGGAGTGTTGATGACCGACACATAAACGCACCTTGGTGTTTGTCAATCATGGAAATCACTGTGGGACCCCAAAACAGAGTAATAGTCCAAGAAACGGGCCAGAATCGGCCACAACTGCGATTGTTGATGACCGACACGTAAGCGCACCTTGGGGTTCAATAACCATGAAAATCGCTTTGGGACCCCAAAACAGTTAGTAATAGTCCACGAAACGGGGCAGAATTGGCCAAAACTATGAGTGTTGACGAAGGACAAGTAAACTCACCCCGAGTTTGTCAATCATGGAAATTCCTCTGGGACCCCAAAACACTAAGTAATAGTCCAAGAAACGGGACAGAATCGGCCAACACTGTGAGTGTTGACGACCGACACGTAATCGCACCTTGGGGTTCAACAACTACGGAAATCGCCTCGGGACCGAAAAACGGTGAGTAATAGTCCATGAAACAGGTCAGAATTGGCCAAAACTATGAGTGTTGACGACGGACACGTAAATGCACCCCGGTGTTCGTCAAGCGTGGAAATCGCTCTGGGGCCCAAAAATGTTGAGTAATAGTGCACGAAAAATACCAGAATCATCCAAAATTGTGAGTATTCATGACCGACACATAAACGCACCCCGGGGTTCGTCAATCGTGGAAATCACTTGGGGACCCCAAAACGAGTAATAGTCCAAGAAACGGGCCACAATCGGCCCAAACAGCGAGTCTTGACGACCAACACGTAATCACATCTTGGGGTTCGAGAACCATGGAAATCGCTTGGGGACCCCAAAACGGTGAGTAATAGTCCATGAAAGAGCCTAGAATCGGACAAATCTAGGATTATTGATGAACGATACATAAACGCTCCCAGGGGTTCATCAATCATGGAAATCGCTCAGGGACCCGAAATCAGTGAGTAATAGTCCTTGAAACGGGCCAAAATCGGCCCATACTGCAATTGTTGGTGATCGGCACATAATCGCAGCTTGGGGTTCAAAAAGACTATGGAAATCGCTTTGGGACCCCAAAACGATGAGTAATAGTCCACGAAACGGCTCAGAATTTGCCAAAACTGTGAGTGTTGACGACGGACATGTAAACGCACCCCGGGGATCAACAATAGTGGAAATCGCTCTCGGACTTCAAAACACTAAGTAATAGCAACATCAATCTAAGAACATAATGGATACTAGGGATCAAACCCTAACAAAACTAACTCGATTACATGGTAAATCTCATCCAACCCATCACCGTCCAGCAAGCCTATGATGGGATTACTCACGCACGGCGGTGAGCATCATGAAATTGGTGATGGAGGATGGTTGATCATGACGATGGAGACGGATTCCCCTCTCCGGAGCCCTGAACGGACTCCAGATCAGCCATCCCGAGGAAGATTAGGGCTTGGCGGCGGCTCTGTATCATAAAACATGATGAATCCTTCTCTTTCATTTTTTTTCTCCCCGAACGTGAATATATGGAGTTGGAGTTGAGGTTGGTGGAGGTCCAGGGGGCCCATGAGGCAGGGGGCGCGCCCTGCACCCTTGTGGACAGGGTGTGGGCCCCGTTATGCTGATTCTTTCGCCAATATTTTTTATTAATTCCAAAACGTGTCTCCGTGAAATTTTTAGGTCATTCCGAGAACTTTTATTTCTACACAAAAATAAAACCATGGCAATTCTGGTGAAAACAGCATCAGTCTGGGTTAGTTCCATTCAAATCATGCAAGTTAAAGCCCAAAATAAGGGCAAAAGTGTTTGGAAAAGTAGATACGTTGGAGACATATCAGTGAGCCATGGATATAGCACTATAGGGGGGATAGAATATGGTGGTTGTGGAGAAGACAAAAGAGGAGACGGTCTCACATCTACTAGGCGTATCAACGGGCTATGGAGATGCCCATCGATAGATATCAATGTGAGTGAGTAGGGATTGCCATGTAGCGGATGCAGTATAGCCATAAGTTTATGAAAGCTCAAAAGAAAACTAAGTGGGTGTGCATCCAACATGCTTTCTCATGAACACCTAGGGCAATTTGAGGAAGCTCATCATTGGAATATACAAGCCAAGTTCTATAACGAAAAATTCCCACTAGTATATGAAAGTGATATCATAGGACACTCTCTATAATGAAGATCATGGTGCTACTTTAAAGCACAAGTGTGGTAAAAGTATAGTACCATTGCCCATTCTCTCTTTTTCTCTCATTTTTTTATTGGGCCTTTCTCAATTTTTTGGCCTCTTTTTTTCTTTTTCTTTTTCTTTTTTATTTTTCGTCCATGGTCTCATCCCGACTTGTGTGGGAATCATAGTCTCCATCATCCTTTCCTCACTAGGACAATGCTCTAATAATAAAGGCCATCACACTTTTATTTACTTACAACTCAAGAATTACAACTCAATACTTAGAACAAACTATGACTCTATATGAATGCCTCCGGCGGTGTACCGGGATGTGCAATGAATCAAGAGTGATATGTCAGAAAGAATTATGAAAGATGGCTGCTATCTCTTGAGCTTGCGTTGGTTTTTCCCTTGAAAAGGAAAGGGTGATGCAGCAAAGTAGAGTAAGTATTTCCCTTAGTTTGAGAACCAAGGTATCAATCCAGTAGGAGACTACGCACAAGTCACCGAATACCTGCACAAACAATCAACAAACTTGCACCCAACGCGATAAAGGGCTTGTCAATCCCTTCACAGTTACTTGCAAAAGTGAGATCTGATAGAGATAGATAAACGGTAAAGTAAATAATTTTTGTGTTTTTGGTTTATAGATCGAAAAGTAAAAGATTGCAAAATAGTAGATCGGAAACTAGTATGATGTAAAGAGATTCAATATAATGGAAAAGAGACCCGGGGGCCATAGGTTTCACTAGTGGCTTCTCTCAAGATAGTAAATATTACAGTGGGTGAACAAATTACTGTCGAGCAATTTATAGAATAGCACATAATTATGACGACATCTAAGGCAATGATCATGAATATAGGCATCATATCTGTGTCAAGTAGACCAAAACAATTCTGCATCTACTACTATTACTCCACACATCGACCGCTATCCAGCATGCATCTAGAGTATTAAGTTCATAAAGAACGAAGTAACGCATTAAGTAAGATGACATGGTGTAGAGGAATTAACTCAAGCAATATGATGAAAATCCCATCTTTTAATCCTCGATGGCAACAATACAAGACGTGCCTTGCTGCCCCTACAATCAGTGGGAAAGGACACCGCAAGATTGAACCCAAAAGCTAAGCACTTCTCCCATTGCAAGAAAAACCAATCTAGTATGCCAAACTAAACCAATAATTCGAACAAACTTGCAAAGATATCACATCATGCATATAAGAATTCAGAGAAGACTCAAATAACATTCATAGATAATCTGATCATAAATCCACAATTCATTGGATCTCGGCAAACACACCACAAAATAATATTACATCGAATAGATCTCCAAGAACATTGAGGAAAACATGGTATTGAGAAACAAAGAGAGAGAAGAAGCCATCTAGCTACTAGCCATGGACCCGTAGGTCTGTGGTAAACTACTCACGCTTCATCGGAAGGGTAATGGTATTGATGTAGAAGCCCTCCGTGATCGAATCCCCCTCCAACGTGACGCTAGAAAATGGCCCCTAGATGGGATCTCATAGGTACAGAAGGTTTCGGCAGTGGAAAAGTGTTTTAGTGGCTCCCCTGGTGTTTTTGGGGTATAAAAGAATATATATATATATATATATATATATATATATATATATATATATATAGGCGAAGGAACTAGGTCAGGAGAGCTCCGAGGGGCCCAAGAGGTAGGGGGCACTCCCTCCACCCTCATGGCCGCCTCGTTGAGTCTCCGACTTCATCTCCATGTCTCTTGGTTTGCTTCTGGTCCAAGAAATATCATCGCGAAAGTTTCATTCCATTTGGACTCCGTTTGGTATTCCTTTTCTGCGAAACTCTAAAATAGGCAAAAAACAGAAACTGGCACCGGGCTCTCGGTTAATAGGTTAGTCCCAAAAATATTATAAAATAGCATATAAATGCATATAAAACATTCAAAATAGATAATATAATAGCATCGATCAATCAAAAATTATAGATATGTTGGAGACGTATCAGTGGCTTTGCCAAAAACTACTATGTCAACTACATGATCATGCAAAGCAATATGACAATGATGAAGCGTGTCATAATAAATAGAACGATGGAAAGTTGCATGGCAATATATCTCAGAATGGTTATGAAAATGCCATAATAGGTAGGTATGGTGGTTGTTTTGAGGAAGGTATATGGTGGGTGTATGATACCGGCGAATGTTAGGTGGTACTAGAGAGGCTAGCAATGGTGGAAGGGTGAGAGTGCGTATAATCCATGGACTCAACATTAGTCATAAAGAACTCACATACTTATTGCAAAAATCTATTAGCTATTGAAACAAAGTACTACTAGGAAAAGACAATCGCCCGTCCCCGACCGCCACTCATAAGGAAGACAATCAAAAAAATAAATCATGCTCCGACTTCATAACATAACTGTTCACCATACGTGCATGCTATGGGAATCACAAACTTTAACACAAATATCTCTCAAATTTACAACTAATCACTAGCATGACTCTAATATCACCATCTTCATATCTCAAAACAATCGTAAAGAATCAAACTTCTCATCGTATTCAATGCACTTTATATGAAAGTTTTTACTATATCCCTCTTGGATGCCTATCATATTAGGACTAAATTTATAACCAAATCAAATTAGCATGTTGCTTAGAGACTCTCAAAACAATATAAGTGAATCATGAGAGTTCATCAGTTTCTATAAAATAAAACCATCGTCGTGCTCTAAAAAGATATAACTGAAGCACTAGAGCAATGTTGCCTAGCTCAAAAGATATAAGTGAAGCACAAAGAGTATTCTAATAAATCATGATTCATGTGTGTCCCTCTCAAAAGGTGTGTATAGCATGGATGATTGTGGCAAACTAAAAAGCAAAGACTCAAATCATACAAGATGCTCCAAGAAAAACACATATCATGTGGTGAATAAAAATATAGCCTCAAGTAAAGTTACCGATAGACGAAGACGAAAGAGGGGATGCCTTCCGGGGCATCCCCAAGCTTAGGCTCTTTGTTGTCCTTGAATTATTACCTTGGGGTGCCTTGGTCATCCCCAAGCTTAAGCTCTTTCCACTCCTTATTCCATAGTCCATCAAATCCTTACCCAAAACTTGAAAACTTCACAACACAAAACTCAACAGAAAATCTCATAAGCTTCATTAGTATAATAAAATAAATCACCACTTTATGGTACTGTTGCAAACTCATTCTTTATTTATATTGGTGTAATATCTACTGTATCTCAACTTTTCCATGGTTCATACCCCACATATGAAGGAAATATGCCCTAGAGGCAATAATAAAGTTATTATTTATTTTCTTATTTCATGATAAATGTTTATTATTCATGCTAGAATTGTATTAACCGGAAACTTAGTACATGTGTTAATACATAGACAAAACATAGTGTCCCTAGTATGCCTCTACATGACTAGCTCATTAATCAAAGATGGTTATGTTTCCTAACCATAGACATGTGTTGTCATTTGATGAACGGGATCACATCATTAGGAGAATGATGTGATGGACATGACCCATCCGTTAGCTTAGCATTATGATCGTTAAAGTTTCATTGCTACTACTTTCTTCATGACTTATACATGTTCCTCAGACTATGAGATTGTGCAACTCCCGAATACTAGAGGAACACTTTGTGTGCTACCAAACATCACAACGTAAAAGGATGATTATAAAGGTGCTCTACAGGTGTCTCCGAAGGTGTTAATTTGGTTGGCATAGATCAAGATTAGGATTTGTCACTCTGCGTTTCAGAGAGGTATCTCTGGGCCCTCTCGGTAATGCTCATCACTATAAGCCTTGCAAGCAATGTGACTAATGAGTTAGTTGCGGGATGAAGTATTATAGAACGAGTAAAGAGACTTGCCGGTAACGAGATTGAGCTAGGTATGATGATACCGATGATCGAATCTCGGGCAAATAACATACCGATGACAAAGGGAACAACGAATGTTGTTATGCGGTTTGACCAATAAAGATCTTCGTAGAATATGTAGGAGCCAATATGAGCATCTAGGTTCCGCTATTGGTTATTGACCAGAGATGTGTCTCAATCATGTCAACATAGTTCTCGAACCCGTAGGGTCCGCACGCTTAACGTTCGATGATGATATGTATTATGAGTTATGTGTTTTCATGACCAACTTCTGTTCGGAGTCCCGGATGAGATGACGGACGTGACGAGGAGTCTCGAAATGGTCGAAACATAAATATTGATATATTGGACGTTTATATTCGGACATCTGAAGTGTTCCGGAAAAGTTTCGGATAAAACTGGAGTGCCAGAGGGTTACTGGTGTTGGAAATATGCCCTAGAGGCAATAATAAAAATGGTTATTATTATATTTCCTTGTTCATGATAATTGTCTATTGTTCATGCTATAATTGTATTAACTAGAAACCGTAAGACATATGTGAATACATAGACCACAACATGTCCCTAGTGAGCCTCTAGTTGACTAGCTCGTTGATCAATAGATGGTTATGGTTTCCTAACCATGGACATTGGATGTCATTGATAACGGGATCACATCATTAGGAGAATGATATGATGGACAAGACCCAATCCTAAGCATAGCACAAGATCGTGTAGTTCGTTTGCTAAGCGCTTTTCTAATGTCAAGTATCATTTCCTTAGACCATGAGATTATGCAACTCTCTGTACCGTAGGAATGTTTTGTGTGTACCAAATGTCACAACGTAACTGGGTGGCTATAAAGGTGCACTACAGGTATCTCAGAAAGTGACTGTTGGGTTGGCATGAATCGAGATTGTGATTTGTCACTCCATATGACGGAGAGGTATCTCTGGGCCCACTCGGTAATGCATCATCATAATGAGCTCAATGTGACTAAGGAGTTAGTCACGGGATCATGTGTTATGGAATGAGTAAAGAGACTTGCCGGTAACGAGATTGAACAAGGTATAGGGATAACGACGATCGAATCTCAGGCAAGTAACATACCGATGGACAAAGGGATTTGTATACGGGATTGATTGAATCCCCGACGTCGTGGTTCATCTGATGAGATCATTGTGGAAGATGTGGGAGCCAACAGGGGTATCCAGAGCCCGCTATTGGTTATTGGCCGGAGAACGTCTCGGTCATGTCTGCATGGTTCCCGAACCCGTAGGGTCTACACACTTAAGGTTCGGTGACGCTAGAGTTGTTATGGGAAATTGTATGTCGTTACCGAAGGTTGTTTGGAGTCCCGGATGAGATCCCGGATGTTCCGAGGAGTTCCAGAATGGTCTAGAGGTGAAGATCGATATATTGGACGAAGGGTATTGGAGTCTGGAATTGTTTCGGGGTACCGGGTGACGACCAGTGTGACCGAAAGGAGTTTCGGAGGCCCCGGCAAGTGTTGGGGGGGCCTTATGGGCCAATGGGAAGGGGAACACCAGCCCACTAAGGGGTTGTGCGCCCCTTCCACCCCATCTCACGTAACCTGGAGAGGTGGGGGCGCCACCCCTAGGGCAGTCGCCCCTCCCGGCTTGGAGGACAAGTTTCCTCGGGGTGGGGGCGCCCCAAACCCATCTAGGGTTTCCCTTGGCCATCGCCCCCTCCTCTAGATCCATCTAGAGGGGTCGTACCCCTCTCCCTTTTCCCCTATATATAGTGAGGGGGTGGGAGGGCAGCCACGACCCTTCCCTGGCGCAGCCCCTCCCTCCTCCAACACCTCCTCCTCCTCCATAGTGTTTGGCGAAGCCCTGCAGAAGAACCACAAGCTCCACCACCACGTCGTCGTGCTGCCGGAGCTCTCCCTCAACTTCTCCTATCCCCTTGCTGGATCAAGAAGGAGGAGACGCCCCCGGGCTATATGTGTGTTGAACGCGAAGGCGTCGTCCGTTTGGTGCTAGATCGGATCTTCCGCAATTTGAATCGCCGCGAGTACGACTCCATCGACCGCGTTCTTGTAACGCTTCTGCTTAGCGATCTTCAAGGGTATGACGATGCACTCCCTCTCTCTCTCTCTCTTGTTGCTAGCATCTCCTAGATTGATCTTGGTGACATGTAGCAATTTTTTGAATTATTACTACGTTCCCCAACAGTGGCATCACAAGCTAGGTCTATGCGTATATTCTATGCACGAGTAGAACACAAAGTAGTTAATGACGATGATTTGTTCAATTTTCTTACCATTACTAGTCTTATCTTGATTCGGTGGCATTGTCGGATGAAGCGGCCCGGACCGACCTCACACGTACGCTTACGTGAGACAGGTTCCACCGACTGACATGCACTTGTTGCATAAGGTGGCTAGCGGGTGTCTGTCTCTCTCACTTTAGTCGGATCGGATTCGATGAAGAGGGTCCTTATGAAGGGTAAATAGCAATTGGCATATCACCATTGTGGCTTTTGCGTAGGTAAGAAACGTTCTTGCTAGAAACCCATAGCAGCCATATAAAACATGCAACAACAATTAGAGCACATCTAACTTGTTTTTGGAGGGTATGCTATGTGATGCGATATGGCCAAAAGGATGTGATAAATTATATATGTGATGTATGAGATTGATGATGTTCTTGTAATAGGAATCACGACTTGCATGTCGATGAGTATGACAATCGGCAGGATCCATTGGAGTTGTCTTAATTTATTGTATGACCTGCGAGTCAATATAAGTGCCATGTAATTACTTTACTTTACTGCTAACCGTTAGCCATAGTAGTAGAAGTAATAGTTGGCGAGACAACATCAGGAAGACACGATGATGGAGATCATGGTATCATGACGGTGACGAAGGTGATCATGACGTGCCTCGAAGATGGAGATCAAAGGCGCAAATTGATATTGGCCATATCATGTCACTTTATGATTTGCATCTGATGTTTGTCATGTTTACATCTTATTTGCTTAGAACGACGGTAGCATAAATAAGATGATTCCTCACTAAAATTTCAAGAAGGTGCTCCCCCTAACTGTGCACCGTTGCGAAAGTTCATTGTTGCGAAGCACCACGTGATGATCGGGTGTGATAGATCCTAAGGTTCGCATACAACGGATGTAAGCCAGATTTACACATATGAAACACTTAGGTTGACTTGACGAGCCTAGCATGTACAGACATGGCAACACGAGAGACCAAAAGGTCGAACATGAGTCGTATGGTAGATGCGATCAACATGGAGATGTTCACCGTTGATGACTAGTCTGTCTCACGTGATGATCGGACACGGACTAGTCGATTCGGATCATGTATCACTTAGATGACCAGAGGGATGTCTATCTAAGTGGGAGTTCATTAAATAATTTGATTAGATGAACTCAATTATCATGAACATAGTCAAAACGTCTTTGCAGATTATGTCGTAGCTTGCGCTTTAGTTCTACTATTTTAGATATGTTCCTTGAGAAAATTTAGTTGAAAGTTGATCGTAGCAATTATGCGGACTGGGTCCGTAAACTGAGGGTTGTTCTCATTGCTGCGCAAAAGGCTTATGTCCTTAATGCACCGCTCGGTGTGCCAAACCTCGAACGTTGTCTGTAGATGTTGCGAACACCTGACATACACGTTTTGACGACTACATGATAGTTCAATAATGTTAAACGGTTTAGAATTGAGGCGCCGAAGACGACTTTTGAAACGTCGCGAAACATATGAGATGTTCCAAGGGCTGAAATTGGGATTTCAGGCTCGTGCCGACGTCAAGAGGTATGAGACCTCCGACGAGTTTTCTAGCCTACAAACTGAGGGAGAAAAGCTCAATCTTTGAGCATGTGCTCAGATTGTCTGAGTACTACAATCACTTGAATCAAGTGGGAGTTAATCTTCCAGATGAGATAGTGATGCTTCTCCAAAGTCACTGCCACCAAGCTACTAGAGCTTCGTGATGAACTATAAAATATCAAGGATAGATATGATGATCCTTGAGCTATTCGCGATGTTTGACACCACGAAAGTAGAAATCAAGAAGGAGCATCAATTGTTGATGGTTAGTGAAACCACTAGTTTCAAGAAGGGCAAGGGCAAGAAGGGATACTTCATGAAACGGCAAATCAGTTGCTGCTCTAGTGAAGAAACCCAAGGTTGAACCCAAACCCAAGACTAAGTGCTTCTGTAATGAGGAGAACGGTCACTGAAGCAAAATTACCCTAGATACTTGGTAGATGAGAAGGCTGGCAAGGTCGACGGAAGTATATTGGATATACATTATATTAGTGTGTACTTTACTAGTACTCCTAGTAGCACCAGGGTAATAGATACTGGTTCGGTTGCTAAGTATTAGTAACTCAAAATAAAAGGCTACGGAATAAATGGAGACTAGCTAAAGGCGAGGTGACGATAGGTGTTGGAAGTATTTCCGAGGTTGATGTTGTCAAACATCGCACGCTCCCTCTACCAACGGGATTGGTGTTAAACCTAAATAATTTTTATTTGGTGTTTGTGTTGAGCATAGACATTATTGGATTATGTTTATCGCAATATGGTTATACATTTAAGGAGAATAATGGTTACTCTGTTTATTTGAATAACACCTTCAATGGTCTTGCACCTAAAATGAATGGTTTATTGAATCTCGATCGTAGTGATACACATGTTCATGCCAAAAGATATAAGATAGTAATTATAATACCACCTACTTGTGGCACTGCCATTTTAGTCATATTGGTATAAAACGCATGAAGAAGCTCCATGTTGATGGATCTTTGGACTCACTCGGTTTTTTTTTTTTTGAAAAGTTTGAGACATGCGAAACATGTCTATTGGTATGTATGCATGAAGAAACTCGATGTAGATGGATCATTTGGACTCACTTGATTTTGAATCACTTGAGACATGCAAATCATACCACATGGGCAAGATGAATGAAAAGCCTCGTTTTCAGTAAGATGGAACAAGTTGTCGGAAGTAATACATTTTGATGTGTGTAGTCCAATGAGTGCTGAGGCACGCAGTGGATATCGTTATGTTCTTACTTCACAGATGATTTGACTAGATGCTAAGTATATTTACTTTGATGAAACACAAGTCTGAATTATTGAAAGGTTCAAGTAATTTCAGAGTGAAGTTGAATATCGTCGTGACAAGAGGATAAAATGTCTATGATATGATCATAAAGATAAATATTTGAGTTATAAGTTTGGTACAAAATTAAGCTGTGGAAATTGTTTCACAACTAATACCGCCTGGAACACCATAGTGTGATGGTGTGTCCGAACATCATAGCTGCACACTATTGGATATGGTGTATACCGTGATGTCTCTTATCGAATTACCACTATCATTTATGGATTAGGCATTAGAGACAACCGCATTCACTTTAAATAGGGCACAACGTAATTCCGTTGAGATGACACTGTATGAACTATGGTTTAGAGAAACCTAAGCTATCATTTCTTGAAAGTTTGGGATTGCGACGCATATGTGAAAAAGTTCATCCTGATAAGCTCGAACCCAAAACGGATAAATGCATCTTCATAGGACACCCGAAATAGTTGGGCATACATCCTATCTTAGATCTGGAAGCAAAAGTGATTGTTTTTAGAAATGGGTCCTTTCTCGAGGAAAAGTTTCTCTTGAAAGAATTGAGTGGGAGGATGGTGGAGACTTGATGAGGTTACTGAACCATCACTTCAACCAGTGTGTAGCAGGGCACAGGAAGTTATTCCTGTGGCACCTACACGAGTTGGAGTGGAAGCTAATGATAGTAATCATGAAACTTCGGATCAAGTCACTAACAAACCTCGTAGGTCGACAAGGACGCATACTGGTTCAAAGTGGTACGGTGATCCTGTCTTGGAGGTCATGTTGCTAGATAACAATGAACCTACGAGCTATGGAGAAGCGATGGTGGGCCCGGATTCCGACAAATGGCTCGAGGCCATAAAATCCAAGAGAGGATCCATGTATGAAAACAAAGTGTAGACTTTGGAAGAACTACTTAATGGTCATAAGGCTGTTAGGTACAGATGGATTTTAAAAGGGAAGACGGACAATGATGGTAAGTGTCACCATTAAGAAAGCTCGACTTGTCGCTAAGATGTTGTCCGACAAGTTCAAGGAGTTGACTATGATGAGACTTTCTCACTCGTAGCGATGCTAAGGGTCTGTTGGAATTATATTAGCAGTTACTACATTATTTATGAAATCTTGTAGATAGGATGTCAAAACATTGTTTCCTCGATGATTTTCTTGAGGAAAGATTGTATGTGATACAACCAGAAGGTTTTGTCAATCCAAAAAGATGCTAACAAGTATGCTCCAGCAATCCTTCTAAGGACTGGAATAAGCATCTCGGAGTTGGAATATACGCTTTGATGAGATGATCAAAGATTTTGAGTTTATACAAAGTTTATGAGAAACTTGTATTTCCAAAGAAGTGAGTGGGAGCACGATAGAATTTCTGATGAGTATATGTTGTTGACATATTGTCGATCGGAAATGATGTAGAATTTCTGGAAAGCATATAGGGTTATTTGAAAAGTGTTTCTCAATGGAAAACCTGGATTAAGCTACTTGAACATTGAGCATCAAGATCTATAAGGATAGATCAAAATCGCTTGATAGTACTTTCAAATGAGTACGTACCGTGACAAGATTTTGAAGGAGTTCAAAATAGATCGGCAAAGAAGGAGTCTTGGCTGTGTTATAAGGTGTGAGTATTGAGTAAGACTCAAGACCTGACCACGGTAGAGGAGAGAGAAAGGACGAAGGCCGTCCCCTATGCTCTACAGTATGATGTGTTGTGTACCACACCTGAAGTGTGCCTTACCATGAGTCAGTCATGGGGTACAAGAGTGATCCAGGAATGGATCACTAGACAACGGTCAAAGTTATCCTTAGTGGACTAAGGAATTTTTCTCGATTATGGAGGTGGTCGTAAAGGGTTACGTCGATGCAAAACTTTAACACTAATCTAGATGACTCTGAGTAGTAAACCAGATTCACATAGTAGAATAGTTATTTGGAATAGTTCCAAATAGTGTGTGGTAGCTGCATCTACAAGATGACGTAGAGATTTGTAAAGCACACACGGATCTGAAGGGTTCAGACCCGTTTACTAATAACCTCTCTCACAAGAAACATATGATCAAACCCCATGGGTGTTGGATTTATTACAATCACATAGTGATGTGAACTAGATTATTGACTCTAGTGCAAGTGGAAGACTGTTGGAAATGTGCCCTAGAGGCAATAATTAAAATGGTTATTATTATATTTCCTTGTTCATGATAATTGTCTATTGTTCATGCTATAATTGTAGTAACTGGAAACCGTAATACATGTGTGAATACATAGACCACAACATGTCCCTAGTGAGCCTCTAGATAACTAGCTCATTGATCAATAGATGGTTCTGGCTTCCAGACCATGGACATTGGATGTCATTGATAACGGGATCACATCATTAGGAGAATGATGTGATGGACAAGACCCAATCCTAAGCATAGCAGAAGATCGTGTAGTTCATTTGCTAAGAGCTTTTCTAATGTCAAGTATCATTTCCTTAGACCATGAGATTGTGCAACTCCCAGATACCGTAGGAATGCTTTAGGTGTACCAAACGTCACAACGTAACTGGGTGGCTACAAAGGTGCACTACAGGTATCTCCGAAACTGTCTGTTGGGTTGGCATGAATCGAGACTGGGATTTGTCACTCCGTATGATGGAGAGGTATCTCTGGGCCCACTTGGTAATGCATCATCATAATGAGCTCAATGTGACTAAGGATTTAGTCACGGGATCATGTGTTATGGTACGAATAAAGAGACTTGCCGGTAACGAGATTGAACAAGGTATAGGGATACCGACGATCAAATCTCGGGCAAGTAACATAACGATGGACAAAGGGATTTGTATACGGAATTGATTGAATCCCCGACATCGTGGTTCATCCGATGAGATCATCGTGGAACACGTGGGAGCCAACATGGGTATCCAGATCCCGCTATTGGTTATTGGCCAGAGAACGTCTCGCTCATGTCTGCATGGTTCCCGAACCCGTAGGGTCTACACACTTAAGGTTCGGTGACGCTAGAGTTGTTATGGGAAATTGTATGTGGTTACCGAAGGTTGTTTGGAGTCTCGGATGAGATCCCGGATGTCACGAGGAGTTCCAGAATGGTCTAGAGGTGAAGATCGATATATTGGACGAAGGGTATTGGAGTCCGGAATTGTTCCGGGGGTACCGGGTGACGACCAGTGTGACCGAAAGGAGTTTCGGAGGCCCCGACAAGTGTTGGGGGGGCTGTTGGAAATATGCCCTAGAGGCAATAATAAAAGGATTATTATATTTCAATGTTCATGATAATTGTCTTTTGTTCATGCTATAAATGTATTATCCGGAAATCGTAATACACGTGTGAACACTTAGACCCAATAAGTCCCTAGTGAGCCTCTAGTTGACTAGCTCGTTGTGATCAATAGATAGTCATGGTTTCCTGACTATGGACATTGGATGTCGTTGATAACGGGATCACATCATTAGGAGAATGATGTGATGGACAAGACAATCATAAGCATAGCATAAAAGATCGTATAGTTCGTTTGCTAGAAGCTTTGCCAATGTCAAGTATCTCTTCCTTCGACCATGAGATCGTGTAACTCCGGTTACCGTAGGAGTGCCTTGGGTGTATCAAACGTCACAACGAATCGGGTGACTATAAAGGTGCATTACAGGTATCTCGAAAGTATCTGTTGGGTTGACACGGATCGAGGCTGGATTTGTCACTCCGTATGACGGAGAGGTATCTCTGGCCCACTCGGTAATGCATCATCATAATGAGCTCAATGTGACCAAGGTATTGGCCACGGATCATGCATTACTGATGAGTAAAGTGACTTGCCGTATGCGAGACCGAACAAGGTATTGGGATACCGCGATCGGGTCTCGGGCAAGTAACGAAAGTCCCGGATGAGATCCCGGACGTCACGAGGAGTTCGGAAGGGTCGGAGGTAAAGAATAATATATAGGAAGTGGTGTTTGACCATCGGGAAGGTTTCGGGGTTTCGGTAAAATCTGGGACCACCGGAAGGTCGAGGTCCACCGGTGGGGCCACCTATCCGGAGGGCCCCATGGGCCAAGGGAAGGAACCAGCCCACAGGGGCTGGTGCGCCCCAGGCCCACCCTGCGCCTAGGGTTGAAACCCTAGGGGTGGGCGCCCACCGGCAGGGGCACTCCACCCCCTTGGCCGCCGCCACAGAGATTGGATCTCGGGGCGCCACCTGAGGGGCCTATATAAAGGGGGAGGAGGGGGGCTGCTGTACCAACTCCCAAGGCGCAGCCCTCCCTCCCAACACATCTCCTCCTCCGTAAGAGCTCGGCGAAGCCCTGTCGGAGTACTGCTTCTCCACCATCACCACGCCGTCGTGCTGCCGGTGGAGCTGTCTTCCTCAACCTCTCCTTCCCCCTTGCTGGATCAAGAAGGAGGAGACGTCGCTCGTCCCGTCTCGTGTGTTGAGCAGCGGAGGTGCTGTCCGTTCAGCGCTTGGACATCGGTGATCTGAATCACGTTCGAGTACGACTCCATCATCACCTTGCAAGCTTCCGCACGCGATCTACAAGTGGTATGTAGATGAAATCTCTCTCCCGTTACTCGTTGCTTAGATGAACTCATAGATGGATCTTGGTGAAGCCGTAAGTTCTCTAATGCAGAGTAGAACACAAATTTGTTGTGGGCGTTGATCTTGTCATCTTACTTGCCTCTACTAGTCTTTTCTTGCTCAACGGTATTGTGGGATGAAGCGGCCGGACCAACCTTACACGTGCGCTTCGTGAGACCGGTTCCACCGATGACATGCACTAGTTGCATAAGGTGGCTGGCGGGTGTCTGTCTCTCCCACTTTAGTTGGAGCAGATTCGATGAACAAGGCCCTTATGAAGGGTAAATAGAAGTTGACAAAATCACGTTGTGGTGATTCATAGGTAAGAAAACATTCTTGCTAGAACCCAATCGCAGCCACGTAAAAGATGCAACAACAATTAGAGGACGTCTAACTTGTTTTTGCAGCGATTGATCATGTGATGTGATATGGCATGTTCTTGTAATAGGATTCACGACTTGCATGTCGATGAGTATGACAACCGGCAGGAGCCATAGGAGTTGTCTTTATTTTTTGTATGACCTGCGTGTCATTGAAGAACGCCATGTAAACTACTTTACTTCATCACTAAACGCGTTAGTCATAGAAGTAGAAGTAGTCGTTGGCGTGACAACTTCATGAAGACACGATGATGGAGATCATGATGATGGAGATCATGGTGTCAAGCTGGTGACAAGATGATCATGGAGCCCCGAAGATGGAGATCAATGGAGCTTGATGATATTGGCCATATCATGTCACAACTATATAATTGCATGTGATGTTTATTATGTTTATGCATCTTGTTTACTTAGGACGACGGTAGTAAATAAGATGATCCCTTACAAAATTTCAAGAAGTGTTCTCCCCTAACTGTGCACCGTTGCTACAGTTCGTCGTTTCTAAGCACCACGTGATGATCGGTGTGATGGATCCTTACGTTCACATACAACGGGTGTAAGACAGTTTTACACAGAAAACACTTAGGGTTAACTTGACGAGCCTAGCATGTGCGGACATGGCCTCGGAACACGGAGACCGAAAGGTCGAACACGAGTCGTATGGAAGATACAATCAACATGAAGATGTTCACCGATGATGACTAGTCCGTCTCACGTGATGATCGGACACGGGCTAGTCGACTCGGATCGTGTAACACTTAGATGACTAGAGGATGTCTAATCTAAGTGGGAGTTCATAATTTTGATTAAGAACTTTATTATCATGAACTTAGTCTAAAACCTTTGCAAATATGTCTTGTAGATCAATGGCCAACGCTAATGTCAACATGAACTTCAGAGAAAACCAAGCTGAAAGATGATGGCAGCAACTACACGGATCGGGTCCGAACACGAGATCATCCTCATAGCTGCGAGGAAGCAATATGTCCTAGAAGGACCGCTAGGTGCCGCTCCGTCCCTGAGAACCAAGATGTTATGAGCGCTTGGCAAACTTCGCTGCTGATGATTACTCCCTCGTTCGGTGCGGCATGCTTTACACTTAGAACCGGGCTCCAAAAGCGTTTTGAGCATCACGGAGCATATGAGATGTTCGAAGAGCTGAAACTAGTTTTCCAAGCTCATGCCCGGGTCGAGAGATATGATGTCTCCGACAAGTTCTACAGTTGTAAAATGGAGGAGAACAGTTACTGTCGCAACACATCCGAAGATGTCCGGGTTGCCGCTCGTATGACCCAGTTGAACATTAACCTCCCAGATGAGGCGGTCATTGACAGAATCCTCCAGTCGCTCCCACCAAGCTACAAGAGCTTTATGATGAACTCCAACATGCAGGGGATGGTAAAGACCATTCCTGAAGTGTTCTCGATGCTGAAGTCAGCAGAGGCTGAAATCAAGAAAGAACATCAAGTGTTGATGGTTAATAAAACCACTAAGTTCAAGAAGGGCAAGGGTAAGAAGAACTTCAAGAAGGGCGGCAAGGATGTTGCCGCGCCCTTGCCGGGAAGAAGTCAAAGAATGGACCCAAGCACGAGACTAAGTGCTTTTATTGCAAGGGAAAGGGCAAATACTTAGCGGATAAGAAGGCCGCAACACCAAAGCGGGAGTTGCGGAATAAACCTCGGGAATGGTTCGAGTCGATGTGATCGCCGTCGACACGCTGCCTCTACATTTACCTACGGGATTAGTTTTAAACCTCAATAATTGTTATTTAGTGCCAAGTTTGAGCATGAACATTGTATCTGGATCTCGTTTGATCTGAGATGGCTACTCATTTAAGTCTGAGAATAATGGTTGTTCGATTTATATGAGAGATATGTTTTATGGTCATGCTCCGATGGTCAATGGTTTATTCTTAATGAATCTCGGCGTAATATTACACATGTTCATAGTGTGGATGCAAAAGATGTAAAGTTGATAACGATAGTCCCACATACTTGTGGCACTGCCGCCTTGGTCACATTGGTGTCAAGCGCATGAAGAAGCTCCATGCTGATGGACTTTTAGAATCTCTTGATTATGAATCGTTTGACACATGCGAACCTTGCCTCTTGGGCAAAATGACCAAGACTCCGTTCTCGGAACAATGGAGCGAGCAACCAACTTGTTGGAAATCATACATACCGATGTGTGCGGTCCAATGGCGTTGAGGCTCATGGAGGATATCGTTATGTTCTCACTCTCACGATGACTTAAGTAGATATGGGTATGTCTACTTAATGAAACACAAGTCTGAGACCTTTGAAAAGTTCAAGGAATTTCAGAATGAGGTGGAGAATCAACGTGACGAAAGATAAAGTTCCTCTGATCGATCGTGGAGGAGAATATTTAAGTCACGAATTTGGCACACACTTAAGAAAATGTGGAATCGTTTCACAACTCACGCCGCTGGAACACCTCGGTAAACGGTGTGTCATGCACTCTATTGGATATGGTGCGGTCTATGATGTCTCTTACCGATTTACCGCTATCATTTTGGGGATACGCTCTAGAGACAGCTACATTCACTTTAAATAGGGCACCGTCTAAATCCGTCGACACCGTATGAATTATGGTTTGGGAAGAAACCTAAGCTGTCGTTTCTAAAAGTTTGGGGATGATGCTTATGTCAAGAAACTTCAACTGAAAAGCTCGAACCCAAGTCGGAAAAATGCGATTCATAGGATACCCTAAGGAAACTGTCGGGTATACCTTCTACTTAAGATCGATCTTTGTTGCCAAGAACGGATGCTTTACGGAGAAAGAGTTTCTCTCGAAAGAAGTAAGTGGGAGGAAAGTAGAACTGATGAAGTACTACCTCTCGAGCGGAAAGTGGTGCGGCGCAGAAACCGAATGCCCACACCAAGAAGAGGAAATCATTGATGATGATCAAGGTACTTCGGATCAAGTTACTGGTCCACGAGGACACGTTCCGCACTGAGTGGTACGGCAACCTGTCATAAATCATGTTGCTAGATAACAATGAACCTTGAACTATGAAGAAGCAATGGCGGGCCCACTCCAACAAATGGCTTGAAGCCATGAAATCCGAGATAGAATCCATGTATGAAAACAAAGTATGGACTTTGACAGACTTGCCCGATGATCGGCGAGCGATAGAAAATAAATGGATTTTTAAGAAGAAGACGGAATGGTAATGTTACCATCTATAAAGCTCGACTTGTCGCTAAGGTTATCGACAAGTTCAAGGGATTGACTACGACGAGACATTCTCTCCGTGGCGAAGCTTAAGTCCATCCGAATCATGTTAGCAATTGCCGCATACTATGATTATGAGATATGGCGATGGACGCCAAAACGGCATTCCTTAATGGACATCTTAAGGAAGAGCTGTATATGATGCAGCCGGAAGGTTTTGTCGATCCTCGAACGCTAACAAAGTATGCAAGCTCCAGCGATCCATTTATGGACTGGTGCAAGCATCTCGAGTTGGAACATTCGCTTTGATGAGATGATCAAAGCGTTTGGGTTATGCACTTATGGAGAAGCCTGCGTTTACAAGAAAGTGAGTGGGAGCTCTGTAGCATTTCTCCTGTTATATGTAGATGACATACTCTTGATGGGAAATGATACGAAACTCCTGGACAGCATTAAGGCCTACTTGAACAAGTGTTTTTCAATGAAGGACCTTGGAGAAGCTGCTTATATATTAGGCATCAAGATCTATAGAGATAGATCGAGACGCCTCATAGGTCTTTCACAAAGCACATACCTTGATAAGATTTTGAAGAGGTTCAAAATGGATCAGTCCAAGAAGGGGTTCTTGCCTATGTTACAAGGTGTGAAACTGAGCTCAGCTCGACCACCGACCACGACAAAAGATAAAGAAGAGATGAGTGTCATCCCTATGCTTCAGCCATAGGATCTATTATGTATGCCATGCTGTGTACTGACCGATGTAAACCTTGCCGTAAGTTTGGTTGCAAGATACCAAAGTAACCCCGCAAGGAACACCGGACAGCGGTCAAGAATATCCTGAAGTACCGAAAAGGACAAAGGACATGTTTCGTTTATGGAGGAGACGAAGAGCTCGTCAGAAGGGTTACGCCGACGCTTAGCTTCGACTCAGATCTGATGACTCTAAGTCACAAACCGGATACGTGTATATGTTGAATGGTGGAGCGGTAAGCTGGTGCAGCTGCAAGCAGAGCGTCGTGGCGGGATCTACGTGTGAAGCGGAGTACATGGCAGCCTCGGAGGCAGCGCATGAAGCGATCTGGGTGAAGGAGTTCATCACCGACCTAGGAGTCATACCCAATGCGTCGGGGCGATCAAACTCTTCGTGACAACACCGGAGCTATTGCCCTTGCCAAGGAGCCCAGGTTTCACAAGAAGACAAGGCACATCAAGCGTCGTTTCAACTCCATCCGTGAAAATGTTCAAGATGGAGACATAGAGATTTGCAAAGTGCACACGGATCTGAATGTCGCAGATCCGTTGACTAAACCTCTCTCGCGTGCAAAACATGATCAACACCATAACTCTATGGGTGTTCGATTCATCACAATGTAACTAGATTGGTGACTCTAGTGCAAGTGGGAGACTGTTGGAAATATGCCCTAGAGGCAATAATAAAAGGATTATTATATTTCAATGTTCATGATAATTGTCTTTTGTTCATGCTATAAATGTATTATCCGGAAATCGTAATACACGTGTGAACACTTAGACCCAATAAGTCCCTAGTGAGCCTCTAGTTGACTAGCTCGTTGATCAATAGATAGTCATGGTTTCCGACTATGGACATTGGATGTCGTTGATAACGGGATCACATCATTAGGAGAATGATGTGATGGACAAGACCCAATCATAAGCATAGCATAAAAGATCGTATAGTTCGCTTTGCTAGAAGCTTTGCCAATGTCAAGTATCTCTTCCTTCGACCATGAGATCGTAACTCCGGTTACCGTAGGAGTGCCTTGGTGTATCAAACGTCACAACGAATCGGGTGACTATAAAGGTGCATTACGGTATCTCCGAAAGTATCTGTTGGGTTGACACGGATCGAGATCGGATTTGTCACTCCGTATGACGGAGAGGTATCTCTGGGCCCACTCGGTAATGCATCATCATAATGAGCTCAATGTGACCAAGGTATTGGCCACGGATCATGCATTACGGATGCGAGTAAAGTGACTTGCCGTGTGACGAGACCGAACAAGGTATTGGGATACCGACGATCGGGTCTCGCAAGTAACGCATCGATTGACAAAGGAATTGCATACGTGGTTTGATCGAATCCTCGACATAGTGGTTCAACCGATGAAATCATCGAGGAGCATGTGGGATCCAACATGGGTATCCAGATCCCGCTGTTGGTTATTGCCCGAGAGTCGTCTCGGTCATGTCTGCGTGTCTCCCGAACCCGTAGGGTCTACACACTTAAGGTTCGGTGACGCTAGGGTTAGTAGGAAGTCAAGTATGTGACCACCGAATGTTGTTCGGAGTCCCGGATGAGATCCCGGACGTCACGAGGAGTTCCGGAAGGGTCCGGAGGTAAAGAATAATATATAGGAAGTGGTGTTTCGCCATCGGGAAGGTTTCGGGGTTTCGGTAAAATGCACGGACCACCGGAAGGGTCCCGGGGGTCCACCGGGTGGGGCCACCTATCCCGGAGGGCCCCATGGGCCAAAGGGGGAAGGGAACCAGCCCACAGGGGGCTGGTGCGCCCCCCTAGGCCCACCCCCTGCGCCTAGGGTTGAAACCCTAGGGGTGGGCGCCCACCGGCTTGGGGGCACTCCACCCCCTGTTGCCGCCCCCGGAGATTGGATCTCGGGGGCCTATATAAAGGGGGAGGAGGGGCTGCTGTACCAACTCCCAAGGCGCAGCCCTCCCTCCCAACACATCTCCTCCTCCGTAAGAGCCCGGCGGCCTGCCGAGTCTTGCTTCTCCACCATCACCACGCCTGTCGTCTTGCCGGTGGAGTTGTCTTCCTCAACCTCTCCTTCCCCTTGCTGGATCAAGAAGGAGGAGACGTTGCTCGTCCCACGTGTGTGTTGAACGCGAGGTGCTGTCCGTTCAGCGCTTGGACATCGGTGATCTGAATCACGTTCGAGTACGACTCCATCATCACCTTGCAAGCTTCCGCACGCGATCTACAAGTGGTATGTAGATGAAATCTCTCTCCCGTTACTCGTTGCTTAGATGAACTCATAGATGGATCTTGGTGAAGCCGTAGGAAAAATTTTAATTTTCTGCAACGTTCCCCAACAGGGGCTTATGGGCCAATGGGAAGGGGAACACCAGCCCACTAAGGGGTTGTGCGCCCCTTCCACCCCATCTCACGTAACCTGGAGAGGTGGGGGCGCCAACCCTAGGGCAGCCGCCCCTCCCGGCTTGGGGGGCAAGTTTCCTCGGGGTGGGGGAGCCCCAAACCCATCTAGGGTTCCCCTGGCCGCCGCTCCTCCTCTAGATCCATCTAGAGGGGCCGGGCCCCTCTCCTTTTCTCCAATATATAGTGAGGGGGTGGGAGGGCAGCCATGACCATTCCCTGGCGTAGCCCCTCCCTCCTCCAACACCTCCTCCTCCTCTATAGTGCTTGGCGAAGCCCTGCAGGAGAACCACAAGCTCCACCACCCAATTTTTTGAAATTACCGCATTCCCTAACACGATGCTACCAATAGATTCATCAAAATAAGCAAACAACACATAGAAAACAGAATTTGTCAAAAACAGAACAGTCTGTAGCAATCTGTAACTCTCGAATACTTCTGTAACTCCGAAAATTCTGAAAATTAGTACAACCTGGGAAATTTGTGTACCAATCCATAGAAAAAAGAATCAGATCAAAATCACGTTTTGATAAAATCTTGGAAATTATTTACTGGGCACAGAAGTTTCTGTTTTTTAGCAGGATCAAAAGAACTATCACCGTAAGCTATCCCAAAGGTCTTACTTGGCACAAACACTAATTAAACACAAAACCACATCTAACCAGAGGCTAGATGAATTATTCAAAGCAAAACAGGAACAAAAAGCAAAGAACAAAAATAAAATTGGGTTGCCTCCCAACAAGCGCTATTGTTTAACGCCCTTAGCTAGGCATAAAACACGAATTGATCTAGGTATAATCATAGTAATTATAAGGAAAATCTCGAAAACTCCTCTCATACTCCCTTCGTTCATCATCAAGTTTTCTTTGTGGTAAGCAAAAATAATCAAAAGGGCTAAATTTAATGGGATAAGAATCCCCAAGATCAAGATCGGGAGGAATTGTTTCCTCCTTTGGCCCTTCATATTGTATAACCAACTCATCATTGTAAGCATTCTTTTGGCAAAAAGTCATGAGCTTATTGCCAAGAGAGAAACCCAATCTGTTGTTTTGTATACCAAAATTATCATTAAGCTCAGAAATCTTATCGACTGGAACATCGGTAGGGACCCTCTTCCTTAAATTTCCATTATAAGCAACATGATCTAGAGATCGCAAACGCATTATGTCCTCTTGGTTAAAGAGAATTGCCTCTGTGGGAGGACGACCACCATCTACTTTATAATGCGCAAAACTTTCACTATCTTCTTTCATAATAAATCTAAACTCATGTGCTAGAAATATAGTGGCGGCACGCTTAACAGAAGAATGCTCAATATTAGAAAATTCTAGAAAAATCCTTTGTATGGAGGGATGCATATGAACAAATTGTCTTTCAAGTTCAACCACGAGCAAAGATATAGCATCCGTAAGACTACTAGTTCTATGGAGAATAGATCCACCCAATGTGGGTAAAGCACCGGCACAAGTAAAGAAATCCTGAATAACCCCTTTTTCAATGATATTACCACTACCAATGCAAAGTTTTTTAGTGTGCAAAATAATAGCTTCCTCATGAGGATTAATATTAGCAAAAGCATCAAAGTTTCCCATATCGTGACTACTATCCTTTTCAGTGATAACCTCCTCAATTTCAGACATGATGGCAACAAACCAGTCCGGCAACCGAGCACACAAAAAGCAAGTGAAAAAGACGAACAGGAGAGGAGCGAAGAAAAGGTAAATCTTTTCAAAAATCATTTTAGAAGTGGGCGAGAGGAAAACGAGAGGCGAATGGCGATTAATGTAATGCAAGAGATGAGAGTTTAAGATGGGTACTTGGTATGTCTTGACTTGGCGTAGATCTCCCCGGCAACGGCGCCAAAAATTCTTCCTACTACTTCTTGAGCTTGCATTGGTTTTTCCCTTGAAGAGGAAAGGGTGATGCAGCAAAGTAGAGATAATCATTTCCCTTAGTTTGAGAACCAAGGTATCAAACCAGTAGGATACAACGCACAAATCACCGAAAACCTGCACAAACAATCAAACAAACTTGCACCCAATGCGATAAAGGGGTTGTCAATCCCTTCATGGTTACTTGCAAAAGTGAGATTTGATAGAGTTAGATAAACGATTAAGTAAATATTTTTGGTATTTTTGGTTTATAGAGCAGAAAGTAAAAGATTGCAAGAATAGTAGATTGGAAACTAAAATTGTAGATCGGAAACTTATACGATGGAAAATAGACCCCCGGGCTCATAGGTTTCACAAGAGGCTTCTCTCAAGACAGAAAATAATATGGTGGGTAAATAAATTACTTCCAAGAAATTGATAGAAAAGTGCAAATTTATGATGATATCTAAGGCAATGATCATGAATATATGCATCACGTCCGTGTCAAGTAGACCGAAACGATTCTGCACCTACTACTATTACTCCACACATCGACCGCTATCCAGCATGCATCTAGAGTATTAAGTTCATAAAGAATGGAGTAACGCATTAAGTAAGATGGCATGATGTAGAGGAATTAACTCAAGCAATATGATGAAAACCCCATCATTTTATCCTTGATGGCAACAATACAATACATTCCTTGCTGCCCCTACTGTCACTGGGAAAGGACACCGCAAGATTGAACCCAAAGCTAAGCACTTCTCCCATTCCAAGAAAAACCAATCTAGTTGGCCAAACCAAACCGATAATTCGAAGAGACTTGCAAAGACATCAAATTATGCATGTAAGATTCAAAGAAGATTCAAATAATATTCATAGATAAGCTGATCATAAATCCAGAATTCATCAGATCTAGGTAAACACACCGCAAAAAAAGTATTACATCGAATAGATCTCCAAGAACATCAAGGAGAACATGGTATTGAGAATCAAAGAGAGAGAAGAAGACATCTAGCTACTAGCTATGGACCCGTAGGTCTATGGTAACCTACTCATGCCTCATCGGAAGGGCAATGGTGTTGATGTAGAAGCCCTCCGTGATCGAATGCCCCTCCAACAGGACACCATAAAAGGTCCCTATATGGGATCTCACGGGTACATAAGATTGCGGCGGCGGAAAAGTGTTTTCGTGGATGCCCTTGTTGGTTTGGGGATATATGGGAATATATAGGCAAAAGAATTAGGTTAGGAAGTGCACGAGTTGCCCACAAGGGTGGGGGCGCGCCCTACCCCCCTGGGCGCGCTCTCCGTCCTTGTGGCTGCCTCGTGGCTCCTCCGACTTCATCTCCAAGTCTCTTGGTTGTCTTATGGTCCAAGAAAAATCATCGCAAAGGTTTTATTCCGTTTGGTATTCCTTTTCTGCGAAACTCAAAAACAGGGAAAACAGGATATTGGGCTCTAGGTTAATAGGTTAGTCCCAAAAATAATATAAAATAGCATATTAATGCATATAAAACATACAAAACAAATAATATAATAGCATGGAACATTAAAAAAATTATAGATACGTATCAATGGACTTCCTCAAATTCCCTAGGTATCCATGAGGAAGCGAGTCGGATGCACACCCACTTAGTTTCTTTTTGAGCTTTCATAAACTTATAGCTCTAGTGCGTCTGTTGCATGGAAATCCCTACTCACTCACATTTATATCTATTGATGGACATTTCATAGCCCGTTGATACACCTAGTTGATGTGAGACTATCTCCTTCTTTTTGTCTTCTCCACAACCATCATATTCTATTCCACCTATAGTGCTATATCCATGGCTCACGCTCATGTATTGGGTGAAAGTTGAAAAAGTTTGAGAACATCAAAAGTATGAAACAATTGCTTGGCCTGTCATTGGGGTTTATCATGTTTAATACTTTGTGTGATGAAGATGGAGCAATGCCATACTAAATGACTTGGTAGGGATAACTTTCTTTGGCCATGTTATTTTGAGAAGACATGATTGCTTTACTAGTATGCTTGAAGTATTATTGTTTTTATGTCAATATTAAAGTTTGTTTTGAATCTTATGGATCTGAATATTCATGCCACAATGAAGAAAATTACATGGATAAATATGTTAGGTAGCATTCCACATAAAAAAATTATGTTTTTATCATTTACCTACTTGAGGACGAGCGGGAATTAAGCTTGGGGATGCTTGATACATCTCCAGCATATCTAGAATTTTTGATTGTGCCATGTTATTATATTATATGCTTTGGATGTTTTATATGCATTATTATGCTATTTTATATATTTTTGGGACTAACTTATTAACCTAGAGCCTAGTGCCAGTTTCTGTTTTTTCCTTGTTTTTGAGTTTCGCAGAAAAGGAATATTAAACAGAGTCAAACGGAATAAAACTTTCATGATGATTTTTCTTGGACTCGAAGACACCCAGAGGACTTGGAGTCCAAGCTAGAAGAGCCACGAGGTGGCGCAAGGGTGGAGGGTGCGCCCTAGGGGGGGGCTACCTTGTGGGCCCCTCGGGGATCCTCTGACCTACCTCTTCGTCCTATATATTCGCATATATTTCGAAACCCTCAGGAGCGTCCACAAAAATACATTTCCGTCATTGCAACCTTCTGTTCCCATGAGATCCCATCTTGGGGCCTTTTCTGGTGACCTGCCGGAGGGGGATTTGATCACGGAGGGCATCTACATCAACCTTATTGCCCTTCCAATGAAGCGTGAGTAGTTTACCTCAGACCTACGGGTTCATGGATAGTAGCTAGATGGATTCTTCTCTCTCTTTGATTCTCAATACCATGTTCTCCTCGATGTTTTTGGAGATCTATCCGATGTAATCTTCTTTTGCGGTGTGTTTGTCAAGATCTGATGAATTGTGGATTTATGATCAGCTTATTATTAACATCAGATTTTGGCACGGCGTAAAAGGAAAGTAAGGTAGCCTCGAGTAAAAGGGTTTTCAGCATCAAAAGTTTCACGTCGCTGAGTGAAACAACTTTGACGTTCAGGTTATTGTCATCCGACCTCATCTTAGGGGCCAAAATTATACTCCGACTAGCAGCATTTAGTGTTCCAAGTGGTTTTCGGCCTATTACACCTTCAAGACGACCTCAGATGAAAGAGTACTCCAATGAATTGCCTTCGTCTCGTTGAGGCAGTCAATTTTCATATTTAAATCGTCTCAATCCGAGTTCGTATGCAAAAGATAGAGACAATATACTGCAGATCGAACCTAAACGGAAATATGGCGCGAGGTATTAGACACCTTGTCTGATGGGTCACGCGAGCAATTCGGCCCTCAAAAAGGCCTTGAATCGAAAAACTTACAGCACGAGAAAGTTCCGTCTCGTCGAACCGATCGATTTTCATATATAATTCGTCTCAATCCATGGTCGTATGAGACCTGGAGAGACAAATCAAAATCAGGTTATGATTTTGGTCGGGAATTCCGACTGAAAAGCTTAACATCCGAGTGAAAACTTACCGGTCGAGTGAAAGTTTGCCGTCCAAGTGAACTTATTTTCACCCGAGTGAAAATATAGTTATCCGAGTAAAGCTTGCCGATCGAGTAAGAGATTGCCTTCCGAGTGAAAGATTGTCTTCCGAGTGAAAATTTTGCCATCCGAGTGAAAAAGTCCAGTCGGACGATCCGAGTGAATGACTCTAATATCCGGGTGGGTGAGCTCGAATCCGAGTGAAACTGAACATGTGCCTAAAAATTTATCAAGATTACCTCGGATGGAGAAGTGTTCAATGCGGAAGTTGTGTGTATCATCAAAACTGTAAACTTTGGTTTTGGAGTCATCATCATCAGAGATAGTATATGGCCTGCAAATTCACTGCAAGACCGAGTCCGACTGGAAGGTAAAGATAACCTCATAAAATATTCAAGCTGACCTTATTTGAAAAAGTGATCAACATGAGAGTTTTTGTCTCGTCGGGGCGCACAAGTTTGATATTTGGGCTGTCTTGATCAGAGATCATATGCAAGCTTGCTGGCCCACGCAAGGAGGAAGACAGAAGTTGGGCTAGATTAAGACTGAATCCGAGTTGCAATAGAACTAGGACTCTAGGACGTGAATTGATGTAATTTTGTGTAAGGAAAGCCTATATGAATCGTTTTCTTGTACGGGAAGTCCAGCCGCCTCATATATATGTAAGAGGTGATGGCCGATTGAACAACAGCAATCGAACCAATCAATCTATTACACTTTTGTGTTCATCTATCTTTATACCCTACCCTTGTATCTTTCTTTCTCGTTCTTCATTCATTCTTCGTTTTAGAGGGCAGCAATCCACGAGGCTCTAGGGGCGAGCGAATCGACCTAGGGCAGCCCATAGCCGCCGCACTCCCTAAAGGGGTCCCTCCCGGGTGTGTGGGGTTTCGGGTCTTCAAAAGCGCCCGTCGACTGTCTTGCGTATCGCGCTTTCGGTCGGGTCTCCTTCGACATGAGCTGCGGTCCATCAACCCCAACGTCGAGGGTACACGTGATGTGTTCGTGTGTCAACACACTTTTTGGCGACTCCGCTGGGAAGAAGCTTTGAACAGTCTGCAGCCTGTTCTTACTACGAAGAGAGCATCATCAAGTAGCTGCAATCTACAATGGTAACATGTATCATCAATCTCCTTACGTAGATGCAAATAGCCATTATATTGATGTTGCTAGATCTTTCAATGGACATGTCATGTCGGCTAGCCCTAACGAGCAAAGGCCGACTAGTTATTCCGTTGGAGAAACTTGGAATTTACAGAATCGCGAAATGCAACTTATGAATCTAAACTTTCGTGCATCAGCAACATCTTTCACTATGCCGGTGAACGACAACACGATTTGTTCGAGTAATCAATATATGACACCTCATGTACAGGAGGGCATCTCACAGTTTTATCCATCAGCAGTCGACTCGCAATATGCGGGTTCATCCCCAAACATGCCAATGGATGGGGGAATCGGCCATGCTTCCATTAGCTATTCGGCTGGTTATCCTCAATCATCATATACTACATCTCATGAGATTAATTGTTCAGTGCCATATGAAACTAAAAATATTCATGACTCGGATTACCTTTGCGGTTATGGCCGAGTGAATGGAGATTCTATAGGAGCATATGTGCCCAATATTGCAAGAGATGAGGTGGCTCTGGCTGCCTTAAAAAGTTTAGCCCAAAATAAGAAGATTAGTGCTATTTGCCTTGAGCAGCACGAAAAGGGATTGGTTCCTCATTATGAGGCAATAAGAGCTAGGGTTTTGAAAGAATATGAAGTGTTGCCAATTGATCAAATTGGCGAGAGAAAATATTCAACAGTAGTGCACATGTCTTCACCTATCATTGCAGCATGTTATACACACCCTATACAATCACAAAATTTAGGCAACATCAACTCATTGCCGAAAGATCCTAAAAGTATTGGGGGGCAAGCCGATCCAAGCAAGGCTGAGTTCAAATAAAAATATGTGGCCCAAGTGGATAAGATCAAGCCAAAGATCACAGGGAATAACATTAACGAATTTACTACACCTACGCTTGAGGAATTACCAGCAGAATATCTATAGGCTTATGAAGCACTCAAGAAGAAGTGTGGAGAGGAAGATTTGCAAGAATATGTCAAGTGCCTTCCTCCATGCAGCAACCATGTTGGCCCTTCTACACTATTGAGGCGAGATAAAAAAGAAGCTTTGCAAGCAAATCAACAAAAAAGGATTCACTCGGCTAATACAGTAGATTCGGTTGAAACCGGATTGAGCAGTGAGATAGCTGCCGAGTGCATCAAACCAGTTATTACCGAGTGTACCAAAATAGGAGATGCAAGCTTCGCTGAGCAAAGGAACGACAAAGACGGAAAATTGGCTGTGCTTGATTTTCCTGGATGTAAGGGACCTTACATGCTACCGTATGAGTTTCGTGCTAAATATATTCATGAGAATCAAGAACAAAGTAATATGGCCGAACATAGTTCAGTTAACGATGAACATCAAGAACAAGAAAATGCAGCCGAGCAAAGTTCAACTGACAAAGAGCGTCTGAGTGAAATCCACTCGGGCAATCCGACTGAAATATACTTGGGCAATCCAAGCGAAATCTACTCAGACAATCCGAGTGATGAAGCACAAGATCCATAAAAAGAGGACAAGGCATTGGAGAATTATTCAGAAGTGGAGCAAGGTATTGTTCAAGTAATGCAACCATCTCCTCCTTCCAACATCTTCACAAAGGTACACCTAGCAGATAGTTTATTCAATTTTTGATTCGGTCAAAATCATATTGTTGATGCACCTGTTAGTAAGATTCTAATTAATTTTGAAAGACCAATTGAAATGAGTTATCGGTTTGTTAGGAATGATCTTGTCACTAATCGTGATAGTCAAATATGCCCTAGACGACAAACATGCAAATATGCCCTAGACGACAAACATGCAAATATGCCCTAGCGGACGGCAAAGACCTTTGCATGTTTGTTGTCTGCCAGCGGACGGCAAAGAACATTGATTATTTGTCATCTGCCAGCAGACGACATAGCATGCCACGTGGCACCACTTGGGGGGCTAGCCTATTTGTTAGCTTTGTTTTCAGCTAGATGACGACAAATATTCAATGTTCTTTGACGTCCGCTGGCAGACGGCAAAGCATCCAAATAGCCAGCCTAGTGCCCCAGCTTTCACAGGTAGTTGACACGTGGCATGTTTGCCATCAGCTGGCAGATGGCAAAGCTCTTTGCCGTGTGCCAGCAGACGGCAAAGAGCCTATATAGCCCCTGTTTTTTCTTAAATTCATTCAATTTCACAGAATTTCACATATATATATATATATACACACATATGAAAATACTTTCAACAAGTATACCAACACATATACATACCAAATCATATCCTTGCCATATGGATATGATCATCCAACACATATACATAGCAAATGGTTCGTTCAACACAAATACGTAACCAACATATCCAACAACAAGCATACAATGGTTACATCCATGCATACATATATAGGTAGCAAGTTTGACATTGTTCATCCTACAAAATCAAAACAAGAAGGAATCATAAAGAGAAGAGTAGACTCCATCAACACAAGCTTCCTCATCTAAAGCAAATCTGCAAATTGGGAAAGAAGCAAGTTAGAAGAAGAAGAAGAATAAGAAGAAGAAGAAGAAGAAGAAGAAGAAGAAGAAGAAGAAGAAGAAGAAGAAGAAGAAGAAGAAGACTAGCTAGAAGAAGAAGAAGAAGAAGAAGAAGAAGAAGAAGAAGAAGAAGAAGAAGAAGAAGAAGAAGAAGAAGAAGAAGAAGAAGAAGAAGAAGAAGAAGATTTTTTTTCTTCTCTTTCTTTTTCTCATCTCCTCTTTTTTATCTTCTTCTTATTATTGCTAAGCTAGGTAAAAATGCTAAGTGTAGGTCATTTTAGAGCTAGCTAGGTAAATAGGTCATTTTGGAGCTTACTAAGGTTATTATGTCATTTTCGAGGAAAGTAAGTTAAGTCTATATCATTTGGGAGGTAACAAAAGATTATCATGACATTTTTGAGGAAATTAAGCTAAGTATAGCTCATTTTTTGTCTAACTTAGGTAGTTATGCCATTTAGGAGGAGAGTAAGCTAAATATGCATTTGTTAAGAAAAACACTAGAGAAAACTTACCCTCATCACAACAAATGCGATGAAGATCGCAACTAAGGTAACAATTAATCCAACGGCATAATGATACCAAGCCTCATTATCAATGGCATATTTTCTAATCTTCTTATAATCTTCAAGCGCAATGCATCCATCTTCAAGTGCATTGCATTCATCTTCATCTTGTGATCATCGATCACATCGGCAACATACAACTCCAATTTCATCTTCTCTTCTTTAATTCTTTTAATTTTTTCTTTCAAATACTCATTTTCTTTCCAACTAAATTTAAATTCTTGACAAGAGGGTCAGTTGCAAATTCCGGTTCACATACCTCCTATATTAAAATATCTCTATGTCAACTTGATGGCCATAATTGTCATAAATGTGAAATGCAACAAATAGTTATAAAATCGGATTTACCACATCTGAATCATAAAACGGGCGAGGGCCGACGGGGACGGATATCAAGACCATGGCACTATGTATAACAAACAATCATACAAAGTAAGAAAATTATACAACTAACTATATAAATCATACAATCATACAAGTAACTATATAACTCAAGTACAACAGGAGAAAAATTAATACCTAGTAATAATCTGGATTGTCGGGTTCAATAAATGCTTCGTCATCAATAAATGCATTATTATCATCAGTATCAGTAATGACGTGCTCATCATCATCAACGTCATTAATAAATGCATCATCATGTGGAAGGCCACCTCTACGTAATCGGTCAAGCATTGACAAGTCATCCGCGGCAGTAACCTCTTCTAGTTGAGGCTCTTATTGTTTTGGCTGAGGGGTGAAGTCGAATTCACTGTCGCTGTCTACTTTAATGTTCTAGGGTGAAGTAGAGCGGTTCTTGAAACATTTTTTGGGAAGACGTGTTTCTTGGAAGAATTCTCCTTCGTATGTGTCTGGGTTAATGTGAGGTTCATAATCATCTTCATGGATTGGGGGAGGTAGTCTAACACGTGGTAGCACTTCATAAGTGACATCCCAACCATTGAGATTAGGATCACTTTGACAGGCCCATGGTAGATAGAAAACTTGGGTTGCCTGTTGAGACATAATATAGACATCGGGAACATCCAAATGGGTGCTTTGTTTGATTTCCACTAGACCTATATGTTCATGAGTCCTTCTAGTCTCCTTCGACTGGAACCAATAATATTTGAAGACTACGACGTTTGATGGGTTTGCACCATAGAATTGAAGTTCATAAATTGCTTCAACTCTTCCATAATACTCGGTATCTCCTTCGCCGATAGCAGAGACACAACAATTTTTGGACTTTCGGTCGGCCATAGATAACTCTTTGCCATAGGTATGAAAGCGATACCCGTTGATGTTGTATTTGTCAAACGAACAGACCTTATAGTCAAAACCATTAGCGACTTCTCTCAATTCGATGTCCATAAGCTCTGAATTAGCCTAAAAGTTTAATACAAAAGGGATTCTTGCATTAGCCACAAATTAGACAAAGAAATGAAATGGTCTAATGGAAATTACCGTTTGGTTGAACCAAGAGATGAAACTGGGATAGCCACCTCCATGCTTTTTTTCTGACCTTAGAGACTGCAGGGCTTACACCCCACAGCATTTTATTGAAAGCAAGACAAAACAGTATAAATACAAAGTTTTCCTCAAGAGGAGGAAAGAAAGCAAGGAAAAAAAGAACATCAAAAGAAAGCTATACAGGAGAAAAAGAATGTACAAAGAAGGGCTATAGCAACTCCCTTCAGGGAGGAAGGAAATCAATCCATTTGAGTAAAGCTTCCTTGTGCTTCTGCTTGATTCTATGAGAGAGCAAAGTGAGGTCATGAATGAATCCATATCTCCATGCTCTGAAGGAGGGTGTGATGCTCCTGAATGCCCTGTCATTTCTAACCTTCCAGATATTCCACCAGGCAGTAAACACCACTTCAGCAAAGAAAGGCTTTTTGAATTCCTTCTTCGCATGCAAGGCAATGTCCACCATATCTTGACTGTCTTTCCAAGGGATCTGCAAATAGATCCATACACGAGCACTGAAATTGCACTGGAAGAAAAGATGATTTCTGTCTTCCAAAGTCCCTGTTGGGCAAAGAACACATTGTGGCCCATCATTAGTCCTCCACTTCCTTCTTTGAATCATGTCCTTGGTATTAACCCTATCCATTATGACAAGCCAGGCAAACATCTTAATTGACATTGTGCAGCAACTCTTCCAAATCCAACTCAAAATGGGGTTTGAGACCATAGGCTGGTAGGCAAAGTCATAGAATTTTTTTGCAGTATAGGTAGATTTCTTTCCATGCCTCCATGCCGAGATATCACTACCACTGGAATCCAGACTGAAAGAGCTCATTAGTGTCTCAAGCTGCTATAGCTCTTGATGTGCTTGCTGAGTGAGGGGCAAAAAGAAAAGATCCTGCAAAGTATCAACCTGAAAAACTTCTTTGACTGATAGCTTTTTGTGTAGACAAAAGGAATACAGTCTAGGAAATCTTTCCAGAACAGGCACATGACTGTTCCCAATTTGCCAGTGATCAGACCAGAAAAGCACAGTGTCTCCTCAGTAAACATTAACCTCAGTCATTGCTCTGAAATTGTCCATTAACTTACAAACATCTTTCCACCAGAAGGAGCCACATAGGGTGGTATCATGGGGGATTTGCTCAAAGTAGTAAGAATCCCAAATTAAATGTACCCAAGGCACATCCATTTTATTGTAGAATTTATTCAGAAACTTCAGTAACAGAGCTTGGTTTTGCAAACCCAGATTTAAGATTCCAAGCCCCCCCTTTGCTTTGGGCCTGCAAACAAGAGGCCAAGCTGCTAAAGAGTGACCCTTCTCCTACCCATATTTCCTCCATAAACATTGCCTTTGTATCCTTTCTAATTGCTTTAGAATACCTTGAGGGATTGATAGGGTACAAAGGAAGAAGATAGGCAAAGAAGAGATGACAGAGTTAACAAGCTGCAACCTGCTTCCCTGAGGCAAGAACCAAGAACTTGCTGTCAATCTCCTTTCCATACAGTCCACCAAGGGAAGAAGATCCACTATTTTAGGCCTAGTGGTTCCAACAGGTAACCCCAGATATGTGAATGGCATCTTGCCTAACTTGCAGCCAAAGAAAGCAGCAAGTTCAGTAGCCACCTGATCAGTCACATTAATGGGGTACATTGAAGATTTGTGGAAATTAATCTGCAGACCAATCGCCTCAGAAAAGGAGTATAACACTGATTTCAGAGCCCCCAAATGATCCCTATCAGCCTTTAAGAACAACAGTGTGTCATCAGCATACTGTACCACTGGAAAATCAGGGTCATGAGTTGACAGAGGCCTGCTTATTAAACCCTGCTTGAGAAGATTATTAATCAAGGTCTGCAAAAGATCAGCAGCAATAACAAAAAGCAAAGGAGACACTGGGTCCCCTTGCTTAACTCCACATTTGCATTTAAAATGACTGCCAAGTACTCCATTGAGTAGGATAGAAGAGGTGCCAGATGACAGTATCTGTCTGACCCATGTAATCCATCTATTGTCAAAACCCTTTGCATCAAGAATCCTCAGAATAGCCTCATGTTGGATGGAATCAAAAGCCTTTTCAAAATCCAACTTAAGCAGAAGTATGGGCTGCTTAGACTGGTTACATTGATGGATGTATTCAAATGTCCATGCAAGACAGTCCTGGATTGTTCTTGATTTGATGAAGCCATATTGGTTTTTATGAATACATCTGATGATTTCCTGTTGAAATCTATTAGCAGCCAGCTTGGTAATGAATTTTAGACCAACACTTGTTAATGATATTGGTCAAAATCCCCACCCCTCAGGGGATTGGTTTTTTGGTATCAGTGTGATATAGGCATCATTCAGATTTTCTAATCAAGACTGCATCAAAGATGAAACTCATGCACTAACTGTATAAAATCAGCGAAATTATTGGCCAAGATTTCTTAAGAAAGAGACCATTGAAACCATCCGCCCTCGAGCCTTATCAATGGGCATTTCATTGATAACCTATTCAATCTCCTTAATCTCAAAGGGTTTTGTAAGGACCTCCAAACCCTGGACCCTTGTTATTAGAGAGAAAATGTTCTCATCTAACACAATTGGCCTAACCATTCCCATTCGTCTTGAAAGCTCGCAAGAATTCCTTGGCCATAACCTCATGATTAGATGAGATGACCCATCGCCTAGCTTCAGACTAGCAATTGAATTTTTCCTGTATCTCTCAGTCGCCATTGCCTGAAAAAATTTTGAGTTTTCCTCACCAACTTTGATGTACCTGATAGTGCATCTCTTCCTCCAATAGAGATATTGCATGTGAAGCAGGTGCTCATGATGCAGCTTTATGATTTTCCTGAAGTTACTTTCTGGCCTAGATAGCTGCCTCATGTCCTCAAGGTTGTCCAACCAAAGAATTACCCAGTTGCATTTCTCGATCAGACTTTTAATGTGAGATAATCCTTTTTGCCATTTCTTCAAAGCATAGCGTAGAGCCTTCAACTTGTCAACAATAATTGCTGCAATATGATTCTTACTAGAGGGACGATTCCAAACCTCCTTCACACAATCAAAGAAACCTGCCTGATGCACCCAAAAAATTTCAAACCTGAAAATGTGTGCCTTTGGGATGGAAGTGCTGATGCTGACAAGACAGGGCACATGATCAGACGCAGTTTTTGCCAAAGGGTTCACTTGTGTCATAGGATATGAGTTAATCCAACTAGCAGATGTAAACACCTAGTCAAGTTGCTCCAGGAGAGGAGTATCCTGCATATTGGACCAAGTAAACCTTCTGCCTTTTAAAGGCAGCTCGAGGAGTCCCAAATGGCCGATAATTTCATTGAAGATAAACATATCATTTATGTCACCACCCGGGAGGTTTCTATTATCAGTGCAACGAATGAAATTGAAATCTCCCATTAGCATCCATAGTTGGCCAGGATCAATATCTAAATTGTAAATCCAGGAAACAAACTCATCCCTGAGCTGTCCTTGACAAGGACCATAAATATTTACCAGAAACCATTGCTCATTGTTATGCACGGAAGTAAACTGCATGACAATAGCGTATGGTTTAACCTGTAATAAGGTACCCTGAAACACATCGGATCGCCAAGCAGTCAATGCACTTCGAGGCGCCTCTAGAAGGTGATTCAACAAATTGGTCAAAACCAGGAGGGCATATTGATTTCATAGTTGCCCGATCACAGGAGGAAAGTTTGGTTTCTTGCAGGCAAACTACTGAACATTGAGTTTCAGACACTTTTTCTCTAACAGCGCGCTGTCTCGTATCTGAATTCAAACCACGGACATTCCAACACAAGATCTTCCAACTACGCGTTGTTACTCGATTCATGAATGACCAAAGAGCATAAAGTTATTTAAAGCATGACATACAATGCCATACAACCCAAAAGGTAACATAGTTCAGAGCCATAAAAAGGTTCCCAAGACCAACATAGAGCAACCATAAAAGGAGTACACATAGCATGCACCTAGGATAACCACCAATATAGCAACGTAATCATTAAGCTGACGACGTAGACGAGTCCTCCTATGGATTAGCCATAAGCTTATCCACCAATAACAGCTTAGGGTCGACTTCCAGCTCCGCACCAATCGCCTGAAGAACTCGAAGTGGAGTGTATGGTGGTGCAGCAGTCGAAGCCTCGTCGTCACCATCCGCAGGAATGGGCTGGGCCTTGTCCTCCACGGGCTTGGCTCGTGGGCGCTTCTTTGATGGCTGGAGAGGTAGCTGCTCAAAAACAACATTTTTAAAACCATCTAACTTTGCCGCGCTCCGAGTGCAACGTCGCAGCGTTGTGTCAACCACCGGCGGCTTCTTCTTCTCTCTTCGCTTTCTGACTTGCTCAGCAGAGAAAACCAAAGGTGTTGATTCAGGAGATGCAGAAACAGGAGATGGTTCAACAGAAACTGGCTCAGGCACATCAGTGGAAACTGCAGGTGCAGGCAGACTGTCAAAAAGAGCTCTTGCGACTGGCCGCTTCAGCACGACTACTCTTCTATCAGGCAGAACCAGAGGCATTGAAACCTGCAGACTAGACACCTGCTTGGACTCATCAAAAGCAATAGACCAAGTCCTCTTTGAGTAGATAACTGTACCCAACGGCTTGCAAAAGATAGGCCTAGGTGAAGGAAATATGCCCTAGAGGCAATAATAAAGTTATTATTTATTTCCTTATTTCATGATAAATGTTTATCATTCATGCTAGAATTGTATTAACCGGAAACATGATACATGTGTGAATGCATAGACAAAACAAGATGTCACTAGTATGCCTCTACTAGACTAGCTTGTTAATCAAAGATGGTTATGTTTCCTGACCATGAACAAAGGAGTTGTTATTTGATTAACGAGGTCACATCATTAGTAGAATGATCTGATTGACATGACCCATTCCTTAGCTTAGCACACGATCGCTTAGTATGTTGCTACTGCTTTTATCCATGACTTATACATGTTCCCGTAACTATGAGATTATGCAACTCCGTTTACGGAGGAACACTTTGGTGCTACCAAACGTCCACAACGAATCGGGTGATTATAAAGGAGTACTACAGTGTCTCCAAAGGCGATGTTGGGTTGGCGATTTTGAGATTAGGTTTTGTCACTCCGATAGTCGGAGAGGTATCTCTGGGCCCTCTCGGTAATACACATCATCAAGCCTTGCAAGCACTACAACTAATGAGTTAGTTGTGAGATGATGAATTACGAACGAGTAAAGAGACTTGCGGTAACGAGATTGAACTAGGTATTGGATACCGACGATCAAATCTCGGGCAAGTAACATACCGATGACAAAGGAACAACGATGTTGTTATGCGGTCCGACCGACAAAGATCTTCGAGAATATGTAGGAACCAATATGGGCATCCAGGTCCCGCTGTTGGTTATTGACCGTGAATAGTTCTAGGTCATGTCTACATTGTTCTCGAACCGTAGGGTCCGCACGCTAAGGTTTCGATGATGCTTATTATGAGTTTATGTATTTTGATGTACCAAGGAGTTCGAGTCCCGGATATGATCACGGACATGACGAGGAGTCTCGAATGGTCGAGACATAAAGATTGATATATTGGAAGCCTATGTTTGGAGTTCGGAATGGTTCCGGCGGCGAAATTTATCGGAGTACCGGAGGTTACCGGAACCCCGGGAGGTAAATGGGCCTCGATGGGCCTTGGTGGAAAGGAGAAGGGCAGCCCAAGGTGGCGCAGCCTCCTCCCCTTCCCTAGTCCTACTAGGACTAGGAGAAGGGCCGCCCCCTCTCTCTCTTTCCTCCGGGAATCCTAGTCCAACTAGGATTGGGGGAATCCTACTCCCGGAGGAGTAGGACTCCTGTATGCGCCTCCCTTGGCCGCCCCCCTCCCCTTGGCTCCTTTATATACGGGGCAGGGGGCACCTTGGAACACACAAGTTGATCGTTAGATCGCCTTAGCCGTGTCGCGGTGCCCCTCCACCATATTCCACCTCGGTTATACTGTCAAAGCTTAGGCGAAGCCCTCGCGCGGTGAAACATCAAGATCGTCACCACGCCGTCGTCGACGTGGAACTCTCCCTCGACACTCGGCTGGATCGAGTACGAGGGACGCCATCGAGCTGTACGTGTGTCAAGAACTCGGGGCGTCGGAGTAACGGCGCCGGATCGGTCGGATCGCGAGGAGAACGTCGACTACTTCCTCTACGCTGTGATCACTTCCGCTTCGGGTCTACAAGGGTATGTGGACAACACTCTCCCTCTCGTTGCTATACATCACCATGATCTTGCGTGTGCGTAGGAAAATTTTTGAAATTACTACGCTCCCCAACAAAGGCATCCGAGCCTAGGTTTTTCTATGGTTTGATGTTTTGCACGAGTAGAACACAAGTGAGTTGTGGGCGATACAAGTCATACTACCTACCAGCATGTCATACTTTGGTTCAGCGGTATTGTGAGATGAAGCGCCCCGCACCGACATTACGCCAGACGCTTACGCGAGACTGGTTTCACCGCCACGAGCACTCGCTGCTTAAAGGTGACCGGTGGGTGCTGCTCTCTCACTTTAGTTGAACTGAGTGTGGCTACGCCCGGTCCTTGAGAAGGTTAAACGGAGTCTATTTGACGAAGTATCGCTGTGGTTTTGATGCGTAGGTGAGACTGGTTCTTGCTTAAGCCCGTAGCAGCCACGTAAAACTTGCAACAACAAAGTAGAGGACGCCTAACTTGTTTTTGCAGGCATGTTGTGATGTGATATGGTCAAGACGTGATGCTATATTTTGTATGAGATGATCATGTTTTGTAACCGGTTATCGCAATCGGCTGGAGCCATATGGTTGTCGCTTATTGTATGCAATGTAATCGCTTCGTAATGCTTTACTTTATCACTAAGCGGTAGCGATAGTCGAGAAGCATAAGTTTGGCGAGACGACAACGATGCTACGATGGAGATCAAGGTGTCGCGCGGTGACGATGGTGATCATGGTAGTGCTTTGCAAGATGGGGATCGTGAAGCACAAGATGATGATGACCATATCATATCACTTATATTGATTTGCATGTGATGTTTATCCTTTTATGCATCTTATCTTGCTTTGATTGACGGTAGCATTATAAGATGATCTCTCACTAAATTATCAAGAAGTGTTCTCCCGAGTATGCACCGTTGCCAAAGTTCGTCGTGCCTGCACACCACGTGATGATCGGGTGTGATAAGCTCTCGTCCATCTACAACGGGTGCAAGCCAGTTTTGCACACGCAGAATACTCGGGTTATACTTGACGAGCCTAGCATATGCAGATATGGCCTCGGAACACGGAGACCGAAAGGTCGAGCGTGAATCATATAGTAGATATGATCAACATAAGATGTTCACCATTGAAAACTACTCCATTTCACGTGATGATCGGTTATGGTTTAGTTGATTTGGATCACGTGATCACTTAGATGACTAGAGAGATGTCTTTCTAAGTGGGAGTTCTTAAGTAATATGATTAATCGAACTTAAATTTATCATGAACTTAGTACCGATAGTATCTTGCTTGTCTATGTTTGATTGTAGATAGATGGCTCGTCTGTTGTTCCGTTGAATTTTAATGCGCTCCTTGAGAAAGCAAAGTTGAAAGATGATGGTAGCAATTACACGGATCGGGTCCGAATCTGAGGATTATCCTCATTGCTGCACGTAAGAGCTACGCCTTGGATGCACCGCTAGGTGACAGTTCGCTGCTGGAGCTACGCCAGATGTTGTGAACGTCTGGCGAGCAAAGTCGATGACTACTCTATAGTTCAAGATGTGCCATGCTTTACGGCTTAGAACCGGGACTTCAACGACGTTTTGAACGTCATGGAGCATATGAGATGTTCCAGAGTTGAAGTTAATATTCCAACAGTAATGCCCGGATTGAGAGATATGAAGTCTCCAATAAGTTCTATAGCTGCAAGATGGAGGAGAACAGTTCATTAGTGAGCATATACTCGTAATGTCCGGGTACTATAATCACTTGACACAATTGGGAGTTAATCTTCCGGATGATTGTGTCATTGATGAATTCTCCAATCACCGCCACCAAGCTACAAAGGCTTCGTGATGAACTATAATATGCAAGGGTTAGTAAAGACTATACCGAGCTCTTCGCAATGCTAAAGGCTGCGGAGGTAGAAATCAAGAAGGAGCATCAAGTGTTGATGGTCAATAAGACCACTAGTTTCAAGAAGAAAGGCAAAGGAAGAAGAAGGGAATTCAAGAAGAACAGCAAGCAAGTTGTCTGCTCAGAGAAGAAACCCAAATCTGGCCCTAAACCTGAAATCGAGTGTTTCTACCGCAAGCGACTCGTCATTTGAAGCGGAACTGCCCCAAGTATTTGGCGGATAAGAAGGATGGCAAGGTGAACAAAGGTATATGTGATATACATGTTATTGATGTGTACCTTACTAGAGCTCGCAGAGTACTGGTATTTGATACTGGTTCTGCTAATATTTGCAACTCAAACAGGGACTACGGATTGCTTAACACCGCAAAGGACGAGGTGACGATGCGCGTGGGAAATGGTTCCAAAGTCGATGTGATCGCGGTCGGCACGCTACCTCTACATCTACCTTCGGATTAGTATTAGACCTAAATAATTGTTATTTGGTGCTGCGTTGAGCATGAACATTATATCTGGATCTTGTTTGATGCGAGACGGTTATTCATTTAAATCAGAGAATAATGGTTGTTCTATTTATATGAGTAATATCTTTTATGGTCATGCACCCTTGAGGAGTGGTCTATTTTTGATGAATCTCGATAGTAGTAATACACATATTCATAATGTTGAAGCCAAAAGATGCAGAGTTGATAACGAAAGTGCAACTTATTTGTGGCACTGCCGTTTAGGTCATATCGGTGTAAAGCGCATGAAGAAACTCCATACTGATGGGCTTTTGGAGTCACTTGATTATGAATCACTTGGCACTTGCGAACCATGCCTCATGGGCAAGATGACCAGAACACCGTTCTCCGGTACTATGGAGAGAGCAACAGATTTGTTGGAAATCATACATACAGATGTATGTGGTCCGATGAATATTGAGGCTCGTGGCGGATATCGTTATTTTCTCACCTTCACAGATGACTTAAGCAGATATGGGTATATCTACTTAATGAAGCATAAGTCTGAAACGTTTGAAAAGTTCAAAGAATTTCAGAGTGAAGTTGAAAATCATCGTAACAAGAATATTAAGTTTCTACGATCTGATCGTGGAGGTGAATATTTGAGTTACGAGTTTGGTCTACATTTGAAACAATGCGGAATAGTTTCGCAACTCACGCCACCCGGGACACCACAGCGTAATGGTGTGTCCGAACGTCAGAATCGTATTTTACTAGATATGGTACGATCTATGATGTCTCTTACAGATTTACCGCTATCGCTTTGGGGTTATGCTCTAGAGACACCCGCATTCACACTGAATAGAACACCGTCGAAATCCGCTGAGACGACACCTTATGAACTGTGGTTTAGCAAGAAACCAAAGTTGTCGCTTTCTTAAAGTTTGGGGATGCGATGCTTATGTGAAAAACTTCAACCCGATAAGCTCGAACCCAAATCGAGAAATGTGTCTTCATAGGATACCCAAAGGAGACAGTTGGGTACACCTTCTATCACAGATCCGAAGGCAAGACATTCGTTGTTAAGAATGGATCCTTTCTAGAGAAAGAGTTTCTCTCGAAAGAAGTGAGTGGGAGGAAAGTAGAACTTGATGAGGTAATAGTACCTTCTCCCTTACTTGAAAGTAGCTCGTCACGTAAACCAGTTTCGAGACACCTCGCCAAGTAGTGAGGAAGTTGATGATGTTGATCATGAAACTTCAGATCAAGTTACTGCAGAACCTCGTAGATCAACCAGAGTAAGATCCGCACTGAGTGGTACGGTAATCCTGTTCTCGAAGTCATGCTACTAGATCATGATGAACCTACGAACTATGAAGAAGCGATGGTGAGCCCAGATTCGCAAAATGGCTTGAGGCCATGAAATCTGAGATGGGATCCATGTATGAAAACAAAGTGTGGACTTTGGTTGACTTGCCCGATGGTAGGCAAGCAATAGAAAACAAGTGGATCTTCAAGAAGAAGACCGACGCCGACGGTAATATTATCGTTTATAAAGCTCGACTTGTCGCAAAAGGTTTTCGACAAGTTCAAGGGATTGACTACGATGAGACCTTCTCACCAGTAGCGATGCTTAAGTCCGTCCAATCATGTTAGCAATTGCCGCATTTTATGATTATGAAATTTGGCAAATGGATGTAAAGACTGCATTCTGAATGGATTTACGGAAGAAGAGTTGTATATGATGCAACCAGAAGGTTTTATCGATCCAAAGGGAGCTAACAAAGTGTGCAAGCTCCAGCGATCCATTTATGGACTGGTGCAAGCATCTCGGAGTTGGAATAAACGCTTTGATAGTGTGATCAAAGCATTTGGGTTTATACAGACTTTTGGAGAAGCTCAGATTTACAAGAAAGTGAGTGGAGCTCAAGAGCATTTCGATCTTATATGTGGATGACATATTGCTGATCGGAAATGATATAGAATTTCTGGATAGCATAAAGGGATACTTGAATAAGAGTTTTTCAATGAAAGACCTCGGTGAAGCTGCTTACATATTGGGCATCAAGATCTATAGAGATAGATCAAGACGCTTAATTGGACTTTCACAAAGTACATACCTTGACAAAGTTTTGAAGAAGTTCAAAATGGATCAAGCAAAGAAAGGGTTCTTGCCTGTGTTACAAGGTGTGAAGTTGAGTCAAACTCAATGCCCGACCACCGCAGAAGATAGAGAGAAAATGAAAGATGTTCCCTATGCTTCAGCCATAGGCTCTATCATGTATGCAATGCTGTGTACCGCACTGATGTGTGCCTTGCTATAAGCCTAGCAGGGAGGTACCAAAGTAATCCAGGAGTGGATCACTGGACAGCGGTCAAGAACATCCTGAAATACCTGAAAAGGACGAAGGATATGTTTCTCGTATATGGAGGTGACAAAGAGCTCATCGTAAACGGTTACGTTGATGCAAGCTTTGACACCGATCCGGACGATTCTAAATCGCAGACCGGATACGATTTACACTAAACGGAGGAGCTGTCGGTTGGTGCAGTTCTAAACAAAGCGTCAGAAGGGGATCTACATGTGAAGCGGAATACATAGCAGCTTCGAAGCAGCTAATGAAGGAGTCTGGATGAAGGAGTTCATATCCGATCTAGGTGTCATACCTAGTGCATCGGGTCCAATGAAAATCTTCGTGACAATATCGAGCAATTGCCTTAGCAAAGGAATCCAGATTTCACAAGAGGACCAAGCACATCAAGAGACGCTTCAATTCCATCCGGGACTTAGTCCGATCGAGACATAGAGATTTGCAAGATACATACGGATCTGAATGTTGCGCACCGCTGACTAAGCCTCTTCCACGAGCAAAACATGATCAGCACCAAGACTCCATGGGTGTTAGAATCATTACCGTAATCTAGATTATTGACTCTAGTGCAAGTGGGAGATCAAGGAAATATGCCCTAGAGGCAATAATAAAGTTATTATTTATTTCCTTATTTCATGATAAATGTTTATCATTCATGCTAGAATTGTATTAACCGGAAACATGATACATGTGTGAATGCATAGACAAAACAAGATGTCACTAGTATGCCTCTACTAGACTAGCTTGTTAATCAAAGATGGTTATGTTTCCCACCATGAACAAAGGAGTTTTTATTTGATTAACGAGGTCACATCATTAGTAGAATGATCTGATTGACATGACCCATTCCTTAGCTTAGCACACGATCGCTTAGTATGTTGCTACTGCTTTTATCCATGACTTATACATGTTCCTGTAACTATGAGATTATGCAACTCCGCTTACGGAGGAACACTTTGGTGCTACCAAACGTCACAACGTAATCGGGTGATTATAAAGGAGTACTACAGTGTCTCCAAAGGCGAGATGTTGGGTTGGCGATTTCGAGATTAGGTTTTGTCACTCCGATAGTCGGAGAGGTATCTCTGGGCCCTCTCGGTAATACACATCATCAAGCCTTGCAAGCACTACAACTAATGAGTTAGTTGTGAGATGATGAATTACGGAACGAGTAAAGAGACTTGCGGTAACGAGATTGAACTAGGTATTGGATACCGACGATCAAATCTCGGCAAGTAACATACCGATGACAAAGGAACAACGTATGTTGTTATGCGGTCCGACCGACAAAGATCTTCGAGAATATGTAGGAACCAATATGGGCATCCAGGTCCCGCTGTTGGTTATTGACCGTGAATAGTTCTAGGTCATGTCTACATTGTTCTCGAACCGTAGGGTCCGCACGCTTAAGGTTTCGATGATGCTTATTATGAGTTTATGTATTTTGATGTACCAAGGAGTTCGAGTCCCGGATATGATCACGGACATGACGAGGAGTCTCGAATGGTCGAGACATAAAGATTGATATATTGGAAGCCTATGTTTGGAGTTCGAATGGTTCCGGCGAAAACGGAATTTATCGAGTACCGGAGGTTACCGAACCCCGGGAGGTAAATGGGCCTCGATGGGCCTTGGTGGAAAGGAGAAGGGCAGCCCAAGGTGGTCACCTCCCCCTTCCCTAGTCCTACTAGGACTAGGAGAAGGGCCGCCCCCTCTCTCTCTTTCCCCTCCGGGAATCCTAGTCCAACTAGGATTGGGGGAATCCTACTCCCGAGGGAGTAGGACTCCTGTATGCCTCCCTTGGCCGCCGCCCCTCCCCTTGGCTCCTTTATATACGGGGCAGGGGGCACCTTGGAACACACAAGTTGATCGTTAGATCGTTCCTTAGCCGTGTCGGTGCCCCCTCCACCATATTCCACCTCGGTTATACTGTCATGAAGCTTAGGCGAAGCCTGCGCCGGTGAAACATCAAGATCGCCACCACGCCGTCGTCCGACGGAACTCTCCTCGACACTCGGCTGGATCGGAGTACGAGGGACGCCATCGAGCTGTACGTGTGTCAAGAACTCGGGGCGCCGGAGTAACGGCGCCGATCGGTCGGATCGCGAGGAGAACGACGACTACTTCCTCTACGCCAGATCGCTTCCGCTTGGGTCTACAAGGGTATGTGGACAACACTCTCCCCTCTCGTTGCTATACATCACCATGATCTTGCGTGTGCGTAGGAAAATTTTTGAAATTACTACGTTCCCCAACACTAGGCACTTCCTTCACTGAAAAATCAAACATTAGATTCTCAAAAGACCTCTTCCAGATCATCTCCGGGGGGAGAGGTGGTCCAGCCACAATACGGGCCATGCCAATGAAGATCTCATGATATTGAACCACAAGAGGCTGATACGGCACTATTGCCAACTGGTTTTCCTCAAAAACATGTTGTTGCTGAAAGTCTGGAGGAGGAACATGCTGAAGGTCCTGATCAGGTTGGTCCACAGAAACTGACCCCTCCGGCTGATCAATCACAATGGATACTTGGTCTTGTTCAGGCATTTGCGGCTGCATGACCTGCACAGGAACATCTTCATCACCCCACCCAGCGTTCCCCCAATCAGGCACCTCCTCATTAGCATGAGGAACAGGGGGAGCAAGAGGGGCATCATTCCATCCCAACATTGGGTACGGAGGAAGGATGAAAGGCAAATTGTCTTGAATCAGGTTGCCAGGCATCGGGTGGGGGTTTCCATCTAACGGCATAGGATCTTCGTCGTTGGGCATCTGATCAGCAAAATCAGCCCCAAGGACATAACATGCAGCAGTCCAGGATACTTGGGCGCCTCCCCAATCAGCATAATCACCAAAAACCACATCTCTTGGAACAAGTGGAGTGTCAGGGAAACTAGCCTCCACCATGGTTCTGACCAGACACGGATCCTCACTATCCCAAGAAATAAACTTGCCAAAAGTACCGACCGCCTGCGAGATGAACTCAGTAGTGCGGTAATCCAGAGGAATCCCAATAAACATTAGCCATCCCTTACGAAAACCATTTGCACCTTTGAAATTCTCTCCCTCATCATGCTTCATGAATCTAACGAAGCGATCATTGCCCAACGAGAAAGGAGGATGCTGAATCAGAGTGTATCTGACTGACGGATCCCTAACTTGAAACAGACCCACCCCATGAAACCATGGCTGAGTTGAGCGAACCATGATACCTGAATCTTGAAGAAACTGAACCACCTCCTCACGCACCGGACCGAGCGGTCCATCTGGCGTCGGCATTACTTCAGCAATCATGTAGTCCTCGTGGCGTCGGGTCGGCCGAGCAGCCGGCGTGAAGAAGGTGCGCGGGAGGCGACGATCTCCACCATCAATGATGTGATGGCCAGCAGGCACAAAGCGCTGAGGATCGAGCTCGTAGGTTTTTCTCTGGCTGTGGGGGAAGGAAGATGCAAAGGGGGCGGCGGCGATGGGACTGGGCAGTCTATCCCAATAACTCCGGCTCTGTTCCCATGAGTAGTAGCAGATTCCGATAAAATCTTATTTTGTTGCACCGAAATTGGCTTCCAAACCAATCCTTGGGAGCGCGCGAAATCATTGCATTCCCTGCTAGAGTGACCAGGGAGAGAGCAAGCCGAGCAGACCGCTCGCATTCCACAAGTCGCAGACAGGTGGCCCCGAGTAGAGCAGATAGTACATGTCATCACACGGTCCACCATGTCATCGACCATAGCTTCAAACTGCCTTGCTGCCTCTTGCGATGAAGGGATGTGCCCATCACAAACGGGTGGGCTTGGAACCGAGGGCGTGGTAGGCCTAGAAGATACTGGGCCGACCATCGCAACTGGGCCAAGAGGGGCCTCCGACACAACTGGATTGCTATCAAAATTTTGAATGGTAGACGATCCCGCGGAAATGACGGGCGTAATTTCCGCGGAAATCATAACCGCTGCCGGAGCCGAAGAAGATGGCCGGCACAACTCCGGTGAAGGAGATATCGTGCCAAAAACTATTGGTGGACGGGCCGCAGTCCATTGCAAATCCTGTGCAGGTGAGGGATGAATGACTACACGTTCATGAACAGGCAGATCATACCCCGCATCTCTCATGGTGTCAATGCAATTTTGGGAAGCTGGGTATCTATACCCCTTGCAAGCCGTGTAACGCTCAAACGTGGCAAAAGAAAGAGTCTTCCTGGATGAGGCAGCCGATTTTAGGGCTGATTTAGCTGGGGGTTTATGCATGGCCAAAAGACCCAAAGAAGATCGGCGTTTGGTTGGACTAACTAGAATCCACTCAGCGTCACATTCTTTCCTCCAAATCCTGAGCTCTAATCCAATTCGGTCCACCATTACCCCAAAGATGAAAATAACACTTGAAAAGATCACACGAAAACGAGCGAAGGTCCATGATGATAAAACCCACTTGTTTGCAAGAAACATGGAAAGAGAAGACCTTGCCTTTGATGTGATCAACCTGAAGGTCAATGGCTGAACCTCCAATTGCAGCTTCCAAAGCCGCAGCCATAGAATCTACTGAGAGACGGAAGGCATGACGGCTGAATGAAACAATCAAAATAAAGGGCCGCCTATGCCCCGAAGGATGAACTGAATTCCCAGTAGATCTGAAAACCTCATCTGAAAAAACCCTACCCTTGGAGAAATCCAAGCCAAGGGTAGATCCACCAGAAGAACCCATGGAAGATGGGTATTGCCTTGATCCAGAGGAGACGCCGGAGATGTTGATCAGAGAATATCCTCATATTAGTGGAGGAGTGGAGAGATCGCCGGAGAGGGGGGTAGCGCCATGGTGGAAGATCCTCAGATTAGTGGGGGAGTTCGATGTCCATGATCCGCCTCCATGCTTTGCCAGAAGCTCATACTCTTTGACGAAATCCTTTTGGATCACCGCTCCATATGATTTGGCGACATATTGACTATATCAAATTTATCTGGGAATAAGAGCAGTTCAAAGGAATTATAAGTTGTGAAACAATGTACCGAGAACTTACTCGATGTACAGCTGCACTTCTGTTAGGTTGTTGAAGATATACAACGAAATGGTCTGCCATTCTCCGAAATCCAACGTTAAGGAATTAGAAGCACCGACTGGTTCCAGATCCCCTTTGAATAGGCTAAGGTTGGATCGACCCTTTTTAGAATTGACAGCATTGTACCAAGGCTTCAGATTATACAAATGACGATTTTTGGCTTCGTAGTGTACTGTCACGAAGTTTGTCGCCTCCTCAATATAGAATGCCTCAGCCATCGATGCTTCAATTCTACGTTTATTTTTACATTTTGCTCAAAGCATCTTCTGCATCCTCTTAGTTGCGTAGCACCAATGATTCTGCATCCCCCCCCCCCAATCTTGCCTCAGTTGGGAGATGCAAAATCAAGTGCTGCATTGGATTAAACAAGCCCGGCGGAAATATCTTCTCTAACTTGCAGATCAACTCCGGCGCCAACTCTTCCATTTCTTCGACCAGGTCAGGCAATAGTCCTTTAGCACGAAGAACACAGAAGAAATAGCTCAGCTCTTCCAGTACTAGCCCTTCATCCTCAGGGATGAATCCACGCAACATCACCGGCATTACCCGCTCAATCCAAATATGCCAATCATGACTCTTGAGACCAAATATCTTCAATTTTTCAAGACTAGCTCCCCTCTTTAGATTCGCTGCATATACCCATCGGGGAACATCAACTGCATTCTCACCCACAAGATAATTTCCCTCATAGCTGGCCTTCCAAGATTGAACCATGCATTTGGCTTCGTCCAATTCTTCTTTCCTTTCGGTGGTTGCATGTTTTGTAACGGCCTATGACATAGCACCTCCTGATCGACTCTTGCCTTAGGATTATCCTTTGAGCCCATTATCCCAGGCTTCTTGCAATTCGTATGTCTTGAACCCATTATCCCAGGCTTCTTGCAATTCGTCCTTCAGCGGCTGCATGTACACATTCATATTCTTCACCGTATAGTTCGCCCTAGAATTATCAACGTCAGGAAAATGTTCTTTCTTTGCATAATCTGTCCAAGGGGGGAGATTGAGTGGAATGAGAAATACGGGCCAACAAGTGTATTGGCTTGTCGTCAGACCAAACACACTGAACCCATCCGTGCTGATGGCGACTCGAGGATGCCTCAGATCTGCCGCTTTGTCGTCATGTAATGCATCGAAGCGCTTCCATGCTTCACCGTCCGATGTGTGCACCATCATCAGCTTCCCATCTGCATCTAGTTGGGTTCTTTTGCCCGTTTTGTGCCATGTCATCTATCCTGCCATCTCTTCGACCATGAAAATACGTTGAAGTCTTGGTACGATTGGCATATACCGAAGAACATTAACGGGGATTTTGGTCTGCGTCTTCTCACCCATATCGTTGTCTACCACAACATACCTTGATGACTTGCAAATGGGACAATAGTTGAAGTCCGCATACTGAAGCCTAAATAAGGCACATTCATTCTCACAGCATGTATCTTTTCATAGGGCATCTTAAGAGCACGGAGGATTTTGTGTGACTGGTACAGGTTTGCATGTAGTACGTGGCCATTGGGTAGAAAAGGTCCAAATATTGTCATCATCGTGTCGTAGCATTCTCTGCCCAAGTTGAATTGAGCCTTCAGAGCCATTATTTGTAAGATGGCATCCAGCTAACAAAGCTTAGTGTGCTCGTGGAGAGGACGTTTTAAAGACTCCAACATTTCATTGAAGGCCTTTGCAGATTCCTCCATCTCATCGTCCGAGTCCCAAGCATCATCAAAGTCTTGCACCATGTCTTGCATCCCGGTACCATGCTCGTCGGTGCGACGATGAAGCACCTCAGTTCTGGCACGTCGGTCAGACTCGCCATGAAATGTCCACACCGTATGATCTGGCATAAAACCCCTCTTCTACAACTGTTTGCCCATTTCATCCTCTGTCCTCTTGTGCCAATTGTTACACCTGGCACAGGGGCACCAGGTTGTCCTCTGGCCATTTGCAAATGCGGCTCTCAGAAACCCCTTAGTTTTTGTTAACCATTCAATGGTCATGTTTTTCTGACTAGTGTGATCGATGTACATCCAAGCACGATCACTCATCTTGCCTAGCTACTGGACACATAAGAAATATATATAAATTAATCAGCATGTATATATTCATCAGTTAATGGAGTTTGTCACTTTTATTACGTCCATGCAACCTAGACGCTAATAGGTAAAGATAGGTCCTAATCCCACCCGAGTATGTGTAGATTGGGTTCGTTTCCCATGCTCTGCTCCGCATTCGACGCAAAATTCTGTAGCACCTCCCCGATGTTCTCCTGATACACGTCTCGGCAATAAGCAGAGAGGATGTGTACGCGGAGAACAACGGGGAGGCATTGACAAAATTCTGCATCGGATCCGGAGCAGAGCATATGGAAAAACGAACCCAATCTACACATACTCGGGCTGTCCATGGATAACGTTGGACAATTCGAAAGAATCATGAAAATATGCAAATGCATGCATATTTATAGATGTAACCCTTTCGAATGGGAGACGCATAGTGGTCACGCATACTGATGATTGAAGACACCTATAGCTAGCAAGTTTCATCGGCACAAAGACCGGAACAGAGCAAATCAAGGGGTGGAGGAGATGTCATTTGTGCTAACCCACGAACACAGAGGCGGAGCTCGTCGAACACTAGACCCTCGCAGCGACGAAACTGCACATTTAAATCGAAATATGAGTTTCATAGCAATATTTTTTTCCGTCAACCTAACTAAATATTTACAACAGGACGAGCGGGTTTAGGGGTTCCTCGGCGTCGATAGAACCCTAAATAGCAAGTATCATCGGTGCAAGATACAAGAGGCGCTCGGTGTTGAACACTAGATCCACGTCCCAAAAGTGACACCGGCGTCCGGCGTCCTACAACAATAGTTCTGGTGGCTGATGATGGTCGAACACCTTGGCAAATTTGTCTGGCAGCCTTTGCAATGAGGATTAAAGCCAAGTTTTGAAAGTTCAAACAACCAAAACAAGTTGAGTCAGTTTGGGCGTTTCAAGTTTCAACACTTAGCTTTTAATCCTCATCTCAGAGGCTGCCAGACAAATTAGCGATGGTGTTCGACCGCCATCGACGCCGAGAACTGTTGCTGCGGGACACAAGACCCCTGTGTCACTTGTGGGACGTGGATGTAGTATTCGACACTGACGGCCACATGTATCTCGCACTGACGAGACTTGGTATTTAGGGTTCCATCGACACCGAGGAACCCCCTAACCCGCTCGTCCCCGGGCACCCTAAATTAGCATGTATTCAATATGCAAAACTACATCATCTCTTACGTTCGTACATCGTCGAATATTATCACTAATACATCTCGAATAGTATCATACATATAGCATCGCTAATACAACTAGAACCGTAGCGAACGACGGGTATCGGCACGAGCGGTGGACACCCAAAGAGAAGGAACCATCAAAGGATCATAGCTCCAGTGAGATCCCTGAAGAACCTGCCAGGTATCGTCGAACCTGCCCTCCAATGCAACCATGTAGCGACGGACATGCTCATCCTCCTCGTTGACACGGTCATGTACCACCTTCGCGGTGTCCGAAAGCCTCGGCACCATCACTGGCCCACACGACGGCTGGCTCCTCACCAAGATGCGCCCCCAGAAGGTAGAACCTCCCAGTACCAGCCCGGCGGAGCCCAGTCTCGGACATGGCCCCTCTGATCAAGTAGGCCTCCTCCACCGAGTCGACGATCAGGATGGGAGATAGGCATCGTCGACGTTGATGCGGGAATAAATGCTTTAACTAAAAGAATTACAACAAATTTGACATGTTCAAAATAAACCAGAAACTTAACCTAAACTAAACTAAACTAAACTAATCAACTAAACCTAAACTTAACCTAAACTAAACTAAATCTAAACCTGAAAAAAAAGAAACAAAACCTAAACTAAATTATACTAAACCTAATTAAATTAAATCTAAAAAATAGAAAAAAAAAGAAGAAAAGGTCTCACCTTCAAAGTGGCCGGGCAACGAGGCGGGCGGCGGGTGGAGCGGTCAGGGCGGCCGGCCGTGGTCAGCAGGCGGGCCAGGGGTCATGAGGCGGGCCGGGCCAAGACGGAGGGGCAGGCCGCCGAGGCGGCGCGACGAGGTGGGGCGGAGCGGCCCGACACCAGCGGGCGGGCGGCGGGCGGGGCGACGGCGTGGGGTACTCATGAGAGGAGGGAGAGAGAGGGGATAGAGAGGGGTAGGGCGAGGGCCTTTTGTTATATAGGGCACAGCTCTTTGTCGTCCGCTAGCAGATGGCAAAGAGCCTAGCTAACGGACGTTAGTTTGGCAACTTTCTTCGTCGTCTGCTAGTGGACGGCAAAGTTTCTTTGCCATCAGCTAGCAGATGGCAAACAATTGGCCGTTAGGTGGCTCTCGCTAGTGGGCCATCCTGCCTCTTTGCCGTCTGCTAGCCAACGACAAAGATTCTATGCCGTCAGCTAGCTGACGGCAAAGATTCTATGCCGTCAGCTAGCTGACGGCAAAGATGTGGCTGACGGCAAACACTTTCTTTGCCGTCAGCTCCTTCTTTGTCATCAGTTTTCTTCAAGCTGATGGCAAATACCCTCTTTGCCATCAGCTAGCTGACGGCAAAGAACCGGCGGACGGCAAAGATCCTGATTCTAGTAGTGATATAAATAATTTCTCTTATCAATGAGAGAGATTCGACTTCACTGATAAGAGAAATTACTTATTTTAATAGGAACTGATGGAATAAACTCCAAGTTACATCAATGTTCTTCAAAAATTTCACCTATGATTCAACATTTTCCATCTAGATGTTCTTTTTTCATGTGTCTTGCAAGGGAACTATGGAAAACTAGACATGCACTAGCCGGACTGATCTCAAAGGATTTGAATAGCCCACTAGTAGAAAAGGGGGCAATGGTCCAGGCCGGGTCAGCCCATTAGTCCCGGTTCAATCCAGAACCGGGACCAATGGGGGCATCGGACCCGGTTCGTGAGCCCCGGGGGCCGGCCGGGCCACGTGGGCCATTGGTCCTGGTTCGTCTGGACCTTTTGGTCCCGGTTGGTGGGACGAACCGGGACCAATGTGCCTTGCTCCTGGCCCACCACCATTGGACTCGGTTGGTCGCCTGAACCGGGACCAAAGGCTTCCCTTTAGTCCCGGTTCAAGCCACGAACCGGGACCAATTAGTTGCCTATATATACCCTGTGAGCAGAGCACTCTCACTGCTCCGTTTTTCGTGGCATGCAAGGAGGGAGCTTTGTGGTGCTCTAGCTCACCTCCTATGCACACGAGGTGTTCGATGGAATGCCCGAGCCGCACTACTTAAGCTTTCTCCTCTCGAAGCTCCACCTCCAAGCTCCATTTTCCTCAATATTTGTCTAGGTTTAGCGGTCCGTCATGTCCCGTCCCCGTCTTCACACTGCCGTCGATCGCTCACGCCGATCTGTCGCCCGCACCACCGTGGTGAGCCTCTTACTTGTATGTTTATATAGATACTTGTATAATTTTCTTACTTTTATTATTGCATCTTATATAGTGCGATGGTTTTGGTATCCACCCCCGTCGGCCCTCGTCCTGTCCATGATTCGGATGTGGTATATATTATCTTTTCATAACTATTGGTTCATTTATTGTTTATGACAATTATGCCGACCAATGTGACATATATTTTATTTATCTAGGAGGTTGTTGAACCGGAAATTCCAACCAACCCTATTGTCGAGAGGTTAAATTTAGTTGAAGAAGAAAACAATTTGTTGAAGGAAAAAATTAGAAAAATTGAGGAGGAAAAGATGATATTGGAGTTGCATGTTGCGGATGTCGTCGATGATCACAAGATCAAGATGGATGCAATGCGCTTGAAGATTAGAAAGATTAGAAAATATGCCATTCATACCGAGGCTTGGTATCATTATGCCGTTGGATCAGTTGTTACATTGGTTGCGATTATGATCGCATTTGTTTTCGCATTGAAATGGTTTACATAGTTTCAGTGTATGGTTTAATTAATTTAGATGCTCGCAGAGCTTTATGTTGTTAGATGAGAACTATGTATGTACTTTGGTTTTAGTGTGATGATGAACTTCTATTAATTTGGTTTTAGTGTTACGTAATGATTTTTGACACACTTAATTATATATAATGCACGCAGATGAACCGCAATGGATGTACGGTTCAAGACACACCTCCGAGTACATTAAGGGCGTGCATGATTTTCTTGAAGTGGCTGAGGAAAACAAGGTAATGGTTTTATGTGTTGTCCATGCCCTATATGTGGAATACGAAGTCTTACTCGACCGGAAAATCCTACACACCCACCGCTTTACAAGGGTTTCATGCCACACTATAATGTTTGGACGAGGCACGGAGAAATAGGGGTTATGATGGAAGACGGCGAAGAAGAAGAGTACGATGACAACTATGTGCCCCCGAATACGGTGATGCTAATTGAACATCAAGAGGAACCAGACGATGTGCATGATGATGCTGCAACGGGCGGCTGCTGAAGATCAAGAGGAACCGACGATGTGCCCGATGATGATGATCTCCGCCGGTCATTGTCGATGCAAGGACGCAATGCGAAAGTCAAAAGGAGAAGCTGAAGTTCGATCGCATGTTAGAGGACCACAAAAAGGGTTGTACCCCAATTGCGAAGATGGCAACACAAAGCTCGGTACCGTCTTGGAATTGCTGCGAAGGAAGGCGAGAATGCTGTGCTCGCAAAGGATTTGAGAAGCTATGAAAATATTGAAGAAGAAGCTTCCAAAGGATAACGAATGCCCGACAAGACATACGCAGCAAAGAAGGTCGATGCCCTCTAGGATTGGAGGTGCGGAAGATACATGCATGCCCTAATGATCGTGCATCCTCTACATGTGCGCATAAGGATCTGAACGCATGCCCGGTATGCGGTGCATTATGGTATAAGATCGACGAGATGACCTCGGTGATGTTGACGGCGAGCCCCCAGAAGAGGGTTCTGCGAAGGTGATGTGGTATGCTCCTATAATACCACGGTTGAAACGTCTGCTCGAAACGGAGAGCATGCCAAGTTGATGCGATGGCACAGTGAGGACCGTAAGAAAGACGGAAGTTGAGAGCACCCACCGACGGGTCGCAGTGGAGAAAAATCGAGAGAAAGTATGGGATGAGTTTGCAAGTGAGCCAAGGAACGATGGTTTGCTTTAAGCGCGGATGGCATTAATCCTTTCGGGAGCAGAGCAGCAATCACAGCACTGGCCCGTGACTCTATGTATGTATAACCTTCCTCCTTGGATGTGCATGAAGCGGAAGTTCATTATGATGCCGCTCATCCAAGGCCCTAAGCAACCCGGCAACGACATTGATGTGTACCTAAGGCCATTAGTTGAAGAACTTTTACAGCTGTGGAATGGAAACGGTGTACGTACGTGGGATGAGCACAAACAGGAGGAATTTTACCTAAAGGCGTTGCTATTCATGACCATCAACGATTGGCCCGCTCTCAGTAACCTTTCAGGACAGACAAACAAGGGATACCACGCATGCACGCACTGTTTACTTGACACCGATAGTATATACCTGGCAAGCTGCAGGAAGAATGTGTACTTGGGCCATCGTCGATTTCTTCCGACCAACCATCAATGTCGAAAGAAAGGCAATCATTTCAAAGGCGAGGCAGATCACCGGAAGAAGCCCACCATGCGTACCGGTGATCACGTACTTGCTATGGTCAATGATTTACACGTAATCTTTGGAAAGGGTCCCGGCGGACTAGCTGTTCCGAGTGAAGCCGGGGGACACGCACCCATGTGGAAGAAGAAATCTATATTTTGGGACCTACCCTACTGGAAAGACCTAGAGGTCCGCTCTTCGATCGACGTGATGCACGTGACGAAAAACCTTTGCGTGAACCTGCTAGGCTTCTTGGGCGTGTATGGGAAGACAAAAGATACAGGTGAGGCACGGAGGACCTGCAACGTTTGACGAAAAAAGACGGCATGCCTCCAAAGTAGTATGAAGGTCCCGCCAGCTATGCTCTTACCAAAGAAGAGAAGGAAATCTTCTTTGAATGCCTGCTTAGTATGAAGGTCCCGACGGCTTCTCGTCGAATATAAAAGGAATAATAAATATGGCGGAGAAAAGTTTGTAACCTAAAGTCTCATGATCGCCACGTGATTATGATGCAACCGCTTCCGGTTGCATTGAGGGGCTTCTACCGAAAACGTCCGATTAGCCATTGTGAAGCTATGTGCATTCCTCAATGCAATCTCTCGAAAGGTGATTGATCCAAATCATACCAAGGCTAAGGAGTGATGTGGTGCAATGTCTTGTCGGTTTGAGCTGGTGTTCCCACCATCCTTCTTCAATATCATGACGCACGCCCTAGTTCATCTAGTTGATGAGATTGTCATTCTGGGCCCCAGATTTCTACACAATATGTACCCTTTGAGAGGTTCATGGGAGTCCTAAAGAAATATGTCCATGTCGCTAGGCCGAAGGAAGCATCTCCATGGGCCATCAAACAGAGGATGTCATCGGGTTTTGTGTCGACTTCATTCCTGGCCTTAAGAAGATAGGTCTCCCTCAATCGCGGTATGAGGGAAGATCGATCGAAAAGGCACGCTTGGAAGGGACTCAATAATATGCAGGGACGGATATTCTTGGTCTCAAGCACGCCACACAGTTCTACGTAACTCTACCTTGGTGACCCGTATGTCGATGAACACAAGAACGATCTGCGCCCAAACACCCGGAGCAAAGGCGACGATCGGATTACATGTGAACACATTAGGACTTTCAGCAGTTGGTTGGAAGCACGCCTCGAGGTGACAACACTGTTTGTGATGAGTTGTACTTGTTGTCCAGGGACCATCTTCGATTACGATTTGGAAAGGATACTGAGATAAATGGGAATACATTTTACACGATTGACCAAGATCAAAAGAGCACCAACCAAAACAGCGTGTCCGCTTTGATGCAACAACCGAGAGGGAAAGGACACATATTATGGTTACATAGTGGACATATGGGAACTTGACTACGGACATGATTTTAAGGTCCTCTGTTTAAGTGCAAATGGGTCAATCTGTTAGGAGGCGGGCATGTAGACCCACAATGACGGAATGACAACAAGGATCTGAAAAATCTTGGATACACCGACGAACCGCTCGTCCTAGCCAATGATGTGGCACAGGTTATCTATGTGAAGGACATGTCTACCGCACCGAGAAAGAGAAAAGATAAGGAAGCGAATACATCATACGATGAGCCAAAGCGCCACATAGTTCTTTCGGGAAAAAGGACATCGTGGGAGGGGAGGACAAGATGACATGTCTCAAGATTATGAAAAGTTTCATGAAATTCCTCCTTCAAAGTCAAGGCTGACCCCAAAGATCCCGATAAACGATCAAGATTATGCATGGTTACGCAATAAGCAAATGACACAAGCGAAGAAAAAGTGAAGACTTTCTCCAACTATTATGATGATACCATGCCAACTTTGTAATCGATTTAGTATGATACCATTGTCCGCTTTTGTATATGCACATGCTATGTGTGGGTCAATTTATGATACCATGCCAACTTTCAACTTGTTCAGAGTTCATTTGAAATGCTTTAATGTCTTATGGTTGTAAGTAGAAACAACAATAAGTATTTTGTTGTAAGTAGAAACAAAATAAAATAAATAAAGCAAGAAAGAAAACAAAAAAACAAAAAAAAGGGTTTTCAAATTTGAAAAGTAATAGCACTAACAGAAAGTTTATAATTTTCCTAAAACTAAAAGCAAAAAGAATTAAAAATAAACCAAAAAACAAAAGAAAATAAATAATGCAGAAAACAAAACAAAAAACAACAATAAGTATTTTGTTGTAAGTAGAAACAAAATAAAATAAATAAAGCAAGAAAGAAAACAAAAAAACAAAAAAGTGTTTTCAAATTTGAAAAGTAATGGCACTAACAGAAAGTTTATAATTTTCCTAAAACTAAAAGCAAAAAGAATTAAAAATAAAGCAAAAACAAAAGAAAATAAATAATGCAGAAAACAAAACAAAAAACAACAATAAGTATTTTGTTGTAAGTAGAAACAAAATAAAATAAATAAAGCAAGAAAGAAAACAAAAAAAAGTGTTTTCAAATTTGAAAAGTAATGGCACTAACAGAAAGTTTATAATTTTCCTAAAACTAAAAGCAAAAAGAATTAAAAAATAAAGCAAAAAACAAAAGAAAATAAATAATGCAGAAAACAAAACAAAAAACTGGAAAAAAAATATAAATAGCAACAATAAGTAAGGAAAACAAAAAACAAAAAAAATGCCTCCTACTGGGCTCCCACGGCTTGAATACGACTTGAAACCCTACTATGGGCCAGGATTCAGGCCCGCAGTAGGCCCAGAAGGCCCATCAGGCAAAGCAGTAGCAAGTAGGCCCGTAAGCCTGAAGTGGAGAGGAGCTCGAGAGGGGTGCGGCAATGGGGCTTATAAACCACTGCGCGCCCCTCTCAACTGGCGAGGTGGGACTAAACTTTGGTCACGACGCGGGCAGCACATGGGCCTTTGGTCCCGGTTGGTGGCTCCAACCGGGACTAAAGGGGGTGCATTGGTACTGGTTCGTGGCCCCAACCGATACCAATGCCCACCCTTTAGTCCCGGTTGGTGCCACCAACCGGGACCAAAGGCCGCCGCTTCCCGCCCTTTGGGCTGCTTGAAAAGGTTTGGTCCCGGTTGGTGGCTCCAACCGGGACTAGCAGATTAGTCCCGTTGGAGCCACCAACCGACCAATGTTTTGCTATATATATAGGACTTCGCAGTTTTCGCTAAAACCCATCTCTTTCTTCTCGCCCGACGCTCGCTCCAGTCGCTGCCGCCGCCGAGCCCTCGCTTCGACGCCGTCGAGCGGTCCAGCTCGCGCCGCTGCCGCCGAGCCATCGCTTCGACACCGCCGCCGCGCCGCCACCTCGCTGCCCCGACACCATCGTCGTCGTGCAGCGCCGCCACCGTCGTTCCTCGACCCGTCGTCGTCGCCGCGCCGCCGCCGCTGCCGCCCCGACACTATCGTCGTCGCAGCAGCCCACCGGTCGTTCCCGACCCGTCGTCGCCGCCGCCTCCTTCCCCGACCCGTCGTCGTGCCACCATCGCCCTTTCCCAACCCCGTCGCCGTCGCCCCGACCACACGCCGCCGCCTTCGGTCCGGCCGCCGGTGCCCTTTCCTCTTTTTTTATATATGCAGAAGTTTATATATGCAAAAATTTATACATATATGCAAGTATATATGTATTTTTTTTGCATTTTTTGTGTATATGTGTTTTGATGTGTATATATGTGTACATGTTCATAGTATTTTTTTTCATAAGTGTATTTTTTTGTTCATTGCATTTTTTTCATATATATAATGTATATATGTATGTGGTAGCTATATATATGATGAATGGATGTGGCTATATATGTATGTATGAATATAATGTTCATAGCATTTTTTTGTTTATATATGTTTTTTCATATATGTATTAAATTTATATTTAGGTTGTTAGTAGATATCGATTTTAGGTTAGTGCATTTTAGGTTAGTGTAGAGGAGAAAGTAAAATAAGGAAAAGGAAGAAAAGAGGAAGAAGGAAGGAAGAAGGAAGAAGGAAGAAGAAGAAGAAAAAGAATGAGAGGAAAAAGGAAAATAAGAAGAGGAAGAAAGGAGAAAAAGAAGAGAGGAAGAAGAGGAGAAATAAATAAGAAGAGGAAAAAAGAAGAAAAAGAAGAGGAGAAGAATAAAGGAATAGAGGAGAAGAAGAAAAAATAGAACAAAAAAATTCTATTTTTTCTTCTTCTCCTCTATTCCTTTCTTCTTCTCCTATTTTTTTTCTTCTTTTTTTTCTTCTTCTTCTTCCTTCTTCCTTCTTCCTATTTTCTTCCTTTTCCTTAATTATTTTGCTTTCTCGAGGGAGAAGAAGAAAAAGAAGAGTAGAAGAAGAAAGAAAGGAATAGTGGAGAAAGAAGAAACTTCAACACGAGGGGGTGGTACCGATACCCCCTCCCCAATAACATTATTTTCCCATGTATATGTATGTCGCGTCGTTGTCGATATAACCCCCTCTAGATAACTTTCACATGAGGGGCGGTCGATATATATACCCCCTCTCGACCGTGATAACTTATACAACGGCAGCACCCCCCGGCCCTCGGCCCTCTCGCTCGACCAAAACTCTCGAGGACACCCAAACCCTAGAGAGAAAATGATGTTGGTCTCCTACCCCCTCCCGCCGCGCCCCTACCCGACAAATTAACTCTCTCGAGGCCACCCAAATTTACCAAGTTAAAAGAGCGTTGTCGTCGAGGCCACCCCAAACCCTTGAAGCGTTGTGTCGAGGCGACCCCAAACCCTAGAGAAGCAGCATCGAGGCCACTAACATGATTCCTTATTGTGATTAGCTAGCTAGTTCTACGTTTGCCACTAATATATATATATATATATATATATATATATATATATCCATCTGTACCATGTTTGAATAATAATTGACATGTTGTAAATATTTGCAGAAACTATGGAGCACTCCCGAGACTAAGACACAGAAGCGATGTTGGGGGAGATAATCGCAAATAGAAGTGATGATGTTGCGTCATTTCTCCTCGACACCGATGGTCAGCTGGATGAATAAGAGGGCTATGTTCATGATGGCTTCGGCCCATTAATGCCGGTATAAGAAGAGGACTATGTTCATGATGGCCCCGGTGACACAATGGAGGTACAAGAAGGAGACCGTGCTGACTGCTCCGGTGACCGAACCGAGTCCGGCCAGGTATATATATATATATATATTAGTTAAGCCTGTGCTGACTAGTTAATTGATGCTTCCATTGTTTTGGTATATGTACACATATTAATTACTCTTGTCTTTCTTCCTTATAATTTCTAGTCCTCCGGATCGAGCACAACTTCGGTAAGGAGACGAGGCCTGAAGAAAAAGTTGAGCTCGGATGAAAAGTTTGAGATCATAGAAATCGCGTCCGACGGCGAACCGATTGAACCCATCCGGACAAGGAAGGCATTTTCTGCTCAGTGTGGGGTTCTTGTTAGGGACAAGATCCCGATCAGCATCCAGCAATGGTATAAGCCTAAGGAGGAAGACCCTGAGGTGTCTTATGTCAATGATATGCAGAAAGAAGATCTTTAGACTGAGCTGAAGGAAAATTTCACCCTACCGCCAGAGGAGGATCCGGAGAGTCCAGTTAAAGAGCAATTAATCAAGTCTTGTGCTCTTAAGAAGATGGCAACCCTAATGAGGAGGTGGAGGAAAGAGCTGAACCAGTTTGTCGAAAAAAAAAGACACCATAATTCATCGGCAAATATGAGAAGATCAAAGATCACTAGCCCGCATTTGTGGCCCACAAGACATCGGAAAAGAGTAAGAAGATGTCGGCGAGAAACAAGAAAATGCTGCGAAGAAGAAGCTTCACCATCGCACGGGGTCAGGTGGCTACCTCAAAGCCCGACCTAAGTGGACCAAGGCTGAGCATGATCTGCTTGAAAAAGGGATCAAACCAGAGACAATGTACTGGCCAGACCGTTGCCGGACTTGGTTCTTCGGGGCTGGCGGAACCTTGGACCCTGTAACAGGGAAGTGCCAGTGGATGGACGAGCAACTAGAAATACCAGTCAAGAACCTTCGACACTATATCGCTGCAAGCAGCGAGGAGGGACGCTCCTTCCAAACAGGAGAAGGACGAGCTCACAATGGCCCTTGGGAATCCCGAGCACCCCGGACGGCCACGAGGCATGCCAGCTCCATTCCGTGGAAGGTTGGTTTTCGGACGCAGGGGTTACAAAACCCACGAGAGGAGGAAGAAACTGGAGCAGGACCAACTGCAGGCGCTGCTTGGAAGGGTAATGGGGCTAGAGGATCGAGAAGAGGAACAAGAAGCAGCAGATCGCAACAAACGACCTGCCGAAGCTTCCCCCGAAGCTACCCCGCCATCTCAGTGGAGAAGCAGCGTGGCTTCCACCGAGCTGCTTCAGCCGGAGCATGTCTTGACGACTCCTGCCAGCTATCCCGTGGATGGTATCACGGAGTCTCAAAGTTGCCACATTATGGCGCGATGGATGACTTTGAAGGTCAAGGCGGCTGTTGGCCAAGTTTATCCTAGTGGACCCGGCACAACTTATCACTGCCAGCCGATTCCAGAATGATATGCTAAGGTGATGGTGGATGAAATAACGGAGGGACTTGAGGACCTCCCGCTTGACCACCCTACCGGTGAAGGGGAGACTAGGTTGGGTTCTGCTCTGAAGACTCCATGCCTATGGCGGAAGGAGCTCATCAACCTTCCGAATTGGACGCCTCCGCCTCCTCCTCCTCCGGCGAGTCAGGGCACTCCGCCTCCTCCACCGCCTCCTCCGTGAGTGACGATCGGGGCGCGCGGCGGCACTCCGCCTCCTTCTCCGGTGCGTGGCGGCACTCCGCCTCCTTCTCCGCCTGCGCCGGCGCTCCCGAGCAGCCAGCAGCCTCCTCCTTCTCCGCCTCGCCAGCAAGGGCGGAAGAGACCCGCCGCCGCCCCGGCTGCTCCGGCGCGTCATACTCCTTCTCCTCCGCCTCGTAAGCAAGCACGAAAGAAGACAGACGCCGCAGCCGCTCCATCTGCTCCGGCGTCTAGCAGCACAACCAGAGGCGGGAGGCAATACAAATACGGTCCATCATATCTCAAGCCTCTAGAGAAGTTACCGTACGAGAGGTCCGAGGAGGAAAACAATACGATTGTGCGGACCCACGTGAAGGACTTCTTTGAAGGGGTGAAAGCAAAGAGACATCCACCTCTGGAGGAGAAGGTAGATCCGGTGAAAGCAAAGCACACTATCGATGCCGTGAGGAAACCACCAAAGTCTCCGCCGAGAACCAACTATGAGCGCATTACTGAACAGACATATCTCCAAGCCAAGCGGTCGGGAACTACTGTCAGTGATAAAAGGTTAAAAGAACGAGCAAAGGGGGAAAAAATTGCCCAGCTCGATGAACAAGCACAGCAATCGTGCCCCCCCCCCCCCCCGCTCAATGTGTCTAATGCTCCGGGGAGGTGCCCGGTTATGGCAATCTTGAAGATTACCTGCCTGACGATGCACTTCCTGATTTCATGGAGGTGGACGAACACAGATACGAGTATGGGAAGCCTCTCGTCAAAGATGAAAAATCTCTGACAACAATGATGCAAAGATTCCATAGTTGGTACATGAAAACCTACAGAGAGTCTGAGGGGACGAACAGTTTGTATCTGAACATTAAAGAGGAGCACGACCTCATTTCAAATGATCTGTTATGTGTTCCATTTGAGGAGTTCTTCGAGTTCTTCAATCAAAAGGCCCTCGATAAATTAATGGTCTTTTGCTACTGCCTGTAAGTACTATTTCTGTCATTAAGTCTCTATATATAGCTCGGCTCTTTCATTGCATGTATTTATAATTAATTATCCTCAATATATTATGCAGATTGAAGATCGTCGAGTGCAAAAAACAAGAAATTTATGATATTGGGTTCATTAACACAAATATCATAGATGTATTTCTGGTTGAAAAGAACGCCAAAGAGGCCGAGGACAACTTGCTACAATTGTTGATCAAAAATCAAAACAAAGATACCATACTCTTTCCTTACAACGCCCCGTGAGTGCTACTGTCGTGTGCATATTCGGTTTCCCTTATTACTCAAGCGAGGTTATAGTAATGTAATTGATGAGTTATGCATGCGTGCGCAGGTACCACTATATTCTTCTAGAGATTAAGCTTGAGCGTGGACTAGTAACCGTCTTAGACTCGAGACGGAAAGATCCCAAAACCTATGCGGACATCACTGAAATGCTCAGCAAGTAAGTTCAATCGATCATTATCGCACCATATCGGCAATTTTTTGTTCATTTCCTGATATCTCAAGTAATAATAATTATTTTCTTTGTCTTGCAGGGTTTGGAAACAGTTCACCGCAGAAGCTCCGGGACTGCAGAAGGAGCTGCAATATACATACCCGAAAGTAAGTACTACTGGCTAGCTAGTTGCGCGCATCTCCCGTTGATTCTATAGCTATACTTTCATCAATGCTATTTATAATGCTTCATTATCAGTTTGATTGACCTCTATTTCTCGTAAAGTGCTTGTGGCAGGAGGAAGGGAATGATTTCTGTGGATACTATGTGTGTGAGTTCATCCACACCGCGACTTTAAAAAACAAGCGGGGCTACTCTAGAAGACAATATGAAGTGCGTAAGCAATAATATTCACAATTTCATTTTATTACACCATCATTTCTGTTGAGTTTCATTCATATATATGTATTAATTAACCCCCTTCTTCAAATTAGACGTGGCAGATGCGGGATGAACTCCTAGAACCAGATCGCATGAAAGCAATTCAAGAGGAATTGGCGGAATTCTTCCTTGAACACGTCATCAGTAAAGCCGGAGAATACCATGTGGAAATTGATTTGAAATGCTAGGGGTTTGTGTAATTAAGAGATCTTATACATATTGTACATGTATGTAGCCAGTAGCGTCGGATACATGATACGAAAACTTGTTGTTCGACCAATCTCTCGGAGAAGGAGAGGTCGATCGATCACTTCTCTCGGTATGCATGACTTAACTTCAGATCAATGGTTCTCTCGATCACTTATGTATATATAGTACGTGGCGTCGACCAAGCACGGACATAAGAGAGGACACTTCTCTCTATTAATTAGCTAGCTAACACAATATATGAAACACCTAAATTAACCCCCAAAACCCCCAACCCCTCCTTTCAAAAAAACAAAACCCCAGCCACTGGAATGCAGACGCGTGGATGTCTTTTGGTCCCGGTTGGAGCCACCAACCGGGACCAAAGGCCCCCTAACTGGGCTCGGCGCACAGGGCCACGTGGAGGCACATTGGTCCCGGTTCGTGTTTGAACCGGGACTAATGGGTGGAGGTATTAGTAACGATCCATTAGTCCCGGTTCATGAACCGGGACTAAAGGCCCTTACGAACCGGGACTAATAGGTGTTTTTCTACTAGTGGCCGCACATGGCCCTGAAAGGATGGAGGGATGGACGAATGGGCCACAGTCCATCCTGAGATTTCCCAACACTATATGTCATAGAAAAATAGAGCACCATGACCCACAATTCATATGAGAAGTCAATTATCGGCCACCATGCCCACAAAACTGGATTCATAACTGGTATGTGGTGAACAAAGTGAGAAAACTAGGCATCTACCTTCTTTCCTCTCTGTCATGATAATCTGACTTTAGTTGTTATGTTTTGCCCTACGTGTTCAACTCACAAAGGGAGCGTGTTCTTGGCTTGTTGCTTAGATCCCCTGAGGTAATTGTGGTAAGGTGTATAGGCAAATAACAATATATCAACATAAGAGAAACTCTAGCATAGTAGCCATATTAGTGTACTCCATGTTCATAAGGAGCGCCATATATATTATACGAGGCTGCAGAGACTGTATGCAAACACACAATCACCATAATGTGGCATCCATAATTGTGGGACCCATGTGTCAATGGGGCATATTTCCCCAGCCATGTAAGATGGGGGACCACGTGAAGTTTCCTTTCCGTCACACACAACTATCATATGAAGCGCATTCCAAAAGACAGCCAAAATCATCATATATGGAGCCTGGGACGCTAGATATGGAGGATGCTCCATAAATTATGGCAACTCCAAAATCGCATAATAGTTGTTATTATGGTGATCACACCAATATAACGACTCTTCCAGAGTTAGTCTAAGGGTCAGTTCTTTTGGGGTTATGCCTGGCTACCAAAATAAGCTACCCCCTACCTAGCATATTCTGTCAACCCAAGCTAAATAATTATTGTATAACACTAGCTATTTAGGGTTAAGTGGTAGGTTTCTAGAATAAATATTTAAATTGGGTTGCCCGAATAAGCTGGCAGGGCAGTTTATTTTGGCAGCCACCTATAAACCCCAAAAGAACTAGCCCTAAGTGCGATAAGACTCCAAGAGCATGTCCAGTGCAGGTGCTCGAGATTAGATACTCCATGTCCAAAATTCCATCTCCGCGCTAGAGCTAATCTGCTCCCGAGCTACAGTATTTTTTTAAATATTAGAAAAAAATTAAAAAATGAATTTTATTTTTATTTTTTGCGTGGAAGATGTTCATGTGTGTGATGTTGAGGTAAAATTTTATCCTGTTTGGATATTTGAGGAGCTCTTCGCAAAAAAAGAGAAAACTGGTCCAAAGAGTGCATGAACAGTAACCTTACTCATAGAGCCAAATTTTGTCTTTTTGTCGCGCGCTCCTTGAATGTCCGAACTCCACTAAATTTTACACGAACATCACGCACACAAGCATCTTGCTTGCAATTTTTTTACTTTTTTTTCTCATTTTAGTGATTTTTTGTTGTTGCCCGGGCTCATCAGCAGAAACGCCGATCTCCTCCATGTCCCACTAATATCCACTACTTAAAAAAATCATAGTGTTTCTTTGGCAGAGTGCTTCGTCCAACCTTACATACGCTCCTCTCTCCCGCTCTCTGTTTTGAATTTTTCCCTCTATCTCTGACTTTTATTCATTGTCTCAACTTTTACTGACTTACCAAAACACTTATGTTTTCTTTTGGTTAGTCAATAAATTGCTATCAAATAAGTGATATTTATTTAGATAGGTAAATCACGAGCAAGATTTTATAAATATTTATTTACATAAACACATTAATATATGCATGCAAATCATGGGCTAACGTGTTAGAACATTTATATTCCATTGCAACACACTGACAATTATCCAGTTGATATATAATGAATCCTCTAAGTATACTAGAAAAACGCCCGTGCGTTGCAACGGGGCCACATTAACTTTAAGAGTTCAATATTAATCATGTTAATAGTATATTTAATATTCTCATACATATCCATCTTATTAGGTACGGGATGTAGAGGTTAATTGTTTCCTTTGTTTGGATCAACTTCCAAGTTCCAAGTTCCAAGTTCTAAAATTACCCACGTACATGAGAACTAAATAGTTTTAGTTAACAAAAGAAGACTACTACTCATGGAAAGTTAATCTTCGTATTCTCCTTGACAAGTTAAAAAGGTCATATATATGTTTGCATGGCTCTCTATTCTGTAAGGTTAATACATAAAACTCTTGTTCAATTAGAAAAAAGTTATAATAAGCAGCAAACATTAAAAAAATAGGTGTCTGATTCCAGCTCGTGCTTCTCCAAATGAATGTGTCACTCACGTAAAGAACTACCAGATTACGACCAATGCCAAAATTTGGGTTGTCTTCTCCCAAGAAATTTGTACAAGCCCCTCGCCATTCTTCGTGTGATTGCATCATCTAAACCAGGCTAAATATTTTTACTTTACCCATGTGAAATTATGCATCAAGTAATCAGGTAAACAAGTATAGAACGACATGCAGACGTAACCTGACATTTCACCTTGTTAGGGAGTCCCTTCAATCCAAGAATATACAACATCTAGAAGAAATAAAATCAATGTCATAATTAGTAATCATTTTTCAGCGACAAAAGATAAACAACAATTGGATTTTTAAAACAAAACCCGCAACTACACAAGTATATTAGCACAAGTGCAGATCCTGTCCCACTCTTCATTTGTTCACAAAAAAGTTCAGAATAGCAATCTTGGCGAGCCCTGTGCAAGCATCCCATGATCTCGGCCGGGATCGATCTGCATGGCATGCTGCCGATTCTTCCAAGAGTGGGCGCTGAAAGGAACGATCCATAACCTGCATTGTCAATCGGACAGAGCTGCATCGGCCTTCGGATCAGAGCATGAACGGGATCGAGACGGTAGGGGTCGAGGAATTTGAAGGAAGTGAGGGAGTAGGATGGAGATCACGAGAATTCACCCATATGTTGGGTCATGTTAGTTCTTCGGGGGCTGCCACGGGCTGTCCTCGTCGCCATCGGCGACTCCGCCACTATAGCGCCATGAGCATGGGATTGAGGGACGAAGGGAAGGAAAGGAAGCGAATTAATGACGATGTTTGGTATGTAATAATCGGGTTAATTACTGTTATAATTCATTGAGTTTGTTTCCATATATTACACTTTGGCGCTAGGAAGGTGGGACTCATATTGTAAAAAAAAGGAAGTTCGCACTGATGGACGAGGAGATCTCTTGCCTACGATTTCAATTACCAATTACCGAATCCGCTCGCTGATTGCTCTCGATTTATGAATCGAACTTGCCAAAATATTTACATGATTGAATTGAATCGACACCTGCCAAAGCAAGCACGAATAAATGAAAGGAGAATCGGACGTGATTCGGTTTTAAGTGGGAAGAAGAAAAAATTAAGGTGGGAGGGGTGGTGAGAGATGAGACGAAAATAAACCAAACGAAAAAAACTGACGAAACTGGGAGCCTCGGTACGAGGTTAGGCCCTGGAGTGCGTGGGGGCGGGTGGGGGCCTCGGTACGAGGCTTTTTCGGTTCGTGGCGGCTCAGTGTGAGGTGGGAGCAGGTACCAAAAAACCATGGAAGGTGGGACGAAAAAAAACCTGGAAGCGGGACTACCAACTGCTCCATTAGGAGTAGAGATATGTGCACACTAAGCGGGGTGCAGTTAGGAAAGAAAATGTTTTCTAATTAAAGTGATTGAGTGATTTAAGGTAAGGTTAATTAATTTAGATTTGATTTTTAGTGATTGTTAGTAAAGTATGATGCGTCTTTAAAATCTTTTATTTGTTTCCTTAAAATCTATTATTTGTTTCCTTAAAATCTATTATTTGTTTCCTAAAGAAATTTGCAATAATGGAAGGTATCGGTTGATTTGGATAAGTTAGTAAATTTAGATCCGTGATTGCGTGCACATTTGGAAAGTGTTGATTTGCAAGGAAAGAGCTGAGGGGTAAATAAATCGGTGAATAAGAAACCAGCATCGAAAAAAATCTACGACGGTCAACCTACGAAAAAAACCGGACGAAAGTGGTGGGACGAAAAAAAAACCTGGAAGCGAGACTACCAACTGCTCCATTAGGAGTAGAGATTACCTAGAAGAGATGCTTGCTTGGAGAAGTTGTAACTCACATAGTCACATGTCTTTCCTAATTTTACAGGTTTGAGTTGGCAATGAGTTCACTCATCTCCTCAAACTCTTACGCGTGAGACCCACCTCACCTCCTCACATGTGAAACCTATTGTAACTGCAGTCAAAATAAAATCTGTCCTAATTTTTATTTTTAAATATTTGAGTTACTGATAAATTCAATCATCTCCTCAAACTCTAAAAAATGAGACCCGCGCCATCTCCTCACATGCGAGACCTACTATAAATGCGACCAAAATGAGACGGCAGTGAGGGAAAAAAATTCTATGAGACCAGGTCTCACGAGTTAGCAGGTGAGACCCATCCTGATAAATGACACGTGGCATTCATAAATCATAAAGCATCTACCCCACCCCCACCTGAAATCGGAGGGGGGGATTAGATGCTTTGTGATTTGTGAATGCCACATGTCATCCATCAGGACGGGTCTCACCTGATTTATATTAGACCTGGTCTCATATAATCTTTTTCCTACCAAATCCGTCCTTGGACTTATCTCGACCACACAACATATGATGCATGCAACAAAAGTAATTATTTAATTAGATTGTTCACTCCATTTTCCATAGGAAAAACCTTCTCACTTTATCACGTCATAATCGATCGGTGTTCGCTAGACACTCCACAACCATTGTTCCCCAATCGTTGTTCTCTGGCCGCTTTTCCTTGCGAGGACTATATCTTAGAGCAACTCTAGCAGACCCCGCAAAAATTTAACCCGCAAAACACGTTTGCGGTTTCACGAAGATCGCATTTGCGGGTTGAAAACATGCGCCGCCGATCAGATACCGCATCTCAACCTGCATAATTTGAAAAAACGCTTTTGCGGGAGAAATTGCACAAACCTAGTTCATCACATCACATACTACACAGTTCATACATACTACATGATCAACAAACTAAGCATATATCATACTACATGCTACGTTAACTAGTAGTTGAGGGGGTCGGATCTGACGACGGCGAGGGCGCGGCAAAATGGACGACGCCGTGGAGGCCGAGCGACGCTCAATCCTCCTCGCCGGAGCTGCACTGGTCGGTGTACTTCGCCGCCTACTCCGCGCGGATGCGGCGCCACTCCTCAGCCTTGTCGTTGGCGGCGACGTTGGCGGCGACCGCCTGCTGCCACTGGAGGGCTTTGAGCTCCTCGGCGTGGTGTCGGCACTCGGCCTCCTCGCGCACGCTCCGCTCGGCGATGGCGGTGGCGACGGCGTCAAAGTCCGCGACGTAGTCCTCGGGCCCGACGACTCCGCGGAGGCCGAGCGGAGCAGGCTCCTCGGGCTCCTCCTTCACCGAGACGAAGGCGAACGGCGCCGGCGGCTCCGGCTCCTCCTCGTCGTCCGACCACTCCCTCTTCACGGGGAGGAAGCCCGCGCCGGAGGACAAGGAGGATCCGGCGTAGGAAGCTCTCGCGGAGGAGAATGACGCGCTACGGCGATCGTACTCCTACGTCTCGAGGCGGTCGAAGCTCGGCGGCGGCAACATCCCGCGGTTGTTCACCTCGGGCATCGCGCTTCCTCGTGCCGTCCGCCCGGACGCGCCGCTCACGCTCCTGGTCGCGCTCACGGCCGGATCTACTGCCGGAGCCGCGCCCGGAGCTCCACGTTTGCCCCCACATGGCGGCTGGAGGCGGGGCGGGTGGTCGCCGGCGGCGAGAAATTGCGAGAGGGGAAAGGGGAATCGGGTGGCTCGCGGCGACGGGGGGATAGGGTTTGGACCCGCAAAAGGATCGTGGAACCGCAGTTATACTGCTCGGTGCGTGCGGTTTGCGGGCTGAGGCAAAAAAAATTGCAGGCCGGGCGAGTATGCGGGCTCTGTTCTGGCCGGAAAATTGGGCCGAGCCCGCATACTCGCCGGAATTTTTGCCGGCCAGGCGTTTTAAGGGGTCTGCTAGAGTTGCTCTTAATTAGTGCGAGTGTTCCTTCTTGCTGAAGGGATTCCCTATACCTGTAACTACTGGGCCATCCCATATTCACTAGTTTATTTTCGTTTGCTGGATTTCAGTTGTGTTTGCTTGCTTGGTTTCCCCTGGGTTTTTTGTTTTTCGCTTTCAGTTCCTTATTTTGCACCGGTTTCCTTCGTGTTTTCATCGGTTTTCTTTGCTTATTCACAGTTTTCTTTGGCTTTTCTGTTATCTTTGCCTTTTTCATTGGTTTTCTTCGTTTCTTCCTCGGTTTTCATCATTTTCTTTGTTTTTTCTTCGTTTCTTTTCTCCATTTTCATTTTCTTTCTTTCTATTTTCTTCATTTTTCTTGGATTTCATCGGGTTTTTGTTTCTCAGTTTCATTCTTTCAAAGTGTTTTGTTTGGGTTTTCACTTTATTTCTTTGTTTTCGTATAGATTTTAGTTGTGTTTCTTTATTTTCTTTGTTTTTTCCTTAATTTTCATCTGTTTCCATGTTTAGTTCAACACATATTAAACTTTTTAAGTACACATTCTATATTTTTCTTGTACATGATAAACATTTGTTATATACATGTTAAAAAATTAAATACATGATTAACCATTCTTGAATATTTATTTTTATGTCTAATTTTTCATACACATTATGCATTATTATTATATATCTAACGTTTTCTTAATATGCATTTAACATTTTACTTATTCAAGATTAACATTTTTAATACATGATCAAAATAATTTTAAACATTTTCCGAACACAAGAATAAAAAAATTGATTACACGGTCAACATTTTTCTATGTACATTTAACTTTTTAAATGCTTGATTAACATTTTCAAATATGGAACATTTTTTATACACATTCAACATTTTTCAAATACAAGATTAGCAATTATTTAATACATGGTCAACATGTTTCCTATACACATTAACATTTTTCAAATGCTTGATTAACATTTTTCAATCCTTGTTTAATTTTTTTCAAATGCTTAATTAACAATTTTTACATGATCAACTTTTTCACACTGATTTATATTTTTTTATACATGGCCAACCTTTTTCTATACATGTTTAACATTTTAAAAAGCATGATTGACATTTTTTAAACATTGTATGCATGATATTATTTTTTAGACCATTATTTTTTTAATATATATGTTTAGAATATTTGAAACTGTAAATAAAAATAAAAAAATAAAAACAAAAAATATTTAAAAAGAGATAAAAACGAGGCAGTGCCCTGCGGCGCACTGGGTCGATCCATTCGCCTGGTGTTCTAGGTGAGTCCTGGCACTGTCTCGCATCATGCGAGAGATAGTCGCACCCACGTTTCGTCGCGAATCGTTGAACTGTCATCTCATGTGGTGTTTCTTCTTCGTGGGCCTTCTTTTTTTCCTGGTGTGACAAGCCTGATTTTGAACGCAAAGCTCATCACAGCGCAACCATTCCCTGGAACGCGAAATCATTAATCAATCGGGTGTGTCTAAGGCATATCTAGATGTGGTCCAGCTATTGCACATCTAATTAAGTGAATCAAGCATAAACAGGAAAAGAAAATATCCACACGAATCTCAGCGTAAGATCAATGACATAGAAACTAGATGTGCAAAAGACACGCCGTGTCTCTCCCGGAAGCAAATTCATGCCTCCACAAGAAGTAAATATGTGCCTCCCAGGGAAGGAAAAAAAGAAAACGTGTTTTTCCCTCTTTGAGAGGCACGACTCGCCGAAACAAATCCGTGCCCCCACAAGAAATAAATGTGTACCTCTCACGGAAGGAGAAAAAACATGTTTTTGCGCAAAAAATATTTTTTTTTGATTATTTTGTCCAATACCTAAGAAAAAACGGGGGAAAACTGAAAACCCAAAAATATATCTAAAAGCCAAAAACAAGTACAGAGAAATAAAAAACAAAATCCAGATAGAGCGCGCAAAGCGCGACACAAGGCGACAGCATAGAGCGTTCCAACTGGTGCGCTCCAAGCCCACCCCATGCGACCCTTGCGGTGGCTTCCAAAGGAGTAATCCTCAATTAGTTGCTCTCCTTAGGACGTCGGTCAAACGAAACGGGACATCCTATATAGCGACCTGCGCGCTAGGGAACAAACCAACGCACAACCAATTGAACTTCCAGGCGCGACCTTGGGATTGCCCAGGTGTGGGGCGCGGCTCCCTTTTTTCCATTAAGTTTTTTGTTTTCTTTCCCATTTTATTTTTTCTACTTCTTTAAAAAAATTGGGATTTCTAGAAAAGTTTAGAATTTAAAAAAATTTCACTAATTCAAACAAATTTCCATGAATTAAAGAAATGTTTATGACTTCAGAAAAAGTTCACAAGTTCAAAAAAATGATTTTTTTTTAAATTTTTATTTAATATTTTATAAATTTTAATGATAGTTTTTGTATTTTGATGAAGAAAATGTCAATTTTGGTGATCATTTTTTATGTGTCGGTGAACATTTTTGTATCTACTATACATTTTTTATTTGCGCAAACATAATTTATTTCTAGAATAGTTTTACAATTCGATGGACATTTTAGTATGATAATCATTTTTTTGAAAATTCACTAAAAATTTAAATCGATGAACATTTTTATCATGATGAAAATTGTGAATCTGTAGACATTTGTTGAATTCGATGAACATATTTGATTGTGATGAAGATTTTTTACTATGATGAAGATGGTTTTACTTCGATGAACAAATTCTGAATTTAATAAAAATCACCTATTTGAAAAAATGTTTGAATTTCAGAAAATGCTCGTGAATTTGGAAAGGAAAGATAAAGAAAAAACGAAATAAAAGAAAAAGGTGAAATGAAATAGGAAAAAACGAAATTAAAAGCGAAAGGTAAAAACAAAATAAGGAGGGAAAAACCGAAAGAAAACGTAAGAAAAAAATGATAAAAAAACAGTTTGGGAAGGTTCTCAAAACTGGAAACGGGTAGGATGGGCTGGCCCAAATATCTCAAAACTAGACGCGCGCTTAAATAGTATCCGCAATCGAAGATGAGGAGACAAGAGCACATGCCGCCAAAAACAAAGCCATGTCCAATCTTCTTGCCAAAGCCATGGTACATCTTCGTTTTTTTCCTGATGTGGCTAGCCTGATTTTGAACGAAAGGCCCATCAGACCGCATCCATCCCCCGGGACGCAAAATCACTAATGAAGAAGTACTTCTTCCAAAGATCACTGTCACCTTGCGACATGTGGCGTGCTACATGCGCGCCGCTTGTTGCAATCCGGTAGTCTTTTTTATATATATTTTTAAAATGTTTTATCTTTTAAACCATGTGTCCAAATCTCGAATCAGTTTCACCGTTGTATTTCTCGCGTCGAGATCTTCAAAAGTATTTCCCATGTTAATAGATTTCGATGAAAAAAAATCACCAACAAACAGGATGAAAAATTAGAACGGGATCATGTTTTTTTCCTTTCCAAAGAAGCACACGTTTTCTCCCTTTCTGAGAGGCACGACTGTGCCTTTCGCGAAAACAATTCCGTGCCTCGACACGAAGTAAATCTATGCCTGTTTTTCCCTTTCAGACAGGCACGGATGTGCCTCTTGCGGAAGCAAATCCGTGCCTCCACGAGAAGTAATCGGTGCTTCTCGCGGATCAAAAAACGCGTTTTCCCTTTTCAAGAGGCACGACTATGCCTCTCGCGGAATCAAATCCGTGCCTCTCATGGAAGGAAAAAAACACATTGTTTCACTTTCCGAGAGGCACGACCGCGCCGCTCGCGGAAACAAATCCGTGCCTTCATGAGAAGTAAATCTATGCCTCTCGCGAAAAGAAAAGAAAAACATATTTCTTTTCCTTTTCGAGAGATATGACCGTGCCTCTCACGAAAGCAAATTTGTGCCTCCAATCGTACTCTCGTGGCAGAAAAAAGAACATCTTTTTCTTTTCTTTTCAAGAGGCACGACCATGCCTCTCGCAGAAGAAAATCCGTGCCTTCACTAGAAATAAATTTGTGCCTCTCGGGGAAGAAAAAAACGCTTTTTTTCCTTTCCAAGAGGCACGACTGTGCCTGTCGTAGAAGCAAATCCGTGCCTCCACGCGGATTAAATATGTGTCTCTTGCGGAAGAAAAAAAACGTGTTTTCCCACATTTCCGAGAGGCACAACTTTTCCTTTTGCGGAAGTAAATTTGTGCCCCCACGAGAAGTAAATATGTGCCTCTCGCGAAAGGAAAAAAATGTGTTGTTTTGCACAAAAACAAATTGTTTTTTTATTTTGTTGTCCAAAACCTAATAAAAATCCGGGGAAAACTGAAAAGCAGAAAAGAAAACAAAATAATTCATCTCAAAGCCGAAAATCGTACAGACAAATAATTTTTTTCTCAGAGGAAGCGCCCATGGCGAGGCACGTGGCGACGGGTGAGAGCGGGTCAAGTGGCGCGCTCCAAGCCCACCCCAAATGACCCTTGCAGGGGCTCCCGAAGGAGTACTCCTCAATTAGTTGCTCTCCTCGGGACGTTGGTCAAAACGAGACGGGACATCCTATACAGCGACATGCGACCTGGGGAAGAAACCGGCGCACAACCCCTTGCACTTGCAAGCGCGACCTTGGGCATAGGTGTGGGGGCACGGCTCCCTTTTTCCGTTAATTTCCTTTGTTTTCTTTTTTTTTTGTTTTTCTGCTTCTTTAAAAAAGTTGGGGATTTCGAGAATTTTTTTAGAATTTAAAAGATGTTCAGTAATGCAAAAAAAAACATTCATACATTAAAAAAATGTTCATGAGTTCAGAAAAGTTAACAAAGCTTTTCAAAAATGAACATTTTTTGAATTTTTCTTTAACATTTAGTAAATTTTGATGGTATTTTTTGTAATTTGATGGAGAAAATTTAAATTTTGATGAACTATTTTTTAATTTCAGTGAAAAGTTTTTTATCAAATGTCATTTTTTTTATTTTCACGAACAAATTTTGATTTCAAAAACAGTCTTCCAATTCGATGAACATTTTTTAAATGGACTAACAATTTAAACATGATGAACATTTTTTGATCAAGATGAACATATTTTCAATTCATGGGAATTTTTTAATTCGACGAACATATTCTATTATGATGATTTTTAAAAAAAAATCATGAACATTCTTTACTATGATGAAGGTGTTTTTACTTTGATTAACAATTTTTTATAAATCAGCAATTAAAAAATGTTTGGATTTCATAAAATGCGCATCAATTTGGAAAAAATAAAAAAGAAAGGGAAAACGAAAAAAGAGGGGGAAAACAGAAAGAAAAGGCATTGAAAAGAAAAAGAAAAAACAGTTCAGGAAGGTTCTCAAAACTTGAAACGAGCAAGGTGGGCTGGCCCAAATGTTAGGTTTGTTTGAACAAAACGCGTGCCAAATAGATCCGCCAACGAGACGGCAGTGTCGTCCAGCGCGGGCGATACTCTCCGACGTCTCTACGCCATTTTTACAGTAAAGACCTGCTCACATTTAAACCATATAAACCATGTTCTCTCTCTCTCTCTCTCTTTGCAGGAAAAAACATAAACTATGCTCTACTGTGCTGTAAGGCTTGTCGTAATGGTAGTATCATAGCTTGTATCATGCATGCCAACTAGGCAATTTTGATGAGGTGTTATAGCATTAAATGAAGAAAAGGAGGGTGAAGTATCATTCATAATAAATGCTATACTACTTTGTGTCATGCATGGCAATAAACAGAGTACTACATGATACTAAAATATGATACCATACATTAGGGAGGTACTCGTATCATACACTAGTATCATATGCATGATACTAGTATATGATACGCCCCATTACAACTAGCCTAAGCCTGTGTGAGTATGCCTAGACTATTGTACATGTTGTGGTTCCCAGTTGGACCGTATCGAATACCTTTTTCAGCCAGCTAGTCACACCAGCCGATTCGATAGGACTGCTACTAGACTGCATGCGTCACGGGTGAGGGCAGCCGGGTGACGTGGCACTGACATATGGGCCGCCAATGCCGTGGGTCGAACGTCGAATCGTGGAGATCAAGAGCATGTGCGACTCAAATTCACCACAAACATCCGCACGAGCCATTCGATCATCGAGAGCCGACTTCAACACGCCCTTCGAGCGATTTTTTGCGCCAGCGTCGAAAACAGCTCGGTCAGCGCCTCAGAGTCCTTTTGGTCGGTTTTGATCGAAATCAGCACCGGCGGATCCAGGCCGAACCCGACGCGCAGCGGGGCGCCTGGAGGCGCAGGGGCGAGTGTTTTGGCGCGAAACATGTTAGAGTTGTGTCGAATATAGTGTACAAGGTAGGTTACAGTTGGACTTGTAGTTGTATTGTGTTTACATAGGATATGGAGTCGTGTCCTAGTAGGACACTTGTATCATACGCCTCTCATATATAGCGGGGGTAGACACACGATGTAACCTATACCAACATAATAGCACCAGAACGCAGGGGAAGCCGGCGGCATGTGCCGGTGTCCAGGGCGACCGAGTGCGGTATTGTAGCGGTGTCATGGGGAGGAGCGCCCATAGTTAGGCCCCGGGGATGTAGCCATATTGGTGAACCTCGTTAACAAATCTCGGTGTCGTGCTCGTGTGATTGTTTGGTCCTCGGATGATCGACGGTATGCCTTAGATTTATTCTAACAAGTGGTATCAGAGCAAGGTTACGAGAAGGCTGCTGATTGTTGATCTAGAGGAACTATCAAGTGTGAGATGCAGTCGGTTGCGGCGTGGTTCTCGACGAGATTGGAAGAAGCAATTGAAAGGAGCGGCTTGGTTGATAAATCGCAGCAGTGGTTCTCAGCGGCGTCAGCGGTCGGATCGGAGCAAGCAGATGGCTGGCAGATCCAATTGGTGCGGCGCCTGGAAGCGGCCTGTTGGGGTGCGCGTTGGCATAGCATCATGAGGCCCAGCTAAGCAGTGGCCTGGTAGGAGGTGGAGCACGTGAGCCCGAGGTCCATGTGCGTCACGCGAGAGCTGCCGAGGCCGTGAGTGCCTTGATGCGTTGTGCTGAAAGTCAGCCATAGATTTGTTTGAGAAAAAAGGGGCAATCTGCAACACTATGGTAATTGACGTGAGCATGGACAGCAATTGGATTCAGAAAAGGAGCATTGGGAGGTGTGGAGACACACCTGGTACAGTCACGAGATGTAGTTTTCTGATGCATTGCAAATTGCGTACGGTGTTTCACCAGGAGTTTAACAGATTGGCGACGTGCATATATGGTTCAGGGGAGCCTGGAAGTGCATCGTGAAGATCATGCATACACATGGCGTCCAAGACATGCACAGATGTGTGCGTGCGGTTATGGTGCAGGGTGGAGCATGGTTGCAGTCGAACAAGTTCGGCTGGGTCGGACTGGACAGTCTGATGGATCGACGCGAGTCGGTTGGTGCAGAAGACAGTGATGCTGATGGTGACCGACTTCTGGGGCGTGGAAACACGTGGCACTTGCCTGAGGGTTTGTGTGGCTTCGACAAGACTATGGCGTGGGGTTGATTCAAGACGGTGCACATGCGAGCTTGAAGTCGACGAGGCACGTGGGTGGACTGATCATCTACCATGGAGTCATGTTGAAGGTGGAGCTAGAGTCTGGAGGACTTCACTCGGTGCTGATTGAGGGGCTACGACGTAAGTGCACAGAGAGTCGAAGCCTATTCAGCGAGAAAAGCGAGGGACACGTAATTTGGACTGGAGCCCGGTGGTCTGATGGAAGCGTGAAACTCGTCATCGTCCGATGATGATCGGTGGTACTCTGTAGTGGGGGTTGAGTGGTGTGGTTTCTTTACCCTTGAGACTCGACCGGGACAGCGGAGGCTTGATGCAGTAATAGCGGCGAGGTGTGCGGTACGCACGGGACCTGGAGACGGGCCAGGGCTCTGGTGGTCATACATGTGGTGAGACAACTGCGAATTTGACTCGGGGTGACTACAAGTAATGGTGAAATTCTTTCAGGGTTCAGACAGGCGGTCAAGAAAGGAGCGGTGATGTTGAGTTCAGCTAACTCTTATGTGTGACACCCAATATGTGAGTTGTTCACTTTCACGCAGGCCAGTGATCAGTGTGTGATGGTGTTGGACTGATACTCTGGAAGTTGGGAGCGCAAACTAGAGTAATGTGAAACTTAATTTCGCTCGAGTGTTGACTGTGGTCAAGAAAAGAAGGGAATACAAGTTGCAGGTGGAGTCATATGGAGTCTTTGGAGTAGCAGCGGTACTCATGGGATAAGCTCAAGTCCAATGTACATGGAAGTTTGACGCATGGATGAACTCAATGTGGTGGAGAATATTCGCCAAGGTGGAGTTTGTTAGAGTTGTGTCAAATATAGTGTACAAGGTAGGTTACAGTTGGACTTGTAGTTGTATTCTGTTTACATAGGATATGGAGTCGTGTCCTAGTAGGACACTTGTATCATACGCCTCTCATATATAGCGGGGGTAGACACACGATGTAACCTATGCCAACATAATAGCACCGGAACACAGGGGAAGCCGGCGGCATGTGCCGGTGTCCAGGGCGACCGGGTGCGGTATCGTAGCGGTGTCATGGGGAGGAGCGCCCATAGTTAGGCCCCGGGGATGTAGCCATATTGGTGAACCTCGTTAACAAATCTCGGTGTCGTGCTCGTGTGATTGCTTGGTCCTAGGATGATCGACGGTACGCCTCGGATTTATTCTAACAAAACAGTTGCGGGCCCGCCGAGTCAGCGAGACGACCGCTTCGTCGCCCTCATCGCCTCGGATCCCGCGGGAATCAATGTGAAGGCTGACTGGCGCGGTACATTGATGCCTCTCGGTCGGCGCAGTGAAGACGCCGCCGACACGCGTCCCGCCCGCTCCCGTCATGCGTCCTCCTGCATGCCGCCTCCCTGCTGCCCCGCTTCGGCTATAAAAGGCGCCTCCCTAGGCGTCGGTGAGCGCCACAGACTCCCCCTTTCCCTCCCTCAAAATCCTTCTCCCTGCCGGTGAGCAAAAAAGCATGGCCGAGAGATTCCCAGGCGACGACACAGCGGAAAACGGCTTCGGCCGCCGACACCTCCAGGAGCCGGAGGTGGATCTTCTGTACGAGGCCGAGTACTCGGCGCCCCCCGACATGCGCGTGCCGGGGGCGTGGAGACTGAGTGTCGGTGGCGTCCCGGTGCCGCTGGTACCCGAAGGGACGGCACGACGGGCAGAGATTGCCCGCGTCCGCTCCTCGCTGACGGAGGAGCAGCGGAACGAGCCGAGGTATGCACCCGACAGCGAAACGTTGTGGACGTTGTACTTTGAGCACCGCCGCGAGGAGCAGATCGCCTCCGTCAACGGCATCATCCCCTGCGGCCGCCTCAACTCCGAAGGACGGCGCGAGTGGTGGGGCGTCCTCGGCCGCACACTCGACGCCGTCCTCGACCACATCGAGACAGGCAATGTGTCGCGGCTGGAGTACCCGACGCGGTCCTCCTTCTCTCGCCGCCACGACAGTTCCTGGATGCCGCGGCGAATGGAGCTGGGGTCGTCCTCGTCGTCGGGCTCCGACTCGCCAGCCCTCCGCCCCGTCAAGCCCGAGCCAGAGGGGACACCGCTCAGGCGCCGCCGAGCGCGGCGCCTTCATCATCAACGAGCCCTCGCCTGCCACGGCACCGACGAGGCGCTCCCTGCGCCTGGTCCGGCCGAAGCCCGAGCCGGGGTTGCTCCCCGTGAAGCCGGAGCACGCCGGCATGGTGGCCCCCGACAACGAGTCCGCCCACAAATGGGCGAAGGAGGACCACCTCCGCAAGCAGGTACGCCGCCAGCGCCGGGTGTACCGTGAGACCCAGGCCTTGAGACACACCGAGGCCCATCGCCGCACCGAGGAGGGCGACGTTATCATCATCGACGACGACGACAAGGGCGAGGCCGGGCCATCAAGCGCCCCACCACGTGTCGGCGATCCCGGCCAGGGCTGCAGCAGGGACGCCGCAGGCGAGGCGCGCGACGACGACGACGACTACACCCGCTTCTATAGGCTTCTCGGCATGTAGACGACGGCGACAGCGATGGCTAGGCTTCTTAGTTTGGTTTTTAAGTTATTTCGGCGTAGTTCTTGCATGTTTTTAAAAATTTATACAAATTTCAACAAAGTTTGCCGAGTTCCTGCAAAAGTCGCCGAGTTTGCAAAAAATTGAAACGAACTTCGCCGAACCCGCGCCGACCGTGGGCCTATGACTGGGAGCGAACCGAACCCCAGGGGCCGATCTAGCGCCGGTTCGCCCCCAGGCCGCTCTTTTTCGGTGCCCTGGGGGGCCGAACGGCTGGAGATGCTCTAACTAGTCACAGAAATGTGAATGAAACGCACATCTCAAACAGGTATCAAATGTCCGGGCTAACCGGCAACCCTCATATCCAGCCTAAATATGGGACGGATATAGGCGTTCGAATGTGTCTGGCACGTAGGACTACGATGGGTCCCACACGTAATCACCCGGAAACCCGGTGGCCCGACGGACTCCATTGCTGTGGTGTGAACGTAGTGTGGTGCCGCTTCGGCTCGCCGCCCTAGGTCAAATTTGGCTATTTAAGCCGGCCGGCGTCCCCCAACCCTAGCCAACCCACCTTCTCCCTCTCTGCGTCGCCACCCGAGCCCGTCCCCCTCCTCTCCCTCGCTCTCCCACGCTCTCCAGCATCGCCATGGTCCGGCTGTAGATCACTAGTACGCTATGCTCACGCAGGAGAGCCGGAGGCAGATCGCGGAGAAGATCCAAGCTAGGAGCGTCGCCCGCATCGCTTCCGGGCTGCCTCCAAACTCACTGGAGCAGGAGGAGGAGGAGGAGCAGCCGGAGGAGGAGGAGGAGGGAGAGAAGTTGTCGGATCCGATGGAGGTGGCGGATCCGGAGGACGAGGCAAAGCATCCTGCTCCGGGGTTCAACGTGAAGGAGGTGGAGGCGGAGTTCGCCGTCGCCCAAGCCATGAAGATAGCAGAGCAGCAGGCCATTCTGGAGTCCATCCAGAATGAGGCCTACGTGGAGGCCAACCGGCACTTCCTCCATAGGAGCGGGCGAGGACCGACGCGCTCTTTATCGAACTCGACGTGGAGATAGAGAAGGAGGCTGGGGCCGAGCAGCCGGAGCTGCAGCTGCCGCCCATGTTCCCGAAACCGGGCACAGAGATAGTCAACATCTCCAACGAGGAGTAGCTAACGTAGCTTCGTTTGTATGCTTTTGTATGGATTCAAGAATCTAGTATAAGGTGTCCGGATGCAGCTGTGCTAATTTGAGGAGTGCCCGATTACTACCCGGGGACGCGTTCGTGCATTTGAGGGGTCATATTTGTCATATGCGACGGTACATACTCTTACTGATACTATAATGAAATGCCCTGGTTTCCTATTAGAGCATGCAATTTGTGTTATCATGTCTTAGGGGCTGTTTGGCTTCAAATAAGTCACCAACTTATAAGTCGAAAAGTAAAAAAAGTGACTTGTTTTGCCAAACAGACGCAACTTATAAGTACCCCAACTTATAAGTCATAAGTTGCTCCAGCCCAACTTAAAACTTATAAGTCATCCTCTTTTGTGTGGGTCCCACCACCTGCACGATGTGGATTGGTGTGGGAAGGTGACTTATAAGTCAGGTGACAACCAAACATGTGTGACTTATAAGTCACTGGAAGTCAGCTGACTTATAAGTCAGGTGACTTATTGGAACCAAACAGACCCTTACTAATACCCTACTAAGAAGAACATATTTGGGAGCTAAAATAGTGCTCCTACAAGTATACTAGTACCAGAATACCCCAAAAGTGTCGAGGTACTACTACAGTTTTGGGGGCATATATATGAACAGTAGAAGGGAGCTCAAAAGCAGTACTGTACAGAGTACTACAGAGCTATAGGGTACAAAGAGGTGGCTGCAAGTGCAAGCCGCTAATTAACCATCGATCTCGAGAGATGCTCTCCATAGATTATGCATGCATGTCTCTCGTGCTTAGCGCGTGAACGAAAGCATTGTTAACTAAAGCAATCTCGAGGGCTTTTCAGGCGACAGCCTTTTGAACAGCGATCTCCATCCCCTTCCTCGGGGAAACCTGCAAGTTTGGCGCTACTGCTAATTGTTCCTTCTGACGCTGGATTCTGCATGCCGCTTATAATTTAATCTAGGAGTACTTGATTAGCTGAATGTTTTGGGGCATCGCACGTGCATCGGTACGTGCATGTGATCGATCTCAGTCTCAGGGTTGAGACCACTGATTAAACTACCAATGCGGATCCACTAGTGTTTGTTAACTGGGGATGATGGAGTGGACTAGCTAATTCGCGGCATTGACCAGAAGAGCGCAATGGTGCAGCGCAGTAGCATTCTCTTGGATGATGAGTTCTTGAACCCCCATCTTTTGCGGGCAGGTGAGTTGGTAACCAACATGGGTACATCCTAATAAAATGTTTTTATTCAGGCAGGCATTTGAAAATGGTAGAGTTGTTAGAAGTACTATTTTACATGAATCTAGTTATTAGAAAATTATATAAAAACATCAAAGTGCATGTCTTGGAAGTTGGAACCCCGCAAAAAAAAAAGTGCATGTCTTGGAGATATTGATTTGTTACCGTGGATATTTATTATTTGAGGTAAACCCAGTCAAACTTTAGGCCCCGTTCGGAAATCCATCGCTCCTAAGATCCGCGGAGCGGCTGTTTGTTGCCTCCTAGATTTTGCATTAGAGCTCCGTCCGCTCCCAAAAGCGAAGCCATGGAGCGGAGTGAAAACGGGGCCCTAATAATATGACTTAGGGCATCTTCAACGCCGGCCCTCAAAATAAACATAGTATTTGGCCACGGACACCAACACTTGTCATAAACCTAAACCCGAGCATGGGCAGCCCGGCCCGACGACCCGGCCCGAGCCCGGCCCGAAAAACCCGGGCCGGGCCGGGCCAGGCTCGACATTCGGGCCGGGCTCGGGCTTTGTTTTGCAGCCCGAAAGATAGTTCGGGCCGGGCTCGGGCTTCATTTTTTCTGTATTTCGGGCTGGGCTTTTGGGCTTCGGGCCGGGTTTGCACGTGCGCGTACTAAAAAACAGCATTCGGGCCGGGCTTTCGGGCTTCGGGCTTGATTTCAGGCCGGGCTCGGGCTTGAAAATATGGAGTATTTCGGGCTTCGGGCCAGGCTCGGGCTTGAGAAATGAAGGTCGGGCTTTTACAAGCCCGGCCCGAAACCCGGCCCGGCCCGACGTTTGCCCAGGTTTACATAAACCTCTGCCCGCATTAGAAATAGATTTGGATAAAACTCATGCAAACACGATGAAATTCATGCAAACGAACATAATTTTGATATATTTCATATAAACCGGACAATACTTCGTCCATTCAACAAAACCAAAAATACTAAACTAAACTAGCTTGTAGCGGACGGTGACCTCGTAAGGGCAACTCCAACGCACGCCCTTAAACGGGCATCTGTTTGTCCGGATTTCGTCCATTTAGGGTGGCAATGGGGCTGTGTGCCCGGATTTGGGTTTGCGCCGGCCGTGCGCCCACCGCGCGGCCGCATCTTGCCCCATCTCGTCCGCCGGAGGCCAAGTACAACAAAATGAAGCATAGCAAAAATAATTTAAATCAAACATAATGTTCAAAATAGTCTTCTATTACAATCCAATTAAAATTTTAAAAATGTCAAATAGTCTTACAAAACCACTCAAAATTTTGTGCACACGAAAAGAGATTAAAACGATAGATCTACTGATTGCCAATGTGATCCCACATGTGCTCAACCAAGTCATCTCGCAGATGCGTATGAGTGTTTCGATCACACAACTCACGATGAAATTGGACAAAGTGTTGAAATGTTGCAGGTGGTGGGTGCTCAGAATCAACATTCTCACCCTGAAAATCAAACCCTTGATCGTAGATGCTGCCATCACGCTCATCCTCAATGATCATGTTGTGCATGATCACATAAGCAGTCATCACCTCCCAACCCTTCTGAGTGTTCCATGTCAATGCAGGGTTTTGAACAATACCCTATCAAGACTGAAGCACACCAAATGCATGCTCCATATCTTTCGTAGCACTCTCCTGCATTTGAGCAAACCTTTATCTCTTCTCTCCTTGCAGATTGGTATGGTCTTCACAAGAGTGGACCACTGGGGATAGATACCACCAGCTAGATAATATCCCTTATTGTAATGGTGGCCATTGATCTCAAAGTTGACCTCCGGGGAGTGGCCTTTTGCAAGCCTTGCAAACACTGGAGAATGTTGAAGAACACTAATATCATTGTGAGAACCAACCATGCCGAAGAAAGAATGCCATATCCACAGATCTTGTGAAGCCACGGCTTCAAGTATGACATTGGCACCTTTTCACATGTCCCTTGTACTGCCCCTGCAAAGCAAATGGACAGCTCTTCCACTTACAATGCATACAATCGATACTATCAAGCATGCTTGGAAAGCCCCTCTCGACATTAATCGTCAACAATCTCTCTGTATCAACAACATTTAGCTTTCTCAGGTATTCAGGACCGAACACTGCCACCACGGCCTTGCAGAAACTATACATTGAGAGGAGACATGTGGTCTCACTCATACGCACATAGTCATCCACAAGATCACCAGGAATTCTATATGCAAGCATGCTAATAGCCGTAGTGCATTTCTGGTAAGAAGAGCAGCCAAGTTTGCCAACGGCGTCCTCTTTGCATTCAAAGTATGAGTCATATGCAACCACTCCTTCCTGAATACGATTGAAGACACGCCTCCTCATTCGAAAGCGGCGACGAAATTGATGCGGTTTGTAGAGTGCGGTTCTCACAAAGTAATCGGAATAGAAGAGGTGGTGCCCTTTCTCCCTATTGCGGTTTAAGGCCGGGGATTGAGCCCTTGAACCGAGGCCGCATCCTACTGATGTGGTCATGGACGACCAATGCTGCCACCACTATGTCCTCATCGTCCGAGGACGAATCATCCGATTAACAAATGAAGTTATGAAAGAAGCACTCATCTTCGTTGTCCATGGTACCTTGTAAGCAAAGCGTCAAACACCTCGCGGTCGTGGTGGAGACGCGGCCAGAAAGGGCACATCGAGGGTATTGGTTCGCAACAAGGTGGACGACCGCGGGTGGAGGGCGGAGCGACGACAGGGGAGGAAGAAAAGGGGCTGCTCCACCGACGGGCAAAGCAAGGTGGATGACGGGCGTGGCGGCGGTGATGGCGAGGAAATAAGGGCAGAGCGACGAAAGGAGAGGAAGAAATATGGTTGTGTCTCCGACGGGCGGGCCAGGGGAGGACAAGGGCGGGCGTCCCGCCCGTCCGCGCACTTTCCGTTTGGGCGCAAACGCGACCCAAACTTGGGCCGGGAATCGGTCGAAAGCGGACCAAAAACGGACATTTGTCCGTTTGCTCCTGAGAGCTGGGCCACGGTTTGTGTCCGTTTACCCCCAAACGGACATGAGCGGACAATTTGGGGTCGTGCATTGCAGTTGCCCTAAGCCTCGCTGGCCTGGACGGCGGCACCTTCGTCGTCGTCCGTGTCGTCAGACTAGTCCTTCTGGCGATGGAAAGGCGCATGGGCGTGGCCGCTGGCTGGCCTTCACAAAGGAGCTACTCCGCTTACTCTACGCCGTGGGAGAGCACCTTGGACAATGCGATTGTGGCGCCTCGTCTAGCGAACACCGCTCTGCGCGCCGCTTGTTCCTCCAAAAAATGTTACATGACTAGGGATGCAGCGTCTATCGAAGTAGTGGAGGACACGCCTGCGCGCCTTTGTGATCGCCATGGGCACCTCCTCCTTCACGACCTTGCCGCGTGAAATGTGCCGTGACGGCGACTCCGACTCCTCCTTCACGTGGCGTCCTATTTGGACGCCGCAGTTGCACCGTGGTGGCGGGGGGGGGGCACCTGATCCGCCTTGATGTACCGAACAGGCAGTGACACCGGCTCCACCTTCACGTGATGGCCAGGTGGCGACGCTGTCTCCTTTCTGATGCGGGCTGACAACGGCGAAGACAGCGTCAAAACACAATACTTGAGCGAGCACTCGATCGTGAGTTCCATCATCGCCCGGTAGTCCTTGTCCGTTGTCATCGCCTCCATGAGGAGACGCACGGCTGCTGCGGTGGCTCCTACTCCTCCTCGCCGTCGAAGGAGATGATGATCTTTTCCTTCTCGAAGGAGCCGGCCGCTGTGGAGGTTGATGGCTTCGGAGAGTGACGGCGGCTTTACCAAGATCTGGATTCAAAAGGAGATCCGGAGCCGTCACCTGTCAACAAGGAGAACCACGACTTCGACATCGTCGACGGCGGTGAGCTGAGACAGAGAGGAGCCGAGAAGATGAGATATGTGGTGTGATGTGGACGGGGCGCAAGCCGTTCTTATTGTGGTGGGCACGCAAGCCGTTCTTATTTAGGCGTGGCTAGGCGAACGTACGGGCAGCCGACTTCAATCCAGCGGACCAGCCAGAGTAGGCTTCTCGGTCGCTGCATCGGCATTGAAGCGGCGTTGCCCACTCGTCCGGTTGTGTTGTTCTAACAGACATCAATGTTTTTGTGGAGTCGCGTCCGCTCCGAAACGGTCTGATCGGCATGAATGTGCGACAACCACTTCGCACTGAGAGGGTTTTTCGGGTGAGACGTGGTGGTCTGGCGCGTGCGTGGCAATGGTTTAGACTCTAGACGCCCGAAAGGCTCCCCTGATTTGTGTCCGAGTTGTAGGATTTCGAACAAGCGGACGCGTCCGCCGTCGGATGAGCTACCGTGTTGGATAGATTGTAACACCTCGCTTTCGAATTTTTGCGGAGGTTTTGAGGGTGGGGATGCCATTAGGATAGACAAATCGTGCATTGTAAACATGGAGGGAGGGAACAGCACGTGACATTTTGCCTTTTCATTCACGGCCAGACATCTTTATTGAAGGAATTCTTGCACTGATCAAGATCGAGGGAGGCCCTGCATTCAAAACTACACGCCGGTATTTGCAAATGCAACCGTGTTCTAGATACACTCCTTTTTATCTATTTTGATGACAAGTATTTTCGGACGAAGGGAGTACTATATAAGTATTCGCGCGTACATATACGTACATACTGTATACAGCTGCTTCTTGAGTACTCAGGCCTACTACACTGTGAGCTACGGCCACAGCTCCATTGTGAGCTACGGCAACAGCTCGGGCATGGAAAAGTTTGCGTGAGCACCGAGCTAAGCCAAAGGGCCTCTTTCCCTTGTTTGACTCGACGGAATCCATGGAAAGAAAGAAGGAAAGCACCATGCGTCTCCATACATATCCGTTGTGTTCTTCCCGTCGCCTCGACATACGCGCACGGCACACCCCATGAATGCATCCATGATTTATGACAGATCCCTTGCGTGGAGATTCGTGCTGCTCCGAAAGGGAAAGCCGGTCGTTGCCCGGCCATGAAAAACCGGAGAAAAAGCCAGCGTAGATGCAGATGCAATGCAAGGCTGTAATTCCTTTATTTCCTGTCTACTTTCGCCGTTCCTGCTACACTCATTTTAATCTGGTTTGCTCCTTTGGTCTTTCCTTCCTTTTGATGCTGGATATAGCTGCTCCTCCATTCCTTGAATTTTGAATAAATAACGCAGCAGCCTTCGATCTCCCAGAGCAAAAAAGGCATCACATCTTTATTTCAACTTATCATACCCTGTGGATCAGGCGATGTATTCACAGGATCGCCCATGTGTTAGACCAAAGTCACACGACTAATCCGTGATCTCTTCGTCGTGCGATTGATGAGTAGCGCGGGTAGGGTGGCAGCACGCACAGTAGTTGAAGCATCGGCCGGCGTGCATGCACGTTGATGAGCAGCAGTACAGCAGCGTCTAGTCTCGCTAGGTGCATCATCATCATGCACATGCACGTACCAACTTTGTAATTGTAAGTGGTACGTGCGTTCACCATTGTATCGCGACGTTTCATGGGTGTACGTTCTTTTCTTGCCCCCCGAGTGCGCGCCCAGCAGCAGCAGCATGCACGAACGCCACTGTACGTACCACGCACGCGGCCGGGCCGTCGCATTGATCGGTCGAGGGCATGCATGCAGCCCGGGTACCGCGAGGGCACGGACATTCATCGATCCGTCGCAACCGACTCAGTCCTCAGGTACGTGGAGGAGGAGGTGGAGCTAGCCGCCGGCGCGCGTGCAGGGCTACCGGAGAACGGCGCCTCCCGCCGGTCGACACGACGCCGCAGGTACGCGCGCAGGCCGCCGTAGTGCATGCATGACGTCGTCTGCCGGCCGGAGCTAGCTGCATGCGGCCGCTTTCCGAGTCAGTCTGTTTAGGCCACAGCCTGCGGGAAGAGAAGGAGGCAGTGCGCTTCCATTGGCCGCTATGCATGCGCGGATTCGTACCTGCAATCTCTATCAACCGCAGTCCGTTGCTTGTCATGTTCATGATCGTGACACTTCTAACTATTTCCCCTTTTTTTTGTGGGGTAACTATTTTTTCATTTTTACTAGAGTATAGGTGTAAAACTGTAAATAGTTAGTAAAAGATTATAAACGTTTTCTTGGATCTGTAACTGACTTCCCACATCTCTAGTCGGATTACTTGGGGCTCCTTTGATTCAAAGGATCTTCATAGGAATTTTGAAGGATTAGAACCCTTACGATTCTTTGTTGGTTGTTTGATTTATGGATTGAATGCTATGAGAATTTTTCTTGGAGTTTCTTTGTACCAGTTCTCATTGGATTTATGGCATCTACTCAAATCTCTTCTAAAGAATCTTTTATTCTTCCTATGATGCAATCAATCAAACAAACTAATATGATTGAGATGAGCATGGCATTCGAGTCATATGTTTTTTCTATCCCCATGTTTTTAGACTCTTGCGAATCAAAAAGGCCCTTAATATGTTTTTTTTCGAAAGAATGAGGATCTTCATTGCCAACCACGGCCGGCCGGGTGTTGCCGGCCTCGTCGTCCCCATCCTCCCCAACTTGCGACATCCACCAGCCCTCCCCAAGCTCTTCTCCAATATAGGTGACCACCCCTCATCCCCCCCCCCTCCCCGCGTGCATGACCCACACCATGCTACAGTTTTCTAGTCCCTTTAGGAGGGAATATAAGTCTAGCATGAGACTTTAAATCATCAAGTTAACTAACAAAACATGTACTCCATATAATATGAACGAAGAAATATTATTTTTAGAAACTTCACTCGACAAAGAATTTGTCGATCAGATCGGCATCGGTGACCATGGTCGAGGTGTCGCACGAGCGGGCTCGGCAGCGGCCGTCGATGGTCACAGGGTTGTGCACCCCGGTCCACCAGGACTGGTTGGGGACGCAGGTGTGGACGCCCCCTACTCTGGGGGCGTCGACCCAGATCCCATGACAAATGCCGGGCTAGGAGTGAAAGGAGATCCCTTTCTTTCCTCCTTTCGAGGTTGGCGCTCCGTGATATGGACGGATGGTGGTGGCTTGGACTTGGATGCCGGAGCGGCGGCTTCGGATGGCGGTCCGCATGGTTGGCTCTCCGGCGGGCACCATGTCGGTGGTGGTGGTGGCTCTCCCACTTGGTTGTGTGGCCGGCAGGAGGGTAGTGATGGGTGGCTTAGGCGCTCTCCCTGCGTTTGGCAGTGGCGTCGCCCCGATCTGGACCTGGGGAGCTGAACTCGTTGGGCTTGTCCTGAAGTCTTTGTGGTGGCACGGGGAGATGCTGAGCAAAAGCTCTGTGTTTTGTCGCCGGCGCCGACGAAGCTTGCGGGCACCATTATCTTTCTAAAGATGTTGTCGTGGTGCTCCTCTTCATGCCAGGGTTACAAGTGAAAACCCTTGTCCCTTCTAGACTTAGCAATGGCGAAACTTTGCGCCGTTTTCCCTTCTAGGGGCATTGTCATGGAGATTGGGGGTTCGGGGCATTGTGTGGCGTTGTACTTAATTTTTTCAAAAAAAAATCGGTAGCGTAGTTGTGTGAGTTTTGTGTGATCCGTTTTTCTTGAGATCGGCATTGTATAAGGGCTACCTTGTCATCTTCTATTGTTCAACTGCATATTTGGTTCTGTGATTGCTTTATATAAAAAGCAGGACAAAAGTCTATTTCGAGACAACGAATCTAAATATATCTTTATGACATACTGTGTCCTATATTTTCTGCTAATCAAATCGAAGACCAAAAACAATAGAGTCAATTACATTGATGGTGCTTGAACTTAGCGTAAACGATCACTTTGGTGCTAGAACTTGTGGCATACATTAAACTAGTGCAATAACTTGACTCGGTTGTGCAAATACGGTCCTAATCACGTATGGATAGGAAATCAACGTTGACTTGGCGTGCCAGCGTGGCATGGGGCCTGCTGTCAGCGACTTGAAGCGTGTGGCCTGTATTTTTGGCAACAAAAACCCCTCAAAAAATTTATTTCTCACAAAAAAACCATGTTCACGTGGTAGATGTTTTTTTCTTTTTGCTGTATGACAAGTAGGTGCCGACGTGAAAACTAAAAGAAAAAAGCATAGGGCTCTACATTCGAACAAGCCAACTACTGCTAGGATACACACCCTCACAGCCACGGCAACATCTGCTGCGGATGTTCAACAAGTATAACAGTCGTTAATGTAGTATATAAGGGTATTTGGAAAAACAAAAGTAGTATAAAGATTATGCATGTTGGCTGCAGATAGTGCGGCCCATATTACATGTGCTAGTTCTTTTTGAAATAATTGTAAAATGTAAAGTTTACTAAATATTTAAACAGACATGTATTATATAAATTGTTTAGTAAATGCGGTCACATAAAATGTTTAACGAATATAAAAATGTATAGAGTTACAGCTATATTTAAATTATTCAAACTGATGAATATAAAATTTACTGAATATTTATGAATATTCACTTTTGACTTATATTCAAAACAATTATCTAATTAAAATATTACGCACGACTGAATATTCGTATTAACATTTTAAATCTTAAACTACCTATTTTTAATTATACAAACATCGAATTATACAAATATATGTATGATTATTGAAATATTTGTCGAATTAAAATAACATTTATGAATTGTAACGCTCATAATATTGGTATTTCTAATTATACAAATATTTTTATAGTTTTACAAATATTATTTTACATATATGTGAATACTTTAAAATTATATGTGAACAGTTTAGATTTTTTTTGTGTGTATAATAATTTTAACTTCACGAAAATTGAAACATTATTCTTATTAATGAGATTTGAATTTGCATACCTACAAATATCTAAATAAAACAAACAGGAGCAAATGGGCCGCACTGACGGCAGTGCATTCCAGCCCCACGAGCGCCTCTATTCGACTACATTAACCTAACTACCATTGTTGAAGTGTTTCTAAAAAAAGAAAAAAAAAAACTATCCATGTGAAGTTGTTAATAGGTGAATGGTATAGCGGCCAGGACCAACTGTGACCTAACCAAGGTCACGCGCTCGAGACGCCAAGCCTCCTTTTTTTCTTGTTAATTTTAGTATGCACACATGGGACCCACTGGCAATAGAGTCGTAAAAAAATTGAAATGCCACCTTTCCAACGTCAACAAGGCTTTTTATGAGAAAAAAACTCGAAGGGGTTTAACAAAAAGAAAAAACTGGCCACACTCCCTCTCTTTGCCATCCTGACGGCGGGACCATGCCATGTTGGCGCACATAGTCAGTGGCTCGGGCGTACACAACCGAATTTGCACCGTATTTGCACGCCGGAGCAAGTTATTACACCAGTTGGATGTATACCACAAGTTCTAGCACCAAAGTGACCGTTCACGCCAAGTTCAAGCACGACCGGTGTAATTGACTCAAAACAATACCCAATCTATATTCTCATCCGGAGGGAGTACCGATATTTTGCCGGTGAAACGCAACTGTGCTCTGTACCAACGTGTCGAACGGTGGGAAGCCGAGGCGGCGCCGGGACACGCGAGAGCGAACGAGATGGGAATACGCAATTATTCCGTGTTCCGTCGCGCACGCCCCTCGACGCGACCGGGCCAGCGGGCGGTGGTACGCGCTCCTGTGCCACGGCAACGATCTCCTCGTGACCCGCGCCCGGGCTGGGCTGGGCGGCGACGCGATGCGCATGGGAGACTGTTCCATCCCACCGCACCCCGTCACATGGCTCGCTGCCTAGCTTTTGACCGCGCCCGGGCCAAGCAAGCATCGAAGCCATGGCTGGCAGTGAGTGAGATGTTGCTACTGTCAAGATACTACCACCAGTACAAGCAGCTAGCTAGGCCCGGGCTGTCAGTGTCAGGGAGGCCTGCGTCGCCACCTCTGGCATGCATGCGTACCTTTGGCTGGCGGGATCTCCGGTATACTGTTATGATGTCAAAGGCCAGCGCCGGAACGGTCACTCGCCGTCGCTATATATGACACCCCTGGCCGCGGCGGCAGGCAGTTTCCCAACCGGGCAGCATCTTTGCTTTGCCTGGCCCCTCCGTGATCGCTCATTTGATTCCTGAGGCGACGTGCGTGCTTGCATGGGCTCGCTCGCTGTAGCTCCGGGATAAGCGCGGCAGATCGTCGGCCTCTGCCCCTCTGCTCCGAGCAGTCACCCATCCATCCATCCAACCTCCCGTCGAGACGTCTGTCGTCCGGCGAGGCGAGCCGAGCCAAGACTGTCATCCACAGGAGCAGAGCGGCAGCCAGTCCAACCGCGCACTCATTGGCCGCCCTGCTCTGCCGGTCTTGGCTTGCCTCTGTAGCCGTGCACAATCTTTTGTTCCATTGCATGGAGCATGCATCCTAGCGTAGCCTAGCTAGTGGCGACGCATGTATGCGACCGAGGCGGCTGCTGTTCAAAGCAAAGCAAACCAGCGCCTCGATTACTACCACTCCAGCAAGCAAAGCAAAGCACCGGATGAGATGGATGGATGGATGGATGCAAATCTAATCAAGTTTTGCGCATCTCGGGCACCCTATAAATCCTAGCTGCCGCTGCCTACCTCCAGTAGCTCACCACCAGCTTCACTCTGCTCTGCTCGCAGCAAGCCAGCTAGCTCCTCGCCTCCTCCTCGACACGCTGCTAGCAGCTTCTCCTCTCTTCTCTTTAAATAACAGAGGGCCTGCCCGAGCTAGGTGACACTAGAACGTCCCAAGCCCCGGCGCCATGGCCACCTCCACCTTCTCGCTCTTCTTCCCGCCGCTGCCCAGCAGCAAGGGCCAGTGGCCGGTGGCTGAGGAAGCTGCCTACTCCTACGACGACCACAGCTCCGTCACCACCATCTCTCCCTCCTCCCCGGCCTCCTCTGCTTCCTCGGGCTCACTCGTGGACTGCACGCTCTCCCTCGGCATGCCCTCCTCGCGCTGCCCAGAGCCGGACCGCAGGCCGCCGCCGCAGGCGTACCAGTCCGTGTCCGCCGCGGCCGAGCCCTGCTACTACCACCAGCAGCAGGGCAGGGGCGGCCACGAGCAGCTCCTGGACCGCCGCTGCGCCAACTGCGGCACCGCGTCCACGCCGCTCTGGCGGAACGGCCCTCGCGGACCCAAGGTAGGCATACACCCTCGCGCATTGTCACTTTGTCTCCGCGTTCTTGCATTCCATTGATCTCTCGTTGTCTTGTGGCATTGTCGCAGTCCCTGTGCAACGCCTGCGGCATCAGGTTCAAGAAGGAGGAGCGCCGCGCGGCGGAGACCAATGCCGGCGGCGGGTGCGGCTACGTCGCGCAGCGGGCACCCATGTCGGCACCTCGCGCCGTGTCGTACGCGGAGGAGGCGCCGCTTCCTTACGCCGGCGCCGTCGACGCGCCGTTCCTGGCGTGGCGGCTGAACGGCGTCCCGCCGGCCCCGGCGTTCTCGGCGTGGCCCGACAGGCAGCACGGCGTGTACCAGTACAACTAGCCAGTAGTACTAGTGAGTAGTACGTGTAGGTACGTTGTTAGGGCATGGAACGCGGTTGGTGGGCGCTGCAACGTTTTTTTGGGGATTTTGTTGGGGACGTACGGTTGCACGCGGCCGGTGGGATATGCATGTGCAGTAGTGCTCTAGTACTGTATTTTGTCTGACATTATCGTTCAGCAAGCCTGCTAAACATATGAATTATGAAGTGAGTAGTACATGTCTTGTTTCTCATGTTTCAATTGCACCCTTGTATATCATCGATCGATGCGCTTGGGCTACGAACTTCGTCCCACAATATAACTCACAAGTTTTAAGTCCGAAGCTGACAACGGCGACGCGAGCTCTGGAGGCCTTGTTTTGGCCGTGATCTCAGGGAGTCTTCGTGCTCGAGGTATTCCGATGGTGCGGCTCGAGTCGGTCGGTGTAGGCTACTACTTTGGGTGTGGGTCTTCCGGGCGCAATGTACATCATCGTTGACGCTCTTTCTCAAGGCCGCCTTATCTAGGTTTGCCTAGGCCCTGCCACCCATTTGCCAACTTTCTCTTGACGCAATGGATGGGGGTACGTTCCTTTGTGTTGTCTTCGGGTCATGTCATATTGTAAAGGTCTTCGGTGTTGGCTGTGACGCTAGTTGGTTGCTCTGTGGTTTGCCTTATTGCCATTGGCATGAGGTTGGTTTAGGTGTTGCATGTCTAGGGATATGCGTGGCGTGTGGCTGCTAATTCTAGTGATTAGTGTTGTAACAATCGGAAGGCGTTGGATCCGGGTTTTTTTATCGCTTCTTCTCTAATGCAATGATATGTATGCTTATGCGCATTCTAGGAACTCATAAGTTTTAACTATTTTTTTCCGAGGGTAAATGTGTTTTATTTCATAACTGTAGGATTACAATCAAGTGGGAAGTGCCTCGATGTATGGTGGTTCTCTTTGTATCTTTACCGCACTACGATTGTACATCGCTAGTCAATTTGCTATCCTATTTTATCCATGTCTTATCTCCTAAAGGAATAAACTCCATTTTTCCAGCAACTGTAGAATCTCCGCTACTAGGCGACCATACACGGGGCAAGACAAGCCATCTTCAGATGCTATCGTCAATGCCTCAGAGGAGTCCGACTCGACCATGACCGTCCCTACTGATTGCTAGATGGCAAGAGCCATCCTATGCATCAATGCGTGAATCTCCGCGTCGAGAGCATTATTGTAATTATAGACAAACCGATATCCAGCAAAGATCACACTTTCATCGTGCCTCCTAAGCACCATAACAGCCACAACAATCACGTCCTGCTCGAGGAATAAGCCATGAATCGAAAGGGCAACATGGTCTGCCGGTGGCGACCACGGTTTTGCTGGGCTAGGTATTTTGGACTCCTGTTTAGGTACATAGTCAAACAATGGCATCTTTCCTTTGATCATCTCATCCGTGCTATAGGAGCATGAGTGTATCAATGATTTTGTGTCCCTATGAAGGAACTTGACTATCTCCTTTTCATGTAGTAGTCGTGCACATAAGCTCTCAGGGGTATCTATTGACCTCCAAGCTTGCTTTGCTAGTAATGCTTGGTTAAAGGCTCTCATATATCTGAACCTGGTACCAACTTTAGATTTTGGTAACATCCAGCTCAACCACGCCATATTCTTTTTCTTTCTCCACCCCCACTAGTAATGACGCATCATACAAGTCAAATCATCAAAAACCAATGTCGGGAGATGGAAATCACTCATAACGTAGGTGGAGATAGGCTGAGGAATGGATTTGATTAACAACTCCTTACTGCCAGGAGACATGTAATGTTTGCTTCAGTCAACTAATCTTTTTCTCAGAATCACTTGCGTTGTCTCAAACCTCCCCTTATGCATTCTCCCTTCTGCACCGGAAGTCCCAAATATTTGGGTTCAAACACTTCCTATGTAATTTCCAGAATACTCTTAACTTCCTCAGTTACCGCCTCCAGGCAATTATCCGAGAAAAGGATTTAACACTTTGCAGGGTTTAATTATAACTTGACCCTTCGCTGATGGATATGTGTTCAACAAGCCTTTAACAAGCTCAAAAGAGTAATATTGAATTGTCCGCAAATAAGAGATGGGTAATAACTGGAGCACCTCTACAATTTGAACTCCTTCCAACCCTTCGTCCGCAACTAAGTTGTTGATGAGAGCAGAAAGCACGTCAGCCACAAAGAGAAATAAAAAGAAGACAATGTGTTAACTTGGCGGAGGCCCCTCAAGGGGGAGAAAGGTTCTACCAATCTTCTACTGAATTGCTTCTGAGTTCCTCACCGGGGTCATGCACGCCATAATCCGAGAGATCCATATTAGGGAGAAGCGCAATTTAATAAGTGCCTTCTCCAGAAAATCTCAATCAACACAATCATAAGCCTTCCACAAATCCAACTTATAAGCACACCAAGTTGAGAGTTATTTTTCAGAGGATGTATATAATGGATGTAATCGAAAGCAATTATACAATTATCCAAAATAAACCGACCAGGAACGAAAGCAATTCGGTTTTACTAGATGAGTTCCGCGAGGAAGGGTCTCAGTCAGTTAACCAAGCAGTCACTTAGAAATAATGTTTACACCACATTGCAAAGAATTATTTGTCTAAAATCCTTCAGATCCATGGGATGGGGAACCTTTGGGATCATAATTATGGCGTTTCATTGACTCCACTCGCTGTGATTCTGTGTGACAGAATTGCAGAACCACTACAATTATTTTGTTCTTCAGAACAACCTAGTTACGCTGATAAAACAAAGTCGAAGACCCATCCATACCAGGGGCCTTCAAGGGGCTAAATGAGATAACACATTTTAGACCTCCACTTTCTGAGTACGGGGCACCTAATTTTTCATTCATCAACTCTGTTACCTACTTACCTTCGGTATTATGCAATCCAAAACCACATCAGGGGCTAGGGTCTGATCTTTTGTAAATAGCTCCTTAAAATACGAAACCGCCATACGTTCTATATCAGAAGGGGCCTCACACCAAGTACCATCCTGTTTGCGGAATATTTTTATACGATTTTCGCATGCTCTCCAGACTGCCCATCGAAAAATGTAGTAGATCACGCGCTCGCCCTCCTTCAACCATGTGGTTCGTAAATACTCCAGCCAAAACATCCCATCTCTATACAACAGTTCGTCCAGTTGATTCAATTTTTACTGGATCGCCACATGAATGGCATCAACAAGCTGTAGTTCAGTCATCTGGGCAGCTTCTCTATATCCTTCATTACATGATCAAAATTGTACTTGTTCCATGAGATCAAGTTATTCATCAACTACATAAGAGAATCACACACCGAAGCAAGGTTACCAACGGGTCGTTTCATTGCCCATGACGCTGCAATTTTCTCTACCAAGGACGGGTCATACTCCCACATAATCTCGTACCGGGGGGGGGAGGGTGGGTGGTCGGCAATGTTGTTGCCCCTCGTCGGTTGTAAAGCGTACCATGATGGGAAATGGTAAGAGCACAAGGTGTCTAGATGAAGCACTCTAGTGAATGAAAACATCTCCCTCCAAGCTTCATCCACACATGCCCTGTCCATCTGCACGCGGACATTGTGGTCGCCCCGCTGCCCATTATCGTATCTAAATGGAACACCCAAGAATTCCAGGTCCGAAAGTTCACACATCATCAAACAGTCTCGCATGGCAGTCATTTGGCGTTCAACACGCAACGAGCTCGAAAATTGTTCGTGTTGCCAAAGTGCTTCATTGTAGTTACCACAAACAATCCATGGATCCTGCTGTACTGCCTGTAAATTTGCGAGGTGTTCCCCCATCAAGTGATGATTCTCAACTCAGGGTTCCCATAAACAAACATGGTCTTCCAGCTATTAACATTTGTGGAAGAATAAAGACCAAACACATCCCTAGTCATGCCTTTGGACTAGCTCAGGTATTATTTACCGTTCCGCTTTCTTAACCATAGTCATTGTTACTGTAACAATGACGGCTAGAATAATGTGTACACATTGTTATGATAACAATGGTGTTGGATAGACCCAACTTATGAAATAATGTGTGATCACTCGTCAATATGTTGTCGGTATTCTCATGTAAGGTATTAACATTTACTTGTGTCCATAGACCATGTGAAAACCATATAACCGGATGCCAGATGGTTACTTTGAGGTTACCAAACGCCACTCCTTAACCGGGTGACTATAATGGTAGCTTTCGGTTATACCAAGAAAGTATGTTGTGGTGTTCGATATGCCAAGACCAGGCCTTGCTCCTCTGGCGATGGAGAGATACTGGGACCATTGAGTATTACGGTGTCCATTATCTCTTAGCCAAACATAGTGACTAAAGTGTTAGTCACGTGGACTCAAAATACAATAATGAGAAAAGTGTACAAATCAGTAACGAGAATAACTAGGTATTCTGTTAGTTGGAAGCATACAAATTTGGAATTAGAACAAACTTGAATATGAAGCATGAAAGGAGTGCCCCGGGTGTAGAATTAGTTAGTATGATGCACTTTGAAGTGTGCTATGTCACAAGGATCCAATTTAACTGGAAGCATACAAAATTGAAATGGAAATTAAACAAAGTACACACCAACATGTAGATGTATGTTTCTGCGAACTATACTGGAAATTCAACAAGTGAGTTGAAGTATTTGCAGCAAATTCTATCTATACAATTGAAGTACACTTTGGAAGCTCCATAAGAAGCATGTTGCTATATCGATAATTCTTAAATTTACTAGAAGCATTCAAATTTGAAACTAGGAACTAACAACAACTCCCTCTAATCCAAAATAAGTGTTGTGGTTTTAGTTCAAATTTGAACGAAAACCACGACACTTATTTTGGAATGAAGGGAGTAGCTATGCAAGTTCGGTTAGTCTAAAAACCTAAAACAACTAAAATTCTTGATGACCTAATGACGGAATGCATGGATAGAACAATTTTCACACCAACAATAGTTAATACTTAGCACACAATGAATATATGTACCAATGAATATTAAGCACACAATGTATTAGATACCTGATTGCTATGCTGAAATTAAAGATCATTAAATTGAAAATAATATGAACAAAGGACATGAGTTGATGAAAGCGAGGGGTGGGGGTGGGGGATTACTAGAGTGCGATACTTTATATTCTGAGGAGGGGTTTCAAAGAGAGAAGTACGATTGGCGGCATCTACATGTTCTCTGAAAAAAGAGTGGTACACCGACAGTAGGTTGAACCTCTGGGTAACCCGGTGAAGCACCAAACTGGGAGGAGATGGTGGGCATGCCCTCCTAATGCCGAAATAGCATAACATTGAGGTCTCCCTTAGGGGCCATCGATGGTGTCATAGATGGAGTGGGAATGGCAGGAAATCGGATCTAGGTAGCGACAGTGGATGGTGTGGTCGGTTGCGAGTTGTGAAGGAAGCATGGTGCATAGTACTTCCTCCTCCCATAATAAGTGTCTGTTGAGTCAATTATTTTGGGACGGAGGGAGTAGATGGGAACTAGGCGCGTAATTGAAGAGTACATTGGTGGTGGGGTTGACAACAAGGTAGGGCCGTAGGGGGAGGTGCGTGCAAGGCAGGAGAGGGGAACGACATCTGATGACCCACAAGTATAGGGGATCTATCGTAGTCCTTTCGATAAGTAAGAGTGTTGAACCCAACGAGGAGCAGAAGGAAATGATAAGCGGTTTTCAGCAAGGTATTCTCTGCAAGTACTGAAATAAGTGGTAACAGATAATTTTGTGATAAGATAAATGGTAACGAGCAACAAGTAACAAAAGTAAATAAAGTGCAGCAAGGTGGCCCAATCCTTTTTGTAGCAAAGGACAAACCTGGACAAACACTTATAATAGGAAAAGCGCTCCCGAGGAGACATGGGAATATCGTCAAGCTAGTTTTCATCACGCTCATATGATTCACGTTCGATACTTTGATAATTTGATATGTGGGTGGACCGGTGCTTGGGTACTGCCCACTTATGATTAACCTCTATTGCAAGCATCCACAACTACAACAAAAGTATTAAGGTAAACCTAACCATAGCATGAAACATATGGATCCAAATCAGCCCCTTACGAAGCAACGCATAAACTAGGGTTTAAGCTTCTGTCACTCTAGCAACCCATCATCTACTTATTACTTCCTAATGCCTTCCTCTAGGCCCAAATAATGGTGAAGTGTTATGTAGTCGACGTTCACATAACACCACTAGAGGTTAGACAACATACATCTTATAAAAATATCGAACGAATACCAAATTCACATGACTACTAATAGCAAGACTTCTCCCTTGTCCTCAGGAACAAACGTAACTACTCACAAAGCATATTCATGTTCATAATCATAGGGGTAATATTGTGCATAAAGGATCTGAACATATGATCTTCCACCAAATAAACCAACTAGCATCAACTACAAGGAGTAATCAACAGTACTAGCAACCTACTAGCACCAATCCCGGACTTGGAGACAAGAATTGGATACAAGAGATGAACTAGGGTTTGGAGATGAGATGGTGCTGGTGAAGATGTTGATGGAGATTGCCCTCTCCCGATGAGAGGAGCGTTGGTGATGACGATGGTGATGATTTCCCCCTCCCGGAGGGAATTGTCCCCGGCAGAACAGCTCTGCCGGAGCCCTAGATTGGTTCCGTCAAGGTTCCGCCTCGTGGCGGCGGAGAATCGTCCCGAAAGGTTCTCTCCTATTTTTTCTCATCGAAAGACTTCATATGGGAGAATATCGGCGTCGGAGAGCCACCAGGGTGTTGGGGAACGTAGTAATTTCAAAAAATTTCCTACGCACACGCAAGATCATGGTGATGCATAGCAACGAGAGGGGAGAGTGTTGTCTACGTACCCTCGTAGACCGAAGCGGAAGCGTTGACACAATGTAGAGGAAGTAGTCGTACGTCCTCCCGGTCCAACCGATCCAAGCACCGTTACTCGGCACCTCCGAGTTCTTGACACGCGACAGCTCGATGGCGCACCTCGATCTCCAATCCAGAGAGGCTCCGAGGGGAGTTCCGTCAACCTGACGGCATGGTGACGATCTTGATGTTCTCTGTCGCAGGCTTCGCCTAAGCACCGCTACAATATGACCGAGGTGTAATATCGTGGAGGGGGCACCGCACACGCTAAGGAACGATCTCAATGATCAACTTGTGTGTTCTAGGGTGCCCCCTACCGCCTGTATATAAAGGAGGGAGGGAGGAGGTGGCCGCCAAGGGGCGTGCCATAGGGGAGGAAACCTACTCCAAGTAGGTTTCCCCCCTTTCCTTATCTTATTTGGAGGGAAGGAAAGAGTACTAGTATTAGGAATAAGTACTAGTAGTAGTAATAGGAAGAGGGGAAGGAGAAAGGAAAGGGGCCGCCCCCTCCCAATTCGGATTGGGCTGGGGCACCCCCTCCTTGTTCCTTCTCCTTCTTCCTATATGGGCCCAATAAGGCCCATATACCTCCCGGGGTTCCGTAACCTCCGGAGCTCCAAACTTCTTCGAACCTTTCCGGTGTCCAAATATATCCGTCCAATATATCAATCTTTATGTCTCGACCATTTCGAGACTCCTCGTCATGTCGTGATCATATCCGGACTCAAACAACCTTGGTACATCAAAATACATAAACTCATAATATAACATCATCGAAACCTTAAGCGTGCGGACCCTACGGTTCGAGAACAATGTAGACATGACCGAGACACGTCTCCGGTCAATAACCAATAGCGGGACCTGGATGCCCATATTGGTTCCTACATATTCTACGAAGATCTTTATCGGTCAGACCGCATAACAACATACGTTGTTCCCTTTGTCATCGGTATGTTACTTGCCCGAGATTCGATCGTCGGTATCCAATACCTAGTTCAATCTCGTTACCGGCAAGTCTCTTTACTCGTTCCGTAATACATCATCTCACAACTAACTCATTAGTTGAAATGCTTGCAAGGCTTAAGTGATGTGTATTACCGAGAGGGCCCGAGATACCTCTCGACATTCGGAGTGACAAATCCTAATCTCGAAATCGCCAACTCAACAAGTACCTTCGGAGACACCAGAGAGCACCTTTATAATCACCCGATTCGTTGTGACGTTTGGTAGCACACAAAGTGTTCCTCCGTAAACGGAGTTGCATAATCTCATAGTCATAGGAACATGTATAAGTTATGAAGGAAGCAATAGCAACATACTAAACGATCGTGTGCTGAGCTAACGGAATGGGTCATGTCAATCAGATCATTCAACTAATGATGTGACCTTGTTAATCAAATAACAACTCCTTGTTCATGGTTAGGAAACATAACCATCTTTGATTAACAAGCTAGTCAAGTAGAGGCATACTAGTGACACACTGTTTGTCTATATATTCACACATGTATTATGTTTCCGGTTAATACAATTCTAGCATGAATAATAAACATTTATCATGATATGAGGAAATAAATAATAACTTTATTATTGCCTCTAGGGCATATTTCCTTTAGTCTCCCACTTGCACTAGAGTCAATAATCTAGATTACACAGTAATGATTCTAACACCCATGGAGTCTTGGTGTTGATCATGTTTTGCTCGTGGAAGAGGCTTACTCAACGGTCGCAACATTCAGATCCGTATGTATCTTGCAAATCTCTATGTCTCCCACGGACTAGATCCCGGATGGAATTGAAGCGTCTCTTGATGTGCTTGGTTCTCTTGTGAAATCTGGATTCCTTCGCTAAGGCAATCACTCCAGTATTGTCACAAAAGATTTTCATTAGACCAGATGCACTAGGTATGACACCTAGATCGGATATGAACTCCTTCATCCAGACTCCCTCATTGGCTGCTTCCGAAGCAGCTATGTATTCCGCTTCACATGTAGATCCCGCCACGACGCTTTGCTTTGAACTGCACCAACTGACAGCTCCACCGTTTAATGTAAACACGTATCCGGTTTGCGATTTAGAATCGTCCGGATCAGTGTCAAAGCTTGCATCAACGTAACCATTTACGATGAGCTAACATATCCTTAGTCCTTTTCAGGTATTTCAGGATGTTCTTGACCGCTGTCCAGCGATCCACTCCTGGATTACTTTGGTACCTCCCTGCTAGACTTATAGCAAGGCACACATCAGGTCTGGTACACAGCATTGCATACATGATAGAGCCTATGGCTGAAGCATAGGGAACACTTTTCATTTTCTCTCTATCTTCTGCAGTGGTCGGGCTTTGAGTCTTACTCAACTTCACACCTTGCAATGTGCAAGAACCCTTTCTTTGCTTGATCCATTTTGAACTTCTTCAAAACTTTGTCAAGGTATGTGCTTTGTGAAAGTCCAATTAAGCGTCTTGATCTATCTCTATAGATCTTAAAGCCCAATATGTAAGCAGCTTCACCGAGGTCTTTCATTGAAAAACTTTTATTCAAGTATCCCTTTATGCTATCCAGAAATTCTATATCATTTCCAATCAATAATATGTCATCCACATATAATATTAGAAATGCTACAGAGCTCCCACTCACTTTCTTGTAAATATAGGCTTCTCCAAAAGTCTGTATAAAACCAAATGCTTTGATCACACTATCAAAACGTTTATTCCAACTCCGAGAGGCTTGCACCAGTCCATAAATGAAACGTTGGAGCTTGCACAATTTGTTAGCTCCCTTAGGATCGATAAAACCTTCTGGTTGCATCATATACAACTCTTCTTCCAGAAATCCATTCAGGAATGCAGTTTTTACATCCATTTGCCAAATTTCATAATCATAAAATGCGGCAATTGCTAACATGATTCGGACAGACTTAAGCATCGCTACGGGTGAGAAGGTCTCATCGTAGTCAACCCCTTGAACTTGTCGAAAACCTTTTGCAACAAGTCGAGCTTTGTAGACAGTAACATTACCGTCAGCGTCAGTCTTCTTCTTGAAGATCCATTTATTCTCAATTGCTTGCCGACCATCGGCAAGTCAACCAAAGTCCATACTTTGTTCTCATACATGGATCCCATCTCGATTTCATGGCTTCAAGCCATTTTATGAATCTGGGCTCACCATCACTTCTTCATAGTTCGTGGGTTCATCATGATCTAGTAGCATGACTTCCGAATAGGATTACCGTACCACTCAGTGCGGATCTTACTCGCTCAACCTCGTGGTTCTCAGATAACTTGATCTGAAGTTCTATGATCATTATCATCAACTTCCTCACTAGTTGGTTTTGATGTCACAGAAACCGGTTCCTGTGATGTATTATTTTCCAACAAGGGAGTAGGTACAGTTACCTCATCAAGTTCTACTTTCCTCCCACTCACTTCTTTCGAGAGAAACTCCTTCTCGAGATAGGATCCATTCTTAGCAACGAATGTCTTGCCTTCGGATCTGTGATAGAAGGTGTACCCAACTGTCTCCTTTGGGTATCCTATGAAGACACATTTCTCCGATTTGGGTTCGAGCTTATCAGGTTGAAGCTTTTTCACATAAGCATCGCAACCCCAAACTTTAAGAAACGGCAACTTTCGTTTCTTGCCAAACCATAGTTCATAAGGTGTCGTCTCAACGGATTTCGACGGTGCCCTATTTAACGTGAACGTGGCTGTCTCTAGAGCATAACCCCAAAACGATAGCGGTAAATCTGTAAGAGACATCATAGACCGCACCATATCAAGTAAAGTACGATTCGACGTTCGGACACACCATTACTGTTGTGGTGTTCCGTGGCGTGAGTTGCGAAACTATTCCACATTGTTTTAAGTGTAGACCAAACTCGTAACTCAAATATTCTCCTCCACGATCAGATCGTAGAAACTTTATTTTCTTGTTACGATGATTTTCAACTTCACTCTGAAATTCTTTGAACTTTTCAAATGTTTCAGACTTATGTTTCATTAAATAGATATACCCATATCTGCTTAAATCATCTGTGAAGGTGAGAAAATAACGATATCCGCCACGAGCCTCAACATTCATTGGACCACATACATCTGTATGTATGATTTCCAACAAATATGTTGCTCTCTCCATAGTACCGTAGAACGGCGTTTTGGTCATCTTGCCCATGAGGCACGGTTCGCAAGTACCAAGTGATTCATAATCAAGTGGTTCCAAAAGTCCATCAGTATGGAGTTTCTTCATGCGCTTTATACCGATATGACCCAAACGGCAGTGCCACAAATAAGTTGCACTATCATTATCAACTCTGCATCTTTTGGCTTCAACACTATGAATATGTGTATCACTACTATCGAGATTCATCAAAAATAGACCACTCTTCAGGGGTGCATGACCATAAAAGATATTACTCATATAAATAGAACAACCATTATTCTCTGATTTAAATGAATAACCGTCTCGCATCAAACAAGATCCAGATATAATGTTCATGCTCAACGCGGCACCAAATAACAATTATTTAGGTCTAATACTAATCCCAAGGTAGATGTAGAGGTAGCATGCCGACCGCGATCACATCGACTTTGGAACCGCTTTCCCACGCGCATCGTCACCTCGTCCTTTGCCGTTGTTAAGCAATCCGTAGTCCCTGCTTTGAGTTGCAAATATTAGCAATGTAACCAGATCAAATACCAGTGCTCTCGCGAGCTCTAGTAAGGTACACATCAATAACATGTATATCACATATACCTTTGTTCACTTTGCCATCCTTCTTATCCGCCAAATACTTGGGGCAGTTCCGCTTCGGTGGACCAGTCCGCTTGCGGAGAAGCACTCGATTTGTGCTTAGGTCCGACTTGGGTTTCTTCTCTTGAGCAACAACTTGTTTGATGTTCTTCTTGAAGTTCCCTTCTTCTTCCCTTTGCCCTTTTCTTGAAACTAGTGGTCTTGTTAACCATCAACACTTGATGCTCCTTCTTGATTTCTACCTCCGCAGCTTTTAGCATTGCGAAGAGCTCGAATCGCCTTATCCATCCCTTGCATATTATAGTTCATCACGAAGCTCTTGTAGCTTGGTGGAAGTGATGGGAGAATTCATCAATGACGCTATCATCCGGAAGAGTAACTCCCAGTTGAATCAAGTGTTTACAATACCCGGACATCTTGAGTATGTGCTCACCGACGTAACTATTCTCCTCCATCTTGCAGCTATAGAACTTATTGGAGACTTCATATCTCTCAATCCGGCATTCTTCGGAATATCAACTTCAACTCTGAAACATCTCATATGCTCCATGACGTTCAAAACGTCGTTGAAGTCCCGGTTCTAAGCCGTAAAGCATGGCACATTGAACTATCGAGTAGTCATCGGCTTTGCTCGCCAGACGTTCTTAACGTCGTCGGTTACAGTCGGCAAGAAGCAGTTCGGCACCCAGCGGTGCTTCCAGACGTAATTTTTCAGTGCAGCAATGAGGATAATCCTCAAATTACGGACACAGTCCGCGTAGTTACTACCATCATCTTTCAACTTAGCTTTCTCAAGGAACGCATTAAAATTCAACGGAACAACAAAGACGGGCCATCTATCTACAAACAACATAGACAAGCAAGATACTATCGGTACTAAGTTCATGATAAATTTTAGTTCAATTAATCATATTACTCAAGAACTCCCACTTAGATGACATCTCTCTAGTCATCTAAGTGATCACGTGATCCAAATCAACTAAACCATAACCGATCATCACGTGATATGGAGTAGTTTTCAATGGTGAACATCTTATGTTGATCATATCTACTATATGATTCACGCCGACCTTTCGGTCTCCGTGTTCCGAGGCCATATCTGCATATGCTAGGCTCGTCAAGTATAACCTGAATATTCTGCGTGTGCAAAACTGGCTTGCACCCGTTGTAGATGGACGAGAGCTTATCACACCCGATCATCACGTGGTGTCCAGGCACGACGAACTTTGGCAACGGTGCATACTCGGGAGAACACTACTTGATAATTTTAGTGAGAGATCATCTTAAAATGCTACCGTCAATCAAAGCAAGATAAGATGCATAAAGGATAAACATCACATGCAATCAATATAAGTGATATGATATGGCCATCATCTTCTTGTGCTTGTGATCTCCATCTCCAAGCACCATCATGATCACCATCGCCACCGGCGCGACACCTTGATCTCCATCGTAGCATCGTTGTCGCCACGCCATCTATTGCTTCTCGACTATCGCTACCACTTAGTGATAAAGTAAAGCAATTACGTATGCTTGCATTTCATACAATAAAGCGACAACCATATGGCTCTGCCGATTGCCGATAACTTCGGTTACAAAACATGATCATCTCATACAATAAAATATAGCATCATGTCTTGGCCATATCACATCACAACATGCCCTGCAAAAACAAGTTAGACGTCCTCTACTTTGTTGTTGCAAGTTTTACGTGGCTGCTACGGGCTTAAGCAAGAACCAATCTCACCTCACGATCAAAACCACAACGATAGTTTGTCAAGTTGATGTTGTTTTAACCTTCGCAAGGACCGGGCGTAGTCACACTCGGTTCAACTAAAGTTGGGAAACCGACACCCGCTAGTCACCGTGTGCTAAGCACGGTGGTAAACCAGTCTCGCGTAAGCGTCTGCGTAATGTCGGTCCGGCCGCTTCATCCAACAATACCGCCAACCAAAGTATGACATGCTTGGTAAGCGGATGACTTATATCGCCCACAACTCACTTGTGTTCTACTCGTGCATATAACATCAAACCATAAAAACCTAGGCTCTGATACCACTGTTGGGGAACGTAGTAATTTCAAAAATTTCCTACACACACGCAAGATCATGGTGATGCATAGCAACGAGAGGGAGAGTGTTGTCTCGTACCCTCGTGAGACCGAAGCGGAAGCGTTGACACAACGAGAGGAAGTAGTCGTCGTCCTCCGGTCCAACCGATCCAAGCACCGTTACTCGGCACCTCCGAGTTCTTGACACGCGTACAGCTCGATGACGCACCTTGATCTCCAATCCAAGAGAGGCTCCGAGGGGAGTTCCACAAGACGACGGCGTGGTGACGATCTTGATGTTCTCCTGTCGCAGGGCTTCGCCTAAGCACCGCTACAATATGACCGAGGTGTAATATCGTGGAGGGGGGCACCGCACACGGCTAAGGAACGATCTCAATGATCAACTTGTGTGTTCTAGGGTGCCCCCTACCCCCGTATATAAAGGAGGGAGGGAGGAGGTGGCCGGCCAAGGGGGGCGCGCCATAGGGGAGGGGGAAACCTACTCCAAGTAGGTTTCCCCCCTTTTCCTTATCTTATTTGGAGGGGGAAGGAAAGAGTACTAGTATTAGGAATAAGTACTAGTAGTAGTAATAGGAAGAGGGGAAGGAGAAAGGAAAGGGGCCGCCCCTCCCAATTCGGATTAGGCTGGGGCGCGCCCCCCTTTTCCTTCTCCTTCTTCCTATATGGGCCCAATAAGGCCCATATACCTCCCGGGGTTCCGTAACCTCCGGAGCTCCAAACTTCTCCGGAACCTTTCCGGTGTCCAAATATATCCGTCCAATATATCAATCTTTATGTCTCAACCATTTCGAGACTCCTCGTCATGTCCGTGATCATATCCGGACTCAACAACCTTCGTACATCAAAATACATAAACTCATAATATAACCGCCATCGAAACCTTAAGCGTGCGGACCCTACGGTTCGAGAACAATGTAGACATGACCAAGACACGTCTCGGTCAATAACCAATAGCGGGACCTGGATGCCCATATTGGTTCCTACATATTCTACGAAGATCTTTATCGGTCGGACCGCATAACAACATACGTTGTTCCCTTTGTCATCGGTATGTTACTTGCCCGAGATTCGATCGTCGGTATCCAATACCCGTTCAATCTCGTTACGGCAAGTCTCTTTACTCGTTCCGTAATACATCATCTCACAACTAACTCATTAGTTGAAATGCTTGCAAGGCTTAAGTGATGTGTATTACCGAGAGGGCCAGAGATACCTCTCCGACATTCGAGTGACAAATCCTAATCTCGAAATACGCCAACTCAACAAGTACCTTCGGAGACACCAGAGAGCACCTTTATAATCACCCGATTCGTTGTGACGTTTGGTAGCACACAAAGTGTTCCTCCGTAAACGGAGTTGCATAATCTCATAGTCATAGGAACATGTATAAGTCATGAAGGAAGCAATAGCAACATACTAAGCGATCGTGTGCTAAGCTAACGGAATGGGTCATGTCAATCGATCATTCAACTAATGATGTGACCTTGTTAATCAAATAACAACTCCTTGTTCATGGTTAGGAAACATAACCATCTTTGATTAACAAGCTAGTCAAGTAGAGGCATACTAGTGACACACTGTTTGTCTATATATTCACACATCTATTATGTTTCCGGTTAATACAATTCTAGCATGAATAATAAACATTTATCATGATATGAGGAAATAAATAATAACTTTATTATTGCCTCTAGGGCATATTTCCTTCACAGGGGGCCCACGAGGTAGGGGGCGCGCCCAGGGGGGCGCCCCCCACCCTCGTGAGCAGGGTGTGGGCCCCCTGGCCTTCATCTTTGGTGACGTTTTTTCTTTATTTATTTTAAGGTGTTCCGTGGAGTTTCAGGACTTTTGGAGTTGCACAGAATAGTCCTTCAATATTTGCTCCGTTTCGGCCCGAATTCCAGTTTGCCGGCATTCTCCTCTTCATGTAAACCTTGTAAAATAAGAGAGAATAGCCATAAGTATTGTGACATAACGTGAAATAACAACCCATAATGCAATAAATATCGATATAAAAGCATGATGCAAAATGGACGTATCAACTCCCCCAAGCTTAGACCTCGCTTGTCCTCAAGCGAAAAGCCGATAACAATAAATATGTCCTCATGTTTAGAGGTAGAGGCGTCGATAAAAATAAATACGGACATGAAGGCATCATGATTACTTCAACAGCAACATATATGAATTTTGTCATATGATTACTTATGTTCTAGTGATGATCTTTTCACAAAGCCAAAATATGAATCAGAAACTTTGTTGGGCACCAACAATTATAATCTCAGTCATTTAAGCAATTGAAATTTATCATAACATCGGAAAGAGTCTATGTCAGAGCTTAAAAGCAAGTCCACATACTCAACTATCACTTAGTCCTTCATAATTGCTAACACTCACGCGATACTTGTGGTTACAGAGTTTTAATCGGACACAAAGAAAGATAGGGGCTTATAGTTTTTGCCCCACAACCTTTTACCTCAAGGGTAATGTCAACAATAATAATTCACGCTCCCCCACATCCAATTAGATATATATATCATGTTCTTTCCAACATGCTGAGCTTGCCAAAGGATAAAATGAAAAAGGAAGGGTGAAGATCACCGTGACTCTTGCATAGGGTAGAGGATAAGAATAAAAGATAGGCCCTTCGCGGAGGGAAGCAGAGGTTGTCATGCGCGTTTAGGGTTGATGCACAAAATCTTAATACAAAAGAACATCACTTTACATTGCCCCTTGCATGTGAACCTTTATTATGCAGTCTGTCGCTTTTATTGCGTCCACAACAAGTTCGTGCAAAGTTTATTTTCTCCGCACTAATAAGTCATGCATATTTAGAGAGCAATTTTTTTATTGCTTGCACCGATGACAACTTACTTGAAGGATCTTACTCAATCCATTGGTAGATATGGTGGACTCTCATGGCAAAACTGGTTTAAGGGTATTTGGAAGCACAAGTAGTATTTTTACTTAGTGCTAAGAATTGGCTAGCATGAGGGGGAAAGGCAAACTCAACACGGTAGAGGAACCATGACAACATACTTTATCTCAGATATAAGAAAACATAACTCATTATGTTGTCTTCCTTGTCCAACATCAACTCTTTAACATGTCATATTTTAATGAGTGCTCCCAATCATAAAAGATGTCAATGATAATATATCTATATGTGAAACCTCTCTTTCCTTATTACTTCCTATTAATTGCAACGATGACCAAAGCTATATTTGCCAACTCCCAACAACTTTTAATCATCATACTTTTTCTATGTGGAGTCACTACTTTCAATAAGATCAATATGAACTCTTTGATTCCTTCTATTCTTTTTCTTCTAATCACCCAAGATCATGGAAAAATAATCGAGCCCTTGACTCAACACTAATCTTTATTATATAGCTCACGGACTCGATTACAAACAAGGATCATAAAGCAAAACTCAAAACTAGATCATGCCATGACTTTATTCTACTAAATCAAGATACTACTAATAAGATCGAACTAAGAAAAACGGTAAAGATAGGAGTTGTGATGGTGATACGATACCAGGGCACCTCCCCCAAGCTTGGCAGTTGCCAAGGGGAGTGCCCATACACAGATGATTATGTCTCCTTCTTTGTTGTTGGCGTAATATTCTTGGTGATGACGCCCCCTAGGATTTCAACAGGCAAATTGTGTTGCAGAATAGGTTCCTGTTTAAAGAATACTTCATCTATTTCCCTTCTTTCATTCATGAACATATCATTTTCATGGTCTAGCAAATAGTGTTCTAAAGGATCACCAGGAGGTACAGCTATAGAGGCAAGACCAATAATTTCATCCTTACTAGGCAATTCTTCCTCACGATGTTGTTTACTAAATTTAGAAAAATTAAACTCATGAACCATATCATCCAAGCCAACAGTAACAACATTCTTTTTGCAATCCATCGTAGCATTAACGGTACGCAAGAAGGGTCTACCAAATATAATGGGACAAAAGCTATCTTGTGGAGAACCAAGAACAAGAAAATCAGCGGGATATTTGGTTTTCCCACACAAGACTTCAACATCTCTAACAATTCCCATTGGAGATATAGTATCTCTATTGGCTAGTTTAATTGTAACATCAATATCTTCTAACTCAGCAGGTGCAATCTCATGCATAATTTCTTTGTATAAGTTAATGGGTATAACACTAGCACTAGCACCCATACCACATAAGCCATGATAACAATAATCTCCTATTTTCACAGAAATAACAGGCACGCCTACCACAGGTCTATGTTTATCTCTATCACAGGGTTTAGCAATTCTAGCAGTTTCACCAGTGAATTGAATAACATGCCCATCAATATTATCAGACCAAAGATCTTTAATAATAGCAACATTGGGTTCTACTTTGACTTGCTCAGGAGGTGTATAAGTCCTAGTATTGCTTTTACGAACAACCGTTGAAGCTTTAGCATGATCCTTCATTCTAACAGGGAAAGGAGATTTCTCAACATAAGAAGTAGGAACAATAGGATCATTATAAGTGACAATCTTTTCTTAAACTTTAATAGGTGTAGCTACTTTTACTTCTATGGGAGGATGATATTTAAACCACTTCTCCTTGGGAAGATCAACATAAGTAGCAAAAGATTCACAGAAAGAAGCTACTATCTCAGAGTCAAGTCCATATTTAGTGCTAAACTTACGAAAAATATCGGTATCCATAAAAGATTTAACACAATCAAACTTAGGTGTCACACCTGACTCCTTACCTTCGTCAAGGTCCCAATCTTCAGAGTTGCTTTTGATTCCATCCAATAAATTCCATTTAAATTTAATAGTCTTCATCATAAAAGAGCCAGCACAAGAAGTATCGAGCATTTTGCGATTGTTATCAGAAAGCCGAGCATAAAAACTTTGAATAATTACTTCTCTTGGGAGCTCATGATTGGGGCATGAATATACCATTGATTTAAGCCTCCCCAAGCTTGAGCGATGCTTTCTCCTTTGCGAGGCCAAAAATTATATATATAATTGCGATCACGATGAACAAGATGTATAGGGTAATACTTTTGATGAAATTCCAATTTCAATCTTTTATAGTTCCATGATCTTGTATCATCACATAGCCTATGCCATGTCAATGTGTCTCCTTACACAGATAAAGGGAAAGCCTTCCTTTTAACGGCATCATCGGGTACACCTACAAGCTTAAATAGTCCACAAATATCATCCACAAAGCGTAGATGTTCGTCGGGATGCTTTGTTCCATCTCCTGCGAAAGTGTTAGCTAGCAGTTTTTCCATCATACCTGAAGGAATCTGAAAAGAAGTTTCATTTTAAATAGGTTCAGTTGGTTGAGGAGCAACGCTTGGCTCAACAGGACGGGGTGAAGATACCCCAAACAAGCCCCTCAAGCAATTACTTTCCATAGTAACAAGCGACAGAAAATTTCAGCACACTAAATAAATTTTTCCTTACCAAATTCCACCTACCAAAGGCGCTTCACTCCCCGGCAACGGCGCCAGAAAAGAGTCTTGATGACCCACAAGAATAGGGGATCTATGATAGTCCTTTCGATAAGTAAGAGTGTCGAACCCAACGAGGAGCAGAAGGAAATGATAAGCGGTTTTCAGCAAGGTATTCTCTGCAAGTACTGAAATAAGTGGTAACAGATAGTTTTGTGATAAGATAAATGGTAACGAGCAACAAGTAACAAAAGTAAATAAAGTGCAGCAAGGTGACCCAATCCTTTTTGTAGCAAAGGAAAAGCCTGGACAAACTCTTATAATAGGAAAAGCGCTCCCGAGGAGACATGGGAATATCGTCAAGCTAGTTTTCATCACGCTCATATGATTCGCGTTCGATACTTTGATAATTTGATATGTGGGTGGACCGGTGCTTGGGTACTGCCCTTACTTGGACAAGCATCCCACTTATGATTAACCTTTATTGCAAGCATCCGCAACTACAACAAAAGTATTAAGGTAAACCTAACCATAGCATGAAACATATGGATCCAAATCAGCCCCTTACGAAGCAACGCATAAACTAGGGTTTAAGCTTCTGTCACTCTAGCAACCCATCATCTACTTATTACTTCCCAATGCCTTCCTCTAGGCCCAAATAATGGTGAAGTGTTATGTAGTCGACGTTCACATAACACCACTAGAGGTTATACAACATACATCTTATCAAAAATATCGAACGAATACCAAATTCACATGACTACTAATAGCAAGACTTCTCCCTTGGCCTCAGGAATAACTACTCACAAAACATATTCATGTTCATAATCAGAGGGGTAATATTGTGCATAAAGGATCTGAGCATATGATCTTCCACCAAATAAACCAACTAGCATCAACTACAAGGAGTAATCAACAGTACTAGCAACCTACTAGCACCAATCCCGGACTTGGAGACAAGAATTGGATACAAGAGATGAACTAGGGTTTGGAGATGAGATGGTGCTGGTGAAGATGTTGATGGAGATTGCCCTCTCCCGATGAGAGGAGCGTTGGTGATGACGATGGTGATGATTTCCCCCTCCCGGAGGGAATTGTCTTCGTCAGAACAGCTCTGCCGGAGCCCTAGATTGGTTCCGCCAAGGTTCCGCCTCGTGGCGGCGGAGTCTCGTACCGAAAGGTTCTCTCCTATTTTTTTCTCATCGAAAGACTTCATATGGGAGAAGATGGGCGCCGGAGAGCCACCAGGGGGGCCATGAGGTAGGGGGGCGCGCCCAGGTGGGGGCGCGCCCCCCACCCTCGTGAGCAGGGTGTGGGTCCCTGACCTTCATCTTTGGTGATGATTTTTCTTTATTTATTTTAAGGTGTTCCGTGGAGTTTCAGGACTTTTGGAGTTGCACAGAATAGTCCTTCAATATTTGCTCCTTTTCCATTTCGAATTCCAGCTGCCGGCATTCTCCTCTTCATGTAAACCTTGTAAAATAAGAGAGAATAGCCATAAGTATTGTGACATAACATGAAATAACAGCCCATAATGCAATAAATATCGATATAAAAGCATGATGCAAAATGGACGTATCAACATCCTAGTCAATAAACAAGCGAGTAATTAGGGGTGCGTGATATGCGGGCGGTTAGCAGCGGGCCAAAATGGTCATATGTCGACCGTGAGATTATACTAGAATCGACGTTAGTCGTGTGGTCCAACGTCAGCTTCTAATCAGATTATTGATTAGCAGCGTTTCTCAAAGTAAAATTGACACAGAGAAGTATGATTGGATAGCTTTTTTATTTAGGATTCATCAGTTGTACATACGAAAAGGACGCCCTCCTATTTATATAACTACTAGCTAATTATCTGTGCATTGTAGGGGGGCATGTATATTCTAGCGGTTCAACATCTATCGTGTCCGATATAAATCTTACACGGATTGTATTCTAGATTTTGGTAAGATTTGATTCGATTTGAGTACAGGTAGGGGAAAGGAACGGAATTTTTTGATTTAGTTGAGATTTTGGTAAGATTTAATTTGGGTGGTAAGAGAAGGCAAAGAAAGTTTGATTTAGTCGAGGTTTTGATAAAATTTGATTTGAATTAATCGAGTTAATGCAGAACATGAGAATGGAGTCAAGGGGAAAGGGATATATGAACGTACAATCATCAACTTCCCTTTAATAAAAGAGATAGGGGGCGAGGGATAAGTGTCCACATTAAGTTAAGTTGGAAAACATTTGGCCAAAGGGGGGAGAGGTGGCCGATTTAGGCCCACCAGCTTTAAATAGCCCGTCAGTTTCCTAAGAGCATCTATAGCCGATCCATCAAATATCACCGCTCAAATCCTCAAAACCCATACATTCTCGTGCAACGTATAAATAAAGCAAACGTAGTTCATCAAGATCACATACAGAGCATAGGGATAGTTCATCATACAGGCCATCGGGCTATCAAAAATTGGCATGTTCTAAATACTAGAGTGGCAAGTGGCTAGGGTTTAGTCCAGATACGGAAAGGAGGGGGTATTTATGGGGTTGGGGTGGGCCGGTTGTGCTGGATCCGATGTGCAAACGCATCCCGGTGCACCCGAACCTCTCCATATCCACCCCAGATAGGGCTGTGTTTGAGAGGTGCCAGGCAATCCGAACGTAGAGGGGTTGATTGATGGGTCTGACTGAGTTGAGTTTTTGTGACCGATCAATGACTTGGCTGCCCGCATGGACATACAGTGACAATTTGAGGGGTCCGACTTTTTTTTTTCGAGGAATTAGAGGGATCCGACTATAGATGCTCGAACAAGGAGACCAAACCCAACCATTGAACTGGATCCAGGAAGTTGGAAGATCGACTGACGTCAATTTTTTAAGGCAGCTTACGAATGTCGCCGAAAAATATATGAAAATGTAGTAATTTCCGTAGAGAAAGAAAACGGTTATTGCACACGTGTCTAGCGGGCAAGGCGAGCACTTCCGGAAAGCGACTGCGTGCATGCAGCTCCGGCCGGCGACGTCATGCATGCACATACGGCTGGCTGCCGCCGGCCTGCGTGCGTACTTGGCGCGTCGTGTCGAGCGAGCGGAGGCGCCGGCCGCACGGAGGCCTGACTCGGCGTAGCGTACCCGAGTCGGTTGCGACGGATCGATGAATGTCCGTGCCCTTTGCATGCCGTACCTGCCCTGGTAAATTGCGACCGATCAATGCGATGGCCCGGCCGGCCGTGTGGTACGCACGGTACAGTGGCCTGGGCACGCACTCGGGGAGAAAAAAAGAACGTACACCCATGAAACGTCGCGATACAGAGGTGCACCACGTACCAGTGTACCTCTACATCTACAATTACCAACTCGTGTTGGTACGTGCATGATGATGATGCACCTAGCTAGACTAGACGCTGCTGTACTACTCATCAACGTGCACGCCGGCCGATGCCCGTGCATTCTGTTAAATTGAACCACTGTGCGGGCTGCCAACGTCCATGTTATGTAATGTACTCAACGAGAAAGAGATCGTACTGGTAGTTTAAGTGTGTAGTTTCCAGCAAAATTACCGCTATTTTTTACTGGAGGAGGAAGGCTGCTGCGGTCGTATGATCAGAAATCAAAGGGAGCAGTGTATAGCTAGCGAGCATCAAAAGGAAGAAAAGACCAAACGAAAGGAGCAAACCAGATGAAAATGAGTGTATGCAGGAGCGGTGAAAGTAGACAGGAAAGGGACTGGAAACAGAATTACATCCAAGCATCCAGCCTTGCATCTACGTTGCCTCAAGAGCTGCTTTGCTCGCTTTCTCCGGTTTTTCGTGGGCATCGGCCGGCTTTCCCTTTCGGAGCCGCGCGACTCTCCACGCATCGAATCCATCACAAACCATGTATATACTCCTCCCACTGCCATGCAGTAGATGCATGCGTATATCGAGGTGTGCTCGTGTACGTATGTACGTCGACGACAAAAAACACAACGGATATGTATGGAGAGATGCCTACGTGAAGCTTTCTTTCGATGGAGCTCATCTCAGACCTCCCCCAATGCACTAATGCTAAGATGAGGTGCTAAGCACATTAAAAAGCTAAGCAACTAAAGTCCCCAATGCAAAGGTGTTTAACTTGTGTAGCTAAGCATCCTTCATTTAATGATTTAGCCACTAAAGTTGTCCATCTATTGGTGGGCTTCTTTCATTTAAGTATTTCCCCTAGGTTTCCGCGCTTGGCATTGTTTCTTCCTGGGGTCATCACATCCATTTATCTCCTCTTAATTACCTTGTCACATCATCTTTTTTGTCCATATGGCAGCCTTAGCACCTGTACAAGGTGGAGCATTGGGAGGGGCCTCATGGAGTCAAAGAAGGGAAAGAGGCAGGCTTAGGTGCGGTTCACGAGGAAAAAGACGCAGGGGCTTAGCTTAGGTATGTACTTCTTGACAGATCGATGGTCACGCGAACTTTGCCATCGCATCGCCACAGCTTGGATGGAGCTGTATCTTTAGGCCAACTCTATCCCTGAAACCGGTTAGAGACTAAAAGTCCGGTTTTACTTTTCTGATCGAGACCTGGCGATCCCTTAAACCTTAGGCTTCTCATCATAGTGAAGAGTATCATATACTATATCATGCATACTATCATAAAGTAGTATCATAGCTCACGATATTTATTGCCTTGCATGACACAAAGTAATATAGCATTTAACATGATATGGTATCTACCTATGTTACTCTAATCCTATCTTTTTTTTTAATTGCGTGCCACATGAGCATGTTTGCTAGTCCCGAGTGCATGTTACCGGTATTGTTACCCCCACTATGACCAGCCTTACAGTAAAACTTTTACCATATTGTTTATCCGGCGTCTATATTTACCTCGCCGCTCGGCGATCGAGTACGAAATATCTCCACGCCTCATATGCCTCTCCTCCTCCCCAATCCCCGCCACCAGTCAATTCCCCGATGTTACCCATCGGTCCCCCCCCCTTCCCTAATGGCCGGATCCCGTAGCCACCAGTCCCCGCCACCACAAGCGCAGCATGGGCGCGTCCTCAAGCCGCCGCCGCGACAATGCAGCCCTGTCCCGCCGGCTCGCCAGCTACCTGGATCTCCTCGCGTCGTGGCAGCCACAGAGGAAGTACCTCGGCGTTCAGCAGCGGATGTGGGGGACGTGGATGGCCGAGATCAGCGACCGGGCACCCACAGGAAGCACTGGCTCGGGTCCTTCCACACCGTCGAGCTCACCGCCCGTGAGTACGACCACTGGTAGGTCCGACTTCACGGCGCCGATGGCCGCCTCAACTTCCCGTGGGGCGAGATGCCGCTGCTGCCGGGAGTGGTGACTGTTGCGGTGGCTCGGGAAGGCCGGCGGGGGAGGAAGCGGATCGCGGTGGAGGCCGTCGATGAGGAGTACATGGCGGACCTCCGCCGCCAGTACCCTGGGCTGGTGGAGGCGAAGCACAAGATCTTCGGCGAGCGCGCGGCCGGCGAGCGCGTGTGGGGAGGTTATCGTCCTCTAAAGCGACGAGGATGACGGCGGCAAAGGAGGCGGCGCCGACAAAGACTTTGACTTTGAAGAATGGCGGAGGATCTTCCCCGACTCCGGCGATGATGTCATAGGGCCTGACCCCAGGAGCGATGTGATTTCTAGGGCGGAGTGGCTCGCCTGGCCGAGTCCAACCGATCAGTAAGGTTTTGGATTGACTAGGCTTCCGTGGTTATTAATGTAAATTATGTGTCAAATTAGACTATGCTTCGGTGGTTGTTTAAAATTGAATCTTTGTTCATTACATTCAAATTTGCTTTTTACTCCGTTAAATTTAGGGATCAGATAGAACCAACCAATAGCGGAGTAAATATACTCCACTAAATTTACTCCGTCGTTTTCCTCCTCTATTTTTAGGGATTGGCTAGAGTTGGCCTTAGCTCGTGATCTGGTGGATTCGAGAAGAAATATCAATGCGCATATGCACATGCATGTCTCGAGGTAGCGGAGCTGTAGTATCTAGGGTCTCCTGAGTACTACTCCCTCCGCCCCGAATTATATGTTGAAAAATGGATAGAAGTGGATGTATATAAAATTAAAAATACGTCTAGATACATCTATTTCTATGACAAATAATTCCGGGCCGAGAGAGTACTAACCAAGAACCGCATAAAACAGCTTGATTAAAAATAGAAAAATTCCGTAACTAACAATGTCATATGATATGTATTTTTTGCAGGAGGTGACACACCAAAATCTAGGACAAGTAGAAGGAAACAAGAAGTATATAGTATTGCTCTTTTTTTTTACTTCACATATTAGATTTGTCCAATATATTGCACATCATCCATTTGGCAGCATTGGCCGTTACTTTTGTATAAATATATGATAAAAACTTTTATAGCGTGGAACTTTGTTTTGAATAACTTAATGTTAAGAACAACCGTAGAACAAGCAAGTCAACTGCAAAAAAAAAATCTGAAGTCATGCATGTCGTTTGGAATGAGCATATCATATGAGGCTTAATTTCTCTTAAATTGGTGACGTACAGTACAAAGATTATAATAGATGAACAATGTAATTTTTGACTGAAATTTTAGCTTAATTTTGTCATTGTATTTATTTTAGCAAAAAAAAAAAACATTTGTCAGATATACTCCCAGATCTACTCTGGCACCCGAATTAATTAAATTAGAATCAGTACTGCATTGCACAGGCTCATGGTAGTCAATGCCGCACCACAGATTAGTCCACCCCCATCCGTGGTTAACAGCAGCTAGTGGAGTTTAACTAGTGTTCTCAAACCTGAGATTGGTCGATCACATGCATGGACATGCACGTACCGATGCACGTGTGATGCCCCAAAACATTCAGCTAATCTACGTACGGTTGATGACTGATCGAGTAGATTAAATATAACTGGCATGCAGAATCAACCATCAGATGGAACAATTAGCAGTAGCAAACGCCAAATCGGTTGCCCCGAGGAAAGGGGAAGGAGATCGCTGTTAAAAAAGCTGTCACCTAAAAAGGCCTCGAGATCGCTATAATTAACAATGTTGTTTTCTTTTAGGCGCTAAGCACGAGAGACATGCATGTTTGTTAATGCACAGAGAGCATCTTTTGAGATCGTCCGATGGCTGATCGCCCTTTGCACCATGTTGCTCAGTACGAGTACTGCTCGAGTATATTAGCAGCATTAACCATTCAAAAACGAGATGTTTCTTTTTTCAGAAAAACTTGCAATCTGTTCATCTTTAGTAATGATAGTACGACGAACACTATAAATAATACTCCCTCCATTCCATAATGTAGTGCGCTCGCACTTTCCGAGATCCAAATTTGACCATAAATTTAACCAACAAGACCGACTGCAGCGCGAGCAAAAGTTATACCACTGAATTTGTATGTTCGATATAATTCAGTGGTACAATTTTTGTTCCAACCGTAATAGGTCTCGTTAGTTAAATTTATGGTCAAATTTGAATCTCGAGAAGCGCAAGCACACTGTATTGTGGAATGGAGGGAGTAAAACTTACCCCCAGATCCGTAGACCACCTAGCGACGACTACAATCACTGAAGCGAGTCAAAGGCACGCCACTGTCATCGTCCCTCCCTCGCCGGAGCCGGGTAAACCTTGTTGTAGTAGACAGTCGGGAAGTCGTCGTGCTAAGACCACATAGAACCAATGCACCAGAACAGTAACCGCCACGGATGAAGAGTGTAGATCCAACCTGAAGACAAAAGAACATAGACCAACGAGGAAATGATCCGAACAATTCCACCAAAGACAGATCCGCCGGAGACAAAGATCCACACGCCCACTGACAGTGCTAGACGCATCAACGAAACGAGGACTAAGCGAGGAGACCTTTATTTTATCTTCAGGGAGCCGCCGCCGTTTTGCCTTCCTGAGCAGGAAACAAACCCTAACAAAACTCGAAAAAATATCTAAAAACGAAGCCCTCCAACCGGCAAGGGCGATGATCCACTCTTCCCCCATAGCCCTAAGGCCACCTGAGGCGGGATGGACCAGCGACGGCACCGGCGGGATGCAGAGAAACCCTAATGAGATGGCTTTTTATTTAGTCAATTTTAAAATGTGCATTCCTATTTCTCGTAAAGAAAAAAAAGTATTCCCTATTGTCACCGGTTGTAATGTTTTTCCTATGTGACACTTCCATACAATTTTGGCACCAACCCTGTTAGGTGTGGCATGAAAAGTCTATTTTATTGTTTTAGCCACTTAGTAGTATTGTGTTTGCTAGAAAAGGGTTACAGCATTGTCTAAAAAAGGTAATAATATTGTGAAAGTGGCGGGGGTGGAGGTTTCACTAATATAGATTCTCCAGCAAATGCCATGAGTTGTTAAGCTAGTCTGGTCATCCAAATTCCTAGGGCTCCGAAATTGCAAATTTTCATATTTATTTAGTGGTGTATGTATTTCCTTTTATTACTATGTTTTTTAATTCCTATAGCAAATCTTTGAATCATCAAATTGACATGATTGTCAATATAAAACAGAGGATTACCTAACAAAATATAAAGGTAGTCGTTTGGATGGAACGTGAGAAACGTGCGTTCATTTACCGGATTAAGTTTTTAAAGAGGTTTGAGTTGTTGTTCAAATTCCTATTCAAGAAGTTGAGGTATAGGAATCCATTTCATAGGAATATGGACGCCACCATTACTGTGATCTAACGGCAAAAAAAAAAATAGAAATTTCCAAAGGATTGAAAACATGTACCCCCTCCATCTATATATATAGGGCCTAATGCGTTTTTCGAGACTATATCTGACTATTGATAAGATTAATAGTAAGATGTATAATGTGAAAATTATATCATTGGAAGCTTCTTTCACATATGATTTTTATGGTATGCTTTGTGTAACTTGCATGTCATATATTATTGCTTCAATATACAATCAAAGTTAGCGTCGAAAAACGCATTAGGCTCTATATATATATATGACAAGAGGAAGTAAAAATCTTACCAAATTCCAGCTATCTAAGAGCATAAACAATGGGAACCCCCATTTCCCCCTATACGTCTCGGTGAACAGCCTGCCAGTGTCTGGGTATGAAATAGAGAAAAAAAAAGTCATACAACTGGACTCCTCAAATTGTCCTCGTATATCCGGATTGTCCATGAAGCCTCGTATATCAGGATATAAGGGTATTCCGGCGTGTTCGGGTAGTTCGATTATAGATGCTATAAAGAGGACCAGATTTCTTTCTATCCCACGTTTTAGGTGGCCCTCGATTTTCTGTTAATGACAATATGAGAAGTGCTCCTCCCGCGTTTGAGTACCACTGTGTACATTGCATTTCCACCGCGTTACTTCTAAAATTATAAGAAAAAACAGTGCTCCTGCTGATTCCTTAAAAAAAAAGTGAATGCAGTACAGTGGCCTCGTTGTGATTCTTTTGTCTTTCTTAAAATAACAATGGCGCCTAAATATAATTTATATATGTAACAAAAAAGTAATACTCCCTCCGTTCCTAAATAATTGTCTTTCTAGCCATCTCAAATGGACTACAACATACGGATGTATGTAGATGGCTAGTATGTATGTAGAGTACTAGTAGTGCTGCGCTAGGGATCCGAAGCGTGCCTAGTCAGTGTTGGCCAGGGAATAGGCAAAGCACAGAGGATCGGGAAGGGGGTCTCAGCGGCCTTGAGAGAAGCGAGACATGCTCCTGCTCCTGCTGCTGATTCTGCATTTGCCTTGACCGTGGTGTCTGTCCGTCTCTCTGTCGGCACCAACCTCGAACGCTACACTCTACGACTAGTATACGGATATTCCTACGCCACCCAACGTACTGCGTATACATACACACACGCTGTCGTCACCACGTCACCATCATGCTCCACCGGCGGGTCGACAGGAGGCCCCACACGCCAGGGCCACCCTGTCGCGCAGCTCATGCAAAACGGATTCTCGTTGCGGACTGGGGTCTGGGGTGCAAGGGCAGATTCGTAGTCGTATAGGTAGGGGCTAGTACGTAGGCCACAGCACACACAGGCGTAGTCGCGTAGACTGCAGTGTACTGTACTGTACTGTACTGTAGAGTACAGGCGTGTGCGGGCGTATCTATCCATGCAGTGCAACGGTCGTTTGGTTTGACCGCCAACTCGAAGACTGTAGACTGTGTAGTAGTACGAGGGAAGAAGGACCCGGAGCTGGATTCTTTTTAGCTTTTTTTTTTTGAGACAATTCTTTTTAGCTGCAGTGGCGCGGGCTTCACTTATTGGCTGTCGCAGCATGGGCTTCTGGGCCTGCATTGGTCTGTAAGGCGGTTGACTTACACTTGCTACTGAAAAGCAGCAATATGGCTGGATAAGCCAAGAAATGAGCTTTGATCTCCCCCCAAAAAAGCGAAGAAAAGAGCCTTAAGCCCAATAAGGCCCAAGTGTCAAATCGAATTTACACTGAAAATAGTGGTGTTTTGTCAAAAAAAAAAGATGGTGTACCACAGGTGAGGGGTCTCGGGTATTCTAAAAAAAAGGTGAGGGGTCTCAGGAAAAACAAACATGTTTCCCTCATAAAGGAAAAAAAAAAGTAGTATGTATGAACTGGCGGTGAGTCAACTGCGGCACCGCGTCGGCTCTCACGGACCCAAGGTACGCATACACCCTCGGACATATATGTATCCAGCCGTAAACAATTGTTGAATAAATATAGCGCGTGCCGTGTGCGCGGGGGAGCGGGGATGCCCCTGCCCACCAACACGACATGTACTAGCAGTGGTGGAGCTATGTGTAGTGTTGAGGGGGCCTCTGTCCCCCCCCCCCCCCCACCACCAGCCTTGCACATTTAGTGAAGGAAAATTATTTTGGAGGCTTAAATTATGAATAGTTTAGTCATTTGGCCCCTCCCTGAAGCTGCGTATGTTCTTGTTGCCCCCCCCCCTTTCGATTCTGCTCTACCTCCGCCAGTACTAGTATACATATATTCTTTTGCGAGTCGGTACTAGTATGTGTGTGTGTGTGTGTGTGTGTGTGTGTGTGTGTGTGTGTGTGTGTGTGTGTGTGTGTGTGTGTGTGTGTGTGTGTGTGTGTGTGTGTGTGTGTGTGTGTGTGTGTGTGTGTGTGTGTGTGTGTGTGTGTGTGTGTGTGTGTGTGTGTGATACAAAATTGATGATAATAAGGTACATGTATTCAACCGTAAACAATTATTGAATAAATATTGTGTGGGGATGTGTAGGAGGGAGGGAGTAGGTGTCAAGTGCTTAGGAGATAGATCGATGTTTGGTTTCCTTTCCATCAAGATCAACATTCCGGACAGTTAGTTTGTAGATTAAATAAAACCATACGTAACTTAATAATAGATACTCAACATTGTTGCAGAAACTCGTCGCATTTGCATAGGCAAGGGATACTCCATTTTCTCTTGAAAGTTTTAAGACAGAGGGTGATATTAGATAATGATGTGGTGAGAACCAATAGAGTTTCACAAGAAAGAACATATCATAGAGAAATTCCACTGTCCACCATAAGGCCGTATTTTGAACGTGGAATTGTAAAAACATAAGAAACTGCATTCATTGAAAGTCGTGTCTTGAAAATTTGTACATAAATCTAAAACGTAGGAATCATGTGACAGAGTTGTTTATATACTGCACTGAAAATTTGTAGAAAATTAATTTCGGAGAGAGAGAGAGAGAGAGAGAGAGAGAGAGAGAGAGAGAGACGTGAGGTCTGAGCAATGGTTAAGAATCATCCAAAATGTGAATTAAAGGACGAATTCACATAGGAGCTCTCAAAGCGAATCCTACAACAAATGACACAAAGGAAAATGTCCTATAGAATTCCATTCCTATGATATTCATGTAAATTTCACCCGCTATGCATGTAATTCCTGTAAAACTGACCACATAGGTAATTCCAAGGGAGAATGGAGCCTAAAAATTGGATTGACTCACTTTAAATAAAAAAAATCTCCCAATCTCTTTTCGGCTCATTTCACCCGCTAAAATTACCATATGGTGTTGGAACACTTTACTACCTAACAATTTCTTGAATGACTAAATTGCGCCTAGAAACTTCAAAGGTTTGTATGAGGTATATGTACAAGTTATTGGCATTTTTATTTTGCACTAGTCATATTATAAGACAAAAAAGTTACACAACATATACAGCATAGTAGAAAAAAGAGAGCGAGATTTGACATTTGCGGTGAAGAAACCGACCAGGGTTTTAGCGCTCCACAACACATAAACAAAGCACAGCCCCATTTGGAACATAGGAATTTCATGGGAATGGGATCCTATAGGAATTGTGTTGTGGTGCCCTTTGAATTAAGAATGGCTTTTGAAATTCTCATAGGTATCCTTTCACATTGGATAATTATGAACATTTTTTATTTTTTTATGTTTTTACATTATTTGAAAAGTACAATCCAACATGTGTCTTTGTCTCTCTTCCTCTGTTTTTTTGGGCGATCCCCTCTATCTCTCCTCAAGTAATACTCCCTCAAGATTTCCATTGAGCATCCAAGCAACTATGCTACAGAAAATCATGTATTTTAGATTCCTATGAAAGTTTACACGACATGCTTCCAATTTCTGCAGTATGGGAGCGGCGACAATGATGCGTCGGCGGCTCGTTCCGGCGGCCCCGGGGAAGGCAAGCACTGCCCTGAAAGAAGAAGAAAACAGTACGTATCACAGATGTGTCTCACTCGGCTGATATGCAGTTACGACGATCCTGCGCGTGCGTAGAGATGAGCACTGCCCTTCATCACAGTCTGACTCGGAAAGCGACCGCGTGCAGCTCCGGCCGGCCGGCGACGTCATGCATGCGCATACGGCGGCCTGCGCGCGTACTTGGCGCGTCGTGTCGAGCAGGCGGAGGCGCCGGCCGCCGGGAGCCCTGCATCTGCATGCCCACCGGTGGGCGGTGGCTACGGGCGCGGTACGCACTTGGCGACTGAGTCGGCCCGATGAATGTCCGTGCCCTCGCAGTACCTTGCACGTACCTGGATTGCTCGCGACCGATCAATGGCGGTGTGCAACAGTGGCGCGCACTCGAAGATTAAAGCGACGTACTGTACGTGGTAAATCCATGAGACGTCGCGACACCAACGTGCACCTAGTACGTGCGTGCCGCTACAAAGTCGTGTTGGTACGTGCATGATGCACCTAGACTAGACGCTGCTGTACTACGCATCCCTTAACAGAACCACTGTGCTGCTGTACTACGCATCCCTTAACTGAACCACTGTGTTGCTGTGCTGCTGTCGTGCCTGCCTGCTCATCGGGCAGGAGGCCGGTGTACATCTCACATGATAAAAAGTGTTGGCGGCTCATGTGTGTCGACTCGTAGTTGGTCAAAGAGAATGGCTTGTCGCCTGATTAGCTATTATTTACCTACTACTACTACTGTAGTTGTTAGCAAATTTCCAACAAAATGACTGCCACTCTTCTTTTTTCCTTTTTTTTTTACTGGAGAAGCATGGCTGCTGCGGCGGTCATATGATTAGAAATCAAAGGGAGTATAGCGAGCATCAAAAGGAAGAAAAGACCAAAGGAAAGGAGCAAACCAGATGAAAATGTGTGATGCTGCGCTGCAGGAGCGGCGAAAGTAGACAGGAAAGAGACTTGAAACAGAATTACAGCCAGCCTTGCATCTACGCTGTCTCAAGACCGTATGTACACCTGCTGCTTGGCTCTCTTTCTCCGGTTTTTTGCGGGCATCGGCCGGCCTTCTTCCCTTTCCGAGCTGCGCGGCCCTCCACGCGTCGAATCCATCATAAACCATGTATATGTACTCCTCCTACTGCCATACAGTACGTGCATGATGCATGCATTCTTTTTTTTTTTTTTTTTGCGAATCATGATGCATGCATTCATGTACAGTAGTGCACCTCGATGTAGGCACATGCACTACATGCATGCATTCATGTACAGTAGTGCATGTGCCTACATCGAGGTGCTCGTGTACGTACGTCGACGGCAAGAAGACGACACGGATATGTATGGAAATGCATACATGGAGCTTTCTTCCCTTGCTTTCGACCTCCTCTAGTCAAAGAAGGGAATGAGACCGGCTTACTCAGGTTCACGAGGCAAAGAGGCCCAGAGGCAGCTTAGGCATGTACGGATTGATCGATGCAGTGCGTGCATCGGTGATCATGGAAACATGTCCAATGACCTTGGCCTTGGGTAGAGCTGTAGCTTATAGCTAGGGTATTTTTTTGTTTATTTAAACGAGACAAAAGACTTGACATTTCATTAAATAAGGAGAAGGTGTTACCTAGCCACAAAGTGGCGAAAATAAGATAACTACTCGCGAGGCAAAATTACATCCAGCCCCTTGGCATCCGCTGATGCCCACAACCTTGCCTCTTCAAGGATCTTGTCCACGATGATGAACGAAGGTGTGGAGATGTTCCATAAGACCCTGGCGTTCCTTTCCTTTCAAATTGAAAGTTCAGAGGAAATTAGGATGAGGAGGGAGGCCGAGCCTTTACGATTTGTCGAGCGTGCAATGGCAAGCATGTTCCACCAGTCTTTTACACTAACCATAGCCACCTAAGCACTTGCTAAAACCGTGTTCCACACCGCAGTTGAAAAATGGCGCTCGAAGTGCAGATGAGCCGCAGTTTCTTGAACATGGCCGCAAAGTGGGCGGGAACCGCAATTTGGCCATCCCTGCGCTGAAGCCTATCAGCCCTCCACACCCTATTGTGAATAACTAACCAAGCAAAAAAAATGCATTTTGGAGTAGCCCACACCTTGCAGACAGTCTTAAGCAGAGGCATGATGGACGCGCCCCTCGAATTGCATCTTGTAGGCCGAGGACATCGAGTAGGTACCATTCTCCATAAACTTCCAAGTGATCATATATTTCCTGTTGTGGTCCGGATTCACCGCATCCAACTTTTCCCAAAGAGCGGCGAACACCTGAATGTGAGTAGAAGAAATGCCGTCTGGCAAATTAATCTGGGAAACCCAAAAGTTACCAGTGAGGGCCTTCCGCGATGAGCAACCTTTCCTGTTCAAAATCTCAAAAATTATGGGTGCAGTGTCCATACACCTCAGTCCATTAAGCCAAGGTGACTTCCAAAAGCAAGCCTCAGCGCCATCACCAACCTTCACCATCATTGCCACCACGAAAGATCTCTGTCAGCATCATCGCAAGGGGTGCCCGGCCCAATCCACGGCTTAGGCTGTTCGGACCATTCATACCAGAGCCATCTTACACGAAAAACAGTTGCAAACTTGCACAGGTTCAAGACACCCATCCCACCCATGATCTTCAACCGACAAACACGCTCCCAATTGATCTTGCACTTGTCCGATGAACTTATCACAACCTGCTCATAAGAAAGCACGCCTCAAGGCATCGATCCTCTGCATCACATCAGCTGGGGGGACAAGCGAAGTGATGCTATAAATTGCTATGGCAGTGAGCACCGCCTTAACCAAAACTGTCCTATCAGGCGCGTCCATGAGTTGTTCGATCCATGATGCGAGATTGCGAGAAATATTATCTTCAAGAGGCATAAAGTGCATGGCTTTGAGCCTCGAGACCGATAGGGGCAGCCCAAGGTATGTCAAAAGGAAAGGAGTGAGCTTTGCTGGGAAGTGATACAAAATATCACGGGGATCAAGGCAGCAAAACGTATGGGAGCCACGGGGCTTTTAGTGCAATTAGTGACCAAGCTTGTGACCTCTCCAAAAGCTTCAAGGGTGGAGATGAAGTAGCCAACATCCTTTTTTTGCGGCAAATCAAATATCCTATTTGATGGGCTTAATAAAAATAGTGGCATCATCAGCATACAGAGAGGCACGAAGGGTTGTGGTATTTGCATGGAGCGGTTGCAGATTGCCTTAGCTTGTGGCCTTGCTCATGATGTGGTGCAAAGGATCGATGGCGAGCACAAATAGAAGAGGGGACAATGGGTCCCCTTGCCATAATCCCTTTCCATGATGTATAGGGTCTCCAACAGTGCCATTTAGCACGACTCTCGAGGAAGCCAATGAAAGGAGTGTGGAGACCCAACCTCGGAAATGTGTCGGGAAGCCGAGATGCTGTGGGACATCCATTAAGTATTCACAACGAACCGAGTCAAAGGCTTTCTTGATATCGAGCTTGAAGAGCAACTTTGGGGTTTTACTCATGTGGAATCTTCTAGCCAGGTTGCGAACATAAGTGAAGTTGTCGTGAATACTTTTTTTATGAAAGCACTTTGGCTTGTGAAATAAGTTCATCCATGTAAACCAAGAGGCGGGACACCATCATCTTGGAGATAAGCTTAGCGGCGGCATGGATCAAACTGATAGTCCTAAATTCAAAAATATCTTCAGCACCATCTTTCCTAGGAATGAGCGTTAAGTTGGTGGACTTCAGCCAATGGAAGTTTGAGGCATGGAGATCGGAGAAGTGGTAAATGGTGGCCATGATATCCACCTTGATAATATCCCAGCATGCTCTGAAGAACGCACCCGTGAACCCGTCCGGCCCTGGTGCCTTGTCATTTGGAGAATCAAACACAGCACGCCTAGCTTCATCCATGGTGAAAGGGGTGCCAAGATCAGCAAGATCACATTCTGGGTTGGGAACACAATTCCAATTAATGTCCCTTTGTCATCGAGGACCCTTATTGATGACAGAGGAGAAGTGACTGTGGATGATGGCCTTCTTGTGATCATGATCGGTCACCCAACCCGCATTTTGCTTAAGACGGTGGATAATTCCTTCTCCCGTAGTTAATTCTCAGGTGGAAGAATCTAGTGTTTGCATCGGCCTCTTTGATGTTAGTGATCCTAGAGTTCTATCGCTTCCTAGCCTTCTCAAGTACATCCAAGCCAACTACTCGTCGCTTAAGCCTCTTCCGAAGGTCAAGTTCATCCGGGCTCAAGGATCGAGATTCTTGCGCGGTATCAAGGCGGAGGATGATCTCCCGAGCCATATGCAACTGAACTTTCACATTGGAGAAAAGAGTTTTGCTCAAAGCCTTTAACTTGATGCTAGTTTTCTTGAGTCTATGGTGAATAACATGCTAGGGCTCGACATGGCTGTGATCTTCATTCCATGCCTCTTGGATGATTGCCAAAAAACCGGGCATCTTAATCCAGAAGTTCTCGAAGTAGAAGCACTTGGATCGCTTAGGGCCATTTCCATTTGCGAGTAGAAGAGGAAAGTGGTCAGATAGGGAAGATGAGAGTGCATGCAGAATGTGAGAACCAAACTACATATCCATTCCTCATTGCAAAAGAAGCTATCCAACTTGCTCAAGATGGGGTCATTCTGGCCATTGCTCCAAGTGAATCTGCTGTTTTGAAGATGAATATCTTTTAGCTCACAGGTGTTCAACGCATTTCTAAACCGGACAATGCAGCTTCGATCACGTTAGCGCGGTTCTTATCCCTTGCCCGATAAATCTGGTTGAAGTCTCCCGCGACCAGCCAAGGAACCCGGGGGTGTTTTTTCGGAGACGAACTCGGTGAAGAAACCATCCTTGAGGTTGCCTCTAGTCGGACCATAGACGGACGTGAGCTTGAAGGAGGTGGTGTTATGGTTTTGTGAATGCAAGGAAACAATGGTCGAGAGGGTAAAAGACCCAAATAGCACATTGGAGAGTTGAACCGCTTCATCATCCCACAGTAGGAGGATACCGCCACGGGCCCTGGCAGCCGGGCGTTGGGCAAAGTTTTTTAAGTCTTTGGCCTCCAATGTGAGCAGCAGTGTAGGGGTCGATGTTTCCCATTTTGGACTCCTGTAGACAAACAATGTGACAAGGGGTAGCGGCGATAGTCTCAGAACGTTGAGAGACGGTCCGGGCAATTAGACCTCGAATGTTGCAGTTCAGAATTGCAAGGTTGTGCTCTGTCATTTGGAAACTGGGCAAGCATCATTGTTAGACATAGCCAAACTGGCAGGAACGCGCTTACACGAATAAGCAACGGGCATCGCTAGCGAGCATGACTCTCGCGACCATGTCGTCCCAGCGTGGCCTGCGCGCCGCCCGGCTGGATCTCCATGCTCCGCCACCCCGCTCTCTGCTCCCAGATCCGGCCTCCACGTCGTCTGCTCCCCCCTTCCCTCCTGCCAGGAATCAGGTGTGGGAGCTATGCCCCGGCGACCCCGCACCGTCTCTCCCGTCTTCACCGGCAGCTCCCCGTCGGCCACCCCCAACGCTGGTCCACGCCCCAGCGAGCGCGCTGTCGCTGCCTCCCGCTGAGATGCCTGCTGGCTACGCACCGCGCGTCGTCCCGCAGCCAGCCCCGTCTGTTGCTCGATCCCATCTGGATCGGGCCCCACCGGCGCTGGGCCGCTCCGTCCAAGCTGTTGGCGGGTCAGGGAAGGTGCCGGTGGTGTCTCCGAGCAAGTTGGTTGCGCTGTCGTCGTCGCCTGCGGCTGCCCGTCTGAGCCTCTCGCTGCGTCGATATGTGTCGTGGAGGGCCCGGTGGGGATGTGCTCTCCCGTCGCCGCGCCACCGCATCTCGGCTCGGGTCGGCCTGAGCCCGAGTCATGGACCTCTCTCGCCGCTGACGGTGACGACGACGATAAAGAGGAGTTGGCCCCTATGACACCGCCTGCTGCCAAGGCCTCGGACCCGGCCGCTGCTCTGCCGGACGTGGTGGTGAAGGCGAGCAAGGGATGGCAGGAGGTGTTGCCCCGGCGTGGTCCGCGTCGCCCAACGTCGCTAGCCCCAGCAATGGCTCCCCATCCAATCCCTGCTTGGCTGCACGGTAGATGTTGCAGATGCTTCGCTCCTGGGCATCGTGCGGCCGACTGCAGAGATCAGCTTCGGTGCTCCCGTTGCTTGGAGAACGGTCACCGTGCGCGCGGATGCCGCAATCCTTGGCGTCCCCTAAGTTCTTTGGCATGCCTTGCCATGCCGCCAGTCCTCGGTTCCATGCGCCATCCTGCTCTAGCTTCATGTAAGGGTGCAATGAAATCCGTGCTCCCTTCCAAGGCGCTTCACCATGGGTCTTGGGCATCTATCGTCTCTGCTACCGTTGGCTCAGCAACCCCACCCGATATGATGTTGCGGTCCTCTCTTGCCGATCAGACAACATTGTTGCAGAGTTGTCTGGCACGGGTTCAGAGCTTTCTTGAGCGGGCGGAGGCTGCTCTTAGCAGGCTCTCCCTTGCACCGGCTAGGTCGCAGACCACTCCGATGTCATGCCCCTCTGGCGTGGAAGATGTTGGCTCTATGGAGGAAGGGAGGCAAGAGTTATATGGATGTTTCTCCCCTCGTGTTGAGAATGGTTCATCGTCACTCTCGGGCGAGTCCATTGTCGTGCTTGATGCTCCGGTGTTGCAGGTCATGCCCGAGCTACGAGAGCTATGTCTTAGCCCTGGTTCGCCTCTCTCTGTAGAGCATTTGGAGGTGGTCTCATCGGCGGCCTCGTGTGAGGGGCATGTGTTGCCAAAGTCATGTGAGCAACTGGAGGTGCCTGAGTCCATTGCATTGGTGGTTCCTGTGGTCGATGAGGTTGCGTCGGTGATTCCTTTGGTTGAGGTTGTTGATGCAGTCAGTGTGTTGATGCCTGCTCCTGGCGACGTCTTGGTTGATGACAATGAAACTAAGAAATTCAATGAGTTTTATGATTTTCTTGACAAATGGGTGACTCATCAGCCGGCATCTGGCAAGACAAGTGACCCTCCAAAGAAGAAGTCAACTAAGGAGAAACCAAAGAAGAAGAAAAACAAGAAGTGTGGCACCATCCGAAAGGCGTCTGTGGTTTCATGATGGAGGGTGGTCATTTTTCGTTTGTGTGCTCGCTAGGAGTTTCATTGTGTTCTACAAGTATTGAGGGTTGCGGTTGTTGCTTGTTTAGAGGGCCGCTTGAGCAGTTTTAGTGTTTCGTACTTTGCGAGTAGTCCGTTTGGGAGTCTGTATCGGTTTTCGCCCGGTTTTCCGTAAATTAACCGGGCAACTCTCTTCTTCTTAATTAATCGATGAGGCAAATATTTTTGCCTCCGTTTCGAAAAAAAAAAAACTGGCAGGAACAACAGCTGGTAAGTACGTACTACTCTAGTAGAACAATCGCACACACTCACACACGGCCTCGCCATGGTCACAACTAGCTGCCACAACACACAACAGCAAACCGGCATACAGACTACTCTAACCCACCGCCTTGCCATGGCATCAGCCAGCTGCAACAGGCTGCAGCTGCAAACAGGCATCGAAACATCTGAACAGGGTGGTTTAACTAACATGATGCAGAATGGAAACAACAGTTCAGCACTAGCCAGAAGCGATTCAAATAGTAATGTTGTTTCACACAACCAAATCTCACTGAAATAGTTCCTACAACCAGGGACGTGTCTAGTCAGTGTCCACAAGGGACTAATGGACTCCTTCCGTTTCTTTTTACTCCGTATATAAATTTGTTTGAAGTCAAACTACGCAAAGCTTAATAAAATTCATATTAAAATATCAACATCTATAATACTCTCTCTGGTCCTTATTAGTCCGAATGAAATTTTCTCGGAAGTTAAAGTATCTCTACTTTGACCAAACTTATAAAAAGATAGCAATACTCACAGCGCCAAAATAATATTTTTGGGTTCATTATGAAATGTAGTTTCATAGTTTATATATTTGGTATTATAGATGTTGATATTTTTTAATATAAATTTGGTCAAATTTTACAAAGTTTGACTGAACACTAATCTAATACGCAGAGTGAAAAGGACCGGAGCGAGTACTAATGTTTTTTTCTGTAAAGTTGGTCAAACATATACCACGTGACGTGACACGTGTGGTGAGCAACCCAAATTATTTAAAAAAAATGGTCGAACACATGAAGTTTGACTTGAGAATTTTTTTTATTTAGACTAAAAAAATGGAGGGGGCATAATCTATAGTGGTATACTGGATTACTGGTGCTGGGGATCTGAAGCATGCCTACTGCCTAAGTCTTGGTGAGGGGAGTAGGCAAGCACAGAGGATCGTGGAGGGTCTGAGTGACCTTGAGAGAAGCGAGACATGCTGCTGCTGATCCTCCATTGTTTCCTTGACCGTGGTGTCTCGCTCTCTGTCGGCATCAACCCCCAACGTTATACTGCATGCCACGACTAGTAGGTAACTACAGTACAACAGTACAGTATAACACTCCTACTATTCGTAAAAAAAACAGTACAGTATAATACTGCTACGCCACCCGACGCCACACATACGTACAGTATACTACGCATACAAGCTGTCATCGCCACGTCAGTGGCATACCGGCCCAAGACCCCCACGTCAGGGCCCCTCTGTCATGCGGATGCGGTCCATGCAAAACGAATTCTCGCTGGTGTCTGGCCTGAGAGCAACTAACTGAGGAGAGGGCAAACCTTTTGCCAGGGCACAGATTTTTTTTTGTTGAGATGCGGATTCTTCCACGACAGACACATATTTACTTCTTTTGGAGGTTTACTTCTTGTAGAGGCACGGATTTGTTTTTACGAGAGGCACGACCGTGCCTCTCGGAAAGGTGAAAAAAACGTTTTTTTTCTGCCACGAAAGCACAGATTTGCTTCGCGTTGAGGCATGAATTTGCTTCAGCAAGAGGCACGATTGTGCCTCTCAGAAAGAAAAAAAAGGTGTGCCTATTCGGAAAGAAAAAAAAACATGCTCCCGATTTGGTTTTTTCTCGTCCTGTTTTTTGGTGAAAAAAATTCATCGAAACCTATCAACGTAAAAGATCTCGACGCGAGGATCCAACGGTGTAGACAGTTTGAAATTTAGACACACGGTTTAAGAGATAAAACGTTTTAAATAAACAAATCTAAAAAAAGAAAACTCACAGGTTACAAAAAGTGACGAACATGCAACGCATCACGACATACTCCTTGATGGGACGTTCCAGCATCAGGTTGCTCCTAGTAGGGAAGAAGGATCCATACCCAGAGCTGCAGTAACGTGGGCTTCATTGACGGGCCGTTCCAGCATCAGGTTGCTCTCGGCCCAAGTGTGTGTGTGTGTGTGTGTGTGTGTGTGTGGGGTGGGGGGCTGGCTGGCTGAAGAAGGGTGCAGATATGTGTGTTAAGCCCAAGTAGGCGGCCCAAATGTACAGCTAACAGCACAACATTTCTTTTCCTCCTCAACAAGACTTTCAGGCAATAGTTTCTGGGAACCAGCATGCACACTACAGCCATACCCATAATGCAGCACACTGAAAGTAGCTCAAAATTTATTCTTGGAAATTACATCTGAATTATTCCTTTGGCCACAGCTGCTGCTGTATATATGAAACCAAATGTAGCACTATCCAGCAAATTGCTCTTCTACTTACTGCACACTCCCCTGACTGACTGACTGACTGCAAAAGGGGCTGGGTGACCTGTCTGTCCCTTGCTACATTCCACCCCTCCCCATTCTATTGCACATACACAAATGGTACACTGATAGTACACTATTACACAAACACATGATACAAATATCCCTGCAAAAAACACGGCTGCGCGGCTACCTGGTCCAGGCCCCGAGGCCTGACCCGAAACAGCCATCAAGTAGCACGACGCCCGCCCGCCTGCCTGCCTGTCTACCCTACGCGCCGTGGTTCCGGGCTTCAGCGGAACGAGAACGCGATCTCCTCAAGCGTTCTTCCCTTGGTCTCCGGCACACACAGGCACACGAAGAGGAGGGTGCCCATGGACACCGCCGCGTAGATAGCAAAGGTTCCTGGTTGAAACAAGATGGATGGTTCGTGGTAAGCCACAGCGTCATAAAAGAGATACTAAGAAGGAAGAGGGACAGAGAGGGAGGAATAGACTGACCTCCATTGCTCCAGTTTAGCATCAAGCTCGCGGTCATCGTGATGAGCCACGACGTCATCCAGTTTGCAAGGGTGGCGGTGCTTCCGGCAAGACTCTTGATGTTAACAGGAAGAATCTGAAGGGACACAAGGTGGACGACAAATTATTATATTTCTAGACATATTAGTGTGAACTTTGCTCTAGGTAAGTTGTCACTGTCACTTGCAACTACAGATATGAAACACAAAGCAACCACTGCAGTTTTTGGTGATAGTACAGCTAACGCTAAAAGCAGTAGTGGCCGTCTTTAGTGATAGGTACAGCTACGGTCAGTGTAATCTTGGCTACATTACAAAAAAATGCGGTTTCCTGTATGCCTTGAAGCAGCAGCTGGTCGACAAAACCACAAGAGCGACTGCAACTGCAGCGTTTCGATCCATTTCATAGGTAAAAAGGTGTGTTAGGAGGACGGTCCATTGATAAAAAGAGGCTATGGAGAATATTCAGACAGGAACAGAAGTGGCAAATGATAGTGGTAACAACTACAGAGATAAAATCAGATAGATGTAACTGTAATTATTGAACTTGAGGCTCTCTAGATATTTGCAGCGAGGAGGAGCAGACTATACCTCAGACATTATAATCCATGGGATGGCTCCCATGCCAAGGGAAAATGCAAGCACAAATGCCTGCAGTAGCAAAAAGCAAAGCATTAGACCTGCTCACTCTGACCAATAAAGCAGAGACGTATATAGACAGAACTGAAACTAACCACAAGTGCAGCCAGTGAAAGCATACTCATCACAGAGTGTAAATGAGAAGCTTCCTCTATATTGTCCTGTTTCAGAATTGACACTAAAATGTATCAGAGGGGAACTCAGGTAGTACTGATTAATCTAGATTAGACAATTGTACAACAAACCATTACATATGCAATTAACATTTTAAGTGGAGTTACCTTCACAAAAAATGACACAGAAACAACGAGAAGACTGATTGTCATCCCTGTAGCAGAGATCTGGAAAGTAAAAGAAATTAATCAACGCAAATCATATTTTCGTCTTAAAAAAAAACTTGTCGTGTGATGTAACTAACAATGAGAAGTAGCCGTCGACCAGCTTTGTCAGTCAACCAGGTTGTTATTCCAGTAGCAACCACCTAACAATGAAAAGATCCAATAAGTATGCAAATACCAAACCCACAATCCCACAAAGTTCATAGGCACAATGTGAATGTGACGATAAGATGAATATACCTGAACAGCCCCCAAACCACATGTTGCTAGATTACTATTTTTAAGACCTGTTTAGGAAAAGAACTTTGTAAGATATCAGACATGAAATACAAGCTATTGCTATTGCTGACGTATTAAGGCTCAGTACTGCAATATGACCTTCCTGCGAGTACCAATCACATACAAACAGGGCAGCATTACATTTTTCAAGTGTTCCGAATATCCCAATCAAACTGCTGCGGATGTGCAGCATGCTTACTAACATTTGAATTTACCATTTAGTTCAATTGCACGTTCACACGTATGCTGTAGAGTTATTAAAAGTGTGAGGAAAACTATTACACACAAGCATGCTTAATAAGCAGAGCCTCATCAAATCATGCAGAACATACCAGCAGCTTTGAAGATACTTGCAGCATAGAAGAAAATGCCGTTGACACCACTTAGTTGCTGAAGTATAAGGAGACCAATTCCTATCTAAACAAGTGAAAACTAGTAAGCAAATAGAGGAACATTGATGTGTTAAAGCAAAGTATTTAATGCAAATTACCAACCATAAGAGGAACACTATATCTCTTGTGTTTGATCTCTGCAAATCGTATGGTTGTCCTCCTCCTAGATGAGGCAACTGATCTCTGTGTTAGCAAAATGTAAAAAAAAAAAGGTTTACATTCCTTCATATTACTTGAAAGAAAAATATTTTCAGGTGTAGCATAAAGCATAAAGTTGCCAGCAATTTGTACATTGCATATGACATGATTGCAACAAAATTGATCCCTGTTACTACATGTTACCTTTATTTCATTCACTTCTGCTGAGATATCAGTTTCAAATCCGCGCAGAACCTGCAGCGAAGATTCAAAATCCTCCATCTTTCCCATTTTTGCCTGATACAACAGTTGTTCTATTTAGCTGCTGTTGTTAATGTAACAAAAAACAATGCAACACTTCACCTCACTTACCAGCCACCTTGGTGATTCGGGGATGAAGAACAACCCAGGTATCAGGATTGAGCAAGGTAAAATGCCTTAGAAATGTGAAAGCAACAGAAAAGAGTTAGGACAATATTCTGTATCAATGAATACATCAACTGAGAAAAGCTGGTTTAGACGAGCAGCACATCATTATCATAGTAAACAAACATACTAGTTTGCTGCATCTTACCAAGAACAGAGAGAATTCTCCAAGGAACAAACATGCCTAATGTGTAGGCAAGCAGTATACCGATTGTAACAGAGAGCTGCATAAGAAATTATGGACAGGGTTAAAACTTGCAAACGATGGTCAGAGCAGAAGACAGACCACACTAATCAAATGTTATTGTTTATACAAGTGCTGACCTGATTGACTGAACCAAGAGCTCCTCTCATGTTCTGTGGAGCAATTTCTGCTATATAAACTGGTACCTGAGACCAAGAAAACGAAACTGTCAGACAGAAAGTAATGTCAGGCATAAAAATATCCAAGTGTATGCAGCTAGAGTGCCCATAAAAGAGATGATATTGTTAAACAGTGGACGCCCAATCCGATAAACTTCAGAACAATCAGTATGCACGAGGTTAAATGATATCTAGATATGCTATTTTTATGCAAAGTAACGCTGAAGTTCAATAGCATTCATGAAAATCCCCAACTTCAATACCCAGCAAAAAGAGAGGTTCCAAGTCACAAAATCACAATCCAGCTGCGAAGCTGTAAGTCGATACAGAATACCAGCCTTTTCAGTTCCTCTTATAGGCTAATTATAAGTTTATTTTGATCCAGAAAAGAGTTTGATGTTTTCATCCTTTTCTGTACAGAGACTGAACAGACAGAGAAGCTAATCTGATGATAAATATTGTTGGATTATTAGGCCAGGGGAAGCTACCATATCATAGGCCATACCAACAGGCAACAGCACATCTTTACACCCTTGATGTCCCAGAATAGGAAATACAACTGCTGTTTACACTTGGTATTTGGTTAAGCATGACAGTCTACTCTCCCATGTGTTGGGACTTGGGAGCTGGCACTGCATTTTTTATGAACTTAAGAACCAGTTGCCAAAGACAGCAAACGAATTGTCAATTCATGTTTGGAGTCTGGAGTGAATTTTTTTACAAGGTTAGGAGCAGAAGGATGCAGACCGTGTAGGATATCACACCGACCCCAAATCCCTCCAGCAACCGGCCCATGAACAAAAATGAGGAGTCCTGCACAGAACAATTCAGCAGTAAGTTAAACTGAGGGGGACATCCCTGAAAATAACAGGGGTAAATTAAGCAATCTTACATTTGCAAACGATATTGCAAGCCACCCAATGATGTTCGGGATCGCGGCGATCATCAGAGACTGCAGACAAGGAAAGCAGAGAGCATCGTCAGTCAGTGAGTGCACGACTGAATCCAGTTCCATGAGAAAATCCCAGGATCAGATCCGAGAATCCAATACTCCGTACATCTGACAGTACAACTGTCGGTCACAGGACCAGACAGAGGTCAAAGGGAATTGAAACCTCACCCCTTTACGGCCGATGTACTCGGCGATCTGGCCACTGGCAATGGCGCCCACCATGGCCCCGACGTTGGACAGGGATCCGAATAAAGAGAACTGGAAGCAAAGAGACGGCATAAAGCAAAGGCCATGGAGGCAAGAAGCATATAGGACTAGACAAGAGGAGAAGAACCTCGGAGAGGGTGAGGCCGAGGTCGGCCATGATGGCGTCCTGGGTGGGCGAGGAGTAGCCGCAGGTGAAGCCGAACTGGATGGGGCCGAGCGCGACGATGAGGGTGCAGAGCAGGGCGGAGATGGAGCTGTCGCGGAGGCCGTAGGCGGAGGAGCCGAGGCGGTCCATGGCGCCGCCGCCGGCCGCGGACATCCTGTACCAGCTGCCCGTGTGCAGGAAGGGCTTGCGCAGGTCGGACGCCGAGGACGACCGGCCCCCGCTGCCGTCCTCCCCGCCGCTCTCGTCCCGGAAGCTCATCGCGCCGCCGCCGCCGCGCGGGCTCGGATCGGATTGGCTGGCTGGCTGGCTTCCGTGCGTGGCACGATTCGCGGGCGTGATTGGGGGCGGGGGAGGAGGAGGACAAAGGAGCGAGCTTTGTGGACGGAGGATGGACAGTGTCGCTGTGTTTTCTCCTCCGGTTTTCCTTCCGTGTGCGTGAGATCTGACGATGGTGAGCTGGACACGAGAGAGAGAGAGAGACGTGCCTTTCCACCTGTTTTGGCCCTTTCCGGCTATTATTGCGATTCTATAATTCCAAAAAAATTCTGACCGTCGAATGCTCACGTGTGGGATCTCATGGGTGCATGTACAAATCAATGTGATACTACAAAAGTGCCTGATTTTATTTTAATTTTCAATGTGCGGCCATCTTTTACTACTAGTGAATATGTATGGACAATTGCGTGTTGATGTTACATAGTAATGGATGTATCTAACGCTAAAATAGTGCTAGATACAGCGGCAAGTAATTCCAGACGGAGATAGTATTAAATTAATTACAAAAAAATATTAGGTGATTATTATGTGCACATTAATTATGTGATTAACACTAATATTGAATATTTGGTATTTTATTAATTGCATGCTAAAAATTAGAGTAGTCTAGGTCATTGGATTGACCTGGTTTGCTGGTCAAGATCATTTGGATCTGCCGGTCTTATTAGGTACGATATTATTTGCGCGTTTATTATATGATTAGCACTAGTATTGATAATTTTGCTCAAGTGATAAGTGTCACACGTGACACGAAGCAATCCGGATCTAAAGTTTTTTACAACTAAAGTTGTCATCCAACAAGAAAAAAAAAGACCCAGAAAAACTGAGACTTTGCATCTGAAAAGAATGTTGTCATGCTTGACAACTAAAGTTGACATCCTCACGTCACTAAACTTGGCATAGAAAACGTTCGAAGTTGCCATGTGTTCGTGTCACACTTGTGCAGGGTCCTCATTTTTTGAGCGGGACAAATGTTGATACTTGATAGTCTGTACTTAAAGGGGAGTTGGTTCTGTTGTCTCCACCACCCGTCCTATTTTTTCCTCCCATGTTTCCCTTCCCCCTTTGGTTTCATGTTGGTTTTTGGTAACCCAACTGATGCCACACAAAATAAAAACCAACATAAATATTCTAACTCGAAATAATCTAATACAGATTGATGATGTCCCAAAACCACATCCTGCAATAACTCAATCAAATCAATTTTACTAAAATCTCAACTAAATTAACACATTTCTTGCCTTCCACTAACTATACTCCCATCAAATTAAATGTTACCAAAATTTAGAAGACGGATGTAAGGTATATGCGAGACAAGATTGATGTTGAACCATTAAGTACACACCCGTTGCAACGCATAGGTAATTAGGCAGTACAATATTTACGCACACTAAACATGTTGAGCGCTCACCATTGGAACAATCTATTGACCTGGTTTGATGTGTCGGGATTACCTGAATTTGCTCCTTGGGTCTTTTATATTGATATAGATGAAAATACAAATGAACAAATAATCTAACTCGTGAGTACATCGTTGGGTGACCATCTGATCTGGATAAATGAATCGAGAGAGGAGTATCAAGGGATGAAATGAGGAGAAAGTAGCGAAGGACATGGGTGGAGGGAGGAAAAAAGCAGACGTCTACACCTCATTATTGTCCGATGGCTCGTAGCCTCACTTTGGCCACCCCTACACCTCCTGCTCTGGCGCATTTGGCCATTGCAGTCGTGGTTGAGGCCATGGATCACTGGATAGCGATCAAAATTATCCATAGGTACCTAAAGAGGACTAAGGAAATGTTTCTTGGTTATCGAGGTGATAAAAAGTTTATCGTAAAGGGTTACGTTGATGCAAAGCTTTGACACCGATCCAGATGATTCCGAGTCACAAACCGGGTATGGTGGAGCAGTCATTTGTGTTGGGTAACGTAGTAATTTCAAAAAAATTCTTACGCACACGCAAGATCATGGTGATGCATAGCAACGAGAGGGGAGAGTGTTGTCTACGTACCCTCGTAGACCGAAGCGGAAGCGTTGACACAATGTAGAGGAAGTAGTCGTACGTCTTCCCGGTCCAACCGATCCAAGCACCGTTACTCGGCACCTCAGAGTTCTTGACACACGTCTGCTCGATGGCGCACCGGGCTCCGATCCAGCAGAGCTTGAGGGAGGAGTTCCGTCAGCACGACGGCGTGGTGACGATCTTGATGTTCAACCGTCGCAGGGCTTTGCCTAAGCACCGCTACAATATGACCGAGGTGTAATATCGTGGAGGGGGCACCGCACGTCTAAGCAACGATCACGAAGATCAACTTGTGTGTCTATGGGGTGCCCCCTTCCCCCGTATATAAAGGGGGAGAGGAGGAGGGGGCGGGCCAAGGGGAAGGCGCGCCCTAGGAGGGGGAAACCTACTCCAAGTAGGTTTGCCCCTCCCTTCCTATTAGGAGTAGGAGAGGAAGGAAGAGAGGGGGAGGAAGAAGGAAAGGGGGCCGCCCCCTCCCAATTCGGATTGGGCTTGGGGGGGCGCCCCTCCTTTGCTCCTTCTCCCTCCTTTCCACTAAGGCCCAATAAGGCCCATATACTTATCGGGGTTCCGGTAACCTCCGGAACTCCCAGATAATCCCAATCTCATCCTAACCTTTCCGGTGTCCAAATATATCCGTCCAATATATCAATCTTTATGTCTCGACCATTTCGAGACTCCTCGTCATGTCCGTGATCACATCCGGACTCAACAACCTTCAAGACATCAAAATACATAAACTCATAAAGTAATCATCATCGTAACTTTAAGCGTGCGGACCCTACGGTTCGAGAACAATGTAGACATGACCGAGACATGTCTCCGGTCAATAACCAATAGCGGGACACGATGCCCATATTGGTTCCCACATATTCTACTGAAGATCTTTATCGGTCGACCGCATAACAACATATGTTGTTCCCTTTGTCATCGGTATGTTAGTTGCCGAGATTCAATCGTCGGTATCCAATACCTAGTTCAATCTCGTTACGGCAAGTCTCTTTACTCGTTCCGTAATACATCATCTCGCAACTAACTCATTAGTTGCAATGCTTGCAAGGCTCAAGTGATGAGCATTACCGAGAGGGCCAGAGATACCTCTCCGACATTCGGAGTGACAAATCCTAATCTCGAAATCGCCAACCCAACAAGTACCTTTGGAGATACCAGAGCACCTTTATAATCACCCGATTCGTTGTGACGTTTGGTAGCACACAAAGTGTTCCTTCGATAAACGGAGTTGCATAATCTCATAGTCATAGGAACATGTATAAGTCATGAAGAAAGTAATAGCAACATACTAAGCGATCGGGTGCTAAGCTAACGGAATGGGTCATGTCAATCGATCATTCAACTAATGATGTGATCTCGTTAATCAAATAACAACTCTTTGTTCATGGTTAGGAAACATAACCATCTTTGATTAACAAGCTAGTCAAGTAGAGGCATACTAGTGACACTCTGTTTGTCTATATATTCACACATGTATTATGTTTCCGGTTAATACAATGCTAGCATGAATAATAAACATTTATCATGATATAAGGAAATAAATAATAACTTTATTATTGCCTCTAGGGCATATTTCCTCCAGTCTCCCACTTGCACTAGAGTCAGTAATCTAGATCACATCACCATGTGATTAACATCGATAGTTCACATCATCATGTGATTAACACCCATAGTTCACATCGCCATGTGACCAACACCCAAAGGGTTTACTAGATTCAGTAATCTAGTTCACATCGCTATGTGATTAACACCCAAAGAGTACTAAGGTGTGATCATGTTTTGCTTGTGAGAGAATCTTAGTCAACGGGTCTTTCACATTCGGATCCGTTATGTATTTTGCAATTTTCTCGTCTATAATGCTCGCACGGAGCTACTCTAGCTAATTGCTCCCACTTTCAATATGTATCTAGATCGAGACTTAGAGTCATCCAGATCGGTGTCAAAACTTGCATCGGCGTAACCCTTTACGACGAACCTTTTGTCACTTCCATAATCGAGAAACATATCCTTATTCCACTAAGGATAATTTTGACCGCTGTCCGATGATCTACTCCTAGATCACTATTGTACTCCTTGCCAAACTCGATGTAGGGTATACAATAGATCTGGTACACAGATGGCATACTTTATAGAACCTATGGCCAAGGCACGGGAATGACTTTCATTCTCTTTCTATCTTCTGCCGTGGTGGGTTTTGAGTCTTACTCAATTTCACACCTTGTAACACGTGCAAGAACTCTTTCTTTGATCGTTCCATTTTGAACTACTTCAAAATCTTGTCAAGGTATGTACTCATTGAAAAAACTCATCAAGCGTCTTGATCTATCTCTATAGATCTTGATGCTAAATATGTAAGCAGCTTCACCGAGGTATTTCTTTGAAAAACTCCTTTCAAACACTCCTTTATGCTTTGCAGAATAATTCTACATTATTTCCGATCTACAATATGTCATTCACATATACTTATCGGAAATGCTGTAGTGCTCCCACTCACTTTCTAGTAAATACAGGCTTCACCGCAAGTCTATATAAAAATATATGCTTTGATCAACTTATCAAAGCGTATATTCCAACTCCGAGATGCTTGCACCAGTTCATAGATGGATCGCTGGAGCTTGCGTATTTTGTCAGCACCTTTAGGATTGACAAAACCTTCTGGTTGCATCATATACAACTCTTCTTTAAATCCATCAAGGAATGTAGTTTTGTTTATCCATTGGCCAGATTTCATAAAAATGCGGCAATTGCTAACATGATTTGGACAGACTTAAGCATCGCTACGAGTGAGAAAATTTCATCGTAGTCAACACCTTGAACTTTGTCAAAAACCTTTTGCGACAAGTCTAGCTTTGTAGATAGTAACACTACTATCAACGTCCGTCTTCCTCTTGAAGATCCATTTATTTTCTATGGTTTGCCGATCATCGGGCAAATCCATCAAAGTCCATACTTTGTTCTCATACATGGATCATATCTCAGATTTCATGGCCTCAAACCATTTTGCGGAATCTGGGCTCATCATCGCTTCCTCATAGTTCATAGGTTCGTCATGGTCAAGTAATATGACCTCCATAATGGGATTACCGTACCACTCTGGTGCGGATCTCACTCTGGTTGACCTACGAGGTTCGGTAGTAACTTGATCTGAAGTTACATGATCATCATCATTAGCTTCCTCACTAATTGGTGTAGTAATCACAGGAATAGATTTCTGTGATGAACTACTTTCCAATAAGGGAGAAGGTACAATTACCTTATCAAGTTCTACTTTCCTCCCACTCACTTCTTTCGAGAGAAACTCCTTCTCTAGAAAGGATCCATTTTTAGCAACGAATATCTTGCCTTCGGATCTGTGATAGAAGGTGTACCCAACAATTTCCTTTGGGTATTCTATGAAGACGTACTTCTCGATTTGGGTTCGAGCTTATCAGGATGAAACTTTTCACATAAGCATCGCAGCCCCAAACTTTAAGAAATGACAACTTTGGTTTCTTGCTAAACCACAGTTCATATAGTGTCGTCTCAACGGATTTAGATGGTGCCCTATTTAACGTGAATGCAGCTGTCTCTAATGCATGATCCCAAAACGATATTGGTAAATCGGTAAGAAACATCATAGATTGTACTATATCCAATAAAGTACGGTTATGACGTTCGGACACACCATTATAATGTGGTGTTCCAGGTGGCATGAATTTGTGAAACTATTCCACATTGTTTTAATTGAAGACCAAACTCGTAACTTGAATATTTGTCTCCGCGATCAGATCGTAGAAACCTTATTTTCTTGTCACGATGATTTTCCACTTCACTCTGAAATTCTTTGAACTTTTCAAATGTTTCAGACTTATGTTTCATCAAGTAGATATACCCATATCTTCTCAAATCATCTGTGAAGGTCAGAAAATAACGATATCCGCCACGAGCCTCAACATTCATCGGACCACATACATCTGTATGTATGATTTCCAACAAATCTGTTGCTCTCTCCATAGTACCGGAGAATGGCGTTTGGTCATCTTGCCCATGAGGCACGGTTCGCAAGTACCAAGTGATTCATAATCAAGTGGTTCCAAAAGTCCATCAGTATGGAGTTTCTTCATGCGCTTTACCCGATATGACCTAAACGGCAGTGCCACAAATAAGTTGCACTATCATTATCAACTCTGCATCTTTTGGCTTCAACACTATGAATATGTGTATCAATACTACCGAGATTCATCAAAAATAGACCAGTCTTCAAGGGTGCATGACCATAAAAGATATTACTCATATAAATAGAACAACCATTATTCTCCATTATTCGCATCAAACAAGATCCAGATATAATGTTCATGCTTAACGCTGGCACCAAATAACAATTATTTAGGTCTAACACACTAATCCCGAAGGTAGATGTAGAGGTAGCGTGCCGACCGCGATCACATCAACTTTGGAACCATTTCCCACGTGCATCGTCACCTCGTCCTTTGCTAGTGTTAAGCTAATCCGTAGTCCTGTTTGAGTTGCAAATATTAGCAATGAAACCAATATCAAATACCCGTGTGCTACTCCGAGCTCTAGTAAGGTACACATCAATAGCATGTATATCACATATACCTTTGTTCACCTTGCCATCCTTCTTATCCGCCAAATACTTGGGGCAGTTCCGCTTCAAAGTCCATCGCTTGCGGTAGAAGCACTCGATTTGTGCTTAGGTCCGGACTTGGGTTTCTTCTCTTGAGCAGCAACTTGTTTGTTGTTCTTCTTGAAGTTCCCCTTCTTCTTCCCTTTGCCCTTTTTCTTGAAACTAGTGGTCTTGTTGACCATCAACACTTGACGCTCCTTCTTGATTTCTACCTCCGCAGCCTTTAGCATTGCGAAGAGCTCGGGAATCGTCTTATCTATCCCTTGCATATTATAGTTCATCACGAAGCTCTTGTAGCTTGGTGGAAGTGATTGGAGAATTCTGTCAATGCCGCTATCATCCGGAAGAGTAACTCCTAGTTGAATCAAGTGATTACAATACCCAGACATCTTGAGTATATGCTCACTGACAGAACTATTCTCCTCCATCTTGCAGCTATAGAACTTATTGGAGACTTCGTATCTCTCAATCCGGGCATTCTTCTGAAATATTAACTTCAACTCCTGGAACATCTCATATGCTCCATGACGTTCAAAACGTCGTTGAAGTCCCGGTTCTAAGCCGTAAAGCATGGCACATTGAACTATCGAGTAGTCATCACTTTGCTCGCCAGCGTTCTTAACATCGTCGGTTGCATCAAGAAGAGTTCGCACCCAGCGGTGCTTCGAGTATAATTTTACAGTGCAGCAATGAGGATAATCCTCAAGTTACGGACCCAGTCCGCGTAGTTGCTACCATCATCTTTCAACTTTGCTTTCTCAAGGAACGCATTAAAATTCAACAGAACAACAGCATGGGCCATCTATCTACAATCAACATAGACAAGCAAGATACTATCAGGTACTAAGTTCATGATAAATTTAAGTTCAATTAATCATATTACTTAAGAACTCCCACTTAGACAGACATCTCTCTAGTCATCTAAGTGATCACGTGATCCAAATCAACTAAACCATAACCGATCATCACGTGAGATGGAGTAGTTTTCAATGGTGAACATCTTATGTTGATCATATCTACTATATGATTCACGCCGACCTTTCGGTCTCCGTGTTCCGAGGCCATATCTCGCATATGCTAGGCTCGTCAAGTTTAATATGAGTATTCTGCGTGTGCAAAACTGGCTTGCACCCGTTGTAGATGGACGTAGAGCTTATCACACCCGATCATTACGTTGTGTCTGGGCACGACGAACTTTGGCAACGGTGCATACTCAGGGAGAACACTTCTTGACAATTTTTAGTGAGAGATCATCTTAAAATGCTACCGTCAATCAAAGCAAGATAAGATGCAAAGAGGATAAACATCACATGCAATCAATATAAGTGATATGATATGGCCATCATCATCTTGTGCTTGTGATCTCCATCTCCGAAGCACCATCATGATCACCATCGTCACCGGCGCGACACCTTGATCTCCATCGTAGCATCGTTTGTCGTTTACGCGATCTATTGCTTCTACGACTATCGCTACTGCTTAGTGATAAAGTAAAGCAATTACAGGGCGTTTGCATTTCATACAATAAAGCGACAACCATATGGCTCATGCTAGTTGCCGATAACTTCGGTTACAAAACATGATCATCTCATACAATAAAATATAGCATCATGTCTTGGCCATATCACATCACAACATGCCCTGCAAAAACAAGTTAGACGTCCTCTACTTTGTTGTTGCAAGTTTTACGTGGCTGCTACGGGCTTAAGCAAGAACCAATCTCACCTACGCATCAAAACCACAACGATAGTTTGTCAAGTTGATGCTATTTTAACCTTCGCAAGGACCGGGCGTAGCTGACTCGGTTCAACTAAAGTTGGAGAAACCGACACCGCTAGTCACCGTGTGCAAAGCACGGCGGTAAAACCAGTCTCGCGTAACGTGACGCGTAATGTCGGTCCGGCCGCTTCATCCAACAATACCGCCAACCAAAGTATGACATCTTTGGTAAGCAAGATGACTTATATCGCCCACAACTCACTTGTGTTCTACTCGTGCATATAACATCAAACCATAAAACCTAGGCTCGGATGCCACTGTTGGGTAACATAGTAATTTCAAAAAAAAATCCTACGCACACGCAAGATCATGGTGATGCATAGCAACAAGAGGGGAGAGTGTTGTCTACGTACCCTCGTAGACTGAAGCGGAAGCGTTGACACAATGTAGAGGAAGTAGTCGTACGTCTTCCCGGTCCAACCGATCCAAGCACCGTTACTCCGGCACCTCCGAGTTCTTGACACACATACAACTCAATGACGCACCCCGGGCTCCGATCTAGCAGAGCTTCAGGGAGGAGTTCCGTCAGCACGATGGCGTGGTGACGATCTTGATGTTCAACCGTCGAAGGGCTTCGCCTAAGCACCGCTACAATATGACCAAGGTGTAATATCGTGGAGGAGGGCACCGCACACGGCTAAGCAACGATCACGAAGATCAACTTGTGTGTCTATGGGGTTCCCCCCTCCCCGTATATAAAGGGGGAGAGGAGGAGGGGGGCGGCCAAGGGGGAGGCGCGCCCTAGGAGGGGGAAACCTACTCCAATTAGGTTTGCCCCCTCCCTTTCGTATTAGGAGTAGGAGAGGGAAGGAAGAGAGGGGAGGGAAGAAGGAAAGGGGGGCCGGACCCCCTCCCAATTCGGATTGGGCTTTGGGGGGCGCGCCCCCTCCTTTGCTCCTTCTCCCTCCTTTCCACTAAGGCCCAATAAGGCCCATATACTTACCGGGGTTCGGTAACCTCCGGAACTCCCAGATAATCCCAATCTCATCCGAACCTTTCCGGTGTCCAAATATATCCGTCCAATATATCAATCTTTATGTCTCGACCATTTCAAGACTCCTTGTCATGTCCGTGATCACATCTGGGACTCCGAACAACCTTCGGTACATCAAAATACATAAACTCATAAAGTAATTATCATCGTAACTTTAAGCGTGCGGACCCTACGGTTCGAGAACAATGTAGACATGACCGAGACATGTCTCCGGTCAATAACCAATAGCGGGACCTGGATGCCCATATTGGTTCCCACATATTCTACGAAGATCTTTATCGGTCAGACCGCATAACAACATACGTTGTTCCTTTGTCATTGGTATGTTACTTGCCCGAGATTCGATCGTCGGTATCAATACCTAGTTCAATCTCGTTACGCAAGTCTCTTTACTCGTTCGAAATACATCATCTCGCAACTAACTCATTAGTTGTAATGCTTGCAAGGCTTAAGTGATGTGCATTACCGAGAGGGCCCAGAGATACCTCTCCGACATTCGGAGTGACAAATCCTAATCTCGAAATACACCAACCCAACAAGTACCTTTGGAGATACCAGAGAGCACCTTTATAATCACCCGATTCGTTGTGACATTTGGTAGCACACAAAGTGTTCCTCCGTAAACGGGAGTTGCATAATCTCATAGTCATAGGAACATGTATAAGTCATGAAGAAAGCAATAGCAACATACTAAATGATCGGGTGCTAAGCTAACGGAATGGGTCATGTCAATCAGATCATTCAACTAATGATGTGATCTCGTTAATCAAATAACAACTCTTTGTTCATGGTTAGGAAACATACCATCTTTGATTAACAAGCTAGTCAAGTAGAGGCATACTAGTGACACTCTGTTTGTCTATATATTCACACATGTATTATGTTTCCGGTTAGTACAATTCTAGCATGAATAATAAACATTTATAATGATATAAGGAAATAAATAATAACTTTATTATTGCCTCTAGGGCATATTTCCTTCAATTTGGAATAGCTCCAAGTGGAGGGTGGTAGCAACATCTACAGTATGACATAGAGATTTTCAAAGTACACATGGATCTGATTGTTGCAGACCCATTAACTAAAACCTCTCTCACAAGCAAAACATGATCAAACGCCAGAATTCATTGGGTGTTAATCACATAGCGATGTGAACTAGATTATTGGCTCTAGTGCAAGTGGGAGACTGTTGGAAATATGCCCTAGAGGCAATAACAAAATGGTTATTATCATATTTCCGATTCATGATAAATGTTTGCGACTGTGGGTTTGAGCTTCTTATTGTTGACTGTGTGTCCAGGAGGGAAGCTTCATGTCTCAATTAAATTCGTCGCACATCTAAGGCCTCAGTGATCTAGATAATGGTAGTTCTAGGTATGATCAAGAAGAGGATAATGAGGAGAACGACGATCCCGAAGTGGAGGAGGTCAGAGATCCCGTGGATACTCAAGCAAGCACCAAGGGATCAAGGACACAAAACTAATCCCAAGACGAATACATTGCTTTATGCCATGCTTGGGTCAATGTGCAACTTAATACATTAGTTGGCACGAATCAAACCAAGGAGAAAATTTTGGAGTAGGATTTTTCGGGGTACAAAAATAGGGGTATATGTTCCTCCCTGACTTGTGCACGGACAGCGAGCCTCCGGCATAGCGGCAAGGAAGCAAGCTTCATCAAGTGCACAAGCCAAGGCCAGGCCAAGTGAGATCTCTTTGAGAAATCAAAGGGCGGATCAAGAAGACCAAGATAAACCAGAAGAACAGGATTTCACCAAGGGAGAAACCTCCCTTGCTAGGGGGGCAAGCCTGGTCAGGTCGAGGCCTCCCCGAAGACGAAGTAGATACGCCCCGGCAGGCCTGCCGGGGCCAGCGGAGATCCACTCCCCCGCTCCACCGCCTCACAACGCAAGTCACCAATCGGTGCAGTGTCGAGCCCCTGGGTGGTTAAGTGGCTGTCACTTAGCGCGTGGCCGTCATTTGGAGAGAAGATCATCCATGTGTGATACTCGTCCAAATGCGTGTCATACATGTAGACAAAAGATGACTAGGACGGCGCGGCAAGGCTTGCCGGGCTGCATCCTCGACGTGACGTACAACGACACATTTATTGTGTTTTGTCCCGACTGCTAGAGTTAGGTATGATAGCACTGTTGGCTATCTAATCAGTGGATAATGACTATTTTGTTTTGGGGAACGTAGTAATTTCAAAAAATTTCCTACGCACACGCAAGATCATGGTGATGCATAGCAACGAGAGGGGAGAGTGTTGTCTACGTACCCTCGTAGACCGAAGCGAAGCGTTGACGCAATGTAGAGGAAGTAGTCATCGTCCTCCGGTCCAACCGATACAAGCACCGTTACTCGGCACCTCCGAGTTCTTAACACACGTCAGCTCGATGGCGCACCCCGATCTCCGATCCAGCAGAGGCGCGGGGAGGAGTTCGCCAAGACGACGGCGTGGTGACGATCTTGATGTTCTCCTGTCGCAGGGCTTCGCCTAAGCACCGCTACAATATGTCCGAGGTGTAATATCGTGGAGGGGGGCACCGCACACGGCTAAGGAACGATCTCAATGATCAACTTGTGTGTCTAGGGTGCCCCCTGCCCCCGTATATAAAGGAGGGAGGGAGGAGGAGGCCGACCTAGGAGGAGGCGCGCCATAGGGGGGGGGCAAACCTACTCCAAGTAGGTTTGGCCCCTTTCCTATTAGGAGTAGGAGAAGGAAGGAAGAGGGGAGGAGAGAAGGAAGGGGGCCCCCCCTCCCAGTCGGATTGGGCTTGGGGGCCCTCCTTGCTCCTTCTCCTCCCTTCCACTAAGGCCCAATAAGGCCCATATACTTACCGGGGTTCGGTAACCTCCGGAACTCCCATATTTTCAATCTCACCCGAACCTTTCGGTGTCCAAATATATCCGTCCAATATATCAATCTTTATGTCTCGACCATTTCGAGACTCCTCGTCATGTCCGTGATCACATCCGGGACTCCGAACAACCTTCGGTACATCAAAATACATAAACTCATAATGAAACTGTCATCAAAACCTTAAGCGTGCGGACCCTACGGTTCGAGAACAATGTAGACATGACCGAGACATGTCTCCGGTCAATAACCAATAGCGGGACCTGGATGCCCATATTGGTTCCTACATATTCTACGAAGATCTTTATCGGTCAAACCGCACAACAACATACGTTGTTCCCTTTGTCATCGGTATGTTACTTGCCCGAGATTCGATCGTCGGTATCCAATACCTAGTTCAATCTCGTTACCGGCAAGTCTCTTTACTCGTTCCGTAATAAATCATCTCGCAACTAACTCATTAGTTGAAATGCTTGCAAGGCTTAAGTGATGTGTATTACCGAGAGGGCCCAGAGATACCTCTCCGACATTCGGAGTGACAAATCCTAATCTCGAAATACGCCAACTCAACAAGTACCTTCGGAGACACCAGAGAGCACCTTTATAATCACCCGATTCGTTGTGGCGTTTGGTTGCACACAAAGTGTTCCTCCGTAAACGGGAGTTGTATAATCTCATAGTCATAGGAACATGTATAAGTCATGAAGGAAGCAATAGCAACATACTAAGCGATCGGGTGCTAAGCTAACGGAATGGGTCATGTCAATCAGATCATTCAACTAATGATGTGACCTTGTTAATCAAATAACAACTCCTTGTTCATGGTTAGGAAACATAACCATCTTTGATTAACAAGCTAGTCAAGTAGACGCATACTAGTGACACTCTGTTTGTCTATATATTCACACATGTATTATGTTTCCGGTTAATACAATTCTAGCATGAATAATAAACATTTATCAAATAATAACTTTATTATTGCCTCTAGGGCATATTTCCTTCAGTCTCCCACTTGCACTAGATTCAATAATCTAGATTACACAGTAATGATTCTAACACCCATGGAGTCTTGGTGTTGATCATGTTTTGCTCGTGGAAGAGGCTTAGTCAACGGGTCTGCAATATTCAGATCCGTATGTATCTTGCAAATCTCTATGTCTCCCACCTGGACTAGATCCCGGATGGAGTTGAAGCGTCTCTTGATGTGCTTGGTTCTCTTGTGAAATCTGGATTCCTTCGCTAAGGCAATCGCTCCGGTATTGTCACAAAAGATTTTCATTGGACCCGATGCACTAGGTATGACACCTAGATCGGATATGAACTCCTTCATCCAGACTCCTTCATTGGCTGCTTCCGAAGCAACTATGTATTCCGCTTCACACGTAGATCCCGCCACGACGCTTTGCTTTGAACTGCACCAACTGACAGCTCCACCGTTTAATGTAAACACGTATCCGGTTTGCGATTTAGAATCGTCCGGATCAGTGTCAAAGCTTGCATCAAGGTAACCATTTACGATGAGCTCTTTGTCACCTCCATATACGAGAAACATATACTTTGTCCTTTTCAGGTATTTTAGGATGTTCTTGACAGCTGTCCAGTGATCCACTCCTGGATTACTTTGGTACCTCCCTGCTAGACTTATAGCAAGGCACACATCAGGTCTGGTACACAAGATTGCATACATGATAGAGCCTATGGCTGAAGCATAGGAACATTTTTCATTTTCTCTCTATCTTCTGCGGTGGTCGGGCTTTGAGTCTTACTCAACTTCACACCTTGCAATCTGAGCAAGAACCCTTTCTTTGCTTGATCCATTTTGAACTTCTTCAAAACTTTGTCAAGGTATGTGCTTTGTGAAAGTCCAATTAAGCGTTTTGATCTATCTCTATAGATCTTAATGCCCAATATGTAAGCAGCTTCACCGAGGTCTTTCATTGAAAAACTTTTATTCAAGTATCCCTTTATGCTATCCAGAATTCTATATCATTTCCAATCAATAATATGTCATCCACATATAATATTAGAAATGCTCTGAGCTCCCACTCACTTTCTTGTAAATCTGAGGCTTCTCCAAAAGTCTCAGATAAACCCAAATGCTTTGATCACACTATCAAAACGTTTATTCCAACTCCGAGAGGCTTGCACCAGTCCATAAATGGATCGCTAGAGCTTGCACACTTTGTTAGCTCCCTTTGGATCGATAAAACCTTCTGGTTGCATCATATACAACTCTTCTTCCAGAAATCCATCCATTTGCCAAATTTCATAATCATAAAATGCGGCAATTGCGAACATGATTCGGACAGACTTAAGCATCGCTACGGGTGAGAAGGTCTCATCGTAGTCAACCCCTTGAACTTGTCGAAAACCTTTTGCAACAAGTCGAGCTTTGTAGACAGTAACATTACCGTCAGCGTCAGTCTTCTTCTTGAAGATCCATTTATTCTCAATTGCTTGCCGACCATCGGAAAAGTCAACCAAAGTCCATACTTTGTTCTCATACATGGATCCCATCTCAGATTTCATGGCTTCAAGCCATTTTGCGGAATCTGGGCTCACCATCGCTTCTTCATAGTTCGTAGGTTCATCATGATCTAGTAGCATGACTTCTAGAATAGGATTACCGTACCACTCTGGTGCGGATCTTACTCTGTTCGACCTACGAGGTTCTGTACTAACTTGATCTTAAGTTCTATGATCATCATCATCAACTTCCTCACTAGTCGGTTTTGACGTCACAGAAATTGGTTCCTGTGATGTATTATTTTCCAACAAGGGAGTAGGTACAACTACCTCATCAAGTTCTACTTTCCTCCCACTCACTTCTTTCGAGAGAAACTCCTCTAGAAAGGATCCATTCTTAGCAACGAATGTCTTGCCTTCGGATCTGTGATAGAAGGTGTACCCAAATGTCTCCTTTGGGTATCCTATGAAGACACATTTCTCCGATTTGGGTTCGAGCTTATTAGGTTGAAGCTTTTTCACATAAGCATCGCATCCCCAAACTTTAAGAAACGACAACTTTGGTTTCTTGCCAAACCATAGTTCATAAGGTGTCGTCTCAACGGATTTTGACGGTGCCCTATTTAACGTGAATGTGGCCATCTCTAAAGCTTAACCCCAAAACAATAGCGGTAAATCTATAAGAGATATCATAGATCGCACCATATCAAGTAAAGTACGATTACGACGTTCGGACACACCATTACGTTGTGGTGTTCCGGGTGGCGTGAGTTGTGAAACTATTTCACATTGTTTTAAGTGTAGACCAAACTCGTAACTCAAATATTCTCCTCCACGATCAGATCGTAGAAACTTTATTTTCTTGTTACGATGATTTTCAACTTCACTCTGAAATTTTTTGAACTTTTCAAATGTTTCAGACTTATGCTTCATTAAGTAGATATACCCATATCTGCTTAAATCATTTGTGAAGGTGAGAAAATAACGATATCCGCCACGAGCCTCAACATTCATCGGACCACATACATCTGTATGTATGATTTCCAACAAATCTGTTGCTCTCTCCATAGTACCGGAGAATGGCGTTTCAGTCATCTTGCCCATAAGGCACGGTTCGCAAGTACCAAGTGATTCATAATCAAGCGGTTCCAAAAGTCCATCAGTATGGAGTTTCTTCATGCGCTTTACATCGATATGACCTAAGCGGCGATTACACAAATAAGTTGCACTATCATTATCAACTCTGCATCTTTTGGCTTCAACACTATGAATATGTGTATCACTACTATCGAGATTCATCAAAAATAGACCACTCTTCAGGGGTGCATGACCATAAAAGATATTACTCATATAAATAGAACAACCATTATTCTCTGATTTAAATGAATAACCGTCTCGCACCAAACAAGATCCAGATATAATGTTCATGCTCAACGCCGGCACCAAATAACAATTATTTAGGTCTAATACTAATCCCGAAGGTAGATGTAGAGGTAGCGTGCCGACCGCGATCACATCGACTTTGGAACCATTTCCCACGCGCATCGTCACCTCGTCCTTTGCGGTGTTAAGCAATCAGTAGTCCTGTTTGAGTTGCAAATATTAGCAATGAACTAGTATCAAATACCAGTGCTCTGCGAGCTCTAGTAAGGTACACATCAATAACATGTATATCACATATACCTTTGTTCACCTTGCCATCCTTCTTATCCGCCAAATACTTGGGGCAGTTCCGCTTCGAAGACGATCCGCTTGCAGAGAAGCACTCAGTTTAGGCTTAGGTCCGGACTTGGGCTTCTTCTCTTGAGCAGCAACTTGTTTGCTGTTCTTCTTGAAGTTCCTTCTTCTTCCCTTTGCCCTTTTTCTTGAAACTAGTGGTCTTGTTAACCATCAACACTTGATGCTCCTTCTTGATTTCTACCTCCGCAGCCTTTAGCATTGCGAAGAGCTCGAGAATCGTATTATCCATCCCTTGCATATTATAGTTCATCACGAAGCTCTTGTAGCTTGGTGGAAGTGATTGGAGAATTCTGTCAATGACGCTATCATCCGGAAGAGTAACTCCCAGTTGAATCAAGTGATTACAATACCCGACATCTTGAGTATGTGACCGCAGAACTATTCTCCTCCATCTTGCAGCTATAGAACTTATTGGAGACTTCATATCTCTCAATCCGGGCATTCTTCGGAATATTAACTTCAACTCTGGAACATCTCATATGCTCCATGACGTTCAAAACGTCGTTGAAGTCCCGGTTCTAAGCCGTAAAGCATGGCACATTGAACTATCGAGTAGTCATCAGCTTTGCTCGCCAAACGTTCTTAACGTCGTCGGTTGCATCAAGAAGAAGTTCGGCACCCAGCGGTGCTTCCAGGCGTAATTTTTACGTGCAGAATGAGGATAATCCTCAAATTACGGACCCGATCCGCGTAGTTGCTACCATCATCTTTCAACTTAGCTTTCTCAAGGAACGCATTAAAATTCAACGGAACAACAGCACGGGCCATCTATCTACAATCAACATAGACAAGCAAGATACTATCAGGTTACTAAGTTCATGATAAATTTAAGTTCAATTAATCATATTACTTAAGAACTCCCACTTAGACAGACATCTCTCTAGTCATCTAAGTGATCACGTGATCCAAATCAACTAAACCATAACCGATCATCACGTGAGATGGAGTAGTTTTCAATGGTGAACATCTTATGTTGATCATATCTACTATATGATTCACGCTCGACCTTTCGGTCTCCGTGTTCCGAGGCCATATCTGCATATGCTAGGCTCGTCAAGTTTAATATGAGTATTCTGCGTGTGCAAAACTGGCTTGCACCCGTTGTAGATGGACGTAGAGCTTATCACACCCGATCATTACGTTGTGTCTGGGCACGACGAACTTTGGCAACGGTGCATACTCAGGGAGAACACTTCTTGACAATTTTTAGTGAGAGATCATCTTAAAATGCTACCGTCAATCAAAGCAAGATAAGATGCAAAGAGGATAAACATCACATGCAATCAATATAAGTGATATGATATGGCCATCATCATCTTGTGCTTGTGATCTCCATCTCCAAGCACCATCATGATCACCATCGTCACCGGTAGCGACACCTTGATCTCCATCGTAGCATCGTTTGTCGTTTACGCGATCTATTGCTTCTCGACTATCGCTCTCGCTTAGTGATAAAGTAAAGCAATTACAGTATGCTTGCATTTCATACAATAAGCGACAACCATATGGCTCATGCTAGTTGCCGATAACCGGTTACAAAACATGATCATCTCATACAATAAAATATAGCATCATGTCTTGGCCATATCACATCACAACATGCCTGCAAAAACAAGTTAGGCGTCCTCTACTTTGTTGTTGCAAGTTTTACGTGGCTGCTACGGGCTTAAGCAAGAACCAATCTCACCTCGCATCAAAACCACAGCGATAGTTTGTCAAGTTGATGCTATTTTAACCTTCGCAAGGACCGGGCGTAGCTGACTCGGTTCAACTAAAGTTGGGAAACCGACACCCGCTAGTCACTGTGTGCAAAGCACGGCGGTAAAACCAGTCTCGCGTAAGCGTCTGGCGTAATGTCGGTCCGGGCGCTTCATCCAACAATACCGCCCGAACCAAAGTATGACATCTTTGGTAAGCGGTATGACTTATATCGCCCACAACTCACTTGTGTTCTACTCGTGCATATAACATCAAACCATAAAAACCTGGCTCGGATACCATTTGTTGGGGAACGTAGTAATTTCAAAAAATTCTACGCTCACGCAAGATCATGGTGATGCATAGCAACGAGAGGGGAGAGGGTTGTCTACATACCCTCGTGGACCGAAGCGAAGCGTTGGCGCAACGTAGAGGAAGTAGTCGTCGTCCTCCGGTCCAACCGATACAAGCACCGTTACTCGGCACCTCGAGTTCTTGACACACGTACAGCTCGATGGCGCACCCGATCTCCGATCCAGCGGAGGCGCTGGGAGGAGTTTCAATCGACGACGGCGTGGTGGCGATCTTGATGTTCTCTGTCGCGCAGGCTTCGCCTAAGCACCGCTACAATATGACCGAGGTGTAATATCGTGGAGGGGCACCGCACACGGCTAAGGAACGATCTCAATGATCAACTTGTGTGTCTAGGGTGCCCCCGCCCCGTATATAAAGGAGGGAGGGAGAAGGAGGCCGGCCTAGGGAGGCGTGCCATAGGGGGGCAAACCTACTCCAAGTAGGTTTGGCCCCCTTTCCTATTAGGAGTAGGAGAAGGAAGGAAGAGGGGAGGAGAGAAGGAAAGGGGCGGCCCCCCTCCCAATCGGATTGGGCTTGGGGGGCGCTGATGGATTCATGTACCTAGGGTAGGGTCATAGGCCTGACCTAAACGTCCTACCCAAGGACACCCTTAGAAGAGATCACCTTCCAGTCGACCAACGAAGATCCCACTCGACTGACTGGAAGGACTCGACCATGGAGACTCACTCGACCATGAAGATACACTCGACTACCAGAAGGTCAGAAGGCACTCTGCAACGCAACGGCTTGTAATTGAATAGACTTAATGATAGTTAAGGCACTTTATGAGGGCATTACGATGCGCCCTAAGCTTAATGTACTTTAACCTCTCCATTATGTGGGCTGGCCGGGGTCCTGGCGCACTCTATATAAGCCACCCCCCTCCACAGGCAGAGGGGTTCGCACTCTTGTAATACTTACACACATAAACCACTCGACCGCCTCAGGGCTCCGAGACATAGGGCTTTTACTTCCTCCGAGAAGGGCCTGAACTCGTACATCGCTTGTGTTCACAACCTCTCCATAGCTAGGACCTTGCCTCTCCATACCTACCCCCACTCTACTGTCAGACATAGAACCACGACAGTTGGCGCCCACCGTGGGGCCGGTGTTCTAGCGATTTGTGGAGAAGTTGCAGTACTTCCGAGTACTTTCATCATGATGATTCTTTGGAGTTTTGGCCGAGGCGCGAGATCCGTCTCGGTGCTCTCACCTTTGTCGCCGACGACTCGCGTGGCTCGGGGAGGCTCCACTCGACATCGAGCGCTCCCGTCCGCTGGGCGACGACTTTTCGCGCATGTGTCCGGCGTTCTGCTGCGGCAACCGTCGACCCGTGTCGGTCGACTCCTTTATCGATCGCTTCGCCTGGTCTCCGCCAGCGCAAGCGCTCTGGTCGGTCGAGACTCCGGCGGTGGGTGAAGCACGCGGTGGCTCGCCAGATAGCCACCACCAGTGTCGCGACAATTGAGCCAGCGAGTCCCTCTACGGCTGTTCGATCTGTCGACTAGCTCGTGAGAGCGCATCCGAAAAGCGATAGCATTGATCCATGGCGGAAATCCTCATGGTCGGCGGCCCCGATCCTCCCCGGCCGTCCATGGCGGCGGAGCGGCCGCGGAGAGACCCAGCGCAAAGCACGAAGAGTACCAGCCGAAACACTCGACTCTGCGCGAGAGAGAAGAGCTTCCCCGCAGAACATGGATGCCTGCATACTCCCATCGCAGGAGAAACTCCGAGGCTCGCGCCTTGGAGGAGGCACGTTGGCCAATGTGGCTGAATGCACTCGCTTGGAGAATCTTCAACGAGCACTCGGCGATTGCAGCAACGAATTCTGAAGCGATTGGCGTCGACTCTTCCCGCCGACTCGGGTATACCGCCGCGCCAATTCAAATTTAGCAAACAACCCATATAGCAAAGTCCGTCCAGCCTTCTCGGTCGGAAGCCGGGAGAGGCTTGATGCGATCGAGATTTACTCCGAGCGGCGGGAGACGAGAACTCAGCCGTGTCGCGATCGCGCAACAAAATTCACGATCGATCCGTCGCTGCGAATCATTATCGATCGGCACCACATCCCCGATCGCCTCCACGGCGGGAAGGGCGCGACAACCGGCGAGATCAGTATGGAGACCGACATGACCGGGATGACAGGCATCGAGTGCCCATTTCCCCTCCGAGGGAAGGGTCTTACGCTCCTCGGCGGCAAGATGACAGACGTCGATTCGATGGGCAAAAAGTTCGGTCGACCCGAGAGAACCGAGCTTCAACGCGATCCATTATCGTGCAAGGCTTGGTCGACCGAACAGAGCCCATCGGCGGACCGAGAGGATGCACCCACGAGTCGAGTGCATGTTTCGGTCGGAGTGTTTTAGCGAGGCTATCGAGCCGCAGATGATCCCCCAATTTCAGGTTGGCAACGAGTCGACAAATTCCTCGGGGAGTCCAAGCACTGAAACTTGGCTTGAAGATTACCGAGTGGCTGTTCAGATTGGTGGTGGGAATGATGAGGTGGCCATGAAGCATTTTCCCCTCATGTTGGAAGGTTACGCGGGCATGGCTGAATCGATTACCTCCTAGCAAAGATATACACTTGGGAGGATTTGTCCCAAGTGTTCGTCGAGACTTTGAAGGAACTTGCAAGCGGCCGGCTGGTTTGACAGAGCTGCAAGTCTGTGTCTGAAGACCAATGAAACTCTCCGAGAGTACATTCAGAGGTGGATTACTCGCACCATCTTGTGGAAAATGTGTCCGATCATCGAGCGTTTTGCCTTCAAAGATGGCGTCAAAACAGAGAATTGAGTCTCAAGTTTGGTCGAACCGGCAACATGACCACCGAGTCGAATGATGGAGATTGCTACCAAATGCATGTGGCGAGGAAGAGGACCGACTCGGCGGCAAGTACAAGCCAAGTCGATCGGAAAAAAATTCGGTCGAGCGAAGCGGAAAGCCGAGCCAGCAGCTCTGGAGAGTCCCCGCCGTGACTCGGGGAAGTTCAAGGGAAGCGAAAGGATCCGGAATCCTAAGAAAGTTAAGGATAAAGAAGGAAATGGCGTGATGGATATGCCATGTCATATTCACATGAAGAAAGATGAAGAGGGCAACATCATTTACCCAAAGCACACCACTGCCATGTCGACTCTGATCCAAAGGTTTCAGGAAAACAGTCTAAGGACAAGGAGAAGGAGCGACAAGGCGGAGACAAAGAGGACGGTGAGGAAGAATATCCGCATGTCAACTCCACTCGATGATCTTCGCAGATGTGGAAAGCAAAAGTCGATGAAAGTCATTAACCGTGAGGTGAACATGGTTGCCCAGTAAAGCCAAGTTATGTGAAGTGGTCCCAAACACCCATCACATTCGACCAATCGATCATCCGACTCATGTTGCCACCTGGGGCGGCAAGCGTTGATGGTCGATCCAATTGTCGAAGGCACTCGATTGACGAAAGTCTTGATGGATGGTGGTAGTGGGCTGAACTTGTTATATCTGAGATACATTGAAAGGGATGGGCATTCCGATGTCCCGTGAGCACCGACAACATGAGTTTCCACGAGTCATACCAGGAAGAAGGCCAATTCACTCGGCCAAATAGCTCGACGCGTGGTTTTGGTGATTCAAGCACTTTCGCAAGGAAAAGTTGACCTTTGAGGTTGTGGATTTTCAGAGCGCATACCACGCAATTTTGGGGAGGCCAGCCTCGCACGCGATTCATGGCTCGACCATGTTACGTGTACCTCAAACTGAAAATGCCAGGCCCCAAGGGAGTGATCACCGCCACCAGCGATCGGAAAAAGCGGAGAGTGCTTTGAAAGGGCTCGAAGATTGCCGACTCCCAAGTGACGGCGGCGAATTCGAAGAATACAAGCAAAACGCAGATCCGAGTGATTTGTTGCGATCCAAGAAGCCGCCACAGAATCGCATTTCGATCGTCTGGTGAGGCGAAGCAGTTCATATTCACCCGTGACCCCAATGCAGCCCGACCCACATCTCCACGACACTCGACCGAAATAGGAAGAAGCGCTCATCCGGTTCCTCCGTGAGAATGGGACATTTCGCATGGAAGCCGTGACATGCGGTGTTCAGGGGATCGGCTGAGCATCGCCTCGAGTCGACAAGTCAGCAAAACCAGTTAAAGAGCATCTTCGGTGGTCCGCCGTCCAGAAGAGAAAAGCTATTGGTGAAGAAGTGGCTCGACTATTGGCGGCAGGATTTATCCGAGAGATATACCACTCCGAGTGGCTCGCTAATGTCGTCATGGTTCCCAAGAAGGACAACTCGCTCCGCATGTGCATTGACTTTAAGCACATCAATCGGGCCTTCGAAGGATCATTTCCTCTCCCGCATAGATCAAATTGTTGACTCGACGCGGGATGTGAAGATTGTCTTTTCTAGATGCATATTCGGGTATCATCGGATCCGTCAGATGGACCCGATGAAATAAAAACAGCTTTCATCACTCCATTGGTGCTTCGCTATATCACCATGCCATTCGGCCTCAAGAATGCGGAGCCACATTTATGCGAATGATTGAAGTGTCTTCTCACTCAAATCACCGGAATGTGGAAGCGTATATGGATGATATCGTCGTTAAGTCGTGAAAAGGTTCCGACCTGCTTGCGACCTCGCCAAACATTTGCCAACCTCGGAAGGTGCGATATCAAGCTCAATCCGTCAAAGTGCACATTCGGAGTTCTGGTGGAAAATTACTCGGTTTTCGTTTCGAGCGAGGATCGATGCTAATCTGAGAAGATCGACACTATTCTCCGAATGAAACATACTGCGAGTGCACGGCGTCCGAGCTTCTTTGGATGCTTGGCGCATTAAGTCGATTCATCTCACGACTCGATGAAAAGGCATTGCCTCTTTACCGATCGATGAAGAAGGCCGACAAGTTCGAGTGGACTCGAAGCTGATGCGGCGTTTGCGAGCTAAAAGCTCGCTCTCCACCCAGCCGGTGCTTGCTGCTCCAATCAGCAAAGAGCCTCTGTTGCTTTATATTGCAGCCACCGGACAAGTCGTCGATCTGATGCTTACGGTCGGCGGGAAGAGGAAGGAAAGGCCTTCAAAGTTCAGCGCCCGATGTATTATTTGTCGAAGTCTTGACTCCATCCAGCAGAGATATCCTCATTATCGAAGCTTGTGTATGGCATATACATGACCACGAAGAAGGTTGCTCATTATTTCTCGATCATTCTATCACGATCGTCGCCGACGCTCCTTTATCGAGATTACGCACTGTGAGAGACGCAACCGTCGAGTGGCGAAATGGGCGATTGAACTTCTTCCCTTGATATCAAATTGAGGCAAAAGCCATTAAGTCCCGTGCTATAGCGGATTTCCTTGCCGAGTGGATTGAACAACAACAGCCGATCAAGTTCACTCGAGCATTGGACCATGTTCTTTGGCGGCTCTAAAATGCTGAATGGTTCCTTTGGGGTTGTTCTGGTTTCCCCGGAGGAGATAAGCTTAGGTATGTGCTCGATTCACTTTGATTCCTCCAACAATGAGGCAGATCTGAGGCCCTCTTATATGGATTAGCATGGCCATCTCACTCGGCGTTAAATGCTTTGATGGTCTATGGCGACTCAGATTTAGTGGTCGACCAGTGATGAAGGAGTGGGGCGTGAAGCCCGACCATGATTGGATCTTTGCAATGCGATGAGGAAGCTGGAAAAAGAAGTTCGAGGGTTGGAGCTCCATCACATCCCCGATGAAAAATCAAGCGGCAGATGATCTGGCGAAGATAGGTTCCAAAGAGAAGCCATTACGAGTGGTGTGTTTTTGGAGCATATACACACTCCGTCGATTAAAGAAGATCCTTCACGAGGAAGCTCCACAGCCCAAGAGTGCCACAGACCCGGTGAGGTTGAGGTCCCAAAGGTGGTCGACTTGGTCATGGAAGTTTTAGTGATCACTCCCATTGGACAATTCCATACATCGCATATATTCGAGAAAAGAGCTCCCGAAAGATGAGGAAGAGGCTCGGCAGATCGTCCGTCGATCCAAAGCCTTTACCATTATCAAAGGACAGCTATATAGAGAAAGCCCGACTGGAGTTGGTCAGAAATGCATAACGCCAGAAGAAGGTCGAGTCATACTCAATGACATCCACTCGGGGACCTGTGGTCACCATCGTCCTCTCGGACCATTGTAGCCAAAGCATACCGAGCCGGATTTTCTTGGTGAGGCGAGCGAGATGGCGAAAGAAATAGTGGACAAGTGCGAAGGATGTCGGTTCTATTCCAATATGTCACACAAGCTGCGTCGACTCTGAAGACCATTCCACTCGTCGGCCTTTCGCGGTATGGGGGTTGGACATGGTCGGTCCCTTGCGAACAGGTCGGGCGGTTTCACGCATGTCTTTGGTAGCGATCGACAGAGTTCACCAAGTGGATTGAAGCTAAACCAATCAAGAGTCTCGGCGCGTCTCGCTGTTTCCTTCATCGAGAGCGACGTTCAGATATGAGGTCCCGCACGGCATTATCACAGATAATGGGTGAATTTTGACTCGGAAGAATTCAAGGATTTACGCAGCGCTCAAGGCACGCGAGTCGACTACGCTTGATCGCCATCCACGGTCGAATGGGCAGGCGAGCAGACCAACGGCTTAATCCTCAAGGGTTTGAAGCCCGGTGATGCGAGATCTCAAGCATGCGGTGGAGCATGGGTCGACGAACTCCCTTGGTGCTTTGGGGTTTGCGGACCACGCCTAATCGGTCGACGGAAGAACTCCATTCTTCTTGGTCTATGGAGCTGAAGCAGTCCTACCGAGTGATCTTCTTCTGGCGCTCCCGAATTGAACTTTACAAGCGAAGCTGAGCAAGCGCGTCGAGGATCTGATCGACCTTTTAGAGGAGGAAAGGAGATGGCTCGATCCGCTCGACCATCTACCGACAAGACTTGCATCGCCTTTACGCCCGAAATGTGAGAGGTCGAGCCTTCCGGAAGGAGATCTGGTTCTCCGAGTGGATCGCGAAACAACATAAGCTCGCTCCCTCACAGGAAGGGCCCTTCATCGTCACAAAGGTTCTCCTAGCAGGGCATATCATCTCTACAACGTCGAACACAATATCAAAGAGCCCCGAGCTTGGAATGCGGATCTGCTCCGCCTGTTTTACACTTAAAGTTTTTCACTTTCGGATGAGTTGTAATAAAATATACATAGTTTATGGATTTGAAATAATAGTGTCATAATTCCTTCATAATTTTTGTCACTTTTTGTCCAGTCAAATTTTCCCCCCAGTGGGTGGCTTAGCCGCGAATCCGCTTCGCCTAAGTTATAAAAATCCTACCGAGTGGTAAGCCAGACTTCCACTCGGAGGCTTAGCCATGAATCCGCTTCGCCTAAGTTATAAAAATCCACCGAGTGGTAAGCGGACTTCCACTCGGGGCTTAGCTGCAGCCAGCGCTCGCCTAAGTAACTAAAAATCCTCACCGAGTGGTAAGCCAGACTTCTACTCGGGGGCTTAGCTGCAGCCCAGCGCTCGCCTAAGTAACTAAAAATCCTACCGAGTGGTAAGCCAGACTTCCACTCGAAGGCTTAGCTGCAGCCCAGCGCTCGCCTAAGTAACTAAAAATCCTACCGAGTGGTAAGCCAGACTTCCACTCGGAGGCTTAGCTGCAGTCCAAGTACTCGCCTAAGTACAACGTATGTTCACAAGAAAGACGAGGTGCAGGTCGACTGCGATCCTCTCCTCCGAGCTACACCATAAGTATAATGTGCGCTCGCAAGGAAGACGAGGTGCAGGTCGACTGCGACCCTCTCTTACGAGCTTCGCCACAAATACAATGGAAATCCTACCGAGTGAAGAGCAAACCTCTCACTCGGGGGCTTAGCTGCAGCCCAGTGCTCGCCTAAGGAATAAGAAATCCTACCGAGTGAAAAGCGAACCTCTCACTCGGGGGCTTAGCTGCAGCCCAGTGCTCGCCTAAGGAATAAGAAATCCTACCGAGTGAAGAGCAAACCTCTCACTCGGGGGCTTAGCTGCAGCCCAGTGCTCGCCTAAGGAATAAGAAATCCTACCGAGTGAAGAGCAAACCTCTCACTCGGAGGCTTAGCTGCAGCCCAGTGCTCGCCTAAGGTATAAGAAATCCTACCGAGTGAAGAGCAAACCTCTCACTCGGGGGCTTAGCTGCAGCCCAGTGCTCGCCTAAGGTATAAAAAACAAATCCTACCGAGTGAAGAGCAAACCTCTCACTCGGGGGCTTAGCTGCAGCCCAGTGCTTGCCTAAGGAATAAGTCGACTGCAAGTAGGCATCTTGATGTGAACCTGCAAAGGGCAATTCGATCCAAAAGCAATCATATCCAAACATCCAATCCAAGTTTAGGTCGATACCTAAAGGAACCGAGAGTGCTCAGGCACTAAGCACATTAAGGTTTTATCGGTTACAATTCCACTCGACATACCGAGGCAAATTTAAAGTGTCGGACTTAAAGGAAGTTTTTACCCCTCCGTGGAGGCTGGAAGGACAAGGAACTCATCGAGGTCGATCCCATCTGCGATCCGTGTAGCAGCGGCGAAAGTTTCCATGAAAGACACGAAGTCGTGTTTCTTGGTGTTGGCCACTCGGAGAGCCGCCACTTATCTTCTCGTGCATCTTTGCGGTGGACTCGCGCCCGAGCATTGTGGCGACATCTGCGCCACACCGAGCCGAGGACTTCTTCCACTCCTGCACTCGATGCAGGGCGGCGTTCAATCGAGCCATCAACGACTCGAGGTCATTTTGGAGTGTCGCCCGGGCGGGCGTCGAGTCGATGCGGGACGTAGCAACCTTCAGCCTTGCGAGGTAGTCCACTACAGCTGCAACACGGGACTCCAGTCGGAAGACATTCATGGCAACTTCATCGTTCACCGGGGACTTGACAGGGTCAAGGTTCAGCTCCAACTGGCTGGTCTCTTCTTCAAAGTTGCGACAGAATTCTGCAAAGATAAAACCCCAAGTCAAGACAATGGTCGAATGGGAACATCACAGTTGGAGGAATTGGTCGAGTGTAAAATACTACCTTCGAGCATAAGGAACAATTTTTTAGCAAGACCACCTAGGAAGCCTTCTAGGTCATTCTTCTTCCCAGTCAACTGGTTGATCTTCTCAGTCAGAGTGGTCTTGTCAGCTTTCAGTCGGTCAACATCCTTGGTGGCAATGGTCAGAGCAGCCTTCAGATTGGTGTTGTCCTGTTCGAGCTTGGTGACTGAGGCTAACTTCTCGTCGGCAAGCTTGACCTTCTCAGACAGCTCGAGATCCTTCTTCCTCTGGGCCTCCTTCACCTTGCCTATAAATTACAGCAAAGTCAGATTTGAAACAAATGAGAGGAGAAAGGAGTCGTCGAGGTCTCACCGAACATACCTTTGGTCTCCTCCTTCGCCTTCGTCAGATTCTCCTGCACTAGCTTTAAATCCAGCTCGAGCTGAGTGTGCTTACTTCGCTCCATTCGAGATAAGCGCCGCAAAGATCACGAGATTTCTACGAAGAACCAATCGACAAAATGTTAAAGATGATTCACTTCGAGTGAATAGAGAAAATCATACATTTCTAAGACTACGATCGAATGCAAGCATTCGACCGTAGTCTCGAGGACTACACCGGTGGGTGCACTCAGCGTGCCCCCACCGGGTCCTAATCAAGGCGAGTCGACCATCGACCAAAAAAAAAAGAGAGGAAAGCTTCTTGGATCAGAATCAATCGCGGCCATCGAACCACGCCTCGGGGACTACATCCAGTGGGTGCACTCAGTGTGCCCCCACTGGTTTCAGAAACCCATTCACCCTAGTCGAATGGCGATCAATCTTACTTATAAAGCCTAAGGCCGACTGCCAGCAGTCAACCTTAGCCTTGGGGACTACACCCAGCGGGTGCACTCAGCGTGCCCCCGCTAACACGGAGTTTTTTGTCGACATACCCAGTGGGTGATTGCTATGGATTTCAGAAAGAGAAAAGTTTTGATAGCATATCCTAACAGAACAGGCGGTGGTCGACTGACCTGAACATTGCTTTGAAGAGCGGAGCTGGCATCATAAGCTGCTTGGCTTGCATCCCGGACGATCTTCACCTGCTCCATCATGATCCCTGCCTGGCGTATCGCCTCCTTAGCAGCACTAGCTTGGTCCTCTGGGACGTGGTGCGTGGTGAAGAGCGAAGGATGCCCAGCACTCGACGAAGTGGGTTGAGCACTCGTCAACGGCACCGCAAAACACACGGTATGACGAGTGGTGTTCTCCCCCTCCGTGCCAACAGTCTCGGGCGCCGTCACATCTTGGGCTGCTTTGCCAGTAGACACCTTCCTGCTCCGCCTATGCCTCAATGGCTCTTCATCCTCATCATCATCATCAGGAAGGGTGATAATGTCGTTGGTTGGAGCTTCAGAAAAGAATCAAAGTTAGAAACTATGAGTCAGTCGACTAAGAACGGAATCAAGGATAAACTACCAGGATTTGAGGTTGCTGCGTCCTCCATCTCATGGTCCTCAGCCTTGCCTGAGGTTTCAGAAGTTGCAGCACTGAAGTTCCAAAGAATCAGTCGATTAATTCAAGTATCAACCAGAGATAAAGCTTGTACAGAACAGGAAGACTTAAGTAATATGGTTACCCTGATATGGTAGGGATGAACACCTTCATTTTCGGCAGAGGCTTGGTTGGCCTCGACGGAGCTACCTTCGACTGCTTCGGTGCCTTCTCAGTCGGCACCGGAGAAGCGGTCCGAGGGCGTTTGGTCGACTGCGAGACAGTCGCAACACCCTTACCGCGTTCAGTCGAAGGGTCGTGAACAAGTTTCGACCGCCTTTCCGAGCGCGGTGGTGCAACCTCCTCCTCCTCCTCCTCCTCTACTTAATCTTCATCATCGTCGTCGTCGTCATCATCATCCTCAGCAGCATCTGAATCCCACTCTTCCTGGCTCTCACCCCCGCTGGCTTCTCCCTCCTCGGTTGGAGCCTGAGCTCCGTTGGGCATTGAGTACAGCTCGGTAAGGGCCTGGAAAACGTCAAGGCAGAGCTCAATCGACCAAATTACAGAAACACATTCGACAGACATACAATGGAAAGCAGAGCAAGTGTACCTTATCTGGAACGCTGTGGTGGTCGAGTGGAGAAATCCTCCTGGATCCACGAGTATCCTTGTTCCCGGTAATCGCGGCCATCCACCTTTCCACTATGGCGTCGTCGACTGCTTCCGGGTGGACTCGAGTCTCGTCTTGGTTCCGCATACAACCACATGCAAAGGGCTCCGGGCCGAAGGGGCTGGATTCGCCTCGAAGGAAAACTTCCGAAGGTCCATGCCGTCCACACCGTCCCGAATCAAGCGCACCACGCGATCCATCAACATCTTCACATCGGCTCTTTCCTCGGAACCACCTTGAGGAGGAGGGTTTGTTCACTCGACTCATGGTGAATGGAGGAGTCCACTCGATCGTCGGCGTCGGCTCGTTACAGCGATAGAACCAGTCGATTGCCAGCCCCTGACCGACTTCGGGAAAGACATTGCAGGAAGGTGCTCTTATTCCTCACTTGGATTCCTAGACCCCCTTTTCTCGACCACTTGGGTTTCTCATCACTGGACTCGCCTTCTTCACGGTCGAGAGCGACATGTGAAGATGTGCTTGAACAAGCCCCAGTGCGGTCGACATCCCAAGAAGTTTTCACACATGGATACAAATGCAGCAAGATACGCGATGGAGTTTGGAGTAAAATGGTGGAGCTGGGCTCCAAAGAAATTCAAAAAGCCACGAAAGAAAACACTCGGCGGCAGGGAAAATCCTCGATCGACATGGGTGGCCAGGAGCACACACTCACCCTCCTCCGGCTGAGGCTGCCACTCTTTGCCAGGAAGCCTTGCGGCGCCGTGGGGATCAGCCGTCGTCGGCCATGTCGAGAGATCCTTCTCCACGATGGTCGATGGATCCAATCTCCTGGACCCAGCCCTTGACAGCGGGATCTCGACGAAGAACCGCTGCGGCTGGTGGATCTCCCCTTCGCCTTCTCGGCCGCCGACGCCTTCTTCGCGCGCTCCAGCACCGCCGTCTTCTCCTTGCCCATGGTCGCCGGCGAAATGCGCAAGAGAGAGCGTTGCAGGGATGACAGCAGTTGCGTTGGGCTGAGACGAAGAGAGCGGAGGAGGAAGAATGAGGTACTGTGCAGAAACCCTCACAAATCGCATTTATAACATCCCTTCCGAGTGGATGACAGGTGGACCCGGATGATCCAATCATATCCCGAAACAGTTGCATTGACACGATACGTGGCGGAAAAAGCGCACGGAGATCGAGGCGTCCATGTCTGTCCGTCCGAGCGCCGCGGTCCGTTCCGCCAAGGCTTCCCCAAATTTCGTATCCCGTGAAATCCGCGAGCGGCAGACCGGTCTGCCTGATGCGAGATTTCCTGCGATCCGTCGCTCGGGAACCGGCAAAGTATAAAAATCACTCGACGAGAAGAACAAGAATGGATCGAGCCGACTGAAGAAAAGTTGCTCGTTATCAACAAAGAAAATCTTGGTCAAAGAAGACGCATAACCAACATGCCAAAAATCAATCGGAAACAGCATCAACTCCTTCCCCATTCAAGCCTCAATCCATTCGGGGGCTAATGATGGATTCATGTACCTAGGGTAGGGTCATAGGCTGACCTAAGCGTCCTACCAAGGACACCCTTAGAAGAGATCACCTTCGATCGACCAGCGAAGATCCCACTCGACCGACCGAAGGACTCGACCATGGAGACTCACTCGACCATGAAGATACACTTGACTACCGAAGGTCGAAGGCACTCTGCAACGCATAGCGGCTTGTAATTGAATAGACTTAATGATAGTTAAGGCACTTTATGAGGCGTTACGATGCGCCCTAAGCTTAATGTACTTTAACCTCTCCATTATGTGGGCTGGCGGGGTCTGGCGCACTCTATATAAGCCACCCCCTCACAGCAGGAGGGGTTTGCACTCTTGTAATACTTACACACATAAACCACTCGACCGCCTCGGGGCTCAGAGGCGTGGGGCTTTTACTTCCTCCGAGAAGGGCTGAACTTCGTACATCGCTTGTGTTCACAACCTCTCCATAGCTAGGACCTTGCCTCTCCATACCTACCCCCACTCTCTTGTCGGACTTAGAACCACGACAGCGCCCCTCCTTGCTCCTTCTCCTCCCTTCCACTAAGGCCCAATAAGGCCCATATACTTACCGGGGTTTCGATAACCTCCGGAACTCCCAATATATTTCAATCTCACCCGAACCTTTCCGGTGTCCAAATATATCCGTCCAATATATTAATCTTTATGTCTCGACCATTTGAGACTCCTCGTCATGTCCGTGATCACATCGGGACTCGAACAACCTTCGGTACATCAAAATACATAAACTCATAATGAAATTGTCATCAAACCTTAAGCGTGCGGACCCTACGGTTCGAGAACAATGTAGACATGACCAAGACATGTCTCCGTCAATAACCAATAGCGGGACCTGGATGCCCATATTGGTTCCTACATATTCTCGAAGATCTTTATCGGTCGAACCGCACAACAACATACGTTGTTCCTTTGTCATCGGTATGTTACTTGCCCGAGATTCGATCGTCGGTATCAATACCTAGTTCAATCTCGTTCTTGGCAAGTCTCTTTACTCGTTCCGTAATACATCATCTCGCAACTAACTCATTAGTTGAAATGCTTGCAAGGCTTAAGTGATGTGTATTACCGAGAGGGCCCAGAGATACCTCTCCGACATTGGAGTGACAAATCCTAATCTCGAAATCGCCAACTCAACAAGTACCTTCGAGACACAGAGAGCACCTTTATAATCACCCGATTCGTTGTGACGTTTGGTAGCACACAAAGTGTTCCTTGATGGCAGGAGTTGTATAATCTCATAGTCATAGGAACATGTGTAAGTCATGAAGGAAGCAATAGCAACATACTAAGCGATCGGGTGCTAAGCTAACGGAATGGGTCATGTCAATCGAGATCATTCAACTAATGATGTGACCTTGTTAATCAAATAACAACTCCTTGTTCATGGTTAGGAAACATAACCATCTTTGATTAACAAGCTAGTCAAGTAGAGGCATACTAGTGACACTCTGTTTGTCTATATATTCACACATGTATTATGTTTCCGGTTAATACAATTCTAGCATGAATAATAAACATTTATCATGATATGAGGAAATAAATAATAACTTTATTATTGCCTCTAGGGCATATTTCCTTCATTTTGCCATTATGGTAACCCCTTGGCCTATAAAAGGAGGGCCATGGCGACCATAGAAAGGATTCAGACCCTCTTGTACCCTTATGCGGATAGCTGCTCCTCCCAAGGCAACCTTGCCGGGCTTGAGTGCAGGTAGCACCATGGTCCTTCCATCAATCCACCAAAAGAAGGAGTAGGGTTTTACGGCTCGCGGCGTCCCGAACCTAGGTAAAACGATCGGTGTCACCTCTGTCGTGCTACTACACGGTCTCTGCTCTTTGTGCAACGTGACTGCCCCCCTGCCGAACCACAAGGGGCTCAAGGGCCCCATAGGCGATCGTGTCATCCAGGACAGGATTGAAGACTACTATTGCAACATCGTGACCGTCTCATCGAACCGCACTCATGGCTCTCTTGGACATCATTGGGGCACCATCCAAGAGCAATGTAATCGATGGTCTTGTTGTATTAATCAAGTCAACCATGCACGATCGAGTGGGGTGAAAATCATGGAGTATGGGCCTGTCATCCAAGCCACATACAAGTAACACAACAAGAAGAAGAATTCCAAGGTCTTCATATTGCACCATTGCTACAATGAGCTAGTTTCCAATGAGTAATGGATAGAAAGAATGGTGGTGGTGATGAGCACGAAAAGTGCTTGATTTCGTGTTACATGCCTTTGGTAGTGCTCGATTCATGACATAAGACATGTTATGTTGTGGTGATTTTGGATGAAACTTGATCGATGTGGTGCCTTCTCGATCAACTCTATGCATATTTGAATGATTGATGACATATCGCGCAATTATTTGAAATGTATGTGACAAAAGCTAGAAGAATTGGCCAACAAAAATTAGGGAGTTAAATATAGTGGTTCGGCTAGATCTGGCCACCATTTAACTCCTCAAACTATAAGGGGTTAAGTATGAGGGGGGATATGAGAAGTTAAGATTCAAGGGGTCGTCTAGAGATGCTCTTAAGACCGAGGAGAAGGCCCAAATGTCCAACAAACTATAAAAGAAACATTTTGTCATCAAGACTTGAAGGAAATATGCCCTAGAGGCAATAACAAAGTTATTATTTATTTCCTCATATCATGATAAATGTTTATTATTCATGCTAGAATTGTATTAACCGGAAACATGATACATGTGTGAATACATAGACAAACATATAGTCACTAGTATGCCTCTACTTGACTAGCTCATTAATCAAAGATGGTTATGTTTCCTAACCATAGACATGTGTTGTCATTTGATTAATGGGATCACATCATTAGGAGAATGATGTGATAGACATGACCCATTCCGTTAGCCTAGCACTTGATCGTTTAGTATATTGCTATTGCTTTCATCATGACATATACATGTTCCTCGTAACTATGAGATTATGCAACTCCGCCATACGGAGGAACACTTTGGTACTACCAAACGTCACAACGAATCGGGTGATTATAAAGGAGTACTACAGGTGTCTCCGAAGGTACATGTTGGGTTGGCGTATTTCGAGATTAGGTTTTGTCACTCCGATTGTTGGAGAGGTATCTCCAGGCCTTCTCGGTAATGCACATCACTATAAGCCTTGCAAGCAATGTAGCTAATGAGTTAGTTACGGAATGTTGCATTATGTAACGAGTAAAGAGACTTGCCGGTAACGAGATTGAACTAGGTATTGGATACCGACGATCAAATCTCGGGCAAGTAACATACCGATGACAAAGGGAACAACGTATGTTGTCATGCGGTTTGACCGATAAAGTTCTTCGTAGAATATGTAGGAACCAATATGGGCATCCACGTTCCGCTATTGGTTATTGACCAAGAAAAGTTCTAGGTCATGTCTACATAGTTCTCGAACCCGTAGGGTCCGCACGCTTAACGTTACGATGATAGTTTTATTATGAGTTTATAAGTTTTGATGTACCGAAGTTTGTTCGGAGTCCCGGATGTGATCACGGACATGACGAGGAGTCTCGAAATGGTCGAGACATAAAGATTGATATATTGGACGACTATATTCGGACACCGGAAGTGTTCTGGGTGATTTCGGAGAAAACCGGAGTGCCGGAGGGTTACCGGAACCCCCCCCCCGGGAGAGTAACGGGCCTTATGGGCCTTAGTGGAAAGGAGAGAGGGGCGGCCAGCATGGGCCACGCGCCCCCTTCCCCCTCTGGTCCGAATTGGACTAGGAGGCGGCGCCCTTCCTTCCCCTCTCCCCTTCCTTCCCTCCTAGTAGGAGTAGGAAAGGAGGAATCCTACTCCTACTAGGAGGAGGATTCCTCCTCCTTAGCCAAGACTCTAAGGGCGGCCGCCTCACCCCTTGCTCCTTTATATACGGGGCGGGGGCACCCCATAGACACACAAGTTGATCTACGGATCGTTCCTTAGCCGTGTCGGTGCCCCCTCCACCATATTCCACCTCGGTCATATCGTCGCATGGAGTTTAGGCGAAGCCTGCACCGTAGAACATCATCATCGTCCTGCACGCCGTCGTCTTGTGGAACTCATCCCCGACGCTTTGCTGGATCGGAGCCCGAGGATCGTCATCGAGCTGAACGTGTGCTGAACTCGGAGGTGCCGTACGTTCGGTACTTGGACCGGTCGGATCGTGAAGAAGTACGACTACATCAACCACGTTGTCATAATGCTTCCTCTTACGGTCTACGAGGTTACGTGGACAATACTCTCCCCTCTCGTTGCTATGCCATCACCATGATCTTGCGTGTGCGTAGGAATTTTTTTGAAATTACTACGTTCCCCAATAGTAGCATCCGAGCCTGGTTTTATGCGTTGATGTTATATGCTCGAGTAGAACACAAGTGAGTTGTGGGCGATACAAGTGATACTACTTACCAGCATGTCAAACTTTGGTTCGGCGGTATTGTGAGATGAAGCGGCCCGGACCGACATTACGCGTACGCTTACGCGAGACTGGTTTCACCGTTACGAGCACTCGTGCTTAAAGGTGGATGGCGGGTGTCTGTCTCTCTCACTTTAACTGAATCGAGTGTGGCTACGCCCGGTCCTTGCGAAGGTTAAAATAGAACTAACTTGACGCGAGGAGCTCAGTCATTATGTTTCATGGCTTGAGGATCTTGATACTGTATAACGGACATCTTAAGGAAGAGCTGTATATGATGCAGCCGGAAGGTTTTGTCGATCCTAAGAATGCTAACAAAGTATGCAAGCTCCAGCGATCCATTTATGGACTGGTGCAAGCATCTCGGAGTTGGAACATTAAGCTTTGATGAGATGATCAAAGCGTTTGGGTTTATCTTGAGACTTATGGAGAAGCCCACGTTTACAAGAAAGTGAGTGGGAGCTCAGTAGCATTTCTCCTATTATATGCGATGACATACTCTTGATGGGAAATGATACAAAACTTCGGACAGCATTAAGGCCTACTTGAACAAGTGTTTTTCAATGAAGGACCTTGGAGAAGCTGCTTATATATTAGGCATCAAGATCTATAGAGATAGATCGAGGCGCCTCATAGGTCTTTCACAAAGCACATACCTTGATAAGATTTTGAAGAGGTTCAAAATGGATCAGTCCAAGAAAGGGTTCTTGCCTATGTTACAAGGTGTGAGATTGAGCTCAGCTCGATCACCGACCACGGCAAAAGATAAAGAAGAGATGAGTGTCATCCCTATGCTTCAGCCATAGGATCTACTATGTATGCCATGTCTGTGTACTGGACCCGATGTAAACCTTGCCGTAAGTTTGGTAGCAAGATACCAAAGTAATCCCGGCAAGGAACACCGACAGCAGTCAAGAATATCTGAAGTACCGAAAGGACAAAGGACATGTTTCTCGTTTATGGAGGAGACGAAGAGCTCGTCAAAGGGTTACGTCGGCGCTAGCTTCGACTCGGATCTGGATGACTCTAAGTCACAAACCGGATCGTGTATATGTTGAATGGTGGAGCGATGGCTGGTGCAAACACAAGCGAGCGCGTCGTGGCGGGATCTACGTGTGAAGCGGAGTACATGGCAGCCTCGGAGGCAGCGCATGAAGCGATTTGGGTGAAGGAGTTCATCACCGACCTAGGAGTCATACCCAATGCGTCGGGGCCGATCAAACTCTTCTATGACAACACCGGAGCTATTGCCCTTGCCAAGGAGCCTGTGTTTCACAAGAAGACCGAGGCACATCAAGCGTCATTTCAACTCCATCCGTGAAAATGTTCAAGATGGAGACATAGAGATTTGCAAAGTACACACGGATCTGAATGTCGCAGATCCGTTGACTAAACCTCTCTCTCGCGTGCAAAACATGATCAACACCGAACTCTATGGGTGTTCGATTCATCACAATGTAACTAGATTGGTGACTCTAGTGCAAGTGGGAGACTGTTGGAAATATGCCCTAGAGGCAATAATAAAAGTATTATTATATTTCATTGTTCATGATAATTGTCTTTTATTCATGCTATAAGCGTATTATCCGGAAATCGTAATACACGTGTGAATACTTAGACCCCAATATGTCCCTAGTGAGCCTCTAGTTGACTAGCTCGTTGTGATCAGCAGATAGTCATGGTTTCTGACTATGGACATTGGATGTCGTTGATAACGGGATCACATCATTAGGAGAATGATGTGATGGACAAGACCAATCCTAGGCATAGCACAAAGATCGTGTAGTTCGTTTGCTAGAGCTTTGCCAATGTCAAGTATCTCTTCCTTCGACCATGAGATCGTGTAACTCCCAGATACCGTAGGAGTGCCTTGGGTGTATCAAACGTCACAACATAACTGGGTGACTATAAAGGTGCATTACAGGTATCTCCAAAAGTGTCTGTTGGGTTGACACGAATCGAGACTGGGATTTGTCACTCCGTATGACGGAGAGGTATCTCTGGGCCCACTTGGTAATGCATCATCATAATGAGCTCAAGGTGACCAAGGTGTTGTACCACGGATCATGCATTACGATGCGAGTAAAGTGACTTGCGTAACGAGACCGAACAAGGTATTGGGATACCGACGATCGAGTCTCGGGCAAAACGCGTCTTCGATTGACAAAGGAATTGCATACGAGGTTTTGATCGAATCCTCGACATCGTGGTTCAACCGATGAAATCATCGAGGAGTATGTAGGAGCCAACATGGGTATCCAGATCCGCTGTTGGTTATTGCCCGAGAGTCATCTCGGTCATGTCTGCGTGTCTCCGAGCCCGTAGGGTCTACACATAAGGTTCGGTGGCGCTAGGGTTGTATGAATATGAGTATGCAGCATACCGAATGATGTTGAGTCCGGATGAGATCCCTGACGTCACAAGGAGTTTGGAATGGTCCGGAGGTAAAGAATAATATATAGGAAGTGGTATTTGGCCATCGGGAAAGTTTCGGGGTCTCCCGGTAATGTACCGGGACCATCGGAAGGGTCTCGGGGGTCCATCGGGTGGGGCCACCCATCCCGGAGGGCCCCATGGGCTGAAGTGGGAGGGGAACCAGCCCATAGTGGGCTGGTGCGCCTCAGGCCCACCCCTGCGCCTAGGGTTGAAACCCTAGGGGTGGGCGCCCACTGGCTTGGGGGCACTCCACCCCTTGGCCGCCCCCCCTTGAGATTGGATCTCGGGGGCGGCGCCCCAGAGGCCTATATAAAGGGGGGAGGGAGGGGGCAGCCGCACCCTTGTGCTTGGTGCCTCCCTCCCCCTGCTACACCTCGTCCTCCTCCCGTAGTCGCTTGGCGAAGCCCTGCCGGAGTTCTGCACCATCCACCACCACGCCGTCGTGCTGCTGGATCATCATCAACCTCTCCTTCCCCCTTGCTGGATCAAGAAGGAGGAGACATCTCCCGTCCCGTACGTGTGTTGAACGCGGAGGTGCTGTCCGTTTAGCACTTGGACATCGGTGATCTGAATCACGTCGAGTACGACTCCATCATCACCTTGCAAGCTTCCGCACGCGATCTACAAGTGGTATGTAGATCCAAACTCTCTCCCATGACTCGTTGCTTAGATGAACTCATAGATGGATCTTAGTGAAATCGTAGGAAAAATTTTAATTTTCTGCAACGTTCCCCAACAGTGGCATCATGAGCTAGGTCTATGCGTAGTTCTCTAATGCACGAGTAGAACACAATTTGTTGTGGGCGTGGATCTTGTCAACTTACTTGCCTCTACTAGTATTTTCTTGCTTCAACGGTATTGTGGGATGAAGCGGCCCGGACCAACCTTACACGTACGCTTACGTGAGACCGGTTCCACCGATTGACATGCACTAGGTGCATAAGGTGGCTGGCGGGTGTCTGTCTCTCCCACTTTAGTTGGAGCGGATTCGATGAACAGGGCCCTTATGAAGGGTAAATAGAAATTGACAAAATCACGTTGTGGTTATTCGTAGGTAAGAAAACGTTCTTGCTAGAACCCAATTGCAGCCACGTAAAAGATGCAACAACAATTAGAGGACGTCTAACTTGTTTTTGCAGCGATTGATCATGTGATGTGATATGGCCGAAGTTGTGATGAATGATGAATTGTGATGTATGAGATCATGTTCTTGTAATAGGATTCACGACTTGCATGTCGATGAGTATGACAACCGCAGGAGCCATAGGAGTTGTCTTTATTTTTTGTATGACCTGCGTGTCATTGAAGAGCCATGTAAACTACTTTACTTTATTGCTAAGCGCGTTAGCCATAGAAGTAGAAGTAGTCATTGGCGTGACAACTTCATGAAGACACGATGATGGAGATCATGATGATGGAGATCATGGTGTCAAGCGGTGACAAGATGATCATGGAGCCCGAAGATGGAGATCAATGGAGCTATATGATATTGGCCATATCATGTCACAACTATATAATTGCATGTGATGCTTATTATGTTTATGCATCTTGTTTACTTAGGACGACGGTAGTAAATAAGATGATCCCTTACAAAATTTCAAGAAGTGTTCCCCCTAAGCGTGCACCGTTGCTACAGTTAAATCGCTTCTAAGCACCACGTGATGATCGGGTGTGATGGATTCTTACGTTCACATACAGCGGGTGTAAGACAGTTTTACACAGCGAAAACACTTAGGTTTAACTTGCGAGCCTAGCATGTACGGACATGGCCTCGGAACACGGAGACCGAAAGGTCGAACACGAGTCGTATGGAAGATACGATCAACATGAAGATGTTCACCGACGATGACTAGTCCGTCTCGGTGATGATCGGACACGGGCTAGTCGACTCGGATCGTGTAACACTTAGATGACTAGAGGATGTCTAATCTAAGTGGGAGTTTATAATTTGATTAGAACTTTATTATCATGAACTTAGTCTAAAACCTTTGCAAATATGTCTTGTAGATCAATGGCCAACGCTAATGTCAACATGAATTTCAACGCGTTCCTAGAAAACCAAGCTGAAAGATGATGGCAGCAACTATACGGATGGGTCCGAACCTAGGATCATCCTCATAGCTGCCAAGAAACAATATGTCCTAGAAGCACCGTTAGGTGACCCACCTTCTCCAGCAAAGCAAAGGCGATTTGAGCGTTTGGCGGACTCGTGTTGATGATTACTCCCTCGTTCGATGCGGCATGCTTTACACAGCTAGAACCGGGCTCCAAAACCGTTTTGAGCATCATGGAGCATATGAGATGTTGAAGAGCTGAAACTAGTTTTCCAAGCTCATGCCCGGTCGAGAGATATGATGTCTCCGACAAGTTCTACAGATTGTAAGATGGAGGAAAACAGTTACATCGGTGAGCACATCCTCAAGATATGCAGGTTGCACAACCGTATGACCCAAATGAACATTAACCTCCCGATGAGGCGGTCATTGACAGAATCCTCCATCGCTCCCACCAAGCTACAAGATCTTTGTGATGAACTACAACATGCGGGGATGGTGAAGACCATTCTGAAGTGTTCTCGATCTTCAAGTCGCAGAGGCTGAAATCAAGAAAGAACATCAAGTGTTGATGGTCAATAAGACCACTAAGTTCAAGAAGGGCAAAGGAAGAAGAACTTCAAGAAGGGCGGCAAAGATGTTGCCGCGCCCGTAAGCCGATTCTTGGGAAGAAGTCAAGAATGGACCCAAGCACGAGGTCGAGTGCTTTTATTGCAAGGGAGGGTCCTTTGAAGCGGAACTGCCCCAAATACTTAGCGGATAAGAAGGCCGCAACACCAAAGGTATATTTGATATACATGTAATTGATGTGTACCTTACCGATTACTCGTAGTAACTCCCGGGCATTTGATACGGTGCTGTTGCTCATATTTGTAACTCACAGCAGAGCTGCGGAATAAGCGGAGGCGGCAAAGGACGAGGTGACGATCTTGCGTCGGGAATGGTTCAGAGTCGATGTGATCGCCGTCGACACGCTGCCTCTACATTTACCCACGGGATTAGTTTTGAACCTTAATAATTGTTATTTAGTGCCAAGTTTGAGCATGAACATTGTATCCGGATCTCGTTTATCTGAGATGGCTACTCATTTAAGTCGAGAATAATGGTTGTTCGATTTATATGAGAGATATGTTTTATGGTGATGCTCCGATGGTCAATGGTTTATTCTTAATGAATGTCGAGTGTAATATTACACATGTTCATAGTGTGGATGCCAAAAGATGTAAAGTTGATGACGATAGTCCCACATACTTGTGGCATCGCCGCCTTGGTCACATTGGTGTCAAGCGCATGAAGAAGCTCCATCTTGATGGACTTTTAGAGTCTCTTGATTATGAATCGTTTGACACATTGAGCCATGCCTCATGGGCAAAATGACCAAGACTCCGTTCTCGGAACAATGGGCGAGCAACCAACTTGTTGGAAATCATACATACCGATGTGTGCGGTCCAATGGCGTTGAGGCTCATGGAGGATATCGTTATGTTCTCACACTCACCGATGACTTGAGTAGATATGGGTATGTCTACTTAATTAAACACAAGTCTGAGACCTTTGAAAAGTTCAAGGAATTTCAGAATGAGGTGGAGAATCAACGTGATCGAAAGATAAAGTTCCTCGATCGGATCGTGGAGGAGAATACTTAAGTCACAAATTTGGTACACACTTAAGGAAATGTGGAATCGTTTCACAACTCACGCCGCTTGGAACACCTCAAATAAACGGTGTGTCCGAACGTCGTGTCGCACTCTATTGGATATGGTGCGGTCTATGATGTCTCTTACCGATTTACGCTATCATTTTGGGGATCGCTCTAGAGACAGCTACATTCACTTTAAATAGGGCACCGTCTAAATCCGTTGAGACGACACCGTATGAATTATGGTTTGGGAAGAAACCTAAGTGGCGTTTCTAAAAGTTTGGGGATGCGATGCTTATGTCAAGAAACTTCAACTGAAAAGCTCAAACCCAAGTCGGAAAATGCGTATTCATAGGATACCCTAAGGAAACTGTCGGGTATACCTTCTACTTAAGATCCGAAGGCAAGATCTTTGTTGCCAAGAACGGATGCTTTACGGAAAAAGTTTCTCTCGAAAGAAGTAAGTGGGAGGAAAGTAGAACTCGATGAAGTACTACCTCTCGAGCGGGAAAGTGGTGCAACTCAGAAAATGTTCTGTGATGCCCACACCAACCAAGAGGAAACCAATGATGATGATCAAGGTACTTGAATCAAGTTGCTCTTGAACTTCAGAGGTCCACAAGGACACGTTCCGCACAGTGGTACAACAACCTGTCACGGAAATCATGTTGTTAGACAACGGTGAACCTTCAAACTATGAAGAAGCGATGGCGGGCCCAGATTCCAACAAATGGCTTGAAGCCATGAAATCCGAGATAGAATCCATGTATGAAAACAAAGTATGGACTTTGATAGACTTGCCCGATGATCGGCGAGCGATAGAAAACAAATGGATTTTTAAGAAGAAGACGAATGCGGATGGTAATGTTACCATTTATAAGGCTCGACTTGTCGCTAAGGGTTATCGACAAGTTCAAGGGATTGACTATGACGAGACATTCTCTCCCGTAGCGAAGCTGAAGTCCGTCCGAATCATGTTAGCAATTGCCGCATACTATGATTATGAGATATGGCAGATGGACGTCAAAACGGCATTCCTTAACGGACATCTTAAGGAAGAGCTGTATATGATGCAGCGGAAGGTTTTGTCGATCCTAAGAACGCTAACAAAGTATGCAAGCTCCAATGATCCATTTATGGACTGGTGCAAGCATCTCGGAGTTGGAACATTCGCTTTGATGAGATGATCAAAGCGTTTGGGTTTATCTTGACTTATGGAGAAGCTGCGTTTACAAGAAAGTGAGTGGGAGCTCAGTAGCATTTCTCCTATTATATGTAGATGACATACTCTTGATGGGAAATGATACAAAACTTCGACAACATTAAGGCCTACTTGAACAAGTGTTTTTCAATGAAGGACCTTGGAGAAGCTGCTTATATATTAGGCATCAAGATCTATAGAGATAGGTCGAGGCGCCTCATAGGTCTTTCACAAAGCACATACCTTGATAAGATTTTGAAGAGGTTCAAAATGGATCAGTCCAAGAAAGGGTTCTTGCCTATGTTACAAGGTGTGAGATTGAGCTCAGCTCGATCACCGACCACGGCAAAAGATAAAGAAGAGATGAGTGTCATCCCTATGCTTCAGCCATAGGATCTATTATGTATGCCATCTTTGTGTACTGACCGATGTAAACCTTGCCGTAAGTTTGGTAGCAAGATACCAAAGTAATCCCGGCAAGGAACACCGGACAGCGGTCAAGAATATCTGAAGTACACGAAAAGGACAAAGGACATGTTTCTCGTTTATGGAGGAGACGAAGAGCTCGTCGTAAGGGTTACGTCGGCGCTTAGCTTCGACTCAGATCTGGATGACTCTAAGTCACAAACCGGATCGTGTATATGTTGAATGGTGGAGCGATGGTGGTGCAACTGCAAGCGAGCGTCGTGGCGGGATCTACGTGTGAAGCGGAGTACATGGCAGCCTCGGAGGCAGCGCATGAAGCGATTTGGGTGAAGGAGTTCATCACCGACCTAGGAGTCATACCCAATGCGTCGGGGCCGATCAAACTCTTCTGTGACAACACTGGAGCTATTGCCCTTGCCAAGGAGCCCAGGTTTCACAAGAAGACCAGGCACATCAAGCGTCATTTCAACTCCATCCGTGAAAATGTTCCAGATGGAGACATAGAGATTTGCAAAGTACACACGGATCTGAATGTCGCAGATCCGTTGACTAAACCTCTCTCGCGTGCAAAACATGATCAACACCAGAACTCTATGGGTGTTCGATTCATCACAATGTAACTAGATTGGTGACTCTAGTGCATGTGGGAGACTGTTGGAAATATGCCCTAGAGGCAATAATAAAAGTATTATTATATTTCATTGTTCATGATAATTGTCTTTTATTCATGCTATAAGCAGTATTATCCGGAAATCGTAATACGTGTGAATACTTAGACCCCAATATGTCCCTAGTGAGCCTCTAGTTGACTAGCTCGTTGTGATCAACAGATAGTCATGGTTTCTGACTATGGACATTGGATGTCGTTGATAACGGGATCACATCATTAGGAGAATGATGTGATGGACAAGACCAATCCTAAGCATAGCACAAAGATCGTGTAGTTCGTTTGCTAGAGCTTTGCCAATGTCAAGTATCTCTTCCTTCGACCATGAGATCGTGTAACTCCGGATACCGTAGGAGTGCCTTGGGTGTATCAAACGTCACAACGAATCGGGTGACTATAAAGGTGCATTACGGTATCTCCGAAAGTGTCTGTTGGGTTGACACGAATCGAGGCTCGGATTTGTCACTCCGTATGACGGAGAGGTATCTCTGGGCCCACTCGGTAATGCATCATCATAATGAGCTCAAGGTGACCAAGGTGTTGGCCACGGGATCATGCATTACTGATGCGAGTAAAGTGACTTGCCGTAACGAGACTAAACAAGGTATTGGGATACCGACGATCGAGTCTCGGGCAAGTAACGCATCGATTGACAAAGGAATTGCATACGAGGTTTTGATCGAATCCTCGACATCGTGGTTCAACCGATGAAATCATCGAGGAGCATGTGGAGCCAACATGGGTATCCAGATCCCGCTGTTGGTTATTGCCGAGAGTCGTCTCGGTCATGTCTGCGTGTCTCCGAGCCCGTAGGGTCTACACACTAAGGTTCGGTGGCGCTAGGGTTGTATGAATATGAGTATGCAGCATACGAATGATGTTGAGTCTGGATGAGATCCCGGACGTCACGAGGAGTTCGGAATGGTCCAGAGGTAAAGATTAATATATAGGAAGTGGTATTTGACCATCGGGAAAGTTTGGGGTCTCCGGTAATGTCTGGGACCACCGGAAGGGTCCCGGGTCCACCGGTGGGGCCACCCATCCGGAGGGCCCCATGGGCTGAAGTGGGAGGAACCAGCCCATAGTGGGCTGGTGCGCCCCAGGCCCACCCTGCGCCTAGGGTTGAAACCCTAGGGGTGGGCGCCCACTTGGCAGGGGGCACTCCACCCCTGGCCGCCGCCCCCTTGGAGATTGGATCTCAGGGCCGCGCCCGGAGGCCTATATAAAGGGGGAGGAGGGGGCAGCCGCACCCTTGTGCTTGGTGCCTCCTCCCCTGCTACACCTCGTCCTCCTCCGTGAGTCGCTTGGCGAAGCCTGCCGGGAGTTCTGCTGCATCCACCACCACGCCGTCGTCTTCTTGCTGGATCATCATCAACCTCTCCTTCCCCTTGCTTGATCAAGAAGGAGGAGACGTCTCCGTCCCGTCGTGTGTTGAGCGCGGAGGTGCTGTCCGTTCAACACTTGGACATCGGTGATCTGAATCATGTCGAGTACAACTCCATCATCACCTTGCAAGCTTCCGCACGCGATCTACAAGTGGTATGTAGATCCAAACTCTCTCCCATGACTCATTGCTTAGATGAACTCATAGATGGATCTTGGTGAAACCGTAGGAAAAATTGTAATTTTCTGCAATGTTCCCCAACATGTTTGTGGTCCAATGAATGTTGAGGCTTGCGGCGGGTATCGTTATTTTCTCACCTTCACAGATGATTTGAGCAGATATGGGTATATCTACTTAATGAAACACAAGTCTGAAACATTTGAAAAGTTCAAAGAATTTCAGAGTGAAGTGGAAAATCATCGTAACAAGAAAATAAAGTTTCTACGATCTGATCGTGGAGGAGAATATTTGAGTTACGAGTTTGGTCTACACTTGAAACAATGCGGAATAGTTTCGCAACTCACGCCACCTCGAACACCACAAAGAAAATGGTGTGTCCGAACGTCGTAATCGTACTTTACTAGATATGGTGCGATCTATGATGTCTCTTACTGATTTACCTCTATCGTTTTGGGGTTATGCTTTAGAGACGGCCGCATTCATGTTAAATAGGGCACCATCAAAATCCGTTGAGACGACGCCTTATGAACTGTTGTTTGGCAAGAAACCAAAGTTGTCGTTTCTTAAAGTTTGGGGCTGCGATGCTTATGTGAAGAAACTTCAACCAGATAAGCTCGAACCCAAATCGGAGAAATGTTTCTTCATAGGATACCCAAAAGAGACTATTGGGTACACCTTCTATCACAGATCTGAGGGCAAGATTTTCGTTGCTAAAATCGGATCCTTTCTAGAGAAGGAGTTTCTCTCGAAAGAAGTGAGTGGGAGGAAAGTAGAACTTGATGAGGTAACTGTACCTGCTCCCTTATTGGAAAGTAGTTCATCACAAGAACCAGTTCATGTGACAACTACACCAATTAGTGAGGAAGCTAATGATATTGATCATGAAACTTTAGATCAAGTTTCTCTTGAACCTCGTAGGTCTACGAGTAAGATCCGCACTAGAGTGGTACGGTGATCCTATTCTGGAAGTCATGTTACTTGACCATGATGAACCTACGAACTATGAGGAAGCGATGATGAGCCCAGATTCCGCAAAATGGCTAGAGGCCATAAAATCTGAGATGGGATACATGTATGAGAACAAAGTATGGACTTTGGTTGACTTGTCCGATGATCGGCAAGCCATTGAGAATAAATGGATTTTTGAGAAGAAGACTGACGCTGATGGTAATGTAACTGTCTATAAAGCTCGACTTGTTGCGAAAGGTTTTCGACAAGTTCAAGGGGTTGACTACGATGAGACTTTCTCACCCGTAGCGATGCTTAAGTCTGTCCGAATCATGTTAGCTATTGCTGCATTTCATGATTATGAAATTTGGCAAATGGATGTCAAAACTGCATTCTTGAATGGATTTCTGGAAGAAGAGTTGTATATGATGCAACCAAAAGGTTTTGTTGATCCAAAAGGTGCTAACAAAGTGTGCAAGCTCCAGCGATCCATTTATGGACTGGTGCAAGCATCTCGGAGTTGGAATAAATGCTTTGATAGTGTGATCAAAGCATATGGTTTTATCTGAGACTTTTGGAGAAGCATGTATTTACAAGAAAGTGAGTGGGAGCTCAGTAGCATTTCGATATTATATGTAGATGACATATTATTAATTGGAAATGATATAGAATTTCTGGATAGCATAAAGGGATACTTGAATAAAAGTTTTTCAATGAAAGACCTCGGTGAAGCTGCTTACATATTGGGCATCAAGATTTATAGAGATAGATCAAGACGCTTAATAGGACTTTCACAAAACACATACCTTGATAAAATTTTGAAAAAGTTCAAAATGGATCAGGCAAAGAAAGGGTTCTTGCCCGTGCTTCAAGGTGTGAAGTTGAGTCGAACTCAATGCCCGACCACAGCAGAAGATAGAGAGAAAATGAAAGATGTTCCCTATGCTTCAGCCATAGGCTCTATCATGTATGCAATGCTGTGTACTAGACCTGACGTATTCTTAGCAATAAGCTTAGCAGGAAGGTTCAAAAGTAATCCAGGAGTGGATCACTGGACAGCGGTCAAGAACATCCTGAAATACCTGAAAAGGACTAAGGATATGTTTCTCGTATATGGAGGTGACAAAGAGCTAGTTGTAAATGGTTACGTCGATGCAAGCTTTGACACTGATCCGGACGATTCTAAATCGCAAACCGGATACGTGTGTTTATTAAACAGTGGAGCTGTAAGTTGGTGCAGTTCTAAACAAAGCGTCGTGGCGGGATCTACATGTGAAGCGGAGTACATAGCTGCTTCGGAAGCAGCAAATGAAGGAGTCTGGATGAAGGAGTTCATTTCCGATCTAGGTGTCATGCCTAGTGCATCGGGACCAATGAAGATCTTCTGTGACAATACTGGTGCAATTGCCTTGGCAAAGGAATCCAGATTTCACAAGAGGACCAAGCACATCAAGAGACGCTTCAATTCCATTTGGGACCAAGTCCAAGTGGGAGACATAGAGATTTGCAAGATACATACGGATCTGAATGTTGCAGACCCATTGATTAAGCCTCTCTCACGAGCAAAACATCATCAGCACCAAGACTCCATGGGTGTTAGAATCATTACTATGTAATCTAGATTATTGACTCTAGTGCAAGTGGGAGACTGAAGGAAATATGCCCTAGAGGCAATAAGTTATTATTTATTTCCTCATATCATGATAAATGTTTATTATTCATGCTAGAATTGTATTAACCGGAAACATGATACATGTGTGAATACATAGACAAACATATAGTCACTGGTATGCCTCTACTTGACTAGCTCATTAATCAAAGATGGTTATGTTTCCTAACCATAGTCATGTGTTGTCATTTGATTAATGGGATCACATCATTAGGAGAATGATGTGATTGACATGACCCATTCCGTTAGCCTAGCACTTGATCGTTTAGTATATTGCTATTGCTTTCATCATGACATATACATGTTCCCGTAACTATGAGATTATGCAACTCCGTTTACGGAGGAACACTTTGGTACTACCAAGCGTCACAACGAATCGGGTGATTATAAAGGAGTACTACAGGTGTCTCCGAAGGTACATGTTGGGTTGGCGTATTTGAGATTAGGTTTTGTCACTCCGATTGTCGGAGAAGTATCTCCAGGCCTTCTCGGTAATGCACATCACTATAAGCCTTGCAAGCAATGTAGCTAATGAGCTAGTTACGGAATGATGCATTACGTAACGAGTAAAGAGACTTGCCGGTAACGAGATTGAACTAGGTATTGGATACCGACGATCAAATTTCGGGCAAGTAACATACAGATGACAAAGGGAACAACGTATGTTGTTATGCGGTTTGACCGACAAAGATCTTCGTAGAATATGTAGGAACCAATATGGGCATCCAGGTTCCGCTATTGGTTATTGACCAAGAATAGTTCTAGGTCATGTCTACATAGTTCTCGAACCCGTAGGGTCCGCACGCTTAACGTTACGATGACAGTTTTATTATGAGTTTATAAGTTTTGACGTACCGAAGTTTGTTCGGAGTCCCGAATGTGATCACGGACATGACGAGGAGTCCCGAAATGGTCGAGACATAAAGATTGATATATTGGACGACTATATTCGGACACCAGAAGTGTTCCGGGTGATTTCGGAGAAAACCGGACTGCCGGAGGGTTACCGGACCCCCCGGAGAGTAATGGGCCTTATGGGCCTTAGTGGAAAGGAGAGAGGGGCGGCCAGCATGGGCCGCGTGCCCCCTTCCCCCTCTGGTCCGAATTGGACTAGGAGGGGGGCGCCCCCCCTTTCCTTCCCCCTCTCCCCCTTCCTTCCCCCTCCTAGTAGGAGTAGGAAAGGAGGAATCCTACTCCTACTAGGAGGAGGATTCCTCCTCCTTGGCGCGCCCTCTAAGGGCCGGCCGGCCTCACCCCTTGCTCCTTTATATACGGGGCAGGGGGGCACCCCATAGACACACAAGTTGATCTACGTATTGTTCCTTAGCCGTGTGCGGTGCCCCCCTCCACCATATTCCACCTCGGTCATATCGTCATGGAGTTTAGGCGAAGCCTGTGCGATAGAACATCATCATCGTCACCACGCCGTCGTCTTGTGGAACTCATCCCCGACGCTTTCTTTGGATCGAAGCCGAGGATCGTCATCGAGCTGAGCGTGTTCGAACTCGGAGGTGCCGTCGTTCGGTACTTGGATCGGTCGGATCGTGAAGGCGTCGACTACATCAACCGCGTTGTCATAACGCTTCGCTTACGGTCTCACGAGGATCGTGGACAATACTCTCCCTCTCGTTGCTATGTGTAGCGCCTCGATCTGACTATATCTCCCGTGTCGAAGCACGACTTAGAGGCATAACCGCATTGAAAGCAATGTCGCAAGTGAGGTAATCTTCACACAACCCAAGTAATTCATAAGGAAAGAGATACATAGTTGGCTTACAATCGCCACTTCACACAATTACATGAATAAAGCATTACATCATCCAGATACAATCAAGGTCCGACTATGGAACCAAAATAAAAGAAGAACCCCAAGTGCGACAAAAGGTCCCGATCGACCCCAACCGGGCTCCACTCTTGATCAACTAGAGCGAAACAACACAAAGGGCAAGATCTTCATCAAGCTCCTCCTTGAGCTTGGTTGCATCACCGCCGGTAACATAGGCACCGCAAACTGGTTTTGGAAGTATCACGGTGAGCCACGGGACTCAACAATCTCAACCCGCGAGATCAAGACTATTTAAGCTTATAGGAAGGATGAAGTAATGAGGTGGAGCTGCAGCAAGCGACTAGCATATATGGTGGCTAACATACGCAAATGAGAGCGAGAAGAGAAGGCAAAGCACGGTTGATATAAGTATGATCAAGAAGTGATCCTATAGCAACCTACGTCAAGCATAACTCCAACACCGTGTTCACTTCCCGGACTCCGCCGGAAAGAGACCATCACGGTTACACACTCGGTTGATGTATTTTAATTAAGGTCAACTTCAGGTTTTCTACAACCGGACATTAACAAATTCCCATCGCCACATAACAGCGGGCACGGCTTTGAAAGTTCAAATCCTGCAGGGTGTCCCAACAGCCCATGACAAGCTCTCATGGTCAACGGAGGAATAGACCTCCACCCGAGACACTTCGATCGGACTCGGTATCCGGTACAACAAGACATTTCGACAGGTAAAACTAAGCGAGCAACAACGCCTCGAATGTGCCGACAAATCCCGATAGGAGCTGCACATATCTCTTTCTCGGGGCACACTCGGATGAGTCTAGCTACGAGTAAAACCAACCCTCAAGTTTCCCGAGGTGGCCCTTGAGTAGCTCGATTCGGACCAACACTCACAGGAGCACCGCCCGGGGTTAAAATAAAGATGACCCTTGAGTCTGCAGAACCCAAGGGAAGGTGGTAGGTTGTTAGTGCAAATGGTAAAACCAATGTTGGGCATTCTTTGGAGGAGCTTTACTTAAGGCGAATGTCAAGGGTTCCCATTATAGCCCAACCATGTAAGGAGCATAAAATCTGGGAACATAACACCGATATGACGGAAACTAGGGCGGCAAGAGTGGAACAAAACACCGGGCATAAGGCCGAGCCTTCCACCCTTTACCAAGTATACAGATGCATTAATTAAATAAGATATATTGTGATATCCCAACAAGTCAACATGTTCCAACAAGGAACAACATCTCCATGTTCAACAAGGAACAATCTTCAATCTTCACCGCAACTAACAACGCTATAAGAGGGGCTGAGCAAAGCGGTAACATAGCCAATCAACGGTTTGCTAGGACATGGTGGGTTAGAGGTTTGACATGGCAATTTGGGAGGCTGACAAGCAAAAGGTAGGCATCGTAGCATTGGCATAGCAAAAGAGCGAGCAAACTAGCATAGCAAAGATAGTAGTGATTTCGAGGGTATGATCATCTTGCCTGGAATCCCGCAAGGAAGAAGAACGATTCCATGAAGAAGACAAACGGACGAAGTCGAATGGATCCTCACAACTCCGGAACGAAACCGAAGCTAACGAGAGAAGCAACCCGGAAAGAAACAAACAACATAGTAAACACACAAGCATAAACATGTCATGATGCACAAACAAGTATGATGCATGTCCGGTTTAATGAGGCATGGCATGGCAAAGTGCACAAAACAATCCTACAAATTAAGTGGAGCTCAATATGCAACGAGTTGCATATTGACAAAACACCACATCAATTATTTAGTTCTCTCTCGGTTATGCTACCAAACAATATTAAGTGTTGTTAAACATGGCACGAGGTGAAGCATAACAAAAACTATACCATCTAAACAATTTAAATGGGGCCGGATATAAAAACAACAACTCCGGTAAATCCCCATATGCATTCAGCAATTTAATGCAACAACAAGTTTAAGCATTTTAATTGTTGTTATCATGATGCGGATGACGTATGCAAGTTTATACAATTTTATGAAAACGTTGACATAAGCATGTTATGAAGCATTTGTCGCCATGGCGGAAGGAAAAGGGTGCCACGGCGGCGAAACAAAAATGGTGCCACGGCAACATATCCGAAAATGATGCCATGGCAACACTCCGGTTCCGATAACTCGATTGAGATGTCGGTGCAAAAGAAAGTGAGCGTGAGCGAGTCATGCAAGATGGTGGGGTGCTCCCGGCTACCGGGTTCCCACGGGATAGTGGCGTGGAAACGAGTGACAATTCGGACACGGTGCAAACAAGTGGTACATCTCATACATGCAAGGGCATCTCATCGCGGTCGTCTCGGGTTATACCTTCGAAGCGAGCATTTCGGGGCGGTTCAAAATCGTCGAGGGAAGTAGTCGTTCTCGCGGCGGCGGTAGTGGAAGTAGTTGTTCTCGGACGTCGTGGAAGTAGTCGTTCGCGGCGACGGTAGTGGAAGTAGTTGTTCTTGCAGCAGTCGTGGAAGTAGACGTTCACGTTTGCAGAGGAACTTGTCGCATCCAAGTCCTTCGGGGTTTGTCGGTAGTGGTACTTGGCGAAATGCACGTCGACTGTAGTCATTCTAGGCAGGAAACAGTAGTTGTACACGGGTCTTCGGCGTCGAGGTACTTGGCGTTCCAAAACAGAGCAACACCAAAAGGCCTCGGGTCTTGGCGCGCAGCAGAGGAGGCGAAGCTTCTGCTCGGAGAGGTGCGGCGAGGGGAACCGCATGGAGGCGCGAGGGAAGGTGGTGGCAGCGAATCGGGTCGGAGGCGAGCATGAGATGGCATCACGGAGGGTGCAACTGCTGCTGCTGCAGGCTCTGACGAAGGAGAGATCCGGCAGCGGAGCTGGCGAGGCGGCGGCGAACTTGGCGAAGCAGGGGAGGTCGATGCAGAGGAGGGTCAGAGACGCCGGAAGCTGACGACAGAGGGGCGAAGAACGCAGGGACCACGGGACGCTGCGCGCCTGCGGGAGCGAAGCGATGGTCGCGCGCGCGCGTGGAGAGGCTCGGGGTCGCGCGCGGGGTGGCCCTCCTGGTGGTCGCCGACGGCGGCGGGTGGCGACGGGGCTCCAGCCTGGGCTGCTCGACGGCGGAGGGAGCCCGATGTGGAGGTGGGGCGCGAGGCGGAGAGCTCGGCAGCGGCAGCCGCGGGAGGTCGAGGCCGGCGGAGGTGGTGGTGCGCTACGGGGATGGCTGCGGGGGTGGAGGAGGCGCGAGGGGACGGCTCCGAGCAGCGACGGGTGGCGGCGCTTCGACGGCGAGATTTGGCGAGGAGGAGGTCGGCGAGGCACTGGGCTCTGAGACACGATCGGGATCAAGAAGAAGAGGGACGGTTCCTGGCGGCGCTGCGAGGAGGAACGAGGGGAGAGATGGGGATCGGGATGTTTGGACCGGTCGGGCTAGGGTTAGGAGGGGCGCCGGCTGGGCCTCCAGGAGAAATTGGGCCGCGGGAAAACAGGCCGGCCTGGCTGCTGGGCTGCATCTTACTCTCTCTCTAATTTTCATATTTTACCAGAAATAGAAATAGAGAGAAGAAAAGAAAGAGAGGCTTTGGAAAGAACTTGGACATGGGGATAAATTTTTACGGACTCGTAAAAATATGCTTGTTCCAAGGAAAAAGGAGTGGGCAAGAATGCAAGAACTAAATTCAAAGGCATTTGAATTTAATTCAAAAGGTTTGAACAAGGGCAAGGATTTAGAAGAGTCCAAAAATGTTGAGAATTTAGGTGGAGCTCCGGAAAATGATGAAATAATTACAGGCAAGGTTGGAGATCAAGAATTAAAACCACAAAGGCATTGGGATTTTGCAAGTGTGTTATGGTGAATTCCAAAAATGGAATATTTAATATAGCTCCCTAATAATATTAAGAGGCTTTAATATGTTATAAAGAGAAATCACAAGTGAATTCCCTCGATTTAAATGGACCAAAGATCCATGCCATTTATTTAGTTGAGGTTTTAAAATTAAAGAAATGATGGCATGATGACATGATGCAATGCAAAAGATGACATGATGCAATGCAACAAGCAAATAAAACACACGACGAAACTCGAAGTTGCTGGAAGTCTTCTGGAGCATCGGTCTCGGGGCGTTACAACACTCCACCACTACAAGAGGATCTCGTCCCGAGATCTAGAATGGCACCGGAGGGAAAACGGAAGAAAAAGAAAAAAAAAGGTAAAACTAAGTTGCTTCTTTGACAAAAGAGTGAAACCACGAACCTTGAGAGGTTGAGCAATTTTAAAAGAAAGAGCACAACCGAGATGAACGAGATTGTAAACAATCCGTTAGAAAAGAGGAACAAGGAACATTACGAGGACTTGAAGGTTGCAAAGCTATGAATGACGAGTACAATGGACAAGAAGGAATTGAAATCACTCTGGTTGAAACGATATAAACAAGGAACCAGGAAGATCAAAATCGGATAGCACTCCGGTTGAAAAGAGATGCAAGACTTGATAAGATGAAAAAGAACTTGAAAGAAAAAGACACGACACTCCGGTTAAATGGATAAGCATGAAAAGAACACGATCCTGACAAATCAAGATGATGATTGAAGAGCACAACATCACAATGCCTCCGGAACGAAAGAATAGAAGCTAGACCGTTGGGATAAAGGGACGGAGAAGAAAATGACAACTTCTACCACAATTGAATTTGGAAGGCATCCTTGCAAGAAGGTTAGAATAGAGTTGTTGGAAGACCAACAACGAAAAGAATAAGTTTGTAGTGGGCTTATGGAAACATCTCAACACTTGAGGTGAATTTCTGCCACTAACGAAAACAATTGCTTGCTTTAGATCAAAGAAGAGATAAAAACTTCATTCGTCGAGAGGATAGGAGAAAACTCGGATCATTGGTAGCACCATAATTAGCAATATTCCTTAGGGAAGGCTTTAGGTGAAATCTTTACCAAGATAACTCCAACGAAGAGATTGATGGATTTAAAATACCTCATTCCTGACAACCTGTCAATCATGAAACACGAGGAGAAATTATCAAGAGTGACATAACACCATCTCAAGAGATAAGGTAGAAAGAATTGCCCTTCGGAATGCAAGATGAAGAATGCTTGAACTCCTCAAAACAAAACATGCGTTGAACACCATGTTTATTTTAGAGTATAGCTTGTCTGATCTTAACTTCAAGAGAAATCTTGAAGAACAATTCGAGATTAAAAGGAATCCTTGACGAACCATCATGTATAGCCTCCATGAAGAAATCCGGTAATAGAAGGATGATGAAAAGAAAGAGAAGTTGAAAACACAAGGTGAAGCCTTGCAATGATTTAGATGGAGCTTCGCGATTATATAACCGAGAGAACTTGGAACTTCAAAAGAAGGATGAGCAATTGAAACCAAGAATTTTTTGGATGAACCTCCGAATAAGGAATTGAATTTACTCGATGAAACAAGAATAAGAATTACATTATGCTTATCCTCATCAATTAAATTGATGACCCACAATGGATTTGGCATGCCACTTATTCTCGTAGAAAGGAGTAAGATAGATATGGCGCAAGCTTGGGAAGGTCTTCAACGAACCACGGTAGGATTGGAAAGAACGAATGAATTAAATGATAACGAAAGAGGTGAAATCTTGAGCGAACCACCGTAAAATTGGAAATGAAAATAGCAAAGGCACAATTCACGGAGAGAATTGGAAAGCGAATGAAGATATTTGAGGATTTAGATCCAAGTGAACGCAGAGATCCCGAGCTGATTAGATAATACTTGAATGATGCACCGGTATGATTTTGGAGAACGAGAGCTGAAAGCTGAGAATGAGGAATTATGACATGATGACCTTCGGAGGAAAGAAGTGGAAACAACTCATGAGATGCTCCGAATGGGTGAAAAGAATTGTCACAACCAAAAACAATTATGAGGATGGCACCAGCACGATAGGAGAATGATAACTGGCAGCTGAGAATGAATAAACCTGAATTGATGGACTCCGGATGACAAACTAAGAAGACTCTTGAATATCTCCTGATGGGTGAAAAAGATTCTCACAGTCGAAAACAATTATGAGAATAGCATGAAGCTAGAACCATGGATCTTGAAGAGAATAGAGCAAGATTAAGGAGAAACTCTTCTTCGATCTTCAAATGATGAGAATGACAACGAGAAGCATCACCAAGAATTATTGAGGCACACCGGAAGAATCAAAAGCGAAGAGGTTGAGCCGACTATGAAAAGAATTTGAAAGATCTTGGAGAAAAGCATTTGACTGATGATAACTCATTCTTACGTCAAACTTGGAGAAGAATTTGGGATAGCTCCGGAATAATTAGAAGAGTCGTAAGATCACTCGAAAAGACACTGTGGGTTAGGGCCCACTCAAAAGAACACCGTTGGAAATGATTTTAAGGAGAAATTGCACCGGTTGAATTAAATGGCTTGAATGAGATAAGAGCCTCAAAATAACTTGAACGGATTAAGAATGGAAACGCAAGTCTTGTGAGATATCTTCAGCACTCCAGAACAAATGAATAGCGAGAAGTGAATGATTGAGAGGTGCACCGGCATGAGAAAGCATTAGAAACGAGGAAAGGAATATGATGAATATCGAAAGCTTGAATTGGATCCACCGGAGAAGAAACAACAATGAAGGATGATGAACTTGAAGCTGTTGAGCATCTTCATGGGAAATCACCGGATAAGAACATTGACGGAAAAGAATGGAGAAACTTCACAAAAATAAAAGGATATTTAGTAAAGAAATCTTAGTCCTTGAGGAAAAAGGGTGGGTGGGAGGGAAAAAACAAAGGCAACTTGGGGACGGATGAAACAAACACCGTTGAGAAGAAATGATAATTGGTCTTGCTGATGTTGAAGTGATCGGACCCACTTGAAGAGAAACACGCCGGTTGAAAAACGATTGACATGACAACCTCGATGATCAAGAAGGATTGGTATTCACATCGGAGTATGAGAACACCATTTCGGAAAGGTATGGAATCAACACTTGACATTGAAGCAACTCGAATACCACAACTCAAAACAAAAACAAAGGACTGGCTTGTAGAATAAGCCGGAACAAATACATATGATAGATATTTACCCAATCCCATATCATGCATTTGTGGAAAAGATATTCTAGGAGCTACTTGAATTCCCACCTATAAAACTCCCGAAACTTTCTGGTATGCAATCTGGTGTTGGGGATACAGGGGAAGCAATATATCTCACCCAAACTAACAATACCTACATCCAAGCTGTATCCATCCGTCAACACATAACCAAGAAACCTTCGGAAATCGTGTACCTCAACCTTCGAAAAGCATCCGTTATACGAGTCATGGCAATACTCCGTACTCACCTCGATCTTTGGGTTATCGGGTTATCTCACCAACAACTGCATAAAAGAGATTTTCGATGTCGGCGTACTAAACTCAGGTATTCCAGAACTGCAATGATAAAATTATGACGACAACACCTCGGAGCTCAACTCCCCGGGACACCTCCAGTAAAAAAAACCCTGCTGACGGGAGGCACCAAGACAATGTTGTCATCATAAAACCATCGGAATGATTCTAAGATACCCGCGTGATCCTAAAAAAAATTAGTGAAATTTGAGAAGAGAAGAGTCAAAACTCTACTCAGGAGACCTCACCAGAGCGACGAAGGGACTGAGGAGTAAAAAGAATTCCTAACTCTCCGATATATAATCCTAAATGACTAAAAACATTTTTCTAGACACAACTCGGCCGCTAAAAGCGATCAAGCGGTGGGGCTCCTAAGGTCGGGAAGGCTCGATTACCAACTTAGCGCCCTCGATGCGGCTATATCTCCCACGTGTCGAAGCACGACTTAGAGGCATAACCGCATTGAAAGCAATGTCGCAAGTGAGGTAATCTTCACACAACCCAAGTAATACATAAGGGAAAGAGATACATAGTTGGCTTACAATCGCCACTTCACATAATTACATGAATAAAGCATTACATCATCCAGATACAATCAAGGTCCGACTACGGAACCAAAATAAAAGAAGAACCCCAAGTGCGACAAAAGGTCCCCGATCGACCCCAACTGGGCTCCACTACTGATCAACTAGAACGAAACAACACAAAGGGCAAGATCTTCATCAAGCTCCTCCTTGAGCTTGGTTGCATCACCTGCTCGGTAACATAGGCACCTGCAAACTGGTTTTGGAAGTATCTGGTGAGCCACGGGGACTCAGCAATCTCAACCCGCGAGATCAAGACTATTTAAGCTTATAGGAAGGATGAAGTAATGAGGTGGAACTGCAGCAAGTGACTAGCATATATGGTGGCTAACATACGCAAATGAGAGCGAGAAGAGAAGGCAAAGCACGGTCGATATAAGTATGATCAAGAAGTGATCCTATAGCAACCTACGTCAAGCATAACTCCAACACCGTGTTCACTTCCCGGACTCCGCCGGAAAGAGACCATCACGGTTACACACTCGGTTGATGTATTTTAATTAAGGTCAACTTCAGGTTTTCTACAACCGACATTAACAAATTCCCATCGCCACATAACATGGGCACGGCTTTGAAAGTTCAAATCCTGCAGGGTGTCCCAACAGCCCATGACAAGCTCTCACGGTCAACGGAGGAATAGACCTCCACCCGAGACACTCCGATCGGACTCGGTATCCGGTACAACAAGACATTTCGATAGGGTAAAACTAAACCAGCAACACCGCCCGAATGTGCCGACAAATCCCGATAGGAGCTGCACATATCTCTTTCTCGGGCACACTCGGATGAGTCTAGCTACGAGTAAAACCAACCCTCAAGTTTCCCGAGGTGGCCCATGAGTAGCTCGATTCGGACCAACACTCATAGGAGCACCGGCCCGGGGTTAAAATAAAGATGACCCTTGAGTCTGCAGAACCCAAGGGAAGGTGGTAGGTTGTTAGTGCAAATGGTAAAACCAATGTTGGGCATTCTTTGGAGGAGCTTTACTTAAGGCGAATCGTCAAGGGGTTCCCATTATAGCCCAACCGTAAGGAGCATAAAATCCGGGAACATAACACCGATATGACGGAAACTAGGGCGGCAAGAGTGGAACAAAACACCGGCACAAGGCCGAGCCTTCCACCCTTTACCAAGTATATAGATGCATTAATTAAATAAGATATATTGTGATATCCCAACAAGTTAACATGTTCCAACAAGGAACAACATCTCCATGTTCAACAAGGAACAATCTTCAATCTTCACCGCAACTAACAACGCTATAAGAGGGCTGAGCAAAGCGGTAACATAGCCAATCAACGGTTTGCTAGGACATGGTGGGTTAGAGGTTTGACATGGCAATTTGGGAGGCTGACAAGCAAAAGGTAGGCATCGTAGCATTGGCATAGCAAAAGAGCGAGCAAACTAGCATAGCAAAGATAGTAGTGATTTCGAGGGTATGATCATCTTGCACGAATCCCAAAGGAAGAAGAACGATTCCATGAAGAAGACAAACGGACGAAGTCGAATGGATCCTCACAACTCCGGAACGAAACCGAAGCTAAGGAGAGAAGCAACCCGGAAAGAAAGAAACAACATAGTAAACACACAAGCATAAACATGTCATGATGCACAAACAAGTATGATGCATGTCCGGTTTAATGAGGCATGGCATGGCAAAGTGCACAAAACAATCCTACAAATTAAGTGGAGCTCAATATGCAACGAGTTGCATATTGACAAAACACCACATCAATTATTTAGTTCTCTCTCGGTTATGCTACCAAACAATATTAAGTGTTGTTAAACATGGCACGAGGTGAAGCATAACAAAAACTATACCATCTAAACAATTTAAATGGGGACGGATATAAAAACAACAACTCCGGTAAATCCCCATATGCATTCAGCAATTTAATGCAACAACAAGTTTAAGCATTTTAATTGTTGTTATCATGATGCGGATGACGTATGCAAGTTTATACAATTTTATGAAAACGTTGACATAAGCATGTTATGAAGCATTTGTCGCCATGGCGGAAGGAAAAGGGTGCCACGGCGGCGAAACAAAAATGGTGCCACGGCAACATATCCGAAAATGATGCCACGGCAACACTCCGGTTCCGATAACTCGATTGAGATGTCGGTGCAAAAGAAAGTGAGCGTGAGCGAGTCATGCAAGATGGTGGGGTGCTCCCGGCTACCGGGTTCCCACGGGATAGTGGCGTGGAAACGAGTGACAATTCGGACACGGTGCAAACAAGTGGTACATCTCATACATGCAAGGGCATCTCATCGCGGTCGTCTCGGGTTATACCTTCGAAGCGAGCATTTCGGGGTGGTTCAAAATCGTCGAGGGAAGTAGTCGTTCTCGCGGCGGCGGTAGTGGAAGTAGTTGTTCTCGGACGTCGTGGAAGTAGTCGTTCGCGGCGACGGTAGTGGAAGTAGTTGTTCTTGCAGCAGTCGTGGAAGTAGACGTTCACGTTTGGAGAGGAACTTGTCGCATCCAAGTCCTTCGGGGTTCGTCGGTAGTGGTACTTGGCGAAATGCACGTCGTCGTAGTCATTCTAGGCGAGAAACGATGAGTTGTACACGGTCTTGGCGTCAAGGTACTTGGCGTTCCAAAACAGAGCAACACCAAAAGGCCTCGGGTCTTGGCGCTTGCAGCAGAGAGGCGTAAGCTTCTGCTCGGAGAGGTGCGGCGAGGAACCGCATGGGGCGCGAGGAAGGTGGTGGCAGCGAATCGGGTCGGGCGAGCATGAGATGGCATCACGGAGGTGCAATCTGCTGCTGCTGCAGAGCTCGACGGCGAGATCCGGCAGCGAGCTGGCGGCGGCGAACTTGGCGGCAGGGAGGTCGATCTGAGAGAGGGTCGAGACGCCGAAGCCGCGATAGAGGCGAAGAACGCAGGGACCACGGACGCCTGCGCTGCGAGAGCGAAGCGATGGTCAGCGCGCTGCGTGGAGAGGCTTCGGGTCGCGCTGGGGTGGCCCTCTGGTGGTCGCCGGCAATGGCGGGGTGGCGACAGGGCTCCGCCTGGGCTGCTTTCGGCAATGAAGGAGCCCGATGTGGAGGTGGAGGCACGAGGCGGAGAGCTCGGCGTGGCGGCCATGGGAGGCCGAGGCAGGCGGGTGGTGGTGGTGCGCTCTGAGGATGGCTGCGGGTGGAGGAGGCGCGACGGGGCGGCTCGAGCAGCGACGGGTGGCGCTCGGCGGCGAGGATTTGGCGAGGAGGAGGTCGAGCGAGGCTGGGCTCTGAACACGATCTGGGATCGAGAAGAAGAGGGACAGTTCTGGCGGCGCTGCGAGGAGGAACGAGGGAGAGATGGGGATCGGGATGTTTGGACCGGTCGGGCTAGGGTTAGGAGGGGCGCCAGCTGGGCCTCCAGGAGAAATTGGGCCGCGGGAAAACAGGCCGGCCTGGCTGCTGGGCTGCATTTTACTCTCTCTCTAATTTTCATATTTTACCAGAAATAGAAATAGAGAGAAGAAAAGAAAGAGAGGCTTTGGAAAGAACTTGGACATGGGGATAAATTTTTACGGACTCGTAAAAATATGCTTGTTCCAAGGAAAAAGGAGTGGGCAAGAATGCAAGAACTAAATTCAAAGGCATTTGAATTTAATTCAAAAGGTTTGAACAAGGGCAAGGATTTAGAAGAGTCCAAAAATGTTGAGAATTTAGGTGGAGCTCCGGAAAATGATGAAATAATTACGGGCAAGGTTGGAGATCAAGAATTAAAACCACAAATGCATTGGGATTTTGCAAGTGTGTTATGGTGAATTCCAAAAATGGAATATTTAATATAGCTCCCTAATAATATTGAGAGGCTTTAATATGTTATAAAGAGAAATCACAAGTGAATTCCCTCGATTTAAATGGACCAAAGATCCATGCCATTTATTTAGTTGAGGTTTTAAAATTAAAGAAATGATGGCATGATGACATGATGCAATGCAAAAGATGACATGATGCAATGCAACAAGCAAATAAAACACACGACGAAACTCGAAGTAGCTGGAAGTCTTCTGGAGCGTCGGTCTCGGGGCGTTACACTATGCCATCACCATGATCTTACGAGTGCGTAGGAATTTTTTTGAAATTACTACGTTCCCCAACAAGACTTTCATGCAGGAGATTATGGAAACTCACATGCATAACCATATTGTAGACACTTGTTGTTACTAAAGGCCGACCATTGGAAATGTGGGAGCTCACAAAAGAAACAAAACATGTAGTATTTATTACCAGAACTTACATTTACATCATTCTATTCTATTTGGCGTAACTTTTTATGAACAAACCCAAGTACCAACAAACTTTTCTTCTCATGTACACTCCCGTCACTGCAAGGGGTTGGGAGTGTGAGTGTCCATCTCTTTGCAAGATTATACCCCGCATTCTATTACACATACACATGCAAAATGACACGCTACAATCTAAAATTGATACATTATTGCACGACACATGAGACAAAACCAAGGTTGCAAAACTACATGATCCAGACATCGAGGCCCGACTCAACGAATCATCAAACCAATTACTCTTTGTTTGAAACGACCATCATGCAAAACTCCACCTATCTAGCGTTTGGCAACAAGGGAAACTATCGAGACAACATAGATGAGTTGGCATAGACAACTGGTAGTGGTGAACCTTATGTTGCGTGGTGTGTAGTGTGGAGGGGTACGAACTGTTATTGCAAACACTGAACATGAGTTGATCTCCTCTGGATCCTTCCTCCTACCGTGCTTCCCTTTGTTCCTCCCCACGAATCATCTTCTCCTAGATCCAGTGAGAGACGAGGCACGTTAAAGTTAGGTGCTGATTGGGATTCAAGAGAGCACGGGATTACCTATTCAAATCCAAATAGTAGGAATAAGAAAAAAAATAAAAAAATTGCTCAATCGGCTTCCCCCTGTCAAGAATAAGCTTTGGGGGAAGATGAACGCTAAAGTTATATTTTGCTTAAAGCGAGATGGAAGCTCATCTCGCCTGAAGGGTTTTACTCTTTCGTCATTTATGGGATGGCCCGTCTCCATGTCATTTCTTTTCGCTAGCTTTTTGTTTGCTCTAATGTTCATTGGTTTGGTCTGGTTCTTTAATTTCTTTGTTTTTTTTCTTTTTCTTTTCTTTTTTTCTTTGTTTCTTCATGGTCTCCTTCCATTTTTCTATCCGTTTTTCACCATTTTTCATTTTTTGTTTCACTGTATTTTTTTCTTTTTCTTTGCTTCTTTCTCGGTTTCATCATTTTAATTTTTTTCATTGGTTTATTTGTTTCCCTTTTTGTTTTCATTGATTTTCCTCATTTCTCTTTGTTCTTTATTGGTTTTCATAGGTTATTTTTTTGTAGAACACATGTCTACTTCTTTCCTTACACAATGTACATTTTTAGTGTACACGTAAGTCATTTTGTTGACACATTTTGAACAATCTTTAAATACACAATGTACATTTTGTTTTTAAATATATGTTTTGAACACATTTCTGAATATATGGTAAAAAAATTAAATACACCATGAACATATTTTTAATGGGAATAGACATTTTCTCACACACGATGTACATTTTTCATATACATGAGGAACATTTTATATGCATGCTTAACTTTTTATAAATATAGAATTAACAATTTTTTAATTTAATTTTTTGGTACCTACTTTTATTTATTGAACATTGTACATTTTCCGTATACAACAGAAACATTTTTTATACATGTTTGTCATTTTTAAAATACATGATTAACATTAAAAAAACTATATGTTTTGAGGTCTACTTTTTCAAACAATTGTAGATCTTTCATATGCTGTAGGATTGTAAGAACATATTTTATACTCTTTAAATATTTTTCAAATACACGATTAACAATTTTTTAGATATATGTTTTGATTTCTACTTTTTTCCGTCTACTTTTTTCATATGGATTGCACATTTTCATATACACGAATAGCAGTTCCTTATAGACATTTAACATTTTTCAAATACATGATTACCATTTTTTTTCAGATATAGTACCTCAATCCAGAATTGCACAAGTAATTCCGGATGGAGGGAGTATGTTTGAGTGACTACTCCGTCTGATACATATTAAGAATATGGATCGGAGGGAATATCTTTTTTCATACAAATTGTACATTTTATGTATACATAAAATACTTTTTATACATGTTTTAAATATTTTTAAGTACATGATTAACATAATTAATATTTTTAATATATGTTTTTAAACAATTAGAGTAGACATGGAGGGAGTATCTTTTTTGATACAGATTGTACATTTTCGGTATACATAAGAAACGTTTTATAAACGTTTAACATTTTTAAGTAGATGATTAACATGTTTTTCAAGTGTCACAAACTTTTTTTGAACATGGGAACATTTTTATAAAATGACACTTACATTTTTTTAATGTACACACCTTTTTTTTATACTAAGCAAAACAGTTTTTTTACAATGTATACACATTTTTCAAAAATTTCATAGACATTTTTCTGAAACACGGAAACATTTTGTCATTGCCACAAACATGTTTTTTAAGTTATCAACATTTTTTGCTACTATGGTAACATTTTCAAATTTGCTTTTTTTATTTTTAAGTAAATTATTATCTTTAAATATATTCATCGAAAAATAATAGTGTGACAAAACTGAACTTAGAGTGACGTCGGCACGACGTCCCCACGTCCCTACTGGGACGGGCCACCACTGACTCCGTGTAGTGTGCTTGCAGGTGTGGCAACCATTTGTCTCGCTATAAGCGAGACATAGGCACGCCTGAAAATGAAGACGGTTTGAGTCTTTGAGATAGGGGCTAACTAAATCTGGTCGTGGATAGACATGCCCGACGTTTGCCTTTTTGAACTGGGCTCGGTCGTCATTTCATGACCCGAAGGAGTATCCGGTTTGTGCTTGGGATTCCCTTTTCTGAATTTTGGTTAGGCTTTCACGTGTGTAGGTTGAAATGCGATGTTTGGGCCAGGCTCGGGCTTGTAGTTTCAAGATCGGACTTTTCCAAGCCCGACCCGCTGTATGATTAGGTTTGGTGCTAACATGTGGCATCTTATGGATTGCGTCTCACATGATACGAAGAAACATTTTTTTACATCTGATTCCTATTTTCTTAACACCCCAAAGGGAATTCTGTTATGATCAATGTCCTGTGCATTACAAAGAGGCTTCGCAAAAGGGGAATACAAAGAAACTCATACATAACACCATCTTCACACTCGTTATCTTTCCCGCCACACTCCTGTAACGCCCCGGATTCGATGTGCCAGGTGTCCGCCAGTTAGTCGCCGTCGTTGCCATGTCATTTGCTTGCGTGTTGCACTTTGCCATGTCATCATCTACATCTCATATCATGTCATCATGCGCATCTCATTTTGCATACGCGTTCGTGTCATGCATCCGAGCATTTTCCCCGTTGTCCGTTTTGCAATCCGGCACTCCTATGTCCTCCGGCGTCCCCCTTTTGCCTCTTCTCTTGTGCGGGTGTTAAACGTTCTCGGAATGGCCCGAGGTTTGCCAAGAGGCCTTAGTATAGCACCGGTAGACCGCCTGTCAAGTTTCGTGCCATTTGGAGGTCGTTTGGTACCCCAACAGTTAGCAAGATGGCAAGTAAAGCCCTCTTTTGTTGCAGCCCAACACTCCTTCCAAAGTGGCCCAAAACCCATCCAACTCCCCTCCATGCTCTCGGTCGTTCGATCACGATCGTGTGGGTGAAAACCGCACCTCATTTGGACTCTCCTAGCTCCCTCTACCTATATAAACACACCCTCCCCCGAAATTCGCGGATGAATCCACCCTAACCCAAGCCTTCTTCCCTTCCGCGCCGCCGGACATGTCTGCCCGGCGACCGGACGTGTCCGCCCCGCTCCCCCGGCCAATCGTGGCCTGCCACGTGGCTCGCCGCCGCCCAGCGCCGCCAGCCACTGGCCCGCCTCCGCCCCAGCGCCCCGACCGCGCCGCCGCCTCTCCGCGCCGCGCGCCGCTGCCTTCGGCTCCCAGCGCCGCCGCCGTCCGGGCTTCGCCCGCCGCCGCCCGCCCTCCGCCGTCCGCCGTCCGGCGTCGTCCGCCGCCTTCACTCTCGCGGCCAGCCGTGCCCGGCAGCAGCGCCCGACCCGCCGCTGCGTCGCCGCAACTCCGCCGCCAGTGCCGGCGCCGCCGCCCAGCGCCTCGCCGCCGCCGCTTCGCGCCGTCGCCCCCGGCACCGCGCCGCCCAGCGCCATAGCCTCCGCCTCCCTCCGCCGGGAACCGGCCGGATCCGGCGAGGAGCGCCCAGATCCGGCCCGGATCCTCCCTCTCCCGGCCTCCCTTCCTCGTCTCCGGCCGCCCCAACCCGTTCTCCGGCGAGTCTCTCCGGCGAGCTCGGCCCCGCCTCGAAAACCGTGCATCCCCGAGGTTGACCTTCCCCACTCTGAAATTCGTCTAAGTCCCCATATTATTGCATAATCATGCCATGTTTGACCTGCTGTAATTCTGCATCGGTAGCTCCGTTTCGTGTGTATAATATGTCAAATTGTTCGCCTCGACGAGTACTTCATTTAATTTCATTGCATCATTTTCATTTGAGCTCATCTTGATGCCCTAAATGCTGTTGGAAGAGTGCATGTTGATGTTAATCTGCTAAAACTGTTATAACTTGCTCATTTGTCATTTTTGCCATGATTGATGTGTGCATCCTATGAGGTTGATGTCTACATGTGTTTTGATCTATGCTATGTCATCTTTCTAGTGGTGCCAACAATTTATTTTTGTGAGTTTTGTGCTGAGTGTATCAAGCTTGCTAAGTAGGGTAGTTGTTGTTGCTGTTTTCCTGACAGATTCTGTTATATTTTGTTGCTATGTAAACATGCTTCTATTAATCATTCTATGCATAATCTGGAGATGTTCTATAAACATGTTTTGATCTACATGTCTTGCTCTATCCATTCATGCCCTTGGTTGCAATTATAGCCTGCTCTAGCTTGTTGTTATCTTGCTCCAAAGTTGCTTGATGATGTTGCTATCAGCCTGTTAACATTAAGTTCACTAGTTCCTATGTGTTTTGCTAGTGTTCCATGCACCCTATGACCTTGCTCTTGCCATGCTTGACTTCACAAACATGCCTCTTACTGTTGGTTGCCTTGCCATGCCATGTATTGCTCTGTAGTGAGTGGTTCAAGCTCACCAACATGCCTACTTATTGTTGTTCCTGCCATGTTTGAATCTGTAATATAACTTGTCATGTTTACATGGGTGCCATCTTATCTGCTGATCCTTTTTGGGTCATGGTCAGTAAGGGACTGTTGTTCTATGCTTTTAGTAGATTCATGCCATGCCTTTGTTTGCCATGATATGTTCCTGTAACATGTTTGATAGCTCTAAACATTGCAACCTGATGTTATTTCCGCTAAAGTCTGAAACTGTTATTATTTGCAATATCTCCATGTCTTTTTTAGCATGTTCTAGTTGTTTCTGGAGATAGCTCAGTGTTCATGTTTTGTTGTGCTTTACCTGTACTTCATGCCCATGCCTTTTGTTATTATGTTGGGGGTGCTGTAGCTTATTGTTTTGATGCTTGCAATATGCCTAGTTGCTATTATGGACAGATTGTTGTTATGACTTGTATAGTGTGTGTGTGTTGCACCGTTGCTCCGTTTTGAGTGTGCTCTTTATGAAACATTCTTGTTTTTGCATGTAGCTTCATATTACCATGTTGCATCCTTGTGTTTGGTGTGTTTGCTTGATGTTTGGATGCATTTTGCATCAATGCCATGCTTAACTTGTTTTGCTCATATCTTCTAGGCCGTAGCTCCGAATCTAATGAACTTTATATGTAACTTGACTAGAATTTCTTGTAGATCCTCGTGGTGCATCTTAACTTGTTGTTTAACAACTTGAACATAAGGTTTATTCAGATCTGGACCAATTTCGAAATTTGCATATGAGGACTTCCCGGAATTGTTATATGTTGTTTCCGGCCTCATTTAAACTTGCCTTGATGTGTTGTTCTTGTTTGCATCATCTCTTGCCATGAGTAGCTTCATGTAGCCTTGTCATGCATCATGCTTGTTGTGCATCATGTCTTGTTCATGTGTGGTGTGTTTACCATGTTGTGTGCTTCTTCTTGTTAGTTCCTGTTTCGTTGCGATCGTGAGGATTCGTTTGTCTACGATTGGTTCGGCTTCATCCGTTCGTCTTCTTCATGGACTCGTTCTTCTTCCTTGCGGGATTTCAGGCAAGATGACCGCTACCCTGGATCTCACTACTATCATTGCTATGCTAGTTGCTTCGTTCTATTGCTATGCTGCGCTACCTATCTTTTGCTCATCAAGCCTCCCAAATTGCCATGAACCTTTAACCTTTGACACCATTCCTAGCAAACCGTTGTTTGGCTATGTTACCGCTTTTGCTCAGCCCCTCTTATAGCGTTGCTAGTTGCTGGTGAAGTTGAAGATTTCTCCATGGTGGACAGGATTTTGGTTGGGATATCACAATATCTCTTATATTATTAATGCATCTATATATTTGGTAAAGGGTGAAAGGCTCGGCCTTATGCCTGGTGTTTTGTTCCACTCTTGCCGCCCTAGTTTCCGTCATACCGGTGTTATGTTCCCGGATTTTGCGTTCCTAACGCGGTCGGGTGATTTATGGGAATAAAACTTGTCCAAGCAAGGCCCAACCTTGGTTTTACCATTTGCCTCACCACCACCTACTTTTTTCCCTTGGGAGTCGCTCTCTCGAGGGTCATCTTTATTTTAGCCCCCGGCGGTGCTTGTCTAAGTGCTGGTTCGAACCGAGTAAATCGGGGCCCCTAGGGGCAACTCGAGTCTGGTTTTACTCGTAGGATGTCTCATCCGGTGTTGCCACGAGAACGAGATATGTGCAGCTCCTATCGGGATTGTCGGCGATCGGGCAGCTTTGCTGGTCTTGTTTTACCATTGTCGAAATGTCTTGTAAACCGGATTCCGAGACCGATCGGGTCTTCCCGGGAGAAGGTCTATTCCTTCGTTGATCGCGAGAGCTTGTCATGGGCTAAGTTGGGACACCCCGCGAGGTATAAACTTTCGAGAGCCGTGCCCGCGTTATGTGGCAGATGGGAATTTGTTAATGTCCGGTTGTAGATAACTTGACACCAGATCCGAATTAAAACGCATCAACCGCGTGTGTAGCCGTGATGGTCTCTTCTCGGCGGAGTCCGGGAAGTGAACACGGTTTCTGTGTTATTTTTGACGTAAGTAGGCGTTCAGGATCACCTCTTGATCATTGCTAGCTTCACGACCGTTCCTTTTGCTCTCTTCTCGCTCTTATTTGCGTATGTTAGCCACCATACATTGCTTAGCCGCTGCTGCAACCTTACCACTTTACCCCTGCCTGTCCCATTAAGCTTTGCTAGTCTTGATACCCATGGTAATGGGATTGCTGAGTCCTCGTGGCTCACAGATTACTACAACAACAGTTGCAGGTACAGGTTATGCGATGATCATGACGCGAGAGTGATGCTTGCTTGCTTTGAGTTCTTCTTCTACTTCTTCGATCAGGGGATAGGTTCCAGGTCGGCAGCCTGGGCTAGCAGGGTGGATATTGTTTGAGTCTCTGTTTATGATTCATCCGTAGTCGGATGTTGTTCTTGTATGTTGTATTGTTGTATTCATGTGGCATTGTATGCCTTTTGTATGTATCCCCATCTATTATGTAATGTTGATGTAATGATATCCACCTTGCAAAAGCGTCTCAATATGCGGGTCTATCCTTGGTGGGACCTTCGAGTTCCTTTTGGATAGGGTCGCATCTTGGGCGTGACAACTCCTTCCTTCCGCCTCCATTGAGGCAACCGCAGAAGGAAGTCAACACTCAGGAACTTCCGGACCATGCCCAAATTGTCGCCACCATGTGCTTGAAAAAAGCATAAGACTCATCCATCCCAGGATACATGATCTGTACCCAAGAGAAAGAACATCGGTCGAGGATCGCCCTGTACAATGAGTCACCCTGCCACCGCCATTGCAGAAATAGAAGGATGATGAGGTGCATGAATAAACTTGATGGAGAGGAATAAACAACTACCTCTCACCGACACAACTTCACCAACCTTAATGGTGCCGATAACACCAACCCAAAACATTGGGTCCAACAGACGCGTTGGAATAAAACTACGCGCTCTTCACCGACATAGGATGCATCGCCGGGACAGAGACATAGTGGGAAGAACCTTATTCCGACTTTAGGATGTCGTTGTTGGCTTGTCGCCCAATTACATACACACAATTTTATTAAAGGAAGACCATAGGGGATAGGGGTGGTGGGTGACCTAAGTATTATAAGGCAATGTGTGCGACGTTAGGAAAAGAAGGATGCGACATTGCAAGGAAGAAGACACGAGGAATAGGGACTTAAGTGGTAAGTAAGACTATAGTGTCAGGTGTCCCCTAGCTAATGTGTCCCAAACAAGATGTATGGAAATAAGAGCAATCACTATATTCGTTTTTTCCATCATTATGTTCCAAAATTATGTGGACATGGTTGCATTTGTATCGTTGATGTCATATTCCCTTAACTATCACGAAAACATGTGGAGATGTGAAACCTATAACCTTAATCATAGGCATAGAAATAGCCAATTGACTCCATACTAACAAGTAGACAATATTTCAGGGCTTTAAGATATCCAATATTGCTTATCGCAAGAGTTATTTTTTAGATCCCTGTGATGCAGCTACCCCCAACGGTTTCAGACCCCATTGTATCTTCAAAACTCCATAATCAAAGGGAAACCCTTGTGTTCACCCGGCTGATCTTCGGTGCACATCGACCACATCCATGGGCATTCGATCGGTTGTTGATCGACGGTCAAGAGCCACCCTCACATACTTCACGTTCTTGCAACTCCACCCATGTTCCAGAAGCGTTTCCGCAACTCGACACTATTACATGGCCAGGTACGCCCGTGCTAGCCACCAGCCCACTCCGGCAGCAGTCGTTCGCCGGTGAGGCAGGCCTTTGCCGCCTAACTTCCATCCCTTCTCTTTTCTTTCACCGCCTCACTTGTCATCTGCCAGGCAGCCGGCCACGCTACCGCTCACATCTCTCCTGCCTTGCATCTAGATCGGGATCGCCAAGCCACAACACGACGTCGACGGCGGTGCCTGAGATCCGCGCGGCTCGGTCGTCATTCCAATGACGTGCGACGCAACGCATGGCCTCTCCGTCGATGCTGTTAGTGTCGGGGGAGCCCTCCTTACTGATCCGTCTCGGTCTTGCGTGGCATTTTTTTTCTAAAACAAAGCCCTTGCTGCAATAGTTGTTTCTGAAACAAATCTCTTGTTGCAAAGTGGGATCGTGTACACAGAGATGTTTTTGCATCATCGCCAATGTTTCCGAAACAAAGATCTTGTTGCATGGCCACCGATGTGTTTCCGAAACAAAGCACCTGTTGCAGTAGTCATAATTTTTTCTGAAACAATACTCTTGTTGCAAAGAGGTATCGCATGCTGAGCAACCTGGATCAGACGTTTCGCGAGGCGACCGATCTTTTAAAAAGACTAGAAAAACGCCCGTGCATTGCAACGGGGCCACATTAACTTTAAGAGTTCAATATTACGACATTGGCGACCTTTTTTACCATCAAATCCTCACACACACACACACACTCTCCCTCCCTCTTCCTCACTCTCTCTCCCCCTCTCCCTCTCTCTAACACGCACACATATCCATCTTAATTTATTGGGTACGAGACCATAATCCATCTATTTCACACACACACGCTAGTGCATAACAATATGGATTATGTGTATTATATTTGCCACCGTAATCGAGGGAATTAATTTCATGTAAATCGGCCACCACAGCTCCAAGAATACGCTGAAGGAGGTGGCCGGGTCAGCGTCGGCGCCGTCCGTGCAGACCACGAGCCCGCTTCAAGTGCACGTGCAATGCACGCGTCTTCACAAATATTATAACCAGATGTGAGAAATCACATACTAACACGATGTTGCAATCAATTTGTAATTAAAGAAGCCAAAAGTCTTTTTCTTAAACCAGAATTTCTTATCTGGAGTTTAAACAAACCCCACAATAACATGATCAATTTTTTTGCTCTACTTATCACCTAATTAAGCAAATGCATGACTTATGAAGCGGATAAGAAATCATGTTAACTTGGAACTAAAATTCCAACAAAAGAGTGAGGAACAAACCTTTTATCATTGCTCAAGTCTGAACCTCCCCCTATTTGTTAGTGAAATGTGAGTATGCTTGGAAGATAATAATTTCTTATGCAACATATGCTTTTACATCTGAAAGAGCTACAAAATATGTTGACCTACCTATGTGCACTTCCTAAATCAAGCGGATAAAATTATTTCTATCGGAAATATAAAATACTAAACATTAGAAAGAAAGGGACAATGTTCACTAACCATGCAAATATTACGACCATGGGATATTTAGGCTGGCGATATGGGAAATCAAAGCTAAAATGACTCAATGAGTTAGGGATACATCAATAAATATTGTAAAAAGTGATAAAAACAAATCTGCAAAGAACTCATGAGCCCACGAACTCAGATTCGCAATGAGCAAGTTAGTGAGGCCGCCACGGTAGGCTAGCACCAAGGGACAAGGCAACAACCGCCTTCCCATCCAACCCATCGATTCTGCTGGCGCTACTTTCATCCTAAGCCCATGAGTACCGCTAGTGTGTTGCCACGTACGGAGAAACTACGAACTGAAATTTTCATCCAAATCATGAAAAATGTTAATGTTCATCTCCTCTCCCATCCCTCGTGTGAACATACCCAATTCGTGGTTGGCTCGCTATATTCAGCGTAGCTCTGATGTGCACTGCCCTCGCTCTTGATTAGTTGCCGCAGTGCCACGCATCTACGCCAACAAGCTGGGGAAACAAATGCAAATGTTACACCGAGTCAAAAATCAACCATCCCACAATCGTAAGAATAGAAAAGATAATAACCAAAATTTAACAAAAGAACTACTGCTTGGCTCCCAGATCCATCTCGATAGCCCTTGATCTGGCTGCTGAGCTTCTCCTAGCCGCCTCAACATCACGTCATTACCAAACATGTAGTGGATGCCTAGTGGGACAAGGATTAAGAAATAACATGAGGTGAAAAATACGATGGTCACGATTCCATAAGACGATCCAAGTAATTTGATAAAACAGATCGGAGAATCTTGTATAATCTCAAAAAGCAACTAAAAATATGAGAAATGAATTGATGAAAATCAGCCCTGCTCTCATTCATGCTCGCTTTTGTAATGGGAGGCAAGGAATGGGGATACTGGAGAAGAAAGGATCACATGGACGGCAAGCCTCCACCACCGGCAAGTGGGGTTGCTTCACATCCAATCTCCACGGCCGCCGCCTCATGGGACGAACTCGCATGTTCACAACCGGGCTCCCAATCGGCACGCCTCGCCGACCTTGACGACGAAGTAGTCCTCCCTGATCCCATTCGCAACGGAGGCAACACCCATCCAAGCGGACGGGTCCGCATGAGATCCCTCTTGGATTGTGGTCGCGCCTCCCCAAACCTCACCGCGGACACATGAGAGGCGCCGTTGCCATGGTCGAGCTTGGATGGGGAAAGGAGGCGACATATGACAATGGCGCCTTGGCGGATTGGTGGCGACGGCGACGGCGAAGCGAGCGGGAGGACGGCGGCGACGAGAGTAGGAGGTGGTGGCGGCGGTCCATCGGCCGCCGTGGCGTGAAGGAGGATGGGGATGGGGCCGCGATCTGGACGTATGGAGCGGTCGAGAGGAGGGGAAGCAGGCGGCTGGGTTTTTCCATTTTGCGGGTTTTGGGGGGAGGTCAAACAAGAGGTTTTTTTTTCGTGCGATAGGCAGAGCAACAAGGGCGGATGTAGGGAGACGGGACGCGGTCGGTTGGCAGGAAAAGGAAAGCTACGCATTTTTTTAGGCAGTAGAGATGATTGATGATAAGAAAGGGAAAATCACATCAATATAAGGAAATATCCCATCAATACTTGATTGATTGCGATTTATTTTTTATATAGTAACTAATCTGGTCATCAATACTTGATTGATTGCGATTTATTTTTTATATGGTAACTAATCTGATGGGTTTATGTGGGTGGTGAAGCGAAAAGGCAGGTGGGAGGGAGACGAAATAAACCAACGAAAGTGGTGAGGCGAAATAAAACCAGCGAAAAATAACCGGTGGACTATTCACCAACTGCTCCATTAGGAGTAGAGATCCGCCGCCGACGCGTAGCTCGTCCCATAACCAAAACATACCTAGTAGTACAAATTTTTGTCCAAATTCATTTTTTTAAAATTCAAAACCATTAAAAAATAGATTTACCGCCTTTTGGAAATTGATTTTGGAAAGTGATAATGGTCGTCGATCGGCTTCAGATCCAGGCCGGCCAACCCCACCTTAATAAGTCGCAGCTCGGAAATACCACAAACGCCCCCAGCCCCAGATCCACCCCAAGGTCAAGAACCCACCTTTTTCCTCCTCATCCATGGGCGAGCAATCCCTCTCCCAGCCCTTTCCCCATCCCCACCCCCTCTCCCCGTCGCCCCCCGCATCCGCATCCGCCGCCGCTACGCCGCCAGCCACCGCCCTCGCCGTCTCCGCCTCCGCTTCCCGCCCCAAGAAGAAGCCCCGGTCGTCCGGCTCCAACCCGGCGCCCAAGAAGCCCCGCCTGGTGCCGTCCGTCCGGGGCCGGCCCCTCTCGGCGGACGGCGAGGTGGACGCGGCCATCCGCCACCTGCGCGCGGCCGACCCGGCCCTGGCCCCCGTCATCGACGCGCACGACCCCCCGTCGTTCCACTGCCCGCATCCCCCATTTCACTCCCTCGTCCGATCCGTTCTCTACCAGCAGCTCGCCTTCAAGGCCGCCGCCTCCGTCTACTCCCGGTTCATCGCGCTCGTCGGCGGCGAGGCCGGCGTGCTCCCCGACGCCGTCCTCGCGCTCTCCCCCGAGCAGCTCCGCCAAATCGGGGTCTCCGCTCGCAAGGCCTCCTACCTCCATGACCTCGCCCGCAAGTACGCGTCGGGGATCCTCTCCGACGACAGCATCGTCGCCATGGACGACCGCTCCCTCGCCGCCATGCTCACCATGGTCAACGGCATCGGCGCCTGGAGCGTCCACATGTTCATGATCTTCTCCCTCGCGCGCCCGGATGTGCTCCCCTCCGCGGATCTCGGGATCCGCAAGGGCGTGCAGATGCTGTATGGGCTCGAGGATGTGCCCCGGCCGTCGCAGATGGAGAAGCTCTGCGAGCGCTGGCGCCCTTACCGCTCCGTCGCCGCCTGGTACATGTGGCGGCTCATCGAGTCCAAGGCAGCGCAGACGGCAGCGGCCATGCCTGTCGTGCCACCTGCAATGCCTGCGCCTAGTGAGGAGTTCATGCTCCAGCAACACCAGCAGCAGCACCACCACCATCAGCAGCAACAGCAACAAGCTGCCATCCAAATGCTCGATCCGGTTCAGATGCTTCCAGGATTGGGGTGAATTCGGTATATACTCGCTCTGCTCATTTGTTCTTGATGTGAAATGGATGTCTTAAACCTGAATTTGTCACTTCATTTGTGTATCATTGTTCTGTATCTGTCGAGAAGTGTAGCATTGGACAGGAGGATCTCGAGGAAACTTCATTATCAGTTATAGTTGGTGTTGTGTCGTTCATTTGTAAATTTCTGCTATTTTAAAAGAGACATTGTTGCCCTAGACATATTTGTATCCGACGAATAAATTTAGACCAAGCTTCTATGTTCTGCCATGCATTTTGAGCTTCTGTTTTGGATTAAATGTGAGAAACATATTCCCCAAAAGATTGGCCATGCATTGTCAAAGATATCTGTCAAATTGCTTTTGATCAAAGATACATTATATATTTTCGTTAATACATCTACCTCAAGTGACAAGTAATTTACATGTGTTAGCTATTAGCAGAATCTTTGCCTTCTTTGCCTGTCCTCGTGTAGACATGCGCGTGTTATATATGATCCTTTTCAGAGGTATCATGCATTCATCCATGTATCTGTCAAGGTGCTGCATCATACAGTCTGCTGAGCAGGCCGTGATGGTATCTGAAGCAGTTAAGTCTGTTAAGAGTATCCTCACAAAGATCATCACATAGCTCAAAGGTATCATGTGAAACTGCACAATATGTTCTTCACCCCACAAGGCTACACCTGAAATGTAGTCAAATTGGCAATGGAGCCGCTCCAGAAACACTCCTGGACATGGCCACTGAAAGTGGTATTTCGTCCACCCTGGCGTCGAGGGCTGGTAGGTTGCCTGGGAGTCAAGGCAATTCCGCACCAATATGCTGGCGATTCTGCCCTCTTCGTCAACCCCTGCACGCAAGATATCCTCAGAGTCAAGGCAATTCTGCAATGCTTCGGTGATGCCTTGGGTTTCATAGTCAATCTAAACAAGTATGTCGCTCATCCATAATTTTGAGGAGATCATCCACGATTTTGGTGGTGCTGCTGGCTCTCCCCCTTGCTGCTACCTTGGGCTCCCGCTCAACTCCAGGAAACCAAGACGCATTGAAGTGCAACCCAACATTGACAAGATGGCTAGTAAAGCATGGAAAGGGAAGCTTCTTTATAGATTTGGAAAATTGATATTGATTAATTTTCCGTCGACTTCTGTGGCAGCATACTTTTTAACAAGCTTCGCCCCTGATAAATGGGTCACAAGATTGAGAAGCTTACTAGGAACTTCCTATGGAATGTTGATGAGGGTGCTCATGGCGGGAAGGCCAGCAGCACCAAAGGACATCACCTGCTACATCCACGCCCTTTATCGCTGGCACGCACTGAAATTGAGATCGGGGATGGCTCTCGGGCTAAATTCTGGCTGACCGATGGCTTATTGGTCAGGCGCCCAAATCAATTGCTCCTGGTTTGTTTGCTCTCACTCTCACCCCATAGTGAGCTTTTATATGTGGATACTGATCCAAAATCAGAACTGAACTGTTGAAAAAGAACTGAACTGTTGATCACTTATCTGCGTGTGGTTAGCCTCACTCTGCTGTCTGCAACGTGTGTGACCTCAATCATGAGACTGTTGCTCATTTGCTCATCCGTTGCCCCTTTACCCAGCATGTTTGGAATTTGTTCCAAGTATCCGAATGTCAGGCAGCCAATGACAGTATCAACCAAGTACCATCCAAATGATCGATTTGGTTTCATATGCTTCCATGATTGGGGTGAATTCGGTATCACTCACTCCTGCTCGTTGATTATTGATGCTGGATGGATAGCTGAAATCTGAATCCGTTGCTTCATTTGTGTATCATTTATCTGTATCGGCCGAGAAGTGTAGCATTGGAAAGGAGTATCTCAAGGGAATTTGTTATCCAGTTAGTTGGTGTTGTTTCGTTCATTTGTGTTGCGAGTTCTTGGCAAGAGACTGGGATTCACCGCTGTCTAGATCGTGTGAAAATAAGTTCCTAGTATGTAAGAGTCTCCCTCCCCTTTTGAGTTGTGATAATCATAAGAAGCACCTTTCTTGGGGCATTTTACATGCATTCCGTGTTGATTACTTGGTCATAAAGATGTTATCATTTGTTTGCATGATTTTAATATTGCTGATCGATGAATTTTCAAGTTAAATTGAGCTAACAACTTGCTTCTGCCCTCCAGCACAGGTTGGTATCAATTTGAATAAATCTTTGTTGCAATTTCATAGTCTGCAGTTATCCCTTGATGCTGTTGTTTGTCACTACGTAGCAATTTTATTGTTCCTGGTAACTATTCTTTCTCAGTACAATCCCCTGCGGAAGTCTGATATATCCCAAGCTTCCTTGCACCCTGCTTATCATAAATAAATAGATAGAAGCTGGTAATCTTGTACTCCTTCCGTCCCATATTAGTTATCGCTGAAATGGATGTATGTAGACGCATTTCAGTGCTAGATCTATCCCTTTGAGCGGCAACTACTATGGGACAGAGGGAGTAGTTTGGATGTAATCAAGTTCCAAGCATACGTGGGGATTTGTTTAGAAATTGATATTCTTGATGGGAAAGTAGGTGCTATCATCTGAATTTTTGTTAGCTACAGCTGGTGTTAACAAACCCTGGTTAACTGAATAAAACCTTAATCACATCCTGAGGTTGTAAATACTTAAATGACGCAAATGGCAGTGGCACAATAGTCTGTAAAAGAGTTTTTTTTTCTCCTCTACTAGATATTTAATACTGAACATCGATGCATTTTACAAGACACATCGATCTGGTACATCATTTAATATTGATCATTGATGCATTTTAGAAGTTCTGCCGAGCTTACAATATACTCCCTCCGTTCCTAAATGTAAGTCTTTGTAGAGATTCCACTATAAACAGCATACGGATGTATATAGATGCATTCTAAGTTTAGATTCATTCATTTTGCTCCGTTTGTAGTCCATTTAGTGGAACCTCTACAAAGACTTATATTTAGGAACGGAGGGAGTATGTTGTATTTGAACTGTTGAATCACATGGTAAAGTATAATATAATTGTCATAGTTCAAAAAAGCGCTAGGTGTTAATTGTGCGTTTTGCCATCGCCTTGCGCTTTACTGACCAAAGCGCATGCTTATGCGCAGTTATGTATAAATTAAGCGTAGTTATGTGTAATGCGTTTTGCCAACGGCTAGAGCCTAGGCGCACTTAAGCGCTCGCTTAGGCACACCTTTTTTAACTATGATAATTGTATTTAGAGACCAAAAATGTTGTAATACCATACAATCTTGAGGGCGTTGTGAACAGTTTAGTTGAATCATTGTCAGTTTGTCATAGAAATGTTTGGCCACATGGGTCATCATTAGTTGGAATAGTTCAAGCGTATAATTAGATAAATTGTTGAGCTTTGTCTACTACTATATGATTACGACTATCATGTTGCACTAGCGGTTGACAAAGTATCGTTTTATTCATGTGGTGGTCGTATTATGAAACCAAGATATGAACCATGTTGAAAGGAGGTGTAGTTTTTGAGAAAATAGCAAGTGTGTTTTTAGCTTGCTGGAAGCGAAGAAATGAATCTATCTGCCTGGGAGGATATCTCTCCTTGCCGCCGTCGCCGCTTGGTCTTCCATCTCCAACCACCCTCTCCACAACAGAGGGCATACCCAGAACCCTCTCTCCACCCCTCCCAAAGTCCAGCCACGCCGTCATCGGGGTCACAGCAACAACGTCCGTCCACCTCCTCCACGCCTAACCTCCCAAACCAACTCATTCCCGTGCGACCCCGTCGGACGCACTGGGGCGCCTCGGGCCAGTTTGCCTCGGGCCTCCCTGCCTGCCTTGGCCATCCCCTCGCTGCCGCTAGAGGGTGTTGCCTAGGTGATGCCGGGGCGGCACGTGCGGCGAAGCCTTCCTTTTCCCTGGTGGTGCTGGTTTATGGGGCTCGGCGGGGGCCTCACGAACCAGCTCCACTAGGTGCACTTCCTTGGGGAAGGGAGATTGCTCTCCCTCATCCCGCTTAGTGGCCCGAAGTTTTGCAGCGCCTAGGTGGTTAGTGGTGGCGGCGCTTCATGGCGCGGCGAGCTAGCTGCAAGGATGTAGGGGCGGCGACCCCTTTGTCGACGATTGTAATGTCAAGGCTGAGACAATCAGTGGCAGGGGAGGGTGGACTTGGCACTTTATGCTCGGTTCTGACCCTGGCAAGCGCGGTTTTCCCATGGCAGGTGGATCCTCGTGAGGTGGGGTATGGTGGCTAGCGATGGGATGGGCTGCACAACAGCTTGGCTCGAGATGGTCTTCGGTGCCCATGGTGCACTAGAACCGCATGCACACTTCTGGGAGAGGTGGAACTCAGGCGAAAGCCTTTTGGCAACGATGGCATCTGCGGGCTGCGTTTTCTCCTTGGAGGCGCTATCTCAAAGCTTCATTACCTTTCCATGCTCGGGTTCTCCACGTGAAAACCCAAACTCCAGCTTTCTGCAGTTGGCGGCTGCTGCATCTATGTCATGAACCTCGGAGACATTGCTTTGGAGGGTCATATTTTGGTCGTTGTGTGGAGTTCTCCCATCATCTTGGGAGGTGTATGCCGGGGCAGCGGCTTCGGGATCTTTGTTGTAAGTCGATACATCGGTCTCGGGTAGCGGTGCAGCGACAACTCCATGAGGCAGGGTTGTTGTCCCATTGCTTGGGTGACAATCTTGAGGTGTGTGGGTCGCAGGGTTATCGGCTCGGCCATCGCGTCCCAGTGGGGACAGTTGGACGATATGTCGGGGCTGAGTGGTGCGGTGTTCATGGTCTGCATGGAGTTGCCCTGAGCAGCGTGGGCTGCGAGCATCTGGGTCGTGCAGCATTGCAGCTCGAGAATAAGCGGTGTCATGTTGGGACGCCGACCCCAGAAGGTGGTATAAGTGGGCTGCACAGGACATGGCGTGGCAGATGGAAGTTGGGGTGGCGACCTTGAGATTTCTACGGCCTTGAGCGTGTTGAGCTCGTGTCGTGTGGGCGACAAGGTTGCTCTCGACGTTGGTGTTGGAAGCAAGGCTTCTGTGGTAATGATGATGGGGGAGCGATGTCGGAGATGCAACAGTGGGTGAGGTAGTCAGCTCTTCTTCGATGTGTCTGTGGGATTGCCTCAGCTGGTTTGTTGCTATGAAGTCGAAGCTACGATGGCGGGTCCCGGTTGCATATGATGACGTGCAGCAGGTGTTTTGTTCGATGATCTTTTGCAGTTCCAGCCATGCCTCGTTCCCCTTCGTAGTTCTCCATCAGAGTCGGAGCTGCGCTATCTGGCCACAGGTGGCTGAGTTCTAGCGCAGATCTTCATTCAACACCACACGACCTCTAGAGTGTCGATTGAGTCGACGATCGTCTACGGCAAAGCTAGCGTCGTTTGCTCAGGGTTCAGAGCGACGACGCCTCTAGGGGAGGATTGACGACGATGACACATGTGTGTTGTCTCGGTGAGGCCCTCTTTGGAGTGGTGTGTGTGAAATATCTTATGGGTGCTGCTCAGCGGTTGTGATAGTTTCTTTTTTGCCCATTTTTCATAATTTACTGGCATGTCTGGTTTTCACTCAGCTTTTCCTAATTATACAAATACCTTTTTTTTCTTAATGAATGTAGGAATCCTGCCATTTTGAGAAAAAAGAAGTTTGCTGAAAAGATCACCGAGAAATATATAATGTATCTGTTCCAAAATGGAAAGAACTGTGGGAATCAAAATGTTTCTTGTCAGGTTTTGTTATGGACTCTGTCATGCAGAATGCTTGCTGATAGGCCTTGCTAGACCAAACACAACAAAGGGCAGTTTTTTCTACTACTTGATTTTCCAACGTAGGCTTGTCGGGGTAGTAGAAAGGGTTCTTTTGTGACCCGCACTAGGTGAGGCAAAGTACTGCTTGGGAGCATGCTATAACTTCACACGTGTAACTATACACATGGAAATTACTTGTCCCAAGGAGTCCATCAGTCTGCTTGACAGCCTACTGCGCGCTTTCCTGTGGCAAGGCAAAAACAAGGTTAAACGTGGCCAGTGCCTTGTGGCTTGGGACAAGGTCACTCTTTCCGGGAAAGTGGTGGTCTTGGTGTAAGAAATCTGCAAGTTCACAATCAGGCAATGGTGTGCAAGTTTCTTTCCAAGGTTCTGCAGTCTTCTGAGATTCCGTGCTATCATTGTTTGCTTCACAATACCTCAAAAATACCATACCTTTTGGTGCTAATAGCAGAGATACAACTTTGTGGAGGGGTTTTAAGGATCATATCCCTTTGGTTATCAACTCCTCGCGGTGTACCTTGGGTCCCGGAAATCTCATTTCTTTTTGGCATGACCAATGGCTTGAGGATGGCAGGCTCTGCTTGCTGCTACCAGTCCTATACTCCTTCGCCAGGAACCGATGTTGCTCGGCTCAGTCGCAATTCTCAGATGGATCCTGGTCAGTACAGCTACACCCAAACCTCCCCCGCTCTGCTGAACATGAGCTGCTCTTGCCGCACCAGCTACTTGCAGCTACAGCTCCTGACGCTGCACGCCAGGATTTGCGTACTCCTTCTGTGTTCACCAAGCAAATCAACGCATGTTATTTTTATAAGCTGCGACTTTTCGGGGAGTCACCTGTACTTTTCACCGTTGGGTGTGGGATGCGTTGATCCCCCTGAAGCACAAAACTTTTCTATGGCTGGCCTTTTGGGATCGCCTCAACACATGGCCAAGAAGCGTTGGGTGGCCATCGCCCCAAGTGTAGACTGTGATCTTTGTCCCGCTCTAGAATCAATCCATCACATTGTGCTATGTTGCCGTGCGGCGTCTGCTCTCTGGCATCGGTTGCTCCTAGCCCCTTTGGCATGCAGTTCAACTGACATCACTTCTTTTGTTCAACAAGCTGCTTCTCTTCTAGAGATGAACCGCAAATGGAATTTAGCTTTTGCCGCATGCGCCATCACCCTATGGCATGAACGAAATGATCGCATCTTCAATTCACGCTCATGGACAGACTCTTACATAAGGTTTTATGCCACGGATCTACTACGTCTTTGGTGCTGCAGAGCCACAAAGCAGCAGGATAAGGACAATCTCATGTTTTGGGCCAATTTGCTAGCTGCATAGTTTTCCTCTCCTGATCTAATCTCTATCTACCCCCCTCTGTTCCAGCTTTCTCTTCTTGTGGTGTTGCAGCACGGTGCACCCTACAAGTTTCATGTAACTGTTTCGCAGGCTGCAGCCTGTTTTGAAATATAAAGGCGGCCCCGCGCCTCCGTTTATCTTCAAAAAAAAAATCTGACGAAGCACCCCGCTGTTTGTCTTACATAGCTTTGACAGTACATGGACATTCTTTTCGGGAATTTATTTCTCACATTTTTATCAAAAAGAAAGCTCAAAATGCATCACACAACATCTTGAGATTGAGGAAGTCACCACAGACACCTATAGATCAAAGGATTTGCACTAAAATATAGAATGCTCAAAGGCTAAAAAATGTCAAGTGGTTCTATACTAGTGTAGATAAAAGGATTTTCACTAATATAGAATCTACGCATTTTTCTTCATACAAGAGAAATCATAAAAACATATCTACTCCTTGTGCATGAGGAGCATGCTACAAACCATGCACAACTAATTGCTACAGATCTACCAGAACATTTAAAATCAAGAGAAATTAACCGGATGAACTCGAAATATGATGGAACGGAAGAACGAGTTTCGTCGAGATCATACCCTAACGTGGTGATGATTTCGCACTACGACGACATGGCAAAAAAGAAGAACCGTGAATGTGGGGAAGGACGAAGGCGAGGTTGCACCGGCAGTTGGTTGGCAATGACGTTCATCGAATGGATGCAGAGCGGCAACGCTCGAGGGTTTAGGAGCCAAGGGATTTCGCGAAGAGTCGGAACCGTCTCGAGGAGGACAATGAGCTCTTTATATAGTGGAGGGAATAACTCAATCATCATGAGAGAAAATTAATGGTTCGAAACCAAAGACTCTTTAGATTCAACGGACGAGATCTATTGGAAGATAAACGTCAACATGTGTTATCCAAGAAATAACTAGGTCTCTCTATTTGAGTGGGGGGGGGGAGCTCAAATTTTGGGGTCTTTCGCCAAATTAGATGTTTCTTCAGTACACATTTTCATCGTAGCCAAGGATGGCAGAGTGATGCGTAAAGTTTCAAATTACGTACTCAGGAGAGAAAAACATATAATGGACGAGAAACAAATAGAAAGGTAGGGACTTAAACATTTTCACTAAGAGAAAAACATCGACGAGTGAAATGCATTGAGGAATAAATCCAGATCTATGGAAGAACAAATAAAAATACAAGGAGCTTATGGCGTTACCAATCGTGTAGGAATTATGAGACCCAAAACTTTGGATCGTAGAGTTTATGAGTCAAATTCCACATTAATATATTCACCATTGGGGAGAAAATCTTCACTCTATCGAAGATTTCATTTTCATCGACTGTTGTACACTAAATTCATCAATATTGTTCTAGTATAAACATGTGTGCAAATCTTTCGCAACACATTATTGGGAATCCAGAATGACTTCTCTTCGATGATGCTGTGATGATTGACATAAGCCACTGCCGATCCTAGACTTGAAGAAGACTTTTATCACTTATTTAAACTAAATTTTTTATACCATTTTATAATTTACTCTCTCGACATACAATCTTAACTAGCATCATTTTTTATCATACTACCGAAATTAACCACATAATAGTATAGCTAAATATTCAAATACAATTAGCCATATTTTATTATGTTATCAATTTTTGGAAGACACTGTTTCAATAAATTAAAACATATATTGCAAAGAAAGTGGTGTAGCTTATTTATTTATTTATTTATTTTGAGACATTGTTCTTAATTATTTTGTCAAACCAAATTATTCTATATCGGTGAACAATTGGAAAAGAACAAATTACATGTTTGTAGAATGTAAATCATGGAACTTAGATGGATTCAATGCATATGTATTTGTTTGTTTCTATGTTATAGAACCTTCAATACCATGACAAAGAGTGCTAAAGTTGATAAATATTTCTAGAGTGCATGATTTGGTGTAATTAAGTTGAAGGGATAATGCTGGAGTAAAGAATATCTATGAGAGATATGTTGTCAAATTGTTGGCATTGCTTGTTTATTGGTTTCTTTGTGGCCAAATATTTCTTTCATGTTTTTGGTTCAATAATCAGTCAACATCCCATGCATTCTGGAACTGCGCCTCGATTTTTTTATCTGATGTGTTTTCTAATAAAATGATTTCCTTGTACTTAGTGGAATATTAAAGTTTTAAATATATCCACAGAGAAATTTCCGCACTATACTTTTTTCTTACTTTGGTATGCAATGTGCATACGATTGTGCGATTCCACCCCAAAAGTAACATTATCATTCACTCATCCCCTTAACTCACTCAAAATCAACTTAACTCATCAATATTTAAGCATTAACTAATTATTTGGGAAATAATATATAGATTTGCAACTAGTTTCCCATGCACATCTTATCCTTCCTTCCTTTCCCCCTTTTTCGAGCCTTAAAAATGTGAAAGAATATGATTCATGGATGAAAGTCATGCTACATCATGTGGGCTTACAAATTTAATAAAAAAATATGACCATATGGGACCTAGACAAAAAGGAAAGATATAAAGTAATAGTTCTTGAGCCAAATAGGCACCACCTTACCAAATTTTTTCTTTTTATACATATGACAACAAGTCATTGTTTTCTTAATAATTTTTATAGATGAAAAATATACGGCTGACTTGCATCCATGAATTATTCATATTTTTTTTGTCAACACGTGTACGGGAAAAGAAGAGAGGAATATAGGTGCCTGGGCAACTAGTTTTCAAAACTACCTTCGCATTGCCTATACTATGATAAATTTGAATGCCTTCAATGTGTGCAAATTGGGCATCACAAAAGAGAATCCCTAAGTGATCATTCTCATTATCCTAGCTTGGGGTCAGCCATGCGCATTGCTGACTTGGTGACCTGGGTCTTTTTTTTGCGAGTGAGTGACCCGGGTCTTTTGAATCCACGTGACATAGGCAATTTGGTTTGGATGGAGGCCAACTTTTGCATTTTCAAGAAACTGCAGACTTGAACGAATTGTTTTTGTGAATGTTAATTAAGACCATGCGTATGTACATGTGTATCTTTTGTCCACCAAGAAGGCAAACATGTGACCTTGTATGTTATACTGATGGTGGATGCATAGTTAGTTTGATACATGTGTAAGAGTCTAAGGGAGATACTGTTTATTTTCAAATTGTAGAAGATTTTTTACTAATGATTTTCTTGTAGAAAACTAGAGATATTGTTTATTTTCAAATTGTAGAAGATATACACATTTTGATACATGTGCTTGGGTCCAATAGTGACAGAAAAAAACTGAACTAATTGAGAAGATATACACATTTTTAAAAGTGTTCACACATTTAATAACTATGATAATTACATTTTTAAATGCTCATGAGAATTTAGGAATGTGTTCGCATAATTTGTAAATAATATTTCATACCATTCTCATGAAAGTTTCAAAAAGATTCACACATTTTAAAATATGTTTCATGGCATTCAAGAAAATGATCACGAATGTAAAAGTTCGTTTGCACAGTTATACAAATAAATGCCATAACATATAAAAAACTGTTAATGCAATTTTAAAAAAATGTTGCAACACATAATAACATGTTTGCATTTTTTAAAAAAATTATTCAAAAATTTGTTAAATTTTTTCATTGTGTATTAAAAAGTGTGCAATGTGCAGTTTACAAAATGTGCAGTGTGCATTTTACAAAATGTTCAACATGTGTTTGGAAAAAGTTTAGCTCGAATCTGAAAATCTTTAACCTGTATATGAAAATGTTCAATCAGTATTTTTCTTGAAAATTTTAAAAATAAAAATAAAAAGAGAAAATAGAAACCAAAAGAAACCATGAACCAATGCAGAAAACACGTAGAAAGTAAAAAAGAAAAAATCAATGCAAAGTTAAGAAAAATATAAAACCACGTTGAAGGTTCTAAAACGAATTTGTATGGGTCCACACGAGCTTAGTAAGCGAGATATAACTCATTTTGTCGGAACCTAGTGGTTGTGGTGTAGTAAGCGAGATATAATTCGAGTTCTTGTAACGTTTTGTGCGTCAAATTACCATTTTAATGCCTACAAAGCTCATATATGGTCCGGCCACGGGAAAGGCCAATATCGTAGTAATCATTTATTTAACATATTTTTCTAAATCAGTACTAATAAGAATAGCGAAAAATATAAATGATTCCAGAACAGAGGAAAATGTTCATATTATATTAAAAAATTCGTCTTCAGAATTTTTTTATTAATGTTTAAAAGGGGTAACTATTATAAACTCATGCATGACTAGGATTTATGTTCATTTTTTTAACCGCGTAGTTAACCGCACCCCCTCCCAACAAAACAAAGTGAAAAGGACAAATGATAAAAAGAAGAACAAACACAAAAGGGGAAAAGTTGGTCAAACAGAAAATGAAAAAACACTGCAGAAGAAAATGGAGGAAAAATGACAAGAAAAGGAGTAGATATAGAGAAAAATAAGCTAAATGGGTCTGGAACCTTGAGGTGCATGTTATTATACGGACAAGTGTTCTCGCAAAACAAAAACAAAAGTGGCTAGATCTCAGTCGACTAAGACTTAACGAACTCTCAATCAAGTGATATAACATATAAAAAAAGAAGAAAAATTGAAAAGAAAATATCCCACGAATCTCCACGTAGTAAGACCTAACGAACATAGGATCGACTGAGACTTCCTAAGTCCTCAGTGGACTGAGACTTGGCGATCCTGAAAAAAAAATCCGGACAAGTGTGCACGTTGCGCCGGGTAGAGGTGGATAAGACTCGTCGGCGTCATGGCATCAACACGAGCGATATCGCCCAATCGCTACATCCTCCCAAAAATACATTTCCGTGACTGCGATAGCGTGAATATGCCCGTGCAGATCCCAAATTCCAGGGGTCATTCTCACACCTCCTCGGCATCAACGGATTCGGACATTGTTGCGGGCGACAGAGATTGGGATCACTGATGATACTGGTGCGTGCTGCGGTGCAGGTCCCGATCACGAGACTGTTGAGCGCGGCAAAAATAAACAGCTTGCACGGCATATGCCCTCACATATCCGCCGCCGCCGGGATGCACCCAAGGAGGCGACACCAAGCCACCGCCCTCTTTGTTTTCGTCCACGTCGCCGTCGGCTGACACATCGGCTGCGCTGGCCACCGTCGCCGTCGCCATGGCGGATCGGGTGGCACTATAAATACCGCCGCATTGCATGAGTTGTTACAGGCAAGTTACTGACACTGCAGACATAGGTGCCAGCACGCACGGCCATGGCGACCGAGAACTACGACCCGTGCTACCCGGACCAGCCGACGGTGCACCGGTACCTGCCCCTGTGGGCCAGGATGCCGGCGTTCGCCGCCAAGCCGGCCTTCGTCTGGGCCGACGACGACGCTGCCACCGGCGCCATGTCGTACACCGATCTGACGTACTCCGAGCTCAATGCTGCGGTGGAGCGCATGGCGTCCGGGCTCCTCGGCACGCTCCGGCGCGGCGACACCGTGCTCGTGCTCGCCTCCCCCGGCCTCCGCCTCGTCAAGCTCCTCTTCGCGTGCCAGCGCGCCGGGCTCACCGCGGTGCCCGTCATCCCGCCCGACCCGTCCAGGCCCGGCCCGGCGCACGCACACCTCCTGCGCGCCGTGTCTCAGACGAGGCCCAGCGCTGCAATCGCCGACGCGCGCTACGTCACCGCCGTCGCCTCCAGCCGGCTCGCCGACGCGCTGAGCGGCCTGCGCTGGCTGTCCGTCGACGGGCTGGACGAAGGAGAGGCTGATTTGACGAGCGCCATGGCGGGGCACGCGGGCTGCGGCGCGGGAGACGCGTACCTGGTCCAGTACACGTCCGGCGCGACGGGCGTCCCCAAGCCCGTGGTGGTCACCGCCGGCTCGGCCGCGCACAACGTGCGGGCGGCGAGGCGGGCCTACGACCTGGGATCCGGCAGCACGATCGTGTCGTGGCTGCCGCAGTACCACGACTGCGGCCTCATGTTCCTGCTCCTCACCGTCGTCTCCGGCGCCACCTGCGTGCTGGCCTCGCCCGACGCCTTCCTCCGGCGCCCGCGCCTTTGGCTAGAGCTTATCTCCGAGTTCAAGGCCACGTGCACGCCCGTTCCGTCATTCACGTTGCCGCTCGTCCTCCGCCGTGGCGGCGGGCGCTCGGCGCCGGCGCACGGGCTGCAGCGGCCGGTGCAGCTCGGCAGCCTCCGGAACCTGATCCTCATAAACGAGCCGATCTACAAGGCGTGCGTCGACGAGTTCGTCGCAGAGTTCGGCCGCCACGGGCTGCGCTCCGAGTCGGTCTCTCCGTCGTACGGCCTCGCCGAGAACTGCACGTTCGTGTCCACGGCGTGGCGGAGCACCAGAGGGCGCGTGGACCGCCTCCCGTCGTACAAGAAGCTACTGCCGTCGGCGAGGCTGCCATCGTCCTCGTCCAGGGCGCACGAGGCGCCGGAGATCGAGATCGTCGTGGTGGATGAGAAGACCGGTGAGCCGGTGAGGGACGGCACGGAGGGGGAGGTGTGGGTGTCCTCGCCGAGCAACGCGTCGGGCTACCTAGGCCACCCGTCGGCGAGCCACGAGGCATTCTGTGGGAGGATGCCGGGGAGGGCGGGGTCGCGCTTCGTGCGCACGGGCGACCGCGGCGTGGTGACCGGACCGGAGCGGTACCTGTATGTCGTCGGCCGTAGCGTCGACGTGGTCGTCACGACGCTCAACAGCCGCGTGCACGCACACTACATCGAGACGGCAGCTCTTGGAAGTGCGCCGGACCGCCTGAGGGGTGGCTGCATCGCCGCTTTCACCGCGCCGGCGACAGGGTCTTCGAAGGAGCAAGTGTGCGTCGTCGCGGAGCTGCAGAAGGGAAGCCGCAGCGATGATCACACGAGGCTCTGCGACGGCATAAGGCGGTCGGTGTGGGAGGCGGAAAGGGTGAGGGTTGGTCGGGTGATGCTGGTCCAGAGAGGCGCGGTGCCGAAGGCGACGTCGGGGAAGGTGCGTCGTGGGGCGGCGAGGGAGAAGCTGGTCTCCCGGAGGTATCCGGTGCTCTTTGAGGCCCTGTACGACAACGATGACGGCGAGGGGTCGACGCGTGCGGTGCGTGACGAAGATGGGGAAATGGAGGAGAGGTGCGCGGCAAGCTGGATGGCAGGAGAGGGTGGGGTGCCCGCCATGGCCACGGCCTTAGGTGGTGCAAGCCGCCGTGTTCGCGTGCAATCGTTTCTGTGAGAAGGAAGTTTCGACAGACTAAAGTGTGTAGTAGGATGGATGGATGGAATGGTTTGGTTTGGTTTGTCTTGGTGATCATGTTTCATGATGAAACACCTCTCCCTTTTTGCCATGTAGTATTATTTCTTGACGTTCATTTAGGGGAGTTGAAGATCTAGTGTTTTTAATGGAGTTTGTGTTAGTGGTAGGCATTAAAACCTGCATGGCAAAATGTTGAGTCATGTCTCATTCCAATTTTAATTTGAACGGTTCTCATTCCAATTTTAATTCTCAAGTTTGGCTTATGAACCCGAAGTGTTTTTTTTTTTGCAAGGAAAACTTCTAAACTATTCATGAACTATCAAGATAGTATAAAAGAACACCAGAAGTAAAAATACATCCAGGTCCGTAGACAATTTAGGGGCGACTACAAGCACTGGAGCGAAGGCGCACCGCAGTCATCGCCCCTCCTTGGTCGGAGCCGGGCAGACCTTGTAGTACATCGATAGAACACCATAGGACTAGTGCACCAAAATAGCAACCGCTGCCGATGAAGACACATGTACATCGAAAGGGGCCAGCCTGTAGACACACGAACAAAGATGAACGAAGACCTAATTCATGTGGATCCAATGATGACAAACGTGGACCGAATCCTATGAGATCCTCCGGAGAGAAATCTCCACACACCCTCCGATGATGCTAAAAGCGCCACCATAACACTCCCTTGGCCTCGTAGCATTGATGGCAGGTCTTGGGGTTCGTTGAGGTCTTCGACGATCAAGCTTGCTTGGCGCATTCGGATCCTATTAGCTGTAGCTGCTTGTATCTTTGTCATACAGTTTTTCTTTTTCACTTTTTGTTTTTTCTGCTGCGCTATGTATCCTTGGTGTGGTGATTGCTTTTATGATATAAAGCGGGGGAAACCCTTTTTCATCAGAAGCACCGCAAGAGCAGGGACTAGGTGGAGAAAAGCATATTCCATCTCTGGGGAGTCGTCGCTGCCTTGGCTCTCTAAGCAGGACAGAAAGCCAAACAAAAACTCAAAGCACACCTAAAAATGGAGTCCTCCTGCCGGCAAGGGCCAAGATCCACTCCATGGCTCTAAGACAACAGGAGGCAAATAGACCGGCAGCGCCGGCGGGAGGCACGAGAAACCCTAAGCGGCTGGGTTCCCTTGGGTACGAGCGAAGGGACGTCTTGACCATGAACTCGAAGTGTTTAATATAGATAATGTCATTACTAATCCTGGTAACCGAAACAAACTGAAGAGTATGCTACAACATAAATTAGAGATGGAATAAAAAGAGTATATTTGTTGTAGGCATATCTTGGAATTTTGGGATCCATGTATGGTGAGGGGGCGACGTTTCGGCACCCGGGCTCAGGTGAGCCCGATGACGAACTATAAATTTGCGAAAATTAGAAAACAAAATTTTTTAAAATCTGATTTTTTTTTGTGGTATAAGATGCTCCTGCATGTGAGGCCCTTGCAAAATTAGGTGAATTTAGGACATTCGTGGAGGTCATGGCAAAAAATACAAATTTTGGTGTCCGAGAAACTTTTGAAAACAACATTGTTCACACCCGAGTTTGTACTTTTTGCCACGAACTCCTCGAATGTCCAAACAGCCCAAAATTTCGCAAAAACACCACACATTTGACCATCTTGCACCACAAAAACTTCAGAATGTTTTGTCTGTGCTTTTTTTTTATTTTAGTATTCATCGGATGCATATCAGCCCGGCCTCCCAGTTGAATTATCGGTATGGTGAGCGTTTTTAAAGTGGCCGAAGTCTATGTTATGAATCCTTTTTATGTCTTTTTTGTGCTCTTGATAGTTGTATCCTATAGATCATAAATACAAATTATGTTTTGGTCAAAGAGTCATATAGAGTAAACTTGCACTATGTCATAAATCGTTGGACACTAAACATGTGGATCGTGGCTCCTCCCGGGTGGTCAAGAGGTGCCGAAACCTTCCCACCCGCCCAAGTTTGAGCACTAGTGCTCGCATACTCAGTTGTGTACACGCCTTTCTTCTTAATGAAAGGTTGTGGTGTTGTCTAACTCATGATCAAGTTTTGGGTTTTAAACATTTTTCCTGACAAACTTTAATTCTAGGCTGCAATGTTGCCCACACTTGACCACTGAGCCATGAAAATTTGACAACTAAAAATAGGGTATCCAATATTACTATATGAAAATTGTCATGCTTTTGTGGCGTTTTCCACAAATCTATGAGAAAACAATAAACCGCTCGGATTTCCATACTTTTACCACAACACAATAAATCGATTCACCCTAGTCCTCTAACCAAATGTCTAGAATGGGAGGTGCATCGAAGTGTTGTATGATGCTGGGAACATATCACTACATGATGCAAGCTTCAAGCAACGAAGGAGATTAGTAGTGAGACAAAGTGGTATCAGTCATCATCTGGCCATGCCCACGAACATCAAATAGATCTAGAGATTAATGACCATTTCTTTCTGCTCAACCTATAGTTTCTAGACTCTTGGCTTTCTTTTTCTTGGCACATCAAAATTTTATAATCTTGCCCTTTTGCGGAGTTTGGGGCAAAGTCTTGGAGTTGCAATGGTCTTTAGGAGAGGGAGGGGGAGAGGGTGGTCAGACCAAGATTTGAGCTTATTTTTGTTTTTTATGTGTGCCATCTATTATGGGTTAATGGACGAAAAATCTCCTGAGCTAGGGATGGTCGCCCAAGTTTCCCATCACTGAGCGCCACTACTTAATCCACTAACAACACCATGACTGACTTCATCGTAATGCTATACCATATGATAGCCAACGCAGCCACCCCACACTCTACTCACCTCAAGTTGGTATTGTTCCTAAAGCAGCCACTCGTCAGGTTGTTGGAACCTCCTCTGCCCCGCTCACCCTTGCTAGTTGTGTTTCTCTTTCCACCAAGATGTACATCCATTGCACCGACAGTGTCAAAAGACCTCTAAGGCGTAGATTCGACAGAATCAATTTCTATACAGTCTGAGCCAGAAGGTGTTGAAGGAGGCGACAATGACCAACAACCACTTTAGGAAGATTGACAGCCTGCACATGACAATAAACTTTTTTTACCTTTTATTCAATTTTTTGATATACAATGTTTACTGTACATTGTTTGATTATAAGGCCAAAATTAATCACATAACAATCTTCACAAAATTAAGATACATTATTTTGATATGTATCTGTAAAGCGACGTAAAAAAATGTATTTGCACTAAGCTAAAAATATCTATTGCATGGAAAGTGACATTACTAATTTCCTTTATGAGACATTTGATCTTAATTTGTTTTGTTGAACTGAATTATTCTAAACTAGTCACAAATAAAAAATTATAGGTCTCTAAAATCAATTATTGTCACTTAGATACATTGCCAATATATGTATGTGTCAACATCTTGTTTGGTATAAAGCCATAATTATGAAGGTGGTGAGTTCCAAACTTGACAAAGTTTCCTAAACCGTGAGGTTTTAGGTGCAAGTGAATATAAGGGGGCAATAATTACCAACGTACCTAGTAGAAATTTCTAGAGCAAGCCAACTATGTATGGGGAAACTGCTTTTGAATCATTAACATTACTTGAGTTTTTCCCATGGCCATATAAGAATAACAACCAGTCGGCATTTTATTCATTTGTTGTTGAAATAACAACACTTAGCTCCTCCTGGATTGAACGAGTCCCCTTTTCTTGGTTTGATATACAATATGCATTAAAATGTTTCAATGTACTCAATGACATAGTATAGCTAGATACAGAGAGAACTTACACCTGCCTTTTTCTCTTGCTTTGATGTACAATTTCCATAAGAATGTGCAATTCAACACCAAAAGTAACAATAAATTGCACTTATTATCTTTAACTCACATAAAATTGACTTAACTCATTAAGATTTATGCATTATCTATTTTGATTTGGAAAACCACATACAATGACACACAACTATTTTGCATTTCTTGACACACAACCACATAAAAATATGAATATCTCCAGTTCATACAAATTGGCCTCTAGCTAATAAGAGACCATATGTGAGCAACCTTATTGCCCGCTCTATAGCTGCCATATGCGTTGGTGGCTAGTTAGTCTGCCAGTGTATTTTGGGCGCACATGGCATGGGCAAATGCGGTTTGAGTGGAGATTGATTTTGACATCTCGAATGAATCACTCAAACTTGATTGATTGATTTTTTTGGGCCCATGAGTCAACAACAATGAGGAATAAGGAGACACATTCTTCTCGTCTGGTCGATGGCAAATCCATATGTATGTGTAAGTGTATCTTCTATCTAGTTTCGTGCCCATATAGGCGGATGGAGAACTTTATGTATACTTTTGCAATGGCATGAGTGAGGATTGTTTATTCCTAAGTTCCAGGAGATTCTTAAATCTTAATCCTATTTTGACCTATGAGATCAAACTGAAATTTCTCATCCTCACCTTCTTCACATATAACATTTACATTAAAAACTATAGTTACATTTTTTCAAGGGCCTGTACTTTCCTATGACACAAGCAATCTCAAAACAATGAACCTAGTAGTTGTATTATAATGATAAAAGTATACACTGCTAGGGAAAAGGCTAGCAGCAGCGCGGGTTTTAGATGTATCAGTAGCGCGGGGATAGGCACTACTAATAAGGCGCTACAGCTAACACATAGCAGTAGCACGTGCCCACCGGCGCTACTGCTACACAAGTGTAGCAGCAGCGCGGTTAGAGGAAGCTCGCTACTGCTAGTAGCTCTAGCGCGCTTTGCCTGGACGCGCTACTGCTGCTAACTTTTATACACTCGCTACTGCTAATTTAAGTAGTTTTTTTCGCATATTTGTTTTGTATTTGAACAGGCTTTGTAGAAGAATCTTTAGCACATAGAAATGTCATCATGATACACATACAAATGCCTGCGAGACCACAAATGTAATCATAGCATGTACATACAAATAGTCTCATCATAATCATCATCCAACACAAAGTGGTATCTTGTCATCATCTCGAAAATAGCGATACATGCAAGTCTCGAATACTTGCAACTACAACAACGTCATCCATCTAAACAAAGGTATACGCAAGAAGTGCTATCACTATGAGTAAGAGCGGAACTATGCAGTACATGAGGTGGCGGTTACGAGTCCTCTCTCACGCTAGCGTGAACCTCAAGTAACTAGCTTCTCCTTCTTGTCTGTTTTTGAAGCCTTTACGGCTGGCGCCCGTGAACCCATTCACTTGCGCCTGACACTCATGCCACTCGTTGTACACCCCCGGAACCTTCCCTTTGTACACGACATAGCAATTCCATCTCGCCATCAAGAAACTAGGTACCTGTTAGAGATGCATGTTCATGAAGAGGATGTACAATCATATATATGCAACAAAATATACTAGAGCAACACCGAAAAAGAAAGGTTAGCAACTAGATGCAACATATAGTACGCAAATTAATTAACTAGAGGTACGCAGGTCATCATACGCAAACTAACAAAGTAGCGTTACGCAAGTTCGGCAGGACCGTGGACATCACAAAGTTTCATCGCTACAAAAAGTATACAAGTTCAACCGACACATATCATCATCATCGGCATCATAAATCACTAGAAGTTCCATCCTTCCATATCATCGAGGACGAACCCTAGCTTCTTGAACGGCGTGAGGTCTAGACGTTGCATGCCTATGCGAGTTCGGACGTCAGCTCGCGATATAGGGCCGTGGTGGAACACCCCCTTCTCATCGACGACTTCTTTGATGATGATCGTTGCAATGTCGCTTTGGATGCGAAAGAAGTCATCTCTAAGTTTATAATCCGCTTCTCCATGAGATTCTAGCCACTTGTGGATATGATCATCATTTCTGCTGTTAATGCGAAGCTTTTGGTGATCCGTGTTGAACTGAATCATGAGATGGACGATGTAGAATCCATCCTTCTTGCTTGGTTTTGGGACATGGATGCAGGAGAAGTTAGTTCTATGCGCGAAACCCATCTTCTTGTTCCTTTGTTTCCTGATCTGCACGTGGCCACCTCTAAAGCTGAAGCCTTGGAGAGCATCATCTAAAATATTCATTATGTGGGTGTAGTCTTTTTTCTCGTAGTCTCTGGAAGGGTCAAAATACACGGCGTGGGAGACTTGCGGGTAAAGAATGATAAGGACGGCGTGCCCGTTGCTGCGGGGAAAAGACACCTCAAATTATTCCCATATGAGCGAGAAGGAATGATTGAAATGTACGAAAGGGTTGTCCGGAACTGACTTACTTTGGATGATAAGGCACGAGGACAATTTCCCGGTCCTTATTCTGTACCATGAAATTTTGGAGGTACTCCCTAGCAGTTTCACGCTCAAAGTCGTCGAGACTCAAGAAAGACTCGTGCATGTAGTACGGATCCGCCACACAGATTTGCGAGACTTCTTCACTCTTCATGGCAGAGCTCATATGTACTGCAAAAAGGCGGACGATAGTAAAATCAAGCCGCCTTGTTAGAAACATCTCAAAGATATGGTGAAACCGCAGGAAGAACACCTCCGCGGGCCGTGTGTCGACGTAGCACTTCCCTCGTGCACACGAGCCGCCAGATGTCGATATCCCGGATCCTTTGAGGCTAGTAGGCTTTTCTCACGACAAAGACATGGTCGTGCAGTCTCCTAAGATCCTCGATAGTGCCTCCAGCGGTTTCGGCGGTAGCATCGGCTCGCCTGTGAGATGGAACATGACCGCACCTTTCACGGGTACACGCCTTCGTAATGCATCGTCTGGCTGCTATGTGCTCGCTTGTTTGGAGGCGCTTACCTTCCCGATCTCTTCCTCTCCTTTTCTTGGGCACACCTTCCGGACCTTTCCTTAACCCCTGCCCCAGTGTTCCCGGCTAAATCATCAGACGACCCTCGCGCCCAGCTAGTTGAGCCTGTGTTGAGGCGGCATCTTCAGCGTGTCTGTGAGGATTTCATGAAGAGAGACTTTTGCAATCCATGGTACGACCCTGCCCGGCATATCATCCATATCCTCATTAGCAAGTCGATAGCCCGATTCGTCATATGGTTGACTCATCATATCTATGTCACGATCATACGTGTTTGTATTGAGGTAATCCATAGGGTCAACCTCCGTCTCATCATCCATTCTCTCGTTTCTACAGAGAAATTACATCAGCCAAGATTATTGCACCCCTTTATCATGTCGTCCGCCGCCTCACCCGGCACTACAGAGCTGATAATTGCGTGGGCGGGTGGTGGTCTCCGCACATGCTTGTTGATGTGTGGTAGTTATTGGTGTGCTCTCGGCCGGCTCCGCATTTAATAAGATTCTTCGCCATAGCAACACCCAATTCTTGTAGCTTCCAATCCGCGGCGGAGTCTCGTCGTCCGCTCCCACATGCTGTACTGGAGGAGGCAAATCCTCGTGCCACGATTTCACACTGGTCAAGCTAACCCTGAAGTGCCCAGCGGGGATCGGCTGGTTGTGGAACATGCATTGAGAGGGGTCCATTATCATCCCTTTCCCACGCCCACCTTCGGCCTTTGATCAAGTAGAGTATGGTGCACGGGTTTCTTTCGCCGCAAACACATATGTCTCGTGGCGTAAAACAACCGAAAGGCAACAAAATGGAATATTATATATATATATATATATATATATATATATATATATATATATATGTTGGTGCGACATGTAATTACCGTGGACGGCGCCGAGCTCAGCTAAAGACGAAGGCCCACCTAGCGCTTCAAACCGAGGACGGGCTGCTATGAGCGGAGCGGCTGCGAGAGGAGGCCCGGTTGCTTGAGCAAGTGATGGTGCGATGGTGTTGTTGTTCATGGATTTGTTATGATTTAAACCGGGCATCGAAATCATGTACCGCCTTGTCTGGATTTTCCTTCGCCCGATTGATGATAATCGAACCAAGTTAGTAGGGAAATCATTTCTGCAGCGATTCTGCTGCATTGACTCGCCTCATGTAGCAACTCATATTTGTCCTCGGCTGCTTTTTTCGCGTCCTCAGCTGCTTTTTTTCTCGACCGCAAGCTTCACCTTCGCGTCGATGTCTGCCTGACTATACTTCTTTTTATACTTCTTGGCCTCCGGGCCATCGTTGTAAAACACCTTCCATGTGGCGCCATCTCCAGTGCCATGCACACGACCATATTGCGGTCGCTGGTCCAAAGGGAGTCCCTTAAGTTCGTTCAAGGCCCGGTTGAGAGGGGTGTCCCACTTGGGCCTCATCGGAGAAGTAGGGCTTTCGGCTGCAAGCCGGTGTTGCTTCTCCAGTAGTCTAATCAATTTCCTCATGATCTTGTCCGTGTTAAAAACCTTTTTCTCCTTGTCCCACTTGTAGCGGGCCCTGATGAAGTCATGCTCCAAGGAGTTGGTGAACTTCGCGAAGGGGTCTGGGAGACCCGTGGCTTCACGTTCCGCATCCTCCTTATCCCATATGGGCCTTTTACCGAGGTAGCCACGGCTTCCGAGGCGATGCTTCCGTGTTCCTTTGTGAAGGCTTTGAATTTCGCAGTTTTAGCCTTGGCTGCCTCGGCAGCGCAAGTGTCCTTGAACTTTTCGAACTCCTCTTCCGTAAGTGTCAGATTTTCCTCTAGAATCTTGGACAGGGGTTCATCAGCCTCAATAGCTCGTTTCACCCTCCCTTTCCAGGAGGCCAAATCATTGCTGAACATGCCCATGGAGCCATTTTTAATCTCTTTCATCTTTGGATCGTCCCACGGTTGTTCTATGTTATCATCCCGGTCGGGGAACTTGAATCTCTTGTGCAACTTCGTTAGGAGCAACTGCGTCAAATGTTCTTTACTCCTTAAGTCATTGTCGTTGATGTCACAAGATTCCCGTAGGATGCATCCTACTTGGTTCCCATAGCACTTGCGAGGTTCTTCCGCTCTAACGACTCAAACTTGCCAGTGCCATCTTTGTGATCACAGTCGTCCAATCCCTAGTTTGTTAGGTTTTCGATCCTCTGCTTCTTATGCTTCCTGTTTTCGGTAGCGGCATTTGGGCGGTACCTTCCCCGATACCTTACCCACGGTCTCGGTGCCGCCATCGGTGCCGGCGTCGTCGGTATCGATGTCGGCGTCCAAGACCATCATCGAGGCCGACCGCAAACCTTGCTTAGCAACAAATAGTCGAGGTACTCTTGTTCACCCTCATAATCCATCTCGTGTGCATCTTGGTCAGAAGGCCCAGTTTCTTCGTTGTTCGACATGTTTCCTATGATTAAGTGTCCTCATTTATTTCTAAAAGTATGAATAAATGAGAAATGACATAAAAAAAATCTATGTGCCAGCACTCGATATGCCAACTATGTAGCAAAAATCATGCCTTTATTCACGGGAAATTTCGGCATGACCTTTGCTAAAAAATGGACATATCGAGCGCTTGAAATTCACCGGAACGGAAATGAATCATTATTCCGGCGTAACATAGGCCACTCGGATCATTTTCCAAACATGACATGTCCAAAACATGACATATGCACATATCACATGTCCAGTTCAAATTTGCATATAAATTCAGCTAATTTTGAAACCTAGCTAAATTCATAACTAAATAGATAACCTAATTAACATAACCAAGAACCCTAGCAGAGAGAGAGGGAGGGGGGGTTACAGAGGGTGCAGGGGCGAGGAGGCAGGCCCGACGACGGCCGGGAGGGGAGACGAGGGAGGCGAGGGCCGACGGGTCGGGGCGAAGCGCCGGGTCGGGGCGAAGCGCCGCGCCGAGTCGGGGCGAGGCTGGTCGTCGGGCTAGCGCCGCTGCTGTGGTCGGGGTCCAGGGCGGGTCGGGGCGAGCGCTGGGTCGTCGGGCTAGCGCCGGCGCCGAGTCGGGCGAAGCCAAGGCCCGTGTCGGGCAAGGTCGCGACGGGGAAGGGAGAGTGGGGATTTGGGGGGAAAAGGCGGGATGAAGCAGGGCGAGTGAGAATTTTGGGTTAAGTGGACGTAGCAGTAGCGCATTAGGTCAAAACGCGCTGCTACTACAGTAGCTGTAGCGGTTTAGGAAAAATTCGCTACTACTAACTTCAGTAGGTGCAACAGTTTATGCAAAACGCGCTGCTACTACCGTCGCTACTGCGAGTTTTCCTTTTTTCTTTTCCTTTATTTTATCCCACTTTTATTTTTCGAGGGTAGTGAACGAAGGGAGGGCGATATATATTGCATCATTTGACGGTTAAACATGCAAAATAGGAACATACTCCCTCCGTTTCCTTTTACTCCGCCTATAAGTTTTAGTCAAACTCAAACTACACAAAGTGTGACCAAACTTATATTAAAAAATATGAACATCTACAATACTTAAACTATATAATATGAAAATACATTTAATGACGCATCTGAAAATGTTAATTTCATATTGTGAATGTTGATATTTTTTACTATAAAGTTAGTCAAACTATGCAACGCTTGACTTTGACCACACCTTATATGCAGACTAAAAAGAAACGGAGGGAGTATATATTACACATCATTGGACCCATGCATAATAATGGCTAAGTGTGTATACAAAATGGGAACACACACACACACACACACACACACACACACACACACACACACACACACACACACACACACACACACACACACACACACACACATATATATATATATATATATATATATTACACATCATTGGACCGATAACATACGTTTCCTCAGTGATGACGTTTTCGTTTTTGAGTCAGCTTCTTTTCCTTCTTGTTCGTCGAAGAATAATTGAGCCCCTCATTGTGACTTTGCCTTTTCCATGGAGTACGATTTTTCTTAGGTAATATAGTATTGATCCTTCTTTGACGTATACTTCATCATCATCGTCATCTTCCCTCATTGGGTTGTCGTACTGATCATAGTCTTCCTCGTTGGCGACTCCATCCATTCCAGTGATGTTCCTTTTGCCTCTCCTCACGACAACACGGCTGGGATTGCGCGGGTCAGTTATGAAGAAGCATTGTGTCACGTGGTTAGCGTGTACCCATGGCTCGTTTTTTGCGATAGCGTTCACGGTAGCGCTCTTGGCGTCGGGTATAGTCATGTTACTGAAAATCTGGCTTTCTCTTTCGACATTCTTAGCCCATCTGACACGGAACATTGTCGTGTTGTGCAGTCCAGAGTAGTCAAGCTTTCAGATCTCCTCGACCCTTCCATAAAATCGTTCAGTTGCGCCGTTGTCGCCGCCGGTCATGCATTCCATCGTCACCCCGAAGTTCGATCATCACCGTCCATATCTTTGGCCTCCGTAGAACGTGTATCCGTTGATATCATATGCCCGATAGGTTACGAGGTTGGGCGAGGGCCATGTGCTAAGGCGATATGAGCAATCCGTCCTTAGAGCCCTCCTCCGGGATTAGCAATAATATGCTCTTTGAACCAATGCATGAAAGTGGAGTTGTGCTCTCTAGTAACTTCGGCGTCCGTCCCGCATACCCCCGGTCACGATACTTCTTTGCTATAATTTCTTTATGCAGTGCCACGAAGGATCTACCTCGCCTAGGTATTGTAGCACTACCAAGTTTGCTTCACAAAGTCGCTGCGTCGATCCGAGTATGCCACGTGCAGTTCCTCGCGACCGCTGCGAGGACCATCTCCTTCGAGCCTCCCATCGTGCTTGTTAACGGGAAACCAACACTAACACCGGTGGCTGGTCTGCGCCATATAGAAAATTCTCACGAAAGAGATGCACTCTTGTGCCAAATAGCCCTCGACGATGCTTCCATCCGGATGGGACATGTTACTTAACGAATCCTTTGATGATCCCATTCATCCTCTCAAACGGCATCATGTTGTGCAGAATGACGGCCCTGTGTCTATTATGTCATCCACAATATGGACACACAGATGCACCATCACGTCAAGAACGCGGACGGAAGTACATCTCAAGCTCATTCAAGATCACAACGATCTCTTCCTCGTAGCCTTTGGAGCTGCTTCACATCGATCGACTTTCTAGAGATGACGCCGAAAAGTTGCAGAGACCAATAAGCGTGTCACGACGTGCTTGTCCATTATCCATCTAAGGGCAACAGGTAGTATCTGCGTCATCATCACATGACAGTCATGAGACTTCATCCCGCTGAACCTTTTCTTGTCTGTGTCTAGATATCTGCTTATCTTGCCACAGTAACCGGAACTAACTTTGACTCCGGTAAGGCACTTAAAGAATTGATTGATCTCAGCCCGACTTAAGATGAAGCAAGAAGGGGGGCAATAATCCTCTTTCTTTATTTTCTTGCCCTTCTTCTCCCGTGCCCCTGTCTCCGTCTCTGTCTCGTCTGACATTTTATGGGGCGGCATGTGCAGATATTCCCTGATTTTCAAATCTTGCAAGTCTTTTCTTGCCTTCGACCCATCCTTCGTCTTATCCAGCATGTTCATCAGTGTTGCGAGCAAGCTCTCAAGGACATTCTTACAGATATGCATTTGATCAAGGCAATGAGGTGTATCAAGTTTGTGCCAAGACTCCAAGTCCCGAACATAGACCTCGCCTTCCATACCTTCAAAGCAGCGGCTCCGCGCCTTTCTCATCGTCTTTCGGCGCGGGGCACTCCTTCCAGCTTTTTCAACAGCTCATCGATTTCGCACCGCTCCGCTTACGTGGAGGTCCTCGATGCTCAGCGTGACCATTGAATAGATCTCCACGGTTTCTCCACGGTCGTCTCTGTTCAAGCCATCTTCGATGCCCCATGTACACGATTTTCCTGCACCGCCATCTTTCCTTGATGTTAGCTGCGAGACGTCAGATCATCCATGCACCGTGCATCCGCAATATCCATTGCACACCTGGCCTGCCACATATCCGTAACCGAGATAGTCCTGCACTGTCGTGATCAGCATGGCTCTCATGTTGAAATACTCACCTTTGCTGGCGTCCCATGTCTTGGCCGGTGTTTTCCATAACATGTCTAACTCCTCTTGAAGTATCCCCAGATACAAATTAATATTATTTCCTGGTTGTTTCGGCCCTTGAATAAGCATGCTCATGTGAATGTACTTCAATTTCATGCACAACCAGGGGGGAGGTTGTACATCCATACAAACACGGGCCATGTGCTATGGTTGGTGTTCTGGTTGCCAAACGGATTCATGCCATCGGTACACACGCCGAGCACGATGTTCCTTGCATCACATTCAAAATACCGATAGAAGCTGTTCAACGCTTCCATCGCTTCCATCCTTCACGTGTCTCACTTCGGATCATCTCCATCGCCGGGCTTCTTCCTTCCACGTGCAGCGCATTAGCTTAGCTTCCTTGGGATCTACAAAATACCTCTGGAGACGGGGAGTGATCAGTAAGTACCATACAACTTTCTGGGGACATTTCTTCCCGGCCTTCTTGTATCGAGAAGCAGTGCACACCGAACAGCTTGTTTTTTCCGCGTGCTCCTTCCGATAAATTATGCTATCGTTGATGCATGCATGGTATCTAACGTGTGGCAGATCAAGAGGGCACACGATCTTCTTGGCCTCATCAACACTAGTAGGACATAGATTACCCGCGGGAAGAACATCCTTTAGGTACTTGAGATGCTCATCGAGGCTAGTGTCGGTCCATTTGTTTTTAGCCTTCGTCTTCAGGAGTTGGAGCGTGAAACTCAAGCGGGTCACCCCAGGATTGCAACCATCATACAATGAAGTGTTCGAGTCTACCACCAGTTTCTCCAGCTTAGCCTCCTCTCTAGAAGGAGCTCTCTCAAGATTTTCTCCTTGCGAAGCAATGCTTGAACATGAGGGTCCTGCACAATTGAACTTAGTACCGATTTAACTCTGCTGCGTGGAGTCCATGTCGTTCTCTCCGCCGCCATGTCCGGCCCCTTCTCCGCCGCCATGTCCGCCTCTTCCCCCGCCATTATCGATCATCTCTTCGCCTTGCCCGTGTCATCATTGCGCCCTGTCGGCATCCTCAACATCTTCATCCTCATCTTCAATTATCCACCGAGTATAGCCATCCATGAAACTAGTCATGAGCAGGTGCGCTTCGACACGACCATCGTCATGGGGGTCAAGCCAAACTATTTCTTTGCATTTTCGACACGGACATAAAACCTCTGTCCGGTTATTTTCTTTCATGTCCTGCACCGCCGACCGCAACCACCTGTCCACCATCGTTCCACTGACCATCATCAACTCTGCACGGTAATAATAAACAAATTGATTATAAAAATGCATGCATGCATCAAAGTCTTAAAAAAATTTGGCATGACCTTCCCTAAAAATAGGACATATATGGATCTAGAGTTTGCCCGGAATTCGCCGAAAGGGAAATAAATCGACATTTCGGTAAAACATAGGCAACTCAAAAGCACAATTTGGCGTCAACTCATGCCACACACACAATTTCCACAAACATATCACACACACATAAACATATTTCCATTTTGCAAAAGCATGAAATTTTCATCACCTCTATCTCGATCGAGATCGAGCACACGGTGGAGATGATGTTGTAGGGAGATCAAAAGTGCACAAATCTCTTCTTGACAAAGATAGATCTAGTTAGGGGGCAATAGGTCACTTAACTAAATCCTGCATCTACCTAGCTACCTAATTTGGGAGGAGACAACTTCAACTAGTGGAGGGGGAAGGAAAAAGAAAAAGGAGATGCATTAATGGAGGTGGTGTAGTTAGGTAGGAGTAATAAAGAGAGAAAAGGGTGGATAGAAGAGAGAGAGTAATGGGGGAGAAGTATTAAGGAAGAAGAAGAGTGAGAGTGGGAGTATGTGGGGAGGTAGGGGAAGGGAAGAGAGGAGGGGAGGGGAGGTAGGGGAAGGGAAAGAGAGGAGGGGGGGAGGGATGGGTGGGGAAAGGTGGTGGGTTGGTGCGGGTTAGCGATGGCTGAATCTAAAACGCGCTGCTGCTAAGGAATTAGTAGCAGCGCGTTTTGGGATACGGCGCTACTGCTAACTGGGACAAAAAAATGTGGCAATTTGAAATTTAGCAGCAGCGATCTCAGAAAAAACGCGCTACTACTACATCCTTAGCAGTAGCGCGGTTCGCGCGACGACGCTACTGCTAAATAGAGTTAGGTGAACACCGCCGGCCGATATTTGTAGCAGCGCGTTTTACGACGAGCGCGCTACTGCTAAAAACTTATCAGCAGCGAGTTTCCCTCACACGCGCTACTACTAGTTAGCAGCAACGCTCCTTTTTGAGCCGCGCTGCTGCTAAGATTCTGTATATAGGCTTTTCCCTAATAGTGATACTTTTCATCTCTCAAATCTTGTCCGAGTCTAAATTTGGTCCCTGAACTTCGAAACCGAACAACTTGCACCCTCAACTATTGAAAGCGGACAAGAATCATCCCTGGTCTTGGTTTTGCCTTGTTATGGTGCTGACACACCCCGGTTTTGACCAGTGCTGACTCAAATTCATGTAGTTTCTTCAAATCCGTGTTTTTTTTGAAAAATTCACGTACATTTTCCATATCTGTTTACTCTTCCAAAAGCGTGTACTTTATTCAAAATTGTTTTTAATCTGTAAACCTTTTTGAATTTCGTGTACCTTTTCAGTTTGTGTGATTATTTCAAATTCGTGTAAAATTTTCAAATCCATGAACTTTTTAAAAATTCATGTGCTTCTAAAAGTCCATGTACCTTTTCCAAGTTCGCGTAGTTTTCAATATTCGTGTAATGTTTTCATGTTCGCGTACTTTTTAAAAATATCACATATTTTTCTATGAAACCGCGTACATTTTTCAAGTATGCATATTTTTTCAAATTCGCGTACTTTTTTTAAATTCACATATTTTTCTGCAAAACCGTGTACATTTTTCAAGTTCGCATTTTTTTTTCAAATTTGCGTACTTTTATTCTAGTTCGCATACTTTTTTGAAATTCACATATTTTTCTACAAAACCGCGTACGTTTTTGAAGTTCACATATTTTTTTTCAAATCCGCGTACTTTTATTCTAGTTCGTGTACTTACTTAATTCATAATTTTTCCAAAATTATTATGCGGATTTGGAAAAAGTTATGTGAATTTTAAAAAATACGGGAACTTGAAAAAAGTACATTGGTTTGGAAAAGGTACACTGATTTTGAAAAAAAACATGAATTTAAGAAAATACGCAAACTTGAAAAAAATATGTGGGTTAATTTTTTTCCAGGAATTTGTGTCCGCTTAGTAAAACCGGGTGAGTTAGCAGCAAAACCAGTCAAAATAGAGTCCAAGGACGAACCTTGTCCGATTTGAATAGTTGGGGATGCAAGTTGTCTGGTTTTAAAGTTGAGGGACCAAATTTAGACTCCACCAAAAGTTGATTGATGAAAAATATACTTTTCTCTATTATAACAGATACATTTTGACTTAACTATAAAAACACATGACAAGATGTAATTATGCTCGTGTATGCTTTAGTCATGGTGATAAAACCCAGAAAATGCAAAGGACTCAAGATGACGACTGTATTTTATTGATTACTCGAACAAAATACATGAGATCAAGAACAATGAAAGAAAAACAAAGAACAATGATATAGGAACGAATTCTCCATTAGTTCAGCAATGAAATCCTTTTAACCCCGCAAAAAAATCTTATACAAAATTGTTGTCCTGAGCTTTATCTTTTGCATCTTTACCATGCTTCAAATAAAAATCTTTTACAAAACCAACTCTGCACAAAGCTTAACCAACCTCATGGGTTCTCAATAACCACATGAATCATCCACAGAAGTTTATATCCACCAAATTTATGTTTGTCGTTGTATACTTGAGGAAGAAGACATGGATCACAAAAGAATAGATGTCCCCCGTGTCGAGAAATTATTTTGATTTGCTATGGTTTTGTCGAAAACTTTATTTTGACTTGATAAACACCTTTGGCTTTCAAAGAAGTTGAGCTGGTTAAAAGAAAAAACAGAGACAGGAGGAATTGTTAGAGCATCTACAGGCGGACCTCTCAAACCCGCCTCATATGTCTGGACGGGCTGCCCAGTCACATTTTCTCGACCCAAACGAACGCCTTAAACTAGCCTCAAACGCCCGGACTAACCGGCACCCCGCATATCCAGCCCAAATATGGGGCGGATATGGGGTGGCGCGTCCGCCTGACTAGCCCGGCCCACCACCGACCCCACGGATGTCCCACAAAAAACCCCATCGGCTTCGTCGGTCCGAAACCCTAGCTCACTCACTCTCCTCTCTCACTCCGTCCTCCTCTTCCCTCACTGATTCTGGCGCGCAATGTCGAGCTCCGGCAGCCGCTCCGACGACGAGGTGGAGCCGGAGTATGAACTTGCCCTCCGCACCGTCTTGTAGTGGTCCAAGGTGGAGATCGGGGGCAGCTCCGGATCTGCAGCCTCGCCACAACCGCAGCATCCCCGACGGTGCATCTCGGACGCCGGCGCTGGCCCCTCCCGGCCCATGGGCAGCTCCGTCAAGCGGACAGCGCAATCCGCGCCTCCCCTACGCCTCCCCCTCGCTCCGCCGGCTGGTGCTCCCCCACGTCGTCCCCTCGCCACGCCAACTGCTGCTCCCCTCGTGGGCAGCGGTGGGTGCTTGTGCCCGCCCCGCCGGCCCGGACGCGCACGCCGCGAGAAGCAGCGGGCGATCGAGAGGGAGGCTGTGGAGAGCTCTATTCGTTGCCGGCGTAGGTTACTGGTGAAGTTGATTTTAATTCAAGTTTTAGGTGTATTATAAAGTTGTCCGGCGTTTATGTGAACTTTGGTGAATCTTCTGGTGAACTATGTTCTATTTCTATGTCCGACCAGCTGATCTACGTTGTTTGATTGACGTTGCATGATATAGTATGGTCATAGGGATTGACGACGTGATTTGAGAAATGACCGGTCAGTCCGCGGACGTTCGAGGACCCGGATTTGCCAAGTCTGCTGTAGATGTTCTTAACCTTTTATTTTTACCGAATGTTGCACATGCTCGTAGTACCCCGCTGGTAAACCAGGCTCTGCACGTGGGACAATTAAAGGATGGGGCCGGGCTGCAGGGAGAGGGGGTGACGCCTTCCCCTGCCGTGCCGCTGTCGGTCGCTCGTCGCTCCACCACCACCACGCATCTCCGTCCACCCCGCCGGCCCTGTAGGAGACAGAAGTGCCATTTCAGAACCAGTGTCTCCCCTGCTGAAGCCCATCTCTCGCTCTCGCCCCTTGGCTACAAAACCACAAGAGGCCAAGCGCCTGCGCGCTAGCTGCATCCATCCAGACCCCAGAGGCATGCGGTGATGGAGTTCACGGGGCCGGAGCACGCCGCCGGGACGCCGCCCGGCACGCGCGCGCCCTCCGACGCCTCCTCGGTGAACAGCGGGGCGGCCGGGAGCGGGGAGGCGAGGTACCGCGAGTGCCTGCGCAACCACGCGGCCGCGCAGGGCGGGCACGCCGTGGACGGGTGCGGGGAGTTCATGCCCTCCGGCGCCCACGACCTGCTCAGGTGCGCCGCCTGCGGGTGCCACCGCAGCTTCCACCGCAGGGACGACGGGCAGCAGCACCCCCGCCTCTTCCTTCCCACGCCCGCCGCCACGCCGACGACGCCGACACCGCGCGTGCCGCTGCTCATGCCGCCTTCGCAGCACCACCACCCCTACGCCGCCGGGCACGCGCAGCTGTTTGCGTACAACCCCCACCACCACCAATACCAACGCACACCCAGCGGCGGTGGCACGACGACCGAGTCGTCCAGCGAGGAGCCCAGCGCCGTCCCGCCCTCGACGTCGGCGTCGGGGCAGGGGCACGGGCAGGCGCAGCGGCGGAAGCGGTTCCGGACGAGGTTCACGGCGGAGCAGAGGGAGCAGATGCTGGCGCTGGCGGAGCGGGTGGGGTGGCGGATGCTGAAACAAGACGAGGCCCTGGTGGAGCACCTCTGTGCTCAGGCCGGCGTCCGGCGGCAGGTCTTCAAGGTCTGGATGCACAACAACAAGCACCACAGGAGGCAGCCGCAGCCACCACAGTCCCAACAGCAGCAGCAGCAGCAGCAGCAGTAGCCATGGCAGGGGACGAGCGCTGCTCGCACTTGATCTGCTTACTACTGATCCCCACCTCATTATTTTTGTACTTCCGACAGATGAGGATGGATTAATTAAACAGGGAGAGTGAAGCGAGGTGAAGCGAGGGGCTGTCTCTGATCTTCATCATGTCTCCTAACTTTAATTACTTCTTGTTCTTGATCATGGTTCATGATCCTTGCTTGGTTTAACTGGATTCCTTTTGTTTCTTGTTGATGGGCCAATTAATTGGGATGATGATTACGATGATAATGAGAGTACTCAGAGTCTATACTTACATTTTGGGTGTTGCTACGTCTCAGTCGACCGGAACTTAACCAAGTCTCAGTTAAGTGATATAATATAAGAAGAAAAAAGAAAAAAAATTAAAATATTTTTTTCACGAATCTCCATGCAAGACAAAAGAATATAGTATCGACTGAGACATAACAGCTGGACTTAGCAAAACTGTTACATTTTATCTGAATTTCTATTCTATTTGGTTTAAGCTCTCTCAGGAAGATCAGTTGCCGATTGCAAAAATACGATGGAGAACAATAACGGAGGCAGTATTTGATTTGGCCTTTGAACAAGAAGATCTATTGACCACGGCAATTTCCTTCATGCCATCTTGTTCAAGACTAGATCTTTCATCTTCAGTTGATCGATCGGTGTGCTGTTATTTCTCGCTGTTCTTTCAAATACAGAATCATCGATCATGTGGTTGGAGCTTAAAAACCAGCACCGAATTATTTATCAGAGATTCAACGAGGCAGTGATAAGACAAATCATGGAGCTTTCTTGCTGACAAGAGAACAACTGGTACGTGCATGGATTGATTTAACATCAGCCGTAATGTACTTACTGGGAACATATGCTTGAACGTGATGACTTAATTATCAGCACCAATTAAACTTGGCTGCATCAAGAACACATGCAGGAGTACTGTTCATCCGTGTGCGTTTATCTATCCTCCATTCGGTTGCTGTGCATTGTTGTAAGATTTTGCCAAAGAAAAGAAAAAAAATACAGATTATTACTGGGAAGGTTAAGAGTGAGTCCTTATCCAAACCAGATCCCTTGATTGGGCATGCATGCCGGTCAGTCACTCACATGTCCTATGTTTGCCGAAGAAGATGATACAAGGATTTCGCTTCATGGAACACAACTGCAAGGGCCGGCCCATGCTGCCTGCAACTAACTGCAAACTGCAAGGGATGGGGGGATACAGCGGATAAGGACGCAGTAATGAGTACCCATCCAAGGGAGGATGATGAACATGTTAGCGTCACTCAGATTTTGTGTTCTTGTCAGCCGTCACACTTCTGGGCTTCTGGCTGGACTACATGAACCTCCAACTAGATTTTTGAGTGTTCTAGCTATTCATTTGGATGGTTGAGGAGAGCAATAACGTCATTGACCTATTCCTCCCCCCTACCATAGGCCCTCCAGGCTCCGCTGCCGAGCCTGTGGACTTCCTCCCCTCTATCTACCGATCCGACGCCAGCGATGGGGAGGAGAGTTCCGATGCCTCGGTTAGTAGTTTAGGTTAGGTTTTATTTAGTCTTCGCAGGGGCAATGCTTCATCTTTCTACTGGTCTTACTGGCTCCTATCCTCCTCGAGTTTGCCCATCGGGGCGGAGTCGACACAACTTCGACGTAGATTCCCGTCGTCGCCTTCGGTCGATGAGGTTAGAGTCTCTCGCCCCGACTACAGCTCTGTGTCGCTTGTCCTTAGGGCACATGCACGAAGACTTTCTGGATGTTATCGACAAGGTTGGCTTGGCTTTGATAAAGGAGCACGAACAGTGGCACGTCGATGTGTCGTTCTGACAACGCTAGTGGTCGTTTGGCGGATCGATAGGGTACTGCATTGGATGTGTTTACACGTGTGTTTATAAGAATGAGTATATGCGTGTATGTATTGCATCTGTGCTGTGTTAAAACAAAAGATGTCGTCGCAAAGAAGCTGATGTGCCCTTTTTGAACGACTTTCACGGACGATAGGATGAGTAGTGTGCAGTACGGTGCACCTGGAGCAACAGTTGCTGAGATTTAGTTAGCCCCATCACGGTGTCACTCAATGATCAACCTTATCAGCATATCATCTGGTCGTTCAATTGATCTAGTCTCTATATGCTTTTCTGACAAAATACTCCCTCCGTTCCTAAATATTTGTCTTTCTAGAGATTTCAACAAGTGACTACATACGGAGCAAAATGAGTGAATCTACACTCTAAGATATGTCTATATACATCCGTATGTGGTAACCATTTGAAATCTCTAAAAAGACAAATATTTAGGAACGGAGGGAGTATTTATGAGTGCTGATTCGGGAGATTGAACCATTCAAAGATCAGGAGTGGTAGCTATGTGGCTGCTAATAGGACACTTATTTTTTAACGTCAGCGACTATTTAATTATAAAAACCATATCCTTTATACTTGTATCATAGGCCTTGTGTTAACATGTTAGGAGTTGTGTTTCAATTAGACACTTGCATAATAGCACACGCATGATTAACCCATGATAATGTGAGGGTAGATATATGATTAACCAATGTCAACATAATAGCACAGGCATGCATGCGGTGCCGGTGGCAGGGTGGCTGGTGTACGGTATTGTGACAGTGTCACGAGGAGGAGCGGCCGTAGTCAATGCCCCAGGATGTAGCCACGTCCAATGAACATCGTTAGCAAATCTCGGTGTCATGGCTCGTGTGATTACTTGTTCCTCGGTGGATTCACTATTCATGTCGGATTATTCTAAAACTAGCTCTAGCTGGAATGCATCACTTTATCACAAGACCCATTAAACCCTAACCGCCAACCCCGTGGCCCCAAGTCCCCAGGCAGGCTAACCAAATGCAGTCCTGCTCCAACTGTTAATTTGCTCCAATTATTTATATCAGCTCCAATCGTTGCGATCATAGACTAATCTTAGTAGAAAATTTTGCAAACCAGACACCACATTTTTTCTTAACAGATCTCCATCATTATGGGTAAACTATTCTGAGTTTTAGCTGTTTATGGAAGGACGAATGAGATTAAAGAACAACCACCTATAGATCATGTAGGCTCGAGCAATCGTAGCATGAACCACTAAACAAAGGTTTCCATGTGCTAATCAAGTATCCTAATGCAAAGTGATTGCCTCTAGGTACTAGGACTCTAGGATTCTAGAATCTAGATAACAACAACTTGGTTAATCATTTTGCTGACCTTGGGTCACCGTGGGCCATTTGCTTCCTTAAGCTAAGCATGTCAGGAGTGGAAAGGCCATCGTGCCACAGTGCTAGACCATGTGGTTGAACACTAGCCAAAAATGGCAGGTTTTGTTTAATTGGCAGCACAGTGCAGTGACATACAATACTAAATAGAGTACTAAGGTATACCACCCCTACAACTGATTAGGCTTTCTGCTCAACAGCGAGAGCTAAGGAAATGACAACGTTAATTTGTTTTTTTTTGATTAAAAGAGGGTTTCCCCTCCGATTTCCATTAAAAAAACCAAGCCGAAGTTCAGAGCTAGTAGTCTGTTACTCCCTCCGTTTCTATTTTGTTTGCGCATAAGATTTGACACAGATACCAAGGAGCCCCAAGCTGAATCTGTTTTAGACTATTTTACCCCTTGCTGCGTAGAGAGAGTCCAAGCCGTTTCAGTCGCTGCATGCATCAGATTGGCGCTCGCTTCGGTCTTTATTTCTCTCTCCCATGCGCACGCAGGATGGGCCCTCTGCATGGCGTGTTGGATTGGTTGGTGTTTGCATGCGTGCAGTAAATACGGCTGCAGATGCGCCACTTACTCGGATATAAGCGAGGGCATGGTTGGGAACTGAAGGAAGAAAGGAGCATCGCGCAGACTAATGCGGAAAAAATAAGAAAAAGTTATACGCAAACAAAATAGAAACGAAGGGAGTACAAGCCAAACAGCAAACCAACACAAACTAGAAGACAGGCTAGCCACTACCAGCGGCTAAAACCCCCCCTACACGAACTAGACAAACAAACTTAGAGGACATCACAGAAGTACATTACATTCCATCCAAAAGAGAGAGACTAAAAACTCATGAAAGCAAAATGGCAAGATCCGAAGAAGTAGAAGCTTCTGCTCCCCCGAAAGCATCACATTTGTAGCCTTGGTACTCTAAAACGCCACCCCTGCGAAGCTTTATAGATTTCACTTGCCACCTGCTCGATGAGTCTTGTCCCCAGCATCAGCATTCTTTTCCCTGGGTCCTTTTTCTGCAAAACATCCCAGTTAGCGATCCAATTGCACATTCTTTTAACGATCCCAATTGGGTCGTTTATATTATTCCTGCCAAATACAATATCGTTCCTACTATTCCAAATTGCCCATAATAAAGCAGAGGTACCAGTCAATACCAGTTTATTATCATTTTTGTTGAATTTATTCAGCCAATTTCCAAAACAATCATTCAGATCTTTTGGAATAAGTTTAAGGTCAAAAGCACACCCAACCAGGCTCCAAATGAGCCTAACAAGAGAGCAGGAGAAGAAGAGGTGATCAATATTCTCCTCTTTCCCACACAATGCACAGTGCTTATCTCCTTTCCAGCCCCTCTTCAGTAAATTGTCTCTAGTTAGAATGCTCTTTTTATTCAGGAGCCATAGGAAAAACTTAATTTTTGCACGTACTTTTACTTTCCATTTTTTTTGTGGAAAGCCTACATCTGATTTAATAAGATGCAAGTATAAATATTTTACATAGAATTTTCTGTTTGTAGTCAACATCCGCATAGGTTTGTCCCTCCCTCCATGCATTATAATTTCCTCACATCTCCTTTTTAAGCTATTCCAAAGAATTTCAGAATCCCCAATTGTTGTTCTTCTAAAAGACATGCCCCCATCCTTTATCTGTTAACTCTCTGATACTGATCTCCCTATCATTACTGATGGAATAGGGTGAGGGTTAAGCCTCCTTCAAGGGTTTATCGTCCACCCACCAATCTTCCCAAAATCTAGTATTTCTACCATCGCCAAGTCTTTTCTTAACATGAGGGTAAACAAGCCCCCTAATTTTGAGAAGGCTAGACCAAAGTTGTGAGTCTCCTTTTTTTGTGTTTGACAACAGAAAAGCATTTGTCTTTGAGATATTTAGATCTAATTACATCTTGCCAGAGTCCATCTTCATCGTCTAGTTTCCAAATCCATTTGGCAAGCAAAGCAACATTGAAGTTTCCAAGATTTGTTACCCCAAGTCCCCCTTGCTGTTTTGGAAGACACCAAGTTTTCCAATTGACTAAGTGATATTTCTTTTTATCTTCTTCAGCTTGCCACACTAATCTGGCTCTATAGAAGTCAACTTTTTTCTTCTAACTCCAGCAGGGAGTAGGTAAAAAGACATCGTATAAATGAGAATATTTGTTAGGCAGGATTGTACCAGTGTAACTCTGCCAGCTATATTGAGCAATCTGCCCTGCCAACAAGCACATCTTTTTTCAATTTTTTCAGACACATTCCTGCACATGTTATTTCTAATTCTTTTATTGTGTACTGGTAAGCCTAAATATTTCAAAGGCATTTCCCCAAGGGCACATGTGAAGATCTCTTGATAGAGATTCCTCTTACTTTTAGCTTCCCCAAAGAGGTACATGTCGCTTTCAAAAAAAAAGAGGTACATGTCACTTTTATGAAAATTTATTGTCAGACCTGACATTTATTCAAAGGCAGTTGACAGGAATTTTAGATTTCTAGCTGATTCCTCATCATCCTGTATCAGAAAAATAGTATCATCAGCATATTGTAGCATGCTCACCCCATTTTCATGAATGTCAGTAAGGACCCCTTTTATAAATCCTTCAGATCTAGCTTTATCCATAATCATAGCCAGGGCATCTACTGCAAGATCAAATAGCAGAGGAGAGAGAGTCCCCTTGCCTAAGCCCTTTGAAAGTTTTGAAAAAATGTCCCATACTGTCATTGACTTTCATGTTGGGGAACATAGCATGCAATTTTAAAAGGTTTCCTACGATCACGCAAGATCTATCTAGGAGATGCATAGAAACGAGAGGGGAAGACTGTGTCCACGTACCCTCGTGGATCGAAAGAGGAAGCATTAGGTTAACGCGGTTGATGTAGTCGAACGTCTTCACGATCCAACCGATCTAGTACCGAACGTACGACACCTTCGAGTTCAGCACACGTTCAGCTCGAGGACGTCCCTCGAAATCTTGATCCAACTGAGGGCCAAGGGAGAGTTTTGTCAGCATGACGGCGTGATGAAGGTGATGGTGATGTGGTCCACGCAGGGCTTCACCTAAGCACTATGACACTATGACCGGAGGTGTAAACTGTGGAGGGGGGCACCGCACACAGCTAAGAGAACAATTGATGTACCTTTGGGGTGCCCCCCGCCCCCATATATAAAGGATGAGAGGAGGATATCGGCGGCCAAGAGGGACGCGCCATGGGGGGAGTCCTACTATGACTCCACTCCTAGTAGGATTCGCCCCACCCCCACCGTTTTCCTTTTTACCGAAGTAGCAAAGGGGGAAAGAGAGAGGGAGTAGGAGAGGGAAAGGGGGGGGGGCGCCGCCCCCAACCCTTGTCCAATTTGGATTGGCAAGGGGGGGGGGGCGCACCACCTCCTATGGACGGCCCTCTCTTCTTCACTAAGGCCCATGCTGACCCATTACTTTCCCGGGGGGAGGGGGAGGGGGGGTTCCGGTTACCTCCCGGTACTCCGAAACTTCCCGAAACCATTCTAGTGTCCGAATGTAACCTTCCAATATATGAATCTCTACCTCTTGACCATCTCGAGAATCCTTGTCATGTCCGTGATCTCATCCGGGACTCCGAACAAACTTTGGTCACCAAAACACATAACTCATAATACAAATCGTCATCAAACGTTAAGCGTGCGGACCCTACGGGTTCGAGAACTATGTAGACATGACCGAGACACATCTCCGGTCAATAACCAATAGCGGAACCTGGATGCTCATATTGGTTCCTACATATTATAGAAGATCTTTATCGGTCAAACGCATAACAATATATGTTGTTCCCTTTGTCATCGGTATGTTACTTGCCCGAGATTCGATCGTCGGTATCTTCATACCTAGTTCAATCTCATTACCGGCAAGTCTATTTACTCGTTCCGTAATGCATCATCCCGTAAGTAACTCATTAGTCACATTGCTTGCAAGGCTTAGTGATGTGCATTACCGAGAGGGCCCAGAGATACCTCTCCGATACACGGAGTGACAAATCCTAATCTTGATCTATGCGAACCCAACAAACACCTTCGGAGACACATGTAGAGCATCTTTATAATCACCCAGTTACGTTGTGACATTTGATAGCACACAAGGTGTTCCTCTAGTATTCGGGAGTTGCATACTCTCATAGTCAGGGGAACATGTATAAGTTATGAAGAAAGCAATAGCAATAAAACTTAACGACCATTATGCTAAGCTAATGGATGGGTCTTATCCATCACATCATTCTCTAATGATGTGATCCCGTTCATCAAATCACAACACATGTCTATGCTCAGGAAACATAACCATCTTCGATTAACGAGCTAGTCAAGTAGAGGCATACTAGGGACACTTTGTTTTGTCTATGTATTCACACATGTACTAAGTTTCCGGTTAATACAATTCTAGCATGAATAATAAACATTTATCATGATATAAGGAAATATAAATAACAACTTTATTATTGCCTCTAGGGCATATTTCCTTCATTTCACCTCCACTCGACCTCCCCTCATGGTGTGCATCACCCAATCACACCACTTATCAGGAAAGTTTTTTAATCTGAGCATTTTGTGAACAAAGGGCCATTTAATTTTGTCATATGATTTTTCAAAGTTAACTTTGAATAACATAGCATTCTGCTTTTTAGTGTGAATTGAGTTTAGGACCTCATGCAGAATAACCACCCCTTCCATAATATATCTACCTTTAACAAAAGCAGTTTGTATGGGTGAGATTACAGGGTTAACTACTTTACTAAGTCTGTTCATCAATACTTTAGTAATGATTTTAAAACTAACATTCAACAGATAGATTGGCCTAAATTTTTGAATCTACTTAGCATCTTTAACTTTAGGGACCAATGTAACAATCCCATAGTTAAGTCTAACTAAATCTACCTTTCCACGATGAAAATCATCTAGTACTCTTTTAAGGTCATTTTTAACCATATCCCAAAAGTTCTGATAAAACTCAACAACAAATCCATCTGGTCCTGGGCTTTTATTCTTTTCCATAAAGAAGACAACCTCTTTAATCTCATCCATAGAGAAGGGTTTGATCAGCTCTTCTTGTGCCTAGGGAGAAATCCCCTCAGCCCCTTGAATGTTTAGGATTATATTGGAAGTCGCAGCCTGTCCAAACAATTTTTTATAAAATTTAGTAATGTAGTCCATAAGTTATTTTCCCCCCTTAATCACTTTTACATCTTGTTCCAATTTAATAATCCTATTTTTTTCTCCTCCTATTCACCTTAGCATGATAGTACCTAGCATTGGAGTCCCCCTCTTTAAATTCTCTGTCTTTATATCTTTGCAGCCATTTAATTTCTTCCAACTTAAGCAACTCCTTTAATTCTTTCCTTAGCTCTTTTTGAATGTCTCTCTCCTGAGCATTAATTCCTCTAGATTCAGCATTTTTGCCCATCACATCCAACATGGCCATCAATTCCTTCTTTCTTTTTCTATACATAACATTTGCATTTAAAACCCATCCTTTTATTTTCTGTCTGATATTCCTAAGCTTTTTTTGCTAGGTGTCCATACTGGACCCATTGCAATTGATCTCCCAATTTTTCTCAACAAATTCTTTAAAGCCTTCCATAAGCATCCAAGCATTTTCAAATCTGAAAATGGGTGGAGCAGTCCTTTGCTCCCCTAAGTCCAGCAGTAAAGGTTTGTGATCAGAGATCTCCTTTTCTAGTGTAGTAACCATGGTCATAGGGTATTTATCTTCCCAATCTGGGCAGATCAAGATTCTGTCTAACTTTTCATAAGTAGGTGCTGGTAGATTATTTGCCCAAGTATATTTCCTCCCACTTATAGGTATATCTCTAAGTCCAGCATGTTCTATTATAGCATTAAAGACAAAGTTGAAATGGTCAGCCCTCCTGGCTTGTTTTTCTCAGAACTATTCCTGATGATATTGAAATCTCCTCCAATAACACATGGAAGATGGTTATCTTGATATAATCTGGATAATTCAGCTAAAAGGATGCTTTTTCTTTATTTTGGGCATCACCATATACAGTCACTAAGTTCCAGCTAAATTTAGCTTTTTTGTCAAATAAGAGCATCCTCACAAAATATGTCCCTTCTTCTAATTGCATAAGATCAAAGTTATCACTATTGATCCCAACTAAGATACCACCAAATTTGCCCCTAGGAGCAATCCATTCCTAGAGAAAAAAATTCCCTCCAGAAAGGTTATGAAGTTCATTTTTGGAATAATCTCCTTTAATAGTTTCTTGTAGTCCCACAAAATCTAAGTGTTTCTCTAATGAAATTTCTTTTATTACCCTGCCTAATCCCTCTAACATTCCAAAACATTCCTATCATTGTTTTTTCTTTTTTTTCCTTTTGCCCCCCTCCTATTGATATGGCATGCTTCCCAGCACTATTAGCTGAGGCGCCAATCTTCATTTTCCTACTGCTAGGGAAAATCTTTTTCAGATTATCATAGTAGTCCAGTTCTAACTCTGTATCAGAATGGTCATCTTCAGAACATAATTCTTCCAGCACAGCATCACCAATGTCAATAAGACTTGGAGAGCTATTTATTCTTGTCTCTCCCTCTTGACTCTTCATGTTTTGGAGATATAAGTCTCTCCTAGCATGTTCCATATTGGCAATCAGGTCTAGATTTTGATTAACTAGGTCAATAGTGCATCCAAGTTCTACACCCACATTTTTTGCCATATCAAATAAGGAAATTCTTTCATCTGAAATGGTTGGAGACTTACCATAATTGTCTTTTTATCCAGGCTAGCATTGTAATCCACTTGTTCAGTGTAATTGTCTTCCATCAATGGATCATGTGGGATGTCTTTGTCATAATCATTTTTCTCTACAAAATCCTCTCTAGTCAATTCCTTTTCATCCCATAGCTCAATTTTTTCCGTACATTTGTCTACCAGTTCTTGTTGATTCTTGATCATGTTCACCATTTTATTTTCTCTTCCTCCCAGGAGTTATGCTTTTTTTCCTCCACTACCCTCCAGGCTTCCTGTCTGCACTTATTTTCCTCCATTTCCTGCAGCTTTTGTAGCACTTTATCTAGATCAGCTTCCACTTTCTTCCTCAATCCAACTTCAGCCAGATATTCTTTCTGAATATTAAGAATTTCATGATTCATTTTTCTCATTTCCTCAAATTGCTTGAGCCCCACACTGCCCAGGGAAATGTTTTCCTTGTTCCCTTCAGCATCCACTCCACCAATTTTGATTTTCTTCCTTATATCATCTGAGTCTGCATCATGATCTGTGTCAATATCTTCATTTTTCCTCTTCTCCTCATACCAACCTTGTTCCACCACCTTTTCCAGTTCTAAAGTCACTCTGTAAATCATGAGATCTTTATCAGTAACTTCAGTGTGTTTGGGTATTTTCTCAAAGTCTCTTACCCCCACCTTGGCCCTAATTTTCTCCTGTAGGATTGTTGTCATGTCAATTTCCAGCACTGGTCCAATTGTGGCAGCCACCTCACAAGCACGAAAAAAGTGTCTAAGGCACTCAGGTACTTTTCCTATATTCACCCACACAGTATGCAATTTCCCTATGGCCTAGGTATCGTAGGTCCAGCTGTCAACATTTATGATTGCCTTTGTTCCGAGGAGATTGAAGTTACCAAATTTATGGAGCTCTATCAGTCTGCTTTGTTAAGGAATCTCATTAGCTAAGCTTTGTCTCCATGTTTCTTGCACCTCCACTGCCAGTCCCATTTGAACATCTAATTGAAGCCTTCCAAGAACTGTGTTTCATTGATCTCTCCAGAAGCAATTTTGATAATTTCCATTGGATTGGTTTGTTCACTGCTCACCACCTCTTTAGAATTCTGGATCAACAACACTCCCAAACCCCTAGCTGGATATCCTACAAACTTAGGCAGTGGTTTCATCTGCTTTAGCCAAGTACAGTCCTCTGTGATGTGTGAGTTCTTCTCACATATGATGCAGTTGGGGAGTTTGCATTCTCTTGTCAGGTGCCTAAAATCCTTGCATTTGCTGCACATTACCCTAAAGTTAGCTCCATTCTTGCTTTGATCAGGTCCTTCTCTCTACCCAAACTTAGCTGCCCCCTAATTGCTCTGATTTTGTCTGTATCCTGCTCTAGTGTCAAACTCTCTCCCTTTGTTACTGTCTCTATTGTCTGCAAAGCTTCCCCTCCCATTGTCAACCTCTGATTCTTTTAGACCTTCTAATTGGCTTCCACTTCCTCCCCTAACAACAACACCTGCCCCTTACTGTGCCATTTGAGCAAGGAGTGCACCAAACTACTGCTTTTGTTGAAGTAGCTCAAGAGAGGGATTGAGAGAGGAGACATGAGCTTTACCTTTTCCCTCTCGCACTGTTCGATTAGTCTCTTGATTGGTTCCATTCTTCTCTTTGATCTCATTAGTCAGACTAGTCCCTAATCTCGATCCCTCCCCTCCACATCCCTGGTAGTTGGAATTACCAGGGGGAATCCATATCCAAAACCATCCGAACTTCTGTTGTGTTGCTAGAAGTTTCCTCTGAATCTATCTACATCCTCTTCCTTCTTTCTATACTGAAAATTTTCTCTCCCCCACGGTTGAATCTCCCTCCCCCCTATTTCCACCGAAACTTCTGTTCATGTCACCCCTCTCTTCTGTTTCTAGTGGCGGCGGGGGAAGGGGAAACCCTAACTCCTCAAAGGGATCGATCTCTCCTCCCAACAGGGGGAGAGGCTCGTCATTTATACTGGTAAAACTTTTAGAAAGCGTATTCATTAAAGACATCTCTCTACTTTCCCCTTTTGCCCCCCCTTTCCTTTTCGTAATTAACTCCTCTCCGAACAGGGGTAGAATCCTTTCTATTGCCCAAACCTTGCTCAATTTCCATTTCATCAATAAGAACTACCTCACTAGACTAGTAATCTAGAATTTGGGCATATTGTTTTTTGTTCATTTTACTAATGATCTCTCTACCAAGCATAACTTGGCTTCGAGTGATCTCAATCTCACTCTCTCTTCTGAGAACAGAATCAAAACACGTTCTGATCTCAATTCCCCCCATTATCAGCAGCCAATCGCCGCTTTTTCTTTGTTTTAATTTTGCCAAAATCCCCCACCGATGTAGGTTCATTGAGATATTTGTTCAGAGGGAGAATCGTACCTTGTAGATCCAACGGGAGCCCAGCCTCCTCGTAGGAAACCTCACCAGCGAGCAGCCAGAAACGGCCACCCATCGACGAGATTCCTACCACATCCCTGGAAGCAAGCAAGGCTGAGTAGTCGCGGGGAACGGCGGGGGAAGCGCGGCGTTCTCCTCAGCACGAGCGGCATCTTCACCTTCTTCTTCTTCGCACCCAGGCTTCACCCCATCCACAACCTTACTGCTTTCTGGATCTGCCTGCATCTCCCTCGTCGCCACCAGAATTGGTGCAGGGAGGCCCATCACCGTGCCAACCACGTACTCCGACGGGTCCGCCAGAGCGCAGCGTCGCGAGCGAAAGGCCTTCCACTTCATAGCTTGCCTTGGGTTGTATGATGCCACCTCCTCCATTGCCCAGAGCAGCATCCTGAGCGCGCCCACCGGCTCGCCCGACGACATGAGGCGCCAATCCTCCGCTTTTGTGAGCTTCCTGTACGCTGCCCCCGCCGCCTCCTTCAGATCTCTCTCCTCCGCGAACCAGGAGATGATCTCCATCAGCTTCTCCATCTTCACTTCGTCTCCCTCGGCTATCACCCTTGCTCGTGCCTCGAGCCTCGGCTTCCAGGACGCCATGGTTCTCCGGAATCGCCGCGCTCATCTGTGGGAGGATAGGGGAGTGGATCTCGTCGAGAGGGGAAGGAATAGCCGCTCCGCTCCGTGCCGCAGCTTTAATTCTCTGCCATTCCCGACGCTTCCCCTCCTCCTCAACCTCGATCTGCGCATCGCGCCGCATCCGCACCAACCCCCAGCGCTCTGCCCACCAACACAACGTGACAGGGGAAACATACTTGTGTTCCCTCCTGCACCACCTCCTCCTCGTGTACCCGCCTCGTATCAATCCAAATGCCACGGTTATCGAGCAGCGTCAACCACCGCGAGTCGCCTCTCCGGAGGAGCATGCCCCGTCGGAACAGCATCACCGCCGGCGCGAACAGGTCGGAGACGAGGTGGACCGCCCACCTTCGATCAGGCGGGTCCGCCTCGCCCGTGTCTCCATGAGGATCGCCCATCGTCCGCCCGTCCGGCGGTACCGTACATGGTACAGACTTGCGGCACGGCGGTAATTTGTGTATTGTCAGTCTAGATAAGACTAATGCATCTTATGAACAACAAAGTTTTATTGTACTAATAGTAACCCCAATAAGAAGTTAAAGTTCGACATGTAAGAAACTTGTGCAGAGATGCTATTTGTTGCTCGTCTTGTCAGGAAAAGAGCTAACCTTGAGGATCATGTGCACAAAATTTACACTCTACTAGGCCATAGCTTAGGTGGGAGATGAAGAGTTTATTGACCAAAACAAGATAGGAGATGTAGGAAAAATTACCCATAAGTAAATAAAGAGCAAACACCAAAGATCGGCAATGATCAACTCATGTCATGTTAGTTGGCACTGGACATGATCGTTAAAGCGCTGACCACCATGGCTCCAAGTCTCCAATGCAATATAGAGGCTAAAGTATTTATGCAAACTACCCTTGATACAATCTTTACCAAACATGAACTTCCACACAATGCAGACAATGATATGACAAATTATGGAGCTTTCTTGCTGATAACAAGAGAACAACTGGTACGGGCCAGAATGTAGTAGTACAGGGAAGCAGGACATATGGTAGAATGCGAATTAATTACCAGCACCAACCAAACTTAGCTGCATCAAGAACACATGCAGGAGTACCGTTCGATTTTTCGTCAAAAGAGACCACCTGCCGGATCAAAATGACAAAAAAGACCACCTCTGGATCAGATTGACAAAAGAGACCCCCACGACCGTGGCGGCCGGCGCGCCAGGCAACACGTGGCACCTGCCGCCACGCCGTGAGGCGTCCGGCCCCGCCGCCATGCTGCCAGGGGGCGAGTCGCTGGCGACAGGATTCCAGGCGGCAACGGAATAGGGACTGGTCTGGTGGGACACGCCGCCACCGTTTGAGGCGGCCGCCACTGTACCTGCTACGCTCGGGCTGATACATTGCTGCTGCCGCACGCGGGACGGGTGGGCCGGCATTGTAGCTGCTGGCACCGTATTATGTGCACCACACACACTGGAGCGCATTTGCTTGAACCGGACATAGCAGCTTTTTTGTCGTCCAATCAGCGTAATCACTAGAGATGATCTTAGCTAGCACCAAAAATGCATCCAGTAAAACCCGTGCATGCAATGATGCCACTCAGTGACCCAACCCGTGCATGCAATGGTGGCAGCAACTACAGTTCCGGCCGCCTCATACAGTGGCGGCAGGGTCCACCATACCCAGCTCCATTCCGTCCTGTGTGGCGAGACGCTGAAAAACTGTAATGCGCAGGCTGCCGCCTGGCAGCACGGCGGCGGGGCCGGCCGCCTCACGCCGTGGCGGCATGTGCCACGTGCTGCCTGGCGCGCCTGCCGCCCCGACCGATGGGTTCTCTTTTGTCAATCTGATTCAGAGATGGTCATTTTTGTTATTTCGATTCGGCAGGTGATCTCTTTTGACAAAAAATCGTACCGTTCGTCCTTGTGTGTTTTTCCTCCATTCAGTTGCACGTGCATCTTGGTGCGGACTTGTGGTGCCTGAGATTTAGTTGTAAGAGTGAGTGCTTATCCAAACCTGATCCCTTAATTGGGCATGCATGCCGGCCGGTCAGTCAATCACATGGCCGATGTATTTTCTTTGTGTACATATCTTGCAGAACTGAAGAGGATACTACAAGGATTTCGCTTCACGGGACACAACTCCGAGGCCCCATGCTGACTGCAACGAACTGCAAAGGATGGGGGGAGACAGCAGATAAGGGTGTAGTAATGAGTGTCCATCCGAGAGAGGGGTTAGAGATGAGGATGCCTTCGTTAGCGTCACTAAGATTTTGTGTGCTTGTTAGGAGTGAATTGCAAAAAAACATCACATTTAGGGCTTCATCTGCGGAAAACCACCAGGCCGCTAATCATTTGCAAAAATCGCCGCGCATTCAGTAAACATTTTGCAAAAAGCACTGATAAGTTGGTTTAGCCCGTTTAACCACTTTCTGACGAGTGGGGCCGGAATGTAAGGAGCGGATTTGGCAACAAATTGACATATACCTCCCTGGATCTTAAAAAAAAGCAATCAAGCCCCTCTCCCTCCCCACGGAGGGCATTTCCCCGCACACAGCACCAGCTCTCCTTTGCGCGTAGCAGCGGGTGGGCACACCGGACGGCGAGCCGCGCGACGGCACATGAGATGTCCCCGCACGCGTCGGCCATCTCCGCAACCACGAGGGCCAGCAGCGCATGCACTGTCATCGTCGGGGAGCTGGAGCTCCTGTGTAGCGTCCGCGGCATGGACTTCGCGGAGGCGACCGCCGGGAGCTTGGCCTTCAAGCCACGGCGGCTTCCGCCGGGATGCCATGGCCGTGCCTCGGCCTTCTGCCAGGGATGCCCAACGCTGTTCGACGCCGTGGATGCGGGCGAACTTCCAAGCGCTTAGGCCGCCGCCTGCGGCGGCGCCGCCTGTCTCCGGTTCCTCCTCCCCTCCTCCTACACCTCCCGCTGCGGCGTACAGCAGCTGCCGCGAGCAGCAGCAACCGTGGGGCACAGCGGCGAGCAGTCGCAGAGGCGAGGACTTGCAACGACGAGCATCAACATCTGCAGGCAGCCACAACGGCGGGGAACTGCGGCGGCGAGCAGCAGCACGCAGCGACGGACATCAACAGTGGCACTCAGCAGCTGTAGGGAGGCAGCACATAGCAGCCATGCTCAGGTGCTAGTCCGGTGCGCCGTCCGACGACAACCAGCCGGGAGCAAGGGCTGGATTGCTTTTCTGTTTTTAGATCGAGGGATGTGTGTGTAATTTTTTTGCCAAGTCAGCTCCTTACGGTCCGGCCCCACATGTCAGAAAGTGATTAAATGGGCTAAATCACCTGTTCAGTGCAAACTGCAAAATGTTTACTGAATGCGCGGTGATTTTTACAAATGATTAGCGACCTGGTGGTTTTCCGCAAATGAAGCCCTAAATGTGGTGGTTTTTTGCAATTCACTCTCTTGTTAGCCGTCACACTTCTCGCTCGACTAGATGAACATGAACCCCAACTAAATTTTTGTGTTCATTCTCGGTATTAATTTGGACAGTTGAGAAGAACAGTAGTGTCATAGATCTATTCCTTCCCTTCCCGCGGTGGCGCCTAGGACCAAGCCTCACCCTTCCATGCTTCGCTGCCGAGCCCGTGGACTCTGCACCCCTCTTTGTACACACTGTCAACGTTGTGGAGGATGGCGACGCTTCATTTTTGAGCTAGTCTTGTGGGCTCCGACCCTCCCTTAGTTTGTCCGTTGGGCGGAGTCGATGGAGATCTGGCATAGATCCCTGCCGTCACCTTGATGCGGCGAGGTAAGAGTTTCTCGCTGTACATGAAAGACTATGAGATCTGGCGTCAAGCGCCTTGAATCAATTCAAGGGTTTAGTCACGAGTTGGCGACGATTGCCGCCCTGAACGCTGGTCCTTAAGGGCACGTGCAGAGGACTTCCCGACTTTCATAGACAAGGTCGGGCCGGCTTGCCGTCATTGATGCTTCAGCTTCCTGTCAAAGCCACCATCCTCGCTGCCTGAAAGACGTGGTCACTGAAAAGAAAAGCCGGCGACGATATATGCGTACAGCTTTATTCTTAAGCTTCAGGTTTTGACATGATACTTACTTTGAATCCAACGTGCATCCTCAACTTCCAAATTGTTCGTATTGGTCGATGATTTTCATTGTGTCATTGAGCGTAGGGTTATGACATGATGTCAACTTGACTGAAACATGCATCTCAACTTCCAAATTGTTACAACTGTACTTTTGATCGTGTCTTGGGCTCTTGGCTTCAACTGTACTGCCCTACTGAAAAGAATGTGTAAAGAAAGAGTCTATTAATGCTCCGAAAATTTAGAGGCTAGTCAGTTCTTTCCCTTGGTTACATAAGAGCATCTACAGCCGGACGCTTCAAACTCGCCTCAAACGCCCGGGCAGATGGTCTGGGCAGAAAAAACCGACCCAACCGGGCATCTCAAACCCCCCCTCAAACATTTGGACTGTCCGGCACCCCTCATATCCAGCCCAAATATGAGACGGATATGTGCAGGCCCAGGTGCGTCCGCCAAGTCGGACACGGCCCATGCTGGCCCACCCGACCTCACATATATTCGTCCCCATCCGCTCCCTGGACCAGACCCTAGCCATTTTACTCAACTTCCCTCCACTCCCCCCCGCCACCCAAACTCCCATCCGTCGATCTCCGGCCTTCTCCGGCATGACGGGCAGCAGATTTGAGTCCTACACCTCCAGAGTAGGGCATGGGAGACAGCGTGCATTGAGGCCCATGAGTCGGCTCGTGGTCCCATGTCCTAATCTAACTCGCCTCCGACCAGACCAACACCCTTGGGAGCGCAGCTGTTGCCGGATGAGCTCCTCTTAAAGATCGGTTTACGTTACATGTATTAGTATGGATTTGAGGTATCCAATCGTAGAATGGATTATTTGAGACGTGGCCGGTCACTGTCCGGAGACGGACCTGGGCGTGCCCGTGAAGTTTGTAGGGTCGGATTTGTGAAGTCTGGCTGTAGATGCTCTAAGCCCGTTTGATTGAGGATGAGTGTGCAGTGCAGTGCACCTGGTGCAACAGTTGCAGAGATTTAGTTAGCCCCATCATGGCATGGTGCTACTGAATGATCAATCTTATCACCGACTCATCTGATCGTCCTTGTGATCTTGTCTCCACACGCTTTTCTGACACCTGCTATTAGTTTTAGTGAATGATGATTTGATTCGGGAGACCGAACCATTCTAGGACCAGGACCGACGGATGCCGTAGCCATGTGTCTGTGTGTTGCTGACCTTTTTTTAGGGGGTTGAAGTTTGTCTGCAGGGCCAAAATTATCAACTGACAGACAAGCCTGCTAATGCTTCTCATCAACGGCAACAGTTTGGTGTACAGATTAAGGAAGTACTCCCTCCATCAGAAAATACTTGTCATCAAAATGGATAAAAAAAGATGTATCTAGAACTAAAATACATCTAGATATGTTAGAAGGAGGGCGCAAGAGGACCGGCCGAGGGTCTTTCTATCCAAGGCCGGGCAAGAGGGAAAGGATTTCCTTCTTAATTCTTGCTTAATTAGATTGATACATCTCCTCTCGTTATATAGAGAGGTTTACTTGACTCTCAAGCAAGGCTTACTTGACCCCTAAGCAAGCGATCCTTATCTCTAATTAACCCTAAGACTAACGGGTCCATTAGGCCCATTACGTACTCTAACACTACACCCCACCTGGACATGCAGCTTGTCCTCGAGCTGCAGCCTAACCAACTTATAACCATGACTCGACGCAACACAAACCTAACACCTAAAAATAAGCCTTTTACATCTCGGCTTGTTTTATTATTCTCAACCTGAAATGGACTGGGACGCTTTATTTTGGACCCCTTAACCAAAAGTGGACACCATCTGCACATCGGACGTGCACGTGTACAGCCACCTGGATCCCATGGACACCACCTGGACAAAAGAAGTGCATGTGTATGACCACCCGGAAGTGGTCGCAAGAGTGACCAGCAGAGGCGCCCTCGCGGCGGCCGGTGGCGTAATGCAGTGGTGCTACGCGATGCGCTGCTGTCGGTGACACCATGCCTTCTCCCCGCCGGATGGCTGTTGGTTTGCACCGCACAGGGAAGAGTGGAGGGCTTGCGATGGAGAATGACGAGTAGGGGTGCGCCCCCCCAGCCGCCGATGTCGCAGACTTTGAGGTCGCTGCCCGCGGGGAAAACAGTAGACCGCCGCCCTTGGGGAAACCGCATGCCCAAGATCCCCGGCCCAACGGATGAGATCGAGGTCCTCTACGCAGCGAAGGGAAACTTGGAGGAGCGGCACCTGTAGACCACGCATCTCCCGCATACGCCGACGCGCTAGGAGGCCGCGCAGACAACTGCTGAGTTCACCGCCGCCGACACGTGGCGGTAGCGATCAGAAGGAAGCGATAGCGGTGGCCGGACTTGGTGGAGCGGGACTCACCGGCCTTGATCGATCGAGGCCGAGATGACCGGCGGTGGCTGCTGCGGCTACTGGCTGCTGCGCGGCGGCGCAGCGGCGTGGCGATGGCTGCTGTGGCGGAGCGCTGGCGGCGGGCGGAGGCCGCCAGAGCGGCGGCTGCCACGATAGCGAGGTTGGCGGTGGTGGCGATGGATGGCAGCCGCAGCTGCCGCTGCAAAGGCCCGATAGCGCGGCGAAGGCCGCTGGTCGCGGCGGCTGCCATGGCAGCCATGGCGGCGCGGGCGGCGATGGGCGCTGGGGCGCGGCGGGAGCGTCGGCCTTGTCGGGGCGGCGGCGGCACATCAAAGATCCAAATAACGCCGCGAGGCCCTCGGATGCGGCGAGTACCACGGCAGGGCCGGCGGCCTGATGGCGACGGTCGGCGGCAGGGGTGGCGGCGGCTCGTAGGGCTGGCGTCTGGCGCGATCCTCGACGGCCGGGTGACGAGGTCGTTGAGGACCCCGGCGATCTCCTCCGGGGTGTAGGCGGCGATCGGTGGTGCGGTGGCGGCGCCGGAGGATGCGACCAGCGGCGCGGACGGGAAGGGCAGCGGCACGGTGTAGATGGCCAGCGGTACGGTGGTGACGGTCGGCAGCGGAAGCGACGGGGTGGGCGGCGACGAAGACATGATCGGAACTGAGCTATCTGATACCAAATTGTTATGGTGAGGGCGCAAGAGGGCCGGCCGGGGGTCTTTCTACCCAAGGCCGGGCAAGAGGAAAGGGATTTCCTTCTTCATTCTTGCTTGATTAGATTGATACATCTCCTCTCTTTATATAGAGAGGTTTACTTGACTCTCAAGCAAGGCTTACTTGACCTCTAAGCAAGTGACCCTTATCTCTAATTAACCCTAAGACTAACGGGTTCATTAGGCCCATTACGTACTCTAACAAGATGCATCCCCTTTTATCTAGTTTGATGATAGGTATTTCCGGACGGAGGGAGTACAAGGTTAATAACAGGCCGGTTAAACATCCACGTGAGAAAGCAGTGCACTGTCGATGTTATTTTTTGCTACTTCATTTTGAGGAAATCGTCTTGAAGATCATACCTACAATCCTAGCTAGAGTACATGATTTATACCGCGGAGTACTAGCTGAAATATACCGTGGAATCTTATATACTTAAGAGATTCACCTCCACTATCCTATTTATCCGAACATGCAAGCTATCCACATCATCAGTCCAGCCATGTCAGCGATTACAGAAAGGACCCACCATAGGTTGATTGCATGTAGTCGTTCCCTGGTCACCGAAGCGACCATCCTTTCCTCTTCCATTCAGTTACAACTACAGAACGTACCCACCACAAGATGATACGTACAACACGACCTTTTCTATCCTTCGGTTGATTCCAGTAATCCAGCGAATCCTCCTTCCCTACGGAAATATATTTTCCCCTGGCTACAGTAGGGCGCGGCGTCTAGGATCCCATATCTGTGTGAGGACGCTCCTCCGGCACGACTGTCGGTTCGGCTCGCCTGTGCTGCTCTTCCTAATTCTCTCAGGATATGTTCGCCTGCAGTGTGGTGTTTTTGTCGTGAAAATGGTGTCTGTGGTGCGCTGATCCTCCTCTCCCTTCTCTCTCTCCATTCCAGCCAAGATATATACCTCTGGCGTCGCTATGGATGTTGGATCCGTTCAGTTCCACCGGATCGAACTGAACGCTGGGGGTTCTAGAGCTGGCTTCCTTTCCGATCTGGTGGCGGCGCCGGCCTCAGCCATGGAGTTGACATGATGCCGGGCAGGGCGCTATCCATATGGTGGAGGGCTTTCTTTTTGGCCTGATTGACCGGCCTGGTGGCGACGCAGGACAGGGCCTCTCTTTTGTCAGCGAGAATGCGGGATCTGTCCCGGATGATTCATAGACGTGCTTCTACTATGGCAATTGTAGCTTTTTTTTGGCAAGCCGATCAGGGAAGACAAAGGGGCATGCATTATGCCCTTCTGTTGCGTGCAGCAGATGTAAGCTTTCTTCATTTATTTTCGAATATCTCTTATTTGACCAAGGCTCAGTGGTTGGGCATGCGGTTGGGGCATGGTTTTCAATTTCAGTTTCAGAAAAATTTCAGCATCAACCGAAATCACTGAAATTCAGTGAATTTCAGTGATTTCAGTTTCCATTTCAGCCAAATGACCGAAATATCAACTTGAATTCTATTAAAAATTTGAAATTTTTTAAAAATATTTCAAAATATTTTGGAATTGTTGTGCTATACTGAAATTGCTGAAATATTTTGGCCGAAACGTAATATTTCAGTGTTTGCTGAAATTACTGAAATTCAGCGAATTTCACCGAAATATCACTGAAAGTGAAAACCATGGGTTGGGCAACCTAGCGACCTGAGTTCAATTCCTAGAATTGACAGGTGATGCACATGAGTTTTCCCCGTTTATTGAGGATCAAGCTTGGTGTGTGGTGGAACCTATCATCAAGAAATATCTTGATACTTATTAAAAAAAAAATCTGAGGACCATGTTTATCTTGGTACTCATACTAAAATGGCCGTATGCATCCCTGGTTGGTGTAGAGGTCGGGAAGTGAAAATCTCTCCCATTTTAAAAGAGTTGACCGCGGAATGCGGATCGCCTCAAGGCGCCGCCTGACGCTGTCGCCAGGTTGGTCGCCGGTGACGTCGGTGAAGTCAGGATCCAGGTTCTCGTGTCTGGAGACGACCGATGCGGACGTGACGCCACAAGAGGAGGATGGCTCCGCCGTTGTGGATTCTTCAGCGCCGCCTACCACGATACGTCGGAGAAAGACCGACGAGGAGTTGGCCAACGAATTCTGGGCGGATATCGGCTACCCGACGCTGGCGTCGAGGGTATGGGAGAGACCGTTGTCTCGACGGTTGAGTTTTCTCATATGTGCAGGTCGGAGGCGAATGGAGATCCGCACCCCAAGCTGTCGCCGGTGAACTCCAACTCTTCTGGGTCTGAGGAGCGCACGGGTTTGAACTCGGAGATGGAAGCGGCAAACTCCAAGGCGGGTGGGCCGCAATTTTCACCTATGCTGCCGGCGGCGGATCGGCGAGGCGTCGTTGGGGTGCCGGCCCGGTCTCGGTCGCTCGTCAAGCCGTGGATTGGGCCGATCCCTCCGCCTAGAACTTCACCTCTCCGGACGCTCGGTGATCTGCTACCACATGCTTGCGGCGTCGAAGACAATGCAAGGCCGAGAAACTGTTCGCCGGCGTTCACTCCTCCGATGCCAGTGCGGGGGGCCTCGTCGTACACGAGTACCGTTCCTGATCCGGAGTTCATGGCGGGACCACACCAGGATGAGGACATGACAAACCATAGGCGTCCACTTCGAATAGTCAATCTGAACCATTGGCTCTGGCACTTGTGGAACCGGACAGGGAGCGCTGCGAAACCTAACTTCTTTCGCTCGCTTGCGGCCGTCGTCCGCTCCCCTGCTATGACGAGAGGCGATCCGGTCGCGCCGCCCGGTTCGAACTCCGGCCACCATGCCCGCCCTCCTCCTGGACCCGTGCAGCCGTCCCAACCCAGCCCGTCCGGAGGGGCCCCGGGTTTCTCCCCTGGGGTCTATCTACCGGTCCAGCCAACGCAACCAAACGCACCGCGGGATCCTTGCGCCGGCGCAGCAGCAGGTCGTCTATCAGCCTCCAATGCATCAACAACAAGTATATCAGATGCCGTTCCAACAGCAGTTCGTCGGCAACCCACAGCAGTCATACATGCTTCAACCTCCGGGTGGCCTTGTGTAGCAACATCAGCAGCTCGCAGTGCCTGTTTTTTAACAGGTGAGTAATGAAGGGCAGCAGCTTGGTGCTCCTGCCGTCATGCAACCGGTCGCCGCGTTTAATGTTGGGCCGGCAGTCAAGTCTGCTACCTCCAGTCCCGCTGTTGCTGCTCGTCCTCGCAAACAGAAGGGCGGCAAGGGCGGCCGTCCTAAGTGTTAGAAGTATAATTATGTTTAAGTTAGAGATTAGGAGTTAGAGATAGGATTGGTTTAAACCATGTACAACTTGTCCCCTACTCCAAGTCTCTCTCACATATTGTACTCTATATATACCCCATATGAGGGTGGGATCAATACAACAGAAACAACACATTATTAGCCATCTCTTATTTTCTACATGGTATCAGAGCGGTTAGTCTCACGACGCCGATCCTAGGTTCCTTCACCACTTCCGCAGCGCGCCGCCCCCGGGGAGATTAATCTTCTCTCCCCGGGGGCGCGGCATCCGATCATCAAAGATAGATTCATTAGATTAGATTCAATTTTCGAATTCCCAATCTTCATCCAGTAGATTACTTTTTTAGTCGCCAAATAAATCTCATAGCCCTTATATTCCAGTAAAAATCAGTGCAAGTTCATGGCGGCGATCATGGTGGGCTCAACCAGGCGCTGCTGCATGCGGCCGGCTTCAAGTTGGAACTCCACGGGCGCGGGCCAGGAGGGCCAGCCCCGACAGAAGGCTTTGATCAAGCAGCACCGGCGGCTTCGTTCAATCCGATCTCCAACGCCAGCTACACCTCCAATCTTGCACCGATCGCAGCAAACGAGTCCATCAACATGTGGCAATGGCCGGCCTTAGATCCGATCTACATCAACCTCGAACGCACTGCTAAGTACAGCGGATGCGAGCGTCCGGCCAGAGGGCCACAGGCGGTGCGGACACTGACGCGGCAATCTGCATGCGTCTCCACTCTCCAGCTTCATCGACCGGCGCACTCTCCAGCATCAGCTTCTCACGCACGCGCCATCAAGAAGCAGCAGTTCACGCACGGGTCCAGGTATGGGCATGCATATGTATCCAGTCATGTACCTATCTCCCGTAGCTTCCAGCCATCTGCCCAAGCGACTGCGTCATGCATCAGCCGGTCTGGGCTCGTCGGCGCACGAGACTATGCACCAGCGGAACACATCTACCCCGAGCCGGACTGCAACTACATCAACATCTACACCAAGCGATCGACTCCTCCACCGAGCCGAACTGCATAACCTACACCGAGCTGTACGACTACATCGTCAAAAAAAAAAAAAATCTTCGTCAAGTACATCTACAAGAAGCGACACCAACATGCATCGTCCACACGCCAGGCCGGTGTGGAAAAAGATGCAATTCTTCATCGACTTCTTCGGCACGACACGGCGTCGACACACCGTCGCTGCATGGGACGCCTTCAAGCGACATCAACGTCGACACGCTGTTGCAACGCCATAGCCGACACTTCATCGCCAAGGTCTCCATCAACATGGTCTTCATCACCATTATCGTCAACACACTGCCGCCGCCTCGTCCACAAGATGGACACCTAGCGTCCTCTGACAGACTTTTCTGCAAGACGCGACCTCGACGACGGCAATGACCGCGTCCCGACGACGGCATCGACCACGTCATCCACGGCGACACGATCAGCCGACATCGTCACTACGGTGGCGACCCTACATAACCGCACGGTTCTGGCAAAACCGATGTGTGCTCGATGGGCTTCCTCCGGTCTTGGCAAAACCGGTGGACTCATCGCCCGACGGCACCCTCTGACATCCGCAAGGTGCATCGTCCACGTCTGCAGCTTCGTCATAGTGCTTCTTTTTTTTTGCGCCTCCGGCTTTGTGCGGCTTCATCATCCACGACGACCACATCATCGACCACGACTACCTCGACCACGGCTATATCACCATGATCGGCTACCTCGACATTAATGGCTACGTCTACAGCAACTCGCCGGCAACAACTCCGGTCAACAGCGTCCGCCTCGTCACTTGCGTCCACGACACTCCCGCCATTGCGGGAGGGAATAGAGGAGAAGGCATGAAGGCACCAGAAGGGGACGCAGTCACCGCCCTAGGTGCCAACCCATCAGAGACGCAGTTGATGATGGCGCAGCGGAGAAGGCGACGGAAGCACAAGATTTAATTATGTTTAAATTCAGTCGTCATCGTCCGCTTCACTCCCGCTACGACTGAGGGGGAATGTTAGAAGTATAATTATGTTTAAGTTAGAGATTAGGAGTTAGAGATAGGATTGGTTTAAACCATGTACAACTTGTCCCCTACTCCAAGTCTCTCTCACATATTGTACTCTATATATACCCCATATGAGGGTGGGATCAATACAACAGAAACAACACATTATTAGCCATCTCTTATTTTCTACACTAAGTACCAGCAGGGAGCAGCGTCGTCTACTCCGAACCCTTTTGTCCCTATGTCATTGCAAGGGCAACAGAGTGCGGCACCTGTCTTTGCGTCCACGCCAAACTTGCCCGCGGGAGGCGGCCAGATGGTTCTTATGCAGAGCAATACACCAACCTTGCCTCAATCTTCGGTGACGGCTGGAGTTACAACATCAGCTAAAAAGGTGTGGTGCACTAAATGTCAATCTGCAGGGCATACTGCTGAGGATTGTGTGACAAAACAATTTTGTTTTATATGTAATAAGTCGAATCATCCGATGACCACGCGTCGGTGCCCTGCTCTCAAGATGCTGAAGCCGGTGGCGATGCTCTGTGGATATGGTACAGAGAAGATGGCTTTTTTCCAGATGCCTGACAATGTCTGTAGGGCGGATCTAGCACCTCTAGTCTCCCCAACAGCGCTAGTCACGATCTCCGGTGGCTCTATCACTTCCAGTATTGTGGAGGCAGAGGTTGCCAAGATTGCTCAGTGCCAGCAAGCGTGGACTTGGAGGCCATACCTCATGGTCAGAATGCCTTTCTCATGTCATTCCCAAGTGAGGAGGTGCTTCTGCGAGTCACAGGGTTTACAGTTTATATCAAATCTCACAATGTCACTTTGGAGTTCAAGGCTTGGCATTCTGAGGAGATACCACACCGCTTTGAGTTAATACCTATTTGGGTGCATGTGCACGGGGTCCCTCACGCGCTCCGCCATTTTTTGGGCCTGTGGGCGGTTGGCTTGGTAATTGGCGCAACTATGGATGTGGATCTTCTCTGTTTGCGTCGTCGAGGTATTGTTCGCATACAAGTGGCTGTGCTAAACCTCGATGCTTTCAAGACAAGCACAATTAATTCTCTCTCGTCGGATGTGGTTGTTCAAGGCAAGGGGTATGAGTTTCGGTACAGTTTGGAAAACTCAGACTTCCATGTCGATGCTGATTTCGTGCCGCGTGTCTGGGAGCATGGAGATGATCCTGAGGATGACAAGGGGCAGGACAGAGAGGAAACTATGAGGTCTAATGATCCAAGCAAGAGGTCAAAAGCATCGCCGTCATCCAATGCCCAGAAGATTAATCCCACCTCGGGAGGAGTGGTGCCCATGCAGCTTGCCGCATCAACATCTGCTTCGAGCCGGATTGCGTCGCCAACGAAAATCATCGCTGTTACACCGCTGAACCCGCATCGTCGTGCACCAACCATGGATGCTTCACCGACTATACAGGGCCGTCTTCGTTGGGCACGCTACCTCCAGCCACTTCTGGTTTGGCGCAGCGGATCATTGAGACACCAGTTCATCAAGTGGAACCTGCTCCTCTGCTGCCATCTACTCCTGTGACGCAGCATCGTGGCGATGGCCGTGCCCTGGCGCCACCCCCGCTGGATGGGTGTGCGTCATTGGAGGACAATGCGGACGACTCCGCTATCATCTCCGACATCCGGCACTCGGTCTCCTTCCCGTCGAGGTGTGATCTTTTCCCCGGCGGTTAGGGCGGACCATGAGTCGGCGATGGCGGCGCTGAGAGCTTTGTCCTCCGCGCCTTCTTCGCCAGGTGGAGCTTTGGCGGCTGAGGCGATCGTCGAGGTGGAGGGCGAGGTGCAGCCCTTGCAGTCTACTTCATCACCTGATCCGTCTACACCGCCTTTCGGAGTTGGTGAGATGGGCTTCGAGGCCATTGTTACTCCTTCGTCGTTGAGGCGTAGCGGGCGTCATCTTGTCGGGACTGATGGATCAGCAGCCACCGACGAGGATTCTATGGTGAAGGCTATGAGTAGGACTGCTGCACGCAACCTCGACTTTGAAGGTACTTCCTCTCGCAAATCTTTTATGTCTTTTGACAATTCCAAAGTATCTTCAAATATCACTAGACTTGGGGTGTCACTAGGACGTAATGCGAATGAGATAGATTTTTCGGTCAAGTCTCTAAAACAAGTGGAGTTCGACCGGCTTACGGTTGCTCCCAAGTATTCAAGCTTTGTTGACCCTCTCGTGTCAGATGAGGAGGATGAGGACGTTGATGCCAATCATGAAGGCAAGCTTCTCTCCCATCTGGTTAAAGACACGACTGAAGTAGACCTTGATGATACTGTACGCGACACTACGCTTTTTGAGCTTGTCGCGTCAGTGCGCAAGAATAAGTCTAACTCAGCAAAGAAAAGAGGGCACTCTTCTAAGAAGCTAAATGTCTCTAAACATAAAGTTGGTTCATCATGAGAGGCATGTTCTTGAATAGCAGAGGTCTTGGTGACTTGGCTAAACACAAACACGTTGCCAATTGTGTAAAGGATCATTCGTTGGACTTTGTGGCTATCATTGAATCGGGTAAACGTGATTTTCCAACACGTGATTTGGACCACTTTTCATGTGGTTTTGATTACGAATGGCACGTCTTACCGCCGACCGGGAGGCCCAGGGGAATATTGCTAGGTATTAACTCTACATACTTGCAACTATTGTCCACGACAAAGGGGGAGTATCATATTAAATTCCACCTTCGAAATAAGTCCGACAACTTCATCTGGAGTCTGGTGGCTGTATATGGGGCCGCTCAAGAGGAGTTTAAGTCTGCATTTCTAAAAGAGCTGGTTAATACATGTCGAAGCAATCCTCATCCCATGTTAATCGGGGGGGTTTTAATATCCTTCGATATCAGCAGGAAAAAAAGAACGATCTGTTTGACACTAGGTGGCCTTTCCTCTTTAATGCTGTTATTGACAGCCTCGATCTGAGGGAGATCATGATGTCTGGTCGTCAGTATACCTGGGCCAACAACCGTTCGGTGCCGACCTTTGAAAAACTGGACCGGGTGCTAGTTACCACTGACTGGGAGTACAAATATCCCCTAGCATCGGTTCGGGCACTTGAAAGAATTGAGGCCTTATCGGATCACGCTCTGTTGCTAACCGATTTTGGTCAACCAATCCCGAATTCTAATCGCCACCAGTTTAAATTTGAACTTGGATGGCTCACTAGAGAGGGATTTCAGGAGCTAGTTAAGAAAGTGTGGGCACGCCAGCCCCGCGGTAACACACCCATCCAAAGATGGAATAATCGAATCCGCGCCTTGCGTAGATTCCTTCGAGGATGGGCCAAGCACACTGCTGGAATTTACAAAAAAGAAAAACTGCGTTTGTCTACCCTAATTGATTCCCTTGATAAAATAGCGGAGGTGAGGCCTCTGTCTGCTGTTGAGATCGAGCAAAAAAGCAATCTTAACGAGCAGATTGCCCGCCTACTACGTGAGGAAGAGATTAAATGGTACCAATGTAGCAAGGCTGATTCGTTAGTGCAAGGTGATGATAATACGAAATACTTTCAGATGCTAGCCAATGGCAGACATAGAAAGAAGCGTATATTCGCCCTTGACCAGGAGGAAGGCCGAATAGAGGGGGACGTACCACTTAGAAATTTTATCACTAAGTTTTACAAAGACCTTTTTGGGCCTTCAACCGAGACTAATTTTCATCTAGACGAATCCGTTACTCATGACATCACTCAAGTTACGGAAGCGGAAAACGAATTCCTAACCTCTCCGTTTTCTGAGGAGGAAATTTGAACCGCTGTGTTTCAGATGGAACACAACAAGGCGCCGGGACCGGATTACGACAGAGTTCTATCAATGCTTTTGGGACGTCATTAAGGCAGACTTGGTTCAGTTGTTCAACCAACTGCATTCCGAGGACCTTGATATTTCTCGTTTAAACTTTGGGGAAATTATCCTACTGCCTAAGATTAAGGAGGCTAGTCGTATAAAACAATATCGACCGATTTTCCTTCTCAATGTAAGTTTTAAATTTTTTACGAAGGTAGCGACTAATCGGTTGAACGGTGTAGCTGACCATGTCGTAAAACCCACACAAACAACATTTATGCAAGATCGCAACATTTTAGATGGAGTGGTCGTCCTGCACGAAACTGTACATGAACTGCACCGGAAAAAAATGAACGGTGTCATTCTTAAAATTGATTTTGAGAAAGCCTACGACAAAGTTAAGTGGCCCTTCCTGTTGCAAACCTTATGCATGAAAGGGTTTTCACAAAAGTGGTGTCGCTGGGTAGAGAGCTTTGTCTCTGGCGGTAGTGTGGCCATAAAAGTTAATGAAGAAGTTGGCAACTATTTTCAGACAAGGAAGGGGCTTCGTCAAGGCGACCCCGCATCTCCTATTCTGTTTAACATTGTGGCCGACATGCTGGCTACCCTTGTGGAGCGGGCCAAGCTGGATGGTCAAATTAGCGGGGTCATTCCACACCTGGTAGAAGATGGTTTATCCATTCTACAATATGCAGATGACACGATTCTATTTATGGATCATGATCTAGATAAAGCAAGAAATCTCAAGCTGCTGTTATGTGCCTTTGAGGAACTTTCTGGTCTCAAAATTAATTTTCATAAGAGTGAACTTTTTTGCTTTGGAGAGGCTGCAGAATCTGCACCCGAGTATGCCGACATTTTTGGATGCCAGCTCGGGCAGTTTCCGATAAGGTATCTAGGTATCCCCATACACTATCGGCGTTTAACTATCGCTGAGTGGAATCATGTGGAAGAGAGACTTGAGAAACGTTTAGCCAGTTGGAAGGCCAAACTCTTGTCTTATGGGGGGCGATTGATCTTGATCAATTCTGTCCTAAGCAATATGGTTTTATACATGTTGTCATTTTTCCACTGCGAAAGGGGTTCTCTGTGCTAGATTACTTTAGATCCAGATTTTTTGGCGGTGTGATAACGAAACCAAGAAATATAGACTAGCTAGGTGGAGCGTATTATGCAGACCTAAAAGCCAAGGGGCACAGGAATCCAAGACCTTGAGATTAAAAATATCGCTCTGCTTTCGGCAAGTGGGTCTATAAACTACTCACTTGAGAATGGAGTATGGCGAAGTCATTACGCAACAAGTATGTGGGATCAATGCCATTTCTCAAATTCATTGGAAACACAGGGATTCACATTTTGGAGTGGTGTCATGAAGGCCAAGGAATTCTTCTTCCAATTTGGGACCTTCTTGGTTAGGGGCGGTGCTCGGGTTCGTTTTGGGAAGATACAGGCTAGGGAACACTCCACTAATGGTGCAATATCCGAGCTTGTGCGGATCGTCGGACATAAATTTGTCACGATCAAACAAGTATTAGGACAGGAAAACCCGATATTTCTTTCCGTAGGGATCTTTTGGGCACTCGTCGACAAAGATGGAATGAATTACTCACTACGCTGGAGGACATTCAACTGTCAGATGAGCCGGACACTTTTCGATGGAACTTGCATCAGAATGGCAAATTTTCGGTCAAATCCATGTATGATGCAATGGTTCATTGTGATGTACCTGTGGATAACAGGAAATTGTGGAAGCTAAAAATTCCCCTAAGAGTGAAGATTTTCCTCTGGTTTCTTAACAAAGGAGTCATCCTAACTAGAGATAATCTGGCACGACGAAACAGGCATGGTTCGAAGACATGTGTCTTTTGTCAACATGACGAGTCTATCAAACACTTACTTTATGAGTGCAAGTTTGCTTGGGCAGTTTGGGCTATGGTCCAAGTAGCTTCGAATTTATACCCGCCACGTAGTGCACGGAATATGTTCGGCAACTGGTTGCGGGTATAGATAAACAATTTTCTGCCCATATTCTTGTGGGAGCGGCGGCCTTATGCTGGGCAATGTGGCTTACTAGGAATGATGTGGTTTTTAACAATAAATGTGTCTCGTCTCCTGTGCAGGTTATTCATGTTTGTACACGATGGCTCCGTACTTGGTCTATCCTGCAGAAGCCGGAAGACATGGACATTTTTATGATGGCGTCTACTCGGCTGGAGCGTACGGCCAGGGAGGTTTTCTACCCCATGGATGGCGGTGTGATTTACGGATAGGATCTACCGCTCCTTAGGCTGGACATGATTTATTGCTTGGCATTGTACCAAATTATTTTATTTTTAGGGTGCTCTGGACATTTTGGCCGTGTGCATCTAGCTATGCAGAGGCCGGACTTTCTTTCGATATGATTGTATCACCTCGATATATCTATTCAATGAAATGTCATTTATCGAAATTTTTTTGACCAACTAATATTTCAAAGTAGAGACAACTAATATTTTCTGTTCTTGCAGATTTGCTAGAAAAAACCGGTTGAATTTCACTTGAGTATTAATTCACTGAGATGACATCCTCTGTCATTTCACCTTAGTTTCTACTTCCAATCCATAGATGCAGTAAATGGATCGTCCTCCTTCAATTTCTTTGTATCATTTCTGATTGTCCATCTTTGATTGCTCCAGAACTATTTTTGTTATACACCTTTAGCTTAGTAATAATGTTTACTTTTCCAAAACTGGCAATGCTCATTTCTTTGTATCTATCTTCACCATCAAGGTTGCGATCGATTTTATGTAGAACATATTATATATTCTACCATTAATTTTTTTTCTAGAAAAGCACTGTTCAGTTCATGAGCCGAAGTCATGGTCTGTGATTTTCCGAGTTCTTAGTTTCAAGAGTCATGTACATACTATGGTGCAAACTTTTTTTTAGAACATAGACGTCAGGGGCGTCCGGCTTTAAATTAATAAAGCCCTCAACTTAGGCAGAGTATCACAACCATAGGACCAACACACGGCGCCAGACAAAGGGCGATTAGGTTCAGGAAACAGCTGCGAGACGAGCGAATAAAGTGCGTTACAAGGCGCTATCGGCCAAACAAAGCGAGCACGCAGGCTCGGATGCTACTAGGAGCAAAAGGGGCTGCCCATCCCTATGCGGCAGCCAACGGAGCAGATGACGGAGCTCGATACTCGGGGTAGACAGAGCGCAGAAGACAAATAGCTTGGCGATGGAGATCAGAGTCCTGTTGTCTTCCCAGCGGAGCCCATTGCTTCAAGAACACGATGCATTTGAAGATAACGTCAGCGGGATGCGAGGGAAACACGCCCTCAATAGTAAACTTGTTACGAATATTCCAAATAGCCCATAACATGGCTGCCACACAAGTCCACATGACCCTACGAGCCATGCCTTGAACCAGAGACAAGGAAGACACGAGCTCGGATCGGGAGCGTGGATCCCAATCCACCCCCGTGGCCTCACGGACCGCGCTCCATGCAAAACTAGCCAAAGAGCACCGGAAGAAAGCATGGTCAGCATCTTCCGGGGCCCCGCACAATGCACAAGTACCGGAGGCGGGGCCATTGCGTTTAGCAAGGTTAATAGAGGTAGGAAGGCGATCTTGGCAAAGTTGCCAGAGGAAGACCTTGATCTTGAGGGGGATTTTAGCCTTCCAAAGCCCCATGGCCGCCGACGGGATCTGGCCGCGAGAGAGCTCTCTGTATAGGGAATTGACAGAGAATTTGCCAGAGCCCGAAAGCCTCCAAGAGATCATGTTCGCGGACTCCGACAAGCGGACATCCGCAATCAAAGCTCGAAGGCGATCCCAATCCGCCAACTCCGGCCCCGTTAGTTCGCGTCTGAAATTAATGCAGGGTGGGGAGGAGCTAAGAGCCGAAGCAACCAGTTGGTTGGGCTCGACTGCTATGGAGTAGAGTTGGCGAAACTCCGACCGTAAAGGCCGCTGGCCAATCCAAAGATCTAGCCAGAAATGCGTGGAACGCCCATTGTTAACCCCAAACTTCGCGCCCCTGGCGAAGAAGGGTTTGAGGGATTGAATGGAGTTCCAAAAGGCTGACCCTCGAGAGGCCGCGTCGAAGAAATTCCCATGCGGGAAATATTTCGCACGGAGGAGGTCGATCCAGAGGCCAGTCTCTCGCTGAGACATTTTCTAGATCCACTTGCACATTAGTGCAACGTTCATCAGCTTGGAGTTGATGATCCCAAGCCCCCCCTGGGCTTTAGGACGACAAACGGCCTGCCATTTAACCATATGGTATTTCCGTTTAGGTCCCGCTCCTTCCCAAAAGAAACGGGACCGCGGGGTATCCAACTTAGAGTGCACCCCATCCGCCAGCAGGAACAAACCCATGGCAAACATGGTCAGGGAAGAGAGGCTGGAGTTGGTTAAGATTAGTCTAGCCCCTGAAGACATAAAACGACCCCTCCATGGACAAACCCTGTCCGCAACCTTGGAGGATAGGGGTTCCCAATCGGCGATAGAAGACTTCTTCGCTGTCAGGACCCCGACTCAATGCCACATCGATCTAGCATGTAACACCTCATATCACTTTGCGGCCTCACGCACGGTATTCCCACGGGTGTCGCCTTACCTTTGCCGGGACCGTTTAGCCTTTTGGCACACGTATATGATAGTGTCGCTAGCATCCATATGATAAGGAGCCCGGCTGACATGGCTAGTCGTAAACCCAAAGTGGCACAGACCTCTGAGGACAGCATCCATGACCCGACATCGAGCGTGTCGGTCATCACGAGTAAGTTCGGGCTGTAGCACGGGCTAGCAGGACTCGATAAACCGGGCTGTAGCGGGCTAACAGGACTCGGTTACTCAACGCGTGACATTTCCCTGAAGGGACAGACACAGGAACGAAGAAGGACACATGCCGGCCAACCTAAGTGTTCCGGAGCAGTAGCAAGCTACCATGGCTCAGTGGATCACTAGGAGACATTTCCCGGTGAGAGAGGCTACTAAAGATAAACAACTAGATAGTCAGATCCCACACATACCAAGCATTTCAATAACATACACACAATATGCTCGATATGTGCAAATACAACATGGCATCACAACATGACTCTACGACTCAAGTATTTATTCATTAGGCTCCGAGGAGCGAGATATTACAAACACGGGTCTCACAACCCAACATTCAGAGCATACAAGTCAAAGCACAAGCGGAAGCTAACATGTCTGAGTACAGACATCTACAAATGGAAAAGGCTTGAAAGCATGACTATCTACCAGATCCTGCCGAGGGCACAAGATCGTAGCTGAGGTAACAAGCTAAACGTCGAAGTCCACGTGGAACTACTAGCGAGACCAAGTCTCTGCAAAAACATAAAATAGGCAAGCGTGAGTACAAATGTACCCAGCAAGACTTACATCGAACTAACTACATATGCATCATTATCAACGAAGGGGATGGTGGGGTTTAAGCTACAGCAAGCCAGCTTTGACTCGGTGGCTATCTGAACTACATTGCAAGTAACTCTTTTGAGGTGGCGCTGCGAGTCCACATATTCACCATATCAATACACCACTATGGATCCGCTCCCGTCTCCTTACGAGAACGCCATCCGTAGCACTCACGCTTATCTTGCGTATTTTAGAGTATCCACTTTCACTTGTCTATGAACTGATATAAGCAACCCAGAAGTCCTTTACCGCGGACACGGCTATTCGAATAGATGATGTTAACCCTGCAGGGGTGTACTTCTTCACACACGCTCACCACTTATCGCCGTTTACGACATGTACTCGGCAACCTTCAGCGGAAGCCCAGCGTGGGTGTCGGCCACGACCTACCTAAACACTCAAGTCCCTAGTCCAGTTTATCGCCTATTCGGGTTCCATCCATGAGGAGATCCGGCGGGGTTTCGCTCACAGCCCCAAGCGATGTGTACAGGTTCCGTGACACCAAGCAGGCGCCCGGTATACCCGCCACGTGCCTACCGCATCACAGCCCACCCCTACGGTCAACACTGCGCCGGCCTCTAGCATCGACAAACACGAAACTACTTGCAACTCCCGGACAGAGGACAAGGGTGATTAAGAAGCCGAGAGGGTTGATTGGTTTCGGGCCCAATGCGTGGTAGTAGCTGAATCATGGATCACAAACACGAAACTCAGTTCTCGAGGGCGGTTGCAATGAGACAACCCACCATGTACTCCTACATGGCCTCTCACCGCTACCTTTACCAAATCGTGTTCACACACTTAGCTCACACACAAGCAGACATGTTCACACACTCTGAATCATCCTCGATGAATCGGACCCGACTCAACTCTAAGCATGGCAGGCATGACAAACAAGCATGTATGAGTAGGCACATCAGGCTCAAACAACTCCTACTCATGCTAGTGGGTTTCATCTATTTTGTGGAATGACAGTCATGCAAAGGATAAAGGGGTTCAGCTACCGCAGCAAGTAATGTGAGATGAATCGTTGTTGTCCTAATGCAGTAAAATAGAGCATGAGCGAGAGTGGGATTGTATCGGAATGAACAAGGGGTTTTGCTTGCAGCACTTCGAAGATATTATATCTCTTCATCGGTGTCATCGAACTCGTCGTCGAAACCACGTCTATCGAGAGGGGACAAACACCGGCAACTGAGAAAGAATACAATCAATGCAATGCTACAATATGATGCATGATCATGACATGGCAATATGCTGTGATTTAAGCTAATGCACCTAGCTATGATTTAAATGAAGTTGGTTTGAATACATGATTCAAATTCCAACTCCATATATGATTATTTAAATGCCCTTTATTTGTTTTGTCCAAAACATAGGACAAACATTTTTCAAACATGCATGAAAATGGTACAGATGGATTCCTTGAATTTTTCTGATAATTTTTCATATATAAATTATTTAATTTGGAGCTACGGTTGAATTACTATGAATTTTAGAAGTTTTAACTATTTTCTGGAATTTCCTGAATTATTTTAAATCCAGAAAAGATTCTTTGCGTCGACATTGCGTCATGCTGACCTCAGCAGGTCAACAGACCGGTCCAGTCAAACTGGCGTGGGGCCCGCCGGTCGATGAGCGATCTTTGTTTACGGTCCGCGAGCAGTGGGCACGGTCAACGCCACGTCGGCGTAGTCAACAACGGCGTGGGGCCCTTGTGTTTAGATTAATCTTAATCTATTCTGTTAGCTGGTTAGTTAGGCAGCGGGGCCCGTATGTCGATGGGAGTGCGGGTTAGTTAGCGGAGTCATTAATCGCTAACGGCGGTGCCGCGTTAACGGCTAAACGCCGGTGCTAAGCACGCAGACGACGGCGACGCCCGTCCGACCAACTCGGCGGCGGAGCTCGCGTGGCGGGCGCATTGGGCGCCCGCGGCGGCGATCCGATGGTGGTGGTGGCTGGACCCGAGTGGTGCGTGGTGGCGGCGGTGGCAAGTTGGGCGGCGGCCGGAGTTCGGGCGAACTCGAAGCCGTTGCTACGGTGCGCGTGGAGGCTCGGGGTTAACTCCTACAAGCCCTAAGAGGTGCGGGGAGGTCGAAGGACAGAACGGAGAGGCCGTTGCGTGGCCGGAGCCACGTCGGCGGTGAGCTCAGGCGGTGGCGCATGCGGGTGTGCTCGGTGCGGTTGCTATGGCGCGCGGCAGCGAGAACGGAGAGGGGGAGGAGAGGCAGAAGCTCACAGCGGTCACGGCGAAGCAGACGGCGAGGTCGGGGCGGAGTCGGAGCGAGCGGGGCGGCGAGGGGGATCTCCGGCGGCCGACAGCGAGGATGAGGATGATGGCGTCGCTTAGGGCGTTCCGCGGGCGCGTGCTTCGTCTTGGGGCTCCGTGGCGTCGAGGCGGAGCCTCTGGACAGCACGGAGAGGCGAGGGGGAAGGGAGGCTGCGGTTGCGCTCGTCGGCGGCGACAGACGCGTTCGGCCAGGCGAGAGAGAGAAGCGAGAGAGAGGGCCGTGGGGAGAGTGGCGAGAGGGACCGAGGGTCTGCGTGGCGCCTCCAGGTAGCGTCGGGAGAAGCGGCAAGCAAGCGGGAGGTGGAGGCCTCGGCGCTGTGGCGTCGACACGCCTCTGTCCTTCTGGCGAGGAGGAAGGCGACGAAAGCGACGGTGGGCTGGGCGTCTTTGGGCAGTTGGTGGCGCCAGTAAGTGGCTGGAGGAGCTGGGCCAGGTAGGTTTCTCTCTCTCTCCTTTTTCTAGTTATTTCAGTTTTCTATTATTCTGTAAATTTTAGGGATTTATTAAAAATACTTAGGAGTCTTTAAAAATCCTGAAAATAATCAGAGGCTCTATTTAGATTATTTCCAACAGCCTACACTTATTTTCAGAATTATTTGGGCATTTGGAATATTTTATAGCATTTAAATGCCCAAATGCAAATAGAGTATGATTTAATTCAGAGCCCAATATGTCCTGCAAAAATATAAACCATTTTTGGTAGATGCTTTCACCTCAAACCAGGAATGTTTAACATTTTTAGAGGGCATTTTGAGTTCAATGAAAAGGATTTTATTTTGACCCTAGTTGAATTCATTTGGTGCTAGGGTTTAAGCAATCCCCATTTCAAGTTTCATGAAATTTAAACATGATGCAACACTCTAATGCATGCACTAGGCATTGCCAGAACTAGGGATGTGACAACTCACCCCCACTAAACAAGAATCTCGTCCCGAGATTCAAGACGTGAGGTAAGAAGACAAAGGGGACACTAAGCATCACAAACTTCATGATCCAACTGTCTCCTCGAGGTTGTTAATTTGTCGACTCAAATTGATCTTGACGTCTTTGCTTTCGAAATCTTCATCCAACACGATGACGACAGAAGGAGACTCTACAGAAAACGATCTCCTCGAAGATCGAGTATTCAGGATCAACTCATGGAGTGAGAGATAAGAACATCTCTCGAGCTGAGATACGAAGCATTCATCCAAAGGGATGGGGTGGAACAGATGTTGACGGTTCACTAGGTAGACAACAATTCCATACCTAAGAGGGTGGTGGACGGTTGTCAACGTAGCGAAGATTTGAGTTGCCATGATACCATATTGAGACACTTTAGAGGAAGGCAATTTGTGGATATATCCCTTTAAGTGGCAAAAAGAATTACCTTTGATTCAGAGATCATTGAAATTCTTTATACCAGCCTAAGGCAATTCTCAATCGATCATTTGAAGGAGTCCGAAAGTATGACATTCTCGGGCCAGAATGGATGATGTGGATTACCTTGTTGAGGACCACACAAGGAATGATTTTGCTTATTATCGGGAATGGATGGGACCCAAGATAGGATGGCACAATGATGGTGCAAGCTGGGAACAAAACACAACTGCTGGGAATGATTCTAGTAACTGGGAAGAAACTCAGCAGTAGAGAGTGAGTCCACTGTTGAAAGGGTTATAGCATAACCGAGGAAACTGAGAGCAATTCCAGTTAGTGCCGATGGTAACACCTAGCGCTTGTGCGTGCTCTCAAGAACTTGAGCATTTCCATATTCATCAAGGTTTTACCAATATCCATGTCAAGGATCCTGGCAACACAACATACTACCATGATGAATAGCGATGGACGATGCAAAGGCAAAGGAAGGTAACACTTTGTCAGATTTCACCTTAGCGAAGCCAAGGGAACAAGATCTGGATGATCGACCGAGAGACATTTAGCACTCCGCTTCTAATGTTCTCCTTGATGTGCTAGCATAATCCATTCATAGATATGGTCTGGTATCTAGAACATCAAGTAAAGGTCGGACTTCGGAAGCACAAAAATCATAAGGTACACAAGTAGGGAATAATTTCTACGAAGTCCTTATGGAGAGGTGGTCAACTTCTCAATCAAGATACTACAATAACAGGTCTTCCGGTTGGGTGTGTTGACCACGACATTCACTTTGCCGGTTACAGAGAGACCAATATTATAATTCTTGGGAAACGTTCCAACCATCATATCTGCCTGAGATTCAGATCTGGTTGGTGTTAGAATAATCTAGACTCATCGAGTCTAGAAAGAAGAATGAAAGTTTGCAGCACAAATCAACGAGACGACGTTGCGAGATTCTCGAGGAATGAACTACGATAGCAAGCTCCAAAACATGAGCTGGTTCTGCTAAACACATGTGAACACGCTGTCCCAGACAAGCATGACCACATAGTAGTCTTATGATAAAACACTACCGAGTTCAGGTGGGGAACCATCATCGAGATAACGAAGTCTTGTGCATATCCGTCCGGGCCCTTCAGGATTAGCGCATGAACTTCTTTTCTTTGAACAAATCAATCAGTGGCTTGGTGTGCTAAGAATACATATAGAATGAAGGTTGCAAGTCTCCAGACCACAGAATACTTCGCACGTATGCATGACTGACTTGGGATGATTCCAGGGGAAGAAAAACAAGCTTTCTCAAATCCACGGCGGCAACTTGCATCAAATGCACATGAATCAGAGGAAGTCACTTCTTACATCCGAACATATGCTTCATGAGCTAGCATGAACAAATGTTTTAAAAAGTTTCCAACACTAGCTTAATGTTCAACAAAATTATGGAGAAGACAAGGATGTTGTCGATGGGCTCAACAACAATTCATCCAGACTCCCATGGAGATGGAATTCCATAACTATGTGAACAAGGTGGTAGTATTGGTCAGACCCAAAAGATGTAATGGTGTATGCTCGAGGAAAATCCACGAGTAAGACAACATTACGAACATCGTTGGTTCTGATTTGATTTGATGATAGCCCACACTCAAATCAAAGTTTTGGCAAGACAATAGGTCCACCAACTGATCACGAGGATCAATCAATGAAGATATCATCTTTCTGCAACACACACACACACACACACAAAGATATCCCTTTGGGATGAGCTAAGTCGGACAAGCTTTTATCTTCCAACTCTCCAAGTTGTTGTCTAGCTCAACCAACTAGCTCAGGGATATCCAACACAGATTCTTGGGGAAGGGGTGATTTATAAGAAAACCAACTTGATCACGAACTCAACATAGCGGCCAGGTGACAACCTGGTAATACTTTCGAGAAGATATTCGGAACATCACGAACCACCGATATGTTACTAAGCTCGAGAACAATCTTGCTTCCAGAGCAAGACGATATGATCAAATAAGCAAGGGACTGAATAATCCTAACTCATTGATCGGAGAGTGCACCGGAAATAAGGACTAGGTAGCACAATCATACTTAGGGTGACGATTCAATAATCAACATGCTAAGAATGAGGTTATCGTCCTTTTAACTATCAAGCAACGAAGTTGCCAGCAGTATTGATTTCACACACCACGATTCACTTGTCGGCATTCCGGTTACAATAACACGGAAACCGAGGAATGAACAATGATGGCGAGGAGTATTACTACATCAAGAATTCATAGGATGGTGTGCAATTCCCATGACATTCTCGATATAAAGATGGTATTACTCCAAGGTAGAACAGAATCAAAAGCTGGATTGGCATTTGATTTGCAGATTACAACTGCTTTGACCCAATCCTAGAAATGAATGAGGTACTGGAGTTTGTTTCTCCTAGTCATTCTGAAATAGAATGGCTTAACGGACCACAAGAATAATAAGCATCGATAACACAGATGCACAATTACTCCTGACTATCAATTGATAGACAATGGTCGGAAAACATCTAAGGAGGAACAACTCAAGGAACATATAACCTTCTGAGTTGTGGATGCATAGATTAGTATGTCGAACCAAGTTCAACATGTTTCTTCCAGATAACCCATGCAGAAAGGTAGAACTGGCAGAGTCATAATATAGAATGGAGAACTCATCGAGAGCACTTTTGTTGTGATCTTTTGATCCAACAAACTTCTGCCATAAGTGGTTCATAGTATTTGGAAGAAGGAAATACCACGGACCTCGAGGACTAATGTAAAGGTTACTAATTTCCTAAAGGAACTAGCAAACACTATCAACATGAGGTAAGTGGGGTGAATCTCGGGTTCAGTACCCAGGAGTAGAATAACTACTACTAAATGGCATCGCGGGATGCTTTCGAGAATGATGGCCAGAGTCATCACAATGGAACACAAAACATTGCTAGATTACTAGGTGACTCCCTAAAACACCTAGGGTCATAATAATAATTCCAACATATATGTCGAGGCAATAGAATACCTCAACTCAGCAATTAGTGTGATTAACCTGGCCCAAAGGAACATCAAAACCAGTGGGAAAAGGATTTGCAAGTGCATCAGTTGTTTAGAAACACAGGATAACTTCGACAAAGACATACGGTATGTAAATGCTCAAAAGATTGGAGACATGCTACAAAAATGGTGGCATAGCCACTCCGAAGCACAAGATCAAGGTTTCGAGATCAGCAGTTATGAACATACGGAAGTAGTAAAACAGAGCTGAGATTTGGAACTAACAATTGCATAAGTCTATGGATTAGTAACACGTCATCCTAATAGATAGATGGGAAGGCCTAGTTCTTAAACCCCGTAGAAGAGAAGAGGATGACTCAGATCAGAAGGCCATGAGGTATAAGGAGTAAAAGAGCCTTACGTTCCATCCCACAATCAATTCCCTTACATATAACTAAAGCATTTCTAGACTCAACTTCGACCAGTTTGGCTTGGTAATCCTACAGACAGTCAAGCTCTGATACCAAAACTGTCAGGACCCCGACTCAATGCCACATCGATCTAGCATGTAACACCTCATATCACTTTGCGGCCTCACGCACGGTATTCCCACGGGTGTCGCCTTACCTTTGCCCGGGACCGTTTGTGCCTTTTGGCACACGTATATGATAGTGTCGCTAGCATCCATATGATAAGGAGCCCGGGCTGACATGGCTAGTCGTAAACCCAAAGTGGCACGCAGACCTCTGAGGACAGCATCCATGACCCGACATCGAGCGTGTCGGTCATCGGCGAGTAAGTTCGGGCTGTAGCACTGGCTAGCAGGACTCGATAAACCGGGCAGAAGCGGGCTAACAGACTCCGGTACTCAGCGCGTGACATTTCAAGGGACGGATACCACGAGAACGAAGAAGGACACATGCCGGCCAGCCTAAGTGTTCGGAGCGGTAGCAAGCTACCATGGCTCGGTGGAAACACTAGGAGACATTTCCGTAAGAGAGGCTACTAAAGATAAACAACTAGATAGTCAGATCCCACACATACCAAGCATTTCAATAACATACACACAATATGCTCGATATGTGCAAATACAACATGGCATCACAACATGACTCTACGACTCAAGTATTTATTCATTAGGCTCCGAGGAGCGAGATATTACAAACACGGGTCTCACAACCCAACATTCAGAGCATACAAGTCAAAGCACAAGCGGAAGCTAACATGTCTGAGTACAGACATCTACAAATGTTAAAGGCTTGAAAGCATGACTATCTACCAGATCCTGCCGAGGGCACAAGATCGTAGCTGAGGTAACAAGCTAAACGTCGAAGTCCACGTGGAACTACTAGCGAGACTGAAGTCTCTCTGCAAAAACATAAAATAGGAAAACGTGAGTACAAATGTACCCAGCAAGACTTACATCAGAACTAACTACATATGCATCATTATCAACGAAGGGATGGTGGGGTTTAATCGCAGCAAGCCAGCTTTGACTCGGTGGCTATCTGAACTACTGAACGCAAGTAACTCTTTTGAGGTGGCGCACGAGTCCACATATTCACCATATCAATACACCACTATGGATCCGCTCCGTCTCCTTACGAGAACGCCATCCGTAGCACTCACGCTTATCTTGCGTATTTTAGAGTATCCACTTTCACTTGTCTATGAACTGATATAAGCAACCCGAAGTCCTTTACATGGACACGGCTATTGAATAGATGATGTTAACCTGCGGTGTACTTCTTCACACGCTCTCACCACTTACCGCGTTACACGACATGTACTCGGCAACCTTCAAGCGAAGCCCAACGTGGGTGTCGGCCACGACCTACCTAAACACTCAAGTCCCTAGTCCAGTTTATCGCCTATTCGGTTCCATCCATGAGGAGATCCGGCGGGTTTCGCCACAGCCCCAAGCGATGTGTACAGGGTTCCGTGACACCAAGCAGGCGCCACGGTATACCCGCCACGTGCCTACCGCATCACAGCCCACCCCTACGGTCAGCGCTGCGCATGGCCTCCAAATACTACAAACACGAAACTACTTGCAACTCACGGGCGAGAGGACAAGGGTGATTAAGAAGCGAGAGGGTCCATTGGTTTGGGCCCAATGCGTGGTAGTAGCTGAATCATGGATCACAAACACGAACTCAGTTCACGAGGGCAGTTGCAATGAGACAACCCACCATGTACTCCTACATGGCCTCTCACCGCTACCTTTACCAAATCGTGTTCACACACTTAGCTCACACACAATGAGGACATGTTCACACACCTCTGAATCATCCTCGATGAATCGGACCCGACTCAACTCTAAGCATAGCAGGCATGACAAACAAGCATGTATGAGTAGGCACATCAGGGCTCAAACAACTCCTACTCATGCTAGTGGGTTTCATCTATTCTTGTGGAATGACAGTCATGCAAAGGATAAAGGGGTTCAGCTACATGAGCAAGTAATGAGATGAATCGTTGTTGTCCTAATGCAGTAAAATAGAGCAGGAGCGAGAGAGTGGGATTATATCGGAATGAACAAGGGGGTTTTGCTTGCCTGGCACTTCTGAAGATATTATATCTCTTCATCGGTGTCATCGAACTCGTCGTCGAAACCACGTCTATCGAGAGGGGACAAACACCGGCAACTGAGAAAGAATACAATCAATGCAATGCTACAATATGATGCATGATCATGACATGGCAATATGCTGTGATTTAAGCTAATGCACCTAGCTATGATTTAAATGAAGTTGGTTTGAATACATGATTCAAATTCCAACTCCATATATGATTATTTAAATGCCCTTTATTTGTTTTGTCCAAAACAGAGGACAAACATTGTTCAAACATGCATGAAAATGGTACAGATGGATTCCTTGAATTTTTCTGATAATTTTTCATATATAAATTATTTAATTTGGAGCTACGGTTGAATTACTATGAATTTTAGAAGTTTTAACTATTTTCTGGAATTTCCTGAATTATTTTAAATCCAGAAAACAGTTACTGTGTCAGCATTGCGTCATGCTGACCTCAGCAGGTCAACAGACCCGGTCAAGGTCAAACCTGACGCGTGGGGCCCGCCGGTCAGTGAGCGATCTTTGTTCTGGTCCGCGAACGGTGGGCTCGGTCAACGGCCACGTCAGCGTAGTCAACACTGACGCGTGGGGCCACTGTGTTTAGATTAATCTTAATCTATTCCTGTTAGCTGGTTAGTTAGGCAGCGGGTCCCGTATGTCAGTGGGAGTGCGGGTTAGTTAGCAGAGTCATTAACTGCTAACGACGGTGCCACGTCGACGGCTAAATGCCGGTGCTAAGCACAGCACGACGGCGACGCCCGTCCGGCCAACTCCGGCGACGGGAGCTCGCGTGGCGGGCGATTATAAACGCCCGCAGCAGGCGCATCCGATGGTGGTGGTGGCTGGACACGGGTGGTCGTGGTGGCGGCGGCGGCAAGTTGGGCGGCGGCGGAGTTCGAGCGAACTTCGGCCGTTGCTACGGTGCGCGTGGAGGCTCGGGTTAACTCCTACAAGCCCTAAGAGGTGCGGGGAGGTCGAAGGGCGAAACGGAGAGGCTGTTGCGTGGCGAAGCCACGTCGGCGGCGAAGCTCGGCGGTGGCGCATCTTGGTGTGCTCGGTGCGGTTGCTATGGCGCTGCAGCGAGAACGGAGAGGGGAGGAGAGGCGAAGCTCACAGCCAGTCACGGCGAAGCAGACAGGCGAGGTCGGGCGGAGTCGGAGCGAGCGGGCGGCGAGGGGATCTCCGCGGCCGGCAGCGAGATGAGGATGATGGCGTCGCTTAGGGCGTTCAGCGCGCGTGCCGTCTTGGGGCTCCGTGGCGTCGGCGAGCCTCTGGACAACAGGCGGGGAGGCGAGGGGCGCGGTTGCGCTCGTCGTGGCAGGCAGACGCGTTCGGGCAGGCGAGAGAGAGGAAGCAGAGGAGAGGGCCGTGGGGAGAGTGGCGAGAGGACCAAGGTGCGTGGCGCCTCGAGTAGCGTCGGGGAGAAGCGGCAAGCAAGCGGAGGTGGAGGCCTCGGTGCGCGCCGACATGCCTCTGTCCTCCGGCGAGGAGGAAGATGACAGGGGAAGCGGCGGTGGGCTGGGCGTCTTGGGCAGTTGGTGGCGCCAGTAAGTGGTGGAGGAGCTGGGCAGTGGGTTTCTCTCTCTCTCCTTTTCTAGTTATTTCAGTTTTCTATTATTACGTAAATTTTAGGATTTATTAAAAATACTTAGGAGTCTTTAAAAATCCTGAAAATAATCGAGGCTCTATTTAGATTATTTCCAACAGCCTACACTTATTTTCAGAATTATTTGGGCATTTGGAATATTTTATAGCATTTAAATGCCCAAATGCAAATAGAGTATGATTTAATTGAGAGCCCAATATGTCTGCAAAAATATAAACCATTTTTGGTAGATGCTTTCACCTCAAACCAGAAATGTTGAACATTTTTAGAGGGCATTTTGAGTTCAATGAAAATGATTTTATTTTGACCCTAGTTGAATTCATTTGGTGCTAGGGTTTAAACAATCCCCATTTCAAGTTTCATGAAATTTAAACATGATGCAACACTCTAATGCATGCACTAGGCATTGCCAGAACTAGGGATGTGACATTCGCGCGATCGGGAGACCGAGGTAAGTGAACGGGAACTGGCCAAGTTTGCAGTTAAGCAAGTTGGCGACCCGCAGACTTTCGGCCGCGTCCATCCCTATGGACACCACTTCACTTTTGTGAAAGTTGATTTTAAGTCCCGACATGAGTTCAAAGCACAATAGTATGGCCTTGACCGATGCGATACTGTGTGTGTCGGGCTCGAAGAGGAGAAGTGTGTCATCTGCATACTGCAGGTGTGACACTCCCCCCGGAATCAGATTGTCCACCACTCCCCTGATGTGGCCGGCCAAACGAGCTCTGTCGAGCATGGCGCCCAAGGCGTCCGCCACAAAGTTAAACAACAACGGCGAGGCTGGGTCCCCTTGACGCAGCCGGCGCTTGTTGCGGAAGAAGTTCCCTACTTCTCCGTTCACTGCAATCGCTGTTTGGCCCCTCGAGACCAACTGCATCATGCGATGAACCCAAACCGATGAGAATCCTTGATCCAGTAGGACTTGTCGGAGAAACTCCCAGTTCACACGATCGTACGCCTTCTCAAAATCTAGTTTCAGGAGAATCACGGGCTATCGAGCGCGTTTTAGGGAGTGGACGATTTCTTGGAGGACCAACGGCTCCTCCAAGATGTTACGGCCACGAATAAAAGCCGATTGGTTCCTACTAATAATGCGATGAGCTATCAGAGACAAGCGAGTCGAACAAGCCTTAGCACAAATTTTAAACGGAACATTAATCAACGCTATGGGGCGGAAGAGCCTAATATGATCCGCGCTCGGAACCTTGGGGATCAGAGAGAGAACCCCAAAGTTCAGGCGAGAGATATCTACCGTACCCCGCATAAAACCATTGCAAACGTCAAAATAGGTCCTTTAAGCACTTGCCAAAACCGTTTAAACATCGCCACCGTCCACCCATCCGGCCCGGGTGCGGTATCCGATTTCATACCTGTTAGGGAACGTAGTAATTTCAAAAATTTTCCTACGCACACGCAAGATCATGGTGATGCATAGCAACGAGAGGGGAGAGTGTTGTCTCGTACCCTCGTAGACCCGAAGCGAAGCGATCTGGCGTAGAGGAAGTAGTCGTCGTTCTCCTCGCGATCCGACCGATCGGCGCCGTTACTCAGCGCCCCGAGTTCTTGACACACGTACAGCTCGATGGCGTCCCTCGTACTCCGATCCAGCCGAGTGTCGAGGAGAGTTCCGTCGAGACGACGGCGTGGTAGCGATCTTGATGTTTCACGGCGCGAGGCCGCCTAAGCTTCACGACGGTATGACCGAGGTGGAATATGGTGGAGGGGGCACCGACACGGCTAAGGAACGATCCGTAGATCAAACTTGTGTGTCTATGGGGTGCCCCTGCCCCGTATATAAAGGAGCAAGGGAGGGAGGAGGCGGCCTAGGTTTGGCGCGCCTAGGGGAGTCCTACTCCCACCGGGAGTAGGATTCCCCTTCCTAGTCAACTAGGAGTCCTTCCATGTAGGGGAGTAGGAGAGAAGGAAAGGGAAGAGAGAAGGAGAAGGAAGGAAGGGCCCCTTCCCTAGTCAATTCGGACTAGAGCAAGGGAGAAGGCGCGCCACCTTTTGGCCCTTTCTCTCCTTTTCCCGTATGGCCCAATGAGGCCCAATACGAATTCCGTAACTCTCCGGTACTCGAAAAATACCGAATGACTCGGAACCTTTCCGAACTCGAATATAGTCGTCAATATATCGATCTTTACGTCTCGACCATTTCGAGACTCCTCGTCATGTCCCCGGTCTCATCCGGGACTCCGAACTCCTTCGGTACATCAAAACTCATAAACTCATAATATAACCGCCGAAACCTTAAGCGTGCGGACCCTACGGTTCGAGAACAATGTAGACATGACCTAGAACTATTCACGGTCAATAACCAACAGCGGGACCTAGATGCCCATATTGGTTCCTACATATTCTACAAAGATCTTTATCGGTCAGACCGCATAACAACATCCGTTGTTCCCTTTGTCATCGGTATGTTACTTGCCCGAGATTCGATCGTCGGTATCAATACCTAGTTCAATCTAGATTCTTGGCAAGTCTCTTTACTCGTTCCATAATACATCATCTCACAACTAACTCATTAGTTGTAGTGCTTACAAGGCTTCAAATGATGTGCATTACCGAGAGGGCCCAGAGATACCTCTCCGTCAATCGGAGTGACAAAACCTAATCTCGAAATCGCCAACCCAACATTTGCCTTTAGAGACACCTGTAGTACTCCTTTATAATCACCCGATTACGTTGTGGCGTTTGGTAGCACCAAAGTGTTCCTCCGTAGCACGGAGTTGCATAATCTCATAGTTACGGGAACATGTATAAGTCATGGATAAAAGCGGTAGCAACATACTAAGCGATCGTGTGCTAAGCTAAGGGAATGGGTCATGTCAATCAGATCATTCTACTAATGATGTGACCTCGTTAATCAAATAACAACTCTTTGTTCATGGTCAGGAAACATAACCATCTTTGATTAACAAGCTAGTCTAGTAGAGGCATACTAGTGACATATTGTTTCGTCTATGCATTCACACATGTATCATGTTTCCGGTTAATACAATTCTAGCATGAATGATAAACATTTATCATGAAATGAGGAAATAAATAATAACTTTATTATTGCCTCTAGGGCATATTTCCTTCAATACCAAGCGTCACCTTGTCAATCTCCTACGGGAGGAAGGCCAATCCCAGGCCCTCATTTTCCTCGTCCGTGACCGGCAATGCAGGGTCCCACACATCCGCCCTAAGCCGGGCACGGGATTCCTCCCTGGAACCCATAAGTTGGATGTAGAACTTGTAAATGTGGCGGACGATATCCTATTGCCTCAAAAGGAGCCCCTGCTCAGATTGCAATCTCAGAATGGCGCACTTACGACGTCGGCCATTAGCGTAGGCGTGGAAATACTTAGTGTCTGCGTCGCCCTTGAGCGTCCATTTGATACCACCACGTCTGCGCCAGTACTCCTAAGCTCTAAGGAGGGACTCGACTTGGGCTTCAAGCGCGTAATGCTGAGCCCAGTCTTGCTCCGAGAAGGCCTGCACGTCCGCCGCATCGTCCAACTAGGCGAGCTCCGCGGTCAGACGCGATTGCAGCAGCTTATCCTCGCGCCCCTGGTTAGCTCCCTACCCTTTGAGAGCCGCACGCAAACCCACCCCTGCGGCAATCCAGAACTCCATCGGCCCGCGCGCATGCCCAACCCGGGCGACGCAATTCTCCCATTTCGAAAGGAAGATTTGCTCAAAGTCCGGAGACTCTAGCCACGCGGTTTAAAAGAAAAAACGAGGGCTGCATTTTAACCTTTCCTCCCCCGAGGAGAGAATGAGGGGGACGTGGTCCGACCCTATCCTTGTTTCGGCGTGCAGAGAGCACATGGGAAACAACGCCTCCCACTCCGAGGACATGAAAACCCTGTCCAAGACCGATCGCACCGGCGTTCCGCTGTTTGTTGGTCCAGGTGTAGCGTGCCCCCACGCGAGCCACTTCCCTAAGGGCCATGGACGCGATTGCATTGTTCAACATGGACACCCTTGTCCAGTTAATAATACCGTTGTTTTTGTCCGCGCCCGAACGTATCAAGTTGAAGTCCCCGCCCACTAGCAGAGGAAAATTACGCGTGCCCAAAGACACCACCTTCGTCTGGAGTTCTCCCAAGAACTCGAGCGAAAGCGAGTGGTCGGCCGGGCCATACACCACGATCACCTCCCACTCTTGGAGCGTTGCACGGTGGCGCACGTGGGCCGACAGGAAGAAACGGCCGGCATACCATGCCACCACCTCAAAGCAAACTAGGTTGACGCCTAGCAGCAAGCCTCCCGAGTGTCCTACCGCGGGCACCCAATGCCAAACAAAACGCTCCAACGGGTCAACGGCTAGTAGGTCCCGATGGTTGAAATCGGCCTTGATAGTCTCCTGCAAGCCAACCACGTCGATTTCTTCATTTCGAATGAACTCTTTTAACTGGGTCCGCCCCCCAGCGTGGCCGAAGCCTCAGATGTTCCAGAAAATGAAACGCATTAGATGATGCGATTGCGGGCGAATACATGGAAGGTAACCGCTTTAACGCCGCCGTGTCTTGGCAGGACGACGGTTGGAGGAGGATGGCGCAGCCCCTGCTGCTATGTCCTCCTGATCGGGCCGCGTGACAGGCACCAAAGAAGCCCCTGCTTCTTCTGCTGCTGGCGCAACGCGGGACAACGCTGCCTGAGCAAGCGCGGCCTGCGCAATTTCCTTAGCACGAATAAGAGAAAGCACTTCGTGCGCTTCCCCCTCGTCAGCCGTCGCTACTCCACTATCCGCTAAGATACCTCCCAAGCACTCATCAGAATATGCATCAAAGATCGTAAAGCGGGGCATGGGGTTACCTTCGATTTCGAGGTTCTTATGAGCCTGCAGTAGCTGGGCACGCTGGAGGGCTGGAAGGTTGCCCTTGGCACCCTTCGTTCAAGAGCTCACCCGCTCCTGCGTCGCCGGGGACGCCACCACCGCCTTGGACCGCTTGGCCGTGGGAATGGGCACCACCTTGGACCCCTCCGCGCGTAGCGCATCAGAGGCCGGAGGGGAGATGATCGACGAGGTGCCACCAGCCGGACCCCCAGGGGAGGCCAGCGCCATCACCACCGGTCGCTGCGGGGCAGGCGTGCCCGCACGGACCGAAGGAGGGCTCGTCGGCGCCATCGTGGGAGTCTTGCGGCCCGCCGTCTTCTTGTGGAGCTTCGTCCCGCCATCGCCGAGGCCGGACGCCACCTTGGGAGAGCGCGCCGTGACAAGAGGCTCGCCCACCACCGCAGCCACCGGGGAGACAAGCATCGAGCGCCCCTCTGAGTCGCAGGACGCCGAGACCCCCTTGTCGATGTCGAGGCCCAGGGTCATGTTGGAGCCATATTGGTTGAAGTCCATCTCATTGCTGCCCACCACCACTTGACGTTCCTCCTGGTCCTGCGCAGCGCCCGCCGCCGGGGGCGCAGCCTGTGCATCCTTGTCCTTGAGACCAAGCTTGTCCCAAGTCGCAGTGTCTATGGAGTCATCCCCCATACTCATGTCGTGGTCCTTGTCTTTGTCGTCCGGACCCTTGTCAACGTTGGCTGGAGGAGGTGGAGGGTGAGGGGAAGCCGCACCCTGCAAGTCGCATGCCTCGACCTCCAGACGAAAGGTGAAGCCCTTACTGTTGAACCACACTTGAACGTAACCCTTGAGCTTGGCGGATCGACACGCGAAGCGCATCCGCACTGGGCCGAGGCCCGACAGCGACGCCTGATCCACCTCCATTGGACGCTCGATCATCACCGTTGCGGCCATGAGGCGGTCCACGCGGCGGTGCTTGGGTGGCACACCGCACAACTTGACCCAAACGTCCGACATGATCTCGGCCTTGGGCTCCTCCGGGCGCGATTCCTTGATGTCCGCCATGATGTCGTGGAGGGAGAAGTAGAGCTTGCCGCTGCGGGTCGCCATCCGCAGCATGGCCTTGTCGGGGAAGACGACCGAGAACTAGTCGACGCCGATGGCCGACACCTGCCAATCCCACTCCCCTTCGAAGAGATGAGGGAGCTCTGCCTCCAAGATGGGGATCGACAGCTTGCCGGGCTCCGCCGAGATGATCGCCGCGTCCGCCACCAGCGGGACACGTACCTCCTCACCCTCCGTTTCCATGAAGGGAAGGCAGAAGAATCCCTCGCCAGGGATGGCATTGCCCATGATCTGCAGAGCTAGAGGCCTCGCGCGCGTGGGGCAGTACACCGACGCGTGCCCTTCCTCTTGGCAGACGACGCACAGGGGCTTGAAGAGGCACATATTTTGGTAGTGCCCCATCCTGCCACACTTGAAGCACTCTGGCCCGTCTGCCTCCTCCACGCGGATCGGAGCATCAACCGAACCCTTCAAAGCCGAGGGCCCGGCCGCCAGCAGCAGCGGCGCCGAGCCGCCCCCCTTGTGCTTCGGCTTCTTGGCCAGCGGGTCCCCACTCCGCTCACCGCCCGGAGGGAGCAGAGACTCCTTCCTCTTGAGCTCTTTCTTCTGTTCCAGCCCGCGACGCCGGTATTCCTCCTCCTTCTTCTTCTTGCGCTCGCGCTCCTCCAGCTGCTTCCGTTCTTGCTCCGCAAGCCACCATGGAGGCGGCGGCCCCCAGCCCCCATCCTCCGCGGGCTTCGCCGGCGCCTTGGAGAGCGCCTTGGCCCGCAGATCTTTCTCGCGCTGGCGGTCCACCGCCGGTATCGGAGGAGACATGGGAGGCTTGTCACCACGGCGGGAGCCCATTCTCACCACAGTGGCGAACTTGCAGGAGAGGGAAGGGGGAGAGGTAGAGCGGTGAAGACGACGGGCAAGGTGCCCGAAGCGCCGCACCTGAGAAGGGGATGCGGGAAACCCTAGCGACAGATCTAGGGTTCCTTTTGGCACCCATAGCCACCTATAAATAGGAGCTGGCGGCCGCGTCTTCTCCTCTACGCTGGGCCCGGGCCGAAGCGCAGGCACACAGCCGGCCACCGGGCCAGGCTGAGCAGGCCCAAACACAGAGGGGCGCCCCTGCACCCCCATTGGCATGGGAATGAGCTGGCTCGTCGCTGGGCCCCCATCCCACCCCTGGCAGGCTGGGCCAATCAACCTGGCCCAACACAGCAACAGGCCCGTCCGTCGGCTCCCCGGAAACCCTAGCCAGGTTCCGCAAGTCCCCGTCCCGGCCGACCCCGCCGCCGCCATCGCCGACCCCTGTCAGCTCCGGCGAGCACACTGGGACCGGAGGGAGCTCCGCCAACACCAGATCGCGGCGACCCACATCCAGCATGGCGCACAAGCGGCCCTCAGGACCCGCATCCACCCCCTTCGGCGGACGCCAAATCCGTGGCGCCAGGCGGCGGCCGCCATGCCCACCTGGAGCAAAAGCACGCCGCCGGCCAGCCACGAAGGAGCCCCCAAGCTCCTCCGCACGGGCGACAAATTCACCCACCAAGCACCCAGCACTGGGCCTCGGCGAACCACCACTACCACCATCACTTACCTGACTGCTAACCTCGTCGTCGTCGGCGTCAGAGTCAACCCCCTCCAGCGGCCAGAACCTGCTGCCGGAGAAGGATGGGGCGAGGGGCCGCCCCTCGGATGGCGCTCCCCACCGCGTGTGCCCCGCTGCAGGCCGCACCGCCGTCCAGCCGTCCGCCTCCGCCGCGGCGCCCGCAGAATCGCCCCCGAGACGCCAGACCGAAACGCCATCTGCCACTCGACCTAACAACCACTATGGTGCAAACTGATTCATATTTTTTTGTGTTTGCACCGTCCAATATTAACCATTTAATTTTGCTTGCCCAATATTAATTGATCAAGACTTACCTTTTCCTGGTGCTTATTGGTAACTATGTTATTCAGACTTTGCGTGCAATCAAAGTATTCAGACTTTGGATGAGATTGTATCTCTCCTTATAGACGATGTAACCATTATTTGAACTTAATAAATTTTGTTCAAAAAAAGTTTTTTGATGGGCATATGATTGCTCATTTCCCAAATAATTTGTACGGTTGGAATATCTCCATGTTTGTCTTCAGACTATGATACCCTGCATTGGTGGTGTTGATATATTGTACCCATACCATTCTAAACCACATTCATAATTCTATTATTGTTTGCCTACTGAACACTTCAATACAGTTCTACGATATGCAGTAAACACCTTTTGTCACTCTTCAGTACTTTTTGTTGTGTGCCTCTTTTCTTCCCTTTATGCGTTAACTGATTTATGATAATTTATGATAGACAATATCTTTCTTTACATGACTACTTGGCCATGTTCATTTGGATTAATTGATTAGTTTTTCAAGATGCACTTTTATTTGAGGCTTGAAGAAAGTACATAAATTATCTATCATATTCACAAGATCAAATTGTTTTTGTATCTTTCTATCGACTTCTGTAAACTCTATTATATGAAATGTCTTATTAGTCGGGTATCATCGAATTAAGATTTCAAAGTTTCGACGAATATATTGATAGATAAAATGAATTCAATGCAAACTATTGTTAAAAACATGTGTGCACCTGTCGGTGTCAAAACCAGCGGATCTCGGGTAGGGGGTCCCGAACTGTGCGTCTAGGCGGATGGTAACAGGAGGCAAGGGACACGATGTTTTACCCAGGTTCGGGCCCTCTTAATGGAGGTAAAACCCTACGTCCTGCTTGATTAATATTGATGATGTGTATTACAAGAGTGGATCTACCACGAGATCAAGGAGGCTAAACCCTAGAAGCTAGCCTATGGTATGATTGTTGTAATGGAGGTTATGTCCTACGGACTAAAGCCCTCCGGTTTATATAGACATCGGAGAGGGATAGGGTTACACAGAGTCGGTTACAATGGTAGGAGATCTACATATCCGTATTGCCAAGCTTGCCTTCCACGCCAAGGAAAGTCCCATCCGGACACGGGATAGAGTCTTCAATCTTGTATCTTCGTAGTCTTGGAGTCCGTGGGCGATGATAGTTCGGCTGTCCGGACACCCCTAGTCGAGACTCCTCGGTAGCCCTGAACACTCGGCTTCAATGACGAGCGAGTCCGCGCGCATAATGTTTGGCATTGCAAGGCGTGTTCCTCCTTTGAATAATCCAGAGAAGATTGTGAACACCCGGATAGTGTCCGGCTCTGCAAAATAAATTCGACGTTCCACCGTAGAGAGAATAATATATACACAAGTTCAATCTGCTGACGTATTTTGTGGCATGACGTCACACCACTACCAAGCCTTTACTTGAATCGTTTTTATTATACCACCTCGGTAGCGTTTAGCGGCGGTTTCCTTGCACGTCTTGTCGAAGTAGAGATCGTGTTCCCCTTATTCCGGGTTTCTCATCAATACGGATGTGGGTAACCTAACCGCGCCATTGATGGTGGCGCTTGGGAGATAAGCGAGTTTTACCGGGCTAGTGGGGACGCATAGTCTTCGTCGCCTATATATAAGGGATAAGGATTCACCTTTTCACCTCGCCTTCTTCCTCCTTTGCTTATCCATCTTGGCAAGACGAGCTCCAGCGCCCAAGTTCGCGCATCTCGCCTCGACCTTCTCCGACCATGTCGGGAGCGGGAGGTAAATGGTTGGCCTCCACCTTTAAGGAGGAGCACATCACCAAGCTGCTTGCGCCGGATACCTTTCGGCGACATCACAGATCGGCTGCCCGACGAGGGCAGCTCATCCCACCCCGGCCCCATGAGAGGGTCGTTTTCCTTCCCCACTTCCTCCGCGGAGTGGGCTTTCCACTTCACCCCTTTGTCCGGGGGCTCATGTTCTACTACGGCCTGGATTTCCATGATCTGGCACCGAACTTCATCCTCAACATCTCGGCATTTATCGTCGTGTGCGAGGCCTTCCTCTACATCCAGCCCCACTTCGGCTTGTGGCTCAAGACCTTCAATGTCAAGCCGAAGGTTGTGAAGGGCACACAAGCGGAGTGCGGAGGCTCCATGTTGGGCAAGATGCCCAACGTCCTTTTGTTCAAAGGGGCCTTCGTTGAATCCGTCAAGGGGTGGCAGTCGGGGTGGTTCTACATCACCGAGCCGCGTGACCCTACGTGGGCGGCGGCCCCCGAGTTCAGATCTGGTATCCCTACGCAGCTCACCTCCTGGAAAGAGAAGGGCTTGCTATGGGGTAATTCAAAGGAGCTAACGGGACTCCAAGCCTGTATCCAGAAGCTGGTGAACAAGAAGCTCAGGCTGGTTAACATGGTCCAAGTCATGCTCGTCCGCCGGATTCTCCCATGCCAAGAAGGGACATTCAATCTGTGGGAGTTCAATCCGGAACAGCACCAGGCGCTGAGCGGGCTCTTCTACATAACGTCTGAAAGGCGCTGGAGGTGCTGTTTAAGGCGCCGGCCCCGCATCCGCGACGGAAGATCGCGGATTCCACTCGCAGTGTCCAGCTGACGAAGTAAGTGATTCTACCCCTTTACGGGACACTTGTTGTTAATAGTTCGACCCTAAGCGGGTTTCGATCTCCCTTTTCCTTTGACAGGAGTGGATGAAGAAGGCCGAGCAGCTCATCTGCCCGGCTCCCATGCCAGAAGACCCAGTGGACGCCCGCCTAGTGGGGTTGCTGGTCCCGGCACCGCACGTGGTGCCGGAGAAGAAGGCCAAGAAGGTGGCCTTCGAGTGCCCGTTTTCAGGTGTCCGACGACTCTGAGGCGGATTCCTCCCTCGAAGATGAGGAGGAGGAAGAAGACTCTCTCCCAGAGGAGGGAGAGAGAAAGAGGAAGGCCTCCCCAACAGGGGAGGCCAATGGAATCAGAGGGAAGAACTATTCCCCCGGACAGCTCCGCCAACACCAACGTTGGCGAAGAAGAGTGGCCCTCAAGGGCCAGGCCTCCGGCGAGATCGTAAGTATCCGGATCCCTGAATCTGCAATTTCTTTTGTGTCACATAGTGTCCTTCTAATGCCGCATACTGCCTGCAGTCCGGCCGATGACGACCTCCCCGCTTCATCGAGCGGGTCGTTGGCTCCGTCGGATGTGGATTCCATCCCGACTGCCTCCACCCTTCGCGCCGACGAGGACGCCGAGGTGGGATCCTGGAAAGGGACCCATCAGGAGGAGGCTCTGGAGGCGCTGCAAGGCAGCCTCCCGGACTTTGCGCCGAACTCCATACCGGAACCCGCAGTGGTTCCAGAGTCCGGCAGGCGGCCCCTTTGCAAGAAGGGCAAGACCGTGACACCGGCGGCCCCCGTCCAACCGGAGGCGCCGGACAACTTGTTGGAGGCGCTCAAAGGCGCTTCCATCGAGGAAGAACACCGCACTATCATGAGTGCGGTGATTCAGAAGGTTCAGCTCGCCAAGAGCGGGCTGGCCGAAGCCTGCAGCAGCCTTCTAACAGGATTTGAGGTAAGAAGTTAAAATTATGTAATGTAATACCGCATAGACAGTAGCCCCTGATGCTCGGTTCGGCGTTCGGAAAGAAAAGCGGATGAGGATCTAAAAGATATCTGTGAGGTTGCTAAAAATATGTCAATATGGGTTTGCAGGCTGCTCTTGCCGCGACTCTGCCACACCGACTACGGAGGTTGGTGCATTGAAGCAGGATCTCGGCGGTCGAGCAAGAGCTCGGCCGTGCCAAGAAGCAGCTCGAGGACAAAGAAGGTGAGTAATAACACTTTAAAGATTTACCTTACAGAAAAGGATTTAGGTTGCAATAAAAATGACAAGGATAACGTGGGTACTGCAGGGGCCACTAACGAGGTGGCAACCACGAAGGAGGCTGTGTCATGACGAGCATAATCTGACATGAACGGCCAGAGCGAGAGAAGCAGGAGGGGCCAGTGGCGGAAGTGCGGCAAGAGCTCCAGGCTCTCATGGAGAAGCATGAGAGTTTGGAGCGCGACACAAAGACTCAAGAGTCCGAGCTCGCCTCGGCTCTCGAAAGTGCCAAGTCCGCCAAGGCCGAGGCCCGTAAGGCCCTTCAGGAGGTTGGAGATGTGAAGAAGATACTGGCGGGTAAGGCATTTTTCATGCAAAGCAAGCATGTTAATGTAAACTACCTGACACTTACCCGAATTCGGAGCTCTCCAGGGGCGTTTGCTGATCTGCCGGGCAGTGTATCCGATGCCGCCGCATTCTACCGTGGCCAGGAGGGGAGCTCAATGGAGAAGGTCTTCTGGTCTCAGTACGCTGAGGCCGGCCATCCGGTGCCCCCTAGCGACCAGCTGAAGCAGCTGGTCGAGCTCCACAAGGCGGCTGAGGAGGCCATGAAGGGCCTCATAGTCCGGCTGTGGCCTGGACAGGCCATGCCTGGGAGCTACTTCGGCCTCGTCGGCGGCCGGTAGATCGTGCCCTGGGTGGAGGTCGTCAGCGCTCCGCTTGTATTGAAGGTGCTCGTCGGGCCCTTGCCAGCGCAAAGGTGCTGCTAGGGCAGGCTGGATGTGGAGAGGCTTCTTCTTGACCCGCCGCCCGGTGGTAAGAGTATCGTCGCCGAGATGTACTATAAGACTGTCTGAAGGGTGCCCGCAATATTGCGGATGAGTGCCCTAGAGATGTAATTATTGAGTAAACTTCGCTATGTATTATCACATGCGCTGAAAACTTCGTTCGAGATCGCTTAAGCAATGCTTGTTTAATTTAAAATATTACCTTCATGCGGCCGTTTATAAAATCGAGAGATGGCAAGTCGTTGGCTTCAGCCCCGAGCTGCAAGTCTTTGGGGTGTTCGGGATAAACTTGAGCACTCTTGTTCCCATTTTTGGGTCCATCTAGGGAGGCGCTCAACACGACGAACAAGGCAACCGGACTTATAATGCTTGAACACTCTCACTTAGCCATAGAATTCTATAATTTTAAATTTCGGCGAAGCCCCTAGTATTCGGAAGACCGAATTCGGGGCGCTATCCACGCCTTCGTCGGACATTATCCGGTACTTCGCTCGAAGCGGCATGAGTCTTTAGGGACCCGAAAAGACCTCTCGAATAGCGACCAGTCTCTCGCCTTATCATGCCAGTCAGTTTTAGCTTTCTCCACTAAGGCGCTCGCCCAGCTCAACCGGGGCGCAATAGCAGTGGTTCTCCCAGTGCCACCTTAGCCGACGGAACAGAACGTAAGGCACCAAAACGTGGGAGCCGGGCAAACCGAACTATTGACCCAAGACATGATTGAGCCGATTCATATAATGCTATAAGTTCGGGTGCCGCACTTGTGAAAGTGTTCGGACTTATCACACCATAATCGGAAACATAAGCCCTTGGTGTATTCTCGCGCACCAAAATATCTGGTGCAAGATGTCATTAATGAACATATGTGTAAAGTAATGCAATAGCGGGCGAAAATGCTGCATTCTTTATTCAAGGAATTACGCTATGAGTGCGGAAGGATACAAATAGTCACGGTAAGCAAGGGATTGGACTAAATAAACATGTCCCCCTCCGGGGTGGGCTGCGATGGTGTATATAATCGAATTTAATACTCGTAATGGAGACCACCTGAGTGTTCATCGCAACCTTCTTTCTTCCCCGGCTGTTGCATCGTGAATTCGGCGGGTTCATCGCCGGACAGGGCCTTTGGTTAACGGAGTCCTGTGTATACAAAGAAGGAAAGTAATAATAAAAAAGAGTGACACAATTGTGAGCCCCTGGTGTGGTCGAGCCGCACTCTGGGTCTGTTGTGGTCGTGCCCGTCCCCTACGCCCATGGTATCTCCAAAGCGTAATGATGTACGCGGAGGTTGGTCTTACAATCATGCGAGGGCTGGGGTCGGGCCGCATTGCTCTGGCGATGCTCGGATCGTGCTGTGTTCTTGGTTGATGTTGCTCGGTAGCGTTTGGCGTATCCGGCCGTTTAACGGCGGACTCGAAATTGCCTTAAAAGGCCGCTCTGTACGCCGCGAGAGCGCAGTATGTTCCTCCGTTCGAGAGGGCGTTCCATATTTCCGTTGACCGTGATGACTCCACGAGGGCTGGCATCTTGAGCTTGAGGTATGCATAATGTGGCACGCGTTGAACTTTGCAAGCGCGTTCGTCCGAAAGCAGAGCGTGATAGCCGCTGCGAGCGGGACTATGTCGAAGATTAACTCCTCGCTCGGAAATTATCCGGGATCCGAAGACCAATTCGGTGTGGTGAGCACATGCAGTTGGCTTCAACACCTGGTATGGCGCCTTTAAAGGTCGTCTTTGTAGGCTTAATCCTTGAGGGTCTATGCCCATCTTGCGCCTTTGTATCTGATAAAGCAGGTTCAGCTCTCGCCACCGCCCATCGGGACTCGTGAGGTGAAATCCATCGACGATTGGGTCTAAAACCAATGCGGCGAATCCGCCATGGCGGATGCTGGTCGGATGGTCTCTTCGATCGAAAGTGATCGGACAAGAGGACCATGGATTGAACTTCGGGGCGACTGGCTCCATCGCGTATACGTCCCTTAGTGCACGCTTCCATTCCCTCTTGGGTATATGGGTTGCGTATATCATGTTGACCGTCCGCACTTGTGGGGGGAAACCCTTCTGTCCTCTACTGTTCGGCGGCCGGGTCTCTTCCTCGTCGTCGCTATGCAGCCCCTTGTCATTGTTTTCGGTAATTAACTTGCCTGCCTGCTTGAACACCCAACAGTCTCTGTTGGTGTGATTAGCTGGCTTTTCGGGGTGCCATGTATCTGGCATAAGCGGTCAAGTATTCGGTCCAAATTGGACGGACCCGGAGTGGTTCTTTTGAATGGCTTCTTCCGCTGACCGGGTTTGGAGCCTCGGAATCCGGCGTTGACTGCCGTATCCTCCTTGTCGTCGCCGTTAATGCGGCATTTATTTTTGCTTCGACGCGACCTGCCATTGTGGTCCTTAGTATCCGGACTGCCAGAATTTTTACTTTGTCAAGAACCGTGTCCAGAACTGTCTGGCCGATTCGTCTGGCTGCTGAATTATGTGGCTTAGGTCATCGGCGTCTGGTGGTCGCACATATGTGCCCTGGAAGTTGTCGAGGAATGCGGCTTCCAGGTCTTCCCAACACCAATTGACTCTGCGGGCAAGCTGTTAAGCCAATGCCGAGCTAGTCCTTTAAGCTTGAGTGGGAGGTATTCGATGGCGTGGAGATCGTCGCCGCGGGCCATATGGATGTGAAGGAGATAATCTTTGATCCAAACCGCGGTGTCTGTTGTGCCATCGTAGGATTCAATGTTTACGGGTTTAAACCCTTCAGGGATTTGATGATCCATTACTTCATCAGTGAAGCATGGCGGGTGTGCGGCGCCTCTATATTGAGCAATATCACGACGTAGCTCGAGTGAGCGTTGTCTGCTGTGTTCGGCCCGGCCGGTGTTGTTGTATCCGGCGCGACGGTATTCGTCGTGGGTCGTGGGGTGCCCACGTGATCCGTAGATGGATCTGGATTGCCTTGCTTTGTCCTCCAATATATCTCGCAAGTCCGGCGCATTCCCTCTTGGCTTCGTGCTTTTGGAGCGGTGCCGGGGTACGGTCTTGGTGGAGGGTCTGGATGCCTCTCTGTCTCGACCACGGGTGGTCGGTCGGCCGTATTGTGCTTCTTCCTCTAATCGGGGGAGCAACTTGCGTTTTGGGTAGCTCTTGGAGGGACGTTCGAGTTCGTACTCTTCGGCCACGAGGACCTCGGTCCATCGATCGGCCAGCAGGTCTTGATCAGCCTGAAGCTGCTGCTGCTTTTTCTTTAGGCTATTTGCCGTGGCCATTGACCTGCGTTTGAAACGCTCTTGTTCGACGGGATCCTCGGGCACGACGAATTAAATCGTCGCCGAGGCTTGCCGTCTCGGAGGGAGGCATGTAATTATCATCCTCGACCTCTTAAATCGCGCTCACTCGCGAGGGCTTGCTTCGCATCCTCCTGCGCTGAATCTTCTTGGAGGAATTGTCTTCGCACCTTTATGCAGGGGTGTTATTATCTCTGTGCGGAATCTCCATTCTTCTTTGTGGCGGGATTTAAGCGGCGCCACGACGCCGGGCGCTTGGGCTGTTTCTTTAAGGAATCTGCCTCCGCTGCTTCTTCGCCGTCCCCATCTTTTGGGGTGTCCACCATGTATATGTCATATGACGAGGTGGTCTTCTAGTGCCCTGTAGGCGCTGGTTCCTGTTCGTCTCCGGCATCGTCGTCCATACCGTCGATGTCTTCGGAGTCGTACTCTAGCATGTCGGTTAGATCGTCGACAGTGGCTACAAAGTGGGAGGTGGGTGGGCTTTGAATTTCTTCGTCGTCCGTATCCCAACCATCCTGGCCATAATCTGGCCAGGGCTCTGTGGATAGCGAGAGATGTTTTAGCGAATTTAGGATGTCGCCAAAGGCGAGTCTTGAAAAGATGTCCGCCGCGGTGAACTCCATGATCGGCGTGTCGGATTCGATTGGCGGGCGCGAGGAGGTTGGAGTCCGCAGGGAGTCCGCACCTCGAGTCACGAGCTTTGTAGGGACAAGGTCGAGTTCGGCTCCATCGCCGCGAAGTTGCAGCCCCGAGGCGGTGTCCAGCCACCGTGGTCGATCTGGCGATCGGCTCCGGACTAAGGGCCGGCGGATTCGTATCTGACCACCAAGGCACTTGTCCGCGGCGAGCTAAATCATGCCCATCGTGATAGCCAGGCACGCCGGCCAGGGCTCGAGTCCGTCGAAGATCAAGTCCCCGGATGTCGGCCGTGAAGTTTAGGCTTCGAACTGACTGATGGCGGGGCGTAGCTTCGATCTGCTCGGATGGCCAAGTGAGTTGGCCCGCGGTCGAAACCGCCCGAATCTGAAGATCTGTCCGGGAGAAAAGTCTCACCTGGATGGCGTTGTTGATTGAAGAAGCCATCGAGCCTATCGGTGGCGACAGGAGGAACTCTCAATGAAAGCACCAATGTCGGTGTCAAAACCGGCGGATCTCGGTAGGGGTCCCGAATCTGTGCGTCTAGGCGGATGGTAACAGGAGGCAAGGGACACGATGTTTTACCCAGGTTCGGGCCCTCTTGATGGAGGTAAAACCCTACGTCCTGCTTGATTAATATTGATGATGTGTATTACAAGAGTGGATCTACCACGAGATCAAGGAGGCTAAACCCTAGAAGCTAGCCTATGGTATGATTGTTGTAATGGAGGTTATGTCCTACGGACTAAAGCCCTCCGGTTTATATAGACACCGAGAGGGTTAGTGTTACACAGAGTCGGTTACAATGGTAGGAGATCTACATATCCGTATTGCCAAGCTTGCCTTCCACGCCAAGGAAAGTCCTATCCGGACACGGGACGGAGTCTTCAATCTTGTATCTTCGTAGTCTTGGAGTCCGGCAGACGATGATAGTCCGGCTGTCCGGACACCCCCTAGTCCAGGACTCCCTCAGCACCCTTTATATATGCGTTAGTGAAGACGCTAAATAATAGAATAAATTTCTATGACATATGTGTAAAGTGACATAACCTTTTGAGGTTTTTGGGTGTATGACCAATCGATAAATATTGCTCCTTTTCAAAGTACTATTAAATTTTCATTTTGCGGTCACAATACTCTTTTTTTTTTGAGGTAATATCACCGGAAGTCATACAACTTGCATCGCATGTTCAGTTTAGTGCTAAAACTTTGAAAATACAGTTTTGTGGCCACTTAACTTGAGTCATGTGTGCAGATACGGTCATGTTACACGTATGTAGGCGTATCCATGTGCATGACCCCACCTGTTAGTGAGCGGAGGGGCTGGGTGCGCTGTATTTTTACATAAAACACTCATAAATTGTTTATTTGCGGAAAAAGTCCAGCACAAAAAAATGCTCAGAAAACACAACCATAGCACTGCAGATATATTCGAAAATTACCGTCAGGACTCTACACTGCGACCAACTTCTTTTAAACTACTGTCCTACCAACACGCTAATCAAGTCCTGATGCCTAATACGAATAACAAACTTATGTGGACTCACGTGGAGTTTGAATGGGATGCCAATACTGCAGCCTATTTTGCCCGTGCAATTTTTTAAGTCATTTGTAAAACATAAGGAATATATTTATGTGTGTTAAAACTATTATGCATACAACCAATGATTATAGTAAATAAAAAAAAATTAAATATAAATTTGTGTTTCATATACTAGTAGTATAAAATACTCCCTTCGTTCCTAAATATTTATCTTTCTACAGATTGCAACAAGTGACTACATACGGAGCAAAATGAGTGAATCTAGACTCTAAAATGTGTCTATATACATCCATATATGATAGTCCATTTGAAATCTTTAAAAAGACAAATATCTAGGAACGGAGGGAGTATTTAGTAAAAACTTAAGCAATAAAACCATTTAAAATATTTGTAAAACTTAAGTAATAAAATTTGTTAAAATATTTTTTGCTAAATATGTAATATATAAAGAATTGTAATTAATTTTTTTATTTACTAATTATCATCTAAATGTTTAATAATTTTAACACACAAAAATTTGAACATAATTATTATGTACGGTTTACTAAATATTTTATATATAGCACACATGTTTATATTTGAGTGTTTTATTTACTAATCATTGTCTGCACAAATATTTGAACATAATTTATTACTTGTTTTGAGAAACCCGTAACTTATTACTTAGTTCTGCAACTGAATTAAAAAATGGCCGTGGTATTCGCAGCCCATTTAAGGTCCACATGCATCCTTGTTTAATACATATAAAAACTCCTTATCCAGATTGGACATGCGAACGTAAGGAGATATAGTGGCTTTACCATCGCTTGTTTAACGGTTGTTTGTGGGTTCGAGTGTGGTGCTATAATTTTCGCAATGACGTGCAGTACTGTGGTCATGTTTTTCTATAAATGAGAAATTGTGAGGTTTTTTGTGCAAATATGCATCATAGTGGTTGATTTTTCTGCAAATAAAAGACATGAGGGTGTTTTGCATAAAAATACGTTGTACCCAGCTCCATCACTCAATGGCTAGTGAGGCTGCATGTGCGTATTGTGACCGTATCTACACAGTTAAGTCAAGTTAGGAGACCACAAATCCGTATTTTCAAAGTTCTAGCACCAAACTGAACATGCAACGCAAGTTCTGTGACTCCCGGTGATATTACCTCTTTTTTTTTCTTACTTTGCTAATCTGGATTGTTAGTTTCTGGAACAGCAACCATTCTTATTTACAATTTCCGTCACAACGCGCGAGGTATCATCTAGTATTTATAGCAGCTCCAATCCTTGCCATCACGAACTAATCTTTGCAAACCTTGCAAACTAGACCGCACATTTTTGCTCAACAAATCTCCATCAATATGAGTAAACTATTCTACATGTAATTTGATTTTGGCAGTTTATGGAAGGATAGTGGGATTAAAGAACACCCACGCAGATCATGCAGGGTTGAGCTACGTAACCAGGAACCACTAAACAAAAGTGTTCAACTGCTTATCAAAAACAGTATCGTAATACAAAGTATTTGCCACTAGGTACTAGGACTCTAGGATTCTAGAACGTGGATAACAACAACTTGGTTAATCATTTAGCTGACCTTGGGTCACTGTGGCCATTTGCTTACCTAAGCTAAGCATGTTAGAAATGGAGAAGGCCGTCGTGCCTCAGTGCCAAACCATGTGGTTGAACCCTAGCCAAAAACACCAAGTTTTGTTTAAGTGGCACCACAATGCGATGACATGCCCAATAGAGCACCCGATAAGCTGCATAGTTTAGCTGGTTAGTTTGTTTCGAGTGCTCAAGATTCATTTTCTGCGAGCATGAGTTATGGCGTATGGCCCCATAACTCATGCTCGCAGAAACATAGGGTTATTATCCTCACCGCGAGAGGCCCGAACTCATAAAAAAGACCCACGTCACCCGTTTACATCTCGATCGACCACCTTTTCCTATGACTCTTCTACTATCGGAATCGTTCGCACGACATCGAATGGGAGGGCAGCCGTAGCGTCACCGGGATCCACCCTTCCTTCCCTCGCCGCCGCCCGGAAAAGCCCGGATAACTTCGGCGACGGCGGGGCCTCATCTCCCCTCGGCTGGTGGTGTCTGGTGCGGGCAGGCGGTCTTTGGCTGGTGGCGGTGCCCTAGTGGCGGGGCGCGGTGGGGCGGGCTTGCGTGTACCTCGCGCCGGCATTGTTCCTGGAGGTGGCGTGGTGGGCCGTGTGGGGGCACCCGTGGCTACCTTGGTGTCTCAATCTGGCTGTGCCAGATCTGGCTGCTGATCCCTCGGTGGTGCGGGCCCTCCTCCACGGCCGGATTCAAGCTGGAGCTCCCCTCCGGTGGCAGCTAGCTCTAGATGGGCTCTCTTTTGCCTTGGTTTGGCGTGGTGGTGGGTGCTTATGGTGGGCGCACATGTGGTCGCGTGGGCGCAGCATGGTGGTAGACGTCCAGCGGCGGTAGCAACCTCCCTTCTCCTGGGTGTGGGACGGTGAAGCAAAGTTTCACTCATCGAGATGGCTTTGTCCTAGGGTTTGTGATCGGGTGGACTAGATTTGGGCCCGAGGCATATCGGAGCTGGTGCTCTGGGTAGGTGAGGTGGAGCTTGATTCGGGTGGTGGTCGTGTTACTACGGTGTTAGTGCGCGGATCGACGCCGGTGACCATGGACATGGCGTCGTGTGGGCTCGCCTGGCCAAGGGCTTGGGTCTGGCTTGCCGATAGCAGCCAACAGTCTGAGAGTCGTGTCCCCCCTAGTCCACTAGGTATTGGCCGGGGACGCAGGTCTGGGTGCCTCCTACGATGGAGACGCTTACCCAGACTCGGGGACTGATGCCGGGCTAGGAGTAGATGGAGTCCCGTCACTCTTCCTACCGTGGTTGAGTGCGTGGTGATGTGGACAGCACACGGTATCTCACGACAGGGACGCCGGGCCGATGGCCCTGAAGGGCGGTCTGCATGGTTGCTCTTCGGCAGGCATCATTACGGTGGTTTCGGCTCCCCTCCTAGGTTGTGTGGGCAACGAGAGGGGTGCGATCGGTAGCTCAAATGTGTCCTCTCTGTCAATGGGGTGGCATCCTACTCCTGATCTGGGGTTCCGACATCATCACGCTCCTCCTCGTGGTTTTGTGCTGGAACAGGTGAGTTTTCGAGCGAAAGCTCCGTGCCTTGGTGCCAACAATGGTGACACCCGAGGGTGCCACACTCTTGTTGAAGACACCGTTGTGGTTCTTATCGCCGTCTTCCGGGCTCCAGATAAAGACATGTGTCCGATGTGGACTTGGCAGTGGTGATCCTCTGCGCCATTCTCCTTCTTGGGGGCGTTGTCGTGGAGCTTAGGTGTGCTAGGTCATAGCACGAGGGTGTTTAGTTCTTCTGGTGCCTCATTGCCGGTACCGTAGTCGCTGCGTTCTGTGTGTGTTGGATATCTCAGGATCGGCTTTGTAAGAGGGCTACCTCACCATCTTGTATCGTTCAGCCGTGTACTTCTTCGATTATTGCTTTATATATAAAGCAGGGCGAAAGCCTGTGTCAAGAATATAAGGCCATTTTTTTGCGGCCCTCCCCTGGAAGTCAGGCTTGTTGTTCGACGACATACAAAAAATGCAACATAGTAGTAAAACGAAGATAATAATATCCCATAGTCATTAGGGCATCTCCAGTGCTGACCTCCAAACCGGACACCGCATCCGTCCGCGGACAAGGGGGACCACTCCGCGGACGTGGATGCGCTAGGTGGCTGCTATTTGTGATAGGCGTTCGGATTTCCCCGAAGAGTAACGGTGACGTAGTATAGTAGCAGATATTATTTTTGTCAGTTAAGAACCAAGGTTTATCGAACCAGTAGGAGGCACAGACAAACAAATGTAAACAGTACTTGCACACACAAGCAAAAAATATTCGCACCCAACACTGGCAAAAGAGTTGTCAATCCTCTTGTACTTGTTAATTATAAGAATTATTTTTGATAGTGTTAAATGGATAAATATAACAAGAAAATAAAATAAAATAAATTGCAACAAGTATTCTGATATTGTTAGATCACCCGTCGCCTCGTCTGGCATCGACGTAAACTAGAAGTGTATACACGCCTTACCGCGCCGGCCTTTGTTGGCCTCGTAATAATCTAAGATTTCCAAAGGCCAACATACATCAAATCAATTTCTTATCTAGGAGAAACTAACATCCTGACATCTATACATATAGAGAACATTGATACACAACCATGCTGACACAAAGATATACAGAAAGGATATGTGAATATTCATAAAATTAGAAATAGAATAATATTTGTGGTAAAATCCATTAATTTTGTACACTAAAGATCCCTAAAATCATATTTTTCTAAACCGTATGCACCAGATCGGGTTCAACAAAAAAGGACCATCAATACATTGCCTAGGTCGTTTGTCGCGTCCAGCCATGCGAATCGCCATCCACCTCCCTAGCTCCCTCCTTGTCGCTTTGACATCATCACCTTAGATATGTAGCAGCTGCGCAGGGAGGTTGCCGGTAGGCTCGATTTGGGAGAGGACTGGGTGGATAGATTTTTGGATCGGGGGGATCCCGATGGGAGGAGGCGGTGGCGGTGCTCGGCGGCGGGTAGTTGGCCGGCGGCGCGCGGTGAGGCGGGGCGGAGCGGGAGGTGGAGATGTTATCGAGGAGGCATCGTCGTTTGGTGACTGGGCTATTTTTTTTTCTATCGCACGTACCGGTTGGGGCTGACTTATCACGAGGACTGCGGGTTGAATACCTAAAATGAGTACTTTTTTGCTAATATGCCGCGACGGTGAGCGGGCAGAAACAACAACCGCTTTATTATTATTAGGGAAAGATTTCCCTATAAGCGCCTGGGTAGGCGTCCAACATTGGACATGCTCTATTAGAATACTTGTATCCTAAACCTCTAATATGTGTCTACTAATGGAGTACTTGTATCTCTTGTATTAGTAAGGTAAGAGTCGTTTTCTAACAGAATACTTGTATCATAGGTCTGTTTTAGGGGAAAACTACTTGCCGCACTTTATTAAACTTAAATCAGAGTTACATTAGAAAAAGATATACAGAAAAGATATGTGAATATTGATACACAACCATGTTGAAACAAAGATGTACAGAAAGGATATGTAAATATTCATAAAATTAGAAAAAAGAATAATATTTGTGGTAAAATCCATTAATTTTGTACACTGAAGATCCCTAAAATCATACTCCCTCCGTTCCGTTACATAAGGTGTATTATTTTGGGCACGGTGACCAAGGAGCACAATTATAGAGGTGTTAGGACAAAAGTACCATTGGAAAATTTGTTAGTTAGTAGCAAGTAAATCAGTGAGTCGAGGAAAATAAGAGATACATGCAATCGAGAGGAGATAGTTTCCTTCTTCTGATACACGGAGAGATACAGGAAATCAGGAGAGAGATACTTTCCTCTTTATAGAGGGATAAAAAAGGAATTATGAGGATTTAGAAGAAATGCACCTTACATTGTGGAATTTTATCAAAAAACAAATACACCTTATATAAAAGAACGGAGGAAGTATTTTTCTAAACCCTATACACCAGATTGGGTTCAACAAAAAAGGACCATCAATGCATTGCCTACGTCGTTTGTCGCGTCCAGCCATGCCAATCGCCATCCACCTCCCTAGCTCCCTCCTTGTCGCTTTGACATCATGACCTTCGATATGTAGCAGCTGCGCAGGGAAGTTGCCGGTAGGCTCGATTTGGAAATCGAGGAGAGGACTGGGTGGATGGATTTTTGGATCAGGGGGATCCCGATGGGAGGAGGCGGTGGCGGTGCTCGGCGGCGGGGGGTTGGCCGTGAAGGAAATATGCCCTAGAGGCAATAATAAAGTTATTATTTATTTCCTCATATCAAGATAAATGTTTATTATTCATGCTAGAATTGTATTAACCGGAAACATGATACATGTGTGAATACATAGACAAACATATAGTCACTAGTATGCCTCTACTTGACTAGCTCATTAATCAAAGATGGTTATGTTTCCTGACCATAGACATGTGTTGTCATTTGATTAATGGGATCACATCATTAGGAGAATGATGTGATTGACATGACCCATCCCGTTAGCTTAGCACTTGATCGTTTAGTATTCTGCTATTGTTTTCTTCATGACTTATACATGTTCCTGTAACTATGAGAATTATGCAACTCCCGTTTACCGGAGGAACACTTTGGGTACTACCAAACGTCACAACGTAACTGGGTGATTATAAAGGAGTACTACAGGTGTCTCCGAAGGTACATGTTGAGTTGGCGTATTTCGAGATTAGGTTTTGTCACTCCGATTGTCGGAGAGGTATCTCTGGGCCCTCTCGGTAATACTCATCACTTAAGCCTTGCAAGCATTATAACTAATGAGTTAGTTATGAGATGACGTATTCTGAGCGAGTAAAGAGACTTGCGATAACGAGATTGAACTAGGTATTGGATACCGACGATCAAACCTCGGGCAAGTAACATACCGATGACAAAGGGAACAATGTATGTTGTTATGCGGTTTGACCGATAAAGATCTTCGTAGAATATGTAGGAACCAATATGGGCATCCAGGTCCCGCTATTGGTTATTGACCGAGAATGATTTTAGGTCATGTCTACATAGTTCTCGAACCCGTAGGGTCCGCACGCTTAACGTTCGATGACAGTTTTATTATGAGTTTATAAGTTTTGATGTACGAAGTTTGTTCGAGTCCGGATGTGATCACGGACATGACGAGGAGTCTCGGAATGGTCGAGACATAAAGATTGATATATTGGAGGCCTATGTTTGGACATCGGAATGGTTCGGGTGAAATCGGCATTTTTCCGAGTACCGGAGGTTACGGAACCCCGGGGTTAATGGGCCTTCATGGGCCAAGAGGAGAAGAGGAAGGAGCCGGGAGGGACCGCGCCCTCCCCTCCTAGTCCGAATAGGACAAGGGAAGAGGCGGCGCCTCCCCTTTCCTTTCCCCTCCTCCTCTTTCCCCTTCTCCTAATCCTACTAGGAAAGAGGGAGTCCTACTCCTGGTGGGAGTAGGAATCCCCCCTTGGCGCGCCCCCTAGGCCGGCCGCCTCCCCCCCTTGGCTCCTTTATATACGGGGGCGGGGGGGCACCCCAATGACACACAAGTTGATCTACGGATCGTTCCTTAGCCGTGTGCGGTGGCCCCTTCCACCATGTTCCACCTCGGTCATATCGTCGCGGAGTTTAGGCGAAGCCCTGCGCCGGTAGAATATCATCATCGTCACCACGCCGTCGTGCTGACGGAACTCATCTCCGGAGCCTTTGCTGGATCGGAGGTCCGGAGATCGTCATCGAGCTGAACGTGTGCTGAACTCGGAGGCTCCGTACATTCGGTGCTTGGATCGGTCGGATCGTGAAGACGTACGACTACATCAACCGCGTTGTGCTAACGCTTCCGCTTACGGTCTACGAGGGTACGTGGACGAACACTCTCTCTTCTCGTTGCTATGCCATCACCATGATCTTGCGTGTGCGTAGGAATTTTTTTGAAATTACTACGTTCCCCAACAGTGGCATCCGAGCCTAGGTTTTATGCGTTGATGTTATATGCACGAGTAGAACACAAGTGAGTTGTGGGCGATACAAGTCATACCGCTTACCAAAGATGTCATACTTTGGTTCGGCGGTATTGTGAGATGAAGCGGCCCGGACCGACATTACGCCAGACGCTTACGCGAGACTGGTTTCACCGCTACGAGCACTCGTGCTTAAAGGTGGCTGGCGGTGTCTGTCTCTCTCACTTTAGTCAGACGAGTGTGGCTACGCCCGCCCTTGCGAAGGTTCAAACAGCACCAACTTGACGAACTATCGTTGTGGTTTTTGATGCGTAGGTAAGAACGGTTCTTGCTAAGCCCGTAGTAGCCACGTAAAATTTGCAACAACAAAGTAGAGGACGTCTAACTTGTTTTTGCAGGGCATGTTGTGATGTGATATGGTCAAGACGTGATGCTATATTTTATTGTATGAGATGATCATGTTTTGTAACCGGTTATCGGCAATCGGCGAGAGCCATATGGTTGTCGCTTTATTGTATGAAATGCAAACGCATACTGTAATTGCTTTACTTTATCTCTAAGCGGTAGCGATAGTCGAGAAGAAATAGATGGCGTAACGACAACGATGCTACAATGGAGATCAAGGTGTCGCGCGGTGACGATGGTGATCGCGACGGTGCTTGGAGATGGAGATCACAAGCACAAGATGATGATGGCCATATCATATCACTTATATTGATTGCATGTGATGTTTATCCTTTATGCATCTTATCTTGCTTTGATTGACGGTAGCATTTTAAGATGATCTCTCACTAAAATTATCAAGAAGTGTTCTCCCGAGTATGCACCGTTGCCAAAGTTAAATCGTGCCGAGACACCACGTGATGATCGGGTGTGATAAGCTCTCGTCCATCTACAACGGGTGCAAGCCAGTTTTGCACACGCAAATACTCAAAGTTAAACTTGACGAGCCTAGCATATGCAGATATGGCCTCGGAACACGGAGACCGAAAGGTCGGCGTGAATCATATAGTAGATATGATCAACATAGTGATGTTCACCATTGAAAACTACTCCATCTCACGTGATGATCGGTTATGGTTTAGTTGATTTGGATCACGTGATCACTTAGATGACTAGAGAGATGTCTGCCTAAGTGGGAGTTCTTAAGTAATATGATTAATTGAACTTAAATTTATCATGAACTTAGTACCGATAAGTATCTTGCTTGTCTATGTTTCTTTGTAGATAGATGGCTCGTCTTTGTTGTTCCGTTGAATTTTAATGCGTTCCTTGAGAAAGCGAAGTTGAAAGATGATGATAGCAATTACACGGATCGGGTCCGTAACTTTGAGGATTATCCTCATTGCTGCACGTAAAAGTTACGTCCCGAAGCACCGCTGGGTGCCAACTGCTCGCCGATGCAACCGACGACGTTAAGAACGTCTGGCGAGCAAAGCTGATGACTACTCTATAGTTCGATGTGCCATGCTTTACGGCTTAGAACCGGTCTTCAACGACGCGTTTTGAACGTCATGGAGCATATGAGATGTTCCAAGAGTTGAAGTTAATATTTCAAGTAAATGCCGGATTGAGAGATATGAAGTCTCCAATAAGTTCTATAGCTGCAAGATGGAGGAGAATAGTTCTGTCGGTGAACACATACTCGAGAATGTCGGGTATAATAATCACTTGATTCAACCGGGAGTTAACCTTCCGATGATAGTGTCATTGATGTAATTCTCCAATCATCGCCACCAAGCTACAAGAGCTTTGTGATGAACTATAATATGCAAGGGATGAACAAGACTATTCCCGAGCTCTTCGCAATGCTAAAAGCAGCGGAGGTAGAAATCAAGAAGGAGCATCAAGTGTTGATGGTCAACAAGACCACTAGTTTCAAGAAAAGGGCAAAGGGAAGAAGAAGGAACTTCAAAAGAACAGCAAGCAAGTTGCTGCTCAAGAGAAGAAACCCAAGTCTGGACCTAAGCCTGGCGAGTGCTTCTACCGCAAGCAGACCGTCCTTTGAAGCGGAACTGCCCCAAGTATTTGGCGGATAAGAAGGATGGCAAAGTGAACAAAGGTATATGTGATATACATGTTATTGATGTGTACCTAACTAGAGCTCGTAGTAGCACTGGTATTTGATCTTGGTTCTGTTGCTAATATTTGCAACTCAAAGCAGGGGACTACGGAATAAGCGAGCATCGCCAAGGACGAGGTGACGATGCGCGTGGGAAAAGGTTCCAAAGTCGATGTGATCGCGGTCGGCACGCTACCTCTATATCTACCATTGGGATTAGTATTAGACCTAAATAATTGTTATTTGGTGCCAGCGTTGAGCATGAACATTATATCTGGATCTTGTTTGATGTGAGACGGTTATTCATTTAAATCAGAGAATAATGGTTGTTCTATTTATATGAGTAATATCTTTTATGGTCATGCACCCTTGAAGAGTGGTCTATTTTATTGAATCTCGATAGTAGTGATACACATATTCACGGTGTTGAAACCAAAAGATGCAGAGTTGATAATGATAGTGCAACTTATTTGTGGCACTTGCCGTTTAGGTCATATCGATTGTAAAGCGCATGAAGAAACTCCATCTTGATGGACTTTTGGAATCACTTGATTATGAATCACTTGGTACTTAAGAACCGTGCCTTATGGGCAAGATGACTAAAACTCCGTTCTCGGTACTATGGAGAGAGCAACAGATTTGTTGGAAATCATACATACAGATGTATGTGGTCCGATGAATATTGAGGCTCGTGGAGGATATCGTTATTTTCTCACCTTCACAGATGATTTGAGCAGATATGGGTATATCTACTTAATGAAACACAAGTCTAAAACATTTGAAAAGTTCAAAGAATTTCAGAGTGAAGTGGAGAATCATCGTAACAAGAAAATAAAGTTTCTACGATCTGATCGTGGAGGAGAATATTTGAGTTACGAGTTTGGTTTACATTTGAAACAATGCGGAATAGTTTCGCAACTCACGCCACCCGGAACACCACAACGAAATGGTGTGTCCGAACGTCGTAATCGTACTTTACTTGATATGGTACGATCTATGATGTCTCTTACCGATTTACCGCTATCGTTTTGGGGTTATGCTTTAGAGACAGCCGCATTCACGTTAAATAGGGCACCATCAAAATCCGTTGAGATGACGCCTTATGAACTGTGGTTTGGCAAGAAACCAAAGTTGTCGTTTCTTAAAGTTTGGGGCTGCGATGCTTATGTGAAGAAACTTCAACCAGATAAGCTCGAACCCAAATCGAAGAAGTGTGTCTTCATAGGATATCCAAAAGAGACTGTTGGATACACCTTCTATCACAGATCCGAAGGCAAGACATTCGTTGCTAAGAATGGATCCTTTCTAGAGAAGGAGTTTCTCTCGAAAGAAGTGAGTGGGAGGAAAGTAGAACTTGATGAGATAACTGTATCTACTCCCTTATTGGAAAGTAGTTCATCACGAGAACCGGTTCCTGTGACGACTACACCAATTAGTGAGGAAGCTAATGGTATTGATCATGAAACTTCAGATCAAGTTTCTGCTGAACCCCGTAGGTCTACCAAAGTAAGATCCGCACCAGAGTGGTATGGTAATCCTATTCTGGAAGTCATGTTACTTGACCATGATGAACCTACGAGCTATGAGGAAGCGATGATGAGCCCAGATTCCGCAAAATGGCTGGAGGCCATGAAATCTGAGATGGGATCCATGTATGAAAACAAAGTATGGACTTTGGTTGACTTGCCCGATGATCGGCAAGCCATTGAGAATAAATGGATCTTTAAGAAGAAGACTGACGCTGATGGTAATGTAACTGTCTATAAAGCTCGTCTTGTTGCGAAAGGTTTTCGACAAGTTCAAGGGGTTGACTATGATGAGACTTTCTCACCCGTAGCGATGCTTAAGTCTGTCCGAATCATGTTAGCTATTGCTGCATTTCATGATAATGAAATTTGGCAAATGGATGTCAAGACTGCATTCTTGAATGGATTTCTAGAAGAAGAGTTGTATATGATGCAGCCGGAAGGTTTTGTTGATCCAAAAGGTGCTAACAAAGTATGCAAGCTCCAGCATTCCATTTATGGACTGGTGCAAGCATCTCGGAGTTGGAATAAATGCTTTGATAGTGTGATCAAAGCATATGGTTTTATACAGACTTTTGGAGAAGCCTGTATTTACAAGAAAGTGAGTGGGAGCTCTGTAGCATTTCTAGTTTTATATGTAGATGACATATTATTAATATGAAATGATATAGAATTTCTGGATAGCATAAAGGGATACTTGAATAAAAGTTTTTCAATGAAAGACCTCGGTGAAGCTGCTTACATATTGGGCATCAAGATCTATAGAGATAGATCAAGACGCTTAATAGGACTTTCACAAAGCACATACCTTGACAAAATTTTGAAAAAGTTCAAAATGGATCGAGCAAAGAAAGGATTCTTGCCTGTATACAAGGTGTGAAGTTGAGTCAAACTCAATGCCCGACCAAAGCGTAAGATAGAGAGAAATGAAAAATGTTCCTATGCTTCAGCCATAGGCTCTATCATGTATGCAATGCTTGTGTACCGGACTGACGATGCTTAGCAATAAGCTTGGCAGAAGGTACCAAAGTAATCCAGAGTGGATCATCGGACATCGGTCAAGAACATCCCCAAATACCGAAAAGGACTAAGGATATGTTTCTCGTATATGGAGGTGACAAAGAGCTAGTCGTAAAAGGTTACGTCGATGCAAGCTTTGACACTGATCCAGACGATTCTAAATCGCAAACCGGATACGTGTTTATATTAAACGATGGAGCTGTAAGTTGGTGCAGTTCTAAACAAAGCGTCGTTGCGGGATCTACATGTGAAGCGGAGTACATAGCTGCTTCTAAAGCAGCAAATGAAGGAGTCTGGATGAAGGAGTTCATTACCGATCTAGGTGTCATACCTAGTGCATCGGGACCAATGAAGATCTTCTGTGACAATACTGGTGTAATTGCCTTGGCAAAGGAATCCAGATTTCACAAGAGGACCAAGCACATCAAGAGACGCTTCAATTCCATTCGGGACCAAGTCCAAGTGGGAGACATAGAGATTTGCAAGATACATACGGATCTGAATGTTGCAGACCCGTTGACTAAGCCTCTCTCACGAGCAAAACATGATCAGCACCAAGACTCCATGGGTTTTAGAATCATTACTATGTAATCTAGATTATTGACTCTAGTGCAAGTGGGAGACTGAAGGAAATATGCCCTAGAGGCAATAATAAAGTTATTATTTATTTCCTCATATCAAGAAAAATGTTTATTATTAATGCTAGAATTGTATTAACCGGAAACATGATACATGTGTGAATACATAGACAAACATATAGTCACTAGCATGCCTCTACTTGACTAGCTCATTAATCAAAGATGGTTATGTTTCCTGACCATAGACATGTGTTGTCATTTGATTAATGGGATCACATCATTAGGAGAATGATGTGATTGACAAGACCCATCCCGTTAGCTTAGCACTTGATCGTTTAGTATTCGCTATTGTTTTCTTCATGACTTATACATGTTCCTCGTAACTATGAGAATTATGCAGCGCCCGTTCTTCGGAGGAACAATTTGGGTACTACCAAACGTCACAACGAATCGGGTGATTATAAAGGAGTACTACGGTGTCTCCGAAGGTACATGTTGAGTTGGCGTATTCGAGATTAGGTTTTGTCACTCCGATTGTCGGAGAGGTATCTCTGGGCCCTCTCGGTAATACTCATCACTTAAGCCTTGCAAGCATTATAACTAATGAGTTAGTTATGAGATGACGTATTACAGAACGAGTAAAGAGACTTGCCGGTAATGAGATTGAACTAGGTATTGGATACCGACGATCAAACCTCGGGCAAGTAACATACCGATGACAAAGGGAACAATGTATGTTGTTATGCGGTTTGACCGATAAAGATCTTCGTAGAATATGTAGGAACCAATATGGGCATCCAGGTCCCGCTATTGGTTATTGACCGAGAATGGTTTTAGGTCATGTCTACATAGTTCTCGAACCCGTAGGGTCCGCACGCCTAACGTTTTGATGACAATTTTATTATGAGTTTATAAGTTTTGATGTACCGAAGTTTGTTCGGAGTCCCGGATGTGATCACGGACATGACGAGGAGTCTTGGAATGGTCGAGACATAAAGATTCATATATTGGAAGCCTATGTTTGGACATCGGAATGGTTCCGGGTGAAATCGGCATTTTACCGGAGTACCGGGAGGTTACCGGAACCCCCCGGGGGGTTAATGGGCCTTCATGGGCCAAGAGGGAGAAGAGGGAAGGAGCCAGGAGGGGACCGCGCGCCTCTCCCCCTCCTAGTCCGAATAGGACAAGGGAAGGGGGCGTCGCCCCCCCCTTTCCTTTCCCTCCTCCTCCTCTTTCCCCCCTTCTCCTAATCCTACTAGGAAAGAGGGAGTCCTACTCCCGGTGGGAGTAGGACTCCCCCCTTGGCGCGCCCCCTAGGCCGGCCGCCTCCTCCCCCCTTGGCTCCTTTATATACGGGGGCGGGGGGCACCCCAATGACACACAAGTTGATCTACGGATCGTTCCTTAGCCGTGTGCGGTGCCCCCTTCCACCATATTCCACCTCGGTCATATCGTCGCGGAGTTTATGCGAAGCCCTGCGCCGGTAGAATATCATCATCGTCACCATGCCGTCGTGCTGACGGAACTCATCTCCGAAGCCTTTGCTGGATCGGAGGTCCGGAGATCGTCATCGAGCTGAACGTGTGCTGAACTCGGAGGCTCCGTACATTCGGTGCTTGGATCGATCGGATCGTGAAGACGTACGACTACATCAACTGCGTTGTGCTAACGCTTCCGCTTACGGTCTACGAGGGTACGTGGACAAACACTCTCTCCTCTCGTTGCTATGCCATCACCATGATCTTGCGTGTGCGTTGGAATTTTTTTGAAATTACTACGTTCCCCAACAGGCCGGCGGCGCGCGATGAGGCGGGGCGGAGCGGGAGGTGGAGATGTTATCGAGGAGGCATAATCGTTTGGTGGCTGGGCTATTTTTTTCTATCGCATGTACCGGTTGGGGCTGACTTATCACGAGGACTGCGGGTTGAATACCTAAAATGAGGACTTTTTTGCAAATATGCCGCGACGGTGAGCGGGCAGAAACAACAGCCGCTTTATTATTAGGGAAAGATTTCCCTATAAGCGCCTGGGTAGGGTAGGCGTCCAACATTGGACATGCTGTATTAGAATACTTGTATCCTAAACCTCTAATATGTGTCTACTAATGGAATACTTGTATCTCTTGTATTAGTAAGGTAAGAGTCGTTTTCTAATAGAATACTTGTATCGTAGGTCTTTCTTAGGGGAAAACCACTTGCCGCACTTTAGTAAACTTAAATCAGAGTTACATCATCCATAATGTCCAAAAGTAAAAAGCTGGGGGTCACCATCCCAAACAAAGTAGAATTTAAAATGTAACTATGTCTACCAAGTTTGTGCGCCAATCTATTAGCCTTCCTAAGGCAATGAGCGAAGGATACCACGCCAATACAGTATGCTTTTTGAAAACAATCAGTCAAAATAGCAGTATAAGGGCTCTAAATCTCTATCACGCCAGTGTATGCTTGAATAACTTCCAATGAGTTAGATTCAACAATGACTGGATGACAGCCGAGTCCTTCAACCAACTCTAGTCCTCGCTGAATAGCTACTGCTTCCACTGTCATTGCATCAAGGAGATGATGAAGCAACCAGGATGCTCCCACAAGAGCCTCTCCTAGGTTGTTCAAAGAATTGCCGCAGTTGCACCAGTTCCGTCTTAAAAAAAGCAGCATCAACATTTAGTTTATAAGAATTGACCAAAGGTTTCACCCACATAACTTTATCTTTATTCTGATCCATAACTCGAGAGAAGTTTCTTGTGATCGCTTGGATAGCGAATACAGTAATTGAAGGATTTTGGATGATTTTGCCCTTAACAAATTCTCGTCGCTGCCACCATATATACCATGCCCCGACCACCAAAGACTCCCGGAATCCAAACCTACCGAGAACAGGTGTTGTCTCGCCAGCTACGTGAGTAATTCTGCAAGGATCACACTACCTAACCTGTCAATATGAATGACCTCACCTACTATTTCATGTAACCCCATTTTCTTCCATACTTCTTTTGCTCTTTCACATGTAAACATCAGATGCCGCACTCTTCCGCCCCTTGCTTGCATCCTGGGCATTGAGGCTGTACCTTGATGTGGTTGTTTGCTAAGATTGACATCCTCGGGGCAATACCATGTAAAGCACGCTAGGCGAGAGTTTTCACCTTGCTTGCAATTCGTAACTTCCACAAAATATCCCATACCGGTTTTGCATTCATAACTCCTTGGCCATCATCCCGCCTAGTTTGAGCACCAAATTGATGTTCCAATTCCACATAATAAGTTGATCGGACCGAGAACGAGAACGACTTCGTATACAGCCATGCCACAAAATCTTCAGCCATGTTTGGGCTCAAAGGGATTTATAAAATTCTTCCCACATCCACCCAATTTTTTTTATCTCTAATCAAAGCCTCATCCCATTGTCATGTAAAGGGATCAATTAAATCATCTACATTTTGCAGAAGTCTTTGTCCTTTCGCAGTTATTACTTTCATGTTTGGACTGCTAGGCACCCGATGGTCATCCCATATGTTGATATTTGCTCCAGTACCAACTCTTCATATGTGTCCTCTCATAAACGTACAAGCCCAACAATTATGCTTTGCCTAGTAAAAGAGGTCCCTTCTTAGCACCTGCTTTCAGTAAATTGCCATCGGGGTAATACTTAGCTCTGAGAACAGTCGCACACAAAGAATTTGGTTTTGTGATCAACCTCCAACCTTAATTCGCTAACACCACGAGATTAAAGCATGCAAGTCCCTAAACCCGTGCCTCAATTCTTTTTGGTATACACATCTTCCACCACGCCCACCAATACATTCTCTTTTGTTCTTCATTATCTCCCCACCAAAAGCTGGATATTTCATCTGTTATCACTACAAAAAAAGACACATCCGTGACATTTTGGGCCGAACGAATTTTTTTCTGTCATACATATGACACTTCTATGACGATAATTGTGACAAAACCCGGTATCATCATAGATGTGGTGGGCTCCTACTTCTATGACAAAAAATCATGACAGAAAATGGGCTTTTCATCCTGGGCGGGTCGGAGACGCAGCTGCATGACATTTTTTGGGCCGTCCATGACGGAAAAAACCGTGGTAGAAGCGAGGGGGAGGAAAATTTCGGGGAGTTCCCTGTTACGGTGGGAGGTCGAGGGCGGCGATGCACGCTTTCTCGTACACGACGCTGCTGCGTGTGTAGGCGTTAGCTCTAATCGAACCCGAGCGAGGCGTTGGGCTCTAATCAACCCGAGCGATTGACCGCAGTTACACGCTTCTCAACCCGAGCGATCGATCGATGGTCGTTAATCAACCCGACGAGCGATTCTTCGCTCTCGCGCTAATCAAGCCGATCGATTGATGAACGATGGCGTTGCGGGGGTGGATGAACAGTGAGCGGTGGCGTTGCCTCTGGATGAACAGGACCTGTGGTGTGGAGGGCTGGATGAACAGTAGACGATGGAGGGGTGCACATGGAGGGGTGGTTGAACAGGACCCCGTGGTGTGGAGGGCTGGATGAACAGTAGACGGTGGAAGGGTGGTTGAACAGTAGCCGGTGGGTAGCGTGCAGTGGAGGCTGGATGAACAGGAGCCCGTGGAGGCTGGAGGAGGTCGACGGTAGCCCGTGGAGGCTGGAGGAGGTCGATGGTGGAGATGAACGGATCCGTGGAGTACCGCTTTGCGGTGCGCCACACCCTCCCGATCAGCAGACCTGCGTTTGACCGTAGGAGGTCCGTTTCCTCCGTTTTGCGGTATGCCACACCCCTCCCGATCAACAGGACCCCATTTCGAACGTGACCGGTCGAACACAAGGCCGTTTCCTCCGTTCTGCGGTACGCCAGGCCTCGTTTCCATCGCCTGTTCCGTCCAATCCGGTTGGCTCCCACGCGTTCCGTTGCCTCCCGATGAACACGACGCATTCTGTTGCCTCCCCATGAACACGACGCATTCCGTTGTCTCCCCATGAACACGTCGACGACGCTGTTTCTCCGTTCCCACCCAGCCATGTACACGAGCCCTTGCCGTACGTATGCGCGAGTAGGCGTTCGAGACCCCGCCCGTATGTACACATACGTGGCCGTATTTTCTTTCTTGCATCCTGGACGCTGTACGTACGTGTACATGCTACGTGCGTGTCTCTACTATGACACGTACGCGCCTCTACTGCGACATGTGCGCGCCTCTACATTGACCAGTATATATGTACATACACGTTCGCGACCAGAATGACAACGCTACATACGCTTCGACCAGGTGGGTCCAGACCATCAGGCACTTCCTTGCCTACGAAGATGTAGCTTGTGGGTCCCAGCAGTCAGGGGTGCGAATTGTTTTTTTTTTGCCCGGACGCACTTCCTTGCGTGCGAAGATGTAGCTAGTGGGTCCCAGCAGTCAAGGGGGGCGAATCATTTTTCGGACGCACTTCCTTACGTGCGAAGATGTAGCTGGTGGGTCCCAGCAGACAGGGGGAAACATTTTTTTCGTGAAATACGGTGGCCCGTCCGGTGGGTCCCCGCTGTCAGGTGGAGGAATAATTATTTTGCACGTAATAAGGAGGCACTTCCTTGCTGCGGCCGTGAACCCAACTATCAGCCTCTCCACGTACAGTCCATGTCTGATGGAAGCCATTCCTTGACCACATTGACCACGCCGCTCCGAGAGCACCAGGGCAGTGGACGACGGCGAGGCCTAGGAAGGGGATGACACGGAGCCGGGGAAGACGCGACAGTGGATGCCCACGCGTATAGGAGTATGAGGGTTCACTCGTTTCGCTGCGGTGTGAGGCTACCGTTGCCGCAGAATAACAGGGGGTGTGGGTGCGTAGAGGGATGGCCTGGCCAGTGGTGGGAGTAGTAGGGGCGGTGAGGCCTCCGCGACATCACAGCCGGCCACGGGCGGCAGGACCAGGCGGCACGACCGGCGCTGCTTTGGGCGGCTGGAGCAAGAAGACCAGAGGTTGAAGAAGCACTACGGCCGTTGGATGGACATTGTACAGTCACTGGAGCTAGAATCGTTCATATATTGACTAAAGTTGACAAAGGCCTCCGTCCCAGTCAACTTAGTAGGCCCACAAGTCAGCTTCCCACCAAGGTGGGTCCCAGCTAGCAGGGGGTATTCATTTTTTGTGCGTAATAAGGAGGCACTTCCGGTGGGTCCGAGCTGACAGCGGGGGGAACATTTTTTTCGCGAACTACGGTGGCCCGTCCTGTGGAACCCAGCAGTCAGGAGGAAATGTTTTTTTCGCGAAATATTGGTGGCCTGTCTGGTGGGTCCCTGCTATCAGGTGGAGGAATAATTATTTTCTGCGTAATAAGGAGGCACTTCCTTGCGGCTGCCGTGGACCCAGCTGTCAGCCTCTCCACGTACAGTACTCTTCCGATGGAAGTCGGTCGTTGACCACATTGACCACGCCGCGCCGAGAGCAACACGGTGGTGGACGACGGCGAGGCCTAGGAAGGGGACGACATGGAGCCGGGGAAGACGCGATAGTGGAAACCCACGCGGAGAGGAGTACGAGGGTTCACCGGTTTGGCTGCGGTGTGAGGCTACCGTCACCGCAGAATAACAGGGGGTGTGGGTGACTAGAGAGATGCCCTGGCCAGCGGTGGAAGTAGTAGAAGCGCCGAGGCCTATGCGGCAAAGACAACCGCCACGGAGGCGGAGTAGCGGTCCCGCCGTTGCTGGGCGGCTGGAGTAAGAAGATCAGAGATTGAAGAAACACGACGGCCATTGGATTGACATCCAACGGTTACGTCTGCTAGAATCCTTTGTTGACGTATATAATAACTAAAAAATCTTGCATACGGTCAACTAAACAGGCCCACAAGTCAGACCACTCCCTTTTTTTAATAATTTATATATAGCTCATGGCAACTTCTTATGCAATTTATTGCAGTCGTTTTTTTTGGTTGGCCAGGGCCAATTTCGCATATTTCTGTGGGTTCCAAACTATTTTTAATACCGAAATGTCGAGCCAGATTTAAAGTACTTTGAAGATATATTTAAATTAGGTTAATGCCCAGTGAAATAGGAATCTGAAAATGTGAAAAAATCAGAAATTATAAAGTAATTGCCAATTTGTCATCTGTTTTTATATTTACAACCCATTTCATATTACTTTCAAGATTTGCAGGCGTCTTGAAAGAGTTGCAGCCCATGAGGGCATAGAAAAATAAGTAGGCCTGGATTGGGTATTCTTCAGAAAAAATAAACTGGGCTCATTTTCACAAAGAAAAAATAGCTGGGCTGGTCACATGGTGAACATAAAATATAAGCTCTGGCTAGACGGGCCACAAATTTCGTTCAAACCCCCGCTCCGCCTCAACAATACCAAACAAAAAAATACTGCTTTCGAGTAGCTACGTCCTAGGTGTCAGTCGATCTTGTGTTGTTCTCTTGTCTGTTGACTATATACGCTCACAATGTCGTGGGTCCCAGATGTCAGGAAAACACTATGAGGAAGCATTTTATTTTTCCATACGCTGACGTGGTGGGCCCCTACTGTCATCCTCTCCATGTACTTCTGTCGATTCCTGTTGTTTGTTGACCATGTTGACAACGCGAGAGTGCAGCGCCGCAGCGACCGCACCAAAGCGCGCGGAGGACGTCGACGTTAACGATTTAGGAGACGGTGGGGCAGCGATGCGTGCGCTGAGGCGCAGCCAGCCGTGGGAGGCGGAAGTAGGCGGCCCCGCCGGCGCTGGTTTGGTTTTGGCGGCTGGAGGAAGACAGAACTGAAGAAACACGACAGACTGTAAAAGCAGCAGGAGTACTTAACAAACTTAACTGAAACCAGCAAGGGCACTTAACAACCAAAGCTGAAAGCAGTATGAGTACTTATACTGAGTTCAACCGCATAAAGCACGCCTCGAGCAAAGGCTACTTTGCCTATAGTTAACCAAGGGTGAGGCCGCCAAGCCCCAGGACAAGGCCCAAACGCCACCCCGCGCATCCACAACCTTCTGAAAGCGGCTTCATCTCGCAACGTGGTCAATAAACATGATATTCGCTTTAGGGCCACGGAAAAGCATGAACATAATCTTCTGTCCTATTCTCCAAGATGGACGGGCCTTCATTATTTGAGACCATCCATGAATAAGTATCTTTTCACCTCCAAGGTGAATTGAGTAGGTCGACATAACCATCATGTTGTGACCAAGCGCAAGTCTGACCCGACCATGGTCAGGCATCTGTATAGGAACAATAGAACTCGGCAGTTCCTATTTCAAGAAGGTCACAGCTGTAAAAGTATGTATAAGCAATAGTTTATGAACAACACATATAACAGAAAACAGCTCGTACCATAAGTTTCTCGACACAGTTGGACCTGTTCAACGAGTGTAGCAGTGGCACACATATTCCATGTGGCCTTCCACCATTGAAACGCCACACAAGGACCTCAAGACGATCAATAAAGTGTAGGAACTTGTGGATGTCGATCCAGTCAACTTCAGTGCCATTAGTAACAGCCGAGTTATTACAGAGTAACAAACAAGCAGACTGCTTAACTCTGAAAAAATCTACACGTGCCACCAATTATAAGAAAATATTAGTTAGAAGTAGCATCTTCGTGAGAGATTCGTTGCTACTTCTAAAGTTAAATTGTGATAGTTAGACAGAATAGGTGGATTAAGAAGTAACCGAGGCAACAAACAAGAACCAGATACAAAACTAACATGGATGAACAATTGGAAGGACGTCGGGGTGGAAGATCGCTGTGAAGATGAGACCAGGTTCTGCTACTTCCATCAACATTCGTGTTCCAACTTTCGGTCCGTAACACTTGAGAAAGTTTATCCAAGTTTGGCCATAAAAAAAGCAGCAATCTTCTTGGTTCATGAACCCAACTCGGAAGTAATATCCATGGCTTGTCTTCACTGTGACCATTAAACTAGTGTATTCAGTTATGGCAAGGCCGAGCATCTTCAGTACATGTGTTCGGGCAGAGCAAATAATACACTGCAGGAAAAATAATATGAGAACACAACATGTTCAAAAAACCCCACCCTCCCGGATATAAAAGAGGATTCTAGGAACATACTGTGCGCGTTTCAAAATGCTGTGTTAGGATGAGAAGGAACAAGTGTGGCGTCTCGCCGAGGGCGCAGAAATCTGTAGGGTACTCGCACTTTGGGCACTGCAAATGAAACACACTAGATTCAGTAGGAAGAAAAATGCATCAACGGCGGCGACTGCCATCCTAGGATTACCTGCGACCAAGGTACTTGGATTTATCGGGGATGGATGAATTATTTGTACCTGGTTCACCATGAGAAAACCCTGCAATCGCCGAGCGGGGGTTTTCTCTGAACAAGCAGACGAGGGAGAAGGGGATTCAGGCCCAGTGAAATATTGCCGCTTCGCCCGTCCAGCTTACTGCTAAAGCTGGAAAGGGGGGTTGTGATTTGATGGCTCATTGGGCATTACTGCGGCGCTACGACCGGGGTGTGTCTACCGTGAAGTTGTGTACTCTAATTTGTGCATATGGCACATGGACCCCGTTGCCGGTTGCCCCACATATCAACGAAAGGAAGTAGAAAGACATGAGTAACTAGTTACACATAAATATATTTTTTAACAGAGAGATACTCCCTCTGTAAAGAAATATACTATTCTTTTATATCACAGGCTCACCTTGCCGAGAAATATACCCCCTCTGCAACGCACGGGCATTATGGGGGTTCAACTTTTTTTATGGGGGTTCAGCTGAGAATATAATACTCAGATAGGCTCACGGTTCTGGACTTTGGGCCGGAGGCCGACCCTACATATTTGGGGGCCCATGTGTTCTACGTCAGCGCTTTTCATATTGCAAGCGATCGGTACGGCGCTGGTTTTAGATGTTGTCGCAAGGCGAATACACAAAATTGAATAAAGCACGGCAACTGTTGGAATGAAATCGAACGACAGTTCCTAACCAGCAAACAGAGTTGCAATTCTATCAATGATATACCATGTGATAAATAATACTGTCATACTACTTATACACATAGGACACTTGTTTCACCATGCTAGATTATTACATCAAAATCTCTCGGAGGATAGATCAGTTCGGCAGTTGCATGCTGCTACTGAAGAATTTCAAAGTTGATTTGGACCAGCTCTCCTTGCCGAGAAAGTTCGATTTTGACATCATCTCCTACCGCAAGATATGATTTAGATTTGAACCTTGACCATCCTTTAGCATCAATCATCATGCGACCATCCTTTATACTTACGGTATATTGAGCAGGTTCATTCACACCAAGGCTGCGCATGGTAAGAGAAACTTGGTCGCGGTCGCCTGGATTGTTGAACGACTCCCTCGTTGCTCTAGGAATTCTCTATTTGCAAACAAGAAGACATACCCAAGCAGTTAGATCAACACAGTGAATCATGTGAAACAACATGGAAAGAAAAAAGAACGAAGCACTTGGGCAGCCAATGCTTACCAAGAAGGTGGACATGTCGGTTTTTGTAAGGACTTTGGTATATGAAGTGCGAACTGCAGCCCAGTCTATTGCCGGTGCAACTGCACAGGCCGGAGCAGATGCAAGTGCAAGTGTTGGTGCAGGTGCTGAAGCCGCTGCTGCTACCGGAGATGGTGCTCCTTGTAGAGGTGGTGCCGGTGTGGGAGCAGGTGCCGGTGTCGATGCCCGATCCTCCGGTAGATCAGACTGATCCGTTGACGCGGTCGGTTCCCAATCCTCAGCTGGATCAGACTGAGCTGCTGCCGCTGTCAGTGCTAGAGCAACTGCCGGTGCTCGATCTGTGCGAGACAGCGGCGATCGTGTCTGGTCTGCTATGATCAGCTTTCTAACTTGACTAGGATCCGTGACCGTGATCCAGTTTTTTTCTTCATTAATTTTAAATGCGAGAAGGACTAGTTGTGGCGTTTTTGTTAAACCAAATTGCAGTTCATCATAGGGATTCAGCTTGTACTCAGACAACAGACTGATCCGATTTTTTCCGGTAATATAAGTGATGGACAGTGCCTTCATTACTGACACGACATAAGAAGTGAAACCTGCAAAAATAGCCATCGTAGAGCAAACCAAATGGTTTATTCTATGATGAATGTCACATGGCAAACCTGCATCATAAAATTGCAGGAAAAGAAAGAAAACATGGCATTAAATCAATAAGATTTAGACAGTAAATCAATAAGATTTACTTGATGTGACACGAGTGAATCCTTACCAGGAAATCACTATGTTCAAGTACTAAACAGAAGATTGATCGTCCAACTACGCATGGCATGCAGGGGCCCCGCCTACTCCCGCAAGCAGGATAGTCCAAAGGTCGTGACAAATTGTATGGACCGAACATTCATGGGACTGGAAATCCTGGTGGGCGATAAACTCTGCAATGCATACAGATATTGGAGTGTAACCATAATTGATAAACCATCCTCACAAAAAATATGATCTGGATACTTCAAAATATACAGACTGAATTGAGGGAACAGACATTAACATAGACCGTTCTCAGGACTGACCACACACCAAAAGCGGCAGTACTAATAAACAATACAGGGTTCACAAACACAAATCAAGTACTGAACAATAGTACTTACTACGGACAAGCAAAGTTGCACTAACTAAACTCTGCAGACTATTTCTTGCCACCGACCTAGGGATGAACCTTGCATAACTGACTAGGCCATGGACTTCGTGTGAGATGTCTACATGCACCATCACCATCTTGTCAACCTTGGAGAACCTAACAGAGTGGTCTTTCCACTCGTAAACATGATGATGAAGACAGGCCATATCAGATTAGTTGGGAAGCTTTACAAGAACCACACCCTTCGTAATTGAAGGCACAAGCAGGAAATTGTTGTGGTCAAGTACAGCCTTGAGAACACGCCTGACAACAATGTTACAGGAAAACACTAGTTCAGGACACGTGGCGACAAGGACAGCAGCTGGATAGTTCAGCAGTAGAACTCATCATCAGGTCTTCCAGTTCACACGGCATGACTTTGAGAATTTCATCTCCACCGCGGACCTAGTTCTAATTCAAACAGAAACCATATTTTATTACTACCTCCATTCAGAAATATAAGATGATTTTTGATATTATACTCCATATATGACTACATATACGCACAGAAATGAGTGAACAAAGACACTAGAACATGTCTTCAAAGGCATGAGAGCAGAGGGATTACATGCAATATCCATAACACAAGTTACTGAGGCAAATATACCCTCTTAAAAGGTAGCATTGATGTTCATAAAGTACTCCCTCCGTCCCAAAATTCTTGTCTTAGATTTGTCTAGATACGGATGTATCAAGTCACATTTTAGTATTAGAAACATTCGTATCTAGACAAATCTAAGACAAGAAATTTGGGACAGAGGGACTAGTTGAAAGTAATCTATAAGAAATCAGTGTCAACCTCTCTCATGTTTTGGTCAAAAGAGGAATTTAGAACCGTCATTTGGCACACTGAAATCACATGCAAGATCACCCAGAAAGTTGTACTACCAGTACTAGTACTGCGTGTTAGATGAAAAAACCCGATCAAGATCGAGAAAAAGATCGTCAACAAGAGACATTACCTGTACTTGCTTAATAAGGGATCCCGGAGAGGGGGGCTTGGACAGGGCGATGGCTTTGAGCTTGTCTGTGGTAGTCTCGGCGGGGTGCTTGCGCTTCTTTGTACCATGAGCCTCGACGGTTTTGGCCAGAGCCATAGACATCACGTCGGCCGGTGCTCCGGCATCCATCCAAGAGAGGAAGCTGAGAGAGAAGAGTGAAAGGAGGAATGAGATGAGGGAGAAGCGAAGCGAGTGGGGGTTTTCTTCAAGAGAGGAAGCTAAGAGAGAAGAGTGAAATGATGGTTGCTTCGTCTCAACTTCTTATCACTGGAAAGGAGGGGTTTTGTGATTTGACGGCTCAATGGGCATTACTGCGGCGGTTCGATCGGGGTAGTCTACCATCACTCAACTACGGATTAATTTAGTGCATGGCTGGTGGACCTAGGTGCTGGCTGTCCCACACGTCGGCGAAAGTGAGTATTTTAGTGCATGGCCGGAGGAGGATCCGCACGGTAGATTGTGTCCACTATTTTTCATTCTGAAGAAAAAAATGATTACAACAAGCGTTTCCACTCTTACGACGGAGGAGTGCGAAACACGACAGCCACTTGAACATACACAGTGCTCCTACTAGTAGGCATGTGCAGTGGTTCATACGTCAGTACTACACAATCTTGTTGCTAGTGTAGTAAGATATGACGATAACAAATGATGTTGTGCGCATGTCAACTACTCCTATATGTAACATAGTACCGCTTTTTCGATCGTCTGGTCGAGAATGAACAAAGGAGATCAATGTTAATGTAACTAGGTCCACAATAAGACGGAGAGTACGGTGCTACAAAGACTCCCTAAACATGAACCATATGAAGCACGAATAGTGTTAGACAGGGTGTATGAAGGGTGCACGGGATGGGAGCAAAAGTTCCCTTCTCGACCCACTTTTGGGTGTTTGGCAGAGTGCATGAAGGGTGCATGAGTCCACACTAGTAGGTTGACAAAAATACACGAAGAGGAAACAACTATATTGAGATGAGAATGCAACCAAACACACCCACACGCTTTGTGCTACAGTGACTATCTGCACCGTCTGAGTTTGATCCAATGGTCATGTTGCACCGAGACATGGACATGCCCATGCAGAGGGCGCCTAAACACCACCGAAGTCCCTCTGCTTCTTGAGGCGCACGGCGTTCGTGATGCAGGGTGCAACCGCCCACAGAGCCCGCTCCCGGTCGACGGGAGCCAGCTCGTCAAAGATGGCGTCCAATGGCACGAATGGATTCCGGTGACGGAGCCCTGAAAGGATTCGCCCGGCAATGGCAATGGCAGCCCGCAACTCCTACTTGTCCAGCTCAGCCCCCACCATCACGCGGAGACGGCTCAGCTCCTCGGAGATATAGGTGAAGAAGGAGACTAGGTCAGGAAGCCGCAGCTCGTTGAAGTCGAACGGGTTTAGCCTGACGACCGGCATCGTCGCGCTGGCACGACGGTAGGCATCACACAGCCGCAACACGTGCGTGGCAAGTGGCAACTTGGTTCACCAAGTGGCTGAGGCGATCCTGGACCTCGTCACGATCGGCCCCGCTCGCGCTCCAGCCAGCTCCCCTGACGGCCTATCATATCTCCCGCTTTCTACAGCAATGCCGCCGACGCCTCGAGCATCTTTGTGGTGGACGCCTGCCGCTTTTGAAGCTCCGTGAACTCCCGCACATAACGGAGGAGCATGGCACTCCTCTCCTCCTTGAGCTCACGGAGCTCCACGTCCTTGGCCCTGAGCTCCGCATCCTTGGCATGGAGCTCCTGTGTCAGGCACCTCACCTCGTACTCCGTGATCTGTTGCGCCGCCATGGAACCAGGTAGAAGCAATGGGGAGAGAAAGCAAAGGGGGCGAAACGGCTGAAAGGCAATGCAATCTATGGGAAGGCGGAGGGAGCGGGGAATCTTTTAGTTTTCACCACTGTAAAACACCAGTCGACGACTTCTCATATCAAGGAGCAGTGGGTTTTTACAGGCGGAGTCATCGTGACTAATTGCTGCCGCGCCTGCTCCCGTCGATCAAAAAATTAAAAATCCTGCCGCGCCTGCTCCCGTTAATCAAAAAAATTAAAAATCCTGCCGCACCCAAACACCAGAGCAACGCCGCGGCGGATATTTAAATTTACATGCCGGCAAGTAGATAAAAAAAGTGTGAAAAAACAAATGTGACGGCGGCCTAGCTAATCGGTCGAACTAGCCCAACTAGCTAGCCACCGTGCTTCACTGATGTACTCGGCGGGAAAGGTGGTCTTTCGTGATTTGACGACTCATTTACTTGCTTTGGCGCTACGACCGAGGAGGACCCAGAAAACGCGCGGTAGGGCGTCCCACGTCAGGAAGAATATATGCGTGCACCACCTGGGAGGACTCCGAAACCGCGCGGTAGGGTGTGCCGTGTCTCGGCACGGAGGAAAAATGTGCGTGTAAAATTATACTTTATCACACATAGTACCTATGGTTCGACCTCGGGACCCAGCCAGTCGGTCGAAAACACCCCACTAGCCACACAACTTCATCTTGAAAACGTGGCACGGAGGATAGATGTGGTTAGCTCCGTCTCGACCAGCCACAACGTCTCTTGTTCTAGGCAATTCTTCTATTTTCCAAGCTTTTTTTAGTTGTAATAACACCATGGCAAGCTAGCACCACTCTTCGTGTGTGCCCGTGCAAAGGTTAGACGATGGAGAGAAGAGAGATTGAGATCGCAGACCTGGGACCCACCAGTAAGTGAGACAATGGTCATGCACGTGTTGACGAGGCACTCCCTCTACTCTACTCAACGCAAGTACTGTATAAAATCAAGTTATGGGACAAAGCCAACAACCGTTCGTTTTTTCAGGCTATCGACTTATGCTTTGTAGTCCAGGTTGCCAGTTCGAATCTCGTCTTTCGGATTTGTTAGTTTCAGGTCAAAATTTGGTTAATGATAAGTGGGACCCCCGTGTGTTGTTCCGATATTTCAGTGTAGGATGGTTTTTTTGAACAAACACTTTGCGCGGTTAGACAAGTAACGTCACGAGTTATACGTATTTTGCAAGTTTACGAACAAAAATGACAACGGCATAGAATATCACATCCACCCCGCAGCTTAGATACTATGGTGATACGAGTTTTTACACCTTTGGAAGTGAGATCCAATGGCTTGGGAGTAGTCTTTGTAATTATGCGCAATTTCCAAACTCTCCAAAGTTTTTTTGCAAATAAAACATTCAGGCCTCGTGTGTGCCGCTGTATCTTCGATCCAACGGCTCCCCGGTGCTCATATTAGGTGCTCCCCGTAGCTTAATTACCCGCTACAGTGATATGAGCATCTAGGTCGATCAGATGGCACATGCGTAGTACTTGTACTTTCTGCGCATTTCCCAAACTCTATCAGCCGTATATTGCAAAAACATTCAAACCTCATATTGTGGGCCATTAGATCTCAGTGAACTCGTATCACCATAGAATCTACGGTGCGGGAGCACCTCATACTCTCCCGTGCGAGAAAACATAAGGTGCTGTCGCAGCTTGGATGCTATGGTGATACGAGCTTGGAGGTCGTTTGATCTGAGATCCAATGGCATCTGAGCAGTCTTTGTGCTTGTAAGCAGTGGCCGAACTCTTTTGGGGCTTTTCTGCAAAAAACCATTCGAACCACCGAGGAGGTGTTGGGTCACAAATCCAACGCCTCCGAAGAGCTTGTATCACCAAAGCATCTAAGGTGTGGTAGCACATGATATTCTTACATACAGGAGAATATGATGTCCTCCTTCATCTTAGATGCTACGGTGATACGAGCTTCGAGGTCGTTGGATATGGGATCAAAGGGCATCTAAGTAGTTTTTGTACAAATTGTGTGCAATTCTCAAACTCATCAAGGTTTCCTGCAAAAAAATTAAGACACATCATGTGAGCTGCTATATCTCAGATCTACAAGCTCCAAGCAACTCGTAACGACATATAGAATCTAAGGTATGTGGGCACATGATATTCTTCCGAGGAGGAGGGGTGGGGGGTGCACAACCAATCGGTGCTTGGGAGGGTGGGGACAAATATAATCTAAACAACTCTAAACAGAGCTCCACAATTTTATCTAAGGTCGAGGGGTTGACCCCCGACAATCATAACTCCGCCTAAACACAGCATTTGCATGTACTATAGTACTAGACTTAATATTCATGTTTCAATTTCATGTTCATTTTAAATATTGAACTGAGGACCATGGATGTCTTACATTTTACTCCCTTCGTTCCTAAATATTAGTCTTTTTAGAGGCTTCAAATGGACTGGCACATACAGATGTATATAGACATATTTTAGAGTCTAGATTCACTCATTTTGCTCCGTATGTAGTCACTTGTTAAACTCTCTAAAAGACTAATATTTAGGAATAGAAGGAGTACTTTTGAATTCGTGTCATACATGCATGGTTTGGAAAAATAGATGCACTATACTTATTGGATTGTTGTTGTGTTCGTGCGTGTGTGTCTCTCTGTGTGTGTGTGTGGTCATATGTTTGATACATACAAAGTTTTCTCACCTCCATATTGTTCATCTTTTAAATTTGAATTTGCATTGGAAAACTTACTAGGGATACCATGAAATGTGGAATCCACGTTGAGATCACTATATCACAAACTCACTCTAATTCAACAACCCATCATAAATCAATTACCACGTTGAGATTAGTATTTGCAAGGAAAATACGGGTATTGTAATACACATAGATTTGTTCGGCAATTTAAAAGGTTCCTTTCGTATTCGCGAATGGTAGGACCCAACGGCGTACCAGCCAGACCTTGGCTCGTGTTGATCCTTAAAAAACGGGCTCTTGTCCTTCGGTGGCGTGCGTGGTACGCACATTAGGCAACCCCAACCAGTCGAGCCTCAGCGTTTCAAGTCAAAATATCTGGTGGCCAGAATTCCAGCCCTAGGAAATTCCCCTCATGTCCCCGGTCCATAATGACTACCGATGAACAACGGAGGGATGCTTTAGTAACTAGACAACGTTACCTACCATGCCAAGCACGGTTCAATTCCCTCGGTTGCCGCTCGTCAAGGTCACCCGTCAACTGCATTGCCTAGTAGTACTACTACTACTACACATGAGCACAGAATTGAGCCCGTTTGTTCGTGCCTAGTACTTGAGTTAATATATCAGGCAATGCACTGGTACGGAGGGATTATCCTTTTTGCTCTGCATATATAACTTGTCTGAAGTCTAACTAAGCAAAATGTTTGACCAAATCCTTTCTTAAGAAATACAATAGGACAGATGTACGACTTGAAAATTTATTGCATGATGCAGGTTATGATATTGTTTCGAATCCTGGATCTTAAATTTTAGAAAATCCAAAAGTGAGCATAAATTCTCGAAACTGAGCATGGTCACGTGATATGGCACAAATATTACTTCGTAAGTTTTTTCTTCAATTCAAGACAAGCTGCTTATGACAAGTTGCACAAATGAAGAGCCAAGGTATTTTGGAACAAAGACCTATCACGTTAAGGCAAACGCTTTCACTATTGAAACCGTGGGCGTTTACGTGCCGCCACGAGTTCCCGCTTCTCATTGGCAGGTGTCATCCCAGCAAGCGTGTGAGTCGACGGGAGGCGTGCGAGCAGACCGCTGTGCTGGCTGTCAGGGAGGCGTGCGAGCAGACCGCTGTGTAGATTCACCGGGAGGCGAGCCCTTTGACCAGGCTCCGCCGCCCACCGTCATCCCACCGGCTCCCACTTTTAATGTCGCCGGTGCCGCAGTTTAAAATCAACCCCGCACTACCTGGTATCGCTATAATCCTCTCTCTTCCTCTCCGATTCTCCTGTCGTCTACCTCCAACTAGCCTGACCTAAACGTACGCCATGCCGCATCACGATGGTCTGCCCTTAGTGGTCCAGTTTCATGAGGAAGACACCCAGCCTGAGTCTCAAGAACATAAGGCGCTTTGGGATGAGCTTCAACTAGCCTTGCGGGAAGACGCCGCGCCTGTCCCCGCTCCCGTTCCGGCTCCCGCCGCCCCGACGCGCCAGCGCCCATCCCCGTGGCATTAATGGGCTGGGAGCCGCACATTGTCGCTGAGCTTGATGCCACGGGGTTCCACGAGGTCCCCGCCGACTTTCACGCGCCCGTGCACCTGCGGTGCATGCGCTGCGCAAGATGCACCGACGCCAAGACGCCTGCCGGTGCCGTGCACTGCCAACAAGATGCGCCGCGTGTCCGACGCGCGCGCTTGTGCCGATGCTCGTGCACACGAATGTCTCCGCCAAGGCCGCTGACAGCGCTGTCCCAGCGCTGGTGCGGTTCACTCAGCGGCATGGATGGCCCGTCGACCGCTTCCTTGCACCAATGTCAGTCGCCTCCTCCCGCCAGTTGACTCGCTCCGAAGTCCAGAACATTTTGGCCTTCCTTGAAGCTAGGCCAACGTCCAGGAGTACGCCAACAACGGTGCAAGACGCCGCCGTCGCCGTCGGTCAGTGGCCCGATGACACAAAGAGCACGACAGAGGAGCCGCTTCCCACCGCAAGACGCCCCCACCACCGCCGCGTAATCTAAATTTGCCATGAAAAACGTTCGGATTGCCATGCTTAAAATCCGAACGTTTATTTTATATCGATCGTCGTATAATTTAAAGTCGGAGTCAGACTGAACGAAATGTATGGTTTGATCGATTGAATGTTCTGCTAGAGCCGTATCAAATTAAATATAAAACGTCATCAAGCCACATGTATTCCTTGTCATCCAACGACCTAGACTGCTTCAATGTCGAACGCTCAACACGTTTAGCGTGCAGTTAATTTCATGCCAAAAATAGTGCTAATCACATGACAACACGCAAATAATATCCTAGTATTTAATATCCGCATGCACTTAATATACTTCCAAATTAACGTGCATTGCACGTACACACTGACTAGTGCTGCTAGTACGTGAAACGGGTGCCGTGACTTGTGACCGCGTCCAGATATGGTCAACGGCAACATCACCCGCGAGTTTTTCCTGTTTTGCCCGTGCATCTAAACGCAGTAGGGGAGGAGAGAGAGAGAAAGAGCACACATGGAACCCACCAGTAAGTGAAGGCGAATAGTATTCAAAATAATATGACATGTTATCCATTAATTAGGATGTGGTAATATAAAAACATTATGTGAACAAAGTGGGTACAACAAACATTGATATTCTACATATGTTGCCTATTGACGTGCGGCTTGAAGGCCCGGTCGCATGTTCGATCCTCGTCCTTTATTTTTTTAATTTGTATATGGGTCCAAATTTGTTTCATGACATGTGGGCCCCTCAGTGTGTAGTCTGTAGCACTTTAATTTGTGGTTCGAAATTTGTTCCATTCCAAGTGGACTATCGGTCTGTAGTTTTGTAGCTTATTTATAATAATTAAGGAGAACAACATAGTTTTTTTAATAATACCATGGTGTGATGTTGAAGGCAAGAAAGGACGTGCGAGAGAGCGACAACCGAGCCAGAGGAAAATCAACTAGGGGAGTTGCGTGGGTTGCAACGGTGTTTGGAGTAGTTGTGGGCCGAATGCTACGAAAATATAATCTAAACCGACCGGAAGAAATGCCTACACAAATTAATCCAAGGTTGGAGTGCCCCTCGCAATGTAAATAGCTCCAGCTTTGCAAGGGATGGAGAGGTAGTAGCTTCAACACGTGGAAGATACGGTGTGAGAAAGCGAGGTCAATCGAGAGACATATAGATAGACAAAGTGAGTGTGGTCCGACATTCATTGAACAAATATATATGCTCTGGAGAGATATTATCCGATTGAGCTTTTGGCAAGGGTGAGGGCTGTAAGATAGAGCTTGAGAGATGATCTAGTCACAGACGTGTAGATATATTTTGTGCATGGGAGGAAGCAAGGTCAACCGATCACATAGGATCGCCGTGCGGTCGAAAGAGTGAGACGGGTTGGAGAGAGTGACCTAGATAGACGATGTGCGTGAGAGAGTATACAATGTGAATAGGTCGAATTGGGCTCAAACATGGTGATATATCATTTTTGTCCGAGAAAGAGCGAGGTCAATCGAGACATACGGAGAGAGAGAGAGAGAGAGAGAGAGAGAGAGATTGAGTGAGCGTGACCCACCATGAGGTCGAAAGAGTGGCGGTGGCTTGGATGGACTGACCTAGATAGACAATCTGCGTGAGAGAGTATAGAGTGTGTCAATCAAGGCCCGAACAGGGAGATATATCATTTGTGTGTGAAAGAAAACGAGGTTAAACGAGACTCAGATAAAGGGAGCGAGATTGAGCGAGTGTGGCCCGCCGTGCGGAAGAAAGAGTGAGACAATCTCGAGGGAGTGACCTAGATATACAATGTGCGTGCGTGCGCATGAGAGGTTGGGGGGCTAGATAAGCAATGCATGTATTTAGCGCGAGAGGGTGAGAGGGAGAGGGGGGAGAGAGAGAGAGAGAGAGAGCTCGGCATGGGGTGCAATGGCGGGTGTGTGAGGTAAATACATTTGGTAACAGAGTGGAAAAAGGGGTTGTGTAGTTGAGAGACTTAGAGATCGAAACCTGGAGAGAAAGAATGAACGTGTGTTGGAAACCCATTGCTTCCTAAGGTGGTTAGGAGAGGAAGATTGACCGATACAGGAAGTATGTAGCGTTTGTGCGGGGCGGGTGGGGGGGCGCTAAAAACAACATTTGAATGTACATAGTACGAGACTTAATATCGATGTTTCAATTCGGTGTACATTGTAAGATTTGAACCGAGGACCAGGCATACGGGTAATTATTTTGAATTCGTGCCATACTAAGTTTCAAAGAGTTGACATTGACTCAATTTGTTGTGCTATTATGTAGGTCATATGTTTGAATCCATCCAAAAGTTTTCTCACTACCATGGTATTCATCATATACATATGAATTTGTATTAAAAAAGTAGCATGGATACAGTGAAATTCGAAATCCACGTTAGAATTGGAGATCACTACGTGACACACACTCTAATTCAAATAACTAACTACGTGACACACACTCTAATTCAAATAACTAATTATGTGACACACACTCTAATCCACGTTAGCGTGGGTACTGTTTCGATTTTTTCCAAATAACTCCTCCTTAATTAATTTATAGTACTCCCTCTGTTCACTTTTATAAGACCTTGAAGACATTTCAGACAGTGTGCAAAACAGTTCATTTTAAGTTGTTTGAAACGACTTACAAAAGTGAACGGATGGAGTATCTCGTTCCGAATGACTAATTATTGCAAGGAAAACATGGGCATGGTAATACATACAGATTCGTTTGCAAATGAAAGAAGATTCGTATGCATTCTCAAATGTAGGCGCACCAGGCAGACCAGGGTCGTGTCGGGGTGGACGCTACTTTGGTGCCTTAAAGGCAACTGCCCTTGGGTGACTGACATGTGGGCCAGCCACCTGTTGGGCACACATGTCATGGACACAAAGGCAGGTGCCTTAAGGCACCGAAGCATAGTCCTGTCGGGGTGGTCGCGTGTGTCGGACGGACGCGTAGCACCCAGCCACCCCCCCCCCCAAAAGGACAACGACAATATAAGTTCGCGCTTCCACGTTTCGGATTGAAATATCTGGTGGCCCCAATTCCAGCCCTGCAAAATCTCTCTTCTCCATCGTCCCCTTCCGCGCCCAGATTGCTCAAATCCCTAATTCGCTGCCAACCCTCGAATCGCCCCTCGTCTCGTCTCTTTCCCCACCGTTCCCCACTTCTGTGCCGCGACGAAGAAGACGGTCGCGCTTCACCACCGCACCGGAGCTACCTCATCTACGCCCTCGTCCACCGCATCGGGTGGTCCACCGACAACGTCGGCCGCCGCAACCGTTGTGCCTCACAAACACCGAGTTCCATCGAATCAGGTGCGCTTCACCGACGCTGTCTCCCAGCTCACCGGGGCTACTTCACCGAGCACATCGCCGCACCTCCACCCCCGAGGCCATTGGGGCTTCATCAACGGTCTCGTCCACCGCATCGTAGCGCTCCGCTGCCACTCAAGATCTGCATCCATGCGTGGCCAGCCAACGCCAGCGCATCACCCTCAATGGCTCTGAAGTGACCCGCACTCTAGCTAGGCGAGCATGCCCAAACGCCAGCCCGAACTAGGTATCCACACATCACTCCCTTGTGCACTGTTCCGACGATGTTTGGATATCCTTTCACTGCTCTCTTAGCTTACACGCCTATGCAACTCTGACTTTAACTCTTATTTCTTCTGGAGATATCATCTGAAACAAACAAATCCATTTTTTTAGCGAAGCATGACGGCGCTACGGGATCTGGTACACATCCTGCACACCTGTATAACCTTGTAAGTATCTGTCCTCCGGTACAACATCAAGGCCGATTCCTCTTATTTGATCAATCATTCGCCGTGTCAAAAATGAAGAGGGGGATGCAAGGAGCACAAGGCCTGCACATCCAAGCAAGTGGTAACATGGACTTGTACATGGAACATCCCAAGCGCAAGCAGAGCTGCAGTGAGCATGTACAACGAGCTAGCGTAAGTCCCTGCATTTCATTTAATTCGTACTGGCATTCATGTATGATTTGTGTGCAGTGGCTGATCCATGAATTCAAGTTACCAGGGGCGAACATTTAACTTAAAAAATACGAAGGCACTTGCACTCCGGAAATCAACATAACTTGATAAATGTGAAGCTACATGCACTTTGAAAACCAGCTAATGATCCAAAGTAGTTCAGATTATAAACACTAAATGATGCAAGCACCAAAAAACACAAAATGCAACATGGTGTACAAGGACTACAAACATGGTCTGTACCTGCTTGAATTATTCGTTCTCTGGCTGAAATTATCGAAGTGTAATTGCACGATAACCAGTCATAAACTGCATATCAATATATCTATCCCGCACAAGTATGCCAATAGTTTCAAACAATAGATTAGAAAAGTATTTATGCTATGTTGTCATGATACGAGGACTTTCCGTAGATGGCCTCGACGCTTCCTCAAGCTATGAAAATGCACTATAATTTGCTTGTCATCAATGCCTGCAAATCTCTGTCTCTCTCAACATAGTAGATCATCATTAGACACTAAATCCTTCAATGAGCTTGCAAAATGCTTGCATTAGATCCCTCATTAGACACTATATGTTCATCACCAGGAGCATGTAAAATGTTTGCATCAAATCCTTCATTAGCAGTCTGTTCATTAGACACTTCAGTCTCAAGAACAACACGAGCTTGTATGTTTGCACCGGAAACTTGATTAGATACATCAGATTCGGTCAGTTCAGTATTCATTGCGGGAGTTATAAAATAAGTAGAAATTGGTTTCATTTTCTCATAGATTCCCTACATGCAATCAGTTTTACAACACCGTCAGGTTTAACTATTGGACAGAAATTGAAGAGTTGAATTAGATATAATTAGGGATGTGATGTACCTGCTCGTTGCGCATGCTACTCTTGAAGGCTGCGACTGTCCGTTTGCGCAAGCTCGACGCCATGCCCGTGCGGCCGCTGGTGCCTCCCACGCAGGCTACACCTAGGGTTGGATCTTCATCTTCTTGTCCTTCCGTTCGCTTGAAGCCCGTCGACCGCCCTCCAACGACGGCGCGAGGAAGTGCTATGTCGGTCTATCCAGCGGCGACTAGGTTAGGAGCGAACCAGACTGGAGGCTGGAGCGAATGAATTGGGATTTTTCCTGCTGTCGATCGATATGTGAGGCGCTCGTTTGGGCCGCGAGACTGCTATAGGGCCTGCCTTGCACTTATGTTATTGGCCATCCAAATTGAAACATTTTTCTTCATTTTTTACATTGGCTGCTCATGCGTTGGGACGAACAAAACTAGCGTGGGCCAACCTGGACAACTCAAACTAGGTGCACATTTTCCAGCCACATGAGGCGGCCACCCATACCAGCCCCTATGGTGGCGTCACCCCTTTTTGCGTTTATGATTGGATAGTGAAAAATATTCCAGTGGCGCTTTTGATTTACCCACAGAATGGTTGAATTTCTTGAATCTATGAACTGAGTTCGCCAATAATGTGAAGGATGCCAGTCTTTTCATCCTATTGTAGATTGCTTAGATCTCGATATGCCAAAAGTAATCACATGAAATATACAATAAAAGCCAGTGTGATGTGCTTGGCTACAACTAGTCTGACTACACGTCCTCATAAAACATATCAAGGATGCACCATCTTACCAGATTAACCATTCGACTTACCCATGTAGTGTGGGAAGAAAGAAGTATTGGGACTGTGTATCCAAGCAATTGATGCCATGGACTCCTTCGTACAACCTTGTAAGCGAAAAAGAAGTTGCAGTGTGCCTGTACAAAGAACTAGCATAAGTTCAGTTACCTGCTTCTCGGAATTTTAGTTAGCCACTTATTGCAAAATTGTTCAATTACGTTGCTTGGCTTAATTTAGTTTGCTACTGATTACATAATGGCACAGCCTGTTAATCATATTGTAGACTGCGCCTATCTATGTGTTTGATACTTACTGTTAAGAATTACCTATTTGCCTTAACTTAAATATCTACTTGTTTGTTTCACTACTTTGTTGCTGCAACAGTGGGTTACAATGATGTTAATAACTAGTTTTCAGCATCCAATTGGAACTCTTCAATTCCTTGTTTGTTTAATTGGTGCTACGTCTTGAGCTTGCGTTGGTTTTCCTTGAAGAGGAAAGGGTGATGCAGCAATAGTAGCGTAAGTATTTCCCTCAGTTTTTGAGAACCAAGGTATCAATCCAGTAGGAGGCTCCTCAAAAGTCCCACGCACGTACACAAACAAACAAATAACTCGCAACCAACGCAATAAAGGGGTTGTCAATCCCTTCACGACCACTTGCGAAAGTGAGATCTAATAGAGATAGTATAATAAGATAAATATATTTTTGGTATTTTGTAATATAGATGCAAAAAGTAAAGATGCAAATAAAAGTAGATTGGAAGCAAATATGATAAGAGATAGACCCGGGGCCATAGGTTTCACTAGTGGCTTCTCTCAAGATAGCATAAGTATTACGGTGGGTGAACAAATTACTGTCGAGCAATTGATAGAAAAGCGAATAGTTATGAGATTATCTAGGCATGATCATGTATATAGGCATCACGTCCGCAACAAGTAGACCGACTCCTGCATGCATCTACTACTATTACTCCACACATCGACCGACACCTGCCTGCATCTAGAGTATTAAGTTCATAAGAACAGAGTAACACCTTAAGCAAGATGACATGATGTAGAGGGATAAACCCAAGCAATATGATATAAACCCCATCTTTTTATCCTTGATGGCAACAATACAATACGTGCCTTGCTGCCCCTGTTGTCACTGGGAAAGGACACCGCAAGATTGAACCCAAAGCTAAGCACTTCTCCCATGGCAAGAAAAATCAATTAGTAGGCCAAACCAAACTGATAATTCGAAGAGACTTGCAAAGATAACTCAATCATACATAAGAGAATTCAGAGAAGATTCAAATATTATTCATAGATAAACTTGATCATAAACCCACAATTCATCGGATCTCGACAAACACACCGCAAAAAGAGTTTACATTGAATAGATCTCCACAAGAGAGGGGGAGAACATTGCATTGAGATCCAAAAAAAGAGAAGAAGCCATCTAGCTAATAACTATGGACCCGTAGGTCTGTGGTAAACTACTCAAAACTCATCGGAGAGGCTATGGTGTTGATGTAGAAGCCCTCCGTGGTCGATTCCCCCTCCGTCAGAGTGCCGGCGAAGGCTCCAAGATGAGATCTCACAGATATAGAAGGTTACAGCGGTGGAAATTGTGTTTCCTTGGCTCCCTGGATGTTTTCGGGGTACGTAGGCTTATATAGGAGGAAGAAGTATGTCGGTGGTCGCCCGAGGGACCCACGAGATAGGAGGCGCGCCTAAGGGGGCGTGCCTCCTATCTCGTGGAGGACTCGGCTGCTTCTTGACTTGCACTCCAAGTCCTCTGGATCACGTTCGTTCCAAAAATCACGCTCCCGAAGGTTTCATTCCGTTTGGACTCCGTTTGCTATTTCTTTTCTTCGAAATACAGAAATAGGCAAAAAAACAGCAATACGGGCTGGGCCTCCGGTTAGTAGGTTAGTCCCAAAAATGATATAAATGTGTAAAATAAAGCCCATAAACATCCAAATGGGGTAATATAATAGCATGGAACAATAAAAAATTATAGATACGTTGGAGACGTATCAAGCATCCCCAAGCTTAATTCCTGCTCGTCATCGAGTAGGTAAATGATCAAAAGAGAATTTTTGATGTGGAATGCTACCTAGCATAATTCTCAATGTAATTTTATTTATTGTGGCATGAATGTTCAGATCCAAATTATTCAAAATAAAAGTTCATATTGATAAAATAAATAGTAACACTTCAAGCATACTAATCAAAGTAATCACGTCTTCTCAAAATAGCATGGCAAAAGAAAGTTCATCCCTACAAAATCATATAGTTAGGCTATGTTTCATTTTTGTCAGACAAAGATGTTCCCAACTTCTATACCCCCGATGACAAGCCAAGCAATTGTTTCATACTTAAATAATCTCAAAAAATTTCAACCTTTACACAATACATGAGCATGAGCCATGGATATAGCACTATGGGTGGAAGAGAATATGATGATGGGGATTGTGTGGAGAAGACAAAAAAAGAGAATGTCTCACATTGACGAGGATAATCAACGGGCTATGGGGATGCCTATCAATTGATGTCAACATGAGTAGGGATTGCCATGAAACGGATGCACTAGAGCTATAAATGAATTCTCAACAAAAGAAAACTAGTGGGTGTGCGTCCAACTTGCTTGCTCATGAAGACCTAGGGCATTTGAGGAAGCCCATCGTAGGAATATACAGGCCAAGTTCTATAATGAAAAATTCCCACTAGTATAAAAAAGACAACCTATGAGACTCACAATATGAAAAACATGGTGCTACTTTGAAGCACAATATATGAGACTCACTACATGAAGAACAAGGTGCTACTTTGAAGCACAAGTGTGGAAAAAGAGATAGTAGCATTGCCCTTTTTATTTATTTATTTTTTTCTTTTTTTTCTTTTTTTTCTTTTCCTTTTTGGGCCTTTTTTTGGCCTTTCTTCCTTTTTTTCTTTTTTTTCTTTGGGCAATGCTCTAATAATGATGATCATCACACTTTCATTGATTACAACATATGAATTACAACTCGAAACTAGAACAAGATATGACTCTATATGAATGCCTCCGGCTGTGTACCGGGATGGTGCAACGAATCAAGAGTGACATGTATGAAAAATTATGCATGGTGGCTTTGCCACAAATACGATGTCAACTACATGATCATGCAATGGCAATATGACAAAAGTAAAGTATGTCAAGATGATGATAAACGGAACGATGGAAAGTTGCATGGCAATATATCTCGGAATAGCTATGGAAATGCCATAATAGGTAGGTATGGTGGCTGTTTTGAGGAAGATATAAGGAGGTTTATGTGTGATAGAGTGTATCGTAACACGGGGTTTGGATGCACCGGCGAAGTTTGCACCAACTCTCAAGGTGAGAAAGGGCAATGCGCGGTACCGAAGAGGCTAGCAATGGCGGAAAGGTAAAAGTGTGTATAATCCATGGACTCAAAATTAGTCAAAAGAACTCATATACTTATTGCAAAAATTTAGAAGTTATCAAAAATCAAGTACTATGCGCATGCTCCTAGGGGGATAGATTGGTAGGAAAACACCATCGCTCGTCCCCGACCGCCACTCATAAGGATGCACAAGCCAGGTACACTTCATGTTTCAAATTTGGCACACAACTTTAACCATACGTGCATGCTACAGGACTTGCTAACTTCAACACAACCATTCTTTAAATTCATAATCACCCAACTAGCATGACTTTAATATCACTACCTCCCTATCTCAAAACAATTATCAAGTATCAAATTGATCATAGCATCCAATTCACTTCCTATGATAGTTTTTATTATACCCAACTTGGATGCCTACCATTCTAGGACCAATTTTATAACCATAGTAAATACCATGCTGTTCTAAAAGACTCTCAAAAAGATATAAGTGAAGCATGAGAGACTAGCAATTTCTAAAAAAATAAGCCACCGCCGTGCTCTAAAAGATATAAGTGAAGCACTAGAGCAAAAACTATCAAGCTCAAAAGATATAAGTGAAACACATAGAGTATTCTAGCAAATTCTAATCAAATAGGATTCTCCCAAAAGGTGTGTACAGAAAGGATGATTGTGGTAAACTAAAAAGCAAAGACTAATATAACACACGACGGTCCAAGCAAAACACATATCATGTGGCGAATAAAAATATAGCTCCAAGTAAAGTTACCGATGAACGAAGACGAAAGAGGGATGCCTTCCCGGGGCATCCCCAAGCTTAGGCTTTTGGCTATCCTTGAATATCTTGGGGTGCCTTGGGCATCCCCAAGCTTAGGCTCTTTCCACTCCTTATTCCATAGTCCATAAAAGCTTTACCCAAAACTTGAAAACTTCACAACACAAAACTCAACAGGAAATCTTATAAGCTCCGTTAGTGAAAGAAAACAAAACCACCACATAAGGTACTGTAATGAACTCATTGTTTATTTATTTTGGTGTTAAACCTACTGTAATCCAACTTCTCTATGGTTTATAAACTACTACCAACACTCCACCCTTGAAGCTAAACATTACGCCACTCATAATTGCTTAGTTTATTTGTTCAAATACGAATTTCATATGATTCTAATGTTCCTACTTTAGTTTTGAAATGTGTGCCTGCCTGTTATAGAGACATAAGGGGTTTGTATTTCTGTGTGTGATCTGGTCAGCACGGTTGGGAAGGTGAACTTTGCATATGCAGGGGTTTATAGGGAGACAATCTCCGAGTTGAATCCACAATGCATTCCATAGATAATCTGACTACTTTTTATGTTTTCATGAATCTCAGATTCTGAACAACATCATAATGATTATGAGCTTGCGCGCATGAAAAGAATAAAGCAGAACAATGCCATGGTTGTCAAACTTGGCATTAAGGGACTGAAATCAAGTATGGATGCAATGTAATGCAAATGCTCTCCACCTACAGATTCATGCTCAGAATATGATCCAAACAGTGATTCTGAGCTAGAGGGAGACCTAAGTCAATGTAGCTCCCTAGTGGAGGAGTCAGAGGAAGATGCCCTATCTTATTCACCCATCAAGGTACTTGCTCTAACTTTCCAAGGTTACATTGCTCGCACATATCTTGCAACTGATGCTTTGCATTGCTTCTACTTTGTTGAACTGCCATTAGCTTAGTTTACACATCGTGTATGTGAATACCCCCTTCCTATCCATTTTCAGTACATATTCCATCTGTCATCATACCATATTTATCCATTCAAATGTTGTTCTTGTGTATCAGATGTTCAAAAGGAAGAGGGCGATTGCTGATCGTGGAGGAGCACAAGCAAAGTATTTGGAAAAGGTAGTGGCACCTGATAAATCAAATAGCCCATTAGGTGTAGTTGCAATATCACCTGACCCACAAAATACCCCAACTCTAGCAGACTCTAGCCCTACTACACTAGTCATTTCTGATGCCCCAACTCAGCAGACCCCAACCGCAAAGAAACAAGATGATTATGCCAGTTGACATAGCAATGATGTACGACGCAAAACCCCATTCCAAAGAAAGAGTACACCAAATCCAGTTGCCAAATCCCTTTTCGAACCAGAGAGAGCCCCAATTGCAGCAAATAGGACCCCTGTTCCATTTCTTCCCAGTTTAGAAGACGAAGCTTATGTTGTTGTCAGGAACTTTGTGCGCATCTTTCCTTCATGGAAAGATTATACCGCATGAACACGAACAATTTCGATCTTCCTCCGCAACTTACGCATAAGTAATGTACTAATGTTATTCATGGTCATTACTGCATATGTTTCTGCTGACAGAAGACACAAGATTTCATTCTTTTAAATAGGCGAGGAGAAAACTGGATTGTGATGACGAGCAAGGGTTGGTTGGGCTTTTCAAGAACTCGTTGATTAATTATCGTTCCTACCTGAGGCAAGCGCACTTCGATGGCAAGCCTCTGAACGAAATTTCTGTAAAGTCTCCGGTGCTACATTTATCCGACGGTGACTGGAATAATCTTGTTACACATTGGTCTCGGCTGTAGCGTAAGGTACTGTCTATGATATCACATCACAATTTGAACTACATTTCTGCATTTGCCTTAATGTCTCACTTGTACGAAAATCATTAGCGTAAGAACATTCGTTCTCAAGGGACCATGAATCTCGCAACTATACCGCACAATCGCATTGCTCTTGTGAGTACCTCTTGCCTGTATGACCATACTTACTTTCATAGCTATTTGATTATGTAGCATCACTACACATGTTAGCCTCGTAATCGTCCATTTGTTATAAGATCCTATGGACTCTTACAGAAATTTAGAATCAACCCAATGCTCTTGAAGAGGTTTAGCTCTGCAGTCCTCTTATAAGGACTGAACATGGTCTGTCACTGTATTTACATTAACATCTACTCCCCCCGTCCCATAATATAAGAACGTTTTGTATAGTACACCAGTGTTCAAAACACTCTTGTATTATGGGAAGAGGGATTGGTTCATTTTGTAGCATTCTGCATCTTATCTCCCTCGCCCACCATTTACTAAAAAAGATTAGATCTATATTTAATCTTACCAACAAGTAGAATACATGCACAATGCCGGTCTGTAAGTGTAGCCCATTGCTCTTGTCAGTACATTTTGTCCTGTAACCCTTGTACTTCGAGGATTGGTAGTTGATTATGTAGCATCAATCATACCTTATCTTCATTATCCTCTATCCCTTCCAGTATTATCATATCTATAATTACTCTCTACAAAATGTAGAGTACAGGCAATGCTTATGAAGAAGATTCTGTGATGAAATTCTTGAGTTATCCTTCCCTTGACATGGAGAAGGGCATTATAAAGCCGTGTTAACTGTTAATGTAAGTCAGTCCTTCTAAAGCCTTTATCCTCAACTGCTGTTTAATTTGCTCATACTCCCTATCGTTTACTGCTGTTTAGTTTGCTGTTTCTACCAAAATGCATGTTCGTAAGAACCGTAAGTTCTAAGTTTTACTTGTAAAACCAAATTCCTTATTCATACCATGCACATTACTTAATACTCCCTATATGTATGCTTGGTTTTGTGGATCTATAATCCAGTGTGTGGTGAAGCAGCCCACGTTTGCACCTTGTCATCTCATGTTTTATCTTACTGATGTGACTGATGATATGAACAACATGCCATGCACATTATCCAAAATAGATACAATGGTTTTCTTTGCCCTTCATCTACGCTTGTTATGTTGACATGGTAATCCAGTAGTGTGGTGAAGCTCCCCGCATTATGGACAATGCAAAATTATGCTATTGATATTTTGAACTTACTCTTTATTTTCTAATTTGAAATTGGATAGAATTGACAGAACAGTTATCATCTTTGTTTATACACGTGCAAAACCTGTCATCTCTCTGCTTTGTTTCAGGGTGATATGCCTGATGGCATGCACAAGTCTACTGAAGGCTGTGAGACAAATCCAACATATATTGCAGCAAAGAAGTCAAAACATCTTGAAGATAGCGAGACAACCCCAAAGTCTTGTCTTGATGCAGTGTTCAAGTTACTTGAGACTAACAGTCAGACAAGCTCACAGAATTCGTTGTCTGAATCAGTTTGACTTCTTCAGTCCCAAGTTCTAGCAGAAAGGCATTCTGCAACTCAACTTCTACTTGAAGTCCTATCTCTAAGAAAGATTGCGGAGAACACCAATGAGAACCTCATCGCTAAACAGCTACACTGGAAGCTACGACCAACATGCTAGGCCGGTCTCACAGCCTTGCTCAGCAGCTTGCACAGCAGTTCCCCCGCAAGGCTAACCTTTCTTGAACTGTCTTGGAAGTGGTCTCGATTCAGTATTATTTTGTTACGCTGCAATGGTGCCCAATTTTTGTAATCTGCTTCTTCGTTGCGCTTTATGATCACTTGTGGCGAACTTTGATGCCCAGTGGATGTAATATACCTTAAATCCTTTATTGTATAGTGTAGGTTTATTCTTAGTTACTATGCCGTAATTTCTTTATTGTATAGAGTAGGTTTGTTCTTAATTCCTACTAGTTACTGCCATCATTCGCTATCTGAAAAAAATCAGATGTAGTCGACCGGACTGAAACATTCGACTCTAACGGGCCAGGTTTTTAGCGGGCCACAATTGAGCCCGCCTGCGTCTTTCTTGGGCCCGAATGATTGCGGCCTTCACACATTGCACCAGGCCCAAACTTACACCGGCCTATATTTTAGTTGGGCCTTTTGTCGACCCAACGCTTAGTTTGACCCAGGTAGCATTGGGCCATTAACAGGCTGAATATTATACTGGCCTGTTACGGCCGAGATGAAACCACGGGCCTTTAGCAGGCCAAAATGCATGTTTGGCCTCAATTTTCACTAGTCGACGGGCCTTCAGCAGGTCGAAATGTAGACCGGGCCGTTTTGGGCCCAGTTAGCTCACGGTCCGTTACCAGGCCGAAACATATCTCGGGCCTTAGTTGGCCCACTCATATCATGGGACTTTAAGAGGCCGAAAGCTTAGTACAGGCATCAACGGGCCGAATTATGCGACAGGCCTTTAACAGGCCAAAAGTCATGTTGGGCTTAACTGTTGCCACCTTTAGCACGAGCCGTTAGTGGGCCCGATGTCCCGTCGGACCATATATAGCCCATTGGCAGCACGGGCCATTCCCAGGACGAAAGTCACACCGGGCTGAAATGGGCCCATGTCTACATCAAGCCTCTAACAGGCCGAAAGTCACTAGGCTGTAGTTGGGCTCAAATATTCGGCAAACAATTAACGGGCCAGATCTGGCTTTGGGCCATAAATGGGCCTTTATTAAGCAGACCGTTATTGGGCTGGCCCACTAGTACCTGATTAAGTTCTACGGGCCTTTGACTGGGCCGGCCTTTTTAACCTATATGGGCCCCTGTTGGGCCCAGCCACGTCTCGACGTATCATAGGCATGTCTCCTCCAATGGACGGGCGACATCTGGCCCACTGACGAGCTGATAGGTGTTCCCTTCGGCCAATCAGACTTTTACACGTGGAAATTTCCCATTGGTCAGGGCTGTTAATGGGTTATCGGATCCAAAATCCGACCCGATAGCTTAACGGCATTCCGTTATGGTGGATGCCACGTGTCGGTCACCCTTGACGAAAGCACTTCTGTGACGCGTGATTTATTGTCATGGAAGTGGACACTTCCATGATGATAATTTTGGTAATGTCATGGAACACTTCTACGACAACACAGGTATGACTATCTTGATTCTGTCATAAAATCGTCATGGATGTACATGCATGACAAAAAACGCAACCTACTGTGACAAACACGTATCATCACGGAAGTGTATTTTTTTTATAGTGTATGAGCTTACAAATCTTTTTGGGAATATTTAAAACTGTATCATAGGCCTTCTATTATAATGTGAGGGTAGACACATGATGTAACCTATGCAAACATAATAGCACATACACGCAGGGGGACCGAGGGTGTGTTCCGGCACCCGAGTTGCGGGTGTGTGGTATTATGACAGTGTCACGAGGAGGAGTGGCCATAGTCATACCCTGGGGATGTAGACATATTCAATGAATCTCGTTAGCAAATTTTAGTGTCATGCCTCATGTGGTTGCTTTTTCCACGATGGATCGACTATGCATATTGGACTACGAAACTACTACAAACATGAAATTTTCCAGTAAGATGCTACTATGATGGTAAATCCAACGATCTGGTCTTCCTTTGCTCAATGTTGTAGGGTCATATCACAACTATCGTGCACATATTTGGCACTGCTCTCTGTTGCTGGAACAATCACAAAACTAAGCCCTAGCGTCACTCCCTCCCTGGGGTGACTTGGGCGGCACCTTTGCCCCATCCACCATGTCCCCTCCACACCTCCCTCCCCTTGCCGTCACCGGTGGGCTCCGTCGGGCGAAGCCCGCGCGGACCAGTGACGACTGGCTCTCTTCTTCCAATGGCTCGCTCGCGAGGGGGAGCTTGTGGTGGTGACAAGGGGATGGCGGCCGGCGCGCGGTGATTCGCATCATCTGTGGGCAGTTGGTGGGGCGCTGGGGCGGCGGCCTCGGTCTGGGCTCCAGCGTATCCTGGGTGTGGATGGCGTGCGTGCTCACGGTGCTCTAGATGTGTGTGTGGAGCGCAGATCGATGGCCGGCAGCGCGGCGGCTGGCACTCGTTGGGTGCGGCTGGTTGTTTTCCCCAGGGCGCGTGGTGTGCTGCGGGTCGAAGGCATGCTCATGTCCAGTGTCTTCGTTCGAGCGGCTTCAATCTGGACTCCCGATCTGGGTGCTGCTCGTTGTGCTGCGGCACTGGTTTCTGCAGTCGCGGTGGCCGTGGTGGTACTGTGGTGGTGGTGGTCGGCGGCTACGGCCAGGGGGTGGTGTGTGTCTGGGCGCGGTGGATCGTGCGATCCCGCCACGAGAAGGAGCTCGGCCTTGGAACATATGATGGTTGGTGTGCAGTGGTCGATGGTGCTAGGTGGTTGTCACGTCTCTAGGAGAAATCCTTGCTCTGATTTTGCATTGGAGCCAGTGACGGTGGTGCCCGCGGGTGTCGTGCCCTTTCTTGGAAGCGTCGTCGTGGAAGTGTGCTCCTCCTTTACATGGCTTGGGCTCCGGAGGGAAACCTCAAATCCATTGGATCATGCGATGAAGGCGTTTTTGTGTCTTTCTCCTCCTTGGGGGCCGTCGGCATCTTTGCTGCATGGTTAGCTGAGGCGTGGTGCTGGTTTCTATTTTGGCAATGATGATGGCATTGAGTAGAGCTTCGGTCACGGCGTGGACTTTGGTGACCGGTTCTTCCTAGCGTGTCCTAGGTGCTCTTTTGTGGATTGTTGGGTTGCTTTGAAGTGGGAGCTGCGGTGGAGTAGGTCCGAGTGGTGATGATGACAGATACTTGATGGTCATTTGCAGAGGGCACGGTCGGTGCAAGTCCGGCATATTTTCCTTGCGATGCTCGTCGTCAAAGTCGGAGTTGTCAGTTGCTTGCGTGTGTGGCTCTCCATTGGCATGTGCCTTCTTGGCTACTGCATAGCTGTTTGCGGGTTGACTTTGACGATGGAGCTCTATACTGAAGTCGGAGTCACCCGTTCGAGGCAACCGGTGATGACGATGACGCTTGCGACTCAACGATTGTCTTTCTTCTTTGTAGCTTTATGTTCCATGTCGGTGGCCAGGTTGGCCGGTGGTACCCATGTCATGTGGGTTGAGTTGTATTGGTTTTAGCCTGGTTTTGTGTCAATTAACAGGAAAATTCTCTTCTTAATCAATGGAAATGGCAAATATTTTGCCTTGTTTCAAAAAATATAGCACTACTCATCGGATTATTCTAGGACTAGCTAGTTTCGATAGCTGGAATGCAACCCTTTATCACAAGACCTATTATACCCTAACCGTCATCCCTGTGGCTGCAAGTCCCCATGCAGGCTAACCAAATGCAGTCGTGCTCCAATCAGAAATTCACAGAGGCATGTAAGTGTGAGGGTACTCACCTGCAAATCCCTGTTGTCCGCTCGATTTGTCTCGTGATTCATGAAGTAGTTGAATATCACACGAGGAAACGGTAATAAAGGAAATCTTTCAGAATGTTTTAAGTTTCAACAATGAAACTTCCCCTTTTTGCGTCAACAAATGCCCAGTTTCGACAAATTTCAGAGATATAATCGCTCCATCAAGAGCTTCATCCGACGGATGAGTTCCTCATTCGTCAGAGCAGCCTACGCGAGGAGGCACAACTGCTGCTCCTACGGTGGCGTCTGGTCTTCCTCGCCAGCGGAGAAGAGGACGATCTCCTCCTTGCCATAGGAGCCAACCACTATGGATGCATTGCCTGATATTGATTGTTCCATGCTATTATAGAAACAATCTTGGATGTTTTATATGCAATATTATATCATTTTTGGGACTAACCTATTAACTTAGTGCCAAGTGCCAGTTGCTTTTTTTGGTTTTCCAGGAAATCAGTACCAAACAAAGTCCAAATGGCATGAAACTTTTTGAAGATTTTTTTCTAGACAAAAGATACCCTAAAAGCTTCAGGAGAAGAGCAGACGAGAAATGAGGAGACCGCAAGGCACTTGGGCATGCCCAAGTACCTTGTGGGCCCCCCGTGCCACCGTTTGACCTAATTCCGATTCTATAAATTCTCTAATATTGGGAAACCAACAGAGAGCCACCCGACATACTATTCCCGCCACTGCAAGTTCCTATTCTTTGAGATCCCATCTGGAGGCCTTTTCCGACACTCTGCTGGAGAGGAATCGATCACGGAGGGCTTCTACATCAACCTTGCTACCCTTTCGATGATGTGTGAATAGTTTACCACAGACCTACGAGTCAATAGCTAGTAGCTAGATGACTTTTTCTCTCTCTTTGATCTTCAATACAATGTTCTCCTCGATGTTCTTAGAGATCTATTTGAAGTAATCTTCTTTTGGGTGTGTTTGTCGGGATCCAATGAATTGGTGGGTTTATGATCAGGTTATCCATGAATATTATTTGAGTCTTTCATGAATTCTTATATGCATGATTATTATAGCTTTATATTTCTCTCTGATCTATCTATTTGGTTTGGCCAACTATATTGATTTATTTTGCAATGGGAGAGGTCTTCGTAATGTGTTCAATCTTGTGGTGCTCTATATCTCAGTGATAGAAAGGGACAATAAATGTATTTGTATTGTTACCATTAAGGGGAAAATGATGGGGTTTATTCATATTGCTTGAGTTTACTTTGTCTACATCATGTCATCTTGCCTAAGGCGTTAATCTGTTCTTATGAACTTAATACTCTAGATGCATGCTGGATAGCGGTTGATGTGTGGAGTAATAGCAGTAGATGCATGAAGTAGTCGGTCTACTTGTCTCGAACGTGATGCCTATATACATGATCATTACCTTGGATATCGTCATAACTCATAATTATGTGTTTTTCTATCAATTGCCCAACAGTAATTTGTTTACCCACCATATGTCTTTTTTGTTCGCGAGAGAAGCCTCTAATGAAAACTATGGCCCCAGGGTCTATCTTTATCATATATTAAAATCCAAAAATAACTTATTGTAATTTATGTACCGTCATTTTACTTTGTGGTTTTGTTTATCTATCTATCACTACAAGATTTGATCCTTGCAATTAACCGCCAAGGGATCGACAACCACTTGTTTGCGTTGGGTGCAAGTGTTTGTTATTTTGTGTGTAGGTGATGTTCACGAGGTCTTGAATAGTTCTCCTACTCGATTGATAACCTTGGTTGTTAACTTAGGAAAATACTTATTTGTACTGTACTGCATCATCCTGTCCTCTTCGAGGAAATCCCAATGCATCTCACAAGTAGCAGTGCCGATAGGCCTGGAGAGCGAGGGCAGTGGCGCCATGAGCCACCTGATGAAGAATCTCGCCGCCTCTATCTACCGACGCGGAGAACCATGACTTCAGCATCACTGGAGTTGGTGATTCTCGGGAAGGATGGGGTGCTCAAAGAGGAGGAGGGGCTGAGGGAATTAAGTGTGTATGTATGCATCGCCGGCGCTGCACGGCTTAAATAGCTGTGACCAAGCTATGCAAAGGGCCGGTCACTCCGCTTCAATGCGGTGCACCGGCCAGAGTTGGTTTCTTCGGATGATGCGTCCGCATTGAAGCGACGATGCCTAAGAAGTCGCATCCCTCAACGCTGCCCTCCCGTCCACTCACGTCACTCAACATCAATGTGGGCCACTGCATGCTCTGGGCCAGTATGAATGCGGCGCGGGAAGCGACACGAACGTTGGATAGAAAGCTTGGGAGGGTTTTTTGGGTGGGCCAGGGCAGTCAAAACCAGGCGTGGCAGCGGTCTGGACGCCCGCAAAGGGCCCTCAGTTTGTTTCCGCTTTGCTGAAAAAATGTCCGGGCCGGTCGGTAGACCGATACAGGCCCATGTTGGATGGCAAAACACATCTAGACAGCACACTCTAGTCAAAGGGATGTATAAATCATGCTTGAGGATTCATTATCCGTCCAAAGCCTTTTGTTCTTCTTCGAATCTGTTATTTTGGAACAAGTTTTTTTTGGTTCTAAAAAATAAATAGTTTCAAAAGGTTCAATTGTACGAAATGAATTTCTAGATCTTGGAATTTCTTGCTACCAAGTTAGTAAAAGGCTCGATTTATTGGAAATTGCTAGAATTATCTAAGATCTATTTTGGAAATCCTTTTTTTTGGTTTAGACTATTTTTTGTTTACGAGATGCATGGAATTCCTTATTTATATCTCATGCAAAAGATAAGAATCCAAGGGAAAGGTGAGCCCGGTGTGAGATATCACATTATTCGAGGAACCCTAGATGTTGCCGCAGTAAAGAATCGCCAACAAGGGTGTTCTAGTGCGGTGTAGATTCTTATCCAAGACTTGTATCATTTGATCGATGACGCCATGTGAGTCACTAGAAACATGTGAAGTGTATGATTATCCCAATAACGGATGTTTCGTAAGGGGCTAGAGCAAGCTACCACGAGACAAAAGATCCTCTTTCTACAGAGATTCAATTCGGAACTTTTATATGTTCATGGTCAATATGGAAATTCTTTCAGAGGTTTTTTTTTACTTTGTCTGCGTTTGAGGACCGTTGTTGGAGATGCTCTTACAATAATATCCCGCAGAAAGAATAAAAATCATTACGGTCAACGATCTAGAAAAACCATTGGCCAACTGCTCGAACTAGTAATGCAACGCCAATGCACGTGTTGAACATGTGAGACATGCCACATATGCGCAAAAGTACCATCAAAGTCTTTCATACAACAGACTTGCATGAATCAATTTTCATATTAGTGTCAACCCTAGATTTTAACAAAAGTACAAAAGGAAGGAGATGAATAAGTGAAGTTGCTTTGAACGGGTTTCCATATCGCCAAGAAAAGATTTATATGTAAGCCTTGATCATCAGATTATGGAGCAAAAAGCGTGTAGCACATATAACAACGAATGCACCCTATTACAAGCCAACATGGCTGGAACCGAGGAACATTAACACCAACAACATATAACCAAGACCGGTTAACAACATATAATCTCTAGGAAGTAAGTGGATTATCTAGTGCCGTTGATGGATGTTCTCAGAGTAGGAACAAGACAGATACACAAGTGCAGGTGATTTACTAATCCACACTCTCTTTCGCTGACATCCTTTTGGTGTATTCCACCTTGATCTTCTTCAATATCGCAACCACATCGCTCATCGTCAACCTCTCGCTAGGCGAATGGCTAGAGCAAAGCAAACCCAACTCAAATATCAGTACCAGAAAATCTTCATTCAAGTTGCAGATGGAAGGCGATGAGCCTTGCAGTAGATGGCTATCCCGACGTGGACAAGATTTGCAGGAAACGCCTGACGAACCCACTCTCTAAGGGTTAGTTCTCCCACAAACATAGAATCCATAGGTCTCCTTCGAGTGAAAACTTCAAGAAGCATGATTCCGTAGCTGAATACATCACTCTTACGTGATGCTTTTCCCATAGAACCATATTCTACACGAGAAAAATATGTAAAGACTCTAAACAACAGTTAATGAAATATAATTAGCAAATGATATAACAAATGTTAGCAATGTACCTGGTGCCATGTAACCAACCGTTCCAGGCATGCTAGCAACAATCATCGAGTTATCATCACCTAATAGCATCTTTGCAATGCCAAAGTCCGCCACATGCGCCATCAAGTCCATGTCAAATAACACATTGCTAGGCTTCAAATCACAATGCAAAACCACCTCGTAGTGCTCATGGTGGAGATAATTGATTGCCATTGACACATCGAGCATGATATCCATCCTCTCCATGAATCCCAGGTGCATTGCGCCATCGTCATAACGATGTAGCAGTGTCTCCAAGCTTCCATTGGGCATGAACTGAAGAACCAGTGCTCTAAAGTCCATGTTTGAACATGTGTTGAGTATTTTTATGAGGTTACGATGCCGCGCCATGCGGAGCACATGACACTCAACCTCAAAGACTCTGATGGCACGGTCGAGCTTCATGTCAAGAACCTTTATTGCAACAACCAAACCATTACTAAATTGGCCCTTGAATACTTTTCCAAATCCTCCCGACCCTAACATTTTATCATCACTGAAATTCTGAGTGGCACGGGCGAGGTCATGGTAGGAGACTGATTGATGGCTTGTGGCATCTACCACATTGCCGTGAGCTTTGAAATTCTTGTGCTTCTTTTCAATCATTAGGTACAAAAAAATAGCAAGGGTGCTACAAGTTACCAGGATAGCTGGGAGTAGAAATTTGAGAAGATGACTACTATAAGGGTGGGACTTTTTATGGCAAGGAGGAAATCCAAGACGTTGAGAACCACAAAGCCCAGCATTCCCAATGAAAGATTGTGCCGTGAGGTTTGAGAAAATACCTCTCTCGGGTATTTGACCTTCTAGCCTATTGTAGGAGAGGTTCAACATAGACAAGTTGGTGAGGTTTTCAAGGAACATGGGAATGGCACCAGTGAGTTTGTTGGAGGAGAGATCTAATGAGGTTAAGCTAGTTAGCTTATCAAGTGTGCTAGGAATTGAACCTTCGAATGAGTTGTGTGACAGAATTAGGTAGGTTAGCATATTAAGTTGACCAAATGATTCTGGGATACTTCCGTTCAAGGAATTGGATGAAATATCAATTTGGTCGATTTGTCTTGGCCCAGCAACATCATTTGGTAGAGCACCAACAATTGAATTATAAGAAAGATTTACTTGGATAAGTTTCTGAAGTTGGAATAAGCTTGCTGGTAGTGTTTGACTTAACCTGTTATTGGACAAGTCAATGTATTCTAACCTGCTAAGATTACCAATGTTATCTGGTATGGAGCGAAATATTTTGTTTCTTTCAAGAAATAGTCGTTCTAGACCCAAAAGCATACCCATTTTTGTTGGCATAGGGCCTAAAATATCATTGTTAGAGATATCAAGCAACACAAGAGTTTCCATCATAGTGATTGATTCTGGAATTGAGTCAGTGAGTTGGTTGTATCCAAGATCTAACAGTTCAAGGCTACTTAAGTTTGAAATTGTTGATGGAAGCCTGCCTGTTAATTTATTTTGATTTGCAATGAAACTAATTAACTTTGTTGAGAGATTGCCCACATGGTCTGGAAGGGCACCTATGAAAGAATTATAGTTCAGGATAAGGCGTTCAAGTTGTCTACATCCAGAAAGAGCGGACAAGAAGCCCATGCCCCCCTCTAATTTGTTGTGTGATAGAACAAGCTTTTTCAAAGCAACAATATTTCCAAGTGTTGGCGGTACTGAGCCAGACAGTTGATTATTCATAAGAAGCAAATATGAAAGTTTCTTGAGTTTTCCTATTTCTGGTGGAATATTTCCTTTCAAGTTGCCAAAAGAGAGCTCTAGTACTGTAAGACTGCTGAGATTGCTAAGAACATGTTGGATTGAACCAATGAGGTCATTTCCCCCCAAGGAAACTATTTCAAGGTCTGTCAATTTAGCTAGCCATGTTGGCACAACATCCATAAAAGAATTGGTATGCAAATAAATCTCTCTCAAGTATTGGCATGATGCAATACCTTTTGGAAACTGACCAGTAAATCTGTTTTGTGCGAGAGAAATAAATTGCAACATAGGGAGGCTGAATGTCTGATTGCTTGGTATTGGCCCGGTTAGGTTCCTATTGGCAGCGAGTGCCATGACTTGTAGTCTGGACATATTATACATAGCTTGTGGCACTAGGCTGGAAAGCTGATTGTACTGCATGTCTAAGATCTCAAGTGTGGGCAGGGAGGCAACACTATCTGGTATAGGACCTGATAGACTGTTGTTTCCAAATTTGAGGTACCTCAAGGAAGGAGTGTTGTTGAACAAATAAGGTGGTATTTGCCCACTCAAATGATTTCCTTGTAGATAAATCTCCCTAAGGTTGTTCAGATGCAGTATCAACCCTGGAGGTATCTGGCCCGAGAGTTGGTTGTGCCGTAAATCAAAGACCTTAAGCCCTGCCAGGTTTCCTAGGCTAGGAGGAATGGCACCTGATAGGCTATTTTCACCTAGAAGGAGATATCTGAGACGATGTAGATTGCCAAGATCAGTTGGGATGGAGCCAGTGAGGTTGGTACTAGTGATGTCTAGGAAAGAAAGGAAAGAGAGGTTACCCAGGAGAGGAGTGATCGGTCCATGGAGGGATCTGTATGGCAGTGACAGTCCAGTGACCCTCTGTCGGCGGCGGCTGCATGTGACGCCCACCCAGTGGCAGAAAGAACTCTCCGTGGTCCAGTTTTTGGCAAGGATGCCAAAGGGGTCAGAAAATTGGACCTTGAAAGATAACAAGGCGGTGCGATCAGCATCGCTGCCGTTGCCGGCGGTTGGAGTCGGAGAAGAACATGAGATGAATGAAAGTAGTAGGAGTAGTAGTAGTACAGCCATGGAAATGCATGCCGAGGATACAGTTGCCATGTTAGCTAGTTGTGTGGGTGTTCTTCTATGTCGTTACACCAATGAAAGTATGTTGAATTTATACAGGTTGGGAGCGCAACTGGATCTGCTAAATTGCTGTATATTTTTACGTCAACCCAACTGTAGCGTGGATATTAGTCGTCTTGCGGTCATCACACGACACAATAAGCACTTTTAACTCTAGAGCTATCACACCCTTACCTGAGTGACACGCTTCTGGTCATATTAAAACCAATAGAAAAAGACTCCATCTCAAAAAAAAAAGATCATTAGAAAAAGACGCAGAGGAAAACCCATGGCCATTTGTTGTTTATCATTCATTGAGAAGAAAATCGCTGATGTATATAGGTTCATGCGAGGTGTTTGTTAACTTCAGGTAGCTTATATGCACAACACTTTGTGTATGAAGTGAATATGACTCCTTGGGAGCGTCAAAAAAGAATATGACTCCTTGGAGTCGGAGTGACTAGCAGGTGACTCTTTGTCTTGCTAATGAAATGAGACCAGCATATTTTTCCTTCCACACGTACGTGGCTAATTTCTACGGGCATGCTTACCCGCTGGAAAAAAAATAGCGCCAGAAAGCCTGAAAAAAATAATTCACGAAATGTGCTAGTACCTATGTCACTCTAGGACTTGAAACTAGCTCGCTTGGTTCCACCCTAAGGAACCTAATCATCGTCTAAGCCAGACTTAGTTCACTCCATTAGAAAAAGTTAGGGCCTAAGGTACAATATTAGAGAATGAACGTCTAAACCAAACCTTTTTCTGAAGGAGAGTAAGAAAGATTCAGCCATTATATTCCAATTAAAACTCCCTACTGAACTCTCTTCCTCCTTAACCCCATCACCGACTTGGCTCTCTCACACTTGCTCATCCTTCGAAAAAGCCCCGAAGTCCTAGATCGACCCACACCATCAATATTTCTCTGAGTATCTCACAAATATCCTTTGAAATTTATAAAAACGATACTTGAAAAACTAGAGCTGAACTCATGCTTCACCGCAATGTGATTTTCTTCTCAGTCTTTGTAAACATTTAATAGTTTTTTTCTTTCTCTTGTGCTCAAGATTTTGTTGCGAAGACATCTTTTATTTTTATTCACAAATGTTTTTTAATGAACCAGACAGAAAATGTTGTAAGAAGGGAGTTTGACGCAGGGCCTATCTCTTTTTATTAGTCGACATTAATTAGGATGTCGCCCTATAACCTCCGTCACAGGTAAATTGCTGATAGATGCATGGGAGTGCCATGCCCTTCAGGGAAGTCTTTAACACGAAAAGTTGAGAACGATGTGCACAAATGCCCTGCTCGTTCAAATTCTAACAGCATCGGTGAACTTGCATGCATGAGCGCGCCGGCCCTTCTATACATAGGGCATAGCTGGCACGCTATCTTCCCAGACAAAGCTTGCAAAGCTCCATCGAACTTCCTATCAAGAAGCATGTACAGAAATGGCTGCAAAGTTCCCACTCCTCCTTGGCGTCGTATTGGTCGCTCTCCTGCTCGTCTCCCAGGATGTAGCGCATGCAGCAGGTGGTTTGCAAACTCATACCGTAAAACTGTTAAGAACATGTGTAGTGTTGCTAGTTAATTGAGTGGCATGGTAATATAAGAGGACATATTACTAAGATGAACGCAGCCTGCAGGTGCTATGTTTATATGTATAATAATGACATTCTTTTGCATCCATGCAGCACAAACGATGCCTGCGCAACGTCCAGACGGGTATAGTGGATATGGGCCTGGGTACGGTGGTGGCTACGACAACAACGGCGGAGGAGGAGCCGGTCAAAATGGTGATGGTGGCAGCGGCTATCCTTGAGGTGAATATTATGGGGTGGCGGTCAAAACGGTGTCCGTAACTCTAGAAACAAAATCTATATGGTATGTATCTATATACTCCCTCCGTCCCAAAATAAATGTCTTGAATTTAGTACAAATTTGTACTAGAGCTAGTACAAAGTTAAGACACTTATTTTAGGACCGAGGGAGTATCAAATAAGGAGCGTCTTCATCTGCTAGAGTATTGTTTACTTGCTAGCAGGGCAAATATGATACTATTGCGAGCTAGTAAATGTATGATCACTTGTGTATGCATGACATATGCTGACTTTTAGGTATGGTGGCAACGGTGGGTCATGCGTACATGTATTTGAACACATATCCATAAACGGACCTATTTCCAGTTAGTTTAAGTTAAACAAAAATATACAATACTAGTTTATGAACACATCCCCGCCACGCCTCTTATGGACCTCACGGCTTGGAAAACTTGAGCACTATAAAGCGGTTAAGTTCTTTGCTTTGTTGATTATTCGAAATAGGATTTCGACTGCTTATTGTGGCCTATATATGCCGCTTATCCAAAAGAGAGCAGAATCGTTGGTTCATCTCTTCTCCAAGTGTCGGTTCCCTTTAAGGCTTTGGGATTTGGCTAAGGAGTGGCTCCAACTCAAGAACATTGACATACCCATGTGCCATTTGGAGCGCTCTATCAAAGAGTTGTGGGTTAACTCGTCTGACAAGAGAATTCCAAATAGGATCGCCCCCGTGGGCGACCAGGGGGAAACCCTAGCCGCCGGCGCCCGTACTCCCCCGCATCTCCTTCATCCTCGCCGCCGCCAGCAGCGCCGCCGGGCGAAGCCTAGCCGGCAGGGCGGCGGCGGGGCTCCCTTCCCCTTCGCGCGAATAGGCTGGCGGGGGACGGCCGTTCGAGAGGAGGCGCTGGACTTTTGCGGGGTGCGGCGGCGCTGCAGATGGATCCTGGCCGCGACGTGCGCAACGCGTCGGCGGTTGGGATTCGTGCTCGCGGCGTGGTGCGGCTGCTGGATCTGGTGGTCGCGTGCGCCGTCGGTCTCGGGTCAGATCCTTCTGGATCCGGCGCCTGATCGCCGTCGGCCAGCGCAGGATGGTGGCTTTCGTCGCTGACCAGGTCAGGTCTTCATTGATCCGGCGCCTGGATGGATCTACGCCGGAGGTGTTGAGCCTTATGGTGCTTCCCTCTCTGGAGTTTTCGGGTCTTGGCTGCTGCCAGATCCGAAGCAGATGGAGATTGGTGGTACAGGAAGAGGACCGGAGGAAACTTTGGTCGGCTAGCTCGGCCCGGCATCGGCGACGGCTTTGACGTCGTTACCCATCTTAAAGGCGAAGTCGAGGTCCCTCCTATCCACCTCCGTCCCCTTCCCGGACGAAAGTCCAAAATCCGTCTTGGATTGGACGGCGGCGGCGCCCTTTGCGTCGTAACCTCCATGGAGGCGCCGTCTTGGGAGTCTTGGGCGTTCCGGGGAGAGTTGCTATGGGTGAAGGGCTTCGCGTGTCAGATCCAGCAGCGGCAATGGTGTGGAGGTTTGCAGGAGGAGCGGCGTTCTAACCGCGTCAGATGCGTCTGGTAAGAGATGTCAAGTCATGCCTGGCCGACAGGTGCAACGCTGAGTCATGCCTAGTCGGCAGGTGCTACGCACGACAGATCTTTCAGTGTCCGCGTCGGGATGGACGAGCGCAGAGCGGTGGAGCTGTCTGGCGTCGTGGTGACGTCGACGGTAGCTAGACCGTGCAAGGTAGATGCAATAGTACAGCTCTGAAGATGGTTTGGTGGCAGGTGGCTGCGGCTGCCTCATACCCGGCAGGCGTCCTAGTTGAGGAGTGCGCCGGACTGGTAGGTGCCCCATACCCGGCAGGCGTCCTGGTTGGGACCTCAGGACTTAGATGTTTAGGTTTGGCTGCGATGTCTGTTTGGTATTAGGCCCAGACTATCAGCGCCCCTTTATCGATTGGATAGGTGTAGCGACAGTTGTTGCTTAGAAAGCGGCTTTAGTCTTGTTGTTGTATGACTTTGTAAGGTCTTGTGAGAATAATTAATAAAGTAGTCGTATGCATCGCCCAGATGCAGAGGTCGGGGGTCATCCTCCTTTTTTTTAAAAAAAAATGACTTCACTAACTGCGCTCATTAGTTGGACTATTTTGAATGAGAGGAACGTGTGTGTTTTCCACCACAGGTCCAGACCACCGCCAATCCTACTTGGCATCATCAAGAGTGAATCAATGCTATGAGCTATAGCGGTGCAAAAAGCTTGGTACGATAGTACCGGGAGGGTAATGTCCTCTGTGAAAGAGAGAGTTGAGGCAAAAATGCCACACATGGAGCGATTGGCTCGTACTGATGATTGTATAGGCAGGTGCATGTTACAAGGCCTTGCAACGCAGCAAACAAGCTATCCTGGCACCGAGATATGCACATGATGGCTTGGAATTGAATCTAAAAGGATAACCTACCAACTATACTTTAAAAATGTCACTCTAATTTGGAACCGTTGTAAAATAAACTGTATTCTTCTTCTTAATTAATAGACGAGGCAAATCTTACGAAGATTAGGACGGTTGCCAATTGATCCTGCAGAGAGAAAACACAAGCAACAGTAACCATAGTTAACTATTTAGTCAGAACTAGGATGGTTGCCGATTGATCCTGCGGAGAGAAAAACCAAGGAATGGTAACCATGGTTAACTATTTAGTCAAACTACTAAAGTCTAAGCTTAGGAGAGGTAGAACAAGATGCTCAAACAAGAACCATATACTACTCCCTCCGTTCCAAAATAAATGTCTCAACTTTAGACTGAGGTTCAGCATTGACCCGTTCCTCTATCCAGCTCGGATGGATAACATGTTGCGAATAGTTCAATTTCTTTTTTGTTCCTGTTGTCTACATATTCGGTTCAGGTTCTGCATGGTTTTTCTGTGCGATTTTTCTTTTGGTTTTCTTATGCATGGTTTCCTCTCGGTTTTTTCTCTTTCTTTTTCCATTTTGGTTTTACATTTCTTTTACCCGTTTTCATTTTTATTTTTCATGAACTTCCTTTTGAAATTGTGAACATTCTAAATATTCATGAAACATTTTTCCAAATCCACAAATTTTGTTTAAATTTGTGAACATTTTCCAAACTCGTGAAATTTTTTAAAATTCCTGAAAACTTTAAAAAATTCACCTCATGGAGAATTTTCAAATTCATGCTACTTTTCAAATTTAATCTTGTAACAATTTACAATTTACAATTTTTTTGATGAACTTGTGAACTTTTTAGAATTCATGAACTTTTAAAAATTTAACTCATGAACAATTTTCCAATTCATGAACATTATTTCAAACTTCTTAAAAATTTCAAATTCATGAACTTTTTTCAAACCTAGCGGGCAAAGCGAGTGAGCGAGCCAGCTTGCGCAATATTAGGCCGCGGCCCGCAGGCATGCGCGTGAGCATCAACTACCTAACCGGCGTTTAAAGCACTGACTAGGAGCTCCACAAATAGATCGCGCCATGCACAGAACTTTGTTGAATTTTAAAAAATAAATTCAAAAATTTACAAATATTCACTTTTTAAAAAAATTACCAAATTTCAGAATAATATTATGTCATTCAGGATTCATTAGAATGTGAGAACACGACCATTTTTTAAAAAGAGCGGTTAAAATTTTGAGCACGAACACATTTTAGTTTTTTCAAACATTTTTTAAAAAACAGTGACAAATTTAGAATTATAAGAAAATAAGAAAAATGTGAAAAAAAATTGGAAACCAATTTGTTTTCTGAATTTCCTTGAACATTTATTTGTTTGTGCAGATATTTTTTGAAAAGGGGAATATCTTTTCAATTCGGAACAAATTTTGAAAGTGCGAACATAATTTGAAACCCGGCAAACATTATTTGAGTTTCTGCACAAGTTTCAAATAAGGCAACATTCTTTGAATTTGTTAACGAATTTTGAAAACAGGGACATTTTTTGAATGATTGAACTTTTTCAAATGCGAGAGCGCTTGGCCCACCCCAATTGGCGCCCGACCGGTGTGATGCCGCTGCCTAGTTGGGCCAAGGCCCCAAGCCTTTTCTTTCTATCTGTTTGTTAATTCATTTTTCTCATTTTTAAACTTTCCATTTTTTTGAAACTTGTTCAAGAAAATTAAATATTTTTGGGATACCAAAATAACAGTTTGTTGTAATTAACTTAGCTTATGATTTCCCCCCTACAAATATTTATTAAACGCTTTTCAAAAAAGCATTTACTGTTTTCAATTTTACCTCTTTGTATTTATTACTTTTGTTAAAAACTTAACATAGTAGTTTTTAGTCCTTGTTTAAATTATGATTTTAAATATTTTTTCCTTCAAACTTTACATGGATGCCTACCATGGGCATGCACACCTACTCTCAAATGTTTGGGTCATTTCAAAAATTCCCAAAAAATACAATGTTCAACATAGGGTGTCTGGGTAGGCTATTAGACTTTGTTTGAGAGCATGTTGTTTCTCAGCATGCGTCGAATGACCCTAACTTTTTGTCATATACTTATTGTTTAATTCATGCTACCATGCCAAGTTGTCTTGGTTTTAGATTTTGCAGTTTCTGGAGTTTTCTCGGTGAAAAAAGGCCGATAAATGGCTAGACGTGCGCAACTTGCATACGGTGTCGAAAATCGTTCAAACTTGGCATGGATGCCTACAATGAGCATATAGTGTCAAAAATCGTTCAAACTTGGCTTGCTAGGCCCGAAGTCTCCGTCTAAGAGCACGTTATTTCTCCACATATTTGAAATGACCATAAATTTTATCATGGCCTTGTATGACCAATCCAAACCACCATGTCAAAAAAATTAGTTTCGACAAGTTTGGCATTTTTCTGGAGTTTTCTGCGTTAAATAAGGACAATAAATGGCAGGACGTGTCGTAACTTGCATACGATGTCGGGTCACTCAAACATGGTATGGATGTCTATCATGGGCATGCCCACCAGATGGTAAAAGTTGGGGTCATTTCAGGGATGTCCACAAAAACACCATGTTTAACGCAGGGTGTTCGGGTAGGCCAGAAGGTTCCATATATCCGTGCCAAGCTGCTGCAAAATGTTGGGGTCATTTATCCATAGTCGACTAGTGGACAGAAGTGTGCTAGCTAGACTAGGCCAGAGAGGTGCATCTGTGAGCATGCATTTTTCCTAATTTGAATAACTTGGTTATTTACAATTTCCATCATTATCAATCAACATGAACATACTCTTATATCCCAACCATTTCTTGAAACTTGTCAACAACTTTGGAATTTAAAATTGTCTATGAAACTTTTATAAACTTGAACACTTCTTTTTTCTAAATTGTTAGTAAATTTCCAACAATTAATGGCGAACATAAATTGCAAACCACGTATTTTTTGAACCCCAAATATTTCTTAAATTTAGGTACAAAATACGAAAACTGGAACATCTGTTGGAATTCCAGAACATTTTATAAAATTGTAAACAATATTTTAAAAACAAGAACATTTTTTGGTATTCCAAACTATATTTCAAATTTTTAAACATTAATAAAAAAATAATAGAATTCAAAAAGATGAAAAATGAATTAGACGGAAACTGTCATTGTAGCGAGTGAAGCTAAGGACCCAAGCTGCCAAGCCCACGCCAAGTAGCGAATGGAGCTCTTTCTGTGCATGCTACATGGATTGAGCCGGCCACGAATGCCCGAACCTGTGCGTGCGTCCAGCCACCCATAGCGGCCCATTTAGTCCCACCCTGTTGAGCCACGAAAATGGGGGCACAAAGCTCTGTTATATAATGTGAGGAGTATCATAATACAAAGCAACACATTTGACAAGTTTGCTCGGTGTAAACTGAACACCCAACCGAATAACCCTTTTAGTCGAATTATCGTTAACTGATTTTCCTTGTTCATTTTGGTTTGTAGTTTTGCTAACAGAAATTTAAAATAAATCGAATGGTAAAAACCGAGTTTTCAATTTCTACCACCCACCATGAGATTATAGAAAAGTTCATAAATTCAAAATATAAACTAATTGTCGTATTTGATATGCCTATATCAAGCAATCGTGTCCAATACAGGGTCGTCGATGGAGAGGGGCAAAGTGGGCTACCGCACAGGGCCCCCAAATCACCACGTATTAGTCTGTTATGGATGTAGAATTAATTAGGAAAAAATAAAGCTCAGCAGCCCCAAATCATCGTATTAGTTTAGCCTAGCAAAACCAGCCCATTATGTCATTGTCAATCATCGATCGTTTTTCTTGCCCGAAGGATGGATGGAAGAAAGAATGGATAGTCCAATAGCGGCTTCAGCAGCCGCAAGGGCTATAACAAAAATTGCGAAAATATCTCCTTTTAATTGGCGACTATCAAATAGATCAGAAAATGTTACGAGATTTAGATTAATTGAATTCAGTATAAGTTCAAGACATATTAGAGCTCTAACCATGTTTCGGCTTGTGATCAATCCATAGATACCAATCGAAAATAAATAGACACTCAAAAAAAGTACATGCTCAAACATCATTAACTAACTCCTTATCAATCTCGATTCATTTCAATATGAGGGCAAGAATTGAACCGATTCAATTAATTACAATAGAACAATTACACAACAAAAGAGAAAATAAAGGAGGTATTTGTTGGCAGTAGATGGGTTTTACTAAATCAAAATTGTGATTTTTTAGTTATTTATTTTAGTTTGCAATTCCTATAATTTGTACTTTTTCTAAGTTTTCTTATTGCCGAGCCATAGTAATTGCACCTATTAAAGAAACTAGAAGAATTATGGAAATGAGTTCAAACGGAAGATAAAAATCGGTTGGCCCCAACAACGCCCGCCGGTTCCGTTACCGGTTCCGCTTCCGCCAATCGACCACTAGACCTCGACGCTAGTTCGTCTACACGGCCAGTCAACTATGAGCGCAATCACATCCGGTCCTCCACTATCAGGTAAATAATTCATTTGTTTTGATTAGATTGGGTGGGAAAGGGCCGAATGTGGCTAGGGTTATGACAAAGTTATGTTTGCCCTTGGTAGTTCTTAGTTTCCCTTTGTGGGAAGCTTTATAAAATCGTCATGTATGTGTTGTGCGATGATTTAGTTTGACCCCAGTGATAGTAATTTAGGGCCCTATTTTGAGTTTCGCTCCGGGGCTCCAAATTTCTGGAGATGGTGTGTGTCTATATAACCATATATATTATCTTAAAATTTAAAGTTTACAAATTATGCAATATTTTATGTGAAATTAATTTCATAGTGATATGGCATCTAAATCAAAGTAAAGCAAAAATATGACAAGATCACATTCGTGACAAGTTGTGCATGGATGAAATAGTTATGCGGGTTTCTATAGATATACTATAGTTTGTTTTCATGCGGTTGTAGCTCTTTTAGTAATTTTAAGTATCTTCATATAGGGTTTCACAATATACATGTTTGAAAAATATCTTAATAAAACTTTGTTGATTTGTGTATAACTAATAAGAATTCTAGAGTGTATGTGGTGTTAATAACGGGTTTGTTCTCGAATCAATAGCGCCTACAATATTCCTATAACTACTCATTTATCTCTTCAACTGGAACATAGCTTTAGCTTAATATATACTTCATCATGCAATATATGATTTTGAAGGAGGCTTACATGTTAACTCAATAATAAAGTGATTAAAACAACTGTAGCCTACTTTAAGAGGTTAAGTAGTAGGACCACTGTCAATTTGGGTCAAAAGACATAGGACATTAGTTTGGAATCCGCTTCAAGTCGAGTGTTGGACACAGCGTGTCCAGTTTCGAAGTATGAGAATCAAATGTGTGTGTTTCCCTAGGAACCAAAAGTAAATATCGGCATATGCTTGAGTTACTGACCGAAAGCTCTTTTTCTGTCCAAACTGATCAAATTAAACTGTCGAAATTAACTAGGCCACACATTTTTCTTAAGAAACATTCCGATCTTATCATCAAATTATTCTATCTTCGATGGAATTTATAGCGGTTTCTGGAAGTATATGGGATTATAAAACAGAACATTCATGCGTGCACCCAGATCATGCACGATGAGAGTTACATAAGCTATGAAGAACCACCAAATAAAAGTTATATTAATGCTAATCAAATATACTAATGCAAAGTAATTATTTTTGGGGGGTGTAAAACTCCTGCATCAACTATATATAAGATGTAACCAATACATAAAAGTACTCCTAGCAACCGATCGAAGGTTATGGTACCCAAATTGAATAGATGCTGAAGTAGGGTTGGAGATGGAGATGGTGCTGGTTAAGATGTTGATGAAGATCTCGATGACGAATGGAGTGTTGATGATGACGATGGCTTAGATCTCCCCTCCTGGAGGGAAGTTTCCTCGCTGGAATCACTCTGTGAGAGAGCAAAAGTGCTCCGCCTCAGTTCCATCTCGCAGGAAAAAGACCTCAAGGCCACTCCATGAGAGAGCAAAAGCCTTGATTATTTTTTGTCACTTTTTCAAGGGAAAATGAGATTTATAGCCAAAGGGCATTGGTAATGCAGCCACGAGGCCACCAGACGGGCCCACCATGTGGCCAGGCCGTTTGGTGCCCCTATGGCTCCCCTCTAGCCCTACTTCGGTCTTTGGTCTTCATATTTTCCAAAAATAATTCACAAATTTCCCCAGCATGTTTGGAGTTCTAAAAAAGTGCTTTTTCTTTTGTTGCAAATTAGGTGCAGAGTTTCATTTGTCTGGTAATATCCCTCTCTAGGTATACCTTGCAATTAAGAAGGAAAGACATTTGAATTGCATCGTAATGTGAAATATATAATTGAAATACGATAAATTGCAATAGAAAATAGTGATGCAAAATGCAAAATGGACGTATCAAAGACTATATAGGATACTCATGGTAGGAACCAATGTCTTTTTGCACAAGCGCAAGAAGGTGCTAAGAAGGATGGAGAAAGGGCATTCAGAGTGCTCCAAGCTGGTTGGGGTATTGTTCGTGGAGCTGCAATGATGTGGAAGTTGAGAAACTTTGGCATCTCTGGACATGTTGTGTAATCGTGCATAACATAATTGTCGAGGATGGGGGTGAAGGGGCAGTCCGCACCCATGATTCTGAGAAGCCCGGTGTTCAGGCCCGCCTCCCGGAACAATTGGCGGAGCATATTACCAACTTCCTGAGGATGCATCGACAAATTCGAGATCAACTAGTGCATATGCAACTTCTAAATGATCTTGTGAATCATGTGTGGATCCAAGTAGACAATCCTTGAACTATGAGTTTGTATGAATTTAACATTTCAAAAGTAAAGGCTGCAGTAGTAAATGGAGTCCTTTGAGGGCCGGTCCGGCGTTATCTCTGGACGGGTCCTGGCGCGTCCACAGATATGTTGGGGTTTCGGATTTGGCAACTCATATTCCGAAGAGACATCAGCTACCAATGTACTGGACAACAACGGAATGGGTCACGATCGAACTGGACAACCACACACGACGAAACACACAACTACCAATGTACTCAGAGTGTGATATACTAGTATACTGTATAAGCTAAGCAACGGCAGGCTCGGTGGGGGAGAAGAATATGTGTGTAATCCGGCGTGCATGCAGGCCATCCAATCCAATTGAAATCTCTGCACCAGCCTAGGCCATATCCTCCACCGTGTATATCCTCGACGTTGTATTTACCACAGGTTTCGATGAAACGTTGTCGTACTGAGGCTGTACGTACCCGCGTGCGTGGACGTGCTTGTACAACATCGATTCACTCTTGTATTAAGGCGCCACATGCCAAGGCGCACCCATCCTTTCCCTCGAAAAAAAGGCGCACCCATCCTACCCGTCTTATTTGTAAAAAGAAAAAGAAACTTATTAAAAAAATACGGATATATTGTGCGCATGTGTCTAGCTGAGAGAGAGAGACAGAGGGAGTACGTCTCTAGCTTACCTTATGTCTGCCTGCCTAAGAGCATCCACGGTCACATATGACAAATAGGGTCCCTCAAACAGGTCCGCGGGCAGTAATCGGGCACGCCTCAAATTTAACCTCTTGCATCTGGACATCTCGTACTAAATTTTTATATCCATACAAAGACATGCAAAAGAAGTAGAACCTATGTACTACATCGATCCTAGCTACTCCTTGTCGGAGATCACGACGATCTCCGTGCCCGGCTCCAGAAGCATGGGCGGCAGCTGCAGCTCCGGCTCCTCCGGCGCGTCCAGCTGCTCCGGTCCGGCCTTCTCTGCCTCTATCTCCGCGTCAAGCTCGGCAAAGAGCGCGGCGGAATCCGCCTGCTCCCGCCGGAGGAACGCCCGGTTGGCCTCCATATAGGCCTCATCCTGGATGGACTCCAGGATGGCCTGCGGCTCCGCCATCTCGTTGGACAGGGCGACGGCGAACTCCGCCTCCGCCTGCTCCAAGTTGAAGGCAGGCACCTGCTAGTCCAGCTCCTCGACCTCCATCGGAGCCATCTCCTCCTCCTCTTCTCCCGGCTGCTCCTCCTGCTCCTCCGACTCCGGCGAGTTCGGAGGCAGCCCGACAGCGAAGCGGGCGGAGCGCGCGGCTCACCTCACCCGGATCTCTTGCTGGATCTCGTAGCGGTGCTCCGACATCAGCATGGCATAGTAGGTGATCTTGCTTCGGGCCATGGAGGAGTGCCGGAGCGTGGGCAAAGTGTCTGACCGTGGGTAGAGCGCCGGAGCGGGAGAGGGAGGAGGTGGATGGGCTCGGACTGGCGGCACGGAGAGGGGGGGATGGGTTAGAGACTTAGGGTTGCGGGATGCCGGCCGGCTTAAATAGCCGGATTTGGTCTTGGACGATGAGTCGGAGCTGCGCCACGCGACGTTCACACCGCGGGGATGGACGCGGCGTCCATTGGACTGCCGGGTTTCCGAGCGTTTTCGCATGGAACCCCGCCGCGGTGGGCGTGCCCGGGCATGACGGGCGCCCACCCCATATTTGGGCTGGATATTGGGGGTGCCGGTCAGCCCAGGCGTTTGAGGACCGTTTGAGGGGCCCGTCTGGGTCAAAAATCGTGACCGGGCGGTCCGCTTGGACGTATGAAGCAGGGTTTGAGAGATCCGGATGTAGATGCTCTGAGAGTTAGTAAGACGTATGGACTTCGCCATGATATGGAGAAGCTATATCCATCCGCCGCCCTGAAAACCCTCCAAAACCCCACCGTCTTGACCAACTGATGACTCTTTTCATCCTTCACACCATTGTGGTCACGTATGTACACCATCTTCTTATGAAAGCACAACTTCTAAGTATCTTTGCTAACGACAAGGCGCAATAGCCAAAATTAAAAGATTTCCCTAATATAGATGTAGACCCTGATAGTGATGATCTATATCTGGGTAGCAGTTTAGTTGTTAGTTTTAAAGTAGGCAATCTGACTAGAAAAATGGGGAAGTAATAGTCTGTCACGTAAAGTATTTTGCCAAAGATACCACTGTAGCCGAATACAGAAGACGAACATATAAGTTTGTTGGTGCATTCCTGGTACCTAAAACACAACCATGCAAAAAACAAATGGTACCTAAAACACAGAAAAGAACAAATAATTAAGTTTGCAGTCTCTCGTGTGCAAGTGTACATGTATTTTGTGTCCGTGTTTGTCGGTATATATTTGTTCTGAGAAGAGTATTTCTTGTCCCTCGAGGTATTTTGTGCGAACAATATGTGTAGTAAACATGCATGTACGCATCACTCGAACGTGCACGAAAACGGAAACACAACGTTCTAAGAAAAAATAAAGATGAGCGCAAACACAATATGCATGATATTAACAAGACGTATGACCTTCACCACGATGGACAAGCTATATTTATCCGCCGCCATGAAAACCTACCAAAAACCCCACTGTTTTGACCAGCTGGCGAATCTTTTCGTCCTTCACACTAAGGTGGCCACGTACGTAGCCGTCTTCTTAAGAAAGTGCACCCCCTTAGTCTCATTGTTAACAACAAGGCACAATAGCCAAAATTAAAAGATTTCACTAATATAGACGTAGACCCTGATAGCATGGAAATTGTCATCTTGGGCTGCTGGAACCTTTGGATTCAGAGGAATGAAGAATTTTCAAAACTCCACTCGTTCCATTCAAGCATGGAGGCACGCTTTCAAAGTTGATCTGGGTCATCTTACCCATAGGATCCGGAGCAAACATCGTGTTTGTTTTCAGGAGTGGCGTTCAGTAAATTATTGGCATTTTTTAATCATGATTCCTACAACTGGTATTGGATAGTCATAGTCTGTTCATGGATAGCCTTTTGTAGGTTTTTCTTCTTTTGCTCCTTCCTTTTGTACCATACTTCTATATGAGTTAATAGAAAAAAAATTACCATAGAACAATTGTTCTACAGTTCGGGATTAAAGAAAACGAGAAAGAGAAAGTTTGAATAGACTAGAGAGAGGCAGAAATCTGGCGGTGTGTTTCTAGCTTAGCTTATATATCTCTGCCGGCCTAAGAAATAACATGGTATATCCGTCCATCGCCCTGAAAACCTTCCAACTAACGACTCTTCTCATCCTTCACACCAGAGTGTTAACTTACGTACACTATCTTCTTACGAAAGCGCACCTCCTTAGTCTTGTTGTTAACGACAAGACACAATAGCCAAAATTAAAAGAATCACTAATATAGATGTAGACCTTGATAGCGATATATTTGAGCAATAGTCTAGTGATTAGTTTCAAAGCAGGTATGTTGTCTAGCAAAATGGGGAACTATATCATAGTCTGACACGTAAAGTGTTTTACCAAAAGTACCACAGTTAAGCAAATATATAAGGCAAACAAACAAGTTTGTTGGCACATTCCTCGTGCCTAAAACGTAGAAAAGAACAAACTGGTCTGCGGTTTCACGTGTGCAAGTGTGCGCTGTAGTGCAAGTGTGCATGTATTTTGTGATGTTTGTAAATACTCCCTCCCTCCGGAAATATTCGTCGTAGAAATGAATGAAAATGGATGCATCTAAAACAAAAATACGTCTAGATACATCCATCTCTCCGACGAGTATTTCCGGACGGAGGGAGTATATAATTGTTCTAAGAAGAGTATTTGTTACCCTCGACGTATTTTGTGTGAACAGTATGTGCAGTAACTGTGCGTGCATGCATCACTCGAACGTGCATAAAAATGGAAACATGATGTTCGAAGAAAAGAAAAGAAAAAGGAAGATGAGCACAAACACAGCATGCATAACAATTATCCTAAGAAAACATGCATAATAATTAGCAAGACATATGACCCTGATAGGGATGTGTATATTTGGGTTGCAGTTTAGTGGTCAGATTCTGGTAGTAAGGTATGTTGCATAGTAAAATGGGGAACTATATTAATGGTGCTTAGGGCGCAAAGTATTTTACCGAAAATACGTACCACTGTTAGGAAAATATGGAAGGCAAACAAATAAGTTTGTTGGTGCATTCTTTATGGTACCTAAAACGCAGAGATGAAAAAATAATTTTCAAGTGCGTCTGGAGTGCAAGTGTGCACATATTTTGTGGGGAGTACCTAGAACTCATCTAGATGAGATATAATTTGGTCTCATTCACTTCAAAAACAAGAACAGATACAACCCACGTCAGCACACACGCATTTTATAGCATCACATTCAATGGCTATAAAAGGTGAATGAGACCAAATTATATCTCATCTAGATGAGTTTTAGCAAAACTATATTTTGTGTCCGTGTTCGTCAGTACGTAGTACGGGTAGAAACAAAGCCTGCCGGCCACATAAATTAGTGCTACAAAACGAAATGATTTGTAACCGCTCATTGCGCATCGTTTTCTCCTTAACTAATCCCGCCGGCCTGCATGTAAAAGAATAAAATCACGCGGGCCTGCATAAAACCCCACGCGCACATCGTCACACTCCACAGTCCATGCGTCAATGGCCATCAGCGTGCTCTTCTCTCTTCTGCTGCGCCTCCTCGCCGTGCAAGCGGCCACACACGGCAGCATCGGTGGTGGCATCGGCAACGACGACGATGACAGCGCCCTGATGACGTCCTGCCTCGCGGCCGCCGGCGTGCGCAACGTCACCACACGCCGCTCGCCCGCTTACGCCGCTGCGCTGGCCTTCTCCGTCCAGAACCTCCGGTTCGCGGCCGCCTGTGCGCACCACGGTCCGGCCGCCGTGGTCGTCCCGGCGTCCCTGGCCGAGCTGCGCGCGGCCGTGCTGTGCGCCCGGGAGGCGGGGCTCGTGGTGCGTCTCCGCAGCGGCGGACACAGCTACGAAGGCCTATCCTACACCACAGACGGCGCCGACGGCTTCGTCGTCGTCGACCTCATGGCGCTAGACCGCGTTCGAGTCGACGCCGGAACGCGCACGGCCTGGGTCCAGTCCGGCGCCACGCTCGGGCAGGTGTACCACGCGGTGGCCGCGTCCAGCAAGACCCTGGCGTTCTCTGCAGGATCGTGCCCCACGGTCGGCTCCGGAGGCCACATCGCCGGTGGCGGGTTCGGGCTGCTGTCCCGCAAGTACGGGCTCGCGGCGGACAACGTGATCGACGCCGTTCTGGTCGACGCTGACGGGCGCGTGCTGGACCGCGACAGCATGGGCGAGGAGGTCTTCTGGGCGATCCGCGGCGGTGGTGGCGGCACCTGGGGCGCCGTCTACGCGTGGCGCGTCAAGCTGAGCCCTGTCCCGGAGCGCGTCACCGTGTTCGTCGTCAACCGGCCGGGCACCGTGGAGTCGGTGGCACGGCTGGTGTCAACATGGCAGCACGTCGCGCCGTGGCTGCCCGACGAGTTCTACCTCTCTGCGTTCGTCGGAGCCGGCCTGCCGGAGTCTGACGGCTCCGGCATCTCCGTCACCTTCAAGGGGTTCTACCTCGGGCAGAGCCACGAGGCGTTGGAGATACTCTCCACGCGGTTCCCAGAGATCGGGCTGTCGGACCTAAACCCGAGAGAGATGAGCTGGATCGACTCCGTGGTCTTCTTCTCGGGCCTGCCGGAAGGGAGCTCCACGTCGGACCTCACGGACCGCGTGCTCCATGATAAGAACTACTTCAAAGCCAAGTCGGACTTCGTGCGCCGGCCGACTCCCTTCGGCGAGCTGGAGGGAGCCATCAATTTCCTTTCCAAGCAGCCCAAGGCGTACGTCATCCTCGACCCGTACGGCGGGGCCATGGACCGGATCGCCGCCGGCGACCTGCCGTTCCCGCACCGCAAGGGAAACATCCACGGGATCCAGCACCTGATAGCCTGGACCGCGGACGACGACGACAAGAGACAGGAGTACATGGATTGGCTACGCCGGTTCTACGACTTCATGGGAGCCTATGTGTCCAACGGCCCACGCACCGCCTACATAAACTACCTAGACCTTGATCTAGGCACCAACAACAATCTGTCTGCGCATCCTCATCCTATGATAAGAGACGACGACGAAGATGGCGGCAGTCCTCTTAACTCGGAGGTCGACGCGGCGAGGACATGGGGCGAGAGGTACTTCCTGAGCAACTACGACCGTCTCGTCCGTGCCAAGACCACCATCGACCCGGAGAACGTGTTCCGCAATGCCCAGAGCATTCCGCCCCTCTTCGTGGGGGCTCTGCAGATGACCAGGCGTATTGCACATGACATCTAGGTGCTTTTCCTCTCTTGCCCATTGAAATGCTATTGTTGTAGCTATAGAGCCAAACACTCTTACTTACAAGATCCACTATATATTGAACATGTAACACAACGCGTAGATGAGTACCCTCGATCGGGATGACCAGATTCTACGTGGCAGCCTGTCCAAAGTTGCATCCAAACCAAAGGGAACAAGACATGTCATAGAAAGGACATACACATATATCGTCGCATTTTTTTAGAGCACTATTTATGTTGTATTTTTGCAATGTTGCTGTCGTGGTGCCGTCTACAAGGACGATTTGTACTCTTTTTTTTTGTAGAGGAAGGCAAATATGATTGGTAGATCAGCTGAAAACGAGATAATTGTTTGGTACTTGGTGCTTTGCCGCTCTTGCCCATTGAAATGATATATAGGAATCACGTCCATCGATTGGAACTACTCGTTGAGTTCTGTTTTCATGCTGATAATGATAATTACTATGGTACTATATCCACACAAGGATGGATATTCTCTTATTATTGTTTCTCTCTTTTCTTCCTACATGTTGATTGGGCTTTTGATGGATACCCCCGTCTCCCAAAGAGAGAAAGAGAGAGAGATGGTGGTGCGTTTCTTTCTATCTCAGCTTATCTCTGCTGGCCTACAAACTAACAAGACGAATGGCCGTTGCCACGATGGACAAGTTATATCCGTCGACTGCCCTGAAAACCCTCCAAAACTACACCGTTTTGACCGACTGACGACTCTTCTCGTCCTTTTCACACCAACGTGGCAAACGTATATACATCATCTTCTTATGAAAGCGCATCACCTTAGTCGATCTTGTTGTTAACGACATGGCACAATAGCCAAAACTAAAATATTTCATTAATATAGATGCAGACCCTGATAGCGATATCTCGTATCTCTGAGTAGTAGCTGCTTAATGGTTAATTTCAAAGCAGATATGTTGTCTAGAAAAATTGGGAACTACACAAATACAGTCTGTCACGCACGTAAAGTATCTTCAGTTATGCAGGCCGGCGTGATTTGCCAAGGAGAAAACGATGCCTAACGAGCAATTGCAAAATCGTTTCGTTTTGATTTGCACTAATCAATGAGGCCGGCAGGCAGTGTTCATCTTCCTTTTTTTCTTAGAACGTCGTGTTTCCGTTTTCGACCGAGAGTGATATTCGTTCATTCCCAATGTATTCTTTTTCTTTTCCTTTCTTTCACTGTTGGTTTTGTTCCCGTTTCCTTTGTTCTCAAATGCACATGTTTTTTTTTTGTGGGCTTTGCTTCGGTACACCCCCATTAAAAGTTTACACGTATCTGAAAATAACGTTTTAGGGTATTTTCTTACATTCACAATCAACTTATTCTAATCTCTATTCTCCCAATGCATCTAACAAAAGATCAGAACATTCTAATATTTTTGACTGAAGGTGTATCTTCTAACATCCATCTTTTATCTGCATCGATTTTTCTAGGTTATGTGAACTTTTTTTTCGTGATGTGAGCTTCCAAAGCATAAACATCCAGGTATATGAACCTATGTTTTTGTATAGTTTTCTTAGAAAAATATAAAGGTTTGTTTAGAAAAATATATAAAAACATTTTTGTACACATAGATCGTCTTGGAGTTCCGAGTCTGGGGGTGTGCTCTTGTGCACCGAAGAGGGTGAGATTGTGTTGATCGTTGCTCAATGGATAGGGGCGCAACCGGAACAAAGAGGAAGCGTCCAGGATCACAAATGGGTCATTTGACATTTTTTCGAAACATAACCGACGACCATAATCGGCTCATGGACAACTAATTTGTGTCGGACGTGCTTACCCTACCAACTTGTTCCGGCAGTGCTTTTGCATGTTTGAATGGTTGTTCTCTTAAATTGCCGAGGACATAAAGCCAATGAACGACTGCTCGTCTAGCAATTAAGAAATGTTGCCCGTCTGCAGTGCATTTCTCGTTTCTAGAAGGTGACCATGGTACTTCGGATGATTGCATATGGCACTCCTGCAGATATGACATATAATTATCTCTAAATGGCCGAAGATATAATCATACAGTGCAGAAAAATGTACATTGAGACTGGTTAAGGTTAATGGAGACCAGTATCTACGAGTACCCAAAGCAGACGTCACGGCAATGCTTTCGGCAATGAACAAAGAAAGAGTTTACCATTAGATGCTTGGGAGTGTTGACTGTATGCTGTCGAGGTGGAAGAATTGCCCCGTATCTTAGTACGGCCAATTCACTGGGGATTGCCATGACCAAACAATTACTTTGCAAGTGGTTACCTATGAGGATTTGTGAATTTGGCATTCGTAATTTGAGTTGTCTGGATTTCACAATGACATCAATATGTTGTAGAGATCTCATCTTTGGCTAATAGGTGGTACAGCTCCAGGATGCATCCACATGGTGAATGGCCCTCGGTATGACCAAGGCTACTATCTTTGTGAAGACAATTTCTAATCCCGAGACCATGAAACTGAAAGATTTTTGCAAAGGCACAAGAAGCAGCAATCAAGGACATTGAGGGATCATCTGGATTATTGCATGCTAGGTTTGCAATTGTCCGGCATACTGCTCGTTTCTGAAACAAGGATGCCTCGAGCTAGCCCAAAGTTGCATCCGACCACCACACCGTATGATATTGTAGCTATAGAGCCAAACACTCTTACAAGATCCCTATATATTGAACATGTAACACAACGCGTAGAGTATCCTCCGGATGACCACATTCTACGTGGCAGCCTGTCCAAAGTTGCATCCAAACCAAAGGGAAGAAGACATGTCATAGGAAGGACATACACATATCGTTACATTTTTAGAGTATTATTTATGTTGTATTTTTGCAATGTAGCTGTCGTGGTGCCATCTAGAAGGACGATTTGTTCTCTTTTTCGTAGAGGAAGGCAATTATGATTGGTAGATCCACCGGGATAAGCTGAAAACGAGATAATTGTTTGGTACTTGGCGCTTTCCCGCTCTTCCCCGTTGAAATGATAGGAATCAAGTCCATCGATTGGAACTAGTTGAGTTCTGTTCATGATGATAATTATCGATGGTATATCCACACAAGGATATTCTCTTCATATTGTTTCTCTCTTTTCTTCCTACATATTGATTGGGCTTTTGATGGATACTCCCCGCCCCTAGAGAGAGAGAGAGAGAGAGAGAGAGAGAGAGAGAGAGATGTGGTACGTTTCTGGCTCAGCTTCTCTCTGCTGGCCTACAAAGTAACAAGACGCATGGCCTTTGTGGCGATGGACAAGCTATCCGCTGCCCTGAAACCCTCCAAAACTCCGACTCTTCCCATCCTTTTTTTGAAAGAAACCCCATACTATATTGAAATTAAGCAGTGGTATAAAGCACCCCAAGAAAAAGGAAAATTACAATCAACACCCTGGGGAACCAATCCAGCAACCACCAATGCGGGATGAGGACGCGCCGCCGTCGCCGTCGCGACTGCTCCCTCCCGGATCAGGTGATAACCTTGATCATGCACACGGACTGTTGACGATGGGAAGTCACCATCCTCGGCCCTATAAGACCAGCACGCCAGAGAAAAGCCAGATCGGTAGAGCACCACTGCTTGCATCGGCATGAGGAACGACGAACATGTCAGGACACCTTTACCGACGAGAAACAGCAGAACCAGAGTCCACGAACTACTTAAACACACGTATAGGATCCATACCCACAAACCAACGCCGGAACGAGCGCCGCCAAGCGCGCTACCGCAACGACGAGGCAAGAGCACAAACGCCACAACAGGGACAACTCCAACGCTGCCCCAGCCCCGATTGGCAAGCCAGCCACCAGATCCGCCGTTGACCACTACGCAACGATCAACCGGAGACAAATCTGGGGCACTTTTATTAGACGCCGCTGCCATCACCATAGAAACGGAAACAACGGACGACCACAAACCTAGGCCAAACCTATCTACACGAAATCGGCGAGGTAGAGTGGTTCCTCCCTCCTCCGGCTGCCGGAGCGGCCGGCGGAGGGTGGAGGAACCCCTCCTCTCACCGGTGAAGAGCAGTAGCAGACGGTTTCGCCTCTTGTTTTCTTGAAATATTAGGGTGGGTCTAAGGCCCATCTAATAGTATCTGAAAATCTCTAAGGGCCCATGTGGGTTTAATTGGCACCAGGAGTGGGAAGTTTAGTCCCATCTCGGAAGTTGAAAATGTTGGGGAACGTTGCAGAAAATTAAAATTTTTCCTACGGTTTCACCAAGATCCATCTATGAGTTCATCTAAGCAACGAGTAACGGGAGAGAGTTTGCATCTACATACCACTTGTAGATCGCGTGCGGAAGCTTGCAAGGTGATGATGGAGTCGTACTCGAACGTGATTCAGATCACCAATGTCCAAGTGCTGAACGGACAGCACCTCCGCGTTCAACACACGTACGGGACGAGTGACGTCTCCTCCGTCTTGATCCAGCAAGGAAGAAGGAGAGGTTGAGGAAGACAGCTCCACCGGCAAAGACGACGGCGTGGTGATGGTGGAGAAGCAAGATTCGGCGTGGCTTCGCCAAGCGCCTACGGAGGAGGAGAAGTGTTGGGAGGGGGGCTGCGCCTTGAGATGGGTATTGCAGCCCCTCCTCCCCCTTTATATAGGCCCCACAGAGGCCGGCCCCGGAGATCCAATCTCCGGGGCGGCGGCCAAGGGGTGGAGTGCCCAAGCCAAGTGGGCGCCCACCCCTAGGGTTTCAACCCTAGGCGCAGGTGGGCCTAGGGGCGCACCAGCCCACTATGGGCTGGTTCCTCCCACTTCAGCCCATGGGGCCCTCCGGATGGGTGGCCCCACCGGTGGACCCCGGGACCCTTCCGGTGGTCCCAGTACATTACCGGAAACCCCAAACTTTCCCGATGGCGAAATACCACTTCCTATATATTATTCTTTACCTCCGGACCATTCAAACTCCTCATGACGTCCGGGATCTCATCCGGACTCAAACAACATTCGGTAGTCACATACTAGTCTTCCTACTAACCCTAGCGTCACCGAACCTTAAGTGTGTAGACCCTATGGGTTCGGAGACACGTGACATGACCGAGACGACTCTCGGGCAATAACCAACAGCGGATCTGGATACCCATGTTGGCTCCCACATGCTCCTCGATGATTTCATCGGTTGAACCACTATGTCGAGGATTCGATCAAACCACATATACAATTCCTTTGTCAATCGATGCGTTACTTGCGAGACTCGATCGTCGGTATCCCAATACCTTGTTCGGTCTCGTTATCGGCAAGTCACTTTACTCGCATCAGTAATGCATGATCCGTGGCCAACACCTTGGTCACATTGAGCTCATTATGATGATGCATTACCGAGTGGGCCCAGAGATACCTCTCCGTCATACGGAGTGACAAATCCTATCTCGATCCGTGTCAACCCAACAGATACTTTCGGAGATACCGTAATGCACCTTTATAGTCACCCGATTCGTTGTGACGTTTGATACACCCAAGGCACTCCTACGGTATCCGGAGTTACACGATCTCATGGTCGAAGGAAGAGATACTTGACATTGGCAAAGCTCTAGCAAACGAACTACACGATCTTTTATGCTATGCTTAGGATTGGGTCTTGTCCATACATCATTCTCCTAATGATGTGATCCCGTTATCAACGACATCCAATGTCCATAGTCAGAAACCATGACTATCTGTTGATCTGTGAGCTAGTCAACTAGAGGCTCACTAGGGACATATTGTGGTCTATGTATTCACACGTGTATTAAGATTTCGGATAATACGCTTATAGCATGAACAAAAACAATTATCATGAACAATGAAATATAATAATACTTTTATTATTGCCTCTAGGGCATATTTCCAACAGTCTCCCACTTGCACTAGAGTCACCAATCTAGTTACATTGTGATGAATCGAACACCCATAGAGTTCGGTGTTGATCATGTTTTGCTCATGAGAGAGGTTTAGTCAGCGGATCTGCGACATTCGGATCCGTGTGTACTTTGCAAATCTCTATGTCTCCATCTTGAACATTTTCACGGATGGAGTTGAAACGACGCTTGATGTGCTGGTCTTCTTGTGAAACCTGGGCTCCTTGGCAAGGGCAATAGCTCCAGTGTTGTCACGAAAGAGTTTGATCGGCCCCGACGCATTGGGTATGACTCCTAGGTCGGTGATGAACTCCTTCACCCAGATCGCTTCATGCGCTGCCTCCGAGGCTGCCATGTACTCCGCTTCACACGTAGATCCCGCCACGACGCTTCGCTTGCAGCTGCACCACTCTTGCTCCACCATTCAACATATACACGTATCCGGTTTGTGACTTTGAGTCATCCAGATCTGAGTCGAAGCTAGCGTCGGCGTAACCCTTCTGACGAGCTCTTCGTCTCCTCCATAAACGAAACATGTCCTTTGTCCTTTTCAGGTACTTCAGGATATTCTTGACCGTTGTCCAGTGTTCCTTGCCGGGATTAATTTGGTATCTTGCAACCAAACTTACGGCAAGGTTTACATCAGGTCTGGTACACAGCATGGCATACATAATAGATCCTATGGCTGAAGCATAGGGGATGACACTCATCTCTTCTTTATCTTTTGCCGTGGTCGGTGATTGAGCCGAGCTCAATTTCATACCTTGTAACATAGGCAAGAACCCTTTCTTGGACTGATCCATTTTGAACCTCTTCAAAATCTTATCAAGGTATGTGCTTTGTGAAAGACCTATGAGGCGTCTCGATCTATCTCTATAGATCTTGATGCCTAATATATAAGCAGCTTCTCCAAGGTCCTTCATTGAAAAACACTTGTTCAAGTAGGCCTTAATGCTGTCCAGAAGTTTTGTATCATTTCCCATCAAGAGTATGTCATCTACATATAATAGGAGAAATGCTACTGAGCTCCCACTCACTTTCTTGTAAACGCAGCTTCTCCATAAGTCTCAATAAACTAAGCGCTTTGATCATCTCATCAAAGCGAATGTTCCAACTCGAGATGCTTGCACCAGCCCATAAATGGATCGCTGGAGCTTGCATACTTTGTTAGCGTTCGAGGATCGAAAAACCTTCCGCTGCATCATATATAGCTCTTCCTTAAGATGTCATTAAGGAATGCCGTTTTGACGTCCATCGCCATATCTCATAATCATAGTATGCGGCAATTGCTAACATGATTCGGACGGACTTAAGCTTCGCTACGGAGAGAATGTCTCGTCAGAGTCAATCCCTTGAACTTGTCGATAACCCTTAGCGACAAGTCGAGCTTTATAGATGGTAACATTACCATCCGCGTCCGTCTTCTTCTTAAAAATCCATTTGTTTTCTATCGCTCGCCGATCATCGGGCAAGTCTGTCAAAGTCCATACTTTGTTTTCATACATGGATTCTATCTCGGTTTCATGGCTTCAAGCCATTTGTTGGAATCCGGGCCCGTCATCGCTTCTTCATAGTTCAAGGTTCATTGTTGTCTAACAACATGATTTCCGTGACAGGTTGCCGTACCACTGCAGTGCGGAACGTGTCCTCGTGGACCTTCGAGTTCAAGAGCAACTTGATCCAAGTACCTTGATCATCATCATTGTTTTCCTCTTGGTTGGCGTGGGCATCACAGAACGGTTTCTGTCTGCACCACTTTCCCGCTCGAGAGGTAGTACTTCATCGAGTTCTACTTTCCTCCCACTTACTTCTTTCGAGAGAAACTCTTTTTCCAGAAAGCATCCGTTCTTGGCAACAAAGATTTTGCCTTCGGATCTTAAGTAGAAGGTATACCCGACAGTTTCCTTAGGGTATCCTATGAATACGCATTTTTCCGACTTGGGTTCGAGCTTTTCAGTTGAAGTTTCTTGACATAAGCATCGCATCCCCAAACTTTTAGAAACGACAGCTTAGGTTTCTTCCCAAACCATAATTCATACGGTGTCGTCTCAACGGATTTAGACGGTGCCCTATTTAAAGTGAATGTAGCTGTCTCTAGAGCGTATCCCCAAAATGATAGCGGTAAATCGGTAAGAGACATCATAGACCGCACCATATCCAATAGAGTGCGATTACGACGTTCGGACACACCGTTTCGCTGAGGTGTTCCAGGCGGCGTGAGTTGTGAAACGATTCCACATTTCCTTAAGTGTGTGCCAAATTCGTGACTTAAATATTCTCCTCCACGATCTAATCGTAGGAACTTTATCTTTCTGTCACGTTGATTCTCTACCTCACTCTGAAATTCCTTGAACTGTTCAAAGGTCTCAGACTTGTGTTTCATTAAGTAGACATACCCATATCTACTCAAGTCATCAGTGAGAGTGAGAACATAACGATATCCTCCGCGAGCCTCAACGCTCATTGGACCGCACACATCGGTATGTATGATTTCCAACAAGTTGGTTGCTCGCTCCATTGTTCCGGAGAACGGAGTCTTGGTCATTTGCCCAAGAGGCATGGTTCGCATGTGTCAAACGATTCATAATCAAGAGACTCTAAAAGTCCATCAGCATGGAGCTTCTTCATGCGCTTGACACCAATGTGACCAAGGCGGCGAAGGCCACAAGTATGTGGGACTATCGTTATCAACTTTACATCTTTTGGCATCCACACTATGAACATGTGTAATATTACGCTCGAGATTCATTAAGAATAAACCATTGACCATCGGAGCATGACCATAAAACATATCTCTCATATAAATCGAACAACCATTATTCTCGACTTAAATGAGTAGCCATCTCATATCAAACGAGATCCGATACAATGTTCATGCTCAAACTTGGCACTAAATAACAATTATTAAGGTTCAAAACTAATCCCGTGGGTAAATGTAGAGGCAGCGTGCGGACGGCGATCACATCGACTCGAACCATTCCCGACGCCAAGATCGTCACCTCGTCCCTTCGCCAGTCTCCGTTTATTCCGCAGCTCTGCTGTGAGTTACAAATATGAGCAACGACACCGGTATCAAATACCGGGAGTTACTACGAGTCTTGGTAAGGTACACATCAATTACATGTATATCAAATATACCTTTGGTGTTGCGGCCTTCTTATCCGCTAAGTATTTGGGGCGTTCGCTTCGGGACCCTTCCCTTGCAATAAAAGCACTCGATCTCGTGCTTGGGTCCATTTTTGACTTCTTCCGGCAACAGGTTTACGGGCGCGGCAACATCTTTGCCGTCCTTCTTGAAGTTCTTTTGCCCTTGCCCTTCTTGAACTTAGTGGTCTTATTGACCATCAACACTTGATGTTCCTTTTGATTTCAGCCTCTGACTTCAGATCGAGAACACTTCAGAATGGTCTTTTCCATCCCCGCATGTTGTAGTTCATCACAAAGCTCTTGTAGCTTGGTGGGAGCGATCGAGGATTCTGTCAATGACCGCCTCATCTGGGAGGTTTATGTTCACTGGGTCATACGGTTGTGCAACCCACATCTTCGTGATGTGTTCACCGACGTAACTGTTTTCCTCCATCTTACAACTCAGAGAACTTGTCGAGACATCATATCTCTCGACCGGGCATGAGCTTGGAAAACCAGTTTCAGCTCTTCGAACATCTCGTATGCTCCGTGGTGCTCAAAACGCTTTTGGAGCCCCGGTTCTAAGCTGTAAAGCATGCCGCACTGAACGAGGGAGTAATCATCAACACGAGCTTGCCAAGCGTTCATAACGTCTTGGTTCTCTGGGACGGGAGCGACACCTAGCGGTCCTTCTAGGACATATTGTTTCCTGGCAGCTATGAGGATGATCTCGTGTTCGGACCCAATCCGTATAGTTGCTGCCATCATCTTTCAGCTTGGTTTTCTAGGAACGTTGAAGTTCATGTTGGCATTAGCGTTGGCCATTGATCTACAAGACATATTTGCAAAGGTTTTAGACTAAGTTCATGATAATAAAGTTCTAATCAAAATTATGAACTCCCACTTAGATTAGACATCCTCTAGTCATCTAAGTGTTACACGATCCGAGTCGACTAGCCCGTGTCCGATCATCACGTGAGACGGACTAGTCATCGTCGGTGAACATCTTCATGTTGATCGTATCTTCCATACGACTCGTGTTCGACCTTTCGGTCTCCGTGTTCCGAGGCCATGTCTGCACATGCTAGGCTCGTCAAGTTAACCCTAAGTGTTTTCGCTGTGTAAAACTGTCTTACACCCGTTGTATGTGAACGTAAGAATCCATCACACCCGATCATCACGTGGTGCTTAGAAGCGACGAACTGTAGCAACGGTGCACAGTTAGGGGAGAACACTTCTTGAAATTTTATAAGGGATCATCTTATTTACTACCGTCGTCCTAAGTAAACAAGATGTAAAAGCATAATAAACATCACATGCAATTATATAGTTGTGACATGATATGGCCAATATCATATAGCTCCATTGATCTCCATCTTCGGGGCTCCATGATCATCTTATCACCGGCTTGACACCATGATCTCCATCATCATGATCTCCATCATCGTGTCTTCATGAAGTTGTCACGCCAACGACTACTTCTACTTCTATGACTAACGTTTAGCAATAAAGTAAAGTAGTTTACATGGCGTTCTTCAATGACACGCAGGTCATACAAAAAATAAAGACAACTCCTATGGCTCCTGCCGTTGTCATACTCATCGACATGCAAGTCGTGAATCCTATTACAAGAACATGATCTCATACATCACAATTCATCATTCATCACAACTTCGGCCATATCACATCACATTATCAATCGCTGCAAAAACAAGTTAGACGTCCTCTAATTGTTGTTGCATCTTTACGTGGCTGCGATTGGGTTCTAGCAAGAACGTTTTCTTACCTACGAATCACCACAACGTGATTTTGTCAACTTCTATTTACCCTTCATAAGGGCCTTGTTCATCGAATCCGCTCCAACTAAAGTGGGAGAGACAGACACCCGCCACCACCTTATGCAACTAGTGCATGTCGACCGGTGGAACCGGTCTCACGTAAGCGTCACGTGTAAGGTTGGTCCGGCCGCTTCATCCCACAATACCGTTGAGCAAGAAAAGACTAGTAGAGGCAAGTAAGATGACAAGATCAACGACCACAACAAAATTGTGTTCTACTCGTGCATTAGAGAACTACGATAGACCTAGCTCATGATGCCACCGTTGGGGAACGCTGCGAAAATTAAAATTTTTCCTACGGTTTCACCAAGATCCATCTATGAGTTCATCTAAGCAACGAGTAACGGGAGAGAGTTTGCATCTACATACCACTTGTAGATCGCGTGCGGAAGCTTGCAAGGTGATGATGGAGTCATACTCGAACGTGATTCAGATCACCGATGTCCAAGTGCTGAACGGACAGCACCTCCGCGTTCAACACACGTACGGGACGAGTGACGTCTCCTCCGTCTTGATCCAGCAAGGAGGAAGGAGAGGTTGAGGAAGACAGCTCCACCGGCAGCACGACGGCGTGGTGATGGTGGAGAAGCAGTACTCCGACAGGGCTTCGCCAAGCGCCTACGGAGGAGGAGAAGTGTTGGGGAGGGGAGGGGCTGCGCATTGGAGATGGATATTGCAGCCCCCCTCCCTCCCCCCTTTATATAGGCCCCCTGGGGGGGAGGCCGGCCCCTGGAGATCCAATCTCCAGGGGGGCGGCGGCAAGGGGTGGAGTGCCCCCAAGCCAGTGGGCGCCCCACCCCTAGGGTTTCAACCCTAGGCGCAGGTGGGCCTGGGGGCGCCCAGCCCACTATGGGCTGGTTCCTCCCACTTCAGCCCATGGGGCCCTCCGGATGGGTGGCCCCACCGGTGGACCCCGGGACCCTTCCGGTGGTCCCAGACATTACGGAAACCCCAAACTTTCCCGATGGCAAATACCACTTCCTATATATTATTCTTTACCTCCGGACCATTCCGAAACTCCTCGTGACGTCCGGGATCTCATCCGGACTCAACAACATTCGGTAGTCACATACTAGTCTTCCTACTAACCCTAGCGCCACCGAACCTTAAGTGTGTAGACCCTACGGGTTCGGAGACACGTAGACATGACCGAGACGACTCTCGGGCAATAACCAACAGCGGGATCTGGATACCCATGTTGGCTCCTACATGCTCCTCGATGATTTCATCGGTTGAACCACTATGTCGAGGATTCGATCAAACCACAGATACAATTCCCTTTGTCTATCGATGCGTTACTTGCCCGAGACTCGATCGTCGGTATCCCAATACCTTGTTCGGTCTCGTTATCGGCAAGTCACTTTACTCGCATCTGTAATGCATGATCCCGGCCAACACCTTGGTCACATTGAGCTCATTATGATGATGCATTACCGAGTGGGCCCAGAGATACCTCTCCGTCATACGGAGTGACAAATCCCATCTCGATCCGTGTCAACCCAACAGATACTTTCGGAGATACCGTAATGCACCTTTATAGTCACCCGATTCGTTGTGACGCTTTGATACACCCAAGGCACTCCTACGGTATCCGGAGTTACACGATCTCATGGTCGAAGGAAGAGATACTTGACATTGGCAAAGCTCTAGCAAACGAACTACACGATCTTTTATGCTATGCTTAGGATTGGGTCTTGTCCATCACATCATTCTCCTAATGATGTGATCCCGTTATCAACGACATCCAATGTCCATAGTCAGGAAACCATGACTATCTGTTGATCACAACGAGCTAGTCAACTAGAGGCTCACTAGGGACATATTGTGGTCTATGTATTCACACGTGTATTAAGATTTCCGGATAATACAGTTATAGCATGAACAAAAAACAATTATCATGAACAATGAAATATAATAATACTTTTATTATTGCCTCTAGGGCATATTTCCAACAGAAAAGGAGTTGGACCTCCTTATAAGGGTTTCTCTTTCACATTCTATTGGAGATTGAGAATAGAAGAGGCCCTCGCGCACTCCTTATGAGCGTGTACTGGGTATCCGGTGTCTCCACGGGAACGATTCTGACTTTAAGAAGAAGGGCAAGAAGACAGGACTTCAAGTCTGTCAACATGATTATGGGCAACAATGAGAATGGTATTTACTGTTTTTTCAATGTTTCAGCCCACCGATTGGTGGTTGGTGGGTGGACACAGGGTGTGCTAACATTTCATTGTTCACTTCTTACCAGGTCACAGGCCATGGGTCCGTATTGATGGGGAACGACGCGAGTGCTTTTGTTCATGGTATTGGCACGGTCGATCTGAAGTTAACTTCGGGAAGGATCATGCAACTGAAGAACGTGCAGCATGTCCCCGCCATCAAGAAAAACCTCGTTAGTGGCTCCCTTCTATGTAGAGAAGGTTTTAAGTTGGTCTTCAAGTCTAATAAATTAGTTGTTACTAAATATGGACTATTTGTTGGAAAAGGTTATGAGAGCGGAGGGATGTTCCGCTTTTCCCTCACAGATTTTTGTAATAAAGTTGTGAACCATATTCATTTGAGTGTTAATGAATATGAAGTTTGGCATTCACGTCTTTGTCACATTAGTTTTGGTGTTATAACGTGGGTAGTTAAGTTGAATTTAATCCCGAGTTTCACTTTAGCCAAAGGTTCTAAGTGCCTTTCATGTGTTCAAGATAAGCAACCTCGCAAACCTCACAAGGCTGCAAAGGAGATACACTTGGCACCATTAGAACTCATACATTCTTATCTTTGTGAGATGAATGGTGTGTTGACTAAAAGTGGAAAGAAGTACTTCATGACATTGATAGATGATTTCACTAGATATTTCTATGTGTATCTGTTAAATACTAAACATGAGGCTCTACACTACTTTAAAATCTATAAGGCAGAAGTTGAGAATCAACTTGAAAAGAAAATTAAGCGAGTCTGATCAGATCGTGGTGGAGAGTACTTATCGAGTGAGTTTGATTCTTTTTGTGCGGAACACGACATTATTCATTATAGGACGCCTCCCTATTCACCCTAGTCAAACGGGGTTGCTGAGCGGAAAAATCGTACTCTAACTGATTTGGTTAACGCCATGTTAGATACATCTGGTTTATCCAAGACATGGTGGGGGAAGGCTATATTGACGGCATGTCATGTCCTGCATAAAGTTCCGACAAAGGATACTGAGATCACTCTCTATGAGAATGGGCGAAGAGAAGGACAACACTCTCATACTTGCATACTTGGGGCTGTTTGGCAAAAACCAATGTGCCGATCCCCAAGAAGCGTAAGCTTGGACCAAAGACTGTGAACTGCATTAATTTGGGCTACGCTAAGAATAACATTGGCTATAGATTTCTTGTAGTGAAATCTAAGGTACCTGACCAGAAGGTCTGTACAATTATGGAGTCTAAGGATGCTACATTCTTTGAGAATATTTTTCCTATGAGAGATATGCAAAGCATTTCTAGACAGGAATCTGAGGAGACTTCTGAGCCTGCCATTCCTATGGAATATATATTATGAACAAACATATGATGAAAATCCCGAGGAGGATGACGAGGAAAATCTTGGTAGGGGTAAGAGACAAAGGACTGCAAAGACCTTTGGTGATGATTTCTTCATGTACCTCATGGATGATACTCCCACTTCTATTTCAGAAGCGTATGCCTCTCCAGAAGCTGACTAGTGGAAGGATGCGGTCCGTAGCGAGATGGATTCCATCATGGCTAACGGGACATGGGGTATCACTGAACGTCCCTATGGTTGCAAGCCATTGGGATGTAAGTGGGTGTTCAAAAAGAAGTTTAGGCCCAATGCTACGACTGAAAAGTACAAGGCTAGGCTTGTGGCCAAGGGCTATGGCCAGAAAGAAGAGGAAGATTTCTTTGATACTTATTCACTTGGGGCCAGACTTACCATCATTCGAGTATTACTCTCGTTGGCGGCCTCACATGGTCTTCCCGTCCACCAGATGGATGGTAAGACGTCTTTTTGAATGGAGAGCTAAACAAGGAAATCTACATGCAACAGCTAGATAGCTTTGTGATAGATGGTCAGGAAGAAAAAGTGTGTAGGTTGCTGAAATCTTTATATGGTCTGAAACAAGCACCTAAGCAATGCCATGATAAGTTTAATACAACTCTGACATCTATTGGCTTCGTTGTTAATGAAGCTGACAGATGTGTATACTATCGCCATGGTGGGGGCGAAGGAGTTATACTGTGCTTGTATGTTGATGACATACTGATATTCGGAACCAACCTCAAAGTCATTGAGGAGGTCAAGTCGTTGCTATCTCAGAACTTTGAGATGAAGGACCTTGGTGTGGTTGATGTTATCTTGAACATCAAGCTACTGAGAGATAATGAGGGTGGGATCACACTTCTGCAATCCCATTATGTTGAGAAGGTGTTGAGTCGTCTTGGATATTCGGACTGCAAACCATATGATCCTATTGTGTTGATTCGAAAGTTCGAAGGCAAAACTAAGGATCAGTTGAGATACTCTCAAATTATAGGTTCACTCATGTACCTAGCGAGCGCGGTGAGGCCTGACATCGCGTTTGCTGTGAGCAAACTGAGCCGGTTTGTTTCCAAACCGAGTGATGTACATTGGCATGCTATCACTACAACAAATCTGTTAATCCATGACGGATTTTCGGTGACATTTTCAAAACTGTCATGGACGGCTCAGTACAGCCCCGCAAGCCCGCTCAAGCCCACTCAAGCCCGCCTAACCGCTCCGTGTATATAGTGCTAACCCTAAACCCTCCTCCTCGCCCCTCCCCCTCCTCCCTAGGGGCGCAGCCAGTCCTCTCTCGCGAGCCCCTCTCTGTCCACCACGCCACTCCTTGCTGGCGTCGCCCGATTCCGGCGACTTCCGGCGCCTATGGCCGGCGCGTAGCACACCCTCATCCTCCCCTCGCTCCCCTTATTCCTTCCCTCCGGTTAGATTCACCAGTCTGGGCCCCCAGAGCTAGATCGCAAAACATTCCCGTGGCTAGGCAACATCCAGACAAGCAACTCCATGCCCAACTCCGCTCCTTCCAAACACTAACCCGTGCTCTGTCGATTGGGTCAAGGAAAGGACGTCTACCCACCGCACCTGCCGGATCTGCAGAGCCAGCGGCCGGATCCGTCGAGGTCACTCCTGGATCTCGATCTTCTTGTCCTCCCCGCCTTCTCCTCAGTCGTCGGCAGGCAGCAGAAACATGCAAGCCGCACGCGACTGCTTCGGCAAGAGGAAGACGCGAGGTGCGACGCAACGACGCGTGGTCCATCCGGGCACGGCACCGGCGGGCACCACCTCACAAGGGCACGACTTTGGCAGCCAACACCGGCGCCCAAATCGGATCCACCGAACCCAGGCGTGGGCTCCGACGGGTGTGAGGAGGAGATGACAAAGGGCGAGGGTCCGTTGATCGGCATCGACCTCGGGACGACCTACTCCTACGCCGGCATGTGGCAGCAGGTTGAGATCATGGCCAACGACCAGGGAAACCACACCACGCCCTCCTACATCGCCATAACCATCTCGCAATGAACCCCACCAACACCATCACCGGTACGTGCAGCCATCTGGAATTTCTTCTAGTGCGCGCAGTCGTTGTTCTATTCCCATGCACAAGATATAATCAGTTGGGGTTGGATCTATGGTTATTTTTTAATCAGATGTAGCTGTTGTCGGATCCGTCATGCAGTCCCCTGTTTTTAAGATTTACTACAGATTTATTAGTATACATATATGCATGTCTACTCTCTGTTTTGAGATTTGTTTTGCTATGTTAGGTTGTCAAATTAGATACTTCAGAATCGGTGGCTTGATTTAAGTTGGGATGCTTCCTTAGGATTGAAATAATGATGTAGTGTTACATTCTGCTGTTTCAGATTGAACCTAGCATAGTTTGGCAGCACCGTTTAAAAAAAACATAATCTGTAACCGCAGTTTTTAAATGTGTGGGCAAGGAATATTCAAGTTTCTAAAAACCAATCTCATTTTATCAACTTTGGACATAGGCGAGGCGACGAGTTCTTTCAGTTCAGTTTAGTAAAAAGAGGCCCCGACCTCTTTTTTAAATACCGCAAAAAAAACACAGTATGATAGATATGAAAGTAGAGTATTTGTTTTATTCAATCCCCTCAAAGTATTTAATACCAAAGTTATTTCGGAAATCACAGTATTTTAAGAAACTGCAAAAATACATTGCATCCAATCACAGTATGTGAAATTATCTTAGGATCAGAATTACGCTATTGATTGATTCATATATTTCGAATTGAACATTAGTTTCAGTGCATTATTAGGTTCCTTCTAGGTTTAATATTCCCAAATTATTTCCAACTTAGATATCTGGTAAGCACATGGACAAAATTGTGGTTTGAAGACAAATGTCGTGCCCTCCAACTTTTTGTCTGGAATATTTTTTCAGAAACTGCACTTCAAAACTAACAGTGATTGATAGCTTGATCTGATACACAAATCACAGTACAAAGTTAAGCTGGCAATGAGGTACCCTTTCCATCCGTCATCCCTAGTTTACACATTTATCCAGGATCGGACTCACCTAGTCTGAACAAATGTTTTATGTCCTGAATTTCATCAGCCTCCTGAATTTTTGGCTTGTGGAATTTCAAGCTGAATGCTTGTTCCACTGATAATTTTGTTTGCTATTTAGGTCCAGTGGGGTTATAGTCAATACTCATGCTAATCAACAATTTTCCTAGGATGTTACTTTGAATTCTGGCATGGCACTGCTGCTATTTTGGCCTGATTCTTAAGAATTGGGTTCAGGTGAGACAAAATTTGTGTGTTAGTAATAATAAAATGAAACTGCACGTCCGATTTTAGACTAATTTCTTTGTTCTGGACAATATAGTTCGTAAATCTCCTTCCTAATCGACCCCCACAATATAGCAGCTGTAGTACTTTTCAGTTTTGTTTTTGTTAAGATTTAATCTTGGCTTTTCAGCTTTGGCGAAAAGAATTTGCTTGCTTTGACATTAGCTTGATGGGTGGACTTGTTGGTCGTACATTTTCCCTGTACTTATTTCCTGTGCTATTCATGATGCTGCAGATTTCTGCAAATTTCTGTAAGGTATTCAAAAGTACTCATTTCCTGTGCTATTCATGATGTTGCAAACCTTCTAGCAGCATCATTTTAACTGGTTAAAACCATTCCCTCTCACTATTCATGATGTTGCAAATTTCTGTAAGGTATTCAAAAGTAGTTAAGTATTTACTCATTTGCATTACAATATATTTTCTAAAATATACCGGTTGTGATTAGTTTTTCTATTGTACTGATCCAGGTTTGGGTCTTCTTACTAAGTACACACTAGTTGAGCAGCTGAGCTTGAGGCAGCAACCAAGGAGCTTGAGGCGTTGCATGTTGATCAAAATCAAGAAACACATGTAAGTACTGTGGTGCAGCAGTTCCATTGTTTTCCATATTCCATGGCATGTGTGATGAATAACCAATGCTCTTTCTATGCAACATGGAACATGATTTCTTACATGTCATCCTTCTTCTTGACCCATGTGTAAAATTGTGGCGTTGCTGCCACCATGGGTGCTACATGTTGGTTACTTAACCTGACTTTAAATCTGACTATTTACTTGGTGGAATGAGCTCAACATGATGCTGAAAATTTTGTTCATGATAGAGTACTATTTACTTGGTAGAATACTGTTTATCACCGTTCATTCTCATTGTTCATGATGCTAAAAATTTTGTAGCGCATTGGAAAGCTGCTGCTGCAGAACAACTAGAACCATATGATGCATCTGCTATAGCACTTGGGAGTTTTGTGATGTATGTTTTGTTTCTTTGTCATTTGACTTCCATTTGACACAACTTTTTTTGGATTAATTTTATGAAACCTCATGTTTCTTGTTTTATAGCAGATGTAATGTTATTCTCATTTGTAGCATTATTAAGATTTAAGAATCTTAGACAGCATGTAATTCATTTTTATCTTTGTTGCAATTCTCTTATTTCTACTATCTATTCATATCTACAAATATCTAACATTCTTGTAAATATGCTAGGTAAGATTGGGTAGCGAGCTACTTGGTGTTTCCTCAGCCACGACATGATAATTGCCACAAGAGGGCCGAGGACGAGAACATGAATAAGAGTTTAATAGTTTATATGGTCTATTGATGTAAAATTGACTTTGCTTGTTCCTAACCTTGATGTGATATATTTTGTCAATCTATGTTGTATGTTATCATTTCATAGAGGATTTTGGAGGAATAAACTGCTATGTTGTACATACATACAGTTGGCTGCATACTCAATGAACCGTGTAATGTCTGACACCTTGCAAATACTTCCTCTTGGGTCAAAGTTGGCATTAGGATCTGTGTGATGCATTATGCTAAAAATGTACTTGTTGAAAATTAGGCCGAAATAAATGTGCTAATAATGGGCTTGACCCAATTTATACTGTACCTAAATTCGTGATGATTTTCATGACGAAAATAGTATCCACATAGGCATCCATGTTGGTCAATTGAAAATCCTACGTGGCATTAATCCATGACGGATTGTTCCGTCACAATGGTTTGGGCTTGGGCGGGCTTGGGGCAGATCCATGACGGTCAAGAACTGTCAAGGAAGGAACGATGTCAAATTATGACGCGATATACAACAGGCATTGGGTATTTCACTTATCTATGACGGCTCAGATCCGTCATGTATTAACAGATTTCTTGTAGTGTATCTGAAAGGTACTATGAACTATGGACTTCGCTATACCGGATACTCGTTGGTACTTGAAGGGTATAATGATGCGAAATGGATCTCTGATGCTGATGAGATGAATGCCACAACAGGGTATATGTTTACTCTTGGAGGTGGTGCTGTTTCCTGAAAGTCTTGCAAGCAAACGATCTTAACGACATCGACTATGGAAGCATAATTAACAACATTAGACATATCTGGTGTCAAGGCAGGATGGCTTCGAGATCTTTTGTTGGACTTGCCATTGGTTGATAAACCGATTCCGGCTATTCTTATGAACTGTGACAATCAAACTATCATCACCAAGGTGAAGAGTTCAAAGGACAACATGAAGTCCAACAAACACATAAGAATGAGATTGAAAGCTGTCAGAAAATTAAGAAACTCTGGAGTGATAGCGTTGTAGTATGTCCAAATGGCTAAGAATCTGGCAGATCCCTTTACAAAAGGGATATCACGTGCTGTGATAGATAATGCATCTGTGGTAAGCCAACCTATGTGATCGGAGATCCTATGAAGTAGGAACTGGGAAAACAAGCCAGTGGTGAACTAAGGAGAGTAACTATACTAACCCACTCCATTGGAGATGTAATACTCTCGATATTGTATGGTAGGATGACTATTGTCTTAATGTGTTCCACTTATGTAAGCAAGATGCTATCCTACAGAGCGACCTTTGGAGGAACATACCTATATGAACCCGACTGCTGGTCACAGTCTATGAGATTGGGGTGATCTCTAGTAAGCTCATAAATAGGCTAGGAGTGTGACTTATATGCTCCACCCGAGGGGTCAGCCTTCGGCAGCATAGTACTAGTAAGACATGTGGTGAAGGTTCTTGATGCCAAACTGACAATTCAAGGCATAGTCCATTGTTCAGTTGTGAAGGGGTGTAAACACTTGCTCTAGGTGAAGTTCAACCTTAACATGTCTTCATTGAAACACTGATATATCGAAACAACAATTGGAACAAATGATACAATGGGCCCTTGAGATCTGGTGGGGGATTGTTGAAATGTTAGCGTGGGCCTAAGGCCCATCTAACAATTTCTGAAAATCTCTATGGCCCCATGTGGGTTTAATTGGCATTAGGTGTACTGGGAAGTTTAGTCCCACCCCGAAAGATGGAGAGGAGTTGGACCTTCTTATAAGGGTTTCTCTTCCACATGCTATTGGAGCATGAAAATAGAAGAGGCCCTCGCGCACTCCTCCCCCGCCCACCTCGCCACGCCTCGTCACGACGCGCCGCGGTCGCGGGAATGAGCCGAGCCGAGCTCTGTCATGGACTTGGGACGTGGATCGAGCCCACATCTCTCCATGCAGCTGCGCCTATATTGAAAGTGCGTTATATCGACTAGAGGGGGGGGGGTGAATAGGCGATTTTTATGAAATTCTTCACTGAGGAATTTGCCGGTGAGGAAATTCCTTAGCGAAGAACTATTTGCAGCGGAATGTGTACTCAGAGATAAACATAACAGATTACACACATAGTCAAGATGATGAAATGAAGACTAGAATAGAGTACAGAAGCGTATACAGGATAGCAAGATGAAGACAAACAGATCAAGAAATTGAACGAGGAATTTGTGAAAGTCTTCATCAAAGTCTTCAAGCACGATATGAACAACATGCAACATGAGAATGAGGAAATGAATAAGTTGAGGAAATAGAACCCGGTCGGTTGGTGAAGACAATGATTTGGTAAACCAGTTCCAACTCTTGTCTCGGTTATGCGTCTGGTTGAGCGGCCGAGTATTTAAACTCGAGGACACACATCCGGACACCCGATCTCGAGCCGCAACTCAGACACCCATCCTCACCGTATTCTCCTTGAACTAAGACCACGCAGGCCTCGTCCAATCACTCGTGGTAAGTCTTGGTGACTTCCAAACCTTCACATACTTGGTCACTCGGCGATCCACAATTCCTCTTGGATGCTCTAGACCTTGACGCCTAACCGTCGGAAGAAGCACAGTCTTCAAAGGTAACAAGCGTCGGATCCACGCAGATCAATTTCTTGATGATGCTCAATCACTTGGGGTTTTGTGGGTTTGGTTTTGGATTTTCCTCACTTGATGATTTTCGCTCAAAGTCCTCGGATGATGGGTTGCTCTCAAATGACAAGTGTCAAGTTCTCTCGAGCAGCCAACCGACTAGTGGTTGTAGGGGGCGGCTATTTATAGCCTAGGGAGCAGCCCGACATGATAAGACATAAATGCCCTTCAATGATATGACCGTTAGGTGGATAAGATATTTTGGTCCGCCGGCATAAGACAAAGAACGGTCGGAAATTTGACTTTCAAAGTCCTCGGGGCTATCATGTTCCTCATCTGTGTAGGCAATTCGACTTTGGCGAATTTCTAACTCCTCGATTAGAGAAAGTCATCGATGACGGTAAGAACTGCGTCTCACATCAAGAATTTGATGAACCGTATGAGATTTCCAATGGCTTCACTCAAGGGATTGGTAGGTGTAGGATTTTGAGTTGAGTATCACATGGAAATTTTTCCTTAGTATTTCCTCGACCCCCTTTAACAGTACGGTGTTTCCTATGACTCAAGAAAGAGAAAATGAAACTACGAAAACAAAAGTCTTCACGCTTCATATTCCTCGAATGAATATTAAGTCTTCATGGTCACACCAATTTCTTCACTTTCAAAGTCTTCACAAAGTCTTCAGAATATCAAAGTCTTCAGTCGAAGAACTTCATTTTTAGGGGTCGACTTTCTCTGTAAATATCAAACTCCTCATAGACTTATAGACCTGTGTACACTCACAAACGCATCAGTTACTTAACCTATAAGTCTTCAATACACCAAAATCACTAAGGGGCACTAGATGCACTTACAATCTCCCCCTTTTTGGTGATTGATGACGACATAGGTTAAGTTTTCAACGGGGATAAACATATGAAGTGTAAATACTGATATTGAGGAATTTGATTGCAAGATATAGAAGAACTCCCCTAATATGTGCATAATGAGGAATTTGCTTTTGAGGCAATGCACATTTGAAGATTTGTATCATGGAGATCTCCCCCTATATCTTGTAATTCATACACGCATTTGATATATATACTATGAAGAATTTGAAATGCATGATGAAATATGGTGCCTGATGAGATTCAGCATGCATGCAATAGTATTGACTAGGAATGAGCATGCGGAATATCACATCAAAAGTTTCAGAGCTCAAATATCACATTCAGAGCCTAGTGCTTCAAAAGCATCAGAGCATAACACGTATCAAAATCAGAGCATCAAAAGCACAATCAGAGCATAGTGCAAGTCAGCACACTGCACTAATCAAAAGTATCAGGGCACCATCGGATTTAAGATTACAACTCGATCCAATAAAAGTTTCGGAAGAACGAGAGTTGTAACCTATTAAAAACGCCCATAGTATAAACCCGCTTGAAGACTAACTCAGATTTCTCCCCCTATGTCATCAAATGACAAAAAGGATCGAAACTGAGGACTAACGCCCCTGAAGATATTCAAGTTGATGGAGGAGCGCCAGCATTGTCGGGGTTGGATGTTGAAGTAGGGCCTGCCGCAGTGTCGTCTAAATCTTCATATTCATCAGTTTCACGCGATGAAGAATAAGAGTTAGCCACCAAATCAGAACTTTGACTCGCTTGAATTTCTTCTGAGGTGGTGCGAGACCAGTCATAAGCTTCACAAGACCCATAGTCTTCAATTCTTCCGCGGAATAGACATGATTAAGAACAGCCAGTGCGGTTGAGGGTTTCATGAAGGTAGTCTGGTTTTCTTCACCGCATTATGCGTTGAAGTCATGTTGTGAAGAATTGCAGCAAATTGGCGCTTCACCCATTTCGATTGCGATCAACCTTCCGATGAAGACCGAGGAGTAACTCACGATCACCATCACCACAGGTGCTTTGGCTTGAGGCTGTAGCTTGGTTGAGGTATTTGCGGCGGTGTCATGCGTTGCGAATCGCCATTGGTGGAGTAAGATGCAGCCTTGCGCCCGACCATCCAATGGACGAGTGCCTTCATCAATTACAGCTGCTGCCTTGCCCTTGTCATCGATGATGAAATTGGTCGCTGAGGACTTCAATGGGCGGCGTGAAGCTGCCATGGTTCGAGTGTCGACTTTGTAATTCAAAGGAAGATCTTGCCCTTATGAATTTCATGATCCAAGGTGCATATGGCTTCAGCTCAAAAGGTGACATTGCAACATTGGCGAGTCCTCATGAAGAAATCATGGAAGTTGACAGAACGCCATGAATGATATTGAAAAGCATGTTCTTCATGATGCCAACGACGTCTTCGTCATTTGAGTCGTGGCCTTTGATTGGACTCATTGTCTTCGCTAAGATTCTATAGATAGTCCGAGGCACATACAAGAAATCCTTGACGAGGAATTTGGTTTGAGGGCTTGACCGGCTTCAATGGCTTCATAAGCACTTGCATAAAGTGGTCGACAGTTCACGGTCATTGTAGAGGCAACGAGCAGATTCATGGGGAGGATCAAGAGGAAGGACACGAAGCAATTCAGTTCTTGGTGCCTTGAAGTGAGTATTCTCACCATCCAATCCAGAACCCATGAGTTGATGTCTTGACATCTCCGGTGATGTGTAGGGTGGCATAGAATCAAGAATGAGTTCCTCATTCCAAATACATATATCGCTCTGAGAAATTCAGCAGCCTCAGATCGTGAAGAACACGAGTCTCGCTCAAGCACGGCGGTGATTCCATATCCACATGAGGAATATGCTCATGGTCGAAGATTTTGTCCTTGTCAAATAGCACTGAGGAATAGAAATTTGCTTGTGTTGGAGTCCAGAAGTGTCTTTTCCTCATTCGAGCAGAGTCATAGGGATTGTAAGCAGTGAAGAACACATGCTCAGAAAAGAAATCTTCAGCCTTGAATTTTTGCTTGCTTGAAAACGGATTCTTTGGCTTGGGCAGAGGAATATCCGTGATTTGCAGCACAACCTCAGGAATCGCAATTTCAGGTTTGTCAGGCTGAGGAATTTCTGGTTCCTCTCCTTGCGCGTGAGGATCAGCAGTGAGTTCTTCAGCGCTAGTGGCTGGAATCTCTTCGTTGACAGACGATGTGGGATGAGTTTCTTCAGAGCCCATTTGAACAGTTGTAGCCGGGGACTGAGGAACTTGTTGAAGCGGAGTGAAGAGAGGAGTATGGGGATGCTGACTTTCCCAAAAGTCATCGTTCATCACTGGTGTAGTGCACCCAATATCCACGTCTTCTTCTTCTTTTTCAATTTCCTCAACACCTGCCTCTTCAGCTGTGAACTGAGGCACGAGTGAGGAAGCAACAGGAGTTGAGGGGAAGGCTTCCACTTCAATTTCTTCATCAAGCTATTCTGAGGTAGCAACAGATTGATTGTCTTCATCTGATCCGCTTGGGATCGTGTATTCTTCGCCAAAGGGAACAATTTCCTTGGATGACATGGAGGAAATGGGAATGGCATCAATAGGATTTTCAATCGAGCTGGTCATAGGCTTCATTTTCTTCGCAGCCGAAGAATTTGACGCAGCTGATGCCTTCCTTTTCTTCACTGCAGCTCGTTCTGCAGCCTTTGTCTTCTTCACTTCATAGGCAGAAGGAAGAAGGGGAGTTGATGTTGGCGCATGAGGAGCTGAGGATTGTGGTACAGTTTCTTGAGCACAACCGTGCAGCTGTTCTGCTTCCTTCGGTTTCTTGAGCGCACCACTAGTGGATGCCACAGGAATTTCTTCGGCGGTGGAATGGAGTCATCAGCCACGGAACTTAGATTCTCATCAAGATGTTGAATGTCATCAGCGATCTTGGCATGTTCTTCGGCGGTGAGCAGATTCTTCACTGAGGATTTGCTTGTTGCGATGGGGCTGCAACAGTTGTCATTTTCTTCGTAAAATTTACGAATCTCACCTTGGCTCCTTGCCAATCAGCATTGTAAGCATCAAAATCCTTGCTGAGTGCTTGGATTTCTGATTGAGCTTTGAGAATTTCTTCAGGAGTCAAGTTAATGATGTTCTTCCTCAGAAGCTTCTCTTTTCTGGCTTTTGCTCTTTTCAATTCACGAGCCTTTTCAAATTTCCATTTCTCTTCAGCGATGAAATGGCTCAGCATATGACTTTGACCAGGAGTCAGTGGCAGATCCGGTATGGGAGTGTTTGGATCCTGATGCCATAGGTCGATGAAGTCGAGGATCTTCTTCGGATCCAAAAGCAGAGGCACACTTGTTCCTTTGGCTCTAGCGGCCTTGGTTAGTCTGTCCCTGATGATTTCTTCAAGTTCTTCATCAGAGGCTTCATCATCAGAGGGAACGTTGAATGCAACCTGTTTCTTCTTTGGACTTGGCCGAGGACCGCGTCCGGCTGTTGCTTTTTTCTTTAGCAGAGTGGGGCCTGTTGAGGACATTGGTGCAGCTGAGGAACTTGCTGAGACACCAGAGGCAATGGAGAATCCTTGAGTCCTTTGACAAGTAGCAAGATGTACAGGTGTTGAGGACTTGGAGGGAGCTGCTGAGGATTTTGAATGAGCAGCAGCAGTCTGAGGAATTTGCCGTGAGGGCGCGACTGAGGAACTGGGCCGTGAGGGCGCTGACGGTGAAGCACTTGGCTTGCGAGCAGGCTTCTTTGGCATTGATTTCCTCGGTTTGACCAAGGGCTCAGCAGCAGCAGCAGCAGCAGTATCCTCATTGAATTTCCTCACTGCCTCCTTGGCCTGTCTCGCCAATTTGGCTTGGCGCCTGGACCATTCTTCAGGAAAGTCTTCACCACGCTTGATGCTGGTGGGGTCAGCAACTTGGCCAGGTGCCAGAGGAGCTCTTGGGCATGGAGGATTTAGTGCGAATTTCCTCATGTACTTGGGAGTGACATAGCGGTATTCTCGCCATTCTCGTGCCCATCTCCTTTCTATTCTCTGTATGCGCACTTTGCGCTGGTTCTTGGTTTCCTTGCCAAACTTGGATTCATCAGGTGTGCAGTAGTCGTTGTATATTTCCTCAGGGATTTCAAAAGCAGTCATGACTTCCGGTTTTTTCCTCCCTTCTGCGGTCTCTTGCCTTCTGCCATTTTCTTCAGATGGGGAACTTGAACAATAGAGCACTCTGAAGAAGTATGCAGTTTTTCTTCGAGGAACGCTGCAAATGAGTTAAGTTGATGAGAACCTAGTGATTCAGCAGCTGACATGAGTACCTGTGAACAGAGTGTAGGTGCGAGGAATTTGGAGAGGTCATATGCGTTCTCAGAAGATTTTTCAAAGGAACAAGTTTTGAGGAATTTGACCAGTTGAGCCTTGAGGAATTTCACTAAGCGTTTCGTCTTAGGTTCCAGAGTTGTACAGATTTAAAATCCGCACAATTGAGGAATCTTGAAGAAATGAATGCTTAGGGAGATAAATCAAGAACATACAAAGGTGTGAGGTGTTCATATGTGAAGATTTGAGGAGCAAAAACACCTTTGAGGATTTTCGAAAGATTTGAGAATCAACGTGAGTAATAAAAGTGACTTTTAATTACCGAATCAAGAACACGACGAACAGAGATGAACTGTAGTGAAGTTCGTCATGTTAGATCTCCCACGCCCTAACTTGGCGAGAGGAGACAGCTACGGCGGCGGTGGAGTGAAGATTTCCGCGACCGGCGCGAGTCTGACGGCGATGAGGTCGAGGCGGTGAAGCTTTTCCTCACCGGCGGCGATGGAGTAGCGGCGGCGCTTAGGGTTTGAGGAGAGCTCGGCGAGAGACAACGATCGAAGCGGAGTAAATGAAGTGAGAAGGGTAAAGGGTATTTATAGCCACGGTGAAAAACTGTTCGCCGAAGATTTTGGACGAACATGCCCCGCCTTTCTCCTTCACGCGACGTGTGTCACCCACGTCGATGCGAGATGAGATCGTAAGATCGTGGGTGATTAAACTAATACATCATGGGATGCGGAACGCTTTGAGCGGTAAAACCGAAAACTTGGATAAGATTTGTTTAAAAGTTTCGTTCGCAATTTCTTCAAATTGTCAAGGACCAAAGAAGACTTTGAACGAGTTTCAATCGAACGCATATGAAAAATTTGTGAATAGATTGGATTGAGTATAGCATAGAGGGGAAGGGTCCGATCACATTCACTTAGCAGAAATAGCAACTTGAAGAATTAGCAATAAGTGAATGCTGTAGAGGACATGAACTCATATATATATATAGCCAATGAAGTACGACGACGGAAATACTGAAGATTTGCAAAGTTGAAGAATTTGAAAAACTGAGGAATTTCAAAAATGAGGAAAAACTCAGATTGAAGATTTTCAACTTTTGTGGTGGCGTAGCCCACCGTATAAGAATGATGATTTCAGACACCGCGTACAATTGTCGTAGGGTTCTGAGAATCAAATTCTTCATTGATTTCTTCACACTTAGAGTGTTATTCTTCATTGATTGAGGAACAACGCTTCTTCATGTGTTGCACATCTAAGTCATCAATTATGCATAAGGGTTAGGATGTGTGTCCTTTTCAAAGAACATTCGAAGATTCTAAGATATTTAGCTCACACCGTAACTTGCTAAATCTCTTCTAAGATAGTAGGAACGACATCCTCAGTTGCCTTGTGCTTGATAGCATCCTCAGGTGCTGGTTCATCTAACACAGAAGGTAGGTGCTCTCTTTGCGAGCCATTAGTTTCATCGAACCGCACATCTACAGTGTCAACAATCTTGTGAAGAACAATGTTGAAGACTCTGTAGGTGTGCGAGTCCTTTCCACAACCAAGCATAAAACCTTCATGTGCTTTCGGTGCAAATTTAGAGTTGTGGTGAGGATCTCTAATCCAACATTTAGCACCGAAGACTTTGAAATAACTCACATTGGGTTTCTTGTCAGTGAGGAGTTCATAGGCAGTCTTCTTGAAGAATTTGTGAAGATATACTCTGTTGATGATGTGGCAGGCAGTATCAATTGCATCAATCCAAAAACACTGAGGCGTTTTCTATTCATCAAGCATAGTGCGAGCCATCTCAACAAGAGTTCTGTTCTTGCGCTCCACGACACCATTTTGCTGAGGAGTATAAGGAGCAGATAATTCATGAGTAATACCAAGTTCATCAAGATAGGCATCAAGACCAGAATTCTTGAACTCAGTTCCATTGTCACTTCTGATGTGCTTGATCTTCACACCAAAGTTGGTTGAAGCCCTCGAGGAAAATCGTTTGAAGACTTCCTGCACTTCATGTTTGTAAGTAACAATGTGTACCCATGTATATCGAGAATAATCATCAACAATGACAAAACCATATAGAGATGCATCATTTGTGACTGCTGAATAATGATTAGGTCCGAAAAGGTCCATGTGAAGCAATTCGAATGGACGGGTAGTGGTCATGATAGTCTTCGCTGGATGCTTGGCCTTGGTCATTTTTCCGGCTTCACATGCTCCGCATAAGTGATCCTTGAGGAATTTGACATTCTCAATGCCAATGACATGCTTCTTCTTTGCAAGCGTGTTCAAATTCCTCATGCCTGCATGACCAAGTCGTCGATGCCATAGCCAGCCTTCTGAAGCTTTTGCAAGTAGACACATGGCTGGTTGTGGTCCTGTAGAGAAATCAACAATATACAAATCTCCTCTCCTAAAGCCTTCGAAGACTTTGGAATTGTCAGCTTCCATAATCACAACACATCGATATTTGCCAAAGACAACAACCATATCAAGATCACAAAGCATTGAGACTGACATGAGATTGTATCCTAAGGATTCAACAAGCATGACTTTGTCCATGTGCTTATCCTTAGAGATAGCAACCTTACCAAGACCCAATACGACTTTTGCCTTTGTCAAGAAATATGATATGCTTCAGAGGTGACGGTGATAAAGGAGCATTCATCAATAGATTCTTGTCACCAATCATGTGATTTGTACATCCACTATCAAGGACCCATTCGGTGGTTTTGGGTTGATCATCCTGCAGATGAATTAGTGTAACTTACAATCTCATATGCTTCATCGGTGAAGAATATGATATCAAGTTCATCGATGAATTTCATCAAGCGATAGAAAGATATAGCAAGATGAGGACGTGTGAAATGAAAGTTCATTTCAACATGATTCGCTGCGTCCTTTCGAGCATTTTTGTCGTCCCCCAAAGAAATTCTTGAGACGTTAAAGCACGTGCGGAGACCTGACCCTGCAGAAAAGATTAGTTCTTTTTCTTCACCACCCACATCTGGAGGGGTGGCAAAGAGTTCATCATCCTGCGAGCACCATGTGAGAAAGGTGGCAAAGATGCCAAACCATTTCGCTTAGCATAGGAGGGGTTAGGGTAAGCATATGAATAAGCAGAGTAATTCTTTGAGGACTTATGAACATAATGGTTTGAAGAATAATGCACATATTCATAGCCCTTAGCTTTACCCTGCCAGACAGATTTGTTAGAACGATGATAATCATATGAGGACTTTGATCCAGTTGAGGAATTTGATCCTCGTGAAGAATTTGGTCCATATGAAGAATTCGATCTGGGGTTCCTGTTCTTCACTGGTGGTGTCATGAGGACATTCACCTGAAGACTTTCAACACAGCTTTTGGGAACCCAGATTTTCTTCATAGGGGAACCGTTCCTGCAGTTAGTGCCAACATATCTAGCAAATACTTCACCATTCTGATTTTTGAACAGTTTATAGTTGGAGTCAAATGACTCATCAGAAGAATGAGGAGATTCACATGTAAAGCCAGATAAGTTAGATGAATCAACTGGAGGTCCCTTTGCAACAACCCATGAGGTTTTGGGATACTGCTCAGGCTTCCAATATGTTCCATTGACATTCAGTTTCCTCTCAAAGGCAATACCCTCTTTCCTAGGGTTTCGTTGAGGATCTGCTTTTGAGCACATCACAAAGTGTCGATGCCCTTTGAGGCTTTTGTACATGCTCGCATGTACAATTCCTTCAACCTGCATTGTCGGTGATACTAGCAAAGTCCACAGATGAGGAATTAGTGATAGCAAAGGCAGATGAGGAATTTGTAACATTTGAAGCATTTGAACATTCAGGTGAAGAATTAGCAGATTCACGTTCAATGCACTTTAAGCATGGAGGAACAAATTCTTCCTGAGAAGCGCTGATTTGTTGAGCTAGTAATGAATCGCCCTCCTTCTGAAGATCTTCATAACACACTCTTAGCTTTTCAAGATCTTCCTTTCTTTGAAGAGATTCAAGAGAAAGCTTCTCATTGTCTTGCTTTTCTTGAAGAAATTCATAAGAAAGTTTCTCCTGATCAGACAAGAGGGAGTTATGATGACCTTGAAGGTTATCATACTTAGACCAAGTCTCAAGATTTTCGATCGAGCTTTAGTGCGATCCATTTCTTCACCCAACATATCATCACTTTTATCTAGCATGTTTTGAATCTTTTCAAGAGCCGTTGTTGTTTCACAACAATTTTAGCAAGTTTAGAGTAGCTAGGCTTAAGATCCTCATCGATTCATTTTCACTAGAATCGGAGGAGTTGTATTTGAGTACCTTAGCTGCTTTTGCCATGAAGCAATAGGTGGGGCGTAGCCATCATTATCTTCATCGGGCTTGTTGGTGGAATCAGTTTCTTGATGTTGAAGATGGACTTGCCGACGAAAGCAAGAGTAACGGCCGACTCGCCACACCAGACTCAGATTCTTCAGACTCCTCCTCTTCATCATTTTCCTCAGATTCAGCTTCAGAGTCCATTTCCTTGCCAATGAATGCCCGAGCTTTCTTGGAGTTGCCCTTCTTGTGAGATGAAGACTTTGAGGGTTTTGATGACGAAGATTTTGACGATTTCTTCTTCTTCTTCATATCATCAGAACTGTAATCCTTGTATTTCTTCTTCTTCATTTCCTTTTCCCACTAAGGACAATCTTGAATATAATGACCAGGCTTCTTGCATTTGTGGCAAAGTCTTCTCTTGTAGTCACTGGATGAAGAATCACTTCCTCTTGAGGATTTTCCAGCGACCACGTCTTGTGAACTTCGGAATTTCTTCACAAGCGAGCTAGATCCTGGCTCGTTCTTGGATCACCAAGGCTACTACCGTAATCCTCACATTCGAGTCGACACAACCTTAGCCTTCAGGGCACGTGGTTTGCCATAGTTTGAGCCATAGAGATCTCTCTTTTCAGCAAGCTGGAACTCGTGAGTGTTAAGCCATTCGAGGATATCAGCAGGATCAAGTGACTTGTAGTCAGCACGCCCTTGTATCATCAGTCCCAGAGTATCAAATGAGGAATCAAGTGACCTTAGCAGTTTCTTCACAACTTCATGATCAGTGATGTCAGTGGCACCGAGGGCTTGAAGCTCATTTGAGATGTCAGTGAGGCGATCGAAGGTTTGTTGGACATTTTCGTTGTCGAGTCTTTTGAAGCGGTTGAAGAGATTCCGAAGAACATCAACTCGAGAGTCACGCTGAGTCGAGACTCCCTAATTTACTTTGGACAGCCTATCCCAGATAAGCTTAGCAGTTTCCAAAGCACTCACTCTTCCATACTGTCCTTTGCTCAGATGGCCACAGATGATATTCTTCGCTTGAGAATCGAGTTGTTTGAATCTCTTCACATCGGTAGCGTTCAGTGAGGGTGTGACAGAGGGAACACCATTTTCCACAACATACCAGAGATCGTTGTCAATTGCCTCAAGATGCATTCGCATCTTGTTCTTCCATAGAGGGGTAGTCCGTCCCATCAAAGGTAGGACACCCAGCCAAGACCTTGATCATACTGCGGTCGACATAACTAGAACTCCGTGGTTAAACCAAAATCACACGTAACAAGGAGTACCTTGCTCGATACCAATTGAAAGTGCGTTATATCGACTAGAGGGGGTGAATAGGCGATTTTTATGAAATTCTTCACTGAGGAATTTGCCGGTGAGGAAATTCCTTAGCGAAGAACTATTTGCAGCGGAATGTGTACTCAGAGATAAACATAACAGATTACACACATAGTTAGCATGATGAAATGAAGACTAGAACAGAGTACAGGAAGCGTATACACAGGATAGCAAGATGAAGACAAACAGACTGAAGAAATTGAACTGAGGAATTTGTGAAAGTCTTCAGTCAAAGTCTTCAAGCACGATATGAACAACATGCAACACGAAATGAGGAAATGAATAAGTTGAGTAAATAGAACCAGTCGGTTGGTGAAGATAATGATTTGGTAAACCAGTTCCAACTCGCTGTCTCGGTTATACGTCTGGTTGGAGCGGTGAGTATTTAAACTCGAGGACACAGTCCGGACACCCAGCCTCTCGAGCCGCAACTCAGGACACGCAGTCCTCACCGTATTCTCCTTGAACTAAGACCACGCAGGCCTCGTCCAATCACTCGTGGTAAGTCTTGGTGACTTCAAACCTTCACATACTTGGTCACTCGGCGATCCACAATTCCTCTTGGATGCTCTAGACCTTGACGCCTAACCGTCTGGAAGAAGCACAGTCTTCAAAGGTAACAAGCGTCGGATCCACGCAGGATCAATTTCTTCAGTGATGCTCAATCACTTGGGGTTTTGTGGGTTTGGTTTTGGATTTTTCTCACTTGATGATTTTCGCTCAAAGTCCTCGGAGGATGGGTTGCTCTCAAATGACAAGTGTCAAGTTCTCTCGGAGCAGCCAACCGACTAGTGGTTGTAGGGGGCGGCTATTTATAGCCTAGGGAGCAGCCCGACATGATAAGACATAAATGCCCTTCAATGATATGACCGTTAGGTGGATAAGATATTTTGGTCCGCCGGCGCGCAGCACAGCAACGGTCGGAAATTTGACTTTCAAAGTTCTCAGGGCTATCATGTTCCTCATCAGTAGGCAATTCAGACTGGCGAATTTCTAACTCCTCGGTCGAGAAAAGTCATCGATGACTGAAGAACTGCGTCTCATCATCAAGAATTTGACTGAACCGTATGAGATTTCAATGGCTTCACTCAAGGGATTGGTAGGTGTAGGATTTTGAGTTGAGCATCACATGGAAATTTTTCCTTAGTATTTCCTCGACCCCTTTAACAATGACGGTGTTTCCTATGACTCAAGAAAGAGAAAATGAAACTACGAAAACAAAAGTCTTCACGCTTCATATTCCTCGAATGAATATCAAGTCTTCATGGTCACACCAATTTCTTCACTTTCAAAGTCTTGAAAGTCTTCGAATATCAAAGTCTTCATCGAAGAACTTCATTTTAGGGTCGACTTTCTCTGTAAATATCAAACTCCTCATAGACTTATAGACCTGTGTACACTCACAAACGCATCAGTTACTTAACCTATAAGTCTTCAATACACCAAAATCACTAAGGGACACTAGATGCACTTACATATATAAGTGTGAGGTGTCTCCTAACCCTAGCCGGCACGAACAGATCACATCTGCTCCACGTCCACCGCCCACCGTCGCTCCTTTGCTACTGCTACCGCCGGTGACTCCATCCCGTCCGCCCCGTACACGGTCGACGGGAGAGCAGGTCTCTGAAGGTTTTGGGCAGCGACTACGCGACTGCTTGCCTCTGTTCATCTGCTTCCTCTACCTCCGCGTCGTCTTCATCATCATCATGCCTCAGTCCGACGCCGAGAAGCCCGGGGCCGACAAGAAGGCCGCCGAAGACGCCGCTGCTGCCGCAACCGCCGCAATGGGTTCTGCATGGCGTACTGGAGGGTATAACACGTTTATCCCGCCCCTGTTTATTTCCGTGTTAGCAGTACTATCATTATGTATAGATGTGTCTACTATTTGCATAGTACGTGCTTGTCTAGATCAGAATCAGTATGTCGTTAATTATGTCAATGCTATGCTAGTGATTTTTTTATGGGTTAAATTAGTTGAAAAATTGCCTACTTATTCAACATGTTTTGCCTCTACGGTGAAGAGGGCAAAACGGAACGAACTGTTACTCTTCCCGTCCTTCACACCAACGTAGCAATGTACGCATCATCTTTTCTTATGAAACCTCATCACCTTAGTCTTGTTGTTAACGACAAGGCACAATAGCCAAAACTAAAAGATTTCATTAATAGTATAGATGCAGACCCTTATAGCGATATTGTATATCTGAGTAGCAGCTTAATGGTTAATTTCAAAGCTGGTATGTTGTCTAGAAAAATTAGGAACTATACAAACAGTCTGTCACGTAAAGTATCTCGAGCTATGCAAGCCGGCGTGATTTAGTAAGGAGAAAACGACGCGTAACGCGCAACTCGAAAATCATACCATTTTGCACCAGGACTTGAACCTAGTAAGTTGGGATATCATAGTCCCTCTAACTATCCAGCCACGGGTTTTATTTTGATTAACGTGTTTGCGTTCAGCTTCCTTTTTTCTTTTTTTTTTTTGAGGGGTAAGCTTCCTTTCTTCTTAGAACGTTGTGTTTCCTCCCTGAAAAAAGAACGTTGTGTTTCCGTTTTTGTCCATGCTCGAGTGATGCGTGCATGCACGTTTCTACCCGCACTCTTCGTTTATGTAAATGAATGATATTCATTGGTATTAGGGATACCATAATCCCTTTAACTATCCAGCCACATGTTTTATTTTGATTAACGTGTTTGCATTCAGCTTCCTTTCTTCTTAGAACGTTGTGTTTCCTCCCTAAAAAAAAGAACGTTGTGTTTCCGTTTTTGTCCATGCTCGAGTGATGCGTGCATGCACGTTTTGCTACCCGCACTCTTCGTTTATGCAAATGAGTGATATTCATTGGTACTAGGGCATGGACTTTTTTTTGCGAAGAAACTTCCGATCTATTCAGATTTCATCATAGCAGTACAAAGAACACTAGAAGTAATAAAAATTACAGCCAAATCAATGAACCACCTACCGACGACTACAAGCACTATAGCGGGCCTAAGTGACGCCGCCGTCATCGCCCCTTCATCACCGAAACAGGGAAAACTTGTTGTAGTACACAGTCAGGAAGTCATCGTGCCAACTCCCCGCAGGACCAGCGCACTAAAGTAGCAACCATCACCACTGAAAAGAGTTATAGATCAGCACAATCAAATCTGTAAAGACCCAAACAAAGACAAACAAAGACCCGATCTAAATGGATTCATCGAAGACCAGCACCGATTGAATCCCGTGAGATCCGACAGAGACACACCTCCACACGCTCTCCGACGATACTAGAGACACCATTTGGACAGAGATAGAACGTGCGAGTCATTATTTCTACTGAGGGACATCATCGCCGCCACATATTCCCAACCAAGACACGAAACCTAACAACAATGAGAGTTGGGTCCCTCCCGTCAGCCGGGGGGGTGGGGGGGTGGGGAGGGGGCGAGGTCCTCCGCACCTCATAGGCCATTAGAGATGGGGCGGACTGGCGGCAGCGCCGAAGGGAAAAGGGGGATCGCCTCATGTCACTACTACACAGACTTACACATGAGAACTATAATATTTTCTTTTGTGAGAATGTCGTAGTACGAAGTTTTTACCATGTGCTATACTTGTGTGCCCATATGACTGAGAGTGATATTCGTTCTTACATTTGAGATTTCAAAGCATAAACATCTAGATATATGAACATATGTTTTTGTACATTTTTCTTAGAAAAATATGCGTTCGTTTAGATAAACAAAAACATTATTGTGCAAATAGATCATCTTGGAGTTCTAAGTCTGAGAATAAGCTCTTGGGCGCCAGAAACAATGAGATTGTGTTGATGGTTGCTTTATGGATAGGCTCGCAACAGGAACAAAGTGCAGGTGTGCAGCATCGCAAATGGGTCATTTGACACTTCACCAAAACATAACCGACGACCAGAATTGGAAGTATAAACTTACAACAATTTAATACTCAATCAATTGGTTATCTTTAGCTCAATTTCCTAAAGCTACTTTAATATTTGTAGCCTATTTCAATTTGTCTAAAACATTATCCATGAGAATTAGTTCGAAGATCATAAACATCCGTTCTAAATACTCCCTCCGTCCGAAAATACTTGTCATCAAAATGAATAAAAAGATATGTATCTACAACTAAAATACGTCTAGATACATCCCCTTTTATCCATTTTGATGACAAGTATTTCCGGACGGAGGGAGTATAATCAACATCAGCTTTGGTCAGAAGTGTACGAGAAAAAATGTAAACAATGTTAATTAATATTTTTCTAGAATAACAAATAACAATGTGTCATAATGTTTAATTTTTTTACTGATCCATTCCACATCAGCTTTGGCTAGACATGAGCGAGAACAACAAATAACACTCACATTTTGTAGCCTTATATTGTTCAAATTTTTTACTGACCCATTGCAAATTTGATTTGGTTAGACACAAGAACAATAAAATTTAGTAATAAAATATTCGTCAACCTGTTCTTGGAAGGATGGCGGACATTAGCCAGACTTAATTGGAATAATGTGTCATGTATTTATACTAAACCTTTTTATTTATTTATAAATAAATCTGTTGCAAAATATGAACTAATTATCTTATTTGATACACCTGTATCATGCAACTTTAATCAACATAATTTTTCAATTGTGTATATATATAACCATATATTGCCTTATAATTTAAAGTTTATAGAATATACAATCATTACATTTATATTACAAATACATTAGTGCTAACAGACTATATTTTATTGAAATTCAAGTCATAGTTTGAGATATCCGTTTAAATTCAAGTAAAGTAATAGTACAATATGATAAGATCACCTTGGTCCATGAGACAAGTTGTGACACTTAGTTATACCATAGTTTGTTTTTATATGGTTGTAGTTCTTTTGGTAATTTTAAGTATCTTTATAGAGGGTTCACAATACACGATTTTTAACAATTATCTTAATAAAAGTTTGTTGATTTGTATATACCTAACAAGAAACTCTAGAGTGTATGTGTTGTCAATAACATGATTTTCCTCGAAACTAGTGCCTATAGCATCCGCATAACTATTCATTTCTCTCTTCAAGTGGAATAAAGCTTTAATTTAATACTGCACCATGCAATATATGATTCTGGAAGAGTCTTACATGTTAATTCAATGATAAAATGATTAAATCAGTTGGTTTTCTAGTTTACCTTGAGGTTAAAGTATAAGGAGAAAACGACGCCTAACGAGCAACTGGAAAATCGTTTCAATATGATTAGTACTAATCAATGTGGCAGCTGTGTTTGCGTTCACCTTCCTTTTTTCCTAGAACGTTGTGTTTTCGCTTTTGTCCACGCTCGAGTGATGCATGCATGCACGGCTTGCTACGCACACTGTTCGTTTATATATCGACAAGTAGAACACCCTTGCGTGGCTACAGATTATCCGTCATATTATCTCTATCATCCGGATCCAACACAAAATCCATCCCATGACACACCTTTTCTTTTTCTATCGGAATCTCCCCTTCCCGCTCGGTTTCCCGACGTAGCGGGACATTTCTCGTTGGGGCCACCTCCTTTGAAACCAGATGACGTGCACCTCATCTTCCCCATTCATTCTAATAGATGAGTTTTTCGTGTTTACAATATAATAGAGTGGGCTAAACTAACACATACTGTTGACATAAAATGACAAAGAACTATAAAGATCATTCTCAAAGGTCCATTCAACTTTGCAAATGCACATTGACGTTGGGGCGAGTGGCAACGTGAACGTATTCCTAGTCATCAATAAGCTCCACATCCCGCTCACATATGCTAGAAGGGATAATTATCGTTCTTCTCTTCCTCTTCCATCCCTACATATTCTAGTTCTAGCCTCTTAGCCAACCCGTTTCATTGGCGTCAACCAACACCACATCCACATTAGTTTGTTTGGCATTGATGCCTCATCTTCTTCTTTCTCATTCCTTGCCAGGTTTAGTTCTCGTTCCTACTTGTTTTTTTAGAATACTCTTTCTTTTTTTTCGTCTTATTTTTTGGAACTCTCTTACTTCTCCAACATCATGGACTACTTGGTGGCTTTAGTTCTTTTTCTTATGATTCTTGTAACACTCTTATTTTCTACTATTTGCATGAACCTCATGTTCACTGTTGTGTCATGTTGTCCTCACCCGCAAACGTTTTGGCAACCGTCAGCGTGTGGACATCCTGCAGAGCAAAGTCGTCATCCATCTTGGTAAACGCTAGGTCACCCATGACACAAGCGCATGGTGGTCGTTGTTCATGTTGGCAAGCGGTGCTCAGCCATGTCGTTGATAGCCTGATCATCGTCCGCCCACGAGCACTTTCAAAATGATTTGACGTGATTAACTGCTTGCTTAATTAATTAAGTACAGAAATAATTATGTTGGTATATCCACACAAGGATATCCCCTTATTGCTGTTTCTCTCTTTTCTTCCTTCGTATTGAATAGACTTCTGATAGATACCCCCTCCTAGAGAGAGTGGAGGGATGGAGGGACGGGGAGGGGGGAGGGGGGAGAGGGAGAGAGAGAGAGAGAGAATGAGAGACGGTGGGATGAGGCGATTCGGTGCCCAGGCTCAGCTGCACCAGCGATGAAGAGAAAATAAGAAAAATACTAAAACAAATTAAAAAATCTGATTTTTTTCCATGGAAGATAATTTGATGCGTGGGGTACACTCCAAATTTCAGATCATTTGGACATCTGAGTAGCTCTCAGCAAAATAAAAAATTAAGGTATGCAAGAAAGTTTACTATTCTTGTGTTGTTCTGACCTAATTTGTCTTTTTTGCTGAGAGCTACTCATATGTCTAAATAATCTAAAATTTGAAGCACACCTTACGAACCAAATTATCTTCCATGCAAAAAAAAGCATATTTTTAAATTTTTTAGTATTTTTTGTGAATTTTCTCTTCACCGGACGTAGACGAGTGTGGCTCAGAAATGGATATTCGGAGATGGGTGGTACGTTTCTGCTTAGGTTATATCTGCTGGCCTGAGAATTAACAAGACGTATGGCCTTCGTCATTGATGGACAAGCTATATCCGTCGACTGCCCTGAAAACCCTCCAAAACTCCACCGTTTTGACTGACTGACTACTCGTCTCATCCTCTTTCACACCAACGTGGCAAACGTAGATACATCATCTTCTTATGAAAGCGCATCACCTTAGCCTTGTTGTTAACGACAAGGCACAATAGCCAAAATTAAAAGATGTAGACCCTGATAGTGATATTGTATATCTTAGTAGCAGCTTAATGGTTAATTTCAAAGCAGGTATGTTGTCTAGAAAAATTGGGAACTACGCAAATACAGTCTGTCACGTACGTAAAATATCTCGAGCTATGCAGGCCGGCGTGATTTGCCAAGGAGAAAACGGTGCCTAACGAGCAATTGGAAAATCGTTTCGTTCTGATGTATTGGCACTAATCAATGTGGCCGGCAGCGGCAGGCTGTGCCATCTTCCTTTTTTCTTAGAACGTGGTGTTTCCGTTTTTGCCCATGCGTGATATTCGTTCATTCCCAATGTATCCTTTTTCTTTTCCTTTCTTTCATGGAATTTCCTATTCTTTGCCTTTGCGATCTTTAGTCACTATATCACACACTAAACAACGAATATGTGTCAAGATGATATGCCGGCTCAGTCTTTCGGAGGTGCTCATAAGGGTAGGGTGTGTGTGCGTTCATAGGGGTGAGTGTATGCGCGTGTATATGAGTGCTTGTGTCTGTACTGATGTTCAAAAAAAAACCGAATATGTGTCAATTCAGTATGCAGAGCTGAATCCAATTTTATTTTCTTCCATCCAGTTTACTGTTGGTTTACAGTTGTTTCACTCAGTTTTTATTTTATTCATTTATTTTAAGTTGTGTCCGTTGGTTTTCTTCTTGTTTTAGCGTATATTTTTTTAATGAATTCATGAATATTTTTAAATTTGTGAACCATTTTTCAATTCATTAACATTTTTTTATATTTGTGAATAATTCTTACAAGATTGAACATTTTGGAAATGCAAGGCTTCCAAAGTACGTAGTCATTTTTCAAAAATGAATGAATATTTATTTTAAAATGATGAATGTTTTTAAAACTTGTGAACATTTTTTAAAATTGACAAACTTATTTAAATTGTAAATATTTACAAATCCATGAAATGTGTTTAAAATTCAGGATCATTTTTAAATTCATAAATTTGTTTTGCAACAATTCATTTTTGAATCTTTCAAAAACCAGTCTTTTTTCTAAGAACATGAGTTTGTCGGTTTTTACTCAGGAGCAAACAGCGTGTTCCCTGAGCCTCAAGACTTTCCCACAGTGCTCTCAACTTTCACACTCACACAACCATTCATATCTGGTCCATTCATACAGCTTTATTGAAAGTGCTACAAGCTAAGTACACGAGCCATATTAGTATGCGTTCATTATAATTAAGGTTGTGACGGCAACTTGAAGGAGACATGCACCGAGCAAGGGCGTCCAATCCCTCAATTGTTCAGGGGAGAGGGTCTGCGGGTGTGGGCTGGCCATGTCCCAAGCACGCACGGGCGCACGCAGGATTGCTAGGGTTCACAACGCCGCCGGTTGACACCCCTCCCTTTTTTGAGGCGACAACGCCGCCGGTTGATCCTGGAGTGAGAAAATGCAAGCAAGAACAACCATGAATGGTTAATTATTTAGTCAGAACCACTAAATTCAGAGCTCCTGGCCGAGATCGATGCTACAATAAAAACCACATATGTCTCGAGATGGATGAAAGAGATGTCGAAGAGCTTGCCGACGACCAGAAAGAGTATGAAACGAACAAGGCCGGCCCTAGAATTATGAAGGCCCTAGTGCAAATGAGGTATTATAGGGTAACATAAATACTTTACACATTTTAACATGTACGTTCACTCAATTTAGTACGTATGTAGTCACTATTTAGAAATAGCTAAAAGGTCTTAGGGAGGGAGTGCATTGCAGGCAGCAAGGATATTCAAGGGCAGTTAGCTAGCTTGCTCACAATGGAATGCAATGGAACAGAGTTAAGTTGATCCAACCAGTAGAAAGTTAATGGAATGCACCTACCTACATACCTTGTTAACTTGTTGCTTCTTCTTCTTTTTATTTATTGAAAAATAAATTATGGTCTTAGTCAATCGGCATATACTGTACACATGGCCAGTCCTAGAATTATGAAGGCCCTAGTGCAAATTAGGTATTAGAGGGTAACATAAATGCTTTAGCCGGTATATATTGCATATCATGAAATTATTATAAATATATAAAAATCGAAAATGCTCTTTAGAGCTCGGGCTCCATGGAGCCCGAGTTTGACTTGATGAAAATTCAAATTTTCACGTTTCAAAAAATTTTGAAAAAAAATACACACATACTTAGACACATAAAGCATATGTGTGTAAATTTTCAGGACGAAACACTTTAAAATGAGTGCTACACAAAAAAAAACAAATCCGAGGCTTTTTAGTAGATGCACTATTCATTCTCCAAGTCCATGAATTTGTCTTTTTTACACAGACCACATTTTAGGGTATTTCATCCTCAAATTGTACATACATACACATAACATCCTTGTTTACTTGTATGATTTTTTTAGATTTTTTTGAAAATAAAAAGTGCGAATTTTGAATTTTTCAAAAAATTCGGCCTCCATGGAGGCCGAGCTCCAAAACGCCCTACTCTAAAAAAATCGAAAATATAATTTATTAATCCCTCCGTCCCATAATATAAGATGTTTTTTGACACTAGTGTAGTGTCAAAAAATGTCTTATATTATGGGACGGAGGGAGTAGCAAATAAAGTCTTACTACACCATTATATATGTGATTACATTAAATAATGATTCTAAGTTACATATACTTAACCATAATAATTTACCGAATAAATACAATGTGGAGAAGTGCAAGGAGGAGGGCAAATGCCCCCGTCCACGCATAACAGTTTTGAATATATGTTCCGTAAACCATATATAGTGGGCCCTTATTTGAGACGGGCCCCAGGCCGCCGCACCTTTTGCCAACGAACAGGTCTTGCAAGCACTGAACAAGCAACCACTGAGATCGTGAGCTCCATGGCTGACGGAGCCGCTAGCTAAACATGGCAAGCTAGAGGAGCACCAGGAAGCACGCAGCTCTGGCCAAGGACGCCATCAGAGCAAAGCTCCGTTTTGGCTAGCTTACTACCGTTGGATGAGCTAGTTTTGAGCTGTGTTCCATCCTTCTTGTTGGAGGGCCATATTTATGGACATATACACCCGTGGCGGAGAGAAAAATGAACCATACTGGTCTCTCATTCTCCGCACGCTTTTCCCATACATTATTTTCCGTCCCGGGAGATGAAGCAAGCATGCATTTTCGTGTGGTGCACATGACTATAATGTTAGGTAGATATAGATTAATTGGACTTCAATAAAAATTTACTGCGTTTGGATCAAGAAAAGTAATAAATTAGGAGGAGATCCGAAGGAAAGGGGGTTTATGTTCTAGGGAGAGGACAGTGGCGAGGGCCACGCAAGGAGACCCGGTCGCACTAGCAGCCTCTCAGGGGGTGTTTGGTTCCAGGGATTTTTTTGTATTGGGACTAAAAAAAGTCCCTAGCAAACCAAACAGGGGGGACTTTTTGCTAAAAGTTCTTAGAAGCATCTCCTTGAGAGTCTTTTTTAAAAACTTCTAGAGACTAGAAAAAGTCCTAGGACTAGAGAACCAAACACCACCTCAGCGGCCACTAGGAGGCGAACTTGGCCTCCGACGGCCAGACTCCCGTCACTCCTGCCACGCAAGGTGCTGTCTGATCAATTTTATTTGCACGATGGATGATGCTAATTGATTTGATCATATGACAATTATTTCTCCCGTCGCAATACACGGGCACATTTCCTGATACATTTAAACAAACTACATATACGTATATGGATGCGCATCGGTCGACTCTTTATTCCAGCTAGCAGCCGTGCCCAGTTGCATGCAAAGGATATCCCCATCCATGCAGCACGCAGATGCTTCATTACTATCCATCTAGATGTTCAAGTGCTTCCGCCTGCATGCATGCACGCACGAATTAGTTATCAGCTCAGATTCATTCACTGGATCTATGTTAGTATCAAGAAGCTAGCTTTAGCTATTAGTTGACGCACGCTCCCGAAAAGAAGAGGATGCGTAGCGTCGGAAGGAAAGAAGGTAGGTACGAACCCAATGCCGGCGGCGGCTTCGATGCAGTTGGCATCCCGGACGAGCAGCTCGTAGTAGCGCCGGACGTCGTCCGCCGACGGCGAGGGCGATGTGGTGCCAGCGGTCGGGCGTAGTGTCGCTGCCGTGCACCCTCAGCGCCTCCTCGAACCGCTGCATCTGCTCCAGCGTCCACCCCGACGATATTGATCTGTCATCGAGAGAGAGCTACCTACGTGACTACCTAGTCGATCGATGTGCTGGTTGCTGGTGAGATTGTTGAGGAGCATATGGGTGATGGGGGTGGATCCACGTCAAAAGGGTGGGAAACACGAGAGAAACAATCATTACCCGGCCACTATGACGCCTTGTTTGGCCGCAAGGCGAGATTTTCCCTGAAAAGAGTTGCCCTGGGTGGAATATTCATAGGAAAACAGAAACCCCGTGGAAAATTCGCTTCACCATTTGGGAGGAGAAAATGGTGAGGAGAGCGGCGTGGGCAAGAACGGAGCCGAGGAGAGCGGCGGCAGCATTTGCGAACAGAAGCGAAGGAGAGAGACGGGGAACTCGTCCCATGAGTCGGGACCAGTTGTTTTCCTTCCCGGGGATTCAACAGGGGTGGGCCAAGATTCCCAGCTGCGGGCCACAACCAAATTCACTAGCAGAACTCTCCGGGTGAGTATACCGCGTGCCTTTTCTTTCCGGGGATAGGGCAGGGATCCCGGAGTTTCCCCTGTCCACCAAACGAGCCCTGAGGGAAGAGTAGTGAGGAGGAAGAAACATTTCTGTCCCTAGAAAGTCGAGAATATAACTTTCTATCTTTCCAACCTAGTGTTTTTCTTTCTTTTTGCGTCACATCTCTGTTCTCGATCTCGTCCTCCTAAAAGATTCCAAGCATGCAAATTGTAAATACATACTGCATACACATATGTATTGGCTGTCTCACATGGTTAAGTATAATTGGACTGCATATATGTCGATTGATGTTTAATAAGAAAGATAATTTTGTTATGTTGGTGTTTTGGTCCAACGAACTCTCTTCGCGTTATGCTCTTGGTTCTGTCGCTGACACATTTGCTTGGGTTATTATTGCTTTAAGTGTGCCATAAAAGCCGTCCTAGAAATTTTTATATGGTTCTTCGTATCAGTGTGAAATATTCAGAGAGGATAACATCAAGTATAAAGGAAATTAGCCAATTATTGCTTGTACAGGAGCTAGATGTACATTTATTTTCAGAGCACCATGTTTCTATCTCCAATAGCTAGTTGCAAAAAATGGATTCTATCTCCATGAAACGGGTGCGTGGGAGCTAGAATATTATCAAGAAATCTAGCTCCAACTTTTAGTATTCCATTCTACCTATGGTATTAAACATTAATTTTTCATGTAAAAGTTATATTTATATTCCAATGGAAAGAAAAAACAATTTCCAGTAATGAGAGAAAAGAGTTTTCCATGCGTGCTGCGGTTGGTTGACTCTAAATTGTCTCTCCTTTTAGGCCATTCCTGAATGAAAGTTAAAGGCAACAATTCATTTGATTTTTGGTTCACCAAATAGATAGGGGAAATGAAAAAGATTAATGAGAAGAAGTTGTTAGTTTGTATTTTGAACACAAGTTTATGAAATGGAAAAAAGTTTCAAAATATCCATAAATAATCCCCATGTATTTATAATGATATGTGCTCTACATGCATACAATTTTTACTAAACAATATACATTAATTTTAAGCATAAAAAGACAAATTTGTGGCTCCAAAAATCGAAATTTTAATCTACTTTGATGGATATGTTTCCCCTTTTTATGTATATCACGAATGAAAATATATATACTGAAAATTTTACGTACATACCACACATCAATATGTACAAATATAGTTTTGTTTTAAATTTTTTGGGGATTAAAAAATTGTCTTTGTTTTTCTTTTCTTAAAAGAGATTACTGTAGCCTGGTCCCTATTCACATTCTATTTTCTTTTTTTTTCTTCTCAAGCTTTCGTTCATGCTCTTCAAATTTGTACCCATCTTGTCTTAATTTGGATTGCTGTAAAATGTTCAGCGCTAATGAACATTGTTCTGCTCTGTTTACTCTATACCATATATTTCTTTGTGCCTAGTAACAAAATATATATTTAGAATTTTTATTTTACTATTTTATAAAAAATGTTATTCAGGTATTTTTTATTTCACAGTGTATTAAAAATACTACCATTTATTTGATAAATATGTGAATAATAAATTTACAAATGTTCATTGCATATTAAAAATAATCAATATGAACTAAATATATTCATCACGGTATTAACTTTGCGTACATGATAACTGAAAAGGCCGAAAGAATGAATGAAAATGAAAGGAAAATGTAATAAGAAAAGGGGAAAAGGAAAAGAATTAAGAAAAAAGAACGAAACAGAAAAGAAAAAACAAAAGAAACAAGAAAAAATATTGGGACAAACATCCAGGGCAAGTCACATGTTCTAGGCTACCTCTATTTGGAAGTTTGTGTGTTGTAGGCAACGGTAATATATATACATGTATATACCGAATATTATGATTAGACTTCTCAATGGAAGGGAATACTATGATTTATCACTCGAGGGAGACCTACCGACTGGTATAATGTAAGTACATCCACATTACTATAGGTAGCACTTCTAGGTAATCCATGTCCGTACCCAGGCTCATAGGCAACTGGGGGACCATAAATTCAAAAAGCGATAGTAAAAAAATCTGAATTTTTTGGAATTGAAGATACTCTAGTGCACTAGGTGCGTGCGTGGAAACTTTGTGAATGGACATTCGAGGAGCTCTCAGCAAGAAAGATAAAATCAACTCTGAACAGTTCTTTTAAGTTTCTTTGAGATCCAAAACTTAAACCTCATAAACTCTTGTAATCAATAGAATGGTTAGTCCTCCATGCAAATGACCGTGGTAAGCTCGATCCACGATAAACAACTTTTTATTTGTTACATTGTATCATCATATTGAAACCATGAGAAGGAGTGGTTTAGTAGGAGGCGGTGCGACCGCCGAGCGACCGATCAGTGAAGGGCTTTAGCAAATGTGGCTGATAGGCATTTATGTCCTACATGTCCGATCAGCATTTTTGTAATTGCCCATGGTGGTATATTGATAAAAAAAATCTTATAACACTCGCTACATGCACTGCATGGGTTGCCCCATGAACGAATTTTTTTGTCTATTTTATTTTATTTTTTTCTTCCAATTTTACATCGACCTTCAACTGGTTTTTTGTACGCTATATTTTTTATCTTTGTTCTTTTACTCATATTTCATTTTCTGATTTTGTTTTCTAGTGGGGGTGGGGGTGGGTAGGATGATTTTTCCAAATTTGAACATAAATTTGATCCTTAATGACCTTCTTAAGCATATATATGAACATTGTTTTTAGTAAATATGACTTGTATAGGTACGTAAACATTTTTGGAAAATGCACAAAAACAATTAATCACATGAACATTTTTAACACAAGATGATTTTTTTCCAAACCGACATAATTTTTCTGTAAAAAATATATATTTAAGAAAAAATGAACAGGAAAATATATTACTATATTAAAAACCGTTTCCATATAAAAAAGTTATGAATCTATTTGCCAAGCCCATATAGAAGTCTTATGCATTATTGTGCCTGTCGTGGAATAGAAGGAGATCCCATACCGACGCACATGTTCGAATATTGGCCCATTATTATATAATGCGACAGTTAAACATTTTTCTTACCCCCTAAAAAAAGCACCCCCACTATAACAAAATGTAAGACATTTTTATGCCCTACGCAAAATAAAAATTGTCCATGTTGATACAAATGGTTGTGCAATTTTGTCTTCTTTCCTAAAAAAGTACAAGTTTCATTTCTTTCCCTAAAAAAGTAGAGTTTTCTTGCGGGAAGTGTTTACAGAGATTGACGTGGAGGCCTGTTGCAGAATCAGAGATGTTAGTTACACTAGTGCAGAACCGGGCATTAGCACCGGTTCGTAAGGCCCTATAGTGCCGGTTACATAACTGGCACTAATTAGTGGTCACTAAAGGCCCCCCCTTTAGCACCGGTTCAGCACGAACCGGTGCTAAAGAGCTTTGTTGCGTGGCACTAGCCAGCGCCGGCGGCTTGGAGGCCTTTAGTACCGGTTGGTAACACCAACCGGTACTATAAGGTTTGGTGGGTTTTTAGTTTTATGATTTCTTTTTCATTTAATTTTGTGTTTCTATTTTAATTCTTTTTCGTTTGCTGGTATTTTACGATACTACACACTGTACACGTTATGCATATATATATATATATATATATATATATATATATATATATATATATATATATATATATATATATATATATATATATATATAATTTCTAGTAGAACCAATCATGCATATATATATATATATATATCACATCAATGTCTCACAAATTAAACCACCATATTAATTAATTCACACATACACACATGTACAGATATATACAATTTCTCCTACATATGAATGTTGCCTTCGGAGCCAGTCTAATTGGTGCCTTCGGAGCACGATGACAATTGAAAGTGGTTTTCGATCATTGGGGCGGTAGCGGGTAATAGAATTCTCCATTCGGATTTATGACCTCGTCGAGCAAAAATCCCGCTTATTTCCTCTTGAAGTGCTTCTACGCGCTCGTTTCTATGAGCTTCTCCGCACCTCTTTGAACTGTTAAGAAGGAGATCAATATGCATGTGTATTAGTTGTGTGACTAGCTAGATATCGATAATGGTGTAAAATTGTGAATAGTGTTACGACAAGCGTACCCATTGCTGTCTTTGAGATCTGCTCCTTTCGGACGCCATCATGCGAATATTCTCGCAAACGCAGAATGCACACAGATCGATACCCTGCGCTACCGCTTGAGGCCTTTACGAGAATGGAATTTGATCAGATAAAATTAATCAAGCATGATAATTAAAGAGATGGCAGCTAGCTAGCTAGCTAGCTAGTACTACTTAATTACTTACCTTGGGTCGAAACCATTGAAGCTTTTGTTTCCATTCACGGGCGTGACGCGATGAATCTTGCCCAAGCCCTACCCGCCGACAAAGAAAATGAATAAAGGGGTTATTAAATAGTTCATATCATGAAATGACGAACTAAATAGGCCGAGATATATAGTTAATAATGATTGAAATTACATGTTGACTATCCCATACAGGATGTTAAAGTCAGTTTTTTTTAGACTAGTGAGTCCAGTACTTCAACTGTTCCGGCGTCAACTTTAATGATACACAAGACCCAGTGAAATCTGCATATGCACACACGTTTACATGTCTTAATTAAGCGGGCATATGTTAGCAAAAACATGTAGCTATAGCTAGTAGGCAAAAACAGAGAATTTGTAGTACAAGACAGTGTGACTCACCCAAAGTGGTAAGGAAGTAGTATATCTTCATTGTATTTGAGGCGCTTCAAGAACTCTAGCATGCTGCTTTCTACTTCCTTTGCATGGTGTTCATTTATGTTCCATGTGAATTCATTAACGGTGTTTGGGTCAATGAACCCAATGCCATAGTGTCCACCTTTTTCATTTCATATATCTTCATCCCGCATAATACCACGTAAAAGAATATAGTGAGGATAATTACAGGTAATGATTGATCTCAAAAGGATCACTACAGCTAGCTTGAGACTTAAATTATAGAAAGAAATCACTTACGCATACAATAGCAACTGATTTATAGATTTGTCGAGTGCTTCCTTATTGTATAACTGAAACAGTTCTACATACTCAACGGACCCAGCTTTCTCATGGTAGTAATGGTCCTCCTTGACATTCACCATGAGGGACACTCGATCTGAAATCTTGGTAATGTTCATGTACCATTGATGCAATTCATACATTCTCGTTGGGAGGTTCTTGACCTTGTCCAGCGCGACCAAAGGTTGGCCGGACATATTGCCGTTTTACTTCATCCTCTCTAAGCAAAGGCATGGGCTCGATCTCGAGGAGTTGTCCAACAGTGATGTTGAGAACTTCAGCCTGCATTATATGCTCCTCCGTTATTACCACATTGCCCACCTCGAACATGCAATGTTTGCCCACAATAATATTGGGGCGCGTCTTTATCACCGTTGTTGGCACAACAAGCGAGGGGATCGATTGCGCCGCCTGTTCTCCCAGTTGGGGAATGGTTTTCCCGCATTTTTTGGCAGCTGCTTCTTGTTTGCTCGATCCCGATGTAGACGTGCTTGCCTCCCTTTGTAGACGTGCTCGATTTAACTTCCTGATGTGACGCTCATAGTCTGTGTCAATAGGCTTGGAAGCTGGTGGTTGAGCCATACGAATGAAGTGGTCAATCGCTTCCTCGTGCACTTTCTCCTTGGCGGCGGTGGCGGTTTCGGTGCAAAATGGGCTTCCACCTCGGCCTTCGATATGGCTGTGATTTCCTCCTCGGACTTGTCATAAGACCTCTGCGGAAGAGGCTTGAGTTTGGACCATATTTATACCGCTTGCCTCCGCTTTGTACTTCCAAATTGTACTACCTCGACTCGACGGTTACGCACTGTAGCTGCGGGTGTCTCTGCGATTCTTGAGGCGGCGGAGATGGTAGACGGACTGAGTTGGACGAGGAGGAGGAGGCCTGAGGTTGTGCCGGACTTGGAGGAGGAGGGACGTCGACGCTGTGGCGGACTTGGAGGATTGTCGACACTTTGCCGGACTTGGAGGAGGAGGATTGTCCCGACACTTTGCGGACTTGGAGGAGCGGAGTCTGCGACTCGGTGGCGGACTTCGACGAGGACTCGGGTGACCCGGTGTGGGTGGCCTTGGAAAGATGATGCAATCCTTTTTCCATAGGATGATACGATGTTTGGCCTCTCCGAGAAAGCGCGCCGTCACCTCCAAAAATGTCAAGTCTGTAGCCCGAATATGGGTCCAGACATCATCAACCACGACACGAGCATAGCCCGCAGTGTCGGGTTGCCATGGAAGGTTGCCTCGGGGATTTGTGAAAGCGAGCCGTCCGCCACCTTCATGGATATGTTCTTCATTTTGTAGTGTAGCTCGCAGATTAGTGTTCTCCGTGATGTCATCCACGGGTATCTATCCAGCATTGGGTCGTCCGGACGGAACCCACGCTGCTTCTCGGCATGGATGGGCGGTGCTATCCAATCTTTGGATCATCCGCTAGCTGCTGCGCTTGTTGAGACCCCTTTGATGGGTAAGTGAGTCGATCTGCTCCTGCTGCCGCTGGAATTTGACTGCCAATTCCGCTTGACTTGCTTCTAGGCCTTGAAGGCGTTCATAGTCCCGCTTCCTCTGCTCCTCCTCCATCTTCCTCTTCTTCTCCTCCGCATCTTCTTTCTCGCACGGGTTCTGTAGTCGGTGTTCCAGTCTGAAAACCCCTCATACCACGGAATAGCGCCCTTGCCTCGTGTTCTTCCCGGGTGTTCAGGATTTCCCAGGGCACGCGTAAGCTCGTCGTTCTCTCTGTTGGGCTGGAACACCCCCGTTCGTGCCTCTTCTATTGCAACAAGTATCGCATCCTCGGCTCCATTCAGACTTGCCCTCGTCGAAACTTTTCCTGTCTCTCGGTCCAACTCCCCCCCATGCGCATAGAACCAAGTCCTGACCCTGGCGGGCCAGATCTTAGTAACCGGAGTGACACCTGCATCCTCCATCTCTTTCTCAGACTTATCCCACTTAGGCATTGCCACCGCATAGCCACCGCCCCACTTATGGAACTTATCCTTCTTTTGGCATTCTTCTTGTTTATTCTCGACCGTTCCTTAGCTAATTCCGAATCCTTGAATTTCACGAAATCGGCCCAATGATCACGTTGGTTCTCCAAAGTTCCCTTGAATACTGGAGTCTTCCTTCCTCCGTGACATACTTGTTCCATTCACCATTCTTGTAGTTCTTGAATGCATTCGCCATCATCTTAAGAGCAGCCTCTTTGACTTTCTCGCACATCCGCTTCGTGAAATGATCCGTAGGGTGAAATGTTCCATGAGAGTATCCCAAAGCAGATCTTTTGATTCTTGTCGACATAAGTAACATCCGGGCGTGGCTTTGCTTTGGCGCCCTCCATTCTTGAAGTTTGATCGAGTTGGTCCTTCACAAGAACTCCGCCAGCGAACGAACTTGTTCGCAATCTTCTTAGGCGCTATTGGTTTGCCAAGACGGTCGCATGCCTCGATATTGTACTTTACGCCCGGCTTCAACTTTTGTTCGGGCCTCGTTTAATCATTTTTCGAAGATTTGCTCGATCCGGATGGCTGAAAGAACAAAGATCGATTCGTTAATATATCTTCAAGACATTTAAAACATGTGATGATCACCAGATGCCCGCTTATATAAATATATATATACCTCGTCGGTGTTTGTTGTTTCAGGATCATGTTCTTCATCATCGTCATAATCATTCATGACTTCGCCGTGATCGAATATCATATCACCCTCTCCGGTGTTGTTTAGAAATTCGAGCCATCATAATCTTCTTCATTTTGATTATCATCGCCTCGTATTATATCGAACATGGTCTGCATTCTCCTCTCTGTCGGTATTGTGCGCCATAGCTTTTGTTTAACTAATCCAAAAGAAATATAAAACAATTTAGTATTCAAATCTCGAATAATAGATATAATCTCGAATACATCGTCCGAATAATAGATATAATCTCGAATACATCGTCCGAATAATAGATATAATCTCGAATACATCGTCCGAATAATAGATATAATCTCGAATACATCGTCGAGAATAATAGATATAATCTCGAATACATCGTCTCGAATAATATATAATATAGAAAAGTACATCACGGCTATTAGCTAATAAAGATCGAATACTACTGAAGAATCTAGGACACTCGCGGTTCCTCCGGCGCAGGCGAAGGACACCCAAAGAGAAGGAACCTCACGGGATCATAGCTGAAGTGAGATCCCAAGATATCGCCACGTATTGGAGAACTCGCCGCCTCTAACGCAACCATGTAGCGATGGACGTGCTCGTCCTCCTCCTCGACACGGCGACGCACCACCTCCGGCGGGCGGGTCCCTCCGCACCAAATCGCCCACGCGAACGCCACCAAACGAGATCGGGTCGACGATCGGACCCGCGGTCGGGTTCCTCGTCAAGCGCGCGCCTCAAGCAGCACCTCCCCGGTGCCAGCCAGTGAGCCCAGTCCGGACATGGGTCGGCTGGGCGTCGTCATGACGGGTCGACGGCGAGGATGCGGGCGGCATCGTCGAGAACAAATACTAGCTATATGCCCGCAAAAAGTAACATTTTTTAATGATTGGATTTTGATAACTAAAATTTCTAACATTTCTATATATATAACTAACATTTCTATAACATTTCTAACAATGCTATATATAACTAACATTTCTATAACATTTCTAATATTTTAGAACTAAAAACAGAAAAAATTATAACATTTCTATATATATAACTAACATTTTATAACTATTTCTATAACTAAAAACAGAAAAATTTCTAACAATTCTAACATTTTTATAACTATATATTTCTATAACTAAAAACAGAAAAATTTCTACAATTTCAAACATTTCTAACAAATCTAACAGAAAAATTTCTACAATTTCAAACAGAAAATTTCTACAATTTCTAAAGAAATATGTATGTGTGTGTAAAAGCTAACCGGCCGGGTAGGCGAGAGGCGACAAGGGCGCCAGGCGACGGGGCGGGCGACGGCAACGATTTGACGGGCGGCGACGACGGGACGGGACGACGGGCGAAGCGGCGGCAACGACGGGACGGGCGGCGACGACGGGGACGAGGCGGCGACGGGCGGCGGCACGACGAAGCGGCGACGACGGGTCGAAGCGGCGGCACGAAGCGGCGGCAGTGCGAGAGGAGAAGAAGCGAGAGGAGATGAGAAGCCGACGAAATTTTGAAGTGTTTAGTTATATAGAAGGCACCTTTAGTACGGTTGGTGCCACCAACCGTACTAAAGGTCTGTTTTGCCAAGCCAAGCGGCGGAAGCGACCCCTTTAGTACCGGTCGTGGCACAAACGGTACTAAAGGCCCCCTTTAGTACCGGTTTGTGCCACGACCCGGTACTAAAGGGGTGCGCCAGCAGCAGTCTTGGTCTTGACAAGTTTAGTCCCACCTCGCTAGTCGAGGGCTACCGTGACCGGTTTATAAGCCCAGTCGGTAGCTCTCTCGAGCTCCTCTCCTAACCAGGCCTACTGGGCCTACCTGTCCTCTTCGCCTAGTGGGCCTTCACGGGCCTGCATCCTGGCCCAACGAAAGGTTGTGTCGCTAGTCGTATGCATGCCGCTTTGGCCCAGTAGGCGGGCTTTTTTTTTAATTTTTTTCCTTTATTTTTTTGCTTTATTTTTTTTGTTTTATTTATTTTTGAGTTGTTTTTTGCTGTATTTAGAGTTTCTTTGTGAATATTTTTGCTTTAGGTACAAAAAATTAAAAACCTTCTGTTAGTGCCGGTAGATTTCAAATTTGAATAGTTTAAATTTTGAATTATTTGAAATTTGTGTGAATCACTAGTTTGTGAATAACTTAACTTTGAAAAAGTTTTTCAGTGATTCTTTTTCTTATGTTTAATATTAGTGTGTTTTGTCATTATATTCAATTTAGTAATGCTTAGGTTATTTAAAAATTGAAATGCCTTTGTAACAGTTCAGTTTTAATTGAAACCACGATACTTGAAAGAGATTGTCCATTTTGTACACGAAGTGCATCCAGTTTTAGTAACCCTCTCTACTTTCTTGCACATGCTATTTGTATGAAATTATGATACCATGCCAACTTTCAACCTTTTCTCGAGTTCATTTGAATTGCTTTTCAATTTCAGGCCATTTAGCTGGAAAAAAATCAGTAAATGCATGAAAAGAATTTGTTTGCACATAAAATTTCTTCGCTTCAAATGCCAAAACACATAACTACCCTAACTATTACAGACATTCCCTCCGGATGTGAAACACGTAAGAAAGTGATGATAGTGAAGCCGATCACATCCCGGATCTTTGGGTGTGAAACTTTTTCTTCAGCGTGTGTCCCTTTGCGCCATAACCATGGAAAATCTTCATCATTTAACGGGATGCTCGGGTCAATATTCACTGTGAATGGAGCAATTTCATCAAACTTTTCATAATCTTCTGACTTGTCTGTCTTGTCATCCACTCCCACAATGTTTCTCTTCCCAGAAAGAACTATGTGCCGCTTTGGCTCATCGTACGATGCATTCGCTTCCTTATCTTTTCTTTTTCTTGGCTTGGTAGACATGTCCTTCACATAGAAAACCTGTGCCACATCATTGGCTAGGACGAATGGTTCGCTCGCATACGCAAGATTGTTGAGATCCACTGTTGTCATTCCGCATCGCGGGTCTTCCGTTACCCGCCTCGTGTCATATTGACCCATTTGCACCAAACAAAGGGACCTTTAAACCACGTTGATAGTCAAGTTCCCATATGTCCCGTATATAACCATAATATGTTTCCTTTCCGTCTTGGTTTCTCGCATCAAAGCGGACACCACTGTTTTGGTTGGTGCTCTTCTTATCTTGGGCAATCGTGTAAAATGTATTACCATTTATCTCGCACTTTGAAAGTCATTATATTCAAGATGGTAATCGGGACAGCAAGTACAGGTCATCTTCAATAGAGGTGGCATGCATGGTACGTGGTTCGCAACCAGTTGGCGAAACTCCCGGTTTGTTCACGTGTAATCCACTCATCGACCGCTCCGGTGTTTGGAGCGTAGCAAATTCTTGTGTTCATCCATATACGGAGCCACCAAGGTGGAATTCAGAGAACTGTAGTGTGCTTCAAAGAGAGAATGTCCGTCCATACATATTATTTGTTCCCCTCCTAGCGTGCCTTTTCCATCGATGCGCCCTTATGCCGCGATTCAGAACACCAATCGGCTTAAGGTCGAATAAAGTCAATACAAAACTCAATGACCTCCTCATTTTGATGGCCCTTGGAGATGCTTCCTTCGGCCTAGCACGGTTATGAACATATTTCTTTAAGACTCCCATGAACCTTTCAAAGGGAACATATTGTGTAGAAATACAGACCCAAAACGTTAATCTCTTCAAGATAGGTGAACTAGGACGTGCGTCATGATGTTGAAGAAGGATGGTGGGAACACCAACTCAAAATCGACAAGACATTGCACCAAATCATTCTCAGAACCTTGGTATGATTTCGGATCGATTACCTTCTAAGAGATTGCATTGAGAAATGCACATAGCTTCACAATGGCTAATCGAACGTTTTCCGTAGAAGCCCCTCAATGCAACCGAAGCGGTTGCGTCATAATCACGTGGCGATCATGAGACTTTAGGTTCGGAACTTTTTCTCTGCCATGTTTATTATTCCCTTTATATTCGACGAAGCCGATAGTACCTTAATCGAAAGGGCATTCAAAGAAGATTTCCTTCTCTTCTTTGGTAAGAGCGTAGCTTGCATGACCACGATGTATGCCATCTTCTCCGTGCATACGTTGCTGGTCCTCCCGTGCCTCAGGTGTATCTTTTGTCTTCCCATACACGCCCAAGAAGCCAAGCAGGGTCACGCAAAGATTCTTCGTGACGTGCATCACGCCGATTGCGGAGCGGACCTCTAGGTCTTTCCAATATGGCAGGTCCCAAAATATAGATTTCTTCTTCCACATGGGTGCGCGTCCGTCCGCGTCCTTCGGAACAGGTTGTCCGCCAGGACCATTTCCAAATATCACCTTCAAATCCTTGACCATATCATGTACATCAGCACCAGTACGATGGCGAGGCTTCGTCCGTGATCCCCTCACCTTTGAAATGCTTGCCTTTCTTTCTTCACGGATGCCCGCTCGGAAGAAATCGACGATGTCCTGTACACATTCTTCTTACAACTATTCAAATATATCTTGTCGGTATCATCCAAACAAAGGCGTGCATCCGCGGTATCCCTTGTTTGTCCGTCACGAAGGTTACCGAGAGCAGGCCAATCATTGATGGTCACGAACAGCAACGCCTTTGAGGTCAAATTCTTCCCCATGTGCTCATCCCACGCACGCACACCTGTTCCATTCCACAGCTGTAAGAGTTCTTCAACTAATGGCCTTAGGTACACATCAATGTCGCTGCGGGTTGCTTAGGGCCTTGGATGAGCACCGCATCATAATGAACTTCCGCTTCATGCACAACCAAGGAGGAAGGTTATACAAACATAGAGTCACGTGCCAGGTGCTATGGTTGCTGCTCTGCTCCCCAAAAGGATTAATGCCATCTGCGCTTAGACCAAACCATACGCTCCTTGCGCCATCGCAAACTCCTTCCCGTACTTTCTTTCGATTTTTCTCCATCTGCGACCCGTCGTGGTACTCTCAACTTTCCGTCTTTCTTACGGTCTTCTCATGCCATCTCATCGCCTTGGCATGCTCTTTGTTTTGGAACAACGTTTCAACCGTGGTATTATAGGAGAATACCACATCACCTTGGCAGGAATCTTCTTCTGGGGTGCTCGCCGACATCACCGGGCTCATCGCGGCTGATCTTATAGCGCAATGCACCACATACCGGACAAGCGCTCAAATCCTCGTACTCACCGCGATGCAGGATGCAATCATTAGGGCATGCATGTATCTTTTGCACCTCTAACCCTAGAGGGCGACAACCTTCTTTGCTTCAGACGTACTCTCGGGCAATTCGTTGTCCTTTGGAAGCATATCCTTTATCATTACCAGAACTTTCCAAATCCTTGTCGATACACCATTCTCTCGCCTTCCATTGCAGCAATTCCATGTGGTGCCCAGCTTTTCTTGTCACCTACGCAATTGGGTACAACAATTTTTGTGATCCTCTAACATGCATCGCAACTTCTTCTTCTCCAAATCACTTGCGCAGCTTTCTCTTTGCATCGGCAATGGCCCGACCTAGATCATCAACGGGCTCATCGATGCCTCTTCTTCAGCTTCTTCCCGCATTGCCGGCTCAGCTTCTTCCGCATTACCGGCTCAGCTTCTTCCCCATTGTTGTATCATCGTATTCAGGGAACCCATGGCGGGATAGCTGTCGTCGTCCTCTTCTTCTTCATTGTCTTCCATCATAACCCCTCTTTCTCCGCTTGGTCCAAACATTATAGTGGGGCATGAAACCGGACTTAAACAGTGGACGGAATGGTTCTTGACGAGAGTAATTGTGACCATTCTTACAGACACCACATGGACAAGGCATAAAACCATCCGCCCGCTTGTTTGCCTCACCGCATAGCGAGAAAAGTATGCACGCCTCAACGAACTGGGTGAGCATCGGTCATCGTACATCCATTGCGGCTCATCTTCATTACACAACACCGAATAGACCAAATTAATACAAGTTCATACATAAAGTTCATACAACACTTAAATGCAACAAACAAATAACTCTCTAGCTAAAGCATTTAAATGCAACAACAAATGCGATCAAGATCGCAACTAAGGTAACAATTGATCCAACAGATAATTATACCAAGCCTCACTATCGATGGCATATTTTCTAATCTTTCTATTCTTCAAGCGCATTTTCTCCATCTTGATCTTGTGATCATCGACGACATCGGCAACATGCAACTCCAATTCCATCTTCTCCCCCTGAATTCTTTTCAATTTTTCTTTCAAGTACTCGTTTTCTCTTTCAACTAAATTTAACCTCTCGACAATAGGGTCGGTTGGAATTTCCGGTTCACATACCTCCTAGATAAAAATATCTATGTCAACTTGATGGGCATAATTTGTCATAAACACGAAATGCAACTAATAGTTTTAAAAGAGAATATACCACATCCGAATCATAACAAGGACGAGGGCCGACGGGGACGGATATCAAAACCATGGCACTATGTATAACAAACAACGTACGGGTAAGATAATTATTACATGATTAACTATATATCCAAATCACACAAACATCAATTTTTTATATAAAATTACATGAACAAGAGGCTCACCACAAGGTGGTGCCGGTGACGGGACGGTGCGGGCGATCGACGGTGGTTACGACGGAGATTTAGAAGGCACTAAGTAAACCACACCTACATATGCAAACTAAGTGTTATTTTTGACCTCAAATTGCATATAAATCAAATACTAGCACATATATATATTTCCTCCCAAATTACTAAACTCACAAATTAGTAACTATATAAAGCATTGCAAGAGCTAATCTAGCAATGAGAGATGAAAGGACAAAGTTGCTAACCTTTGTGATCATTTGAATGGATGGGGGCCTTCAAATCTTGACAAATTTTGGGCAAAATGTGTGATGAGCTCGAGAGGAAGAGGGGAAGAACAGAGAGGAGAGGGGAAAGGGGAAGAACAGAGCGAGCTCGGGTGGACGAAGGGTTTATGTAGGACGACCTATAGTACCGATTCGTGGCACGAACCGGTACTAAAGGTGCTGGAGGGGGCCCAGACTGACAACATCCTGCCACCACTCTCATTAGTACCGGTTCGTGGCACAAACCGGTGCTAAAGGTTAGCCACGAACCGGTACTAATGAGAGCGGCCCGGCTAGCCGTTGGAACCAGCACTAATGTATACATTAGTGCCGGCTCTAATACAAACCGGCACTAATGTGCTTCACATTTGACCCTTTTTCTACTAGTGTTAGTAGAGAACATGAGAAACATACCATGTAGCATATGTAACTGTTTTTCTTTTCTGCAAGAGAAATTTCCAATCTATTCATTGATCATGGCAGTAACGAGAAGACTAGAGGTAATAAAAATTACAACCAGGTCCATGGACCACCCAGCAACGACTACAAGCACTGGAGCGAGCCGAAGGCACGCCGCTGTCATGACCCCTCCCTCGCCAGAGCCGGGCAAACCTTGTTGTAGTAGACAGTTGGGAAGTCGCCGTGTTAAGACCCTTGTAGCGCCTGTAACTCAATGCATAGCGAAAAGAATGCCTATAGCATTAATGGCTTATGGTGGACAATTTCACTTGGTCTATTTCCATTTCTAATGAATTTTCTGAAGAAAATATGCCCTAGAGGCAATAATAAAGTTATTATTTATTTCCTCATATCATGATAAATGTTTATTCATGCTAGAATTGTATTAACCGGAAACATAATACATGTGTGAATATATAGACAAACAGAGTGTCACTAGTATGCCTCTACTTGACTAGCTTGTTAATCAAAGATGGTTATGTTTCCTTACCATGAACAAGGAGTTGTTATTTGATTAACAAGGTCACATCATTAGTTGAATGATCTAATTGACATGACCCATTCCGTTAGCTTAGCACACGATCGTTTAGTATGTTGCTATTGCTTCCTTCATGACTTATACATGTTCCTATGACTATGAGATTATGCAACTTCCGTTTACCGGAGGAACACTTTGTGTGCTACCAAACGTCACAACGTGAATCGGGTGATTATAAAGGTGCTCTGGGTGTCTCCGAAGGTACTTGTTGAGTTGGCGATTTCGAGATTAGGATTTGTCACTCCGAATGTCGGAGAGGTATCTCTGGGCCTCTCAAGAATACACATCACTTAAGCCTTGCAAGCATTTCAACTAATGAGTTAGTTGTGAGATGATGTATTACGGAACGAGTAAAGAGACTTGCCGTAACGAGATTGAACTAGGTATTGGATACCGACGATCGAATCTCGGGCAAGTAACATACCGATGACAAAGGAACAAAGTATGTTGTTATGCGGTTTGACCGATAAAGATCTTCGTAGAATATGTAGGAACCAATATGGGCATCCAGGTCCCGCTATTGATTATTGACCGTAGACATGTCTCGGTCATGTTCGCATAGTTCTCGAACCGTAGGGCCCGCACGCTAAGGTTTCGATGATGGTTATATTATGAGTTTATATATTTTGATGTACGAAGGTTGTTCGAGTCCGGATATGATTACGGACATGACGAGGAGTCTCGAAATGGTCGATACATAAAGATTGATATATTGGACGGATATATTTGGACACCGAAAGGTTCCGGAGAAGTTTGGAGCTCCGGAGGTTACTGGAACCCCGGAGGTATATGGGCCTTATTGGGCCCATGTAGGAGGAAGGAGAAGGAACAAGGGAGGGCGTGCCCCCAAGCCCAATCCGACTGGGGAGGGGGCCGCCCCCTTCCTTTCTCCTCCCCTCTTCCTATTACTACTACTAGTACTACTTCCTAATACTAGTACTCTTTCCTTCCCTCCAAATAAGATAAGGAAGAGAGGAAACCTACTTGGAGTAGGTTTCCCCCTCCTCATGGCGCGCCCCTAGGGCCGGCCACCTCCTCCCTCCCTCCTTTATATACGGGGTAGGGGCACCCTAGTACACACAAGTTGATCATTGATCGTTCCTTAGCCGTGTCGGTGCCCCCTCCACGATATTACACCTCGATCATATTGTAGCGGTGCTTAGGCGAAGCCTTGGGACAGAGAACATCAAGATCGTCACCACGCCGTCGTCTTGTGAGAACTCCCCTCGGAGCCTCTCTTTGGATTGGAGATCGAGGGTGCGCCATCGAGCTGTCTGCGTGTCAAGAACTCGGAGGTGCCGAGTAACGGTGCTTGGATCGGTTGGACCGGGAGGACGTCGACTACTTCCTCTACGTTGCGCCAACGCTTCGCTTCGGCTCACGAGGGTACATAGACAACACTCTCCCTCTCGTTGCTATGCATCACCATGATCTTGCGTGTGCGTAGGAATTTTTTGAAATTACTACGTTCCCCAATAGTGGTATCGAGCCAGTTTTTATGGTTTGATGTTATATGCACGAGTAGAACACAAATGAGTTGTGGGCGATATAAGTCATACTTGCTTACCAAAGATGTCATACTTTGGTTGGCGGTATTGTTGGATGAAGCGGCCCGGACCGACATTACGCCAGACGCTTACGCGAGACTGGTTTTACCGCCGTGCTTTGCACACGGTGACTAGCGGTGTCGGTTTCTCCAACTTTAGTTGAACCGAAAGTAGGCTACGCCCGGTCCTTGCGAAGGTTAACACAACATCAACTTGACAAACTATCGTTGTGGTTTTGATGCGTAGGTGAGATTGGTTCTTGCTTAAGCCCGTAGCAGCCACATAAAACTTGCAACAACAAAGTAGAGGACGTCTAACTTGTTTTTGCAGGGCATGTTGTGATGTGATATGGCCAAGACATGATGCTATATTTTATTGTATGAGATGATCATGTTTTTGTAACCGAAGTTATCGGCAACTGGCAGGAGCCATATGGTTGTCGCTTTATTGTATGAAATGCAAGCATCGTAATTGCTTTACTTTATCTCTAAGCGGTAGCGATAGTCGTAGAAGCAATAGATGGCGTAAACGACAACGATGCTACGACGGAGATCAAGGTGTCGCGCCGGTGACGATGGTGATCATGATGATGCTTCGAAGATGGAGATCACAAGCACAAGATGATGATGGCCATATCATATCACTTATATTGATTGCATGTGATGTTTATCCTTTATGCATCTTATCTTGCTTTGATTGACGGTAGCATTTTAAGATGATCTCTCACTAAAATTATCAAGAAGTGTTCTCCCTGAGTATGCACCGTTGCCAAAGTTCGTCGTGCCGAGACACCACGTGATGATCGGGTGTGATAAGCTCTCGTCCATCTCGCAACGGGTGCAAGCTAGTTTTGCACACGCAGAATACTCGAGTTAAACTTGACGAGCCTAGCATATGCAGATATGGCCTCGAACACGGAGACCGAAATGTCGAGCGTGAATCATATAGTAGATATGATCAACATAAGATGTTCACCATTGAAAACTACTCCATCTCACGTGATGATCGGTTATGGTTTAGTTGATTTGGATCACGTGATCACTTAGATGACTAGAGAGATGTCTGCCTAAGTGGGAGTTCTTAAGTAATATGATTAATTGAACTAAAATTTATCATGAACTTAGTACCGATAGTATCTTGCTTGTCTATGTTGTTTGTAGATAGATGGCCCGTCTTTGTTGTTCTGTTGAATTTTAATGCGTTCCTTGAGAAAGCTAAGTTGAAAGATGATGGTAGCAACTACGCGGATGGGTCCGTAATTTGAGGATTATCCTCATTGTCGCAGAAAAAATTACGCCCCGAAGCACCGCTGGTGCCGTGCCCGCCTTCTTCGATGCAACCGACGGCGTTAAGAATGTCCGCGAGAGCAAAGTCGATGACTACACTACAAGAAATATGTCAACTTATGACCTTCATCGGTGACCCTCAAGAATTGGTCATAAATCTATGACCATTTTAGACCAATTGGTCAAAAGCTGTTCAGGGGCTCCAAACCTCGAACCATTGCACCATTTTGGTCGAAGGTCGTAATTTCCTTACACTAAATGGTCACAAAGCAAATAGTGCTAGTCCACTGCCTTATTTCTAGTTGTTAACGACCAATATAGATGGTCATAGCCTTGTAAATTGTGGTGGGTTGATATGACTAGGCGCCACCTCATCAGTTTTGCCTATGTGTCATGTCCATGTGGCAGTTTTTGCCCTAGGTTGTGAAGCAACCTATATTTCTGTCATTCCCAAAATTCCCAAAAAAATCTCATAAATTCTTTGGGTCATATCTTCGTCAAATATGTAAAAACCTTCCTTGCCTAGTTCAAAAATAATTCAAAAATATTCATTTTCCTATTTTGTTCAGAGTAATAGTTTGTGAAGGAAGTACCACTTTGGCATGTACAAATAGTATCCATTTTCTACAGTGCTTTCCTATGCCCAAATAACCATCCTCCACCAAATGCCAGCTCAATCCATTCATTATTTTGAGCCGAGCTTCAACATTCAGATTTATGTCCAGGTGGTGGTTTGCAAAGCAAGTACCACCTAGGCTCCTCCTTTTGAGCTGAAAATTTGTGAAAACGGTCTTCTTAGTAACTGATCATCCTCACCAAAACTCACGCCCATTATTCATGTACATTTCCGCACCACTAATCAAACACTTGGCTGCTAATTCATGTTTGAGCATCGATTGGTCTCCTCATGAGAATCTTATGTTGTAATTTTCTTCCTAGCACCAACCTGGGAGTTCCCAACCCACTAGACATGCCTAGGCCGCCTGAACACATGGCAACGCCACGGTCACGCTGGTGACCACGCCGAGCATCATGCGTTCTGGCGCTCTAGAGTTGGGGCCCTCGGCCACCGCCCAAACCTCGACGTACGCCACCAAACCATGTATTTATGATTAAATAGGTCCTTATGTAACTAGAAATGATTTTTGGAAAAATACATAGCAAACTATGAGGCAGTGCAGTTCAAATTTGACCCGCTTCAAATTTAATCGGCGAAATTTGTCTTTTTCACGAGAGGTGGATCAAAATTTTTACACCAGACCATTTTGTCAATTGTGCATTAAATATGGCCTAGTATTTTATAAAAATGATTTGGTCCAAATTTTGCAACAATTATTTGGTAGTTCCTTCACAAAAAACCTCCTTTCGCACTCTCGAAAAATGGAAAATGGTTTTTTCGTCCAACTAAAATGAAAACTTCCTTAGGCAACATTGTTTGTTATTCCAATATGCACCCTTGTGCACAATATGAGATCATTTGAACAAACTATGCCATGAATGTGGCCATAAGATTGATCATTTGGCTTGAAAGCCATGAATCTTCACACTTGATAGCTCATTTCGAGAACACTTTTTAAAATAATTACCGATTACAAGTTTATTATTTTTCCTGGAAACTTGGTCACATATAATGACACAATGCGAAGGTTTTCCAATTTTTGATTTTTTTGAATTTTTATGCCTGTTTTAATATGCGGTCAAAACGACGGGCTTGACCGCCCTAGCTAGTGGTTGAATCTTGGAATTTTTTGGTGTTTCTATGATTAAATAGATACTTATGTACCTAGAAATGATTTTTGGAAAAATAAAGAGCGAACTATGAGGCAGCTGCAGTTCAAATTTGACCCGCTTCAAATTAATCCATGAAATTTGTCTTTTTCACGAGAGGTGGATAAAACTTTTGCACCCAACCATTTTGCCAATTGTGCATTAAATATGTCCTTGTATTTTATAAAATTTATTTGGTACAATTTTGCAACAATTATTTGGGAGGTCCTTCACAAAAAAACCTCCTTTTGGGCACTCGGAAAATGAAAAATGGTTTTTTCGTCCAAAGAAAATGAAAACTTCCTTAGGCAACATTGTTTGCCATTCCAATATGCACCCTTGTGCACAATATGAGATCATTTGAACAAACTATGCCACGAATGTGGCCATAAGATTGATCATTTGGCTTGAAAGCCATGAATCTTCACAAATGATAGCTCATTTCTGAGAACACTTTTTAAAATAATTGCCGTACATAAGTTTGTTATTTTTCCCGGAACTTGGCCACATATAATGACACAATGCGAAGGTTTCCCAATTTTTGATTTTTTGAATTTTTATGCCTGTTTTGCGATCAAAACGGCGGAATGACCGCCTAGCTAGTGGTTGAATCTTGGAATTTTTTGGTGTTTCTCTGGTTAAATAGATACTTATGTACCTAGAAATGATTTTTGGAAAAAATAAATAGCAAACTATGAGGCAGCTACAGTTCAAATTTGACCCGCTTCCAACTGAATCGGATGAAATTTGTCTTTTTCACGAGAGGTGGATCAAAACTTTTTACACCCAACAATTTGGTCAATTGTGCATTAAATATGTCCTAGAAATTTAGAAAATTGATTTGGTCCAATTTCGCAACAATTATTTGGGAGGTCCTTCACAAAAAAACCTCCTGTTGGGCACTCGAAAAATGGAAAATGGTTTTTTCGTCCAAAGAAAATGAAAACTTCCTTAAGAAACATTGTTTTCCATTCCAATATGCACCCTTGTGCACAATATGAGATCATTTAAACAAACTATGCCATGAATGTGGCCATAAGATTGATCATTTGGCTTGAAAGCCATGAATCTTCACACATGATAGCTCATTTTGAGAACACTTTATAAAAATAATTTCCGATTACAAGTTTATTATTTTTCCTGTAAACTTGGTCACATATGATGACACAATCCAAGGTTTTCCAATTTTTGATTTTTTCTGAATTTTTTATGGCCGTTTCAAAATGCGGTCAAAACGGCGGAATGACCGCTCTAGCTAGTGGTTGAATCTTGGAATTTTTTGGTGTTTCTCGATTAAATAGATACTTATATACCTAGAAATAATTTTTGGAAAAATAAAAAGCAAACTATGAGGCAGCCATAGTTCAAATTTGACCCGCTTCCAAATTGAATCCATGAAATTTGTCTTTTTCACCAGAGGTGGATCAAATCTTTTGCACCCAACCATTTGGTCAATTGTGCATTAAATATGTCCTAGAAATTTAGAAAATTGATTTGGTCCAATTTTGCAACAAATATATTATAGGTCCTTCACAAAAACTCATTTTGGACACTCGAAAAATGAAAAAATGATTTAAGAGAACTCATTTCTCATAACTCTTTAAAAAAATATTTGTCTTATTTCAATTTGTGATTATTCCTGAAAAGTATAGTCAAATTTGCTGACACAATGAGAAGTTTTTTTTTTCATATTTTCAGGTCATAATAAAATAGCTAACATGATTTAGCACCTTACTTTTAGTCAATTATGACCAATTTAAATGGTCAAAATATCATACATGTATACTACGTTCTGATTGGTCCAAAGGCCTCTCACGCGGATCATGGATAAACCACCGTCGGATCCTCCTAGATCCAACGGCCCTCACCTCACCCACCGCGAGCTACCCCTCGAAAAAAAACCACCGCACACCACTCCACTCTCTCCTCGCACAGCGAACCCTAGCGCTCTCACCCTCTCCCTCTCTCTGGATCCACCGCCGCCGACACCACCTCCTTCGATCCCCGCCGCCCCCAACCTTACTCCCTACCTCTGATCTCAATGCGCCGCCGCCCCACCCCACCTCCGCGTTCCCCACACGGTCACCGCCGCCCTCCCCATCGCGCCCCGATCCAGATCCTCCTCCCCACTCTCGGATCCAACTAGCCCGAGACGGAGGCCGTCAGGACATGGTCGCCACTACCGACCGCGAGAGGGGTCTGGTCCTCTCCTCGTCGCCCTAGACCCCGGACGCGGCGGCATCTGGCTGAGCCATCGGCGCGACACCGCTCGTCTTCATCGTCTTCTCCTTTGTCGTCACCAACCACGACGCCGCTCGCTCGCTGTCTCGCCGCGGGTACTCCAGCTAGAGCAGCCACCAGCGATGGTGACGACGAGGCTAGAGCCGCCGGATCCGGATCGGGCGGCGCCCATCTGATCGGCAGTTCCACTGGCTGTCCTCTCGCCGCTGCACCGTCTCCATCAAGATTTAGTGCTCCTCACCCGACCCACCCCGCCGTCCCGCGCTCTTCGTCATCGGTGACTCCACGCTCGACGCCGGCACCAACAACTACCTCGCTTACGCTTCGCCGCCGCCGACCGCGAGCCCTATGGGCGGACTTCGACGCCCATCGCCCCACCGGACGCTTCTCCAATGGCCGATCCCGCCGACTACCTCGGTGCGTCCGCCACGACCTCGTCTCGCCCGTAATCTTCGCCATTGCTGTGGTCTGAATCCGCAGGAATATGGCAGCCCTATGTGATGTTCCTAGTTTCCCTTCTCTTGATTTCTGATCCCTTTTGTTGTTGTACCACAGCGGAGAAGCTGGGTCTTCCCTTCGTGCCTACGTACCTGGAGCAGAGCATGCGCATCGGCAGCGGTGGTGTTGGCCTCAAGAGAAGGGAGCTGACGGGGAGGCCCGGACGTGGGGCGGGCTCGGCTGCGCTCTCGCCAGGCCAGCTTCGCCGCCGCCTCCATCGCCGTCATGGTAACCTGCCTGTCTTGTTTGAGAGGTTTTTTCCTGGGCGGAGTACCGTCTACTAGTCTGTTAATCTGTGCACGATGGATAGTTTAATCACGAGGGGCTTTGTTAATCAGTGAGTAGTCAACCAGATTATTGAGATATTTAGTTAGAGAATCTAAGTTAACCATCACTATCCTGTGAGACATGTGCTTGAGGAAATATGTAGGTTTGGACTTGTAATGAGTGGCGATTTTAGTACAAGCGTGCTCTTGCACGGGTGAGTACTGTCCAAAACTAATGGCTGAGAGCCCCTCAAGGCCAAATTGGGCCTTCTGTAGGCCATGTGGTGTGAGTGCATGGTGGTGGTAATTCCTAGATTCAGCTACAAATTTAGTGCAATCGTGGCTTGTTTCCAGACTTGTATTAACACAACATTCCCCTTTTAAAATTTCTACTGCTAATGGCATTTCAGTTTTGTAATGAGCTCTTTGTCTCTTTTGAGTTTCAGCTATCTCGCTTATGTCGATGGGATTGCAAGTGTTGTGGAGCTTGGGACTTGCATGCCTTGATGGATACGCCCTTAAAGTCAAAAGAGATCTCAACAATGCTGTTTTAGTGAGCTTATTTGTTGTCAAGACTGGGTAATGATAAAAGACGCCACGATTAAGTTCGAAACGATAGTATGTGCTACATTCGATCCTAGGTTGTATAACATATTTGTTACTGCAGGTCACCCATCCTCGAGGGGCGTAGGAGGGCGATCTAGTTGGCCATCAAGGACCTGCTCGCTCCTCTTCCTTGCAGTGCCTAGTTTGTCACCTTGTTTCCACCGAGTGAATCCACCGATATGCGTGATATTGTTTGTTGCTTTTGCTTTTCGTTGATGATGATCGCAAGAACACATTAATTAGTCTCTTGGTTATTTGAAGTCAAATCCATGATTTTGTTATGTACGGTTTTCTCACAGTTAAGTATAAGTTAACCTATCATGTTAAGGAAAACCCGAGAACACTTGCTTATGAGAACCAACCGGACTTCAAATATATCCAAGTGAAGATGTACTGTTACTTTGGCAGTGAATTTTATCTATGTGAGATTAGAATTTGAGTGCCGCTATTCATCTTATGGTATCTTGTTCTCTGTGATAACTGTTGACTTGCAAGATACAATGTTGATTTACTATATATGCCCGCACAGCTTGTTGCATGCCCGCAAGATACAATGTTCGTTTCTTCTTTTCAGCCTTGCTCGTGTACAATTTCTTCTTGATATGCTTCAGTTTTAAACAATACAAGACATGGTAAAATGGAATTGGGATGGTTATGTCCTGGTTGTCATGAGAATATGTTATCGCTGCTTTTGTTATTTATCGCCTTCTCGTACGCTTATCCTGGTATGCTTCCTGTTACTACTATATCATCATGGCAAAGCTAACATCTCATTGTGCTCTTTTTCATTTCGAAGTCAGCCTCCGCCATGGCGGATCTGCAGCGCCTTGGTGCAACCAAAGAGGAAGAAGGTTCGGTGGACTACCCGCTACGGTTTGCTTCGGTGTTTCGGATTTACACCGAATTGTACTATCTACATAGCATTCAGAAGGTTTGCATTGTTTTGCTCTCTGCTTGGGTGTAGAGTGTGGAAAAGGAACAAAATAATTTTTGAGTAATGTCTCCCGTCGATGGTGTATTTAGGAGAGGGTGGGAAGAAGTCTCATAGACAAGTAGAGTTCTTAGCAATTCTCACCACATTCCAAAGATCATATAACTATATCTTTTCATGTAGTTCCTTATGAAGGACAGTCTTAGTTATATGTTTAGCGCCTAGTGATTAGACTTCATGTACTTATGGTGGAACAGTTAGTTATGACTTGTGTTAAAACTTAAAAGCCCCACCATGAAGCCTGTCATAACATGTTAGCCAAATGGATAATTCAAGAAGGAGATTACGTTGCACCCATCTCATATCTTTGCTAGTTCATTTTACCAATTCATGCTGAATTGTTGTTTAGTTGTAATTCCTTTTATCGTCCCATGCACAAGTGATATTCATGCCCACCAAATGATATCTTGTGCTTTCCAAAGTGATATGTACCCAACTGCTTATATACGTATTTTGTTCTTAACTATAGATTTCCTCACAAGAGTTCCATGCAAAAGAAGGTTGAAAGGAGAAGGAGAAGGACCAAGGAGGTCCATGTTGAAGAAGGTCGATGTATGAGAGCTTGTAATACTGTCATTGCCATTGTATTTGTCCGCGTTTACCCACAAAAGTTGTATTCACGTTGTAATACTGTGATTGCCATTCTAGCTACTATTTCAAGCAGTGTATTTTGCCAGTGCTGATTTAGATATTTATTACTTATTTACTATGAAATGAAATCTAAAGAACTTGACCCTGACAACCAGGTCCTATTACAAGAAACCCACAATTGGGACCAATCTTCTAAGAAAAAGAAAACTGAAACTCTTGGGACAAATGTAAAACAAAGGAATAAAATGGCAAAAATAAAAGATCATACGTTGTAAAAGGCCGATCTAGAAATAAAAAGGTCGAATGGCTGGGCCAGCCCATGTAGCTAGCAAAATTAATAGGAAAATAAATATTAAAAAGGCTGAATTAATGGGCTCGGCCCATGTAAAACGCCGAATCGGACCGGGCTGAATCTTGTGCCACATCAGCTTGCCACGCTGGATGCCTACGTGGCCTGGGGAGGTTGCTAGTGACCAAAAATTTGGTCAAAGAACCAACGACCTTTTACATATCACAGAGAAGGTCGCTATAGTCAGTTAATGACCCTCAGCTTTTGACCTTCTGTTTTTGGTCACAAAAAGGTCGCAAATGAAAAACTATGACCTTTCAGCGACCAATAGTGAGGGTCACAAGTTGACATATTTCTTGTAGTGCTACTCGATAGTTCAATGTGGCATGCTTTACGGCTTAGAACCGGGACTTCAACGACGTTTTGAACGTCATGGAGCATATGAGATGTTTCAGGAGTTGAAGTTGATATTCCAGAAGAATGCCCGGATTGAGAGATACGAAGTCTCCAATAAGTTCTATAGCTGCAAGATGGAGGAGAATAGTTCACGGTGAGCACATACTCAAGATGTCCGGGTATTGTAATCACTTGATTCAACCGGGAGTTACTCTTCCGGATGATAGCGCCATTGATGAAATTCTCCAATCACTTCCACCAAGCTACAAGAGCTTCGTGATGAACTATAATATGCAAGGGATGGATAAGACGATTCCGAGCTCTTCGCAATGCTAAAGGCTGCGGAGGTAGAAATCAAGAAGGAGCATCAAGTGTTGATGGTTAACAAGACCACTAGTTTCAAGAAAAAGGGCAAAGGGAAGAAGAAGGAACTTCAAGAAGAACAGCAAACAAGTTGTGCTCAAGAGAAGAAACCCAAGTCTGGACCTAAGTCTGAAATCGAGTGCTTCTACCGCAAGCGATCGTCACCGGAAGCGGAACTGCCCCAAGTATTTGGCGGATAAGAAGGATGGCAAAGTGAACAAAGGTATATGTGATATACATGTTATTGATGTGTACCTTACTAGAGCTCGCAGAGCACCTAGGTATTTGATAATGGTTCTGCTGCTAATATTTGCAACTCAAACAGGACTACGGATTGCTTAACACCGCAAAGGACGAGGTGACGATGCGCTGGGAAATGGTTCCAAAGTCGATGTGATCGCGGTCGGCACGCTACCTCTACATCTACCTTCGGGATTAGTATTAGACCTAAATAATTTTTATTTGGTGCCGCGTTGAGCATGAACATTATATCTGGATCTTGTTTGATGCGAGACGGTTATTCATTTAAATCGAGAATAATGGTTGTTCTATTTATATGAGTAATATCTTTTATGGTCATGCACCCTCAAGAATGGTCTATTTTGATGAATCTCGATAGTAGTGATACACATATTCATAGTGTTGAAGCCAAAAGATGCAAAGTTGATAATGATAGTGCAACTTATTTGTGGCAATCGCCGCTTGGGTCATATCGGTGTAAAGCGCATGAAGAAACTCCATACCGATGGACTTTTGGAACCACTTGATTATGAATCACTTGGTACTTATGAACCGTGCCTCATGGGCAAGATGACCAAAACGCCGTTCTCCGGTACTATGGAGAGAGCAACGGATTTGTTGGAAATCATACATACAGATGTATGTGGTCCAATGAATGTTGAGGCTCGTGGCGGATATCGTTATTTTCTCACCTTCACAAATGATTTAAGCAGATATGGGTATATCTACTTAATGAAGCATAAGTCTGAAACATTTGAAAAGTTCAAAGAATTTCAGAGTGAAGTTGAAAATCATCGTAACAAGAAAATAAAGTTTCTACGATCTGATCGTGGAGGAGAATATTTGAGTTACGAGTTTGGTTTACACTTAAAACAATGTGAAATAGTTTCACAACTCACGCCACCCGGAACACCACAACGTAATGGTGTGTCCGAACGTCGTAATCGTACTTTACTTGATATGGTGCGGTCTATGATGTCTCTTACCGATTTACCGCTATCGTTTTGGGGTTATGCTTTAGAGACGGCCGCATTCACGTTAAATAGGGCACCATCGAAATCCGTTGAGACAACGCCTTATGAACTGTGGTTTGGCAAGAAACCAAAGTTGTCGTTTCTCAAAGTTTGGGGCTGTGATGCTTATGTGAAGAAACTTCAACCAGATAAGCTCGAACCCAAATCGGAGGAATGTGTCTTCATAGGATACCCAAAGGAGACAGTTGGGTACACCTTCTATCACAGATCCGAAGGCAAGACATTCGTTGCTAAGAATGGATCCTTTCTAGAGAAGGAGTTTCTCTCGAAAGAAGTGAGTGGGAGGAAAGTAGAACTTGATGAGGTAACTGTACCTACTCCCTTGTTGGAAAATAATACATCACAGAACCGGTTTACGTGGACGTCAAAACCAACTAGTAAGGAAGTTGATGATAATGATCATAGAACTTCAGATCAAGTTAATACAGAACCACGTAGGTCGAACAGAGTAAGATCCACACCAGAGTGGTACGGTAATCCTATTCTGGAAGTCATGCTACTAGATCATGATGAACCTACGAACTATGAAGAAGCGATGGTGAGCCCAGATTCCACAAAATGGCTTGAAGCCATGAAATCTGAGATAGGATCCATGTATGAGAACAAAGTATGGACTTTGGTTGACTTGCCCGATGGTCGGCAAGCAATTGAGAATAAATGGATCTTCAAGAAGAAGACTGACGCTGACGGTAATGTTACTGTCTACAAAGCTCGACTTGTTGCAAAAGGTTTTCGACAAGTTCAAGGGGTTGACTACGATGAGACCTTCTCACCCGTAGCGATGCTTAAGTCTGTCCGAATCATGTTAGCAATTGCCGCATTTTATGATTATGAAATTTGGCAAATGGATGTAAAACTGCATTCTGAATGGATTTCGAAGAAGAGTTGTATATGATGCAACCGAAGGTTTTATCGATCCAAAGGAGCTAACAAAGTGTGCAAGCTCCAACGCTCCATTTATGGACTGGTGCAAGCCTCTCGGAGTTGGAATAAACGCTTTGATAGTGTGATCAAAGCATTTGGTTTTATATGCACTTTTGGAGAAGCCTCAGATTTACAAGAAAGTGAGTGGGAGCTCAGAGCATTTCTAATATTATATGTGGATGACATATTATTGATTGGAAATGATATAGAATTTCTGGATAGCATAAAGGATACTTGAATAAAAGTTTTTCAATGAAAGACCTCGTGAAGCTGCTTACATATTGGGCATTAAGATCTATAGAGATAGATCAAGACGCTTAATTGGACTTTCACAAAGCACATACCTTGACAAAGTTTTGAAGAAGTTCAAAATGGATCAAGCAAAGAAAGGGTTCTTGCCTCAGATTGCAAGGTGTGAAGTTGAGTAAGACTCAAAGCCCGACCACTGCAGAAGATAGAGAGAAAATGAAAATGTTCCTATGCTTCAGCCATAGGCTCTATCATGTATGCAATGCTGTGTACTGCACTGATGTGTGCCTTGCTATAAGTCTAGCAGGAGGTACCAAAGTAATCCAGAGTGGATCATCGACAGCGGTCAAGAACATCCCAAATACCCGAAAAGGACTAAGGATATGTTTCTCGATATGGAGGTGACAAAGAGCTCATCGTAAGTGGTTACGCTGATGCAAGCTTTGACACTGATCCGGACGATTCTAAATCGCAAACCGGATACGTGTTTACATTAAACGGTGGAGCTGTCAGTTGGTGCTGTTCAAAGCAAAGCGTCGTGGCGGGATCTACATGTGAAGCAGAATACATAGCTGCTTCGGAAGCAGCCAATGAAGGAGTCTGGATGAAGGAGTTCATATCCGATCTAGGTGTTATACCTAGTGCATCGGGTCCAATGAAAATCTTTTGTGACAATACTGGAGCGATTGCCTTAGCGAAGGAATCCAGATTTCACAAGAGAACCAAGCACATCAAGAGACGCTTCAATTCCATCCGGGATCTAGTCCAGGTGGGAGACATAGAGATTTGCAAGATACATACGGATCTGAATGTTGTAGACCCATTGACTAAGCCTCTTCCACGAGCAAAACATGATCAACACCAAGACTCCATGGGTGTTAGAATCATTACTGTGTAATCTAGATTATTGACTCTAGTGCAAGTGGGAGACTGAAGGAAATATGCCCTAGAGGCAATAATAAAGTTATTATTTATTTCCTCATATCATGATAAATGTTTATTCATGCTAGAATTGTATTAACCGGAAACATAATACATGTGTGAATATATAGACAAACAGAGTGTCACTAGTATGCCTCTACTTGACTAGCTTGTTAATCAAAGATGGTTATGTTTCCTAACCATGAACAAGGAGTTGTTATTTGATTAACAAGGTCACATCATTAGTTGAATGATCTGATTGACATGACCCATTCCGTTAGCTTAGCACATGATCGTTTAGTCTGTTGCTATTGCTTCCTTCATGACTTATACATGTTCCTATGACTATGAGATTATGCAACTTCCGTTTACCGGAGGAACACTTTGTGTGCTACCAAACGTCACAACGTAATCGGGTGATTATAAAGGTGCTCTCTGGTGTCTCCGAAGGTACTTGTTGAGTTGGCGATTTCGAGATTAGGATTTGTCACTCCGAATGTCGGAGAGGTATCTCTGGGCCCTCTCGGTAATACACATCACTTAAGCCTTGCAAGCATTTCAACTAATGAGTTAGTTGTGAGATGATGTATTACGGAACGAGTAAAGAGACTTGCCGTAACGAGATTGAACTAGGTATTGATACCGACGATTGAATCTCGGCAAGTAACATACCGATGACAAAGGAACAAAGTATGTTGTTATGCGGTTTGACCGATAAAGATCTTCAGAGAATATGTAGGAACCAATATGGGCATCCGTGTCCCGCTATTGGTTATTGACCGAGACATGTCTCGGTCATGTTCGCATAGTTCTCGAACCGTAGGGTCCGCACGCTTAAGGTTTCGATGATGCTTATATTATGAGTTTATGTATTTTGATGTACCAAGGTTGTTCGAGTCCGGATATGATTACGGACATGACGAGGAGTCTCGAAATGGTCGATACATAAAGATTGATATATTGGACGGATATATTTGGACACCGGAAAGGTTCCGGAGAAGTTTGGAGCTCCGGAGGTTACCGAACCCCGGGAGGTATATGGGCCTTATTGGGCCCATGTAGGAGGAAGGAGAAGGAACAAGGGAGGCGCGCCCCAAGCCCAATCCGACTGGGGAGGGGGCCCCCCCTTTCTCCTTCCCCTCTTCCTATTACTACTACTAGTACTACTCCCTAATACTAGTACTCTTTCCTTCCCTCCAAATAAGATAAGGAAAGAGAGGAAACCTACTTGGAGTAGGTTTCCTCCTCATGGCATGCCGCCCCAGGGCTGGCCACCTCCTCCCTCCCTCCTTTATATACGGGGTAGGGGCACCCTAGTACACACAAGTTGATCATTGATCGCCTTAGCCATGTGCGGTGCCCCTCCACGATATTACACCTCGATCATATTGTAGCGGTGCTTAGGCGAAGCCCTGCGACAGAGAACATCAAGATCGCCACCACGCCGTCAGGTTGACGAACTCCCCTCGAGCTTCTACTGGATTGGAGATCGAGGGTGCGCCATCGAGCTGTACGCGTGTCAAGAACTCGGAGGTGCCGAGTAACGGTGCTTGGATCGGTTGGACCGGAGGACGACGACTACTTCCTCTATGTTGCGCCAACGCTTCGCTTGGTCTCACGAGGGTACGTAGACAACACTCTCCCCTCTCGTTGCTATGCATCACCATGATCTTGCGTGTGCGTAGGATTTTTTTTTTTGAAATTACTACGTTCCCCAACATTTTCAGATGCTCGAAGTTAGCTCTAGTTAGTACCCCTTTGGTTCCAAAATATAGTGCACTGAGATTTTTTTCCTAGATGTTCTTTGTAAAATTTAATCAAGTTTATGGAGAAATTTACTATATCAATCTACAATACAAAATAAATATCCTTAGATGCATCATAAAAATATGTTTGTGTAATTTTATTTATTTCATTGATACTTGCTATTTCTTATTTAACTTTGTCAAAATTTACATAGTTTGACTTCAGAAACAAATGCACTATGATTTTCTCGAATGGAGGGAGTACTATATTGTTATTGCAGACAGTATAATGTATATTTACATAAGGAGTGCTGCAATTTACACATGGGAGAAGGAGACCGACCGTCCTATATCATTTAATTTGTACTATAATGGCTAATATTGCTGTAATAATTAGGTATACATATGAGCAAGCATCGGTTGACTCTTTTTTTTAGCGAGGATAACATCAGCAGACACATTAGCGAGAATAACATCTCTTAATAATATCATGTACTCTGTACTGTAATGGCTAATATTGCCAAATAATAATCAGGTATTCATATGGACATGCATCGGTTGTCTGCGAATTTTTGTCAAGGCCCCTTTAATAGTATCTCTATCATTAGTGGTGGTTCCACAATTTCAGTGATTCCCCAATAAGGGTCCTTCTGAAGTGTATCTAGTCAAGTCCTTTCCCCAGAACATCAGCTATTGAAGCATATATTATATAATCTAGGGCAATTGTGTTGAAGTGATTTGTCTCCCAACCCCCAATCTTCCCAAAATTTAACAATTTTCCCACTCCCCACGGAAAATTTGCATAGTGAGAAAAGGTGGTTTTTGAGTTGAAGAAAACCCTTCCAAAATTCAGAATCACCTTGTCCGGATTTTCCAGTAAGGCATCTATTTCTTGGATGCGTTTATTAGAATTTCTTGCCAAAGGCCCTCTGAATTGTAGATCTCCCACCACAACAAGACGGATATTTTTTCATATTTACATAACTTTTTCACGATAAATATATATGTTTAACAAAAAGTAGAACATAAAATAGTTTAGGCAAAACCCCTTTAAATACAAAATTATGATTCTTTTGGGCCAGCCCATTTAGCAGTCTTGTGCTTTTTTGGGCCTGTCGTGGAATAGGAGCTCCCATAGTGATATACATGTGAGATCAGCCACTCAGCAAAATAGTTGTCTCAAAAAAAAACTCAGAAAATATTGGCGCACTATTATACAATGCTACACACAAGTACAACTTTCTTGCGCCTCAAAAAAATTAAATTTTCTTTTCTTTCCCTAAAAGAAAGCACAGTTTGCTTAAGGGGAGTGTTTACAGACGTACGTGGAGGCCCGTTGAAGAATCCTAGGAGAAAATTTTAGGAACAGTTATGGTTAGAAGAGAACTGAGAAACAGACCATGTATCGTCAGTGCGTAGTAGGGGGGAAATCCTATAACATTATTGGTTTGCGAGGGACAATTTATCCTGGTATATTTCTATTTCCGATAGACTTCACGTGGTCTAAGTTAGCATTTAATACCCCTTTCAGTCCAAAATATGGAGCATAAAATTTTTCCATAGATGTCAAGCTTTGTACAAATTTAATCAAACTTCACCTGCAAAAAAATTCAAACTGGCGGAGGAATTTACTGCATCTACAATAAAAAAAAAATATCCTTAGATGCATCGTAAAATATGTTTTGCAATTTTATTTATTTGATGCTATTGATACTTTTATTTAATTTAGTCAAAGTTTATGAAGTTTGACTTCAGAAGAAAAAATGCACTACACTTTTCGAATGGAGGGTGTATTGTATTTTTGTCTCAGACGATATAATGTACATTTACATAAGGAATACTGCGATTTTCACACAGGAGGAGACATGCCGTCCTATAACATGTAATCTGTACAGTACTAGCTACTATTGCCAAATAATAATTATGTATAGACATGCATCGATCGACTCTTTCTTCCAGCTATCAGCCTTGCATATATATACAGTTGCATGCGCGCAATGACTTGCATGCTTATCATATCATAGGATATCCCCATCCATGCTGGCCAGCACGCACATGCTTCATATCCATGTATCTACCAGCTATCTGGCTATCTCGCTAGCTAGATCTTCAAGTGCTTCAGCCTGCATACATGAATTAGTTAACAACCTGAATTCATTCCCTGATGTCATCAACAAGCTACTCCCTCCGTTTCAAAATAGATGACTCAACTTTGTACTAACTTTAGTACAAAATTGGGTCATCTATTTTGGAACGGAGGGAGTAGCTATTAACTTGATAAGCACGACCGAAGAGGATGCCAAAGGAAGGTACAAACCTGTCGGCCTCGTAGCCAACGTTCGGGCCGGGGCAGGGGGGACGGTAGGCGGGGAAGGGCACCTTGCCGGCCTCGATGTTGGCGATGTCGCGGACGAGCAGCTCATAGTAGCGCTTGGCGTCATCAGCCGACTTGCCGCCGCCAACGGCGCGGGCAACGTTGTGCCAGCGGTCGGGCGTGTCACTGTCGTGCACTGCCAGCGCTTGCTCGAACAGCTTGTTCTGCTTCGGCGTCCACCCCGCCTTCCCGGCCGCGCTCATGGACAGCGACGCCATTGATCGGTCGATCAGGAGAGCGCTAGCCACTCACTACCTTGCCGAGTGATGTGAGCTATAGTTGAATGCTGGTGAGATTGTTGAGGAATGAGTTAGAAGTTTGTGAGTAGCGGTGCTACTTATAGGGGGTTGGTCTGGGGTGGGAGATGGGAATAATATGCATATGGAGCATAAGGTCAAAACTGAGGGAGCTGGAGTGGAAAAAACAAGAGGAACAAGAGGGAGAATCATCAGCCGGCCACTACGAGAGGTGTGAGGAGGAACAAACATTTCTGGCCCCGGGAAGTGGAGGATCTAACCTTTTAATCTCTTTGGCCCAGTTGCATCGCATCTGTGCTCGATCTTCTCCTGCTCAAAGATTCAAAGCATGCGAAATTGTAAATATTTATACGTGCATGTATATGCACTCTCATAATTAAGAATATTTACAACACAAATGTGCCTGATGTTTTCTAAGAAAACTACTCCCTCGGTCTAAAGTTGTACTAAATCAGCGACAATCAAATATATTGGAGGGGGTAATTCTAGTTGGTGTTTTGGTTCAACCAACTCTCCTCGCACGATGATCTGGGTAAATTGCCGATATATTTGTTTGGCTTGCTATTGCTTTGAGTGTGCCATATAACTCGTTCCCAAAAGAACTTCATATTAGTTAATTACTGCTTTTAAAGGAGCTAGTTAGAAATTTATTTTAAGACAATCATGTTGCTATCTTCAAATAGCTAGTTGCAGAGATTGGATTCTAACGTCAGAAAACGGGTGTGTGTTGGCCATACGATCCAGGAGCCAGAGTATATATCTTGCTTTTTGGATGAGAGAATATTATCAAGAAATCTAGCTCCAACCTATGGCAAAAAGAAATGTCTTTTTATATTCCGATGGAAAGAAAGAAAAATTGCTTTCCGGTAATGAGTGAAAGGAATTTTCCTTTTGTGTATTGCGCTTGGTTGATTCTAAATTGTCCCACCTTTTAGGTAATTGACGAACGTTAAATGACAGCATTTCCTTTTAAGTATTCCAGTAGTTTGGGAAATAGTTCGTTCCAAAATAGTTTTACCTTAACCCCACGATACAAATAGTAGAATACAAATGTGACTATATGATACAAGTGAGTTCTATTTTTTAAGTGGAATTGTATACACAAATTACAAAACAACAGCAACATGCTACTTGTTGTTATAGATGATTGTACAGAATCAAACTAGGTGATTACATATAAGAAATGTATGTAAATGGGGAAAAACATTATAATGTGACACTACACATATTTTTTGTTATGTGGATCTTCGTCCTTCCCAAAAATATGGCACACTTAAGTTTTGACATTTTTTAGTCTACATTTTTCATTTATAGTATGTTTATAAATTAGTATAAAGACATGACATTTATTTTGAAAAGGAGGATGACCCCCGGCCTCTTCATCTGGGCAATGAATGCGGCTATTTTATTAATTATTCAAAAGACCTTACCAAGTAACACATCAGCAATTCTGAAGGCACCATCTTGGCAACATCTGTCGCTACTCATATCTGATTGTCCGAGCCAAATACCATACAGACCTCGCACCAAAGCCTAACATCTAACGCCGGAGGCCCCAGCCAAGCCGCTGCCGAGTTTGGGGCTCACACTGGTCCGGTGCACTCTCAGATGTCGCGGCCGTCGTCTTCCACTGAGCCATCTTCAAAGCAAGCACTGATGCATTGACCTTGCTAGGCGTGTTGTCAACGCCACCTCCCTACGGGCGTCCATCGTCATACATCTATCGCCGAGACCCTGCTACGCCACACCACCAAGACCCACATCGTCGATGCGTGACATGAAACGCCGCTCCACCACAAAACCGTCCACTGATCCCTCTAGCGAATGCACATCTCCGATAATGACGCCCCTAAGGAGGGAACGACGGAAGAGCACTGCCATCATCCGATCAACTGACCAAGGGTTTCCCCCGGAGGTAGCGGGAGGATTTGGGAGCTTCACCTCGATGATGCCTTCACGAAGGAAACAACACCACGGGATTTCACCATCACCGGCTCCGGCCACCGACTGAAGACAAGGTTTTCACCTGGATCTGTCCCAAGAACATCCACCCAACAACCTGTGCATCGTCCAGAGCGCCTACAAAGCCCCAGATCTAGCCGCCCAGATCTGGTGACCATCCACAACAGCACTGCCACCGGTGGGAGCCCTGGCACACCGGCCACTGACTGTGTGTGCCACCATTGGAGCCTGGGAGGAGGGCCGCCACCCACCTCGCCAAACCACAAAATCCACCAAGAGGAATCCCGCGCGCTCATTGATACGTCTCCAACGTATCTATAATTTTTGATTGTTCCATGTTGTTATATTATCATTCTTGGATGTTTTACAATCATTTTATAGCAATTTTATATTATTTTTTGGGACTAACCTATTGACATAGTGCCAAGTGCCAGTTGTTGTTTTCTGCTTGTTTTTTACATCACAGGAAATGAATATCAAACAGAGTCCAAACGCAGCAAAATTTTTTATGGATTTATTTTGGACTAGAAGACATCCAGTGGGCCAAAGAAGTACCGAAGAGGAGGCCCAGGCGCACCCTGGTGGGTTGTGCCCATCTCGGTAACTTCCCGCATCGCCTCTTTGTTCTATAAATACCCCAATATTCCAGGAACCCTAGGGGAGTCAACGAAAATCAATTCCAGCCGACGCAAGTTTCAGAACCACCGGATCCAATCTAAACACCATCACGGAGGGGTTCATCATCCTCATTGGTGATGCGTGAGTAGTTCATTGTAGACCTATGGGTCCGTAGTTAGTAGCTAGATGGCTTCCTTTCTCTCTCTCTCTCTCTCTTTCTCTCTCTCTCTCTCTCTCTCGATTCTCAATACAATGGTCTCTTGGAGATCTATTTGATGTAACTATTTTTGTGGTGTATTTGTCGGGATCTGATGAACTTTGAGTTTATTATCAGATCTATGTTTTTATCCATGAAATTTATTTGAGTCTTTTGATCTCTTATATGCATGATTACTTATAGCCTCGTATTTCTTCTCCGAGTCTTTGGTTTAGTTAGGCCGACTAGATCTATTTTTCGTGCGATAGGAAGAGGTGTTTTGTGATGGGTTTGATCTTACGGTGCTTGATCCCAATGACAGAAGGGGAACCGACACGTATGTATCGTTGCTATTAAGGATAACAAGATGTGGTCTATTTCTACATAAATAGATCTTGTCTACATCATGTCATCGTTCTTATTGCATTACTCCATTTCTCCATGAACTTAATACACTAGATGCATACTGGATAGCGGTCGATGTGTGGAGTAATAGTAGTAGCTGCAGGCAGGAGTCGGTCTACTAATCTTGGACGTGATGCCTATATAATGATCATTGTCTGGATATCGTCATGATTATTTGAAGTTCCATCAATTGCCCAACAGTAATTTGTTTACCCGCCATATGCTATTTTTCTCGAGAGAAGCCACTAGTGAAATCTACGGCCACCGGGTCTCTTCTTTATTACATTTGCCTTCGAGATCTATTCTTATTTGCTTCTATTTTTAGATCTGTTAATCCAAAAATACAAAAATACCTTGCTGTAATTTTTAGTTATTTATTTTATCTCGCGTTCCTGCGAGATCTATTTATCCAATCTACTACAGTTTTACCTATCCTTTTACCCGTGAGGGATTGACAACCCCTCTCTTACATCAGGTTGCAAGTATTTGTTCTTTGTGTGCAGGAGCTGTTTACGTGGTGTTGCATGGTTCTCCTACTGGTTCGATAACCTTGATCTCATCATTGAGGGAAATACCTACCGTTGCTATGCTGCATCACCCCTTCCTCTTTGGGGAAATACCGACGTAGTTCAAGCAAACATCACTCATCACCGTCTCTGATCCGACCCAATCCGTAGCCAAAGCCACTATATCGCCAGTGTAGATCCACCATGGATAGGGCACCATGCCATGCCGCCGTAGGAAGCCCGAGCTTCACCTGCTACCACCTTCCAGGGCCGCCGCAACGGGATCTAGGCTGTACATCGCCGCCGCCGTTGAACTGAGCACGCGCGACACCACGAGGATGCAACCGTCGTGAGCTTCTGCCGCTATGCCACCAAGCCCGAGGGACGACGCTGGCGCTCAGATGTGACCTCTGTATGATGCTGCATTTAAGGCAAGTCTGGTAGATGCCAAATCCAAAAAAGGGAGAGATTTTCGGTTCATGACATCTGCACCAACTAGGGATGCATACAACTATTTTAGTATGAGTACCAAGATAATCATGGTCTTCAGAATTTTTTAAATGATTATTAAGATATTTTTTGATGGGGGTGAAGGCGGGGCGCCGCTGGAGAACTGACGCACCATGGAGGTCAAGATCGTTCCTGACAACGGCCCCCGCATCGCCCACCTCCCAGGACGACTTGGGCGGCGGCGAGATCTACTCCGCCAGGTCCCCCTCACACCTTCTCTTTCCCCTTGCCGTCGCCCTATGGACTCGGCCGGGCTAAGCCCGTGCAGATCCGGCGGTGGCGGGCCCTTGGCACCCTAGTGTGGCTTGTCCTCGGGTGGGAGGCTCGAGCGATGGGTGGACGGTGCGGTGCTCCTCGCCCGCGTCGGTAGGCCCAGTGGTGGTGGAGGGACGGCGGTGGTCACGGCTGTGCTACCCTGTCACCGCAGCCCTCTTCTTTAGGGATGGGATCCTACTCGGATCCATGGAGGAGGAGTGGTGGCCGCAGCGCGGGCGCACGCGCACAGATGGCGTCCAATCTGGCAACATGGCCAACTATGATGTTGGCGGCGGCTACCTCCATTGGTCGGGTGTCCTTCACGTTGATCTTGTCCAATGAGCAGCTTGTCGGCGCCTCTGGTCAGATCCAATTTGGCCGGTGCAGCTGGCGGTAGTGGCCATCTCCTCCGCCGGAGGTGGTCGGCCAGAGGCTGGATGGTCAGATCTCGAGATCTGTCATCTAGTTCCGGTTGTGAGTCGGGATGACATAGTTGCCAGTGAAAACCGAGCCGATGGCAGGCGATAACGGCGTTATGCGCCGTTACCTTGATGAAGGCTTCGTTGTGCAACGACTGTCGACCCACTCGTGCTGCTTCGGGGAAACCCTAAGATCTAGTGTTCCAGATCGGACGATGGCGGTACTGCGGTGTCGTTTCTCTCTTGGGAGCATCATTTGTAGAGCAACGCTAGAAGACAGAGGCAGGAAATGGAGTGGCTTCGTCTTGCACGGAGTTTCGGTCGAGATATCAAGTCATGCCTGACCGACAGGTGCTACGCCGTGTCATGCCTGGTCGGCAGGTGCTACGCACAACAGATCTTTCAGAATCTTCGCGTCTGGATGGACGAGCGCGGGGCGGTGGTGCCGTTGGGCGCCGTGGTGGCATCGACGGATGGACAGACTACAAGGATGATGCAGATCTCTCTCCTGAAGATGGCTCAACGGTCCGATGATGATGGCGACGTCTAAAACGTGTGCATGTGTGGTGTACACTTAAGGTCTGCTGCACCGTTTGTTCATTCCGATACGTTATGTGGATGAATCGGCGATGACACCAGTTTAGATATGGGGAGTGAGAGCACTCCACACAATCGGGTTTTATAGGTGTAAGTGATGGCTTCGGGTGATTTGATGTATGTTCTTGTTGGACATTAATGAAATAATAAATAAAGATAGCCACATGCATCGATTGATGCAGAGGCCGGGATCTAAACCTCCTTTTCCAAAAAAAATGGAGGTGGAGACGGTGCGGTACCTCGTTCTGCGGCTCCGCCTTGCCGAGTCGTCTTCTTTTGGTGATGGTAGCGAGTGCCAGAGGTAGAAGTACGTACTGTGTCACTTATTTTTTAGAAAAGGAGGAGTACCACGGGCTCTGCATCTGAACAATGCATGCGGCCACTTTATTAATAATTCACACAAGACCTTACAAAGTCATACAACAGTAAAACTAAAGCCGTCGTCTAGGCAACATCTGTTGCTACTCCTATCCAGTTGATGAAGGGATGCTGATAGTCTGGGCCTAATACCAAACAGACCTCGCAGCCAAACCTACCATCTAAGACATGAGGTCTCAACCAGGACGTCTGCCGGGTATGGGGCACCCACCAGTCTGGCGCACTTCTCAACCAGGACGCTTGCCGGGTATGAGGCCGCCGCAGCCACATGCCACCAATCCATCTTCAGTGATGTATTGCTGCATCAACCTTGCCCGGTCTAGCTGCCGTCGACGCTACCACGACGCCAGACAGCGCCACCTCCCTGCGTGAGTCCATCTCCACGCATCGGACGTCTATTCTCCACGGCGCCATGCCGTCGAGATCCGCCACCAGCAATGTGTAAGCTGAAGCACCGCTCCACCAAAAAATCCTTCCACTGGCCCCTCGGTCCGTGAACACCTCCACGAATGACGCCCCCAAGAGGGATATGACACTATAGCGCCCCCGCCATCTGATCTACTGATCTAGAGTTTCCCCCGGAGGTAGCATAGAGTGGCCTTAAACTTCTTCACAGCGATGCCTTCAAGAAAGGAATGACACAGACAGCGTCGCCACCGCCGGCCTTGGCAGCTAGCCGAAAGCAGGTTTTCACCCAGATCTGTTCGAAGGTCCTCCCTCTGGCATCTCGTGCACGGACTGCCGCCGTCTCTGCCGGGGACTGGACGAAGGGATCCAGGCCGCCACCGACTGACCGGCCATGGCACCACCACGGTGCCTACAACCGGTGCCGTCAAGCCCACCACGCTCGCCTGTAGATGCACACCGGAACCATCGGCCCGCCCAAGCCCATCTGGGCAACACCAGATCGGTGATCTCGGCCGCCGTCACAGGGGCGACTCCGCCACGGGGAGGTTGCGCCTCCGCTGACGCGCCATCACACATGTCGTAGGGATCCCGCCGATTCTTGCCGCCTGATCTCCGCCGAACGATGCGCCGCCGCCGCCCGGAAAAATCGCCACCACTGCGCGAGGGATAAAGCCCCGCCACCGCCATCATAGGCCAGGCTTCGCCAGTGAGGCCTCAGGCGGCGGCTGGACGGAGGAGGCGAGGGGAGGGGGCCTAGGGCCAGCGGCGCGATCGCCCCCCGTGTCGCCTAGGGTTGGCGACGCGGGGGATCTGATGAAGGTACTGTGACACTTAGCGCCTAGGATGTTTCAGGATCTGAAAGGTAGCATTGTCAATGTTTTTCTTCGGTTGAGAGTAAGGAACACTTAGCCTAAGAGTACTTGTGTTGTACACTCTTGCACGAGCCATACGGCCTTGCTCTTCTCTCTGAAGAAAACATGATGGGTTGCATTTGGCACTGACAGTGATCCGTGACCCGTGCCAGTGTTTTGGTTTGCCTGAACTCAGTGCATTGTCTGTTTCCTCTAGTCTAGTCTCCAAATTGAGCCAGCAGGTGGGGAAACACCAGAGCTTTGGTCTGTGACTGTGTTTGTAACTTGTAAGCTGCACACACGCACGCATCTCCAACTAATTGTGTGGAGTGAGCTCATCAAGCATGCCATTTGAATTGCGGTTCAGCGATTTGCGGCGTAACCACTTGATGAATGAAATCTGAATTTGAGTAGTGTGTCTGAGGCTAGGCCCTGGCAAAGTCTGCTGTGAAGAAACTAAACAATCCAATCGACAAAATATAATTCCATCCTATTTTATCCTATCATGTGTTCGACACTCCTCCACGAACTTAATTCAGACTGTCGTTAATTCTAGGTCTATCTATCTGATTTTGATAAAAGTTTGATATGTGTTCCCACAATGACAATGGTTTAAGCCTCCTCGAAAAATTCTTTCCAAAAAAATAAAGGTTCATGGAAATTTCACCACAAATGATAGTTTTTTGTCATTTACAAGAATGTAATTTTTTTCATTGTTTTATTCATAACCTCTGGCCACGAGAATTTTTCCAGTAAGGATTTTGTAAATTTCCTTTAGATTATCATTTTTGCTTCCTTTAGATTATTTTTGTTTCATACAGAAGAAGGAGAAGAAAGTGCATGAACGGAATGATGTATCGTCTGGGCAGTTGTTTTCATCATCTGGTATCTCCAAAAGCCACGACATATCAATCTTATCTCTGTAGGCGTCGGTCGATTCGAAAGATCAGCGACGGCAGGCAGTAGATGCTTATCCTCGTCGCACCCCCACGAACGCAGGGAAACACCCTCCCTCCATGCATGCGTACAAAACAGAGCAACGGTCACCAAGCTAAGATTCTTCGTGGAGCCACCTCGAGCTTGACACTACTGAGGGCTGCAGATTCTCTACCTTGCCATGGGCAAGGTAGAGAGGTACAGTAACCCTGCCTTTCCCCCTCTTTCGTCCGTTGGATCGCGAACGGACAGACCAGATTTCATCGAACAGTGCCCGTCAAACAGTTGCCATAAACAGTGCGCGTGCTACAGTGTTTCACTAATTCTGGAGCCCGCCTTTGACCAGGCCCGTTGATGCTGATGAAGTTTCAAACATGCAAAAGTTGCATATTTATACATATGCAGATGCAGCTAGTTTTTGACAGAATATATGCTTCTGCTCAAGCCTGTTTGTGACAACTGTTTTTGATCAAAAAATCAGGTAGCATGTATCGCCGTCGACAGCCCTGACCTGATAATGATTCGGTTGTCGCTGCTGCATGCCAAAGTTAAGAATCTGCCTATCATTTGTGCTTTTGCATATAGATTTTTTTGTAGCATATATTCTTGGCCGTGGCTGTCAGAATCCGGCGCCCTGAAGACGGGAGGGATAGGCCCAAGTTGGGTTGATTCGAGAGGGAAGCGTACCGTCATCTGTTTATGAACCCACTTATCATTCCATTTATGCTCTTTCAGTGGATCTTAGGCTTCCACACCCATGGAACCGGAGAAATGTTTATGTATACATTGCTTCGCTCGGTTGGTCAGTTGTTTATGTATACATTATTATGCCTTTTTTAATAATGAATTTCACCTGGCCACACATTGTACACCGGCATCTCCCCCACATGAATTTGACCACAAAAGTTACACCCCCAATGTGAAGAAAACCACAATATTTTTTTTTCAATCACCTATTATGTACCGAGCAAGAACTACAGATAATCCATCTATCTGCCAAGAATTAAAGAGCCGACCAATAGAGCTAACAATCCTAGCGATATGTTGTGCATAACAAGTTCAGGTAGCAGTACTGATGAGCGATGAGTGTTAATCATGTCAGGGTTCCCCTCCAGCCACAACTTTCGTGATGCATCAACTGACGTAACTGTGTGTGTGTGGCGGGGGGTCCGTCGGCTTGCCTTTGGATTTTTCTCTAGTTGCGTCGCTACCGTTGTGACTGCAGGGGATGTTGAGTATCGTGATTATTATTCTACCTTGCCTTGTACTCCAAGATAACTCATATATATATGCCCCGAGGCTCAAGCAATACAACGAACAATTCCACCAATCTCTCTACCCCTTCTAACACTGACCTCCTCGCTAGCTAGTGCTGTTAACAACTCCGTCATTGCTTTGTATCGTGCAGAATCCAGAATGTGCCAATCTATGGACGTTTTGCATTTAAATGTGGCATATGTTCTCAGTCGGCCATGGTTGTCAGGATCTGGCTAGCGCCCAGGAGGAGATAGGGCCGAAGTAGGGTGCAAATTTGATTCGAAAAGAACACATATCATTGTTTTTCTAGGACCAAGTTATAGTTCCATTAGTTCGCTTCAAGTGGATCATACACTTTAACACTCTGTGGCATTGTAGGAGCAATGTGTATGTGCTTTGGTGTACTTATGCGGCAGTGTCAAACAGAAAATATATTCCCGTCGGTTTTTCCAATTTTATTGTCGGTTAACAAACGAACAGAAGAAATGCATCATGCTAGGTAAGCAAAAAATTGTTGCATCCCTGTCACGATAGGGCCGTCAGGAAAATAAGATTTGGGTGGAGAAATAGTTTTGATAGAAAAGCCATAATTGTTCCATTTCAAATTTCACAAAAAAGTTAGAACATACGGATCAACGTCAATAGCTCACATCAATGATAGGGCTAAAAAAAGACATGTATATTCAAATTTGTTGAAAAATTCACATAGAACAGGTAAAGGTCATAAAAAACACAAGCGCACATCTAAAAGCATGCAAGTCCTTCAACTACATATGCAGAAACCAAAACCTCATTTTTCACTCAATTGTATCTTGAATTGCAAAATTCTCTTCCAGATTTGCCCGCATTGAAGTTGTAATTTTTCGGTCAAGTGTTATATATGCTCTATCTGTTGTATGCAAATTTTTAACGAACCATATTGTACATCCAAGAGTTAAAAGCAATATTGCTAGAACAAGGACCATTGTCCATAAGATACGGTAAGCATCTATTCGGCATCTCAGTTTCTCACATTAACTTCACCAAAATTTGGCTTCACCATCTAATATGATCACATACTAACTGAGTTATACATGATATAATCCTATCTAAGATATGATACAAACCATTCAACTAACAAATGGCAACATTAGCACAGGATTTTGAATATTTTTTCGATAAAGGGCGCTCTTTATTAACTCATGATGTTCCATCATGAGGGTACAAAACACAACGAGTACACACCCGACCTCTACGTAACTAAGATGCACATCTACAATAAATAAAATAACAATGGAAAGAAGAGAACGACCCATAGGGTCTGGGCGAGGCAAACAACTCATTGTAGCAAAACATGAACTACTACCACCTCTATTGACAACACCGGGACGACGAGGAGGTTCCCTCAATAGTGACTCCTTCAGGAAGGAGAGGGTGCGTGAACACTGTCATCGTTGGATACAACTACTGAGTATTATCGTGGGTTTTCACCAGAAAAGAAAGACCGAGTATGATCCAGATAGGGTTTTTGAATAATCTACTTGTTTAATTCCTCAAATAAAAATAATTGTATGATTTCCTTATGCATGAGTACAAAGCCTCAGACCATAAATCAAAGTAAAGTAAGACCCTGTACAATGTAAGGTGCTTGCTAAAATAAACCGAGCTTTTTTGAAGCACCAATGTTTATACCTATAGAATAGGTGTCTAATTAAGCATCTGCCCTGTACAAATAAGCACCAGTTCTTCAAGAAAATTGGTTTGTTTCTCTAAGCATTTTTCCTAAGCATCTTGCATTGTATAAGGCCGCACTCTCATCGTAGGCTAATGGAGGGAGCATAATTGTTGCATGTCAAATTAACATAGCCTCGGACCATAAATTCAATCCTAGTTCTATATATTAAGTACACATGTGTTTTGGTGTCAAATTAACATAATTTTCATACACTTGAGCGAAATATGTTTATTCACATTGCCATAATCTCACTTATAATTTACAGCTTGTGCTGAAAACACAAACTACCTAGTTCTTGGCTATCATATCCCCCACACCCCCTACTCTATTTATTGAGCTTGGTATCAAGAAAGGTTGCCTTTTAACGTTCCCAAATTGCCAAAATGGCGGGACAATTTAGAATCAATGAGCCACAGCACACATCGACCGGAATTAAAGAAATACATTTTACTGGAATTAAAGAAACATTTTTTCGGATATTTTTATTGGTTTAATTTTAAAAACCATAGGCACAGTCGTGCACTAAATCGTTGGAGCTAGATTTTTTGATATTATTCCCTCATACAAAAAGTAAGATATATTCTGGATCGCATGGCCAACACGCACCAGCTTTCTGGTGATGGCATCCCAATCTTTGTAACTAACTATTTGTAGATAGCGACATGATGCACTTAAAATAACTATATAGCTAGCTACTTCACATGTAACAATTAGCTAATTTTCTTTATCTTGGTGTTATCCTCTCTGAATATTATTAAGATTGGAGATTTTTAAGGTACACTCAAGACAGTAACAACCCAACATTACTGCACCAAATATGTTGGTGGTAGAACCAAGATTATCACGCCCGCAAGTAGTTGGTTGAACCACAACACTAGTAATAAGAATAGTTTTTCGCTATTTTGTGCAGTAAATAAGAGTTTAACATGGATGTACGTGAACAGTTCAAAGCTAATAGAACTTGCTTCATTTGGCGTAACAAAAAGCTTTGATCACTAACCATGGATTTTTGTCTCAACTTCAACTACGAAAGCATACATGTATATGCATGTATGGATGCATATATATTTACGTTTTTTCTCTTTGAATCTTTGAGAGGGAGGAGGTGAGGAAGGATGCCGAGGCGATTCGCGACGCAAAAAGGCCGAAAAGATAGAAAGGTTGGTCCCCCACTTCCAGGGGACAAAAATGTTTGTTCCTTTCTCCAATCGACCCCCTCCTCACTCCTCTCGTGCTGGCCTGCTGCTTGAAAATTCCTCTAGTTTTCTCCTCCACTCGTATGCACATCATCGTCCATCTTCTCCGCGCCCACACAAAGCTGAATCCTCCTCGACTGCTATAAGTAGCACCTCTTCTCACACCTTCTTCCTCATCCATCTCACCAGGTCCAAGCATCCAAGCATAGTTCAGGTCATAACTTAAGGTATATAATAGCAGCTGATTGATCAAGGAACCAATAGTCGAGTGACATCCATGGCTTCTCTGTCCATGAGCGCGGGGTGGACGCCGAAGCAGAACAAGCTGTTCGAGCAGGCGTTGGCGGTGCACGACAGGGACACACCCGACCGCTGGCACAACATCGCCCGTGCTGTCGGGGGCGGCAAGTCGGCGGACGATGTCAGGCGCTACTACGAGCTGCTCGTCCACGACATCGCCCGGATCGAGGCCGGCAAGGTGCCTTTCCCCGCCTACCGTCCACCATGCCCCGGCCCCGGCCACAACGCCAGCTACGAGGCCGACAGGTACGACCGCCATCACTGTGTTTATTATCAGTTATTCATGGGCTTAAGCTGGAGTTAAGCAGCTATTTTGTGTGATCAGGTTGAAGCACTTGAAGATCTAGCTAGGCGGTAATCTGGTAATGGCCAAGGGATGATACACAATACACAGATGGACTGAACGAAGAAGCATGTGCGTGCATGGGGGTACCTTGTAACACTCATAAGCGTGTGCATGGTGTCCATGACTCCATGTCAATGTATACATGCACGAACTAGCGGGCAGAAAAGTAGGCCGATTATGCAGATGCATGCATGTTCATAATACTCTAGTGGCTAGTGGTCTATAAGTATGTACGTGAGATTTACTCACATGGGTTTAACTTATCTCCTATATGTATCTAATGTACAATATTAATATTATCGTCCTTATATTATTGTCTACACATTGTAACCATATGTCCATATCAATGGAGAGATAAATTGATGTTAATGGCTTAATGCCAAATATGTTATACACACAGATACTACTAATATAAAGACAAAACAACTGCGGTGTGTTTCACGCTTTAATCACATATTTTTTTTGGGGGAGCACCTACGGCTTAGCATCTCGTTGAGGTGCCACAATAGAGGCAGTGGAGATCATGAGTATGTATGTTAAAAACAATATTATGTGACAAAGGACGGAGAACATGCACCAATTGATCAAATGGCATAGCAGAACCGAGAACAAATCACACTACCACAAAGCACCCATATCATGCTAGGGTTGCTACCTCTCCTCGCATGCGTTCATCGTTGTTGTTGATAGTGGAGCTCCCGCGGATATTGAGACACCAGGTCCAGGCCATGGGCTGCCTCCTCCCCTTCCGCCCATTGAAGTCAATCGTTCCTCTTCCACTCGGTGGAACCGCTCCAACATCCCCTTTGATGATGGTGGAGCCGCTTCAGGTTGTTGTGCTTGGTCATGCTAGGCAACCGTTTGTTGCTCCTCAAGTGCAAGGGTTTCAAGAGGTAAGCTCCCCCCTAGTTCAGAACTATTGTAGGAATAACTAATTTACCTGGGTCCCACTCGGTCCTATGTGGCAACATGGTCAAGACGACAGCAAGTCAACAAAATTCAAAAACAAGCCCTTCATGGTCAACTAGTCAGAGGAAAATACAAAGTAAGAGACAACGGTGACTGAAATAAAAGAAGAGCTAAAGGGCCCAAGTGAAGAATTTCCCTAGACAGCCAAAGCGCATCAGGATAGCTAGAGGGATGGCTCGCCATGGATTACAAACCCTCCAACGGGGTTCACTAAATCGCCCGCAACTGTTTGGACAGGAGACATTTCTGCCATTTAACGGCGGTCACCAAAATTGTTTGGACCAGTCTCGATGTTCGAAATCCTGCAAACCAATAACATGGGGACCGGTTCAAACAATTTTGTAGTGTTTGTGGACCTGCTAAACAATGAGATCTAGAGACATTCTCGGAGGTGATGACAGTTTGTGATCATGCACAACATGATGGTCGAGGATGAGAGTTATGGAGTTCTCCATGGTCTGGATTTTTAAAAAGAGGGTGATCCTATTCAGCTTCCAGAGCAGAATCCGATGACGTTTGAGGTTTTCTCCAAATGCATCATCAAATTCGCAATCAAGGAACTCATGTGAAGCTTGATAATGATCTGGTTGAGCACCTTTGTGGTTTTTGCATGGAGAATTAGGACACGTATCTGACAAAGTTGAATTCAAACTTTAACTTTTTATTTTCAAAACTTTATCTTTGGATTGTATACTCTCTCCAACCAGATATCTTATGCGAAAGGCCGTGATATGCCGGTATCTTATCCCTGTACCCAGCCAGATCTCATCGGCCACGGTAGTCAGGAGATGCTCACCCCCGTCTCAACCAGTGGCGCTAGCAAGCTAGCAGAATCGCCAGGCTGCAATAGTTCTGGAGCCAGCCTCTGACCATCTTGGCTGCTGCAGCTGCCCAAGGTTCTAACGTGTGCAAGCTGCATACACATGCATATGCAGCTAGCTAGTGGCCGGCCATTCCTCCCGGGAATTTTTTGGCTTGGCCAGCCGACAGAACCAACAAGGGCTTTTGCCTAGTTACAAGTTGAACGCGGATTCAGCACGACGATGTGTGGCCGTTGACACCGACTTGAATATCTGATCACCGGTGATGATAACGATTCCGTTCCTGTCGCAGCTATGTACAAACATTGAGAATCAGCCAATCCTATCGGCTTTCCACGCATAGACGTGCGATATGTTCGTGCCAGTGGCTGACAGAATCTAGGTTGCACCCTTGACACCGGAGGAGAGCAGGACATATGCCCAAGTTGGGTGATAATTTCGATTTGAGAGTGAAACATATCGTTTACTTTCAAGAACCAACTTATAGTTTCCATTTATGCTCTTCAAATGGAGCTTTGGCTAATGGTATCGGCGAACTATTTATGTGTTTTCGTAATTTGATTTGAGAGGGAAGAGTAGGACTGGAACTTTTGGTGTATGGGTGTATATACGTCCTATATGGACAAAAATAGTAATTATGTAAAAAGACAAAAGAACCCCCGCGTTGACTTCTTTTAAGAAACAAAATTTTGGCCACAATAGTATGAATAGTGACCTATAATAGCAATAAATCTTTTTTTTTCCTGAAGTCAGTGCTGGTTTTTTATTCGTGAAAATTTATATACTAGTGCAAAAGGAAGTCAAATTTATTCTAGAAAAACATCTAAACTTTTTTGACTTTTTTTTCAAAAAAATTCCCTAAATCAGGTGTGTAACCCAGGAACCAAAGGGTAGTTCCTCGGAAGAGTATCACTTCTTTTTATAAACAAACTTATCATTCCATCTATGCTTTTCAAATGGACCTTAGACTTCCCCACCCCATGGTAAAAGAAACTATTTATGTGTTTCCGTAATTTAATTTGAGAAGGAGGCTTATCACTTCTTTTAATGTACCAACTTAACATTCCATTTATGCTCTTTGAGTGGATCTTAGACTTCCACATCCCATGGTATCGGAGAACTGTTTATGTATTTCGGTATAAGCGTGTGACCATGTTAAATGAAAATTCGGGTGGTGGAAAAATTATCAAGCACATGCATTTCTTAGAAAAGAACAAACATTTAGTTTTTTTTTTCCTTTTTTTACGACCTATCTTAAAAACTTAAATAGGAAGCATATCAACAAAACTAAGATGTACACGATCAACCGACCTCACTGTACAATTGTGTTTTTCTAAAAGAGTTGTATGAGTCGTTCGACCCAATGAGCTAAAATGTGAGAATGAAGTGCAAGGCCCAACCAAACTTATCCTAACTAAGATCGTTTTAGCTCGGTGAACTGGGTTGGTCCTATGTTTGTGAAGTTTTAGATGTGCTCTCCACACTGACGATTCTTTAATCCATGCTTCGAATGATATTACATTGAAACAAAAAATAGATATCTCACAAGCCGTTCCGTTCACGGACAATGAGTACAGTTAACCTTCGCAATTGTGCATGTTGTCTCAAGCAAGCAGAAAAAAAATAGCCATCACGGTGTTTCATATTAACCTGGGCCTGAACATGTATATTTTTTTACGAAATCGGATTAACCCCTGATGAAACTAGTAAGAGCTAGGCCATACGCTTTTCGATGCTTTTAATAATCACTACGCCATAGGACACCTCTGCTGATCGATCACCACATCCAAGCCCAGAAAACCCGTCGGTAGTACCACCTACGGCCCCATTCATAGAGGACTGGTATGGAGTAAATCACCAACTAATGACAATCACTCTTCCTTGTTTAAACGCTTCAACATCGTTGCCTTGGCCATTATCGCAGCACACAGCATGTGAAAGAAGGAAACTAGGATGAGAAAGCCGCATATACATTGAGTACATGGTTGGGCTCCGGCTTACTCGATTTTGCTTATAAAGCTCGTCATGTTGGCCTTCTCAAAAAGAAGAAGAAAATTATTGCAGAGTGTTATGTTTCCGGAAGCTGATATGCCTATATATGAAAATTTCCTCTAGATATTCTCTATTTACTAAATAATAAAAAGATAAGAAAGCTAAACAGTGGACATGGAATAGAATTTCTCTAGCCTAACTGTTCCCATGACATAGTAATATCTCCATGTTGTTTTCAGCATCTGGTATCTCCAAAAGGTCGTCCAATGGATACAAAAGATCTCCCGCCACGGCAGGAGATGCTCATCGCACCCCCTCGCAAATCCAGCATCCAGGTTGCACGGCGTGTGGCCGGCCACCCACTAGCATCTCGATCCTCGCAAAGATTTCACCATAGAATTTACTACAGCACGTACCGCCAAATCCACTAGCTCTATCTATCTACTCCCTCTGTCTCATAATATAAGAACGTTTTTGATACTAGTGTAGTGTTAAAAACGTACTTATATTTTGGGACAGAGGGAGTAGTTGCTAACAACCAAAATGTTGAGCTACTTTTCGGCAACGAAATCTTCAGAAGTTCGTTTGTGAGAAGATGTTCTCTTCAGAAGTTTCAGTGTCTAGTACAGTGGCCCGATTGAGCCGGCCAGCAGAATCATCTGCATGCAATTATTGTGGAGCCTTTTGACCAGCTTCTCTTTCTCGTCTAAAGATCTAACATACGTGTGCAAGTTGGACGCAAGACATATACTTCTGCTAGCTTGACCGATAAAATAAGCCTAGCTTATATGGTTAGTTGATGAGTAACAAATTAATTCAGTTCAGGTAGCACTGGTATGATGTATCGTTGTCGAGCGTCGACCGTGACATGATCGTTGGTGCTCATAAGTGATAACGATTCCATCGCGCACTGGAGCTGCCAACCCAAATTTGGAATCTGTCAATCCTATAGAATAGCTTTTGCATATCTTCTTAGTTGTGTCTGTCAGAATCTAGTGCCAAGGAGATTGGAGGGGGGCAAGCGTGCAAGAGGACCAGAGATAGGGCCAAGTTGGGTGATAATTTTGATTTAAGACTGAAACATACCAATCCTTTTTAAGAACCATACTTAGTTCTCTTTGAGTGGATCTTAGACTTCCACACTGCATGGAGTATTTTAGTACACATGTTCTTGGTGGTATAGAGATAATTTCAACTACACAAGCAGAAAAATATATATACTCTAGGTGGTGGACCCATAAGCAATTCGATAATTGCCATCATTGCCATCACCACCGTGGCAGATGCTATTTGGCGCCTGCCTGCGTAGCGACCCCTCCCCCCCCCCTCCCCACAACCACCCCCTTCACGCTACGTAGGTTTGGGCCAACCTAGCTAGCGGTTTCTGGTTTTGGAAAGGTTCTAGATCATTTTCTTTTCTTTTTCTTGTTTTTCCTTTCATTTTTATCTCTTTAATTTTATTTTCTCCTTTTTCTTTTAATATTTGTTTATATTTACTTTTTCCTTTTTAATTTCGTTTTTATTTTCAAATTCACAAGCAATTTATGAAAAATGGGATTATTTTCAAATCGGTGTATATTATTTCAAATTTGAACACTTTTTCCAATCGGTGAGTTTTTCTTAAATTCAAAAATTTTATCAAGTTAAAAAAAATCAAATTGTTTTTCATCAAATCCAAAAAGTGTTCACGATTTTCCAAAAATTTCATCATATTCAAAAAAAATTCGAATTAAAAAATTGTTCATAATTAAAAAATCATTGAATTAAAATTTGATCACCAATTTAATAAACTGTTCAATTAATTTAAAATTTGTTCCTCAAATAAAAAACGTTCGTCAAAATTCAAAAAATTCATAGGATATTCAAATTCAATTGTTTTTACCAAAAATCCAATTTTTTTTAATCGAAAAAATAAAAAATCCTATCAAATTTTTTAAAATGTCTATCAAATGCAAAAAAATCATTTTTGATAATATTGTTTTGAATTTGTTTTATTTTTTTAAAATTGTGAACATTTTTTGTATCAATGTTTTTTTTAAATTCTAAACATTTTTCTTTCTTTCTACACGTGGTCCCATTCATAGAGGATTAGTATTAGGCAAACATCTTGTTGCAAGTTAGATGGTTAAGCATTATTTGGTGTGCACCTGCATGATTTTTTCCATTGTCTACATATGGATGATTTGTTTCATCATTTCTTTTTACAGAAGACACTACTCGAAAAAGACACTTTGTTGATGGGTCTCCACAACCGGATAGGGAAAAGCCATCAGTAATACTAAACACCACTGTGACGCGGCGTGGTACTAGGGCCAAAAACGCTCTATATTATGGGACGGAGGGAGTACCCGCTAGTGATGGCTTAACATAGAAAAAGTCATTGCTAAGGAGCCCAATGTGAGTCCGCAAGTGGTGATGTTCTTACCACTGACATCATAAACTACTACTGGGTGGGGCATAAAGCCCGATAGTTATTGAGTGTGGACACTTGGTGACCGAGCTCGAGGGAGGTTGGTATTTTGAAAAGTTCAAAAGGCATATTTCAAAGCTTCAAAAACAATTTAAAAAATCATGAAACATATATCTCATTTTTGCCAAGCTTTCAAACGAGACCCCTGCAATCCAACCCGATCGAAGATACCGCCAATATCATGGCTATAAGTACCTTTCTGATTGATCGCGACTTCCAACCGTACTTGCTCATCAGAGGGTTGTGCGCGTGCATGCACGAAGCACGCGATCGTGTCCTATAAATACACGGTCCACCCAGCGATTCACTGAACTGAAGCCATTCCATAATAACCATCAAGACCTAGCTAGCTAGCCATACATCAATGTCGTCGGCGGCCGGCTCCAAGGGTTCAGCGGCGACGGGGTGGACGCAGCGGCAGAACAAGCAGTTTGAGTGCGCGCTGGCGGTGTACGACCGGGACACGCTGCACCGGTGGCAAGACGTGGGCCGCTACATGGGCGGCGCCAAGTCCGCCGACGAGGTGCGCCGCCACTTCGAACGCCTCGTCCACGACGTCGCGCAGATCGAGTCATCAGGGCGCTACGCCGGCTAGGTCGCCATCTTCGCCCTTCCGCCGCTGGCCTGGACGCCGTCGACTCGAGGTACGAATGATGCGGGGACATGATTACGTGCAGGGGCGAAACTGGGCCTGGGGCAACTGGGGCTGTAGCCCCAGGCGTGGCCCAACTAGCCTTTATACATATAGTAGCAAATATTTGAGAATTTGGGATACAGAGAGGATTAGCCCCAGGCTTCACGTAGATGTACAAGGCTTCAGCCCATTAGCCCAACTGAAGTGGATCGATCAGAACGGAAAATCAATCGCGCAGCAAGAAAATCTATCGACCAGAACACGTTGACGCTTCGATCTGTCGCTCGCTCGTTCGCCAAGAAAAAAAAAATCCCTCTCCCGATCGGCAAACAAACCCGCCTCTCTCAAACAGAGCGCTCATGCGCTGCGCGGCTGTGCCGCCGCCGCCGTCAGTCCTCAAGCCGCGATTCCCCGCCGCGCCGGCTGCCGGATCCGGCGTCCTGACTCCTGACCACCTGCCTCCCCTAGTCTCCTTCTTCTGATCTTCTCACAGGTAATAAATAATCTTTAACTCCGTGTCATCTAATTCTTTTCCCTAGTTTCTTTATATCAGGCAAACTCAATGAATTGGTGGTGTTAAATTATATTGCTTAATCAGTTTTATTTCATTGTCATAAGGAGATTAGAAATCCAAGATGAAGAGAACCCGTACAATTGAAGCATTGATGATATTAAGATTATACAACGCTATCAAAAAATGACGAAACGCAGGGGGATACTACCTCGACTTCGTGTTAATGGTATACAATATGTTTTTTTTTTTTTTGCAAAATTTTGTATGAACAATTGATTTATTCTATGTCCATTGTATTGTCTTGATTTTAAATACTTGATTTTATTGTTGCAGGTCCAGGTCCTTCTGCTATTGATTGTGATGAAACGATGACCTTGAATTAAGCAAGTCTTCACTAATTTGGTACCAAACCATTTCTGCAATGATGCACTTTGTTAAACTATTTGTTTAATGAACTTTCCTCTCGTGATAATATTGAATTTCTATTTTGTTTTGAATGTGATTTTGTTGCATACATATAACGCAAATTGATGTGCGTGGTATTTGACATTATATATAGTCAGTTAGTTTTAGCCTAGGCTTTGACAAATCCTGGTTCCGCCTCTGATTACGTGAGTGTGCGTGTATGGATGCACGTGGTCCGACGTGCCGGCGTGCGTGCGTGCATGTTGCATGGACATGCATGCTGCGTCGGTGGCCGGCCGGCCGGCTTGGCTTGCCGGTGCGTGCATGCATGCCACTGTGCCACATGAGATCCAATCCTGATTGTGATATATTACACATGGGTCAGACAGATAGTGATAAGCTTTAATATTAGCCGTTCGAAACGTACAGCACCGGCTCCTCTGATCGATCGAGCTAGGGTTAAGCTGTGTCTGCCATTACCATTGGCTGTCGACGTGCATGCATGAGTGCATATGCTACTTATACATTGATTACTGAAATGACACTGACGCGGGCCCCCTGTTTATTTCTGTCTGCAGATCGATCTAGGCCATGTTTGGTTCATAAGTCCTACGACTTTTTTTAGTCCCAACTTATAAATTCCAAGTCCCTAAAAAGTTCCTACTTGTTTGGTTCCTGGGACTTACAAGTCCTATAAGACCATATTACAACTATAAGTCCCTATAAGTCCCTCCTTGAGAGTCTTATTTCATAAGTCTCAAATGCCCACTTTAAGTCCCTATAAGTCCCTCCTGTTTGGTTTAGATGTGACTTATAGGGACTTTTTTAAGTCCCTAAACCAATAAGTCTCTGGAAACAAACACCCTCCTAGTACCTTCTAAAGCTTCCTGATGAATTCTACTTATACAAGACTAAGTAAACTATATATATGTAGCTGCAGGTAGATCCATCGACCAGCACTGCAGACTAGCTGTAGAATCACTGTTGAAAGCTTGAAGCGCGTGTGATGTTTAGCGGCTATCAATTAATATTATTGCTACAGCTACATGTACATGGATGCACATATGTGTAATAGTTATAAATCACTTCACGAGATGCATGTATACTACTTCCTCCGTTCCAAAATAATTGTCTTTCTAGCCATCTCAAATGAACTACAACATACGGATGTATGTAGACATGTTTTAGAGTGTAGATTCACTCATTTTGCTCCGTATGTAGTCACTTGTTGAAATCTCTAGAAAGACAATTATTTCGGAACGGAGGGAGTATGTGTGTGCACAAAACGCGTTCATGGTTACTCCCCTACTGGAATTTCTCTGTATGCCGAGTGTTTGGCGCCTCGCCGAGAACCAAAACACAGGCACTGGACAAAGCTAAGTACGCCAAGAACTAAACTCGGAAATAGATGAAACACGGCAAACACAGGCATTTACTGAGTCGTTGCTCGAAAGATACTCGGCAAAAGGAAGATCCTCGGCAAACAATCTGTATGTCGAGAGCCAAACTGTGAGCACATGGCAAGTCGGCAATCTTTAACGACTCGGTGACGGTGGGTAGGCTTGCCGAGCGCCCGGGACTTGGCTCCTAGCAACGCGTTATTTCATTGCATGATTATTTTAGTCCCACCTCCCCTAAGGACAAGCATCACGAAGCAGTAAGCTACGGTCTTGGATATGAACTGTCACTACGAATCTTCACCTGTTCCGGGCAGAGAAGGTCCATAGTGACTATTCATATTCCTAATGAGAGTAATGATGGCTGCCGACTCTTTTTATTAGTTCAGTTAAATTATTATTTCATATGTGCGAGAGAGCAATGATCCAACCATTTAAATTCTCGGAAAATCGTACAATGTCGAAATTCCTCGAGAGCTGGCACGGTGTCATCACATGACCCCTGTAGGGTGTGGTAAAAGTTTGGCGTGTTTCGATTAAGCCTCACCTAACGCCGCTTGTAAACTGTACCATCTCCGAGGTAGTATGCCGGGTATTCTTTGCCAAGAACAATTCTCGGCAAAGACTTTGTCCAGTTTATTTGGCCCTTTGCCGAGTGTTTCTGGCACTCGGCGTACACTAAAATTTTAGTAGTGCTCGTGTATACATCGATGTTTTACTTTTCTCGTGCATAGATCAAATACCAAGTTGCATGTAAAGATTCACATTTGATTGTACTTGCGCGAGAATCTCCTCTTAAGGAAATAAAATAAAAAGGTAAACCGAATCAGGCTCATCGGTCGCATGGGTCCATTTGCTCCAGGGGTCGAGGCTTTTGACCCACAGCAGTTGCGGTATGGAACCCCTACGTTGCACCCTGCGTCTAACCATCTTTGGCAATCTAATTTGAGTTTTGCTGCTATATTTTTCAAGAAATATGTTTGGTTCAACTCTATTGAGAAAGAAATATAAATATGAGAGAAATATAGCAGCAAATTGCAATAAATTAAATCAACTGGTGATTATATATTTATATTGTACTATATCCCAAATGTGGCTCAAAGTTCATGCATGCATACATGTAGAATCGCCCGTTGCTAAATACTACTTAAGTGAAGGCTGAAGCTGAATTTATTTTAACTAGCTCTGCAACTACTAATCTATATATTTCTATTTTGAACAATTAACTGAAAACACGTATACATGGGTGTTTTTAGCATGTTTGTCTGACTTAATTTCTAGGATTTTTTGCTAGTATGATTCCTGATGATGCATATAATTTGTTATAAAATAACCACATGACTAAACTAGTTTTGAAGTTTACCATCCAACCTTAAATCACAAGGTAATGTATACTATCATAATAAGCTAAGGGAGAGAGTGTAACTGTTGTAATGGTATATATGCCCATCTAGTCCTAGTTCTAATAAATACACATGTACTTAGGTGTCAAATTAACATTTCCCTTCCCCTATCTATATACTGAGCTTAATACTATCAAACGAAAGGTTGCCCTTTAACGTTCCTGAATCGTCTAAACGGAAGGACAATTTAGCATTGATGAGCCGCGACACACAGAGGAAAATTCTTGTCACTTCATACCAGAAAGTGTTTCTTCTTTCCATTGGACTCTAAAATAAACGATTCTTTTGGAATCAATGTCTAATGCCATAGGAAGAATCATGCACAAAGAAGTTGGAGCTTGATTTCCAGATATGATTCTTCCATCCAAAAAGCAAGATATATCCTGGTTCGTATGGCCAACATGCACCTGAATTTTGGTGATGGAATCCAAATTTTGCAACTTGCTATTTGTAAATAGTGACTAGATGCTCTTAACTATATAGATAGCTCCTTGACAAAGAAATAATTGATTAATTTTTATGCTCGATGTTATCATCTATGAATATTATAAAGGATCGAACTTAGATTTTCTTTTAAAAATAACTGAAAATTTTAAGGTACACTCAAGAAAGTAACAACCCAACGCAACCACAGTAAATATGTTAGTGGTAGAACCAAGATCATCATTTACGTAAGGAGTTAGTTGGACCAAAATACTAGTATTTTTTTTTGTTTTTTGATATTTGTGGTCTAAATAAGAAGTCAAGACATGCACGTTGTAGCACTTGCATAATTTGGTGTGACAAATAGTTTTGATTCTTGTTTTTAAACAAAGCACACATAGCCATATATTTGATTCGTATTGAGAGAAGACAACCCTCTTTCAGCCTATGCATATTGCATATGAATATGCATCTGTCTTCACATAAACTATGAGAACGTATATGCATGTATATACACATATATTTACTCTTTCTTTGCGTGGACATATATTTACATTTTTACTTTGAATCTTTGAGCAGGAGGAGGTCGAGAAAGGATGCAGAGCCGATTCGTGACGGGACTACGCCGAAGAGATAGAAAGGTAGATCCCCCACTTCCAAGGGACGGAAAATTTTGTTCCTTCTCCTCCTCACTCTGGTGGTGGCTGGCTGCTTCAAGTATTCCTTTTTTTTTACCTCCACCCGTATGCGCATTATTCTCCATCTTCTCCGGCCCCACAGAGCTGAATCCTTCCTCTCCATTGTCTAGTCCGGCCGGCTATAAGTAGCACCCCTTCTCACACCCTTCTTCCTCATCCATCTCAGAAGCAGCCTGTGCAACCAACGAGTTCACGGTACCAACATCATAAGCCCAATCGTAGCTAGGTAGATCGAGCAATGGCGTCGCTGTCAATGAGCGCGGCCGGGAGGGCTGGGTGGACGCCGCAGCAGAACAAGCTTTTCGAGCAGGCACTGGCAGTGCACGACCGGGACACGCCTGACCGCTGGCACAACGTCGCTCGTGCCGTTGGTGGCGGCAAGTCGGCCGACGATGTCAAACGCTACTACGAGCTGCTCGTCCACGACATCGCCCGCATCGAGGCCGGCAAGGTGGCCTTTCCCGCCTACCGTTCCCCCTGCCCAGGCCCCGGCCACAACGCCGGCTACGAGGCCGACAGGTACGACCGGCGTTACCGTGTTTCTTATATCAAATTATGTGTGGACTTAAAAGCTGGGGTTAGTCGTGTACTTTTGATGATTAGGTTGAAGCACTTGAAGATCTAGGCGGCAATGGACAATGAATGATACACACTACATAGATCGATGGAACTGGAAGCATGTGCATGTGCATGAGATAAGTCTCGTGCATGGTGTCCATGTCAACGTACGCATGCAATGCAAGGCTATGTAGATGCATGCATGTTCATAATACTGCAATAGCAAGTGGTCTATGGCGGGATCGACTTGTCTCCTTCCTCCATGGATTTAACTTATCTCGTATGTATTCTAATGTACAATATTTATATCGTCTGCACATGTAACCATATGTCCATACCAATCAAAAGAGAAAAGAAATTGATGATAATGCAGATATGTTATACACACATACTACTAAAAGCAAATCTAAACAAATACAGTGCGTTTCAAGCTTCATGGATTCCTTTTGTTATATCATCGTGGTGATACGGCAGAGGTGGCGGAGATCACGAATGGGCAGGGACGGAGTTGGGCCCCAGACAACCAAGGCATTTGTTCTTTCTTCCTATTAACCACCAACATTCCTCGCAAAAAAAAAAAAAAAAAAACTACCAGACGTTTCTATATTGGCCCGGGGTTAAGGCCACACAACACAGCCCAACACAAGCTCCCTTCTTAACGCACGCACATTCCCGTGACCCAGACCACGAACTAAAAGGGAACGCGGAAACTCATTTCTCCCATGTATGTCTACACCGGATGGTCCAGACAATTTTGGGCCTGCAAAGCTATCCCTCGATTGTCCGAGGACCGGATCGGACTTCCAACCCCCCCCCCCCCCCTATGTCCCCAAATCGAGGGAAGGAACATGGTAGTTCGGATAATCCTCGCGGACCACGTCTCCCCCACGATGCACGTCTATCCACTCATCTCTTTCTCCTCTTAGTTGATGTCCAGCCCACTGATAGTTACACCTCACGATCCAAAAAAATGAGGGATACCGCTGGAGGGCCTGAGCCCGATCAGCTATTCGCGGACACGCCTATGGACATTTGAGGGCGTCCGTTCAAGGGATAGCGGTGAAGATGTCCCAACACTATGAGCATTTATGAGGAAATCTTTAACTGGTAGCTACTCGGTTAGTCGGCGAGTAGGGATTAATAGGCTAATAGGCAAGTTAATCAATTAATCAACAAGTTAACCGACTACTTTTGAAAATGTATTTAATACTAATTTAAACATATTGAAGAATCTAAGTCACGTAATTTATTCCATAGATTGAAGTGATTCTTTCATGTAATTTTTACATGCTTAGATTTACATAAAATTTGAGTCCAAAAATGTGTCAATAAAAAGGAGGACACAATCTCCACTAAAGTAGAGTTCACTTTAGCACTTTGTATTATTATCCTTCTAAATTTTATAATTGTTAAAATTTAACTCATACTGCAAAATGGGGTTAATGTTAAATGTCTAGTATAAATATGTTATCATCAATCGTTTTGACTCTTTTTGACCGAACTAGCCTATGATATGTAGCTAGTGGTTATAATGTGGAAAAATCTGCATGATAAGGCACATTGATTCACCATCGTGTATCTAGCCATTCGATGTGCTTGCTACCAATTTAGGTATAACTAAAAAAGGGTATTCAAACTATTGATTTTCCGAACCGTTCGAATTCCACCTACCTAATGATTGAAGTAGCCCCAAAATATAAGGTGGTCATGTATACTTATGAAAGTTAGAATGGCGGTTATCAAAAAGTGAGAATGGTGATTAGCACCAATTGAGGACAGCGAGTAGTACCAAGCGATTCAACACATTTTAAAAAGTTTTTTACAGAAAGCTACAAAAGCAATCTCATCTAACAAAAAATGCACAACACATCTCTTATCTCACATGGTGTTGATCATATGTAATGCATTAAAAGATGCTCAATTGAGGACCAATTAAACTATGGATGAATTTGCTTATGCTTATGTTGGAGCACTATGATGATTGTTATCTCGTATAGTTTCATTGTATGTCTATACCGTTAAAACATGTATAAATACTGTGTATGTGTAGCCAGAAGAAGAAAAAAATACAAAAACCCTAGTAGCGGCGTGGGGTAAGGGCCTAGCAGCAGCGCGGGGCCTCTGTTGCTACTACACAAGGTTATTAGTAGCGCTGGGTCTGGGCCGCGCTACTACTACCAGAAGTAGCAGTAGCGCGGATTTGTACACTGCGCTACTACTAAAAGTTAGTAGTAGCGCGCTAGTACTAGCATGGGCCCCCACGATACTGCTAGGGCTTTACCCCGCGTTGCTACTAGGGTTTTCCCTAGTAGTGTCCGGCCACAACATCCGCGACTCACGGACGGTTCTGACTGCGGGGATGTCAACACGTTAGCTTACAACCTTCGATTTTTTTCTCCAGTCTCTCCATCTGCGCCGCTCCCATTGTGACTGCGAGGGTCTCAGAGGATCACGATATTTAGGAAATATGGGATAGAGTAGGATTTATTCTACCTTGTCTTGTACCCACGAAAGTCCACGTACTCTATGTATATACGCCCACGACACTCGGTAATACAACAACAACGATTCCACCCATTACCCCTCTCCAATCCTCTTATCGGAAGTGCATACACCACAAAAGAAGATAATTTGTTGTGCCAAGCTTGGTTGTATACTAGCATGGATCCTATATATGAAACTAAGCCAAGCGGGTTCAAAATATTGTGACAAAATTTATGGGTGCCTCATGAATTCATGATCTACGTGACACTACATCCAATCGCAATTCACCACAATCCGAGCTCTCTCAAACATCGATGACATACCATCTGAGAAACGGCAAACAATTTTTTGGTGCTTAAGTGCAAGTGGTGAATACGAACGAAAGTATTGTGGGAGTCGGAAGCCATGTAAGTTTTGCTTGGTCCACTTTGATCATCATCTTTTTTGCTTGCTTTATTTGTTGCAACATTCTGGCATGTGTTTTATTTATAGTTGAGCTTAGCTGCCCTATTGAACCATCAAAATAAGAAGAACCACTTTCGTTGTCACATTATTGGATGTTGTTCAATAGCAAAACCAAGCGGAAAGACTTCTTTGATGATCTCACCCCCCCCCCAATAGTGATGTCTCAAGATCCCCCAAAATCTATTGGTTTGGATGAAGAGGATGAGACAAAGTGGAGGTGGAACTGCATCGGTGTCCTAGCTGAACAGAAGTAGAATGGTGAGGAGGGAGAATTGGGAGAAATGTATGGCCATGCTTAACAGGGTGGCGAGCACAATGTCGGCCTTGTGGGGAGGGTTCCTCTCCAACAAAGACGTGGAATAAAAAAAAACATCAAGGAGGAGTAGAGGAGGGAAGATACAAACTCTAATTGATGTCCATAGGGAGGAGATGGACTTGGAGAAGGATATGCTAAGGGAGGGGTTGCTACTTGAGAGGGAGAGGGTGGAGATCAAGAAGATGAAGGTGTGGGAGAAAATTGAGCTTGAAAAAGAACAAGCCAAAGGAGCGCACTGAGATTGAGAGAGGGGAGGTTGAACACTGAAGCAAAGAAAGCGATAACTAAGATCGAGCAAGTTGTGCTCATGAGCATCACTTAGGATTCAAGGATCGAGTTGGTCGATATTGGCCTCATCAATACATATGCCGAAGTGCATGCACTAAAAAGTATGATTCATTTGATTTATTGGCTACATTTGAATTGCTAAATTTGTCGAGGGTCATATTTGAATTGTTGATTGTTGAATTATTTGCGCTCATTGTTTATTGTTGAATGTGTGGAATATGGTAAAAGTATTCATGTTTATAGGGCGTGAAGATTCATATTCATATAGCAACTTGCAAGAGAATCTCCTGTTAAAGAGGGGAAGGGGGGAAGAGAACCGAATCATATTGCTCACATCTATCCATTTGCACCAAGTAAACCCGGGCAAACGTCGGGCCGGGCCGGGTTTCGGGCCGGGCTTGTAAAAGCCCGACCTTCATTTCCCAAGCCCGAGCCCGGCCCGAAGCCCGAAATACTCCCTATTTTCAAGCCCGAGCCCGGCCCGAAATCAAGCCCGAAGCCCGAAAGCCCGGCCCGAACGCTGTTTTTTAGTGTACGCACGTGCAAGCCCGGCCCGGCCCAAAGCCCGCCCAAATACATAAAAATGAAGCCGAGCCCGCCCGAACTATCTTCGGACTGCAAAACAAGGCCCGAGCCCGGCCCGAATGTCAAGCCCGACCCGGCCCGGCCCGGGTTTTTCGGGCCGGGCTCGGGCCGGGTCGTCGGGCCGGGCTGCCCATGCCCGGGTTTAGCACCAAGTATAAAGGCTTTTGACCCACAACAAGTAGTGGGAATATCTAAACATTTATGTGTATATGATTACATGCTAAAACTTTCACTTAGGTTTCCAAATATATGTTGTCATTCATTGATCCAGTACAGAGCTGAATCCATCTGACCATATATGGGTTAAAAGAAGTACAAAAGAATCCCGTCTGGAAGCAAAAGTGCAAATAATCCTTGTAAAATAGAAATACTCCCTCATTTCTGAAATGTATGGTGCATTTGACTTCTCAGACTCTGATGCCTAACTTTGACCGCAAATATATAATAAATTATATGGATTAAGCATATATGAATGGTATGATTGTATTTATCTTACAAAATACTTTTATGTCGAGAGCCTTGGCCCAGTGGTTAGGCATGCGGTTGTGCAGCCTAACGACCCAAGTTCAATTCCTAGAATTAACAAGTGATGCACAGAGGGGTTTTCCCATTTATTGAGGATCAAGCTTGGTGTATGATGGAACCACTCATCAAAAAATATCTTGATACTCATTAAAAAAAATCTGAAGATCATGTTTATCTTGGTACTCATACTAAAATGGTTGTATTTATCTCTAGTTGGTGTAGAGGTCGGGAAGTGAAAATCTCTCCCATTTTTGGATTTGGCATCTACCAAACTTGTCTTGCACGCAGCATCATACAGAGATCGCATCTGAGCCTCGGCCCCCTCCCCGCCCGTGCGGTGCTTGGTGGAGGCTCACGACGGCTGTGTCTTCGCGGTGTCGCGTGGGCACAATTCGACGGCGGCGAGACATGGCTATTGGCGGCGGCGACATCCGGCCTGGATCTCGAGGCGGCGGCCCTGGAAGGTGGTGGCAGGTGAAGCTCGGGCTTCTTGTGGCAACATGGCATGGTGTTGTCCTTGTCCAAGGCGGATCTGCGCCGACGATCTGGTGGCTTCGGCTCTGGATTGGGTCGGATCAGAGACGATGATGAGACATGGGATTCCTCTTGGTATCTCTTGCGGTTTGGCTAGTTCGGGTGGCGGCACCCTCCGAGGCTCTAGTGGTGGCACACACATAGGCAGTGGCCGGTGTGCCAGGGCTCCCACGGTGGAAGTGTTGTTGTGGATGGTCATCGGATCTGAGCGGCTAGATCTTGGTCTTTGAAGGCGGTTTGGACGGTGCATAGGTTGTTGGATGGATGTTCTTGGGACTGATCCAGGTGAAAACCTGGTCTTCGACCAGTTGTCGGAGCTGGTGATGGTGAAATCCCTTGGCGTTGTTTCCTTCATGAAGGCGTCATCGAGGTGAAGCTCCCAACTCCTCCCGCTACCTCTAGGGAAAACCCTTGATCTGTTGATCTGATGATGGCGGCGCTCTTGTGTCGTTCCCTCCTTGGGGGTGTCATTCTTGGAGGTGTGCATTGGCTAGAGGGACCAGTGGACGGTTTTGCGTTGGAGCGGCGTTTCATGTCATGCATCGACTATGTGGAGTGTCGGCGTCGTGGCGCCGGAGTGTCTCAGCGACAGATGTATGATGATGGACGCGCGTAGGGAGGTGGTGTTGTCTGGCGCCGTGTGGCATTGGGCCTGACAAGGTCAATGCGTCAGTGCCTTCTTTGAAGATGGATTGGTGGAAGACGGCGGCAGCGGCCTCTGAGAGTGCACCGGATCAGCGTGTGCTCCAAACCCGGCAATGGTTGGGTTGGGGCCTCCAGCTTTAGATGTTAGGCTTTGGTGCGAGGTCTGTATGGTATTCGGCTTCGACAATCGGCACCCTTCATCAAGTGTATAGGAGTAGCGACAGATGTTGTCAAGATGGTGGCTTCAGAATTGATGATGTGTTACTTTGTAAGGTCTTTGTGAATAATTAATAAAAGAGCTGCATGCATCGCCCAAATGCAGAGGCCGGGGGTCATCCTCCTCTTCAAAACAAAATGTCATGTCTTTATACTAATTTTATGAACATACTATAAATGAAAATCGTAGACTGACAAATGTCAAAACTTAAGTGTGCCGTATATTTTGGGAAGGACGAAGAACCACATAATAAAAAATATATGCAATGTCTCATTATAATGTTTTCCCCATTTACATACATTTCTTATATGTCATCACATAGTTTGATTATGTACAATCATCTATAACAACAAGTAGCATGTTGCTGTTGTTTTGTAATTTGTGTATACAATTCCACTTAAAAAATAGAACTCACATGTATCATATAGTCACATTTTTATTCTAAAATTTCTGTCGTGGGGTCAAGCTAAAACTATTTTGGAACGAACTATTTCCCAATCTACTGGAATACTTAAAAGGAAATGCTGTCATTTAACGTTCATCAATTACCTAAAAGGTGGGACAAGTTAGAATCAACCAAGCGCAACACACAAAAGGAAAATTCCTTTCACTCATTACCGAAAAGCAGTTTTTCTTTCTTTCCATCGGAATATAAAAAGACATTTCTTTTTGCCATAGGTAGAGTCACACAAACAGGTTGGAGCTAGATTTCTTTCTTTTTTGAGGGAAACAGCAGGACTTTGCTGCGTATTTTTATTGATTTTCAAATAAATGATACAAGAGGTCCTAGCAAAAGAAAAGAAGCTATACAGAAAAAGCAAAACCTAGGAAAACAAGGAAAACAAAGACAAAAATACAACAGCAACAACAACAGGAGGAGGATCGTTGCATACAGGGTAGGACTATCAACCAGTTAACTCAAACAAAAGCCTTCACCCAGTTTTCTAATCCATGGTATTCTTTCCGCTTTGTTGTGATGTTAGCCACTTGATTTCCTCTTTGAATTTTCTTCTGCATGCATATAGGCTGGGTGTAATGTTCTTGAAGATGTAATCATTGCGGGTGGTACAGATTGCCCAAGTCACCAATTTCCAGGAAAAATGGCAGATTTAGCAATTGCTTCAGTTAATTAATTTCTTCTTGAATGCCTTGTCCAGCAGGGGCCCAAGCTGGGCAGATGTAGTTCCAACATAATTTTGCAAAAGGGCATGTGAAGAAGAGGTGTGTCCTTGTTTCAAGGGGCTGCATGCTGCACAAGACGCAAGTATAATCCTGTATAAAGAAGTTTTTACGTAGGAGTAGTGCTTGAGTGTTTAACCTGTTATTCACCAATAGCCAGAAGTGAATCTTGTGTTTGAGTTGGCAACATGTGCTCCACAGCCATCTCGCAACTGGAAGAGTATCGACTACAGGCGTTAGAATTTTATAAACCTTTGAAACTGTATAATGCTGCGCTCCAGCTGGTAATTGTCATTGGTCTGGGCCATCGTTGAGCTCTAGTCTGTGACAAAGTTCTTCGAGGGCTTGAAACTGTGTATATGCCTCCTCTGAAAGTGGTAGATGAAAGAGATCTGGAAGTTCCTCTGTATGATACATGTCAGCGACCGAAATATTTTGCTTCCAAACAAAAGAGTGCAAATGGGGACGGCCTTCAGACTTGGGGGTACCATCCCAAGTGTCATTCCAAGAGTCTAGTGTTTGGCCATTGTTCATGTTGACAGTATGCTGCTTATAGATTGGAAAGAGCTTCATGCAGTCTCTCCACCAAAATGAACATTGTTGCAGCTGATTTGTATGGAAGCCTTGCTGATAGTATACTTCCCACACTAGATTCACCAAGGGTATGTTGTGATGATTAATGAACTTATGAACCATCTTCAGTAGCAGGCATGTAGTTTGTGTGGACATGTTTAAAATTCCGAGGCCTCCTCTATCCTTTGGACGACATATCATATCCCAGGCAGCTAGAGGTTTTTTTCCAAATCTTTCCATCTCCAGAAAATATGCCTCCTGTATTTGTCTATTTGCTCAATAATCCCTTTGTACAGGAGCATGCAACTCATTATGAAGGTGGGTAGGGAGGAGAAGACAACATTGGCCATTAGGAGTCTGCCATCATAACTCAAGAATTGGGAGCAGCCACTTAGTCTGTTCTGGATTCTTTCAATGAGGTACATGAAAAATTCCATCCTTGGTTTGGTGAAACTGAGAGGTGTGCCCAAGTAAGTGAAAGGAAAAGTTCCAATAGTACAGCCCAACAAGGTTGAGAGGTGTTGCATTGTGTCCTCGGGTACATTCAGAGGTAGCATACTGGATTTGTGGTAATTGACCTTGAGACCAGAAGCTTTGGGAGAATAGATGCACTAAGTGTTGCATTGGTTCAAGTTGTTCAGGACATGCTGGCATAATGATCAAAGTATCATCTGCATATTGCAGAATGGGGAAGTCAGGGCAGGAAGCAAACTGAAGTGGAGACTGAAGCAAACCTTTCTGCATTGCATCATTTATGATTGTTTGTAAGAAATCAGCTGCAAGCACAAAGAGAAGTGGGGATAGAGGATCCCCTTGTCTGACCCCTCTTCTGCATTTGAAGTAGTTCCCAAGGACCCCATCTAGGAGGATAGCAGATGTACCAGTACTCATAATTTGTTGAATCCATTTGTCTAGGAGCTAGATTTCTTGATAATATTCTCTCATCCAAAAAGCAAGATATATATTCTAGCTTCTGGATCGTATGGCCAACACACACCCGTTGTCTCACGTTGGAATCCAATCTCTGCAACTAGCTATTTGAAGATAGCAACATGATGCTCTTAAAATAAATTTCTAACTAGCTCCTTTACAAGCAGTAATTAGCTAATTTATGTATTGCTTGATGTTATCCTTTCTGAATATTTCGCACAAATACGAAGTTCATATCGGAGGGAGTAGTTTTTGTCTTAGAAGACATCAATCGACATATATGCGGTGTAAATATGCTTAATCATGAGGGTGCATTTACTTGCGCATATAAATATTTAAAATTTCGCATGCTTTGAATCTTCGAGCAGGAGAAGATCGAGCACAGATGCGATGCAACTGGGCCAAAGAGATAAACAAAGTTAGATCCTCCACTTCCCGGGGACAGAAATGTTTGTTCCTCCTCGCTCCTTTCGTAGTGGCCGGATGATGATTCTCCCCCTTGTTCCCCTTGTTTTTTCCACTCCAGCTCCCTAAGTTTTTTTTAATGACGGTTCGGCACGATCTCGCGTGCGACGCTCTAGGTGACGTCGCGGCGGTGCGGTGGTCGGCGCGGTTCGTCGCCGATCTAAAATCGGTGGCGTACCCCAAGCTGCACCGCGGCGTGGTGGTGGTGCACCAGCACACCTCGAAGGTCTCGTTGGTTGATGGGCGCGGGTACACGGTAGATAGGAGATCGGGAGGCGGATGCACGTTGAGACCAGGGGTTACGGTCGTGTTCCCTTGTCACGTCGCGCACATCGAGGAGCGCATCACCGGCGGGGGGACTGCATTGGGGGGCGGCGGCGGAGAAATTGGGGGAGACGGGGGAGTAATTAAGGCGGGGGCGATAAAATCTAGCGAGGCGTCTTCACACCCCACCTTCCCTCCCCCACTTGCCTCATCTCCTCCCCCGGTCGGTCGAGCTCGTGACGGAGATGGTGGAAATCAGCGAGGAAAAGCTGCGCAGGTTCGCGGGCAGGGATGCGCGCCTGCGGATCCGCCTGAGGGAGATCGAGGGGTGGTACCTGAGCAAGCGCGAGATGTATGCGGAGGCGGAGGCAATCGTGGAGAATCTGACGGAGATGGAGGAGAGGTCTCTGTTTGGGCGAGGCGGGCGCAAGCACCCGCTGCAGGTGCTGATGTGGGCGGCGGATCAGGCGGATTCGCCGGTGAGGGCGGTGGCGAGGAAGTGGGTTGCCTTCACCATCTTCGCGACAGCAAATCTCGCCCCCGCCATGAGGGGATCAGCGCTTCATCCACGGGAAGGGGTGCTCGCCTTGCCTGCCCCAGGGACGGCTATGGCTCCGATTGTGATCGGCGAGGATCCGGTGGTTCAGACACCACAGGAGGAGATGGGGGTGCGGCATCGCTCCGCTCGCCTCGCCACGGCTCCATCGACTCCGGAGGCCCCAGCGCCTCGTCGCTCTGCTCGCCTCGTCGGAAACAGAGTCTGAATGCCTTACTGGCTGGCAACCGTTTCTGGATGCTAGCTAGTGAGGATTCAGATGATGTTTCCGATGAGGATTCCGATAGATCAGGTACTGAAATCTAAACTCCGTCTATGTACCTGGCTTTCACCTATGATAATAGGGGGAGTTGGGGAGAAATTGATACTAAACGTCGAATCAGAAGAGTTAATCGTAGATTGAAAAAAAAGATGAATGATTATGTTCAGAGCCTCTTGCTTAAGGAGGGGAAAAATGCATATGATACAGTTCAGAGTGGGTTGACTCATGTGGATTCACCTAGTTGGGGGGATTTGCATAAGCAAAAAATGGATATGGCCTTAATTAAAATTAGAGATAAGATACCCAGGGTCTGGGATCTACCTAGAATACCTGAATACTTGTCAGATATTGAGAAAGTATGTGGGGTTAATGAAAATTTTATAAGTGAGGAAACAGAGAGAGACACACTTGGGAGCGTTGAATTTCTGCCCCAAAAGTATGTAGAAATTGATAACATCCCAGTAAATGCCAGCCTGGAGGAAGCCATGCCAGAATTTCAGGGTGTTTGTGCTGAAGAAAATTTAGATGCTGGAGGGAAGAAGATGAAAAAAGGAGCTAGGGTGTGGGGAGAGAAGGTGGGCCAGTCGGGCCTAGGTACAAGGCGGCCCAAGAGTTGGTGGCTTCAGGAAAGCCCAGACAGAGATAGGGCTATATATAAAGGGGGGATTCCAACCTTCGTTCCTGAGCCAGATTTCCTCCATTCCCCCAACCCTAAAAAGTTCTTGGCGGGACAACGAGGAAGAGCAGGTGGGAGAAGGCGCCCAATTCAGGGGAGAAGAAGAAGAAGACATGGCTGGCAGGCAAGAGAGCTGGAGACCAAGGGCTGGAAGGGGAAATAATCAAGGAGGGAGAGGTAATTTCTATGGCAGATCTGAGCATTTTTGAAGGGGTTTCGGCAGGCAAGATGAGAGGGATATAGATGGATATGGTTGGAGAAACAGAGAGGGTGGCTTTAGAGGAGGATCTGGTACTAACAGTAGTGGCTCTGGTGGCGAAGGGAATTCTGCAGGGAGTGGAAGAGAGGGGGAAATACTTTTGGCAGATTTGCTACTGATAGAGGGGGGAATCAACAGGATAGGTTTCAGGTTGGCAGAAAGGAAAATAGACAGGAAGGTGGGTCTGGAATTACTGCAGGTTTAGGGACTCAAGGGGGGCAAGTGCAGATGGCAGGTGGTTTCCCTGTGATGAGCAATACCAATTTCCCCCAGCTGGTGCCAGTGGGGATGGGCCTGGGACAATTTGGACTAGTACCCCAAGAACAATTGGCACAGCAGTATCAATTCCTGCTGTCTAACATGCCAAAACAGGAGACCTTGATGCAACAAGCAAGTGACAGAGTGGAGGGGCAGAAGGAAGCAGCAAAGAAGAAGGAGACTGCAAATCCAAAAGAGTTATTTTGCATAAAATGTAAGGAACATGGGCATGTGAAAAGTGATTGCAAGAACAAGGTTTTCTGTGTGGTGTGCCAAAGACCAACACATAATACTGAGGAATGTACCATCTTAAAGCAGCCCAAGCCAGTTGCAAAATATGTGGGATATGGAGCTAGAGGTCTGGGTTGCCTGCTTATATAAAACACTAAGGAAATTGCAGCTGTTGAACATATTAACCCTATGGCTTTAGTGACTGTGCATGAAGGACAGCTCAATGATACCACAGTGGCATATGGATTCAGCAAGATGTTTGATTGGGGATGGACTTGGAGAGCAAAGTTCCAGAGTCCCACTGCCTTTCTTATGAGTGTCCCCAGCAAAGCTAAGTTAGTGGAGCTGAAAAACTTTGGCAAATTTACTTTGTTGGGTACTGGTGCAGTGGTGGAGGTTGATTTTTGGAGTCCAGATGACAGAGCTAAAGGGAAGTTACACTCAGTTTGGATTAAAATGTGGGGGGTTCCTGACAACCTGAGGCACTATTTAGGAGTCTGTGAGATTGGTTCTGCTTTGGGGCCAGTGGTTGAAGTAGATGTTGAACATATTCACTCAAGAGAAGATATTAGGGTGAAAGTTGGAGTTAGAAATCTGCATAAGATTCCTGCTAGCACAGAAATTACTACCAAGGATCTGTTGTTATATGACAGGCTTTGAGTTTGATGCAGTTGCTGAACAGGGCTGGTATAAATTGGAGGAGGGCAACAAAAGGAAAACCTTTGATTATCTGGATCTGGAGAGTTATGAAGCACAAAGGGAGAAGGAAGTACAGAAAAAAAGTAAACAATCTGAACACACAAAGTCATTGGTCAGTTTAGGAAGCTTGGGATTGAAACAATATGAACAGGTGGTTCTGGAAACAGGGGGAGGATCCCAGAAAGATGAGTTGGTCAAGGAGAAGACAGATATAGGGTTTGCGGGAGAAAGAAAAGAAGAAGAAGAAAGTTTAAAAGCCAGGATACAAAAAGCAGAAGAGTTGGCGGCAAGACAGACGGCCCAACTTATGTTAGAGGAAAAAAAGAGAAAGGAAATGGATATTATCAGGAAATCACTGGAGAGGGAGGTTAAGAGGCAGCATGAGCTTCTACAAATCAACTTGAAGGGTAGTGAAGATGTGAGAGGATCTCAATCAGGAGAAAAGCACCTTGGGAGTGAAGATGAGAAGGAAAACTCAGGAGAAGAAGCTGGAGCAGAAGGCAATAAGGAGAGTGGAGGGGAATGTCGAGCTGGGCTCGATGGAACATGCAGTGGGCCTGGGATATATTGAACCTGTAGATTACACTGCTAGCCAGGAGACTGAGTCATTTGAGACCAAAATCAAAAAGGCTGGGATAGGAGAGCTTGAATCACAAGATGAGGAGGAACTGAGAAGATGCACTAGACTAAAAGGCAAGGAAGATAAAAAGATAACAGATCTGGCTAAAGAGAGGGTGGCACAAAAGAACAATTATGGTGAGTATTCATCCTCTGATAATATTTTCAGATCCAACAATGTCCTACAGCAGATTGCTGAGGAGGTTGGTGTCAGCCTAGGACCTAAACCTGATACTATAAAACACAATTTGGAATTGATTAAAATGGCTGAACAAGCCAGAATTGATATGTGGCTGGCAGAACATAATAAGAGCCAGGATAAAAAATGCATTCATGAGGAACATGATTTTATTGATACTGGGGAATATTCTATAGTAGAGCTGTTAGAGGATGAGGATATGGATAAAGAGGATGAGGAAAATGAGGAATGGGAATTAGTGAAAGGGCTTTTTTCATCAAAGAAATGAAGAAGAAAAGCAAAACTACCAGAGGTTCTGGAGTTAAGATTGCTTCTGTTGTCAAAAATCTAGATTATTCAGATAAAAAGAAAAAGAAAAAAAGATGAGGGGTATTTTCTGGAATATGAGAGGTTTTGGAGGTGAGATTAAAAAAAGATTTTTGAGAGAAATGATCATGGATAAGAAAGTAGATTTCCTGGGGCTGCAGGAGACTATGAGACAGGAATTTTCCAGAAATGAACTACAACAGATTTGTGCAGGAAGGGATTTTCATTGGCACTTACTCCAGCTAGGGGAAAATCTGGGGGCCTCATACTTGGTGTAAACTACACCACGCTAGACATAATTTCTCAGGATGATGGGGAGTATCACATCAAAATGACTGTCCAAGACATTGATAAAAAGTTCATTTGGGACTTGGTGGTAGTATATGGAGAAGCACAGCCAGAGAGGAAAGCTTTGTTCCTAGCTGAGTTATCCAGAGTTTTTCAAAAATCTACAAATCCTATTTTAATTGGAGGGGATTTTAATATTATTAGGAAAGCCAGTGAAAAAAATAAGCCAGGATCACCTGGACATTGGAGTTTCTTGTTTAATGTTATTTTGGAACAAGCTGGGGTAGGGAATTAGACATGATTGGGAGGAAATATACATGGAGTAACTATATGCAGAGCCCTACATTTGAAAAACTTGATAGAATTCTATGTAGCACTGATTGGGAAGAGGCTTATCCCTTAGCCCAGGTAACTGCTTTAGCAAGGGAGAAATCTGATCATACTCCTCTTTATTTAGATTCTGGAGACTTTCAAAAAACTGATCCAATTTTCAGATTTGAAAATGCTTGGTTCAAAAGGGAGGGGATTGATAAAATTGTGCAGGAAGTTTGGAATGATCCTTATATTAAAGGAGATAGTATAGATAGGCTGTTGGGGAAATTTAGAATGTTGAGACCCAGGCTTAAAGGGTGGAATAGGAATATGAATGCCTGGTATATAGAGCTTAAAAAAGATATACTGCTCAAACTAGATACTATTGATAAAAATAGTGAAGACAATGGCCTAACAGCTGCTGATAGAAAAGAGCAAACTGAGTTGAGAGCACAACTTGATAGACTGCTCAAGCAAGAAGAGGATAAATGGAAGCAGAGAGCCAAAACTGATGATCTGTTAGATGGGGATAGAAATACTAAATTCTTTCATGCTAAAGCCAATGGAAGGCTCAGAAGGAACAAAATCTCTAGGTTGGAGCAAGAGGAGGGGGTGATAGAAGGGGAGAAAAATTTAATGGAATATATTACTACTTTTTATAAAAAATTGTTTGGTCATCCAGATAACTCCTCGGTGTCCTTAAATATTGATAATCCTACTAGGATTCCTATAGAGTATACTAATCTGCTGGTGGAAGAATTCTCTTTGGAGGAGATTAAAAAGGTAGTTTTTAATATGGCACATAATAAATCCCCTGGGCCGGATGGCTTCACGACAGAATTCTACCAACACTATTGGGATCTTGTGAAGATTGATTTAAAAAATTTGCTGGATGATTTTGCCAGCAGGAAGATTGATATAAGTAGGTTAAATTATGGTATCATTACTTTGGTTCCGAAAGGGGCTGGAGCCAATCAAATCCAGAAGTTTAGACCTATTTGTCTATTAAATGTGTGTTTCAAAATTATAACCAAAGTCTTAATGAATAGGCTGAATTTGGTAGCTGCTAGGGTCATTTCACCCGTGCAAACTGCCTTTATTAAGGGCAGGTACATAATGGAAGGGGTCTTGATTTTGCATGAAGCTCTAAACAGCATTAAAAAGAATAAACAAAGTGCTGTGCTCCTGAAAATTGACTTTGAAAAGGCCTATGATAAAATTAAATGGTCCTTTTTGTTCCAAATGCTTAGATTGAAAGGGTTCCCAGACAAATGGGTTGATTGGGTCATGGAGACAGTTAGAGGGGGGAAGGTTTGTGTGAAAGTCAATAATAATTTAGGGAAATATTTCTGCTCTCATAAAGGTCTGAAACAAGGGGATTCTTTATCTCCTTTAAATTTTGATTTGGCTGCTGATGCTTTAGCAATGATGCTGAATAAGGCTAGAGAGAGAGGACTAGTTAAGGGAGTTTTGGGTGAGTATATTACCAATGGTGTGAATATGCTGCAGTATGCAGATGACACGATTTTCTTGATATAAGATGATGTGGAAAGTGCTCAAAATTTGAAATATATACTTTGCTTGTTTGAACAAATGTCTGGTCTGAAAATTAACTTCCATAAAAGTGAATTGTTCCTATTTGGGAAGGCACTTGATAGGGAAGATGAATATGCAAGAATTTTTACTTGTCCTGTGGGTGCTTTACCCATGAAATATTTAGGGCTGCCAGTTGATAAGAATAGAATTAGAAATAAACATTGGAAACCTCCTGAAACTAAGATGGAAAAAAATGTGAAACCTGGCAGGGGAGGCTATTAGCTAGTGCAGGGAGAGTCACTCTGATTCAATCTGCCCTGACAGGAATCCCCTATTTCATGATGTCCTTTTATGGACTTCCAGTGGGGTCAGAGAAACGAATGGATTTCTTTAGGGATAGACTGCTATGGCAAGAGAATGAACAAAAAAGGAAATATCATTTGGTGAAATGGTCTAAGGTTTGCAGACCAAAAGACATGGGGGGGCTTGGGATTCATAATCTAGCTCATATGAACAAAGCTCTTTTGTGTAAGTGGTGGTGGAAGCTTTATACGACAGAGGGGTTGTGGCAAGATATAATTTTAGGAAAATATATTAAAAATAAATGTATGGCCAATGTCTTGACCAAACAGGGCGATTCACAGTTCTGGAAAGGAATATTGAAACACAGAGATCATTTTCTCTCGCTGTGTAAATTTAAGATTGGGAACGGGGAAAAAGCTCGTTTCTGGAAAGACTGGTGGATTGGTAGTGCTCCTTTAAAAAAGAATTTCCCTAGACTTTATGAGTTATGCTTTGATAAAAGAAAGACGGTTAAAGAAGTTTTTGATAATGGATTGGATAATATCCAGTTTAGGAGAACTTTGCTGGGGGATGCAAAAGAACTCTGGGGGCATATTAAAGAAGCCTGTACTGAGGTAACTTTAAGCAAGGAGATGGATGAGATCAAATGGACCCTAGATAAGAAAGGGATATATACAGTGAAGTCCTTTTATAGGCATTTGATTGAAAATGGGATTAAATATCCACATTTGTATATGTGGAAAATTAAAATGCCGCCCAGAATTAAGGTTTTCATGTGGCTGGCCCTCAGGGGGAGTATCCTCACAAAAGATAACCTGATTCATAGGGGGTGGAAGGGAGATGATAAATGCCCCTTTTGTGGAAGAAAGGAGGCCATAAATCATCTCTTTTTAACTTGTTCGGTTGCTAGGCTGCTTTGGAACATCCTGAAATGTGCCTTTAATCTTAAGGACATACCAGACACTTTAGATGAGGTCATGAAAACATGGGTTAACACATTTTGCAAAGATGAAAAAAAATCTGGTGGTAATAGGAGTTTCAGCAATTTGCTGGACTATCTGGAAACTTAGAAATAGTGTTATTTTTTAGGACAAAAGGGTGAATGACCCCTGTGTCCCTGTGTCCTTGCTTATTAAAAATTTAAATGACTGGAATATTTTGCAGACAAATCCCGTAAGAAGTAGGCTGATGGAGGCTGGAGTGAAGTTGATCAGTGAGGTGGCGGAGGAGATATTCAAAGCAGCATACGGGTGGCGCCTGAAGACCGGGAGGATTGAAGGATGATACCCCTCTCTGCTGCGATGGATATAGCTTCTCCAATCTCAAAGTTGGCTTCGCCTCAGTCTTTTGACGTTGCTCTGGACTTAGTAGATGTTTCCTGTAATAATGAATCTATATACTTTCTAGCCTCTGTTCTTACAACAGGGGGGGAAGCTGATCCGAGGCTAGATCCTTAGATCTAGACTTTGGAACACTCTTTCCAGGATCCTTGGCGTGGATTAGCTGGAATAGGGTGGTTTATCTAGTTTGGGATGTGGTGCTGTCCTTTGCTTTTTTCTTTTTTCTGTAGCAAGACATGATGATTTCTGTTAATGGAAATCGGAGAGGTAGCTCTCTTTTATCAGAAAAAAAAGCTCCCTAAGTTTTGACCTTATGCTCCATATGCATATTATTCCCATCTCCCGCCCCCAGACCGATCGTGCAATCCTCGACGACCGGCCGGACCGCCTATAAGTAGCACCGCTACTCACAAACTTCTAACTCATTCCTCAACAATCTCACCCGCATTCAACTAGCTCACATCACTCGGCAAGGTAGTGAGTGGCTAGCGCTCTCCTGATCGACCGATCAATGGCGTCGCTGTCCATGAGCGCGGCCGGGAGGGCGGGGTGGACGCCGAAGCAGAACAAGCTGTTCGAGCAAGCGCTGGCAGTGCACGACAGGGACACGCCCGACCGCTGGCACAACGTTGCCCGCGCCGTTGGCGGCGGCAAGTCGGCTGATGACGTGAGGCGCTACTACGAGCTGCTCCTCCGCGATGTTGCCAACATCGAGGCCGGCAAGGTGCCCTTCCCCGCCTACCGTCCCCCCTGCCCCGGCCCCAACGTTGGCTACGAGGCCGACAGGTTTGTACCTTCCTTTGGCATCCTCTTCGGGCGTGCTTATCGAATTAATAGGTAGCTTGTTGATGACATCAGGGAATGAATTCAGGTTGTTAACTAAATCTTCATGTATGCAGGCTGAAGCACTTGAAGATCTAGCGAGATAGCTGGTAGATACATGGATATGAAGCATGTGCGTGCTGGCCAGCATGGATGGGGAGATAGCCTATGATATGATATGCATGCAAGTCATGGCGTGCATGCAACTGTATATGCAAGGCTGCTAGCTAGAAGAAAGAGTCGACCGATGCATGTTCATATGTATACATAATTATACATTGACATATGACATGGAGTCATGGACACCATGCACACGCTTATAAGTATTACAAGGTACCCCGTACCCCATGCACGCACGTGCTTCTTCGTTCAGTCCATCTGTGTAGTGTGTATTACAAATTTACAATCATCCCTTGCCCATTACTCGGTTACCGCCTAGCTAGATCTTCAAGTGCGTCAACCTGATCACACAAATTAGCTGCTTAACTCCAGCTTAAGCCCATGCATAACTCATGCTCCCTCCGTTCCTAAATACTTGTCTTTCTAGAGATTTCAATAAGTGACTACACACGAAGCAAAATGAGTGAATCTACACTCTAAAATATGTCTATATACATCCGTGTGTGGTAGTCTATTTGAATCTTTAAAAAGACAAGTATTTAGGAACGGAGGGAGTAAGAAACACACTAGCTGGCTTTGTGGCCGGGGCCAGGACATGGGGAACGGTAGGCGGGGAAGGGCACCTTGCCGGCCTCGATACGGGCGATGTCGTGGATGAGTAGCTCGTAGTAGCGCCTGACATCGTCCGCCGATTTGCCGCCACCGACAGCGCGGGCGATGTTGTGCCATCGGTCGGGTGTGTCCCTATCGAGAACTGCCAACGCCTGCTCGAACAGCTTGTTCTGCTTCAGTGTCCACTCCGCGCTCATCGACAGAGAAGCCATTGATGTTGCTCGACAATTGGTTCTTTGACCTATCAGCTGCTATATACCTTAGCTTATGACCTGAACTAGGCTTGGATGTTGGCTGCTGGTGAGATGGATGGGGAAGAAGGTGTGAGAAGAGGTGCTACTTATAGCAGTTGAGGAGGATTCGGCCTTGTGTGGGGGCGGAGAAGATGGACGACAATGTGCATACGAGTGGAGGGGAAAACTAGGGGAATTTTGAAGCAGCAGGCCAGCACGAGAGGAGTGAGGAGGGGGGATGATTGGAGAAAGGAACAAACATTTTTGTCCCCTGGAAGTGGAGATCTACCTTTCTATCTTTTCGGCCCTTTCGCGTCACGAATCGCCTCAGCATCCTTCCTCACCTCCTCCCTCTCAAAGATTCAAAGAGAAAAACGTAACTATATATGCATCCATACATGCATATACTGATATACATGCATGCTTTCGTAGTTAAAGTTGAGACATGTGCATCTTCATATGCAGATACCGAAAGAGGTTTCCCTTCTGTCATTTAAAAAAAAAAACTAATCCATGGTTAGTGAATCAAAGCTTTTTGTTACACCAAATTAAGCAAGTTCTATTAGCTTTGAAGTGTTCATGTACATCCATGTTGACTCTTATTTACATCACAAAATAGCGAAAAACTATTCTTTTTACTAGCGTTGTGGTTCAACCAACTTCTTCCTGGCGTGATGATCTTGATTCTATACCTCCGACATATTTGCAGCAGTAATGTTGGGTTGTTACTGTCTTGAGTGTACCTTAAAGATCTCCAATGTTCATTATATTTAGAGAGTATAACAGCAAAGATAAAGAAAATTAGCTAATTATTACATGTGAAGTAGTTAAGTATGTAGTAGTTATTTTAAGAGCATCATGTCGCTATCTACGAATAGTTAGTTACAAAGATTGGGATGCCATCACCAGAAAGCGGGTGCGTGTTGGCCATGCGATCCAGGATATGTCTTACTTTTTGGATGAGAGAATAATATTAAGAAAAATAGTGCACGACTTTGCATATGGCTTTGAAAATTAAACCAACAAAAAATATCCAAAAAATACATTTCTTTAATTGCAGTGGATGTGTGCCGCGACTCATTTATTCTAAATTGTCCCTCCATTTTGGCAATCTGGGAACGTTAAAAGGCAATCTTTCTTCATTACCTTGTGATTTATGGTCCGAGGTTTTGTATTTATGCATAAGCAAATCATGCAATTATTTTTATGTGAGGAATTAAACCAGTACATTATTCAAAAACCCTGTGCTAATGTTGTTATTTGTCAGTTGAATGGTTTGTATCATATCTTAGATAGGATTATAGCATATCTAACTCAGTTAGTATGCGATCACATTAGATGGGTGAAGCCAATTTTTGGCAAAGTTGATGTGAGAAACTGAGATGCCGAATAGATGCTTACCGTATCTTATAGATAATGGTCCTTGTTCTAGCAATATTGCTTTTAACTCTTGTATATAGAATATGGTTCGTTAAAAAATTTGCATTCAACAGTTAACGCATATATAACACTTGACCGGAAAATTACAACTTCAATATGGGCTAATCTGGAAGAGAATTTTGCAATTGAAGATACAATTGAGTGAAAAATGCGCTTGTGTTTTTTATGACCTTCAACTGTTCTATGTGAATTTCCAACGAATTTGTATATGAAGAAGATACATGTCATTCTTTAGAACTATGATTGATGTGAGCTATTGATATTGATTTGTATGTTCTAAATTTTTTGTGAAATTTGAAACTGAACAATTATGTCTTTTCTAACATATTTTTTCTCCACCGATATCTTATTTTCTCGACGGCCCTGTCGTGACAGGCATGCAACATTTTGTTGCTTACCTAGCATGGTGTATTTCTTCTGTTGTCGGTTGTTTACCGTGAGAAAATTTGGAAAAGCCGAACGGAATATGTTTTTTGTCGGACACTGCCGCATACGTACACCAAAACACATACACATTGCTCCTCCAATGCCATGGCGTGTGGAAGTCTATGATCCACTTGAAGCAAACTAATGGGACTATAATTTGGTCCTAGAAAAATAATGATATGTGTTCTTTTCAAATCAAATTTGCACCCTACTTCGGCCCTATCTTCTCCCGTCTCCAGGGCGCTAGCCAGATTCTGATAACAATGGCCGACCGAGAACACAGGCCACATTTAAATGCAAAAAGTCCACAGGATTGGCAGATTCTGGATTCTGCCATGTATAACGCAATGATGGAATTGTTATCAGCACTAGCTAGAGAGGGGGTCAAGGTTATAACACTCATCACTCATCCTTACTACTACCTGAACTTGTCATGCACAACATATCGCTAGGATTGTTAGCTCTATCGGTCGGCTCTTTAATTCGTGGCAGATAGATGGAGTATTTGTAGTTCTTGCTTGGTACGTAATAGGTGGTTGAAAACAAATTGTTGTTCTTTCACCTATAGGGTGTAACTTTTGTGGTGAAATTCATGTGGGCAAGATGCCGGTGTACAATGTGTGGCCAGGTGCGATGAGCACCTTCTCCAGCAGTGGGTCTCTCATACTAAATCTGGGCATGGAAGTCGACCTAATGGCCTGAGCCCGGAAGACCGACATTCGGGTCGGACTAGAGATCCAGTTTTCTACTTGAAGCATGGCCTGGAAACCCGACAAAAGCATGAAATACCTACAATCTAGGGATTCAACTGGGATTTGAGTGTTGGTCTTCTTAAAAGCTCAGCCTGACAAATGACTAGTTATTTTGTATCCATCGGCGGCTATAGGTATGACATATCACGACTTTAATTAGAAGATATGAAATGATGGAAATAACGTGGGGTTCTATATTAGAGAATAATTACCTCTGCAAGAAAAAGACTATTCCATGATTGTCCTTTGTTCAGTTTTTATTTTTGTTTTCTTATTTAGAAAAAGGAAAAATCTAAAAGAAATTCACAATGTGGACCGCAGTAACGGTTATTTTTGTAGGATTGTTTTGAGACCTCGGGTGCAATTGGAAGGTTGACTTTGCTAATAGTCCAAGGGAGGCGAATGGAGCAGCTCTGAGATTGCTAGTTTTTTCCCTTTCATCATCAGGACTGGTTGGGTTGATGAACACCCTAGATTTCTTTTGAGTATTCTTGTGGACAACATAACAACTTAGTCCGCCCATACCCCCTTCCCCACTCACATAGTGTGCTTAGCAATTTTAAATTATCGCATGTTGAGGTGAACAACTAACGTAACTCTTCATAGCGATGTAACTTTTTGTTTTTATCCATGAGTTAAGTTGATTGTGTCCATTTCAGTTTCGTTGGTATGCTGTATTTTCTTTATTTGAATTGATATATTCAGTTTATTTCTAGAAAAATGGGAAAATGAAATTTCATAAGAGATGCATCCACTGGAATATTTAGCTACCGCCCCCCCCCCCCAAAAAATTTAATAAAACTTATTGTGTAGTAGTACAAATTATTCCTCTAGACAACTTCACTTCTCAGTCTATTATTCTTCCGTAATGCATATGTCACTGTAGAGCACAGAATACTGAAATCACTTGTGCAAAAACAACTGACCAACTGTGCAAAGCAACGTATAATTAACAGTTCTCAGATTCCATGGGGTGTGGAAGCCTAAGATCCACTAAAAGAGCATAAATGGAATGATAAGTTGGTTCATAAACAGAAGAGGGTACGCTTCCCTCTCGAATCAAATTGTCACCCAACCCAACTTGGGCCTATCTCCTCCCGTCTTCAGGGCGCCGGATTCTGACAGCCACGGCCAAGAATATATGCTACAAAAAAATCTATATGCAAAAGCACAAATGATAGGCAGATTCTTAACTTTGGCATGGATCAGCGACAACGGAATCATTATCAGGGCTGTCAACGGTGGTGATACATGCTACCTGATTTTTTGTTCAAAAACAGTTGTAACACAAACAGGCAAGTATATATTCTCCCTAAAATTTGCAGGGTGGAATGGCCGGCCAGCCACTAGCTGCATCTGCAGATGTATAAATATGCAACTTGCACATGTTAGAACCTTTATCAGCATCAGTGGAGCTGGTCAAAGGCAGGCTCCAGAATTATTGCGGGCTGGTGATTGATAAATACAGTAGTAGTAGCATTTTGGCTCAGTAGTGTCCAGCTCGAGGTGGCTCCACTAAGAATCTTGCTTGGTGAACGTTGCTCTTTTGCACGTATGCATGGAGGGAGGGTGTTTCCCTGCGTCTGTGAGGGTGCGACGAGGATAAGCATCTCCTGCCTGCCGTGGCAGATCTTTCGAATCGACCGACGGCTACAGAGATAAGATTGATTTATCGTGGCTTTTGGAGATACCAGATGATGAAAACAACTGCCCAGACGATACATCATTCCGTTCAGACACTTTTTTCTCCTTCTCCTTTTTCTCAATCTGAAGGAAATTTAGAAAATCCTTACCGGAAAAAAAAATCGCGGCCAGAGGTTATGAATAAAACAATGAAAAAAAAAATGCATTCTTGTAAATGACAAAAAACTATCATTTGTGGTGAAATTTCCAGTGAACCTTTTTTTTGGAAAGAATTTTTCGAGAAGGATTAAACCATTGTCATTGTGGGAAACACACATCAAACTTTTATCAAAATCAGATATATAGACCTAGAATTAACGACAGCCAGAATTAAGTTCGTGCAGCAGTGTCAAACACATGATAGGATAAAACAGGATGGAATTATATTTTGTCGATTGGATTGTTTAGTTTCTTCACAACAAACTTTGCCAGGGCCTAGCCTCAGACACACTACTCAAATTCAGATTTCATTCATCAAGTGGTTACACTGCAAATCGCTGAACCGCAATTCAAATGGCATGCTTGATGAACTCACTCGGCACAATTAGTTGGAGATGCGTGCGTGTGTGCAGCTTACAAGTTAGAAACACAGTCACAGACCAAAGCTCTGGTGTTTCCCCACCTGCTGGCTCAGACACAATTTGGACACTACACTAGAGGAAACAGACAATGCACTGAGTTCAGGCAAACCAAAACTTTGGCACAGGTCACGGATCACTGTCAGTGCCGAATGCAACCCATCATGTTTTCTTCAGAGAGAAGAGCAAGGCCGTATGGCTCGTGCAAGAGTGTACAACACAAGTACTCCCTCTTAGGCTAAGTGTTCCTTACTCTCAACTGAAGAAAAACATTGACAATGCTACCTTTCAGATCCTGAAACATCCTAGGCGCTAAGTGTCACAGTACCTCTGGCACTCGCTACCATCACCAAAAGCAGACGACCCAGGAAGGCGGAGCCGCATAACGAGGTACCGCTCCGTTATTTATTCATTTTTTGGAAAAGGAGGTTTAGACCTCCGGCCTCTGCATCAAGCGATGCATGCAGACATTTTTATTAACTAGTAAACATGCCCGTGCGTTGCACCGGGAGAAAAAATATGATATGCTTTGCGGGGAAGCAAACGCCAATTATCATTAATTAGACTGGCCAGGTAGAGGATAAGTTTGATGATGACAGAAATGATGGATCAATTAACAATAGGATTCTTTGGGGCGCTAGTTCGAAACTTGTGACATGAATCCTAATCAACTAATTGGGTGAACAACCTTATCTTTAGACTAACATATTAATAACAAAACTATTGTACATGTAGTGCTTATTTTGAATTACAGACATCAGACAATAATAATATGGTATACTTCGTCCGATGTCCATGCATACATGCTTCTGTCGCTGACCGTGAAATCCTTGTTGTATAGATGTTCTAGCTTTCTGTTCTATTATGATATATGTATGATTCTTTATTGTAATTGCATCTTTGCTTAGTCTTTTTGTTCTTCTTTTAGATGATTATTATTAAATAAAGTTAACGCTATCATACATAGAATTATTAATGTCTTTAAATCATGGTGGTAGGATATAACAACTTCTGTAATTACCTTTGTTCAAGAAAGTAAGCTAGTTCATTAAAGTAGGTTATTTTTGTTTACTATATTCTTTTGTTTAAATAATATTTTTATATTGTGGTATACATATACATAATTTCAAATAAGTATAACTGAGTTAATTAATGACGGCTCATGGTCGCTAGTGTCCTGTTTTTCATGGGTACAATTTGGGAAGCAGAAAAATGTTACGACATTGCAGATCAGGTTAGCTATTGTACTACTATCAGACAATAAAAGTTTCTTCACATGTAACAATAGCTTTATTGAGATCAACTAAAGACTCTATTGTCATGACACGTAAATGTGTGTGTTTTGGCATCGATGGTTTTTATGCACACATATGAACCGTGATCAATCCGTCTATGTATGTTGTTTGTTTCCTTTTCAGTTTTGTTAGTATGAGCTCGCGAGGACATAAACAGAGTAAAATAAATTAAAAGTGTCAGTGAGAGTTCATGTCGCTCTGAGCCAACATGAACGCGGCACCGGTGCTCTAGAGCGGCGTTGAACGTTTCGGACGGGAAGGAACGCGGATGAGGGAGTGGATTTTGGTTGGGCCAGGGCAGTCATAATCGTGCCCGACAGCGATCCGGACGCCCGCAAAGTCCTTGCGTCGAGTTTGTTTCCGTTTTCTCATAAAAAGTAGGTTCAGACCGGTTGGCAAACCGATACAGGCTCATGTTGGATGGCAAAACATGTCAGAACCGGCGGTCCAGATGGTTGCGGGCGCTTTGAGGGTCGGCGTTGAAGATGCCCTTACACACACTTCGAGAATTTAATAATTCATTTAAAGTAGTTTATAAAATTATCAATAGATTTGAATTCTTATGATTTTGATGAGAATATTTTTATTATCGAGGTTGTATGATTTGGAAGATTATATTTCATTTCCAATGTCGTTTTTGCACAAAAAATATAATATATTTTCTCATTATGCGTCCATATGCTCCGTGTACAACCGGCTGTTAAAAACAAAACAATGTTGGGGCTGAGCGGCCGGCATGTATAATTCCCCATAGGCACGTGTACTTCCACCGCTGTAGAGCTTGCTTATCCACTCGTGTCTCCACCGAGAAGCACATCTGCAATTCTGCTTCTGCCCAGACCGAGCATGTAGCTTCTCTTCCGAGAGATCCACATCCCGACCTCCCGCTGCTCTGGGACACGCCACCGCTGCCGCTTACGCCTACCGCGGCTACCGCCGCCAGGATCCCCCCCTCCCAAGCTCCACCCGGCCATGGCGCGGCAGATGGGAACCCCCGCCCATGCCACCGGGGAGTCTCCCATGACGGAGATGACTGGCTGTCTGGCTCCTCTGCAGAGGAGTTGGATCCGGCCAGCTGGAGGCCGCCGTCGCTCCAGCACCGACGGCCACTCACTTTCGTAGAGGCCAGCCCCGTCGCCTTGTTACTGCGTCCTCGCCTAGTCCTGTGCTCGTTCGCCATGGATCTTGCTTCGGTGTTCCTCTTTCGGCCTCTGCTCTCTCTGTTTGCTGATTTGCAGCCACCAGCACACCAATTTGGTGTCTTATTTTCCTCTTTTACTCGCTCAAATAGTCTATAAATTTATCTGTTTGTTGATTCTCTAGTCAGCTTTTGCTGATTTCCGGGCAACTCGCGATGGAAGATTAATTGCGCCGCCTCCCCGCCATGGCCGCCGCCCCCCGCAAGCTTGCGCCGCCGTGGTCCGTGGCTTCGATGCCGAAGAACTCCTCGCTTCGGCCGACTCTCCATGTTTTCCTGCTTCATCTCCACGCATGCCTCCCGCCTCGCTGCCGCCGCCTGATGCGGGCGCCCGAGCGCAGTGCCGCCTCCCTGCCATGGCCACCCCGACCCCGGCAAGTCAGAAACTTCGCCCGTCCAAGCAGATCGAGCAGGGGAGGCCGGCGGATGGGCGGATCAACGCGGGAGGCTTGGTGGTGGCTGGATCCGGGCAGTGGCGGCCGGATCCCGTCAGAGTCGTGGCCGGAGGCGGGCGGCGCGGCTGCCGGCGAAGCTCGGGGCGGCCATGGTGGCGCTGCAATGAGAGGGGGAGAGAGATGGTGAGAGGGAGGGAGGAGGAGAAGGCAGAGGCGGCGACATGACCTGGTCGCGCCGGTGGTGATCTCCGGTGAGGCCGGCCGGCGCGGCGAGGCGGCGGAGGAAGGCGGGGTCGGGGCGAGCGCGTGGCGCGTAGCCGAGCTCCCTGGCTCGGGCGCACGCGTTTCTGCTCCTAAAAAGGACTGCGGGTTGAATAGAAACAAATGCAGGGTCGTGTTTGTAAAAACGAAGCGCGGTACCCACTTACAAGTAGGACTGCGGGTTGAATTCTCTAAAATAGAAGGACTTTTATGCAAAAATGCCATGACGGACGAAAGAAACCCAACTTACTTTATTATTAGGTAAAGATTATTTCATCAAGGTCTAACAAAAACATACATCAAATCAATCAAAGCCATCACTCACGCCTACAAAACTCAGATTATGTGGAGTGCTTGCAGTCCCCATATCTAAACCGGTGTTGTCGCCGATCCATCCACATAACGTATCGGAATGAATAGCCGGTGCAGCAGACCTAAAGTGTACATCATACATTCACACGTTTTAGACGTCGCCATTATCATCGGACCGCTGAGCCATCTTCAGGAGAGAGATCCGCATCATCCTTGTCAGTCCGTCCATCCGTCGACGCCACCACGGCGCCCAATGGCACCACCGCTCCGTGCTCGTTCATCCAGACGCGAAGATTCTGAAAGATCTGTCGTGCGTAGCACCTGCCGACCAGGCATGACACAGCATAACACTTGTCGGCCAGGCATGACTTGACATCTCCACCGAACACCGTGCAAGACGAAGCCACTCCACCTCCCGCCTTTGTCTTTCAACGCTGCTCCATAAACAATGCTCCCAAGAGAGAAATGACACCGCAATACCGCCATCGTCCGATCTGGAACACCAGATCTTAGGGTTTTCCTCGAAGCAGCACAAGAGGGTCGACAGTCGTTGCACGACGATGCCTTCATCAAGGTAACGGCGCATAACGCCGTCATCGGCTCGGTTTTCACCGGCAACTATGTCATCCCAACTCGCAGCCGAAACTAGATGACGGATCTCGAGATCTGACCATCCAACCTCAGGCCGACCACCTCCGATGGAGGAGATGACCACCACCGCCGGCTGCACCGGCCAGATCGGATATGACCGGAGGCGCCGCCAAGCCGCCCACCGGACAAGATCAATGTGAAGGTCACACCCGACCACCGGAGATAGCCGCCGCCGCCATCATGGTTGATCATGCTACCAGATTGGACGCCATCTGCGCGCGTGCGCCCGTGCCGCGGCCACCACTCCTCCTCCATGGATCTGGGTAGGATCCCATCCCTGAAGAAGAGGGCTGCGGTGACATGCGCGCACAGCCGTGACCACCACCGTCCTCCCACCACCACCGGGCCTACCGACGCGGGCGGAGGAGCACCGCGCCGTCCACCCATCGCTCGAGCCTCCCGCCCGAGGACAAGCCACACCAGGGTGCCAGGGGGCTCGCTGCCGCCGGATCTGCACGGGCTTAGCACGGCCGAGTCCATAGGGCGGCGGCGAGGGGAAAGAGAAGGTGAAAGGGAGACCTGGCGGAGTAGATCTCGCCGCCACCCGAGTCACCCTGGGAAGAGGGCGACGCGGGGGCCATTGTCAGGAACGATCTTCACCTCCATGGTGCGCCAGTTCTCCAGCGGTGCCCGGCCTTCACCCCAGGAAAGGTACTGCTGCTCCGTGGCCGTGGGGATGCCCAGCTCGACAGAGATCTTGTTTTTTATGAAAAGATGGCCCTAGGGCGATATTTCATTGATTAATCAGTAGCTACAATTAGGGAGATCAGCGTGTTTTGGCGCTGGTTTCCAGCCGGCACACGACCAGTATACAACAACAACAAGAAGAAGATGATCTGCAGCACTCAAGGTGGCTAAAAAAGTCTGTCTAACAGGTTTATACCAGCCGCCGACCAGCTTCTCGCCTCATCCTTGATGCGTCCGTGAGTGTGGAACAGTGCACTCGGCAAAGATGAAGACGCGGTTGTTGCTTCTTTCCAAAGCATCCAGAAACCAAGCGGATGGCGATCTTGAGTTTTCTTTTCCTCACCTGGAGCAAGCACAATTGCGCCTCCAATTGTCTTCGTGGTTTGGCTTGGCGTTGGCGCGACCACCATTGGCTTTAGCCGCAGGAAGGAGCCTCCAAGATTGTCGATGATACCCATCAACAGCCGCTTGGTGTAGGCGCACTCTACCAGCAGGTGTTAGGCCGTCTTCGGTGCAGCTAAGCAGAGTAGGCAGACTGGGTTGTGCGCAATGCCTCGAACAGCCAGGTTATCTGTTGTGAGGCACCGTCCACGGGTGGCGAGCCAGAGGAACGTCTTCGCCCGTGGTGCAGCCTTAGAAGACCAGATTGGCGTCTTGTCATCCGATCGCAGAGATCCTTCAAATTGGCATCGATATGCCGATTTGGCAGTGTAAGTACCATCCGCCGTCCAACGCCAGATGACATGGTCTGCGACACTATCGTTGAAGTTGATTCCGCTGGCCAACTCCGTCAGGCTGCACAGCTGTCTGAGCACCAAAGAGGAAGGATTCGGCTTCAGAAGTCGCATCCACCGATTGCCGGTGACAGCCTCTCGAAGAGAGAGGTGGCGCTTGGTGCAATGGCGCAGCAGCTCCGGCCATCGATCCACGGGGCGCAGCCCGTTCGCCCAGTGGGAGTCCCAGAACGATGTAAGCATGCCGTCCCCGACAACGATGGTCGTTGATGCGCGAAAGAGCCCGTCGGCAGAAGGGTCCGCGGGCAAGGGCAGAGCATGCCATGGCCTAGTAGGATCCGTCCAGTAATACCATTGCCAGCGGCAGCGCAGAGCTCTTGTCCTTGACATCGCCGACAGACTCCGAGGACATGGCGCAATACCTGGTGATGGTCCTGCCCGTCGCCGTCCTGACCCAGACGTGCCTCCCATCCTTCAGCCTCCAGGGGCGCAGCGCAAAACGAACGGTGGAATCGTTAATTCTAGACGTCGTAGTCGGCCAAGGTGCGGGCACAGGTCATGGATCACTGTCAGCGCCGAATGCAACCCTGGTTCATGTTTTGTTTAGAGAGAAGAGAGCAAGCCGGAAGGCTCGTGCAAGAGTGTACAGCACAAGTACTCCCTCTGTAAACTTTTCTAGATTTAAAAAGGTCTTATAAAAGTTTACAGAGGGAGTATCCGAACGGGATTTCATTAAAGCGACCCAAGTGAATGATGCACCAACCCATATTAAGGAGTCATTTTGTTTTGTCGAATCAAATTGATTCTCCATGCGTAAATGGCACACACAATCCAGATCATTCGACAACATTTGCTTTACTGTGCAGACAAATCGATTACACGGAGAAGATATAAGTTTCACATCAGTGCAGGAGAACAAACATGTTACAGGTTGCTTATTTAGTTAAGCAGGGTGAAATGTATTCCTTGCTGCTGTACTGGGTCCCATTCCTCGCTATGAACGACTTTCATTTAAGCCACCCAAGTGCATGATGCATCACCTCCCCCATGCTGAATAGTGATGCATCAGCGCTCCAAACTAATCCACAAAAACTAAAATACTACCTAATAAATACATTCGAGGTCACACGTGGTACCAAGACCGACAGTTATACTACGATTTAGGAAATCAGTACTTAAATTCATTTTTGGCCAACATTTTGTAGATTACATGAATCGCCGGCCACAAGAATGGGACAATGTCAAGTGTTGAACAGGAAGGCCGGGGGTTTCAACTTCCTTTTCCAAAAAAAAAAGAAGTGTTGAACAGGAGTGGAAAGATTTTCAGGTGTTGGAATCATAGAAGGATGATCACAACCACAATTCTCGTCTACAAGTTTAATTCATTAGTGAGCCAGTCAGCAATGTAGGACCCACTTGAATGACAAGCAGAGAAAAAAACAATTATCTTATACGGCACACGAAACTTAGATCTACTCGATTCAAGAAATGATGGCACCGCAACATTAGTAGCAACAAATGGACCAACAAAATCAACTACACCATGAGGAGATTAGCAACACCAATGTTGGATCCGTGATGCATCGAGGAAACATGGGTAGGGAATGAAAAAAAGGTAACCAAAAGGAAGACTCACTATGCTTTGTTCAAGAACCGTCTTAATGGTATCCTTTCTGCGCTTTGAATAGTCTCCTGTTACAAAACAAACTCTTGACCATCAGCACTCCCCAGAGGCAGATGCTCCTACATCGATATCATACATCATAGAAAAGAAACCTAATTCCTTGCTTTATTATCAGTTCATGTTCTTAGTAATACAATTCAAGCAGATAACCTATCAAGAATTTGGATGCCTATATCTTATGAGTAAAACAAGACAAAATAAAAACATACAGCGGCACACAAGAAACTACGCATAGCGATCAACAAAATTGCAAGGAGTGGTTTTGTCTCAGTGTATCACCCCTCCAAACTAATCACGGACTGTAAATAGAAAAACAAAAATACTACTACCTAACAAATACATTCAAGGTCACACGCGATACATAGGTAGACTCTACTAGAGACCGAGACCAACAAATGTATTATAATTTGGATATCGCCCATAAATTCGTCTGTGGCCAGCAAAGTGTCAACAATTATTTCTAAATTACAATAATCACTGGCCAGAAACAAATTTCACTTCTTGGATCTTGGCACCAAAAAGCCATAAATAGCTATCACTTCTCATGCCAAAGCGCTCCCCAGAGGGAGACCTATCCACTAATTAATACCTTCTTCGGAGGTCGAAGATGCCTTCCCTCTGCTTGAGGAAGAAGAAGAGGGGATTTCTGAAAAAGAAGAAGAATGAATCTCTTTATTTATAGGGAACATGTCACTAGCTTTGTGGTTCGATTCCACAACAGAACGAGAATGCCGCAATGTCAAGTGTTGAATAGGAGCAGGAAGATTTGCAGTTGCTATAATCATAGAAGGCTAATCACGGCCACAATTCTCATGTACAAGTTTAATCCATTAGCAATGTTAGATCCACTTGGATAACAAACATAGAAAGAAACGGATGTCTCATAAGGACTAAAAAAGATCTACTATATTCTAGAAAAGATGGCACTGCGAATTAGCAACAAACTAACCAATAAAATCGACTAGATCTTGAAAAGATAAGTAACACCAATGCTGGATCTAGGATGCATCGAACAAAGAGGTCACCAGACAAATAGCACACAAGGAAAACAAGGTCCACTATGAGCGGGCCATATTGTTGGAAAGAAAATATTTTTGGTAAGAAGTACAATTTCATTGATGCTTTGGATTCAATCATTTTTCTTCTTAGATAACTAGTGCATTTCCAGTAGCATTCCCTCAAGAATGAAACCGTACCTTGCTTGCTGCATCAACAGCTCCTGCTCTCAAACAGACCTTTTTTTCATGTTCTGCTTTTTTTATGCTTTTTTTCATGTTCTGGTGAAGCTTCTCTGCTGCTTCGGTACCTCCTTTCTGCTGCTCAAACAGGGCCTCTCCCCTTTTTTTTTAGGGGTAAAACAAATTTTATTGCTCAAAATCCACAGAGAGTGAGATACAAGACCGGTCATGGGGATCGCCAAGCCACACATGGCGCCCCGGACCCCTTCTAATTGAGTATTTTGCTAGACTGTGTGCCTCATAATTTACAGCACGACTCTCGAAAGAAAAAGAACATTGAAAAACAGTACACCTAAGATTGATTTCAGCCACAATGGCTCCATACTTTCCCCTGCTACCTGAATTGATGTCAGCAACAACTTGTTTGCAATCGGAGGCAATTATGAAGTTGTTTATGAGTAAATCCTCTGCAAGACATATAGGTTCTCGGCAGGCAACCGCTTCCAGTGACGCTGGGTCATCCACGCCTTCCAGAACCACAGCTGAGCTCCCGAGGTAATTTCCACTCGAGTCACGACACACCGCAGCGGCTGAACTGCCCCTTCCAGGCCTGACTGCTGCATCAACGTGTATTTTGGCAAAACCCATCGGCGGAGCCTTTGGTCGATGGTGGACTGCCGTGCTACTGTGTGCTACCGGCTGTGTACTAGTGGGCCGAAGCATTTTCAGCTCCTCGCAGTACCTGGTGATAAAGTTCTGGACTGCTTGGGGACTCTGGAAGATACCTTCATGTATCGCCTTACACCGCGCGTACCAAATTGACCATAAAGTGATAGCGATTAGAGCAAATTGATCACGAGATAGTGTCTCAATAAGCGAGAATAGCCACTGCTTCGCTCGCGGTTCAGACACAGACAGCAGTTTATGTGCGAGATCTTCATCTACCAGCACCCATATGCATCTGGACATTGTGCATTGCATCAAAGAGTGTCTCCACGAATCCGGCATTCCGCATAGCCCACATCTGGAAGAGACCGACATGTGGCGATGGGCGCGCACATCCTCTGTGTGTAAGGAGTGTTTTGAGAGACGCCAAAGAAACATCCGAACCTTTGCTGGTACTTCAGCTTTCCAAAGCTTCTTCCACATCCCTTCCTCTGAGTGTAGTGTTGAAGTTCCCGGTGCCCCCTCAAGCCAGGCCTCACGGCGTTGCTTTGTTTCAGACAGCATTCTGTACGCAGACTTAACTGTAAAGACACCCTTGCTCTCAAAATTCCAGCAGCAGAAATCATCTATATTGCGTGTGCAAAGAGGGATACCCAGAATGACCGCTGCGTCCATTGGCATAAAGACCTAATTCACCCTTTGTTTGTTCCAGCTAGCCGAAGATGGATCTAATAATTTTGAAAACAAATTGCGCGGGATTATTAGATATGCATCCATAGGGTCGTAGCTGTTGGGGAACGTAGTAATTTCAAAAAATTTCCTACGCACACGCAAGATCATGGTGATGACATAGCAACGAGGGGAGAGTGTTGTCTACGTACCCTCGTAGACCGAAGCGGAAGCGTTGACACAGCATAGTGGAAGTAGTCGTCGTCTTCCGGTTCAATCGATCCGAGCACCGTTACTCGGCACCTCCGAGTTCTTGACACACGTCAGCTCGATGGCGCACCTCGTTCTCCAATCCAATAGAGGCTTGAGGGGAGTTCCGTCAGACGACGGCGTGGTGACGATCTTGATGTTCTCTGCCGCAGGCTTCGCCTAAGCACCGCTACAATATGACCGAGGTGTAATATCGTGGAGGGGGGCACCGCACACGGCTAAGGAACGATCAATGATCAACTTGTGTGTCCTAGGGTTCCCCCCTACCCCCGTATATAAAGGAGGGAGGGAGGAGGAGGCCGGCCCAATGGGCGCGCGCCATAGAGGAGGGGGAAACCTACTCCAAGTAGGTTTCCCCCCCTTTTCCTTATCTTATTTGGAGGGGGAAGGAAAGAGTACTAGTATTAGGAATAAGTACTAGTAGTAATAATAGGAAGAGGGGGAAGGAGAAAGGAAAGGGGGCCGGCCCCCCCCAGTCGGATTGGGCTGGGGCGCCCTCCCTTGTTCCTTCTCCTTCTTCCTACATGGGCCCAATAAGGCCCATATACCTCCGGGGGTTCCGTAACCTCCGGAGCTCCAAACTTCTCCGGAACCTTTTGGTGTCCAAATATATCCGTCCAATATATCAATCTTTACGTCTCAACCATTTCGAGACTCCTAGTCATGTCCGTGATCATATCCGGGACTCGAACAAACTTGGTACATCAAAATATATAAACTCATAATATAGTTGTCATTGAAACCTTAAGCGTGCGGACCCTACGGTTCGAGAACGATGTAGACATGACCGAGACATGTCTCGGTCAATAACCAATAGCGGGACCTGGATGCCCATATTGGTTCCTACATATTCTGAAGATCTTTATCGGTCGAACCGCATAACGACATCGTTGTTCCCTTTGTCATCGGTATGTTACTTGTCCGAGATTTTATCGTCGGTATCAATACCTAGTTCAATCTAGTTACAAGCAAGTCTCTTTACTCGTTCGTGTCGTCATCTCATAACTAACTCATTAGTTACATGCTTGCAAGGCTTAGGTGATGAGTATTACCGGCAGAACCAGAAGATACCTCTCCGACAATCGGAGTGACAAAACCTAATCTCGAATTATGCTAACTCAACATGTACCTTCGGAAACACCTGTAATACTCCTTTATAATCACCCAGTTACGTTGTGACGTTTGTGAAGGAAATATGCCCTAGAGGCAATAATAAAGTTATTATTTATTTCCTTATTTCATGATAAATGTTTATCATTCATGCTAGAATTGTATTAACCGGAAACATGATACATGTGTGAATGCATAGACAAAACAACATGTCACTAGTATGCCTCTACTAGACTAGCTTGTTAATCAAAGATGGTTATGTTTCCTGACCATGAACAAGGAGTTGTTATTTGATTAACAAGGTCACATCATTAGTAGAATGATCGATTGACATGACCCATTCCCTTAGCTTAGCACACGATCGTTTAGTATGTTGCTACTGCTTTTATCCATGACATATACATGTTCCTGTAACTATGAGATTATGCAACTCCGTTTACGGAGGAACACTTTGGTGCTACCAAACGTCACAACGTAATCGGGTGATTATAAAGGAGTACTACAGTGTCTCCAAAGGCAAATGTTGGGTTGGCGTATTTCGAGATTAGGTTTTGTCACTCGATTGTCGGAGAGGTATCTCTGGCCCTCTCGGTAATGCACATCACTTAAGCCTTGCAAGCACTACAACTAATGAGTTAGTTGTGAGATGATGTATTACGGAACGAGTAAAGAGACTTGCCGGTAACGAGATTGAACTAGGTATTGGATACCGACGATCGAATCTCGCAAGTAACATACCGATGACAAAGGGAACAACGATGTTGTTATGCGGTCCGACCGATAAAGATCTTCGAGAATATGTAGGAACCAATATGGGCATCCAGGTCCCGCTGTTGGTTATTGACCGTGAATAGTTCTAGGTCATGTCTACATTGTTCTCGAACCGTAGGGTCCGCACGCTTAAGGTTTCGATGATGCTTATTATGAGTTTATATATTTTGATGTACCAAGGAGTTCGAGTCCCGGATGTGATCACGGACATGACGAGGAGTCTCGGAATGGTCGAGACATAAAGATTGATATATTGGAAGCCTATGTTTGGAGTTCGAATGGTTCCGGAAAACGGAATTTATCGAGTACCGGAGGTTACCGAACCCCCGAAGTAAATGGGCCTCGGTGGGCCTCGAGGGAGAAGAGGAGGGGCCGGCCAGGAGGTGGCAGCGCCTCTCTCCCCCAGTCCGAATAGGACAAGGAGGGGGCGCGCCCCTCCTCTTCCCTTCCCCAATCCTATTCCAACTAGGAAGAGGGGAGTCCTACTCCGTGGAGTAGGACTCCTCCCGCGCCCTCCCTAGGCCGGCCGGCCTCCCCCTCCCTCCTTTATATACGGGGGCAGGGGGCACCTTGGAACACACAAGTTTGATCTTTAGATCGTTCCTTAGCCGTGTGCGGTGCCCCCTCCACCATATTCCACCTCGGTCATACTGTCATGGCTTAGGCGAAGCCCTGCGCCGGTGAAACATCAAGATCGTCACCACGCCGTCGTGCTGACGGAACTCTCCCTCGACACTCGGCTGGATCGGAGTACGAGGGACGTCATCGAGCTGTACGTGTGTCAAGAACTCGGGGGCGTCGGAGTAACGGCGCCGGGATCGGTCGGATCGCGAGGAGAACGTACGACTACTTCCTCTACGTTGTGATCGCTTCGCTTCGGGTCTACAAGGGTATGTAGACAACACTCTCCCCTCTCGTTGCTATGCATCACCATGATCTTGCGTGTGCGTAGGAAAATTTTTGAAATTACTACGTTCCCCAACAAAGGGGTATCGAGCCGTGTTTTTCTATGGTTTGATGTTTTGCACGAGTAGAACACAAGTGAGTTGTGGGCGATACAAGTCATACTACCTACCAAAGATGTCATACTTTGGTTCAGCGGTATTGTGAGATGAAGCGGCCCGCACCGACATTACGCGTGACGCTTACGCGAGACTGGTTTCACCGCTGCGAGCACTCGTTGCTTAAAGGTGACCGGTGGGTGCTGTCTCTCTCACTTTAGTTGAACCAAGTGTGGCTACGCCGGTCCTTGAAGAAGGTTAAAACGAGTCTATTTGACGAAGTATCGTTGTGGTTTTGATGCGTAGGTGAGACCGGATCTTGCTTAAGCCCGTAGCAGCCACGTAAAATTTGCAACAACAAAGTAGAGGACGTCTAACTTGTTTTTGCAGGGCATGTTGTGATGTGATATGGTCAAGACGTGATGCTATATTTTATTGTATGAGATGATCATGTTTTGTAACCGAAGTTATCGGCAACCGGCTGGAGCCATATGGTTGTCGCTTTATTGTATGCAATGCAATCGCCCTGTAATGCTTTACTTTATCACTAAGCGGTAGCGATAGTCGTAGTAGCATAAGTTTGGCGAGACGACAACGATGCTGCGATGAAGATCATGGTGTCGCGCGGTGGCGATGGTGATCATGGTGGTGCAACAAGATGGAGATCATGAAGCACAAGATGATGATGACCATATCATATCACTTATATTGATTTGCATGTGATGTTTATCCTTTTATGCATCTTATCTTGCTTTGATTGACGGTAGCATTATAAGATGATCTCTCACTAAATTATCAAGAAGTGTTCTCCCAGTATGCACCGTTGCCAAAGTTCGTCGTGCCCGGACACCACGTGATGATCGGGTGTGATAAGCTCACGTCCATCTACAACGGGTGCAAGCCAGTTTTGCACACGCAGAATACTCGGGTTATACTTGACGAGCCTAGCATATGCAGATATGGCCTCGGAACACGGAGACCGAAGGTCGGCGTGAATCATATAGTAGATATGATCAACATAAGATGTTCACCATTGAAAACTACTCCGTTTCACGTGATGATCGGTTATGGTTTAGTTGATTTGGATCACGTGATCACTTAGATGACTAGAGATGTTTTTCTAAGTGGGAGTTCTTAAGTAATATGATTAATTGAACTTAAATTTATCATGAACTTAGTACCGATAGTATCTTGCTTGTTTATGTTTGATTGTAGATAGATGGCTCGTCTTTGTTGTTCCGTTGAATTTTAATGCGTTCCTTGAGAAAGCAAAGTTGAAAGATGATGGTAGCAATTACACGGACGGGTCCATAACTTGAGGATCATCCTCATTGCTGCACGTAAGAGCTACGTCTGGATGCACCGCTAGGTGACAGGCTTCTTCTTTGAAGCAACGCCAGATGTTGTGAACGTCTGGCGAGCAAAGTGATGACTACTCTATAGTTCAATGTGCCATGCTTTACGGCTTAGAACCGGGACTTCAACGACGTTTTGAGCGTCATGGAGCATATGAGATGTTCCAGAGTTGAAGTTAATATTCCAACAGAATGCCCGGATTGAGAGATATGAAGTCTCCAATAAGTTCTATAGCTGCAAGATGGAGGAGAACAGTTACATTAGTGAGCATATACTCGAATGTCCGGGTACTACAATCACTTGACACAATTGGGAGTTAATCTTCCGGATGATTGTGTCATTGATGAATTCTCAATCACGCCACCAAGCTACAAAGGCTTCGTGATGAACTATAATATGCAAGGGTTAGTAAAGACTATACCGAGCTCTTCGCAATGCTAAAGGCTGCGGAGGTAGAAATCAAAAGGAGCATCAAGTGTTGATGGTCAATAAGACCACTAGTTTCAAGAAGAAAGGCAAAGGGAAGAAGAAGGGAATCTCAAGAAGAACAGCAAGCAAGTTCTTTGCTCGGAGAAGAAACCCAAGTCTGGCCCTAAACCTGAAATCGAGTGCTTCTACCGCAAGCGATCGTCCTTTGAAGCGGAACTGCCCCAAGTATTTGGCGGATAAGAAGGATGGCAAGGTGAACAAAGGTATATGTGATATACATGTTATTGATGTGTACCTTACTAGAGCTCGCAGAGCACTGGTATTTGATCTTCGGTTACATTGCTAATATTTGCAACTCAAAGCAGGACTACGGATTGCTTAACACCGGAAAGGACGAGGTGACGATGCGCGTGGGAAATGGTTCCAAAGTCGATGTGATCGCGGTCGGCACGCTACCTCTACATCTACCTTCGGGATTAGTTTTAGACCTAAATAATTGTTATTTGGTGCTGCGTTGAGCATGAACATTATATCTGGATCTTGTTTGATGCGAGACGGTTATTCATTTAAATCGAGAATAATGGTTGTTCTATTTATATGAGTAATATCTTTTATGGTCATGCACCCTTGAGGAGTGGTCTATTTCTTATGAATCTCGATAGTAGTGATACACATATTCACAATGTTGAAACCAAAAGATGCAGAGTTGATAATGATAGTGCAACTTATTTGTGGCACTTGCCGTTTAGGTCATATCGGTGTAAAGCGCATGAAGAAACTCCATCTTGATGGACTTTTGGAGTCACTTGATTATGAATCACTTGGCACTTGCGAACCGTGCCTCTTGGGCAAGATGACTAGAACACCGTTCTCGGTACTATTGAGAGAGCAACAGATTTGTTGGAAATCATACATCTGAGATGTATGTGGTCCGATGAATGTTGAGGCTCGTGGCGGATATCGTTATTTTCTCACCTTCACAGATGACTTAAGCAGATACGGGTATATCTACTTAATGAAACATAAGTCCAAACGTTTGAAAAGTTCAAAGAATTTCAGAGTGAAGTTGAAAATCATCGTAACAAGAAAATTAAGTTTCTACGATCGATCGTGGAGGTGAATATTTGAGTTACGAGTTTGGTCTACATTTGAAACAATGCGGAATAGTTTAGCAACTCACGCCACCCGAACACCACAACGTAATGGTGTGTCCGAACGTCGAATCGCACTTTACTAGATATGGTGCGATCTATGATGTCTCTTCTGATTTACCGCTATCGCTTTGGGGTTATGCTCTAGAGACACCGCATTCACACTGAATAGAACACCGTCGAAATCCGTTGAGACGACACCTTATGAACTGTGGTTTAACAAGAAACCAAAGTTGTCGTTTCTTAAAGTTTGGGGATGCGATGCTTATGTGAAAAAGCTTCAACCCGATAAGCTCGAACCCAAATCGGAAAAATGTGTCTTCATAGGATACCCAAAGGAAACAGTTGGGTACACCTTCTATCACAGATCCGAAGGCAAGACATTCGTTGCTAAGAATGGATCCTTTCTAGAGAAGGAGTTTCTCTCGAAAGAAGTGAGTGGGAGGAAAGTGGAACTTGATGAGGTAATAGTACCTTCTCCCTTACTTGAAAGTAGTTAAATCGCAGAAACCAGTTTACGAGACACCTACACCAGTAGTGAGGAAGTTGATGATGTTGATCATGAAACTTCAGATCAAGTTACTGCAGAACCTCGTAGATCAACCAGAGTAAGATCCGCACTGAGTGGTACGGAAATCCTGTTCGGAAGTCATGCTACTAGATCATGATGAACCTACGAACTATGAAGAAGCGATGGTGAGCCCAGATTCCGCAAAATGGCTTGAGGCCATGAAATCGAGATGGGATCCATGTATGAAAACAAAGTATGGACTTTGGTTGACTTGCCCGAGGGTAGGCAAGCAATAGAAAACAAATGGATCTTCAAGAAGAAGACCGACGACGGTAATGTTATCGTCTATAAAGCTCGACTTGTCGCAAAAGGTTTCGACAAGTTCAAGGGATTGACTACGATGAGACCTTCTCACCCGTAGCGATGCTTAAGTCCGTCCGAATCATGTTAGCAATTGCGCATTTTATGATTATGAAATTTGGCAAATGGATGTAAAGACGCATTCTGAATGGATTTACGGAAGAAGAGTTGTATATGATGCAACGAGAAGGTTTTATCGATCCAAAGGAGCTAACAAAGTGTGCAAGCTCCAATGATCCATCTATGGACTGGTGCAAGCATCTCGGAGTTGGAATAAGCGCTTTGATAGTGTGATCAAAGCATTTGGGTTTGTCTGACTTTTGGAGAAGCTTTGTATTTACAAGAAAGTGAGTGGGAGCTCAGTAGCATTTACGATATTATATGTGGATGACATATTGCTGATCGGAAATGATATAGAATTCTGGATAGCATAAAGGGATACTTGAATAAGAGTTTTTCAATGAAAGACCTCGGTGAAGCTGCTTACATATTGGGCATTAAGATCTATAGAGATAGATCAAGGCGCCTAATTGGACTTTCACAAAGCACATACCTTGACAAAATTTTGAAGAAGTTCAAAATGGATCAAGCAAAGAAAGGGTTCTTGCCTGTGTTACAAGGTGTGAAGTTGAGTAAGACTCAATGCCCACCACTGCAGAAGATAGAGAGAAATGAAAGATGTTCCTATGCTTCAGCCATAGGCTCTATCATGTATGCAATGTTGTGTACCGGACCGATGTGTGCCTTGCTATAAGCCTAGCAGGAGGTACCAAAGTAATCCAGAGTGGATCATCGGACAGCGGTCAAGAACATCTGAAATACGAAAAGGACTAAGGATATGTTTCTCGATATGGAGGTGACAAAGAGCTCATAAATGGCGGTTACGTTGATGCAAGCTTTGACACCGATCCGGACGATTCTAAATCGCAGACCGGATACGTATTTACACTAAGCGGAGGAGCTGTCGGTTGGTGCGTTCTAAACAAAGCGTCGTGGCGGGATCTACATGTGAAGCGGAATACATAGCAGCTTCGAAGCAGCTAATGAAGGAGTCTGGATGAAGGAGTTCATATCCGATCTAGGTGTTATACCTAGTGCATCGGGTCCAATGAAAATCTTCGTGACAATCTCGGAGCAATTGCCTTAGCAAAGGAATCCAGATTTCACAAGAGGACCAAGCACATCAAGAGACGCTTCAATTCCATCCGGACTTAGTCCGGTGGGAGACATAGAGATTTGCAAGATACATACGGATCTGAATGTTGCGGACCCGTTGACTAAGCCTCTTCCACGAGCAAAACATGATCAGCACCAAGACTCCATGGGTGTTAGAATCATTACTATGTAATCTAGATTATTGACTCTAGTGCAAGTGGGAGATCAAGGAAATATGCCCTAGAGGCAATAATAAAGTTATTATTTATTTCCTTATTTCATGATAAATGTTTATCATTCATGCTAGAATTGTATTAACCGGAAACATGATACATGTGTGAATGCATAGACAAAACAACATGTCACTAGTATGCCTCTACTAGACTAGCTTGTTAATCAAAGATGGTTATGTTTCCGACCATGAACAAGGAGTTGTTATTTGATTAACAAGGTCACATCATTAGTAGAATGATCTGATTGACATGACCCATTCCTTAGCTTAGCACACGATCGTTTAGTATGTTGCTACCGCTTTTATCCATGACATATACATGTTCCTGTAACTATGAGATTATGCAACTCCGTTTACGGAGGAACACTTTGGTGCTACCAAACGTCACAACGTAATCGGGTGATTATAAAGGAGTACTACAGGTGTCTCCAAAGGCAAATGTTGGGTTGGCGTATTTGAGATTAGGTTTTGTCACTCGATTGTCGGAGAGGTATCTCTGGGCCCTCTCGGTAATGCACATCACTTAAGCCTTGCAAGCACTACAACTAATGAGTTAGTTGTGAGATGATGTATTACGGAACGAGTAAAGAGACTTGCCGTAACGAGATTGAACTAGGTATTGGATACCGACGATCGAATCTCGGGCAAGTAACATACCGATGACAAAGGAACAACGTATGTTGTTATGCGGTCTGACCGATAAAGATCTTCGAGAATATGTAGGAACCAATATGGGCATCCAGGTCCCGCTGTTGGTTATTGACCGTGAATAGTTCTAGGTCATGTCTACATTGTTCTCGAACCGTAGGGTCCGCACGCTTAAGGTTTCGATGATGGTTATTATGAGTTTATATATTTTGATGTACGAAGGAGTTCGAGTCCCGGATGTGATCACGGACATGACGAGGAGTCTCGGAATGGTCGAGACATAAAGATTGATATATTGGAAGCCTATGTTTGGAGTTCGAATGGTTCCGGCGAAAACGGAATTTATCGAGTACCGGAGGTTACCGAACCCCCGGAAGTAAATGGGCCTCGGTGGGCCTCGAGGGAGAAGAGGAGGGCCGGCCAGGAGGTGGCACGCCTCTCTCCCCAGTCCGAATAGGACAAGGAGGGGGCGCCCTTTCCTCTTTCCCTTCCCCAATCCTATTCCAACTAGGAAGAGGGGAGTCCTACTCCCTGAGAGTAGGACTCCTCCCGCCTCCTCTAGGCCGGCCGGCCTCCCCCTCCCTCCTTTATATATGAGGGGCAGGGGGCACCTTGGAACACACAAGTTTGATCTTTAGATCGTTCCTTAGCCGTGTCGGTGCCCCTCCACCATATTCCACCTCGGTCATACCGTCGCGAAGCTTAGGCGAAGCCTGCGCCGTGAAACATCAAGATCGTCACCACGCCGTCGTCTTGTGGAACTCTCCTCGACACTCGGCTGGATCGAGTACGAGGGACGCCATCGAGCTGTACGTGTGTCAAGAACTCGGGCGTCGGAGTAACGGCGCCGGATCGGTCGGATCGCGAGGAGAACGTCGACTACTTCCTCTACGTTGTGATCGCTTCCGCCGGGTCTACAAGGGTATGTAGACAACACTCTCCCCTCTCGTTGCTATGCATCACCATGATCTTGCGTGTGCGTAGGAAAATTTTTGAAATTACTACGTTCCCCAACAGTTTGGTAGTACCCAAAGTGTTCTTTCGGTAAACGGGAGTTACACAATTCTCATAGTTACAGGAACATGTATAAGTCATGAAGGAAGCAATAGCAGAATACTAAACGATCAAGTGCTAAGCTAACGGGATGGGTCATGTCAATCACATCATTCTCCTAATGATGTGATCCCATTAATCAAATGACAACACATGTCTATGGTTAGGAAACATCACTACTAGGGAAAACCTTATACACAGAATGTTACCAGTAGCGCTTGTCAAAATGAGGCGCTCTCACTGCTTTGCATAGCACGTTAATGAGAACAGCTTCTGATTACGAGATAGCGATAGCGTTGTCCTCATGAAAGCGCTACTACTACAATTGCCACACCGTTCCCGGCGTGGTAGGCATAGTAGTAGCGCCCTTCTACGGACAGCGCTACTACTATGGTATTTAGCAGCACCGCGTTTTTGCTTCCCACGCTTCTGATTAAAGCTACTTCACCTTACCCCGCCCGCCCGGCCTGATTCCCTCTCTCTGCTTCCTCCCCAATTCCCGACCCGCCTCGCCACCGCCGTCTCCCGACCCGCCTCACCGCCGTCTCCACCGACCCGCCTCGCTTGCGCCTCGGTGCCGTCTCCCCGACCCGCCTGCTTGCCGTCTCCCCGACCCCGCCTGCCCGCCGTCTCCCCGACCCGGCCGCCTCATTGCCGTCTCCCCCTACCCGGCCGCCTCGCCCGCGCCTCGGTGCCGCCGTCTCCCCGACCCCATCTCTCTCCCGCCCTCTGTAAGCACTCTCCCTTCCGATCCCTCTCTCCCCTTCTGATCCATCTTCTCTGCTTAGTATGAACCCTAGGTATTTAGTGCTAGTTAGTATGAACCCTAGGCTATTTTTAGTGCTAGTTAGTTAATTACTTAGATGGTAATTAGGGCAGTAGTTCCTAGGTACTAATTAGTTAGTAAGAATTAGGTACTAATTAGGTACTAGAATATTTTTATTTATAGTATTATTTTTAGTAAGAACTAGTTGAATTAATAGAACTAGTTAGTAAGAACTTGTTTCTATTTTTAGTTAAAAGCAATTTTTCCCGCCTCGGCGTGGGCGATGCCTATCCGCATCCTCGCTGCCGAGTCGGCGGAGGATTTACACCTGCTTGACCAGATCGGCCATGTTGGGACCTGGCTCCGCCGGGTGGTCTTGGAGGCGCTACCTACCGGGGGGCGCAGGTTGGTGAGGAGCCAGCCTGTCGTTGACCCGAACCTTGCTTGGTGGCGGTCGCGTGGGCCAGTGACGATCCAGAGGCTCGAGGACTCCGCGGAGGTGGTGCGTCACCGTGTCAGTGAGGAGGACGCGCACGTCCGTCGCTACTTGTTTGCGTTGGAGCACAGGCCGTTCTCCAATACCTGGCAGGTTCTCTGGGGATCTCACCGAGCTATGATCCCGTGATGGTGCCTTCTCTGTGGTGTCCACCGCCGCCCGATACCCGTCGTGTGCTAGAGTTTTAGTTGTATTAGTGATGTTATATGTATGACACTATTCGTGATGTATTAGTGACAATATTTTGAAATGCATGAGATGATCTACTTTTGCTTATTGAATGCATGCTAATTTGAGTCCTATAAGATATTTTGAAATGTATATCTTGTGTTGCTCAATATCCAAGTGGCGGTCATGTTTGCGGTTACACCTCCGAGTGGCCTATGTTTTGCGGAGTGTTGATTCATTTCCGTTCGGCAAATTTCAGCGCTCGATATGTCCTATTTTAGCAAAGGTCATGCCGGATTTTTCCGTGAATTTTGGCATGACTTGTGCTAGAATATATATGTAGGAAATATCGAGTGCCCCGGTTTGTGTGTTCGATATCTTGGTAGTTGTCTTGATCGATTTTCAATTAATGTTTTAACTATGAACATAGGAAATGTCGGACGACGAGAAGGATTTCGGTATTTGCAAATCTGCGAAGACGAAGCGCTGCCTTTGTCTGACGGAATCTTCCTAGATGATGATAGGCGCTTCACATCAAGCTGGGCGTGAACTTGAAGTGGATACTGATGAAGTCACAACGACAAGTCTTTTTTCGTAATTAAGCATGACATCCGCTTCCATTTGCTTCAACTTATATTTTTTACTATTCTACTAGCGTATCCCCGCCATGCAAGAGTTTTTGTATTGGATAAGATAGGTTTCAGTCATAGTATGGAGGAAAAGAAAGTTTACTTGAAGACCGAGCATGGTTATATTTTCCATGCGAAGTTATACAATTCAGACGACTACACCTATTTTGGATGCAAAACATGGCGAGCACTATGCAAGACTTATGCATTTGAGCCCGGTATGATTATCACCTTTGATATTCGTCCGAAGATGATAAGGTAATACCGACATCCGGGTCAATGTGCAAATGCCTCCATTATACCATTATGTAAGTTTCTCAACCATATTTATGTCTTTGATATTGTTTATTCAAAATAATTGACAACTAATTTGTATTGTCGACTTATTTCCGCAAGCAAACATGTCCAACGCTTGGTAGACAGGACCGTATATCGTCACGGGGCTGAACTCAATCTGCGAGGAGCTCGGTCATTATGTTTCATGGCTTGAGGATCTTGATCTTGTCAAGACAAATTTTCTTCGTGCATTTAGAAATCTTAGTATCGAAAATGTGCACCCATAGTGTTCATAATGAACTACGGTCACATCCATTTAGGAAGGATGGTAAGATTTTTACTTTTTATCCTCATTGCATCTTTTCCATACATTATTTTTGAAGCTAAACTTCATTGCTAAGTATGTTACCATACGATGTTTTTCAACAGGACTCCGATGAATGTTGTGCCTTATGGGATCGAGACTAAAGGTGTCATGAGTATTGTCAACTTACGGCCAAGATATCCTACAGCTTACTTTAGTGCATTCAAGATTAGCGACGGATGCTTAATAGTGCAAGATGGACCAAATATGTGTTGGGGAGCGCAGAGAAGTACTAGGGAGCAGCAACTAGAGACGCCTTCCACGATTAGGAGACAGGTTCATCTGCATGCTTCAACTTGATCAAGGAGGAGAGCTATACATGTTTTATGTTCTTTTACCTAAGAGAGAGCAGCAGGAGTGAGTAGCAGGAATGAGTAGTGGGCTAGAAATGAGTTTCGGGATGATGATGTGCTACACTATTACTATGATGATAAAATAGTTAGTGTTCGTGGTAATGACTATGATGTTTATTATTAGCTAGTGTTAGTGGTGATTAAATAAATAATGTTGATGGTAATGACCATGATGATGATTACATATCTTGTCTTTGGCGGATTAGATTCAAGTGGAGGCAACATGTGGTGCACATCGAAAGTACTACTAATCCAAAGTAGATCAAGTTTGGATTAGTAGTATACTTTGACATGCACCACATATTGCCTCCACTTGAACCTAATCCACCTTCATTTAATACACTGTTATGGACATAATGATGTAAACCTCATAACAGCTGGTATTGTACCAATATTTGTATGATGGCGCATAAATACACTAAAAATAAAAAATTATAAAAAATACTAGTAGCGATGGGTGGGAAACACGCTGCAAGTAGATAACTTAGCGATGTAGCGCCAGACTAAACAAGCGCTGCAGACTATTTGTACTAGCAGATGGCGCGTGATGGCACGCGTTACTGCTAAGCATTAGCTGTAGCGCCTTATTAGTAGCGCGGCTTACCGCGCTACTAGTAGGCACAAAACACGCGCTACTGCTAGGGTTTTCCCTAGTAGTGCATAACCATCTTTGATAAATGAGCTAGTCAAGTAGAGGCATACTAGTGACTATATGTTTGTCTATGTATTCACACATGTATCATGTTTCCGGTTAATACAATTCTAGCATGAATAATAAACATTTATCATGATATGAGGAAATAAATAATAACTTTATTATTGCCTCTAGGGCATATTTCCTTCAGTCTCCCACTTGCACTAGAGTCAATAATCTAGATTACATAGTAATGATTCTAACACCCATGGAGTCTTGGTGCTGATCATGTTTTGCTCGTGAGAGAGGCTTAGTCAATGGGTCTGCAACATTCAGATCCGTATGTATCTTGCAAATCTCTATGTCTCCCACTTGGACTTGGTCCCGAATGGAAATGAAGCGCCTCTTGATGTGCTTGGTCCTCTTGTGAAATCTGGATTCCATTGCCAAGGCAATTGCACCAGTATTGTCACAGAAGATCTTCATTGGTCCCGATGCACTAGGTATGACACCTAGATCGGAAATGAACTCCTTCATCCAGACTCCTTCATTTGCCGCTTCAGAAGCAGCTATGTACTCCGCTTCACATGTAGATCCCGCTACGACGCTTTGTTTTGAACTGCACCAACTTACAGCTCCACCGTTTAATATAAACACGTATCCGGTTTGCGATTTAGAATCGTCCGGATCGTGTCAAAGCTTGCATCGGCGTAACCATTTACGACTAGCTCTTTGTCACCTCCATATCGAGAAACATATCCTTAGTCCTTTTCGGGTATTTCAGGATGTTCTTGACCGCTGTCCATGATCCACTCTGGATTACTTTGGTACCTACCGCCAAGCTTATTGCTAAGCATACGTCGGTCCGGTACACAACATTGCATACATGATAGAGCCTATGGTGAAGCATAGGGAACATCTTTCATTTTCTCTCTATCTTCTGTTGTGGTCGGGCATTGAGTTCGACACAACTTCACACCTTGTAGCACAGGCAAGAATCCTTTCTTTGCCTGATCCATTTTGAACTTTTTCAAAATTTTGTCAAGGTATGTGCTTTGTGAAAGTCCTATTAAGCGTCTTGATCTATCCCTATAGATCTTGATGCCCAATATGTAAGCAGCTTCACCGAGGTCTTTCATCGAAAAACTTTTATTCAAGTATCCCTTTATGCTATCCAGAAATTCTATATCATTTCCAATTAATAATATGTCATCAACATATAAAACTAGAAATGCTCTGAGCTCCCACTCACTTTCTTGTAAATCTGAGGCTTCTCCAAAAGTCTCATAAAACCATATGCTTTCGATCACACTTGTCAAAGCGTTTATTCCAACTCCGAGATGCTTGCACCAGTCCATAAATGGAACGCTGGAGTTTGCACACTTTGTCAGCACCTTTTGGATCAACAAAACCTTCAGGTTGCATCATATACAACTCTTCTTCTAGAAATCCATTCAAGAATGCAGTCTTGACATCCATTTGCCAAATTTCATAATCATGAAATGCAGCAATAGCCAACATGATTCGGACAGACTTAAGCATCGCTACGGGTGAGAAAGTCTCATCGTAGTCAACCCCTTGAACTTGTCGAAAACCTTTCGCAACAAGTCGAGCTTTGTAGACAGTAACATTACCATCAGCGTCAATCTTCTTCTTAAAGATCCATTTATTCTCAATGGCTTGCCGATCATCGGGCAAGTCAACCAAAGTCCATACTTTGTTTTCATACATGGATCCTATCTCAGATTTCATGGCCTCTAGCCATTTTGCGGAATCTGGGCTCATCATCGCTTCCTCATAGTTCGTAGGTTCATCATGGTCAAGTAACATGACTTCCAGAATAGGATTTCCGTACCACTCTGGTGCGGATCTTACTCTGGTAGACCTACGAGATTCAGTAGAAACTTGATCTAAAGTTTCATGATCAATATCATTAGTTTCCTCATTAATTGGTGTAGTCGTCACAGGAACCGGTTCTTGTGATGAACTACTTTCCAATAAGGGAGTAGATACAGTTATCTCATCAAGTTCTACTTTCCTCCCACTCACTTCTTTCGAGAGAAACTCCTTCTCTAGAAAGGATCCGAATTTAGCAACGAAAATCTTGCCCTCAGATCTGTGATAGAAGGTGTACCCAATAGTCTCCTTTGGGTATCCTATGAAGACACATTTCTCCGATTTGGGTTCGAGCTTATCTGGTTGAAGTTTCTTCACATAAGCATCGCAGCCCCAAACTTTGAGAAACGACAACTTTGGTTTCTTGCCAAACCACAGTTCATAAGGCGTCGCCTCAACGGATTTTGATGGTGCCCTATTTAACGTGAATGCGGCCGTCTCTAAAGCATAACCCCAAAACGATAGCGGTAAATCGGTAAGAGACATCATAGATCGCACCATATCAAGTAAAGTACGATTACGACGTTCGGACACACCATTTTGTTGTGGTGTTCCAGGTGGCGTGAGTTGCGAAACTATTCCACATTGTTTCAAATGTAAACCAAACTCGTAACTCAATTATTCTCCTCCACGATCAGATCGTAGAAATTTTATTTTCTTGTTACGATGATTTTCTACTTCACTCTGAAATTCTTTGAACTTTTCAAATGTTTCAGACTTGTGCTTCATCAAGTAGATATACCCATATCTGCTCAAATCATCTGTGAAGGTGAGAAAATAACGATATCCACCACGAGCCTCAACATTCATCGGGCCACATACATCTGTATGTATGATTTCCAACAAATCTGTTGCTCTCTCCATAGAACCGGAGAACGGTGTTTTGGTCATCTTGCCAATGAGGCACGGTTCGCAAGTACCAAGTGATTCATAATCAAGTGATTCCGAAGTCCATCAAGATGGAGTTTCTTCATGCGTTTACACCGATATGACCTAAACGGCGATTACCACAAATATGTTGCACTATCATTATCAACTCTGCATCTTTTGGCTTCAACATTATGAATATGTGTATCACTACTATCGAGATTCAATAAAAATAGACCACTCTTCAAGGGTGCATTACTCATATAAATAGAACAACCATTATTCTCTGATTTAAATGAATAACCGTCTCGCATCAAACAAGATCCAGATATAATGTTCATGCTCAACGCTGGCACCAAATAACAATTATTCAGGTCTAAAACTAATCCCGATGGTAGATGTAGAGGTAGCGTGCCGACCGCGATCACATCGACTTTGGAACCATTTCCCACGCGCATCGTCACCTCGTCCTTAGCTAATCTTCGCTTAATCCGTAGTCCCTGTTTCGAGTTGCAAATGTTAGCAATAGAACCAATATCAAATACCCAGGTGCTACTGCGAGCATTAGTAAGGTACACATCAATAACATGTATATCACATATACCTTTGTTCACTTTGCCATCCTTCTTATCCGCCAAATACTTGGGGCAGTTCCGCTTCCAAAGGTCCATCGCTTGCGAGAAGCACTCGTTTCAGTGCTTAGGTCCGACTTGGGTTTCTTCTCTTGAGCAGCAACTTGTTTGCTGTTCTTTTTGAAGTTCCCATTCTTATTCCCTTTGCCCTTCTTCTTGAAACTAGTGGTCTTGTTGACCATCAACACTTGATGCTCCTTCTTGATTTCTACCTCCGCGGCTTTCAAAGATCGCGAAGAGCTCGGGAATAGTCTTGTTCATCCCTTGCATATTATAGTTCATCACAAAGCTCTTGTAGCTTGGTGGCAGTGATTGGAGAATTCTGTCAATGACGCTATCATCCGGAAGATTAACTCCCAGTTGAATCAAGTGATTATTATACCCGGACATTTTGAGTATATGCTCATTGACAGAATCTGTTCTCCTCCATCTTCCACCTGTAGAACTTATTGGAGACTTCATATCTCTCAATCCGGGCATTTGCTTGAAATATTAACTTCAACTCTGGAACATCTCATATGCTCCATGACGCTCAAAACGCCGTTGAAGACCCGGTTCTAAGCCGTAAAGCATGGGACACTGAACTATAGAGTAGTCATCGCTTTGCTCGCCAGACGTTCTAACGCCGTCGCCAGATCAGCAGCGAGGCTGGCACCCAGCGGTGCTTCCAGACGTAACTCTTACAGGCAGCAATGAGGATAATCCTCGAGTTACGGACCCAATCCGTGTAATTGCTACCATCATCTTTCAACTTTGCTTTCTCAAGGAACGCATTAAAATTTAACGGAACAACAAAGACGAGCCATCTATCTACAAACAAACATAGACGAGCAAAATACTATCGGTACTAAGTTCATGATAAATTTAAGTTCAATTAATCATATTACTTAAGAACTCTCACTTAGACAGACATCTCTCTAGTCGCCTAAGTGATCACGTGATCCAAATCAACTAAACCATGTCCGATCATCACGTGAGATGGAGTAGTTTCAATGGTGAACATCTCTATGTTGATCATATCTACTATATGATTCACGCCGACCTTTCGGTCTCCGTGTTCGAGGCCATATCTGATATGCTAGGATCGTCAAGTATAACTGAGTATTCGCGTGTGCAACTGTTTTGCACCGTTGTATTTGAACGTAGAGCCTATCACACCCGATCATCACGTGGTGTCTCAAAGACGAAGAACTTTCGCAATAAAGGCATACTCGGGAAAACACTTCTTGATAATTAGTGAGAGATCATCTTAAAATGCTACCGTCAATCAAAGCAAGATAAGATGCATAAAGGATAAACATCAAATGCAATCAATATAAGTGATATGATATGGCCATCATCATCTTGTGCTTGTGATCTCCATCTTGAAGCACCGTCGTGATCTCCATCGCCACCGGTAGCGACACCTTGATCTCCATCGCAGCATCATTGTCGTTCGCCATCTATTGCTTCTACGACTATCGCTACCGCTTAGTGATAAAGTAAAGCAATTACGAGCGTTGCATTTCATACAATAAAGCGACAACCATATGGCTCCTGCCATTGCCGATAACCGGTTACAAAACATGATCATCTCATACAATAAAATATAGCATCACGCCTTGGCCATATCACATCACAACATGCCCTGCAAAAACAAGTTAGACGTCCTCTACTTTGTTGTTGCAATTTTACGTGGCTGCTACGGGCTTAAGCAAGAACCAATCTCACCTACGCATCAAAACCACAACGATAGTTTGTCAAATAGACTCCGTTTGAACCTTCACAAGGACCGGGCGTAGCCACACTCGGTTCAACTAAAGTTGGAGAAACAGACACCCGCTAGTCACCTGTGTGCAAAGCACGGCGGTAAAACCAGTCTCGCGTAAGCGTACGCGTAATGTCGGTCCGGGCCGCTTCATCCAACAATACCGCTGAACCAAAGTATGACATGCTGGTAGGCAGTATGACTTATATCGTCCACAACTCACTTGTGTTCTACTCGTGCATATAACATAAAACCATAAAAACTTAGGCTCGGATGCCACTGTTGGGGAACGTAGTAATTTCAAAAAATTTCCTACGCACACGCAAGATCATGGTGATGACATAGCAACGAGGGGAGAGTGTTGTCTACGTACCCTCGTAGAGCGAAGCGGAAGTGTTGACACAATGTAGTGGAAGTAGTCGTACGTCTTCCCGGTACAACCGATCCAGGCACCGTTACTCCGGCACCTCCGAGTTCTTGACACACGTACAGCTCGATGATGCACCCTCGCTCTCCAATCCAGTAGAGGCTTCGAGGGGGAGTTCCGTCAGCACGACGGCGTGGTGACGATCTTGATGTTCTCCTGTCACAGGGCTTCGCCTAAGCACCGCTACAATATGACCGAGGTGTAATATCGTGGAGGGGGGCACCGCACACGGCTAAGGAACGATCAATGATCAACTTGTGTGTCCTAGGGTGCCCCCTACCCCCGTATATAAAGGAGGGAGGGAGGAGGAGGCCGGCCCAAGGGGGGCGCGCCATAGAGGAGGGGGAAACCTACTCCAAGTAGGTTTCCCCCCCTTTTCCTTATCTTATTTGGAGGGGGAAGGAAAGAGTACTAGTATTAGGAATAAGTACTAGTAGTAGTAATAGGAAGAGGGGGAAGGAGAAGGAAGGGGCCGCCCCCCCCATTCGGATTGGGCTGGGGCGCGCCCCCCTCCCTTGTTCCTTCTCCCTTCTTCCTACATGGGCCCAATAAGGCCCATATACCTCCCGGGGGGTTCCGGTAACCTCCCGGAGCTCCAAACTTCTCCGGAACCTCTCCGGTGTCCAAATATATCCGTCCAATATATCAATCTTTACGTCTCGACCATTTCGAGACTCCTCGTCATGTCCGTGATCATATCCGGGACTCCGAACAAACTTCGGTACATCAAAATATATAAACTCATAATATAATTGTCATCGAAACCTTAAGCGTGCGGACCCTACGGTTCGAGAACGATGTAGACATGACCGAGACATGTCTCTGGTCAATAACCAATAGCGGGACCTGGATGCCCATAATTGTTCCTACATATTCTACGAAGATCTTTATCGGTCAAACCACATAACAGCATACGTTGTTCCCTTTGTCATCGGTATGTTACTTGTCCGAGATTTGATCGTCGTTATCCAATACCTAGTTCAATCTCGTTACCGGCAAGTCTCTTTACTCATTCCGTAATACGTCATCTCATAACTAACTCATTAGTTAAATGCTTGCAAGGCTTAGGTGATGAGTATTACCGAGAGGGCCCAGAGATACCTCTCCGACAATCGGAGTGACAAAACCTAATCTCAAATTATGCTAACTCAACATGTACCTTCGGAAACACCTGTAATACTCCTTTATAATCACCCAGTTACGTTGTGACGTTTGGTAGTACCCAAAGTGTTCTTTCGGTAAACGGGAGTTACACAATTCTCATAGTTACATGAACATGTATAAGTCATGAAGGAAGCAATAGCAGAATACTAAACGATCAAGTGCTAAGCTAACGGGATGGGTCATGTCAATCACATCATTCTCCTAATGATGTGATCCCATTAATCAAATGACAACACATGTCTATGGTTAGGAAACATAACCATCTTTGATAAATGAGCTAGTCAAGTAGAGGCATACTAGTGACTATATGTTTGTCCATGTATTCACACATGTATCATGTTTCCGGTTAATACAATTCTAGCATGAATAATAAACATTTATCATGATATGAGGAAATAAATAATAACTTTATTATTGCCTCTAGGGCATATTTCCTTCAGTAGCATCGCGTTTCTCGGAAGCCAGTTATCTCTCCATATATTAGTAGTTACACCATTACCAATCCGCCGGATCAGGCCCTGTTTCAGCACATCGCGGCCCTCAATTAAAGATCTCCATATCTGGCTCGGATGTCCCCCTAGCGAATCTTGTAGAATGTCACTTGTTGGATAGTAAATGCTCTTAAGCAAGCGGGCACTAAGAGAATCTGGCTCTTGAAGCAGACACTAGTAGAAAACCACCCATTAGTCCCGGTTCGTAAGGGCCTTTAGTCCCGGTTAATGAACCGGGACTAATGGGTCGTTACTAATGCCACCACCCATTAGTCCCGGTTCAAACACGAACCGGGACCAATGTGGCTCCACGTGGCCCTGCACCGAGCCGGTCAGAGAGGCCTTTGGTCCCGGTTGGTGGCTCCAACCGGGACCAAAAGTCATTTTTTTAAGAAAGTGGCTGCTTTAGGGGTTTTGTGGTTTATTTTTAGGTTGTTATTATAGCTAGCTAATAGAGAGAAGTGTCCTCTCTTATCTTCGTCCTTGGTTTATCAACGCTGCTGCTATATGTTCATTGCACCCGCAGATATGACATGGCTCATGCATGCTTTGCATCATACATCATCATATATATGTATATAATAAAGTCCTACTAATCATGCATCATCATACTACTTCTACTCGTTATTAATAATAAGTCATACGATCATCATCCTCATATATAGTCATCGAACCCAACCCTACATATATAATTGTTCTTAGCACATGATCATCGATTACGGTATAGGACCTAAACACCCTTAAGGTAAAATAGTATAAAACAATATAGACCCCGACTCTCCATTATGAAGAATGGCGATCATCCTGTCTCCAATTCTTGCCTTTCGCTGCTTATTGCTTCCAAGAAGCTCCTTACGATTGTCCATACATTTTTTCCATTCTTTGATTGTTATGTCTCCACCCTTTTAGAAACCCGATATGGACAGTTGAGATTCAGTAGGGCGACCTGGTAGTATGTTCAAAACATGAAGGCTACCACGCGTATACATCGATGAGGCACACACTCATTCGGGATTATCTGTTGAAAAACATAGTAATAACCGTAGTTAGCAATGATGTACTAGTTTTAGAAGTGTGCAAAAAGATGCACGGATGTTGTAATAGTAAAAATAATCTTACCAAGGTATCTCCATGGTAGTTACCGTAGTTCAACACGTGCACTAGTGGCGCGATTGACCATAATGTTGAGGAGTTTGATTGTAGATATTGTAATTCTCAAGATCTCTACAAAATCCGACCAGATGTCGTTTCTCCCGATAAGTTAATTCGCAGCCTTCGTGTAGTAATGCGTTACATCTACCATCTTCCGCACATTCTTTGAAGAATGAAAATAAGCTGTCCATGGAGATAAGTTGTCAACTATATATTTTGAAATAAACAATATAAATTACTTAATAACTATGTTTAGCTCACATGAGGGAAGAACTGGAGGTGTATGCACAAAGACCCAAATCGTAGGTGTCTCTTGCTCGATTGTAGGATCACCAAGATCCATGGTGATAATCATACCCTCATCAAGACCATACATCTTGCAAAATGCATCCCAATTTTTGCAAAAAAAATGGGTTACACTCTGAGCATTGTACAGCTTTACTTGAAAATCCACATCATGTTCGGTACTTAGGACAATTTTTTTGGTTTCGAAATTTTCATGGTCTTCAAAATCCATCCTCTCCAAGACATAGCGTCTTGCAAAGCATGGGATAAGCTAGTGAATTGAAAAAGATGAAAAATACACGTTAAAATAGTTGAAGTCGTGCTTAATTACGAAAAAAACTATTGTCGCTGCTATGCATCAGTATGAACATCGCAAGTCTCCTCGAGCTTAATCTTTGAGCGCCGATCTTCCTCCAGCTCAATGAATCATCGCACATACCTCGGTCATCGTGGCACCAACGCACTCCCGGGCGATTTTCGCCGTCGATGGGGACGACATTTCGACCTCGTTCATAATTCAAATATTAAAGTAGATCATTATTATAAATCACGGGTTGACTATCGATGATCGATGTACGTCGGGTTGAATATTATACCAAATTGTCTAGCACACGGAATGAAGGAGAAATTATCCAATATGAGCATTCAATAAGCAAAACCAAATCACAAAATAAAGTATAGTATTCAAATTAGCATGCATTCAATAATTATAAGCAAAAGTACATCATCTCTTGGTGTCTGTACATCATCGAATATTATCACTAATAAAACTAGAACCGTGGCGCCTAACGGTATCGACGCGGCGGTGGACACCAAAGATAAGGAACCATCACAGATCATAGCTCGGTGAGATTCTCAAGAACATGCCGTATTGTCGAACCTCCTCCAATGCAACCATGTAGCGACGGACGTGCTCGTCCTCCTCGCCGACACGATGACGTACCACCTCCGCGGTGTCCGGATGCCTCACCACCGCCATCGCCCACGCGACCGCCACCAAACAAGGATCGGGTCAACAACGGGCTGCCTCCTCACCAACCTCGTCCCCGAAAGGTAGCACCTCCCAATACCAACCCGGCGGAGCCCAGTCCCAACATGACCCGATCAAGCAGGCCTCCATCACCGACTCGACGACAGCGAGGATGCGGGATAGGCATCGCCCGACGTCGACGCTGAACTACTTCTATATATAGTTAAATAAAAGTAGTCTTATTAATTAAATCTATCTAGCTCAACTACTAAACACTTACTATAAATAAATAAGTAGTACTTACTAAAAACAAACTACTTCATATATAAACTACTTCTTCTTTTTTCCTTTTCTAAATTACTACACATCTAATCCTACATAAAGATCTAAATTACTACACATCTAATATAATTTAACAAATTTTACAGAAAAAAGATCTAAATTACACAATATGAACAAATTTTACAGAAAAAATCTAACATAAAAAACTAACTAAAAATCTTTTTACAGAAAAAAATCTAACATAAAGAAACTAACATAAAAAATCTAACATAAAAAACTAACATAAAAAATCTAACATAAAAACTAACATAAAAATCTTACATAATATGAACAAATTTTACAGAAAAAAATCTAACATAAAAAATCTTTTACAAAAAAAACTAACATAATATAATACATATCTAAATTACTACACATCTAATCCTACATAAAGATCTAAATTACACAATATGAACAAATTTTACAGAAAAAATCTAACATAAAGAAACTAACATAAAAAATCTAACATAAAAAATCTAACATAAAAACTAACATAAAAATCTTACATAATATGAACAAATTTTACAGAAAAAAATCTAACATAAAAAATCTAACATAAAAATCTTTTTACAGAAAAAAACTAACATAATATAATACATATCTAAATTACTACACATCTAATCCTACATAAAGATCTAAATTACACAATATGAACAAATTTTACAGAAAAAATCTAACATAAAAAACTAACATAAAAAATATTTTTACATAAAAAACTAACATAATTTTACGGAAAAAATCTAACATAAAAATCTTTTTACAGAAAAAATCTAACATAATTTGAACAAATTAATTACACAATCTACATTAACTACATATCTAAATTACACAATCTAATCTAACAAAAAATCTATGAACTACAAAAAATCTAAAAACAAATCTAACAAAATTAAAAAAGGCGACCTGCCGGCGACGGCGACGGTCTTGGTGCGCGGCGGCGGCGACGGTATGAGGCGGCGCAGGCAGGCGGCAGTAGTGGCCATGCGGGCGAGGCGGCGATCACACCGGGCGGCACGGGCGTGACGGGCGATGACGGCGAGTGGTCGGGCGGGCGATGACGGCGGCGGGCGGCGACGGGGCGGCGAAGTCGGCGGCGGCGTCGGCGTCGGGGAGGAGTATAGAGGTCGGAGATCGAAATAGATGCCAAGTGTTGTATATATAGCAAGCATTGGTCGGTTAAGTGGCACAAATCGGGACCAATGCCATTTTAGTTCGGTTGAAGCCACCAACCGACCAAAGGCCTCTTTTCAGAGCCCAAAGGCGCGGAAGCGAAGACCTTTGGTCCCGGTTGGTGGCTCCAACCGACAAAAAGCGGCATTGGTCCCGGTTGGAGCCACTAACCGGGACCAAAGATAGCATTGGTCGGTTGGAGCCACCAACCGGACCAATGGACCCGCCTAACTACTTTTTGTCTCTGCAATTGTTTTTTGTTGATTCTTCCAGCAGCTTTCGTTTTAGTCCCACCTGCCAAGCGAGAGGCACTCGCAATTGTTTATAAGCCCCGAGTGCGTGATACAATGACGAAGAGGCTCAATGGTCTCAAGACGTTGGTTGGCTTCAACCCTTGCGGGATCTGATGACTACACAGAGCTATGTGCGGTCACGATTGACACTATCCCGAAAGGGTTGAAGCAGATTAACGAGCATTGCGTCTCTTTTTATTTTAATGACTTATTATAACTCAAAAAAATAATATAGCGAAAAAAGAAAAAACTATATAAAAACTACTCGAGAAATGAATAGAAGCAAAAAATAGTTGTGATTAACTATACTAAAAAGGAGCATATATGCTTATTTTTAATGGCTTATTACAACACGAAATAAAAAGAAAAAATAATATAGCAGAAAAAGAAAAAACTATATAAAAACTACTCGAAATGAATAGAAGCAAAAAATAGTTGTGATTAACTATACTAAAAAGGAGCATATATGCTTATTTTTAGTGGCTTATTACAACTCAAAAATAAAAAGAAAAATAAATATAGCAGAAAAAGAAAAAAACTATATAAAAACTACTCGAAATGAATAGAAGCAAAAAATAGTTGTGATTAACTATACTAAAAAGGAGCATATATGCTTATTTTTAATGGCTTATTACAACTCGAAATAAAAAGAAAAAATAAATATAGCAGAAAAAGAAAAAACTACTCGAAATGAGATGCAGATAAGCTTATAGAGGAAATTCAACTTAAATTCATAACAATTTCAAGAGAAATCCGTATGAATTTATGCTAAATTACCTATATAAGCGCATCTATTTTCATTATCGAGGAGCTCAATAAAGTAGAGAGGAGGGCTTATAAACCAGTCCGTTCCCCTTGATTGGCGAGGTGGGACTAAACTCGTCGCAACGGCACTAACCATTTAGTCCCGGTTGATGGCTCGAACCGGGACTAATGAAACCCATTGGTCCTGTTCAAGCCACCAACCGGGACCAATGGGTTTGGGCCAGAGCGAGATCATTGGTCCCGTTCGTCCCACAAACCGGACCAATAGGTCCAGATGAACCGGACCAATGGCCCACGTGGCCCGCCCGCCCTCGGGCTCACGAACCGGTCCAATGCCTCCATTGGTCCCGGTTCTGGATTGAACCGGGACTAATGGGCTGGACCGGCCTGGACCATTGGCCCCTTTTCTACTAGTGAGACGCCAAGCTTGCTTTGCCAACATGGCCAAATTAAACAGCTCGAAATCCTTAAAACCAAGACCACCCATTCCCTTTGGCTTTGTCATAGTCTCCCAGGAGACCCAGTGAGGTTTGCGTTTTCCTTCCTTAGAGCCCCACCAAAACTTCCGGATCATCATGTTAAGATGTTCACACAAACCCCTAGGTAGCTTAAAACAAGCCATGGAGAAGACGGGAATAGACTGCACAACTGCTTTAACTAGGACCTTCTTGCCTGCCGTAGACATGCAATTTTCTATCCAACCTTGCATCTTGCTCCATAACCTATCTTTTAGGTACTTGAAAGCTCCCTTTTTTGAAGAGCCAATATCAGACGGCATGCCAAGATATTTCTCATTAAGGGTCTCATTTGGCACATTAAGCGCAGTTTTTATTTCCAAACGTGTGCTATCTTTTTTTTTTGAGACAACCTCACAGGCTTTATTCATTCTCCATAATGTTGAAAGGTACAAAATCAAGCTCTCCGGGTTGGCCCAACCACATGTGACGGCCAACATCCAGAGACAAAGCATATTTAGCGAGATTGTGAGCCTCGAAATTCGAGCTCCTAAACTCATGAACTACTTTACATGACATAAAAGAAGTAACGCGATGTATTATTTGATGCACTATAGCTCCGTACTCAGACGACGAGCCCTTGTAAACATCTTCAACCACCCGCTTGCAGTCAGATGCAATCTGTATGTTGTTTTCATAAAGATCTTCTGCCAAAGCTTGCCCCTCCCTTACTGCAATAGCTTCCAGCGTACTCGCATCAGTGATGAACTTGATTTTTAAAGCTCACGCTCCTAAGAACCTGCCATTGTGGTCACGGCAAACCACCCCCACTGCACCACCATCTAGTTCATCTTTACATGATCACCCGGCGGTGCCAACCATCTAGTTGGTCTGCGACTGGCTTGTTTCTGAGTCCCCCTCTCTCCTTTCTCAAGAAGCTCCAGATCTCTCAAGTAATGTATTATGAAACAGTTGGTAGAGAACGGGCTGTCATAAATCTCTTCGTGTATAGCTCTCCTTCTCGATCGCCAAATAGCCCAAAGAGTCACGACCATCCGAGTGAATTCCTCCTGTGATAGCAAGTCATGCATTGTGAAAATCTAGTTCTTTGCGTCAAGGGACAAGTTATCAAGCATAATCTCCACTGTTTCTTCAGAGCAAAGAGACCAAACACTTCTAGCCATTACACAATCTATCAGTGCATGATTCCAATCATCTTGTGCCGAACAGAAGGCGCACACACTTGTCGTCGCCATGTTCCGATGGTGCAATACCCCGCTGTTGGGATTGTTTCGTGGCAAAGCCTCCACAAGAATTTTTTTATTTTGGATGGAACCTTAATATGCCACAGAGAGGTCCAAGCTGCTTCCTCTGTTGCCTCATTTGAGTGTGCTCCTGCCGGCTGTAGAAGTTCCTCTCCCTGTAGTTTCAATTTCAGCAAAAGTTTGTACACTGACCGTACAGAAAATACTCCCTTATCATCTTCTCCCCATGCCCAAAAATCATCAATGATTCTGGTACAAAGCGGTATCTTGAGGATTGTATCAACATCAAAAGGCAAGAAAACCATGCGTATCTTTTCTTCAATCCAACTTGCCGAACTGGGATCAATTAGTTCATCAACTCTCTCCGGTCTTTCAGCTACCCGACACACTAGAGGTCTCATAAGTCCAGAACGGGGAAGCCAATTCTGATCCCATATTCTTGTTTCCTTCCCTGTTCCAATTCTTCGAATTAGACCCTGCTCTAGTCCTCCTCTTCCCTCCAATATAGATCTCCAAATCTGCGACGGCCTACCTCCTAACTCTGCCTCTAAGAAAGGAGTCGAAGGAAAATATTTAGCTTGCAAAATTCTTGCACTCAAAGTATTTGGAGACTGCATTATGCACCATGCGTGTCGAGCCAGCAGGGATAAGTTAAACAGGTCCATATCTCGAAATCCAAGTCCTCCCAAATTTTTAGGTTTAGTGCACACATCCCATGATACCCAGCAGGGCTTCCTTTTCCCTCTCTTGCTTCCCCACCAGAACTGTCTAATCATCGACGTTATACTTCCCGTAATGCCTCTGGGAAGCCGGAAACAAGACATGGAGTAAACAGGTATAGCCTGGGCCACTGCTTCGATTAGGACCTCCTTGCCAGCATAAGATAGAAGCTTCTCCATCCACCCTTTTATCTTCTCCCAAACCCTGTCTCTTAGATATTTGAAGGTGCCATTCTTAGCGTGCCCCACCTCAGTTGGCATCCCTAAATATCTATCACTCAGCTGCTCATCATGAACGTGTTCTATCTGGAACTCCTCGTTCTCCCCCTGGGAGAAGCCTACCGCGGTCAAGCTCCACGACCGCGGGCCGGGCCCAGCGCGGCCTGCCGAACCTGGGCCGGCCTTATGTGACGTGGTGGGCGGGCCGGGCTGCTTTGCGTCGCTCATGTATATCCTTCCGGGCCAAACCCTCTCTGTCCCCCAAACTGTGCCGCCCGCATCGCGCGATGGAGTCTGACGGCGAGGAGGAGGCGGCGGCGACGCCGACGCCGGGGACGGCAGCGGCGGCGCCGGCGGCGGGGCGGCTGAAGGGATGCCCGGAGCTATCGGTGGAGGGCGACATGCGGGAGATGGCCAAGACGGCCGCCTGGAGCGTCAGCTCCTGCAAGCCCGGCAACGGCGTCGCCTCCCTCCGCGACGACAGCCTCGACACCTACTGGCAGTAAGCGCCCCTCTTCTTTCCCAATCGAAACTTTCCTCTTCTCTCTCGCGGAATCACGGGCTGACCCGAGCCGTCGTCGGTGGATGTTTTTTTTTTTTGTCAGGTCGGACGGCGCGCAGCCGCACCTGGTCAACATTCAGTTCCAGAAGAAGGTGCAGCTGCAGGTGAGCGCTATGAGTCGCCGAGCTGCTGCTGCTGCTTCCGCTCAATCTTGTTTGGATTTCTGTTCTGAATTTTGTTGCTGGGGAATTTCAGCTTGTTGTGCTGTACGTGGATTTCAAGCTGGACGAGAGCTACACGCCGAGCAAGATCTCCATCCGGGCCGGCGACGGCTTCCACAATCTCAAGGTAACACCTCGTTTCTGAACAGAGCAGTGAGAGCACGCACGTATCTCTGAATCCTAAGTTTGTGATCTGTGCTCGACGGTGAGAGCACTTAGGAAATGTTGTTGCTTGAGGATGGCATTTGATGTCTGGCCCTTTCAGTTTTAATTTCTAACCCTGGTCCTCATCTTGTACCAAACTAAGAAAGAATCTGGTCTGTGTATTCGGGTTTCCGGAGCTGGGGGCTACTGCATATTCTGATGTGTCGCATCATATTCTGATGTATCATAGGATTCCGGTGAAAAAAGAAGACTATCATAGGATTACCTTATTGAAATATTGATTGGGAAACGTGATCTCTTTCTGCAATTCCTCTGCCATATTTGTCCAGTGAACACCGAACTGATCCTTGAAAATTCAAATTTACAGTGATGCTATTGGCTTTGATCTGAAATAATCGACCACTATATTTACCATGCTTCCAGGAAATTAAAACGGTGGACCTTTCAAAGCCAGTAGGATGGGTTCATATATCTTTATCTGGCAGTGATCCCGGTACGGATTTTGTAACTTAAACTCTGTGATGCCTTTGTTTTCCTTCCTCTAGCATTGAAATTTCAGAAGGTAGCTCACCTTACCATCTGATGGCATACTATGCATCTATGTTTACAACTCCCGTAATAATTAAATTTCATTTCAACATGTTGGATGACACTACACACTGCCTGTGCAGGCCACTGCTTGCATAAATTCCATGGTTTACTATGTTACTATTGTTGTTTTGCTAGTAGCTGAATTTTCCTTAGATTTTCATAAACTTGGATACTATGCCAAAGTGCAAGAATATCTGACGCTGCAGCTAATTCATTTCAGTCTTATAATAACCCACTAGCTTTCAGTTTGACATATAATTTGCCCACTGCAAAAATGTGAGGAATTCAGAACTAATTTAAGAATGATATTGTTTGGACCCCACTGCTTATTTTTACTGCCTTTGCAGACAGTGGCATAATTCTCTTTCTTGCCATATTTGTGCAGAGAAACATTCATTCATACATTTATGCTCCAAATTGCGGTGTTGGCCAATCACCTGAACGGGAGGGACACTCATGTCCGACAGATCAAGATATACGGGCCACGACCGTAAGTTGGATTTCGTACCTGCAGCCACCCCACCATCTATTAGCATCCCTTATTAATACAACTACAGCTGGGTCAAACAAAAGTTCGTGTCCTCCCACCATCAATCATTTCTAGTATTTACCTGGGTAAATAAAAGGCCAAATGCGAACACTGCAAACAGAAGGAAAATCAGACAGGAAGAGTGTATTGTTGGTACCCTGATTCATTGTTGACAAGAGTCAGAGTTCACATAGAACTAGATATTTACAGGGAAATGACAGACAATATCTCTGCTTATGATCCCAATTGAATTCATGAATTGTGTGAGTTGAGTAAATATTCGACAGGAACAGTGTAGTGTTAGTAATGGAATCCATTGCTGACTACCGAGTCAGAGTTTGAATATAAAAAGTAGTACTGTAGATGTTTACGTGCAAATCACATACAGTATCTGCTGGCTAACCTGATTTAACTAGTTAATTCAGTATGGCCATGACCGTAAGTTGGATACTGTACATGCAGCCACCCAGCCATCTATTAGCATTATGTGATACGACTATATATAGTAAATCATTTCTGGTGTTTGCCTGCAAGACAAAAGGCCAAATGCAAGCACCATGCAAACAAAAGAAAAATCTGACAGGAAGAGTGTACCGTTGATACCCTGGTTTATTTGTTGACCCGTAGCCAGATTTCCTAGCTAGATGCCGACACGCGAATCACATACAGTGGTGACCGATACCTGACCAGTCAGAGTTCGCGTAGAGGACTTGATGTTTACAAATTACAAGCAAATCACATACGACATAATGTGCTGATGACCCTAACTGAATTGCGTGAATCGAACACCAGAGATTGAACTAGTGTCTACCATCCTAATGTTACACTGTTTCTTGTGTTTCAGGAACCCCGTTCCCCACCAGCCTTTCCACTTCACCTCCAGGGAATGCATCATGTACTCGACCATCAGGTGATGGTTGGTGAACCCTAGTCGTGTGGGATCCTCCGTATCGGTCGGAGCCAAGGTGATCGTGTGGCCTGCTGCGCGCTTCGGTCGTCGTCCGTGACGAATGCCGACTAGGATTAAGTAGACTAGTCACTGAAGTACCCAGCATGTGTGAGCATGTACTGTCGACATTAAGTTGCTGCTGAAGCATTAGGCTGTCTCTGTGAACATCTAACATGTGCTAATTCATGTTGTATTCCATTTCCATCCATGTATTCTTGGTACATCTTTTTCCTACATTCAATGTAACATTTCACTATTTCTGAAATGGATTGGAAGTTTCTCCTGGTATATTTATTTCTCTCTCCCTACAGTGGAAGCCTTTCATTTTTATTTGCCATTTTGCCTCAGTTGCCATTTGCCGCTGCCGAAAGCAGGAAGGCCACGGTCAGTCGCCATGATGCCACCCAGCAAAGTGTCCTCTTGTTGAAATTCCGTTGCTTGGCACGGCACTGCCATTTCCAAGCAGACGAAAGCATGGTCATCATGTCAGCCACGTTGCTGCAGATTCTATTAGTAGTAATCATTTTTTTAGTGGTTCTTATCGTTTGGTTTGTCAGGCCCAAAGCAAGATGCATGCTCCGGTAGAGAAATACTACAATAGTACTACAACACTGTATAGCTCCGTGAAGATAGATAAATTAGCTTCCCCTAAAGAATTAGATTAGATAAGTTAGCAGGATTAAGACATGTCTGTTAATTTGTCTATCTTGAGGGATCATCGAGTATAATTTATCTGTCTCGGCAAGTCATAAACAAACCTGTCAAAGAAGGGTAGGAGTAGAAGAAATATTACTCTGTTCGTAGGTCAGCAGGCAGGCGACAGCGTATGGGTAGGTGGCGACTTGAATATACTCCCTCCGTTCCTAAATACTTGTCTTTCTAGGCATTTCAACAAATGACTACATACGGAGCAAAATGAGTGAATCTATACCCTAAAATATGTCTACGTCATTTGAAATGTCTAGAAAGACAAATATTTAGAAACGGAGGGAGTAGCAGACATGCATGTGGGCTGGCTAGTGGTATCACAGGGTATTTGCCCCTAGTGGCTCCGGGCCTCCGGCTCCTTCCTTCCTTGGTGAGTCCTTGCAGTGCAAACGTGAATGCAGTTCACCGTTTTACCGTGAAACGCCTCTGGTCGATCTGCGGGATATTGTTCAGGAGAATTCATTTGCAATCCAGCACCACTGTATATTCCAGTGCCAACAATGCTTCTTTCTTTAAACTTTTACAAAATTAATATGCGGTAGGGAAACCTACGTACTGTTTCTCCTAAAAAAAAATGTGTTTTTCTCTTCCAGATTAAAAGACTGAACCATGAGAACTTGTCGTGTGAATTTTTCTGTATAGGATTCCACAAGAAAATCCTTCACTGATTCTAACCTCATGTTAAATTATTTTATTATCTTCTTGTGATAGTTATAACAAAAACTTGTCCTCTTGAAAAAATCCACGCGGTGCCATTAGCCCAGTAAGATAACACTTTTCATGTTCTTATGTTTCCCTTCCTCTTCTTGTAAAACCGGTACTCCGAGTTTGCCACGACATCAAGTTAATCGGTAATCCTTGTTTAGCATCAAAGGACTAATAAAACACTAATCATCACTTAGTAGTTTTATATTTGTTCTATCGTGAATTCAAGTACTAAGTAAAGTACATATACATTGCTTTATTTGACCACCAGCATCCTGGTTGTATATATTTATCGATCGACATTGTCAGCAAGATGAGAATAAGAAAACAATGCAAGCTAGTCAGCGTGTCCATGGGCAGAAGGGGGTTGCTTTCTTGTGCAAATTAGTACGTTCAATCGTGCAGAACTTTCTTGGCTGGGCAAACTAATTGTTGGGAGATTTATAGGCTCGGTTTTTTGAGTTATAGGCTCCTGTATAGCCAGTGAGTGGGACGTTGCAAAACTATACTCGTAGCATGCATGTGTGGAAACGTAGCCTAGGCCTCCTTTTGGTTTGGAGGAATTTCAAAGGAATTATATAGGACAGGATTTTTGTAGGAATTTTTCCTTCAAAGCACTTTGGTTCATAGGAATGGATTCCTATTTCTACATAGGATTGGTTCCTATCCTCCACATTTCAAAAGAAAATAAACATGAGCCTAGACTCAATGAAAAAATTCTTATGATGTGAACCAAATGCCATCTCTTTTCCTAATCATACTCATAGGATTTGACTTATATGTCATCTCATTTCCTACAAGTTTCCTATTCCTTTGATAATCCTATCCTATGAACGAAAGAAAGCCTTAGTTACTTAACTGTGCCATGCACTAATTATCTGTACTATATAGTACTCCCTCTGTTCCTAAATATTTGTCTTTCTAGAGATTTCAAATGGACTACCACATATGAACGTACATAGACATATTTTAGAGTGTAGATTCACTCATTTTGCTTCGTATGTAGTCATTTGTTGAAATCTCTAGAAAGACAAATGTTTAGGAACGAAGGGAGTAGTACTAGTGCATGTAGGTAGGTGAGTGTCATGCACGTCAGCACATGCCGCTAGTTAGTGACGTTCCATTCACATGGCATGCGGACAAATATTTTGGGCAATAGCTCACAGGTGGAGATACTGCAGAGTGACCACACCACATGAACATAAAGATTCTTTTCACGAATACGCAAAGCTTGCTTATCTTTTCATTGATAGATAGAAGGAGAATGAGTACAACCGAGGATACAACACATGACATGAACACAAGGAGGCATCCACATAGTACCCGGAGCAGAGAGAAGGGGTGCTCAGCCCGAACAGGAAGAAACACACAGCTAAACCCACCGAGCCTAAAACTAGAGTAGCATACCAAAAGAGCACAACATCGAACATCTTCAATTCCAACACTGGGGACTCCACGAGCAAGCAAGATAGCACCTTCAAGAAGGGGAACGACGTCGTGACGCCGTCGCCATCCGATCTGAAAAGCTGGACCTAGGGTTTCCCCTGATGCTCGAAGAGGGGCTCGGATAAAGGTCATGACAGCGCCTCCAGGAAGGGAAACGACATTCACAGGTGTCGCCGCTGCCAGCATCAAGCATGGCTTTCGCCTGACCTTGAGTCCGAGCAATCCCATATCCACCAGATCAGGACCCGAAGATGCAAGAGTAAACATGCCTGTCGACCACTACCTCGGAAGGAGGGTGGTGCTGCACCTGCCATCGGCAAAAATGCGAGCTTTGTAACTGGTTGCGTGTAGGTGGACGGGGTTGAAGAGGCAGCGGGGCAGAGAGTCGACACAGATGGTAGGATGGCGACCAGCGCCACCGGCAAACTGGAGCCGGAAGGAAACGCAGCTCCGTGTTGCTGGAGGCATAGCCACCAGGACGCCGGTGAACCGAAGATGCTGGAAGGGGCGCAGCAACCGGTCAGCCGGGGCCGAGACCGCGCTAGTGGGGACGCTAGCAGACCATGGACACTGGAGAACGAAGGTCCATGAACGCCGGGGCTGGAGCAGTGCCGACAAAGAACCACCATGAAACTTCAGCCGCCTGCCAAAGGACGCCGCGACCACACAAACACAAGTCGTTGCCGTAGCTCGGAGGAGGCGCCGTCAGGGACGGAGGGTGACCTGCACCGAGGCAGGACCGAGGCCCGCCTGTCCGGCCACCACATCCAAGGGACACACCCGCACCAATCAGTAGCAGCAAGAAGAGCTGCGCCCATGGGAGACAGGAGACGGACGGGGGAGGGTCACCGCAAGCAGGCCGTGCCACCGTGCCGGAGCGGCAGGAGGGGGCCGCAGCAGCTGGACGGGAGGGAGAGCCCATGGCACGCCAGATCCGATCTGGGGACATGGGAGGAAGGGGGGCTCCAGCGCGAGGTGATGGTGGTGGGGAGCTCCAGTAGCGAGGTGGGGGGACCATCCTCGGGCCAGCACCACGCCAGCCGGCCATCCGGCGGCGGCGTTGCGAGAGCGCGGCGTCACGCAGGGTCCGGCGCAGAAAGGGTGCGGGAAACGAATCGCCCGCCCGCCATCCTGGCGCGCGCCGAGCCACCGGCCGGCCCTCGGCGTGATGATGCGGTTGTGCTGAGACGGAGAGCCCTGGCGGCGGCAGCGGGGGGATCGATAGCACGCTGAAGTCTGGCCGGAGAGGGGATGAGTGAGATTGGTCTCTACGGTGAGTTTGTTTGGGATTCTCACACGAACATAAAGATGAAGATGAGAGGTGGGAACTAGATTTGGATCTCGCTTGTTTAGCCCCATTCCAAGATGAAATGGTTTTGGTCCCGTGTATCCATCATGCACGCATCCAAGGCTGTATATGTTATGTGTGTATGGCCACGCATCAGAAGATCAAACAAGTAGGCGTAGGCACGTCGTCTGGATTCATTCATTCACTAGATGACCCGTTGCGCCCATGGCGCAAAGGCCGAGTGCAAGCCAGGTATTGGAGGAGTGTGCATTGAAATAGTTTACAGCAACCAAATAAGAAGCTTGCACTGGCTAGCTCTATGTATCCCCGCGTTATCGAGATCAACATGGCTGTTCTAAATAGCACGACAAAGTCATTTTAAAATGAAAGTGAAAATAATAAATGTCCTATCAATGAGAACGGTACGCTTGCTATTTCACATACAGGTGCTAAAAATGTTGTTCTAAGACACGTGAGCAAACCAAATGTTTATAAGTTGATAAGTAGCACCTGCAGTGGCCAGGGACATTTAAATATAGTACCATACGAAGGGACGACAAATGAATCCATCAGATGCGGCTGTGTTCTTCATAAGCAATGCACGCATCAATAATGTACGAACCTAGGCATGAGCAATCACCTCAAAATATCACAGCGAAGAGCCAATTTGATTTCAAAAAACACATTATAAATAAGCATCCCAAACAATTAACTTCAGAGCATCTTCTAAAAAAGCGTAGAAGTATCCATCTCCATCACTCATCTATTTAGATTGACCATGCTGAATACAAACTTTTTTCCAGCTGTTGCTAACTATGCATTTACAAATATATTGGCCAAAAAATCAATAATATATATCCATGAGAACATAAATCCGGTGCTGCAGAAATTAGTTATTTCAGAGCATAAAAATTCAATCGGAACCATTTAAATAGCAAGGCTATATACTAATATGAAAATGGATCCCACCTATGGATGTCATCTGATGACAAGAATGAGAGGAAACTAACTAAGCCTGAATGCCACCCATATTGAAAATATCCATACTATGATTGGGAGGCCAATTGAACATTATACATCACATAATGTACTATGTATGTACAATAAATTCTTTCCCAACTGTATACATTTTGTTTAGAAAGTACCCTCAAGTCCTGACTAATACTCACTCCCTTACAAAATAGATGACTCAACTTTGTAACTTTGTACTAAAGTTAGTACAAAATTGAGTCATCTATTTTGGAGCGGAGGGAGTACAATATTACATTACCTCTGCTCATTTTTCAGAAAATGCCATGCCCATTGGCTTGTTCTTGTCGCTTGCCCAAATTGAGGACTAACAGAGAGCAAGAAGATTCATGCCTGCTCATTTTTCAGAAATTGTCATGCCATGCGCTGGTAGATCGTGCGAACCGGATGAAACAGCGAACGCAAATCGCTCGGAATGGCGGGTTGGTTAGCGTCCTTTATATGTTCCATTAGATATAGAATATAGAATGATATATGATATGACACAAATTGGCAACCAACGCCGCAACAATTGCAGATCGAACCGCATGTGCGGGTGACACAAGAAATAGGGAGCCGTTTGGATTGGCGCCCCAATGCTTTGGCAGGGCCACTGCTGGCAGAAACCAAGCAGGCGGTAGATGGCACAAACAGTCGGGCGGCGGCTGCGGGAACGGCCGGCCATGAACGCATGCCGGTCGCCAACGGGCGACGGAGGGAAGCAAAGCAAGCTGGCCATGCATGCATTTTTAGGGTAGCAGCCGTCGAGGCGAACCTAAACTCAAAACTGCGGATAAGATTCAGACGGATGGAGCGCTAGTGATTGGTGCCACCACTAGCCGTTAACCCTTTCTGCGCGATGGATGACAAGAGCACGCCATGCCATCCGGGTGTTTTATTTTGTCTGTCCTGTTTCCCCGGCACACATCATTGCCACACTCTCTTTCCCTTTCCAAAATTCCGGCCGGTGTCCCTTCCACATCATCATCGCTGCCGCCAACACCAAACCCCTGTAGTAGATGCATGTTGCTACACCCATGTGTGTCTTCCTCTCACTCTCACTCTCACTCTCACTCTCTGTGTGTTGGTTAACTAACAGCTGGTGTGTGTGCCCACCCAATTTGTATGTAGCTAGTCTGTCCTCTCAGATTTATCAAGCATACTCCCTCCGTTCTGAATTACTCGTCGCGGTTTTAGTTCAATATGTCCAAATAAAACAAAACAAAACACAAACACTCATGCATGCACATACAACCCCATGACGTTGACGTCTCACAATTAGCAAGTATTCAAAACAAAAATACCAACTCAAAAAAAAGTTCTATAAAAAACTGAGCTTCCATCACATTTCGTCATACGCGTGGGCAAAATGGCTTTGTGGCGGACTCTGCTTTATCTCCCGCAGACATATATACCTACTATCTCTGTCCGGATTTACTAATCCTTCTTGTATTTTAGGTTAAACTTTGACCTCTGATTTAACTAGCAAAAAATATGTTATACTCATTCGAATATGATCCCAAGAATATGTGTTTTGTGACATACAATGTATATTTTATTTATCAAATCAAGATCACAAAATATAATAGGGACCAATAAACCGGACGGAGGTAGTACGTACGTAGTACATGCACAGTGTGTGTCCCATTTCCATTTGTGCCCGACTCAAACCGCTCGCCGTCGCTCAGTCATTCAGCTTTAGCCTTCAGCACGTCAGCTTGGCACGCGGTTTGGCGCTCAAGCCATCGGTCCCGTGTCCGGCGCTTCGCTCGCACCGTGCCGTGTACGCACGGGCAGCCACTGCATGGACTGATCCACCGTCGTCCATGACCATGTGGGTATTGATCGCGATCGTGCTACGTGTCTGTCTGTCTGTCACCGGTCTCCGACGGCAACACCGTACCGCCGTGCCGGGATCCGACGTGATGGAGTTCATTAAGCGCCAAGCTTTGGTTTTGGTTGCTGCACAAGGTTTTGATTGGCCATGACGCACCAGCCAGGGGACGACGACGACGCGTGCATGAAGAAGCTTTGCTTAATTGCTTTTAGGAGGATGGCCCTGGAATTAAGGGCTGTCCTTTGATTAGGCCTAACGTTCGGCAAATGATCAAGAAGATCACATGGATGATGTGAATTTCGTACTGTGGTTAGGGCATCTTCAAAGCTGACCGGCAAATGTCTTTGGTATGCTGGTATAAGAGCATCTACAGTCGGGTGTGTTAACTGAACCTAGTCAACCCTTGTATAGCACGTACATACTCACGATCACACGATCGCCCACGTCCGGCGCCCCACGCCTGGCCTTGTTGTAACGTAGCCTATATATACCTGAGATCAATACAGAGAGCACCTAAAGGTGCATTACTCCCGATCCCTCCTGCTCACATGGTATCAGACGCCGGCTATCTCCTGCGTTGCTAGCCCAATTCCGCTGCCCTCTTCCTCCCTCCAACTGCACCACCACCTCCATGGCCACCCCACCTCCTCCACCCCCACCTCCCCCTCCCCCTCCCTCCGGCCATGGCAGAGGCACCGCGCATAGCTCCCCCTTCACACCAGCGCCTCGCCAGCCCCTCCTCACCCCTTCGGCGTTTGCGCGCGGCGGCGCTCTCTTCTTCCCAGACCCTACTGCGTCCTCCTCCACCGCGCCGGCCAACGCCTCCACCCTCTCTGACGTGTTCATCAATCAACACGTCCCCATTATCCTGAGCCTCAATCCCCCAAACTTCTCCCACTGGCGTACTCTCTTCGAGGTGATGTTCCAGAAGCGTGCGGTCACGCACCACATCGACGGTGAACCTCGACGCGCTGATCCGATCTGGGTCCAGGACGATGCCCACATCGTTTCCTGGCTCTACAATCGTGTCTCCCCCGACATCTTCGCCCTCATCCACCAGCGCGGCGCCACGGCGGCGGAGATCTGGAGCTCCATCGCACGCTGTTTACGGAGAACAGCGAGCACCGTGTCGTGACCCTCTCCGCCGAGTTTCGTCAGATCGACCAAGGCTCGGGCTCCATCATCTCCTACTTCGCCAGGCTCAAGGATTGTGCAGATCGCCTTGCCGACCTTGGCTTTCCCGTGGAGGATCGCGATCAGGTTTTGAACATGATTCGTGGTCTTCATCCCCGGTATCGCTACGCCGTGCCCATCCTAACCATGCAGACTCCGTTCCCGACGTTCCTCCGGTGCCGTGCCTTCCTACTGCTCGAGGAGAGCCGGCAGGGTACGGATAGCTCCACCGACACTGCCCTGCATGCCTCTCGCGTCTCCAACAACAACTCTGGCGGCAGCAGTGGTCACGGTGGCAACGGCGGCAACAACCGCGGCAATCGCGGCCAGGGCAGGGGCCGAACTGCTCACTCCGGCGGGGGCGCGCCCCACTACGGCGGGGGCCAGTCTACGCACTCCGGCGGGGGTGGTGCGCCGCCCCGCCCAACTGCTCCTTCCCCTGCACCCTGGACAGGCATGGTACATGCGTGGCCCCTGCCATGGCGCCTGCATGCCCCCGGTGCGGGCATCCTTGGGCCACGCCCCGGCGGTGCTGCACCCTTCGCCGGTCTTCATCAACATGCTGCTCCACCGGCCGGCTACGGCCCGCCTACGGTATGGCATCAGGCTGTGCCCCCGCACCCGCTCTACGACGCATCCGCGGTCGCCACCAACAACCCACCGCCGGCCTCATGGGACCAGACCGCGCTCGTCCAGGCCCTCAACGCCCTGACAGTGCAGCAGCGCCAGCCACCGCTGCCGGGGAGCGACTGGTACCTCGACACGGGAGCTACCTCGCACATGGCGGCCTCCCCTGGTATGCTCTCTTCCTCTCAGCCCTGTCATTCATCTCGCATCGTTGTAGGCAATGGCGACTCCTTTGCAGTCACACACACTGGACACCAAACCATTCCCACCAGCTCCTCCTCTCTCTCTCCCTCAACAATGTTCTCGTCTCCCCCTACCTCATCAAAAACCTTATCTCTGTCAAACGCCTAGCTCGTGATAATCCCGTGAATGTTGAATTTGATGACATTGGTTTCTCTGTCAAGGATCGAAGCACGAAGATGGTGATCCTCCGGTGTAACGACACCAATGACGAGCTCTACCCTCTGTCGCCGGCGCCCACGCACACCCACGGCCATGCCCACGCCTTCACCGCCGTCACCCGCGATCTGTGGCACCAGCGACTTGGCCATCTTGGTGCTGCTGCCCTAGACCGCACCCTTCGTCACCACTCAGCCCCGCCTGATGGCGTTGCTTCCGATGTGTGTGACGCTTGTCAATTAGGCAAAAGTACTAGGCTTCCCTTTCGATCCTCGGATCATGTATCGTTTTCCCTTTCCAACTAGTGCATTGTGATGTTTGGACCTCACCTGTTATGAGTATATCTGGTTGTCAGTATTACCTACTTATCCTAGATGATTACAGCCACTTCGCATGGACGTTCCCGCTTCGGCAGAAGTCGGACGTCTTGCCCATGCTACGCAATTTTTTCGCCTTCGTGCACAACCAGTTCAACCTCTCCGTACTCACCATCCAGACCGACAATGGACACGAATTCGACAACCGCGCCTCACGCGAGCTCTTCTCCTCCCTCGGCGTTGCACTACGCATGTCTTGCCCATACACCTCCCCACAAAATGGGCGGGCTGAGCGAGCTCTACGCATGCTTAATGACATTGCACGCGCCATGCTCATTCATGCACACATGCCCTATGCGTACTGGGCCGAGGCGCTCCTCACCGCGACATTCCTCCTCAACCGTCGTCCATGCCGACCACGCCATGATCGCACGCCCTTCTTTTTACTCTACGGAGTCCACCCCAACTACGACGCTCTGCGAGTATTCGGGTGTCTGTGCTACCCAAACCTCATCGCCACCTCCCCCCACAAATTAGCCCCCCGCTCTGCCCCGTGCGTGCTCCTCGGCTACTCCACCGACCACAAAGGATACAGATGCTTGAACTGTGCGACCGGCCGTGTCATCACATCGCGCCATGTTATCTTCGATGAAGATACCTTCCCTGTCCACAACAAACCAGCCTCCCCCCCCACCTCGCATGATCTTCTCGACGATCTGCACAACCCGCCCGTTACCCGTAGACCACCCCCCACTACCTCCCACGCCCGATCACCTGATCATACTGCGCCGCTACCTGCTACTACCACCGAAACCCACGCACAACCAGCTACCCTATCATCCCCAACCCCAACCGCTGCCATGGCAGCTTCCCCGACTCGGCCCCTTACACCCACCAACGACCCCCCATAGCCGTTGACCCGCCTGCTATGAACCTACCCTCTCCCGCACCATCTTCCCCACGCCCTCCATCACCTGCACCCCGGCGCCACGCCGCGATCGTCCCCATGCACACCATGCAGACCCGTGCCAAGGCTGGCAAGTTCTTCCCTAACCCTAAATACCACACCAACCTTGCCGCCTCTGCTACCGATCGCATCTCACCCGTGCCTGACAGTGTGCGTGCTGCTTTGCGACATCCCTATTGGCTGTCTGCGATGCAGGTTGAATACCGGGCGCTGATGGAGAACAAGACATGGCGGCTCGTCCCTCGTCCCCCCTGAAGGAAATATGCCCTAGAGGCAATAATAAAGTTATTATTTATTTCCTTATTTCATGATAAATGTTTATTATTCATGCTAGAATTGTATTAACCGGAAACATAATACATGTGTGAATACATAGACAAACATAGTGTCACTAGTATGCCTCTACTTGACTAGCTTGTTTATCAAAGATGGTTATGTTTCCTATGTTGGGGAACGTTGCAGAAAATTAAAATTTTTCCTACGGCTTCACCAAGATCCATCTATGAGTTCATCTAAGCAACGAGTAACGGGAGAGAGAGTTTGCATCTACATACCACTTGTAGATCGCGTGCGGAAGCTTGCAAGGTGATGATGGAGTCGTACTCGAACGTGATTCAGATCACCGATGCCAAGTGCTGAACGGACAGCACCTCCGCGTTCAACACACGTGCGGGACGATCGGCGTCTCCTCCTTCTTGATCCAGCAAGGGGAAGGAGAGGTTGAGGAAGACAGCTCCACCGGCAAAGACGACGGCGTGATGATGGTGGAGAAGCGATTCGGCAGGGGCTTCGCTGAGCTCTACGGAGGAGGAGATGTGTTGGGGAGGGAAGGGGCTGCGCCTTGGGAGTTGTGTACAGCAGCCCCCTTCCCTCCCCCCTTTATATAGGCACCACAGGGGTGGCGGCCTGAGATCCAATCTCCGGGGGCGGCGGCCAAGGGGTGGAGTACCCCCAAGCCAGTGGGCGCCCCACCCCTAGGGTTTCAACCCTAGGCGCAGGGGTGGACCTAGAGGCGCACCAGCCCCTTGTGGGCTGGTTCCTTCCCTCTCAGCCCATGTGGCCCTCCGGGATAGGTGGCCCCACCGGTGGACCCAGGACCCTTCCGGTGGTCCCAGATTTCACCGAAACCCCAAACTTTCCGATGGCGAAACACCACTTCCTATATATTATTCTTTACCTCCGGACCCTTCCGAACTCCTCGTGACGTCCGGGATCTCATCCGGACTCGAACAACATTCGTGGTCACATACTTGACTTCCTACTAACCCTAGCGTCACCGAACCTTAAGTGTGTAGACCCTACGGGTTCGGAGACACGCAGACATGACCGAGACGACTCTCGGGCAATAACCAACAGCGGGTCTGGATATCCATGTTGGCTCCCACATGCTCCTCGATGATTTCATCGGTTGAACCACGATGTCGAGGATTCGATCAAACCACGTATGCAATTCCTTTGTCAATTGGTACGTTACTTGCGAGACTCGATCGTCGGTATCCCAATACCTTGTTCGGTCTCGTTACGGCAAGTCACTTTACTCGTACCATAATGCATGATCCGTGGCCAACACCTTGGTCACATTGAGCTCATTATGATGATGCATTACCGAGTGGGCCCAGGTGATACCTCTCCGTCATACGGAGTGACAAATCCCGCCTCGATCCGTGTCAACCCAACAGATACTTTCGGAGATACCGTAATGCACCTTTATAGTCACCCGATTCGTTGTGACGTTTGATACACCAAGGCACTCCTACGGTAACCGGAGTTACACGATCTCATGGTCGAAGGAATAGATACTTGACATTGGCAAAGCTTCTAGCAAACGAACTATACGATCTTTTATGCTATGCTTATGATTGGGTCTTGTCCATCACATCATTCTCCTAATGATGTGATCCGTTATCAACGACATCCAATGTCCATAGTCGAGAAACCATGACTATCTATTGATCACAACGAGCTAGTCAACTAGAGGCTCACTAGGGACTCATTGGGTCTAAGTGTTCACACGTGTATTACGATTTCCGGATAATACATTTATAGCATGAACAAAAGACAATTATCATGAACATTGAAATATAATAATCCTTTTATTATTGCCTCTAGGGCATATTTCCAACAGTCTCCCACTTGCACTAGAGTCACCAATCTAGTTACATTGTGATGAATCGAACACCCATAGAGTTACGGTGTTGATCATGTTTTGCACGCGAGAGAGGTTTAGTCAGCGGATCTGCGACATTCAGATCCGTGTGCACTTTGCAAATCTCTATGTCTCCATCTTGAACATTTTCACGGATGGAGTTGAAGCGGCGCTTGATGTGCTGGTCTTCTTGTGAAACCAGGCTCCTTGGCTAGGGCAATAGCTCCAGTGTTGTCACGAAGAGTTTGATCGGCCCCGACGCGTTGGGTATGACTCCTAGGTCGGTGATGAACTCCTTCACCCAAATCGCTTCATGCGCTGCCTCCGAGGCTGCCATGTACTCCGCTTCACACGTAGATCCCGCCACGTCGCTCGCTTGCAGCTGCACCACTTCTCGCTCCACCATTCAACATATACACGATCCGGTTTGTGACTTAGAGTCATCGGATCTGAGTCGAAGCTAAGCGTCGGCGTAACCCTTCTGACGAGCTCTTCGTCTCCTCCATAAACGAAAACATGTCCTTTGTCCTTTTCGGTACTTCAGGATATTCTTGACCGCTGTCAAAGGTTCCTTGCGGGATTACTTTGGTATCTTGCAACCAAACTTACGGCAAGGTTTACATCGGTCAGTACACAGATGGCATACATAATAGATCCTATGGCTGAAGCATAGGGATGACATTCATCTCTTCTTTATCTTTTGCGTGGTCGGTGGTCGAGCTGAGCTCAGTTTCACACCTTGTAACATAGGCAAGAACCCCTTCTTGGACTGATCCATTTTGAACCTCTTCAAAATCTTATCAAGGTATGTGCTTTGTGAAAGACCTATGAGGCGTCTCAATCTATCTCTATAGATCTTGATCCCTAATATATAAGCAGCTTCTCCAAGGTCCTTCATTGAAAAACACTTGTTCAAGTAGGCCTTAATGCTGTCCAGGAGTTTCGTATCATTTCCCATCAAGAGTATGTCATCTACATATAATAGGAGAAATGCTCTGAGCTCCCACTCACTTTCTTGTAAACGCAGCTTCTCCATAAGTCTCAATAAACTAAACGCTTTGATCATCTCATCAAAGCGAATGTTCCAACTCCGAGATGCTTGCACCAGTCCATAAATGGATCGCTGGAGCTTGCATACTTTGTTAGCATTACGAGGATCGACAAAACCTTCCGGCTGAATCATATACAGCTCTTCCTTAAGATGTCCATTAAGGAATGCCGTTTTGATGTCCATCGCCATATCTCATAATCATAGTATGCGGCAATTGCTAACATGATTCGGACGGACTTAAGCTTCGCCACGGAGAGAATGTCTCGTCAGTAGTCAATCCCTTGAACTTGTCGATAACCCTTAGCGACAAGTCGAGCTTTATAGATGGTAACATTACCATCGCGTCCGTCTTCTTCTTAAAAATCCATTTATTTTCTATCGCTCGCCGATCATCGGGCAAGTCTGTCAAAGTCCATACTTTGTTTTCATACATGGATTCTATCTCGGATTTCATGGCCTCAAGCCATTTGTTGGAATCCGGGCCGCCATTGCTTCTTCATAGTTCAAGGTTCATTGTTGTCTAGCAACATGATTTCCATGACAGGTTGCCGTACCACTGCAGTGCGGAACGTGTCCTCGTGGACCTTCGGGTTCAAGAGTAACTTGATCCGAAGTACCTTGATCATCATCAACGTTTTCCTCTTGGTTGGTGTGGGCATCACAGAACGGTTTCTGCGCTGCACCACTTTCCCGTTCGAGAGGTAGTACTTCATCGAGTTCTACTTTCCTCCCACTTACTTCTTTCGAGAGAAACTCTTTCTCTAGAAAGCATCCGTTCTTAGCAACAAAGATCTTGCCTTCGGATCTTAAGCGAAGGTATACCCGACAGTTTCCTTAGGGTATCCTATGAATACGCATTTTTCCGACTTGGGTTCGAGCTTTTCAGGTTGAAGTTTCTTGACATAAGCATCGCATCCCCAAACTTTTAGAAACGACGACTTAGGTTTCTTCCCAAACCATCATTCATACGGTGTCGTCTCAGCGGTTTAGACGGTGCCCTATTTAAAGTGAATGTAGCTGTCTCTAGAGCGTATCCCCAAAATGATAGCGGTAAATCGGTAAGAGACATCATAGACCGCACCATATCCAATAGAGTGCGATTCGACGTTCGGACACACCGTTTATTTGAGGTGTTCGGTGGCGTGAGTTGTAAACGATTCCACATTTCCTTAAGTGTGTACCAAATTCGTGACTTAAGTATTCTCCCCACGATCGATCGTAGGAACTTTATCTTACGGTCACGTTGATTCTCTACCTCACTCTGAAATTCCTTGAACTTTTCAAAGGTCTCGGACTTGTGTTTCATTAAGTAGACATACCCATATCTACTCAAGTCATCGGTGAGAGTGAGAACATAACGATATCCTCCATGAGCCTCAACGCTCATTGGACCGCACACATCGGTATGTATGATTTCCAACAAGTTGGTTGCTCGCTCCATTGTTCCGAGAACGGAGTCTTGGTCATTTTGCCTAAGAGGCATGGTTAGCATGTGTCAAACGATTCATAATCAAGAGACTCTAAAGTCCATCAGCATGGAGCTTCTTCATGCGCTTGACACCAATGTGACCAAGGCGGCGATGCCACAAGTATGTGGGACTATCGTTATCAAATTTACATCTTTTGGCATCCACACTATGAACATGTGTAATATTACGCTCGAGATTCATTAAGAATAAACCATTGACCATCGGAGCATGACCATAAAACATATCTCTCATATAAATCGAACAACCATTATTCTCGGACTTAAATGAGTAGCCATCTCGTATCAAACGAGATCCGGATACAATGTTCATGCTCAAACTTGGCACTAAATAACAATTATTAAGGTTCAAAACTAATCCGTAGGTAAATGTAGAGGCAGCGTGCGACGGCGATCACATCGACTCTGGAACCATTCCCGACGCCGCGATCGTCACCTCGTCCTTCGCCAGCCTCCGTTTATTCCGCAGCTCTGCTGTGAGTTACATATGTGAGCAACGGCACGGTATCAAATACCGGGAGTTACTACGAGTCTTCGGTAAGGTACACATCAATTACATGTATATCAAATATACCTTTGGTGTTGTCGGCCTTCTTATCCGCTAAGTATTTGGGGCGTTCCGCTTCGGTGACCCTTCCCTTGCAATAAAAGCACTCGGTCTCGTGCTTGGGTCCATTCTTTGACTTCTTCCGGCAACGAGGCTTACGGGCGCGGCAAAATCTTTGCCGTCCTTCTTGAAGTTCTTCTTACCCTTGCCCTTCTTGAACTTAGTGGTCTTATTGACCATCAACACTTGATGTTCTTTCTTGATTTCAGCCTCTGCTGACTTCAGATCGAGAACACTTCAGAATGGTCTTTACCATCCCCGCATGTTGTAGTTCATCACAAAGCTCTTGTAGCTTGGTGGGAGCGATCGAGGATTCTGTCAATGACCGCCTCATCAGGGAGGTTAATGTTCAACTGGGTCATCTGAAGTGCAACCCGACATCTTCGTGATGTGTTCTTGTGACGAACTGTTCTCCTCCATCTTACAACTGTAGAACTTGTCGGAGACATCATATCTCTCGACCGGGCATGAGCTTGGAAAACTAGTTTCAGCTCTTGAACATCTCATATGCTCCGTGATGCTCAAAACGCTTTTGGAGCCCGGTTCTAAGTCAGAGCATGCCGCATTGAACGAGGAAGTAATCATCAAGACGAGTTTGCCAAGCGTTCATAACGTCTTGGTTCTCTGGGACGGGAGCGGCACCTAGCGGTCCTTCTAGGACATATTGCTTCCTGGCAGCTATGAGGATGATCCTCAGGTTCCGGACCCAGTCCGTATAGTTGCTGCCATCGTCTTTCAGCTTGGTTTTCTCTAGGAACGCGTTGAAGTTCATGTTGACATTAGCGTTGGCCATTGATCTACAAGACATATTTGCAAAGGTTTTAGACTAAGTTCATGATAATAAAGTTCTTAATCAAAATTATGAACTCCCACTTAGATTAGACATCCTCTAGTCATCTAAGTGTTACACGATCCGAGTCGACTAGCCCGTGTCCGATCATCACGTGAGACGGACTAGCCATCGTCGGTGAACATCTTCATGTTGATCGTATCTTCCATACGACTCGTGTTCGACCTTTCGGTCTCCGTGTTCGAGGCCATGTCCGCACATGCTAGGCTCGTCAAGTTAACCCTAAGTGTTTTCGCTGTGTAAAACTGTCTTACACCCGTTGTATGTGAGCGTAAGGATCCATCACACCCGATCATCACGTGGTGCTTAGAAACGACGAACTGTAGCAACGGTGCACGCTTAGGGAGAACACTTCTTGAAATTTTATAAGGGATCATCTTATTTACTACCGTCGTCCTAAGTAAACAAGATGCATAAACATAATAAACATCACATGCAATTATATAGTTGTGACATGATATGGCCAATATCATCAAGCTCCATTGATCTCCATCTTCGGGGCTCCATGATCATCTTGTCACCGGCTTGACACCATGATCTCCATCATCATGATCTCCATCATCGTGTCTTCATGAAGTTGTCACGCCAACGACTACTTCTACTTCTATGACTAACGCGTTTAGTAATGAAGTAAAGTAGTTTACATGGCGTTCTTCAATGACACGCAGGTCATACAAAAATTAAAGACAACTCCTATGGCTCCTGCAGGTTGTCATACTCATCGACATGCAAGTCGTGAATCCTATTACAAGAACATGATCTCATACATCACAATTCAACATTCATCACAACTTCGGCCATATCACATCACATGATCAATCGCTGCAAAAACAAGTTAGGCGTCCTCTAGTTGTTGTTGCATCTTTTACGTAGCTGCGATTGGGTTCTAGCAAGAACGTTTTCTTACCTCGAATCACCACAACGTGATTTTGTCATCTTCTATTTACCCTTCATAAGGGCCTGTTCATCGATTCCGCTCCAACTAAAGTGGGAGACAGACACCGCCACCACCTTATGCAACTAGTGCATGTCGATCGGTGGAACCGGTCTCACGTAAGCGTGCGTGTAAGGTTGGTCGGGCCGCTTCATCCCACAATACCGTTGAGCAAGAAAAGACTAGTAGAGGCAAGTAAGATGACAAGATCAACGCCCACAACAAATTGTGTTCTACTCGTGCATTAGAGAACTACGCATAGACCTAGCTCATGATGCCACTGTTGGGGAACGTTGCAGAAAATTAAAATTTTTCCTACGGCTTCACCAAGATCCATCTATGAGTTCATCTAAGCAACGAGTAACGGGAGAGAGAGTTTGCATCTACATACCACTTGTAGATCGCGTGCGGAAGCTTGCAAGGTGATGATGGAGTCGTACTCGAACGTGATTCAGATCACCGATGCCAAGTGCTGAACGGACAGCACCTCCGCGTTCAACACACGTACGGGACGATCGATGTCTCCTCCTTCTTGATCCAGCAAGGGGGAAGGAGAGGTTGAGGAAGACAGCTCCACCGGCAAGACGACGGCGTGATGATGGTGGAGAAGCGATACTCGGCAGGGCTTCACGAGCTCTACGGAGGAGGAGATGTGTTGGGAGGGAGGGCTGCGCCTTGGGAGTTGTGTACAGCAGCCCCTCTCCCTCCCCCCCTTTATATAGGCACCACAGGGGTGGCGGCCCTGGAGATCCAATCTCCAGGGGGGGCGGCGGCCAAGGGGGGTGGAGTACCCCCCAAGCCAGGTGGGGCGCCCCCCACCCCTAGGGTTTCAACCCTAGGCGCAGGGGGTGGACCCTAGGGGGGCGCACCAGCCCCTTGTGGGCTGGTTTCCTTCCCCTCTCAGCCCATGTGGCCCTCCGGGATAGGTGGCCCCACCCGGTGGACCCCCGGGACCCTTCCGGTGGTCCCAGATTTCTAAAACCCCGAAACTTTCCCGATGGCGAAACACCACTTCCTATATATTATTCTTTACCTCCGGACCCTTCCGAACTCCTCGTGACGTCCAGATCTCATCCGGACTCAACAACATTCGGTGGTCACATACTTGACTTCCTACTAACCCTAAGCCACCGAACCTTAAGTGTAGACCCTACGGGTTCGGAGACACGCAGACATGACCGAGACGACTCTCGGGCAATAACCAACAGCGGGTCAGATATCCATGTTGGCTCCCACATGCTCCTCGATGATTTCATCGGTTGAACCACGATGTCGAGGATTCGATCAAACCTCATATGCAATTCCTTTGTCAATCGATACGTTACTTGCCCGAGACTCGATCGTCGGTATCCCAATACCTTGTTCGGTCTCGTTACGCAAGTCACTTTACTCGCACCATAATGCATGATCCGTGGCCAACACCTTGGTCACATTGAGCTCATTATGATGATGCATTACCGAGTGGGCCCAGTGATACCTCTCCGTCATACGGAGTGACAAATCCCGCTCGATCCGTGTCAACCCAATGATACTTTCGGAGATACCGTAATGCACCTTTATAGTCACCCGATTCGTTGTGACGTTTGATACACCCAAGGCACTCCTACGGTAACCGGAGTTACACGATCTCATGGTCGAAGGAATAGATACTTGACATTGGCAAAGCTTCTAGCAAACGAACTATACGATCTTTTATGCTGTGCTTATGATTGGGTCTTGTCCATCACATCATTCTCTTAATGATGTGATCCCGTTATCAACGACATCCAATGTCCATAGTCAGGAAACCATGACTATCTATTGATCACAACGAGCTAGTCAACTAGAGGCTCACTAGGGACTCATTGGGTCTAAGTGTTCACACGTGTATTACGATTTCCGGATAATACATTTATAGCATGAACAAAAGACAATTATCATGAACATTGAAATATAATAATCCTTTTATTATTGCCTCTAGGGCATATTTCCAACATCCTAGCCATGGACAAAAGAGTTGTCATTTGATTAACGGGATCACACCATTAGGAGAATGATGTGATTGACTTGACCCATTCCGTTAGCTTAGCACTTGATCGTTTAGTATGTTGCTATTGCTTTCTTCATGACTTATACAAGTTCCTGTAAGTATGAGAATTATGCAACTCCCGTTTACCAGAGGAACACTTTGGGTACTACCAAACGTCACAACGTAACTGGGTGATTATAAAGGAGTACTACAGGTGTCTCCGAAGGTACATGTTGAGTTGGCATATTTCGAGATTAGGTTTTGTCACTCCGATCGTCGGAGAGGTATCTCTGGGCCCTCTCGGTAATGCACATCATTATAAGCCCTGCAAGCAATGTGACCAATGAGTTGGTTACGGGATGATGCATTACATAACGAGTAAAGAGACTTGCCGGTAACGAGATTGAACTAGGTATTGAGATACCGACGATCGAATCTCGGACAAGTAACATACCGATGACAAAGGGAACAACGTTTGTTGTTATGCGGTTTGACCGATAAAGATCTTCATAGAATATGTGGGAGCCAATATGGGCATCCAGGTCCCGCTATTGGTTATTGACCGGAAACATGTCTCGGTCATGTCTACATAGTTCTCGAACCCGTAGGGTCCGCACGCTTAACGTTTAGCTTGATTTATATAGTATTATATGAGTTATGTATGTTGGTGACCGAATGTTGTTGAGTCCGGATGAGATCACGGACATGACGAGGAGCTCCGGAATGGTCCGGAGGTAAAGATTCATATATTGGATGATATGGTTTGGCCAAGGGGTCAGTCCCACGAGGCTATAAGTCGGTGCAAAAGGAGTTTTATGCGGAGGCCAGGGCCAAACGCCGAGACCTGGCGTCGGCCTGGGCGACGCCGAGGCCCATGGCGTCTGGGCGAGACGCCAAGGATTGTGGCGTTTGGTCCTGGAGTCCGAGTGGGACTCTTGCCTTTCGGGCAAAACCGACTTTGAGGAGGCTTTTGCTCCAAGTTTCGACCCCAGGGCTCAACATATAAATAGAGGGGCAGGGCTAGCACCAAAGACATATCAAGAAACACCAAGCCGTGTGCCGGCAACCCCGTCCCCTCTAGTTTAGCCTCCGTCATAGTTTCCGTAGTGCTTAGGCGAAGCCCTGCGGAGATTGTTCTTCACCAACACCGTCACCACGCCGTCGTGCTGCCGGAACTCAACTACTACCTCGCCCGTCTTGCTGGATCGAGAAGGCGAGGACGTCATCGAGTTGAACGTGTGCAGAACTCGGAGGTGCCGTGCGTTCGGTACTTGGATCGGTCGAATCGTGAAGACGTACGACTACATCAACCGCGTTGATAAACGCTTCCGCTTAGCGATCTTCAAGGGTATGAAGATACACTCCCCCTCTCGTTGCTATACCATCACCATGATCTTGCGTGTGCATAGGAATTTTTTTGAAATTACTACGTTCCCCAACAGTGGCATCCGAGCCTAGGTTTTATGCGTTGATGTTATATGCACGAGTAGAACACAATTGAGTTGTGGACGATATAAGTCATACTGCCTACCAGCATGTCATACTTTGGTTCGGCGGTATTGTTGGGTGAAGCGGCCCGGACCAACATTACGCGTATGCTTACGTGAGACTGGTTCTACCGACGTGCTTTGCACACAGGTGGCTGGCGGGTGTCAGTTTCTCCAACTTTAGTTGAACCGAGTGTGGCTACGCCCGGTCCTTGCGAAGGTTAAAACGGAGTCTATTTGACAAACTATCGTTGTGGTTTTGATGCGTAGGTGAGATTGGTTCTTGCTTAAAGCCCATAGCAGCCACGTAAAACTTGCAACAACAAAGTAGAGGATGTCTAACTTGTTTTTGCAGGGCATGTTGTGATGTGATATGGTCAAAACGTGATGAGATATAAGTTGTTGTATGAGATGATCATGTTTTGTTGAAGTTATCGGCGACTGGCAGAAGCTCTATGGTTGTCTCTTTGTTGCATAAGATGCAAGTGCCAAATAATTGCTATACTTTATCGCTATGCGATAGCAATAGTTGCAAGAGCAATAGTTGGTGAGACGACCATGTGATGACACATTGATATAGATCAAGATGATGAAGATCATGGTGTCATGCCGGTGACGATAGAGATCATGACAGTACTTTGGAGATGGAGATCAAAGGCGCAAGATGATCATGCCATATCATGTCACATATTTTGATTGCATATGATGTTTATCTGTTATACATCTTATTCTGTTTGATTGACGGTAACATTTTAAGATGATCTCTCACTAATTATCAAGAAGTGTTCTCCACGAGTATGCACCGCTATGAAAGTTCTTCGTCTTTGAGACACCACGTGATGATCGGGTGTGATAGGCTCTACGTTCAAATACAACGGGTGCAAAACAGTTGCACACTCGGAATACTCAGGTTAAACTTGACGAGCCTAGCATATACAGATATGGCCTCGGAACATGGAGACCGAAAGGTCGAGCGTGAATCATATAGTAGATATGATCAACATAGTGATGTTCACCATTGAAAACTACTCCATCTCACGTGATGATCGGACATGGTTTAGTTGATTTGGATCACGTGATCACTTAGATGACTAGAGAGATGTGTGTCTAAGTGGGAGTTCTTAAGTAATATGATTAATTGAACTTAAATTTATCATGAACTTAGTCCTGGTAGTATTTTGCAAATTATGTTGTAGATCAATAGCTCGCATTGTTGCTTTCATATGTTTATTTTGATATGTTCCTAGAGAAAACTGTGTTGAAAGATGTTAGTAGCAATGATGCAGATTGGATCCGTGATCTGAGGTTTATCCTCATTGCTGCGCAGAAGAATTATGTCCTTGATGCACCGCTAGGTGACAGACCTATTGCAGGAGCGGAATCATGCGGCGTTATGAGCGTTTGGCTAGCTCAATATGATGACTACTTGATAGTTTAGTGCACCATGCTTAACGGCTTAGAATCGGGACTTCAAGGACGTTTTGAGCGTCATGGACCATATAAGATGTTCCAGAGTTGAAGTTAATATTTCAAGCAAATACCGAGTTGAGAGGTATGAAGTCTCCAACAAGTTCTATAGCTAAAAGATGGAGGAGAATCGCTCAACTAGTGAGCATGTACTTAGATTGTCCGGTACTTCAATCGCTTGAATCAAGTGGGAGTTAATCTTCCGAGATAAGATAGTGATTGATGAATTTCTCTAGTCACCATCACTAAAGTTACTAGAACTTCGTGATGAACTATAGTATGCAAGGGATGACGAAAACGATTCCCGAGCTCTTCGTGATGTTGAAATCGACGAAGGTAGAAATCAAGAAAGAGCATCAAGTGTTGATGGTTAACAAGACCACTAGTTTCAAGAAAAAGGGCAAAGGGATAGAAGGGAACTTCAAAAGAACGGCAAGCAAGTTGCTGCTCAAGTGAAGAAGCCCAAGTCTGGACCTAAGCCTGAGACTAAGTGCTTCTACTGCAAAGGGAATGGTCACTGGAAGCGGAAATGCCCTGAATATTTGGTGGATAAGAAGGATGGCAAAGTGAACAAGGGTATATTTGATATACAGGTTATTGATGTGTGCCTTACTAGTGTTTATAGTATCCCCTGAGTATTTGATACTTGTTCGGTTGCTAAGATTAGTAACTCGAAACAGGAGTTACAGAATAAATAGAGACTAGTTGAAGAGGAAGTGACGATGAGTGTTGGAAGTAGTTCCAAGATTGATATAATCATCATCGCACACTCCCTATACTTTCGGGATTAGTGTTAAACCTAAATAAATGTTATTTGGCGTTTGCGTTGAGCATGAATATGATTTGATCATGTTTATTGCAATACGGTTATTCATTTAAAGTCAGAGAATAATTGTTGTTCTGTTTACATGAATAAGACCTTCAATGGTCATACACCCAATAAACATAATTTGTTGGATCTCGATCGTAGTGATACACATATTCATAATATTGATGCCAAAAGATGCAAAGTTAATAATGATAGTGCAACTTATCTGTGGCACTGCCGTTTGGGTCATATCGGTGTAAAGCGCATGAAGAAACTCCATAAAGATGGATTTTCGGAATCACTTGGTTATGAATCATTTGATGCTTGCGAACCGTGCCTTTTGGGCAAGATGACTAAAACTCCGTTCTCCGGAACAATGGAACAAGCTACTGACTTATTGAAAATAATACATACCGATGTATGAAATCCAATGAGTGTTGATGCTCGTGGCAAGTATCGTTATTTTCTGACCTTCACAAGATGGTTTGAGCAGATATGGGTATATCTACTTGATGAAACATAAGTCTGAAATAGTTGAAAGGTTCAAAGAATTTCAGAGTGAAGTGGAAAAATCATCGTAACAAGAAAATAAAGTTTCTGCAATCTGATCGCGGAAACGAATATTTGAGTTACGAGTTTGGTCTTCAATTAAAACAATGTGGAATAGTTTCACAGCTCACGCCACCTAGAACACCACAACGTTATGGTGTGTCCGAACGTCGTAACCGCACTTTATTGGATATGGTGCGATCTATGATGTCTCTTATTGATTTACCATTGTCATTTTGGGGTTATGCATTAGAGACAGCTGCATTCACGTTAAAAGGGCACCATCTAAATCTGTTGAGACGACATCATATGAACTGTGGTTTAGCAAGAAACCCAAGTTGTCGTTTCTTAAAGTTTGGGGCTGCGATGCTTATGTGAAAAAGTTTCATCCTGACAAGCTCGAACCCAAATCGGAGAAGTGCGTCTTCATAGAATACCCAAAGGAAATTGTTGGGTACACCTTCTATCACAGATCCGAAGGCAAGATATTCGTTGCTAAAAATGGATCCTTTCTAGAGAAGGAGTTTCTCTCGAAAGAAGTGAGTGGGAGGAAAGTAGAGCTTGATAAGGTAATTTGTACCTTCTCCCGAGTTGGAAAGTAGTTCATCACGAAATCAGTTCGATGATTCCTACACCAATTAGTGAGGAAGCTAATGATGATGATCATGAAACTTCAGATCAAGTTACTACAAAACCTCGTAGGTCTTCCAAAGTACAGTCCGCACTGAGTAGTACGGTAATACTGCTCGGAAGTCATGTTACTAGACCATGATGAACCTACGAACTATGAGGAAGCGATGATGAGCCCAGATTCATGAAATGGCTTGAGGCCATAAAATCGAGATATGATTCATGTATGAAAACAAAGTCGGACTTTGATTGACTTGCTCGATGATCAGCAAGCCATGTTAAATGAATGGATCTTCAAGAGGAAGACGGACACTGATAGTAGTGTTACTATCTACCAAGCTCGACTTGTTGCGAAAGGTTTTCAACAAATTCAAGGTGTTGAATACGATGAGATTTTCTCACTCGTATCGATGCTTAAGTCTGTCGAATCATGTTAGCAATTGCCACATTTTATGAAATCGGCAAATGGATGTCAAAACTGCATTCCTTAATGGATTTATTAAAGAAGAGTTGTATATGATGCAACCGAAGGTTTTGTCAATCCTAAAGGTGCTAACAAAATGTGCAAGCTCCAATGATCCATCTATGGACTGGTGCAAGCATCTCGAGTCGGAATATACGCTTTGATAAGTTGATCAAAGCATATAGTTTTATATGGACTTACGATGAAGCCTCATTTACAATAAAGTGAGTGGGAGCACTACAACCTTTCGATTAGTATATGTGAGTGACATATTGTTGATCGAAATGATGTAGAATTTTTCGCAAAGCATAAAGGAGTGTTTTAAAGGAGTTCTTTGAAAAGAAAAGACCTCGATAAGAGCTACTTACATATTGAGCATCAAGATCTATTGAGATAGATCAAGGCGCTTGATAAGATTTTCAATGAGTACATACCTTGGCAAGATTTTGAAATAGTTCAAAATGGAACAGTCAAAGAAAGAGTTCTTGCCTGTGTTGCAAAGGTATGAAATTGAGTAAGACCCAAATCCCGACCACAGCAGAAAATAGAAAGAGAATGAAAAGTCATTCCCTATGCCTCAGTCATAGGTTCTATAAAGTATGCTATGCTATGTACCAGACCTATTGTATACCTTGCTCTGAATTTGGTAAGGGAGTACAATAGTGAACTAGGAGTAGATCACTGGACATTGGTCAAAAATATCCTTAGTAAGGACTAAGGAGATGTTTCTCGATTATGGAGGTGATAAAAGAGTTTGTTGTAAAAGTTACATCGGTGCAAACTTTTACACTGATCTAGATGACTCTAAGTCTCAATCTGGATACATATTGAAAGTGGGAGCAATTAGCTAGAGTAGCTCCATGCAGAGCATTGTGAACATAAAATATTTGCAAAATACATACGGCTCTGAATGTGACAGACCCGTTGACTAAGCTTCTCTCACGAGCAAAACATGATCACACCTTAGTACTCTTTGGGTGTTAATCACATAGTGATGTGGACTAAATTATTGACTCTAGTAAACCCTTTGGGTGTTGGTCACATGATGATGTGAACTATGGGTGTTAATCATATACAGATATGAATATTGGTGTTAAATCACATGGCGATGTGAACTAGATTATTGACTCTAGTGCAAGTGGGAGACTGAAGGAAATATGCCCTAGAGGCAATAATAAACTTATTATTTATTTCCTTATTTCATGATAAATGTTTATTATTCATGCTAGAATTGTATTAACCGGAAACATAATACATGTGTGAATACATAGACAAACATAGTGTCACTAGTATGCCTCTACTTGACTAGCTTGTTTATCAAAGATGGTTATGTTTCCTAGCCATGGACAAAAGAGTTGTCATTTGATTAACGGGATCACATCATTAGGAGAATGATGTGATTGACTTGACCCATTTCGTTAGCTTAGCACTTGATCGTTTAGTATGTTGCTATTGCTTTCTTCATGACTTATACAAGTTCCTGTAACTATGAGAATTATGCAACTCCCGTTTACCGGAGGAACACTTTGGGTACTACCAAACGTCACAACGTAACTGGGTGATTATAAAGGAGTACTACAGGTGTCTCCGAAGGTACATGTTGAGTTGGCGTATTTCGAGATTAGGTTTTGTCACTCCGACCGTCGGAGAGGTATCTCTGGGCCCTCTCGGTAATGCACATCATTATAAGCCTTGCAAGCAATGTGACCAATGAGTTGGCTACGAGATGATGCATTACAGAACGAGTAAAGAGACTTGCCGGTAACGAGATTGAACTAGGTATTGAGATACCGACGATCGAATCTCGGACAAGTAACATACCGATGACAAAGGGAACAACGTATGTTGTTATGCGGTTTGACCGATAAAGATCTTCGTAGAATATGTGGAAGCCAATATGGGCATCCAGGTCCCGCTATTGGTTATTGACTGGAAACATGTCTCGGTCATGTCTACATAGTTCTCGAACCCGTAGGGTCCGCACGCTTAACGTTTCGTTGACGATATAGTATTATATGAGTTATGTATGTTGGTGACCGAATGTTGTTGGGAGTCCCGGATGAGATCACGGACATGACGAGGAGCTCCGGAATGGTCCGGAGGTAAAGATTCATATATTGGATGATATGGTTTGGCCAAGGGGTCAGCCCCACGAGGCTATAAGTCGGTGCAAAAGTAGTTTTGCGGAGGCCAGGGGCCAAACGCCGGAGACCCTGGCGTCTGGCCCTGGGCCAGACGCCGAGGCCCATGGCGTCTGGGCCAGACGCCAAGGATTGTGGCGTTTGGTCCTGGAGTCCGAGTGGGACTCTTGCCTTTCGGCAAAACCGACTTTGAGGAGGCTTTTGCTCCAAGTTTCACCCTGTGGCTCAACATATAAATAGAGGGGCAGGGCTAGCACCAAAGACACATCAATAAATACCAAGCCGTGTGCCGGCAACCCCGTCCCCTCTAGTTTAGCCTCCGTCATAGTTTCCGTAGTGCTTAGGCGAAGCCCTGCGGAGATTGTTCTTCACCAACACCATCACCACGCCGTCGTGCTGCCGGAACTCATCTACTACCTCGCCCGTCTTGCTGGATCGAGAAGGCGAGGACGTCATCGAGCTGAACGTGTGCAGAACTCGGAGGTGCCGTGCGTTCGGTACTTGGATCGGTCGAATCGTGAAGACGTACGACTACATCAACCGCGTTGATAAACGCTTCCGCTTAGCGATCTTCAAGGGTATGAAGATACACTCCCCCTCTCGTTGCTATACCATCACCATGATCTTGCGTGTGCGTAGGAACTTTTTTTAAATTACTACGTTCCCCAACACCCCCGACGCCAACATAGTCACCGGCAAGTGGCTGTTTCGCCACAAGTTCAAGGCTGACGGCACTTTGGAGCGATACAAGGCGAGGTGGGTCGTCCGTGGCTTCTCCCAACGGCCGGGTGTCGACTTTGACGAGACCTTCTCCCCGGTCGTCAAGGCTGCTACCATCCGTGTGGTGCTCACGATCGCTGCCTCGCGCGGGTGGCCGGTACACCAGATGGACGTCAACAACGCGTTTCTTCACGGGCGCCTCTCCGAGCGCGTCTACAGCCAGCAACCCGCTGGGTTCGTCGACGGCGACCACCCCGACCACGTGTGCCTCCTCGACAAATCCCTCTACGGCCTCAAGCAGGCGCCCCGTGCCTGGTTCGCTCGGTTTGCGGCCTACGCGCGCAGCATCGGCTTCATCAGCTCCCGCTCCGACCCTTCGCTGTTCATCCTCCGCCGTGGCAGCGACATGGCGTACATGCTACTCTACATCGACGACATCGTCCTCGCCGCTTCCTCCACTCCGCTCCTCCAGCACCTGCAACGCCTCCTCTTCGCCGAGTTCTCCATGAAGGATCTTGGCCCCCTCCACTATTTCCTCGGCATTGCGGTCATGCGCAGCCCGCGAGGGTTCTTCCTCTCGCAACGGAAGTACGCCGAGGAGCTTCTACAACGGGCGAACATGCAAGCTTGCAAGCCAGCACCGACGCCCGTGGACACACGGGCCAAGCTCTCTGCCTCCGACGGCGCCCCGGTTCAAGACGCCTCCGAGTACCGCAGTCTGGTGGGCGCGCTCCAGTACATGACAATGACGCGTCCCGACATCACCTACGCCGTCCAGCAGTGTTGTCTTGTCATGCACGATCCCCGCGACATCCACTTCGCCTCGCCAAGCGGATACTTCGCTATCTCCGGGGCACGACGACGCACGGGCTGCTTCTCCAGAGCACGCCCGCCCTCGACCTCGTCGCCTACTCCGACGCCGACTGGGCCGGCTGCCCAGACACGCGCCGCTCCACCTCTAGATATGCCGTCTTCTCGGCGACTCCACTGTCTCCGGTCGTCCAGCGGCGAGCCACGGTCTCTCGGTCCAGTCAGAAGCGAGTACCGCGCCGTCGCCGCGAACGCGATCGCCGAGAGCTGCTGGATCGTCAACTTCTCGACGAGCTCTCCGTGCCCATGCCCAAGGCCAGCGTCGTCTTCTGCGACAACATATCCTCGGTGTACATGGCGGCTAACCCGGTTCATCACCGCCGCACGAAACACATCGAGCTGGACATCCACTTCGTGCGCGAAAGGTTGCTCGGTGATCTCCGCGTCCCGCGTGTTCCTACACAACAGCGGTTTGCGGATGTGCTCACCAAGGGCCTCCCAACCCCAAATTCCAGAGTTCCGATCCAGCTTGCGTCCGATCACGGACGCTCAACTCAAGGCGGGGTGTTAATCAACCTAATCGACCCTTGTATAGCACGTACATACTCACGATCACACGATCGCCCACGTCCGGCGCCCCACGCCTGGCCTTGTTGTAACGTAGCCTATATATACCTGAGATCAATACAGAGAGCACCTAAAGGTGCATTACTCCCGATCCCTCCTGCTCACAGGGTGCTCTAAACCAGCCTCAAACGCCTGGGTGGGCTGCCTGGCCACTGACCAGTCCTGAAAATGTGACCTATTCGGAAGCCTCAAACGGGTCTCAAACGTCCAGAATGTCCGGCGTCCCTCATATCCAACCCAAATATAGGGCGGATATGGGGCTGCCCGGGCGCGTCCGACACGTCAGCCCGACCCACCCCGAACCCCACTCCGTCCACACAAATATCCCCAATCCCAAAACCCTACCTCACTCGATCTGTTTCTTCTTCTCCCCTCGAATTTCTTCGATTCGATCCACTCCAATGACTACGCACGGTGGCAATACTGCATGATGGCAATATATACCGAGTATAAAACGGGGATGAGATCTGCATGATGTGAGTTGTGTATTCTGTCGTTTTCTTCCCGCAGAAAAAAGAAGAAGAGAAACTTTCATTCATGTGTGCATGATCCTTTTTTTTTGCGGGTATTCATGTATTCACTCCCATACGTACGGTGTGTGCGTGCGTGCTGTCAGTCAGTTACTCTGTCCGTCTGTTGCTTCGCACGAGGTTTGCCGTGCACGCGATGACCGATCGGTCTCCTGTCAGTCGTGTGCACGTACGGTCGGTCTTTTCCGGCGACGGCTAGCTCGCAGTCGCAAGTACCGTACGTGTGGTTGTTACTGCTCGGGCGATCGATCGGGTCATGGACCATGTGCGGGACAACGAGGCCATTTATCGCGGTCGTGTTCGTCTACGTACATCTCCGGATGGATGGACCGGAACGCCGCATGGGCCGGGGGATGACGACGACGCGTGCATGAATAAGCTTAATTGCTTTTAGGTACGACTAGTACAATGCCCGTTGCTACGGGTAAAAGCAGAATACCCATGTGTTGCCACGGAATAATAAAAATATGGACACATTGATCAAATTATTCTTTTAATTTAGAAATACGGGTTAAGCGGTTACATCCAGTTTTCATCATGCAACGACAAATATAAATTCTCTTCCACTTTTTTCCTTCTCTGCAATCTTCCTATCTCCTTAAGCAGCCAAATCGCTCGCCACCCTAGAACTTATAACTGGATATATATCATCCATTTATAAATAGTATTAGTATTCTCACTGTAAAGAAATATAAGAGTGTTTAGATCATAGTAATCTAAACACTTATATTTCTTTAGAGAGGGAGTATCACTCAACTTCACGCATCCACGTGTCACTATTACAAGATACACAAAGATTGGCAGTCACTATTAGAAGGTACACAAAGATTGAAAATTTCATAAGCCTCTTATTTCAGTAATAATAGCATAATCGATGCAACCTTCAATAATTAGCTCATTGTATGGATAGGAGTAGCGGCAGATGCCAAGATGGTGGATTCAGGCATATTGTTGTAATACTTTGTAAGGTCCTCGAGAATAATCAATAAAGTGGCGTATGCATCTCCCGATCACGAGGCCGGGTCATCCTCCTTTTGAAAAAAAAATAAGCTCATTGTATATAGGAAATTTCCATTTATCTTGAATCAAGAATTTGAATAATAAGTTGGATAATCTAATGTTTTCGTGGGGATTTGTATATATTAGTATCTTTATTACCAACACAATCATCATGGTTGTGGTCATGGCAGCAATCGTCAAGGTCTTCACGGCGCCACCGTTCTCCTTCTGCGATGGCGGAGACAAGCCCTGAGCTGCCGGGCGGCGGCTCGGGTCCCGAGGCTGGCTCCTTCGTTTCTTGTAGTGGATTTTACACTGCTTAGCACTGTACCAAGTGATTGGCCAGGGCTTGCCCGGTCGTGGCTTGATCCTAGCTCCGCCATCGCTTCTGCGTCTCCACCAAGTTCAAAGACGGCGCGACGATGGCGAACAACCTATCACCGGCATTTAGGTTTGTCGGCTTTCATGTTGGCCAACTTCGCCCGGGTTTCGATTTCTTGATTCGCGTGATTGCAGTTGCCTCCTCTCCCTTGAAAACACCACGATGGCCACGATCGCCCTGCCCTGCCCGCCGGCTTGGTCGCCATCGCAGCATCACCTTCCCGTCCAGCCCATGCTAACCAACCGTCTCTCCCACGACCCGCTCCACAACTACTCCTCTCCTGCTTCCATGAAAACGCAATATATTTCATATTCACCAAGAAGCAACAGAAGTTAGATCACTAATTAAATCCTAGTATGATGAACCATTTATGCTGAAATAGCTACAGAGCAACTCGCGTAGATTAAAGTCAAATCTAGCAATATAGTACACTTGACACCGGAGTAAACCCCAGATTAAACAATGTACTATGACTTCAGAAGAATATACATTAATCTGCCATATTGCAGGGAAAACAAATCTGGAGCACAAAGTAGAGAGAAACACCTGTAACACACATGCACGATATAACATGACCTAAATGTAATAAAATATAGTTGTATTTTTAATGGAACAAAATATGTATCTGCGGATGGTACTCAAGATGCTTCTTTTTTTGCCTCTCATTATTATTTTTGTTGGAGAAGAAGTTACATTTGTTACGCACTAAAAGGCACCCGGTAGCATATCATGTCATCAGATAATCTTCTGGACTGTGTTCCTACTTCCTACTGCTTCACTGATTTCTTGTAGTTGCTAGAAAAATGAGATTTGTCAAACAGAAGCTTCCTTCCGCCTGCCACTGACATGCCACCGATGATGTGTGAATATTACGTGAGCAGCTACAACCTTTTTTTATGGATGAGACGATGAGCAGCTACAAACTTGATACTGTTAATGGTAGTCTCATTCTTCCAAAAAAAAATAGGAAAACAAACTCATACATTTCAACACAGCTCCTTCTTCACATAAACTTCAAGTTTAAATGAAAATACTATTATTTTCGATTAAGGGAGCTTTATTACTTAAAAGGTTTAAGCATTATACCCGGCCCCTCTGCATAAATGGAAATACTAATAGCAACAAAAAAAACTTAATAAGAAAACTCCGACAATGTGGACCGAGATTGACTTGGTAGTAGATCAAATCACACGCGTTCAATCTTTGCAAAATGAGAACTGAGGAACAACTTTGTAAAAAAAACTACCCTACTCCACACTGATCATTGCATGACATCAATATTTCTCTTACAGAACTAAACTTAGACAGCCATGTAAGCTCTAAACATTGTTCTTGATTAAACAGACAAAACATAAAGGAATTGGAAGTCTCACCATTAGTATATAATGTTTCCACGCAATATTTTTGTCCGGACAACCACAATCAATATCCATTACATCCACACTCGCCTCAAGAGGGAGAGTAGACCCGCCTGCACAATAGAGACTATAGAACATTCACATGAAGTGCTAAAAAATGTAATACCAAAATTTAATCTAATGAGGAAGCAGAGCCCGCCGCCGCATCCATGGATGGCCACCAGGAGTCTCCAGCGCCGTCGACGCCGACTGCCGCAAGGGCCCGGACGGGCAACAGCACACGATCCACCCGCTGCCCCCGCGCCCACGAGCCATGGTAGGAAGGGTGACCGCGACCAGTGCGCCCAGAACTCATGGGCGCCAGAGGCGGATCTGGCGCGCCGCCACCACCAGCCTCCACCTGCACCACCTCCACACGCCCATCGCATCGCTGGCATGCGCCGCCGACAACCACGTCGGCCTTGCCGAGCTTCTGCGGCCAGCGCCAAGCGCCAGATCTGCCAGAGGCGTCCAAGCCCTCACAGAAACCCCACGCTGAGGCGAAAGGCCCGCCGCCGCCAAAGGACCGGGTTGGGAGAGGAGGGGACCGCGGCGGTGCTAAGGTTGCCCTGACGCTGCGGGGAGCGTCGCGGGAGGAGGAGGAGGTTCCGTTCTTCATCCTTCAAAAGCTCCTCTACAATGGAGTATCAATTTCATAAAATAAACAACATACTGACCAAAATACATTAAGAAGTTGTACAAGATTCAGCTTACCTTATGCTTGGAAAGAGCCTTTCCAATCATTTTATTGGTTCATCTGTCTCTAGTAAGGCACAAGCCAACTTCCCTCTATTTGTAGTATGTAGAAACGATCCTAGCATAAGGTTGAGCAAGCAAACAACTCACATATTGCTGGAAATGTTTTAGAAATTATATATTTTAGTAAACATGGCTGACCTGTAAAAAGTTATGGGTCTTTCTCAGTTTTGTAGTGGAGAGCTCAACAACTGAAACAAAAAATACATGTTGGGTCGAGACAAGCTGAAACATGGCTTAAAGCACATCAAATGAAACATGGGTGTGGTGTGGTGGGGGGATGGAGTTCGTTGTCACTGCTCGCTGAAGGTTGATAATATAACTGGAATTTCAATCGACGGAAGCACATAAGCTAATTTCAACCCTTTGTCAAAAGCCAAAATGAAGGCAACCACATCACATCCCATGAGATAGAAGATTAGAGAACTTACCATCAAGATGGAAACCGGGACGGGTTCCCTTTGTCAGATGTTGGTAGACGACAACGGACAACGGTGGCTTGGCCAGTTCACAAACCCATGGCGTCTACTCCTCATCGACTCTCGTTCCTTCGTCGGCATCATGGGTCGGGCATCAACGACAGTCTCCCATTGCTGCTCAGCACGGACTCATGTGACAACACCAAAGTTCACTAGTAGAAAAAGGGTCATACGTGAAGCCCAATAGTGCCGGTTTGAATTAGAGCCGGCACTAATGTGTACAATAGCACCGGTTTGTGGCGGCGATCAATAGCACCGGTTCGTGGCGAACCTTTAGTACCGGTTCATGCCACGAACCGGTACTAAAGTGGATGTGTCAGCCTACGGTCAGGTTATGGCCCCACCATCACCATTTAGTGCCGGTTCGTGGTACGAACCGGTACTAATGAGGTTATGACAAGCTGTTTTTAGTCCCACCTCGCTCCCCTAACAAGCCTTTTACCACCTTAAATATGTTATTTCTCAAACTATCACAAGCACTTGGTCTTCATTGAACTCTATGTGTAGAATTTGTGGCCGCAATATGAGTCTTCATCGGTTTATAAATCGTTGATGACTCATATTGACAATTCAGATTGTACACACAAAGATCATTGATGATCAAAGTATTTTTGATGTTATAAGATCATATTAACAGTTTAGACTCTAAAGAAATATAAGATCGTGATGTAAATGCTCTTATATTTTTTATGCTCAAGATGCACCATTCAAAGCGACGCCATCAACTTTTAACCATTTCTGCCTTCATTTGCTATTTTTCATGCATTCAATGATTTGTTTTGAGAACTAAATGACCTGAAAATTGAAAAGCACTACAAATGAACTCTGAAAAAGTTAAAACTTGGCATGGTATCATCATTTCACCCACATAGATTGTTCAAAAAAGTAGAGAGGGTTACGGCAAAAACTGGATGCACTTCGTTTACAAAACTGGACAATCTCTTTCAAGTATTCAGGTTTCATTTAAATTAAACTCATCTGTTACAAAGGCATTTCATTTTTTAAACTTATTACAACTCCGGACTTTTTGTGCATTCAAGATGCATCATTCAAAGCGATTTACATCAAATTTCAACCATTTCGCCTTCATTTGCTATTTTTATGCATTTAATGATTTGTTTTGATCTAAATGACACTAACTAAATTTTGTGCAGAAGCGCACCTTTAGTACCGGTTGGTGGCTCCAACCGATACCAAAGGGTAAGCTGTTTTTAGTCCCACCTCGCCAAGAGAGAGGAGTAGGAGCGGTTTATAAGCCACAGGTGCAGAGACGATGAAGAAGAGGCTCAATGCTCACGTTGTTAGCTTCAAGCCTTTAGGAATATGGTAGATTACACGAGCTACACGCAGGCAGCTTACACTATTCCAAAAGGCTTGAAGCAAATTAACTAGCATTGCACCTCTTTTTATTTTTAATAACTTATTCCAACTCCGGACTTCTTCTTTTTATTTTAATAACTTATTACAACTCCGGACTTCTTACATTATGGCAAAAGGAAGGAGGAGAAGAAGAAGAAGGAGGAGGAGAAGAAGAAGAAGAAGAGGAAGAAGAAGAAGAAGAAGAAGAGGAGGAAGAAGGAGAAGAGGAAGAAGAAGGAGAAGAAGAAGAAGAAGAAGAGGAGAAGAAGGAGGAGGAAGAAGAAGGAGAAGAAGAAGAATAAGAAGAGGAAGAAGAAGGAGAAGAAGGAGAAGGAGAAGGAGAAGAAGAATAAGAAGAGGAAGAAGAAGAAGAAGGAGGAGAAGGAGAAGGAGAATAAGAAGAGGAAGAGGAAGAAGAAGATGAAGAAGAAGAAAAAAATAAACCAGAAAAGAAATAACTATATAAAAACATTACTCAAAAATAAATAGAAGAAAATAAATAATGCGAAAAAGAAAAAAAAACTAATATAAAGCAAAAATATTCACAAAGAAACTAAATACGGCAAAAAAACTACTCAAAAATAAATAGAAGAAAAAATAAAGCGTAAAAGAAATAACTATATAAAAAATTACTCAAAAATAAATAGAAAAAATAAATAATGCAGAAAAGAAAAACTAATATAAAGCAAAAATATTCACAAAGAAACTAAATACGGCAAAAAAACTACTCGAAATAAATAAAAGAAAAAATAAAGCAGAAAATAAATAACTATATAAAAAATTACTCAAAAATAAATAGAAGAAAATAAATAATGCGGAAAAGAAAAAAATTAAAAAAATGTGGGAAGCATTTGCGGTGGGCCTCAAGACCTAGGGTGTGCAAATGCAGCCCGTAAGGTCCGGAGGCTCACCGGCAACAAGGCCATAGTTAGGCCCGAAGCTCGCTATATAGAGGAGTTCGAAGGGCGTGGCAGGCTGGGTTTATAAACCAGTCACGCGCCCTTCGCTTCGGCGAGTGGGACTAAACATAGCGCGATCATGTGGCGTGTATGTTTTAGTACCGGTTTGTGGCACAAACCGATACTAAGGGGCCTTTAATACCGGTTGGAGCCACCAACCGGTACTAAAGGGCCTCGCTTCCGCCGCTTGGGTTGCAAAATTGGCCTTTAGTACCGGTTGGTGGCTCCAACCGGTACTAAAGGCTCTATATATATGGCACTTACGATGAATCGCTTATCGCCGCCACTTCGTTCCACGTTTCTCGCCGATCTCGCCGACGCTGCCATGCGTCTGCGTCGCGTCGCCGCCGCCGCCGCCGCCGTCGTCATCATCCATCGCTATCCCGCCGTCGTCGTCGCCCGCGTATACCTACTTGCCGCTGCCGTCGTCGTCGTCGCCGCTTGCCGCCGTCGTCGCCGCCCGCCCCATCACCATCCGTCGTCGCCGCCCGCCGCCGTCGTCGTCGTTGCCGCCCCACCGTCTGCGCCCTATATACGTACACACGATACGTATATACACATATACACACACACGCGCGCGCACGCACACACACACACACACACGCACACACACACACACACACACACACACACATACACACAGACACGTACACACAAACACACACACACACACACACACACATGTATATACACACACACACACACACACACACACACACACACATTTTTTTTACTTATTTTCTGTTTTCTATATATAATATGTTTAGATGAATTAAAACTATCTAGTTTATTTTTAGTAAATATAATGCTTTTAGTTGAACTAGTTGAATTAATATATAGATCAACTAGTTTATTTTTTGAAGATGCTTAATTAGTTGAACTTGTTGAATTAATATATAGAACTAGTTTATTTTTAGAAGATGATTAATTAGTTGAACTTGTTGAATTAATATATAGAACTAGTTTATTTTTAGTAAATGCTTAATTAGTTGAACTAGTTGAATTAATATAACTAGTTTATTTTTAGTAAATGCTTAGTTGAACTAGTTGAATTAAAAGATTTTTTCTGTTAATAGATTTTTTTCTGTTAATAGATTTTTTTTCTGCAAATAGATTTTTTGGTGATATTATTATTGAATATGCATGTTTGGTGATATTATTGTTAATAGATTTTTTGGGTGATATTTAGATTGTGTAATTAATTTTGTTCATAGAACTTTAATGATTTTTTGTTCATAGTATTTAGAAAAAGGAAAAAAAGAAGAAGTAGTTTATATATAGTTGAACTAGCTAGTTGATTTAATAAACTAATTTATTTTACTATATATAGAAGTAGTTTGTTTTTAGTAAGTACTACTTATTTATTTATAGTAAGTGCTTAGTAGTTGAACTAGATAGTTGACTAATAAAACTAAATTATGAACGTGGGCGGAAATGTCGTACTCATTGGACTACGATAACCGCCGGAGGAGTGCGATCGTGCCACGACGACCGAGGTATCTCATGACAGTTCATTGAGTCGACGAAGATCGGCGCTTCAAAGATTAAGCTCGAGGAGACTGCGATGTTCATATGGTACGCAACGACGACAGTAGTTTTTTTCGTAATTAAGCACGACTTCAACTATTTTAACGTGTATTTTTCATCTTTCCAATTCGACTAGCTTATCCCATGCTTTGCAAGACGCTATGTCTTGGAGAGGATGGATTTTGAAGACCATGAAAATTTTGAAACCAAAAAAATTACCCTAAGTACTGAACATGGTGTGGATTTTCAAGTAAAGCTGTACAATGCTTAGAGTGTAACCCATTTTGGTTGCAAAAATTAGGATGCATTTTGCAAGATGTATGGTCTTGATGAGGGTATGCTTGTCACCATGGATCTTGGTGATCCTACAATCGAGCAAGAGACACCTACGATTTGGGTCTTTGTGGATACACCTCCATTTCTTCCCTCATGTGAGCTAAGCATAGTTATTAAGTAATTTATATTGTTTATTTCAAAATATAATGTTGTCAACTTATCTCCATTGACAGCTTATTTTCATTCTTTAAAGAATGTGCGGAAGATGGTAGACAGAACGTACTACACTGAAGGCTCCGAATTAACTTATCAGGAGAAAACTCATCTGGTCGGATTTTGTACTGATCTTGAGAATTACAATATCTACAATCAAACTCCTCAAAATTATGGTCAATACGTGCCACTAGTGCACGTGTTGAACTACGGTAACTATCATGGAGATACCTGGTAAGATTATTTTTACTATTACAACATCCGTGCATCTTTTTGCACACTTCTAAAACTAGTACATCATTGCTAACTACAAAGTTATTATTATGTTTTTCAACAGATAATCCCGAATGATTGTGTGCCTCATCGATGTATACGCGTGGTAGCCTTCATGTTTTGAACATACTACTGTGTCGTCCCTACTGAATCTCAACTGTCCATACCGGATTTATAAAAGAAGTGGAGACATAACAATCAAAGAATGGAAAAAAATGTATGGACAATCGTAAGGAGCTTCTTGGAAGCAATAAGCAGCGAATGGCAAGAATTGGAGTTATACCCGGAAAGAAAGCTGAGTCACTCAGTCAATGGGCATTTCGATGTCCCGACTGAGCACCAGTAACATGAGCTTTCATGGAGTTATACCCGGAAAGAAAGCTGAGTCACTCGGTCAAATAGCTCTGGATGTGGTGTTTGGCGACTCAAAACATTTTCGCAAGGAAAAGCTGACGTTTGAGGTCGTGGATTTTCAGAGTGCATACCAAGCTATTTTGGGGAGACCAGCTTACGCACGGTTCATGGCTCGACCATGTTACGTTTACCTCAAACTGAAGATGCCCGGCCCCAAAGGAGTAATCACTGTCACTAGTGATCGGAAAAAGGCAGAAGAGTGTTTCCAGAAAGGCTCAAAGATTGCCGACTCCAGGTCACAGCGGTTCGAATTTGAAGAATATAAACAAAACGCAGATCCGAGTGATTTACTGCGAGCCAAGAAACCCGCCACAGAGTCTGCATTTCAGTCGTCCGGTGAGACGAAGCCTGTCCACATCATCTATGAATTTTACAATATACTTCTTTATGACTACAGGGAGATGGAAGTGCAGTTTGTTTATGTACGTACGAATTTAGGTAAGCTTACAACCGATCGAGTTCAATCAAGTTGCCATTTCCAGCTAAAGCGTAGAGGTTATAGAACATACACCTATTGCATGTTATTCCAGAAAGTGCTTAACGATGCAATACTAAAATTTAATCTAATGAGTACGCTGATCTCGAACATGAAAAGGACAAGAATAGAAGGCCAGAACATGCATATATCTCTACAACAAACTTTCCTTGCTTAGATATATCTATGAAACAACAACTTCACACCAATAAATCAAAAGAGAAATTTCTTCAAATAGGTTGTGGCCAACGTGAGTGAATATAGTCCATTATATCTACTGAAGTCCAAATGCATGGATTGGTTAGTGAGCTTTCAGAGTGATATAAAGTAGAAATCTAGGACCCTAAATCTTTTTTCGCCGGCCAATACAAACAATCTGAAGACTTAACAAAATAAATGCAAAGAAAAAAAAGGCAAACCTTATTGTGAAATTTTGAAGCAGATGAGCCTCGTCAAAGTTTTGTATATTATACTGCCGTTCCATCGCAATATGGCACCCATGCATCAACGAAATGTCGGCCGACGAGCCTCCTAGCCTCCGCCGAGCCAGCTGCATCATCCTACCAAGGAGCCACCGCGCCTGGCAGAGAAAGGCCCCCCAACGCCATGGAAGGGGACACTTCAGTTCTCTTTATTTCCAGTTTATAGTACTGGTCCTGCAAGTTACATCAGGTCAATCTATTTTAGAAAGAAACCAAATATTGTTACTCGGAGAAAGACATTAGTGTAGCTTTGATAGCAATGACAACATACCATGATTCCACCAGGGTCAACGGCTGATAATTATGTGTTTGTTGTATTTGTTGCCTAGCGATGACCCTGTGAGCCGGTGCTTATCTCAATTTGATGGGATCTTGCAGTAGATCTGAGATATTGTGAAATTTGTCAACACAGATGCTGGATTATTGAAAATTAGTTGCACAGATGGATCATTTGTGCTGTGTGTACCTTCCTAGAATAGCTGCCGCTTCAGAAATAGTTGGATTTATGTACCATCGAGTTGCCAGACAGGACTTGAAGGTCAAGTTTCCTGTACAAAAAATGTAACGGGTAATTTTAATTTCTTATCTAAATTGTGCAGGATGGATATAAGATGACGATACGTACTTACATTAAATTCATGTACTGGCATGCCAACAAATAGAACTATAATGGGTTCTTGAGCAGACCACGTTGTAGCTTGTCTGCATCAAGGACATCTGCTAATTTTCCCCAAAACATCACAACGGAGGGCATTCTGGAAAGATATATCATTGTTTCAGGGGAGAGATAAGAACACGGAATGAAAAATGATAAAAGTTGGCGCACATTTGTGATGTGATTTTCTCATATCTGGTCAATCGATCCGCCACTCGGCGCAAATATTCTTGTGATGCTGGTAACTAATCCAACATTCACAAGTTCAGTAAATTGTAAGTTGTAAGAAGTGGAAAATTATACAATAAAAACAATTCTCAAGAGTTGCTGACCTGACAACAAAACGATTTGTTTAATGCAGCTTTGGTACTGTGTACATTGTAGGTGGTATATCCATACTTGGGAAAGTTTGGTGGCTGAGGCACAATTGGTTTGACGGTAGTTTTTTGGGCAAACACTACTCTCCATGGACGATCTACAGTTTTGTATCTTTCCCTAGCATATTGAACCTGGTAAGCGCCAAGCTTGTAAATTGTTGTTCCTTCAGGGATCCTGTTCTTGAAGAGCTGTACTTGGAAATTTGGAATTGTGCCTTCCATTGTTCCACCCTAGAAAGGAAGTAAATATGTGTATGGTAAACAGGTCACTGCCTTCAGGACCCCAATGTTCTCATATCCTTGTAATGCGGACGGTAAGGATGCCTCTGCTAGAATATCTTGTAACGTCTCAGCAGCATTTCATCCATCTATGAATTTTCAAAATAAATATATGTATAAGAAAACCTGCTCAGCAGAGCAACAAAATTACTGTGATTTAACAGAGACTATTGAACTCATGGCAAAAAAAAATCTAAACGTATGCATCTCCAATATATAAGTTTTTTTCTTTCCAAATCCAGCCAGACCACCCCAGCCGGCACAATCCAGTGCATTTTTTTTCTGAAACTGAAAAAATGGAGATGTACTACTTGTCAGCTTACATACACAACAAAACAACGTAAGCATCCTAACTTAACAAATAATAACAGGGCACCGACTACAGCTATGCTAACTATTAGCACCACAACACCAAAGAAAAAGGGAAGAAACTGCCAACATTTATAGCTAGCTATAGGAGAGACCACCATGCTAGAATGCAAATGAAGCCCAGAATGGTTCACTTAGTGTTGTCACATGTGAAGAACACATTACAACATCTAAGAGGGGCAAAGGACAACCTGACATGGTAAGATCAGCAAGTACTTCCGCAGATGCACCCAGCCACAAATTTGAGTATCGCCTTCTCCGATGGTGATCGAGAGTAACGAACAATAAAGTGATTAAGCAAACAAATTACATGTATGTTGTTCTTTAAGTTTCTATAAACAGATGCATGATTTGTTGAACTTGACAGATTCTTGAAATCACCATCTGTGAACACATGAGCTGTGGGAAATTTTGTATTGGTGAGAGCAAGCTAAACCGAACCTAGTTCAACAAACAATTGAGCCATCCAATGCATGTTTCTTGTTCATTTTTACTCAGAATATTGTTGGCATTGCAGACATTCCATTGAACACATATAATAGCTTTGTGTTACTCAGCAGGCTTGGCTAAAATTCTCTAATGGTAGAAGAGAAAGGAGAGAAGATGACCTCCTGCTTTATCTGTCGCATCTGCCATAGCCAAGGTGAGTGTTCTTGCAGCCGTAGGAAGAATAGAAGATAATGCCGAACAGGGTGAAGCGCCCCTTAGCAGCACTAATGATGCGGACGTGGGCACCGCAGCGGCCGTCGACTGGGAATAAAACGACACAACAACAATAATAACGAGGCATACGATGAGTATAATTTGCTGCATCTCGCACCTCATTGGAATTTTGAGTTCCTAGCTCACTGAATTTGTGGGTTCACATCTCACGTAAGCACATTGAATGAAACTACTTGTGAGTAGGAAGAATAGAGAAAAGTACTTGTTCACATCTCTAATATTAACGGACGGGTGCCTCTCACCTTGGGATTCAGGTTCTTTCCTGGCTAGAGGTTAGTCCTGATCCAAAGCTGAAATTGGAAAACAAACAATGTCAGGTCAAATACACAATAGCAACAGAAGAAGTTTATTTTTTCTGTCCGATGATAATAGCTTTCAGTTTCACAAATGTAGAAACTAAGACATACAAAAATCCAGCTTTCAAAAATTTATATAATCTAAAAAACATGAAGATATTTCACAAGGAAAAACATGAAGGTACACACAACAACTCATAAAATTCCCCAGACCAACACTAAATAAATGGGCGACTGGCAGAAGTGTGAGCCGTTGAGGCATTAGACAAACCTATTTTGCTATAGCGCAGTATGGATAGCAGTAGCAGGCAGACTTTGCACAGTTGGAACCTGCTTTTCATGGAGGGTGCTTGTGGTACCTGAACCAGCTCCACCCGTTGGAGGACTTGTCGTAGTAAGTGTGATCGACCGCGCGTCAGGCCTCTAGAAACATCAGGTTCTCCTCCGTGAGCACCGGCGCTGCTTGGGTCGGTCAAAACAATGAATCAACGAGAATCAAAGCGAACGTCAATCTGAACCCTCGGCTAGCTCGCGTTGCTTCGTCCTTGCGGAACATGGCCTGGAATCCAGGACACTCCAAACTCATCTCGAGTCTTTTGGCAGTGATTCCTTGCGCAGCTCCTTCCTCCACGGGGTCATGTGAGCCCGGGTAGCAGCAGCTTACCCATCAAATGCACGACAGGAGAAGCACACATGTATTTGTATGGCAATTGACGAGACATTCACCAAGATATAACAGAACAGAAATTTTGTAGTTCATATCAAGGAAAAGGGCATGGCTAGAGATTTATTACCGCAATGGGATGGTGTGGCGGACGAAGACATGGGACAGGGGAGGCAAAGCCGTTGCGTCCGTCCAGATGCACGTGGACCACCACAGGACGGTCTGGCTGGATCTGGTTGGAGCAAGCGGCGGAGACCTTCAAGTGCAGCCACCGGCGGCGGCAACCGCCTCACGCCCCTCCTCCTTGAGATGATGTACAGGGAATCAACTACGGCCGGATCTAGAGCGTCGGCAGGTGGGGAGGCCGCGGCAGTCGTGGCACCGATGGAGACCCATGGCGTGGCGTCCTTGTAAGGGAGGCGGTGTCGCGAGAGAGAGGGGTCTTTAGATAGGCACAGGATCTTGGCGCTGGCGAAGGGCGACTCTTCTCGGACTCAGCGGCGGCGAAGGGAGCGTCCTCTCCGATCGAGAACGCACGGGCGGCGGCGATGTGATGCGAGTGCGAGGCGGCGGCGATGGGATCTGGTGGTGTGGCGTGGTGGCCTGGAAGGAATCTGAAGCGAGTGCAAGCTCGAGGGCACCTAGAGGCCTCGTTCCAAGACGATTTTTTTTTGCTGGTTAATCATCGAAGGGTTTTTTTTCGCTGGTTAATCGTCGTAGGTTTTTTTTTTGTCGCTTGTCTCGGGCGCGACCTGAAGAGCGCGGGGGCTGGCAGAGGATTTGGTACGTGGTTTTTTCGGTTCGTGGCGGGTCAGCGTTAGGTGGGAAAAGGTGGGAGGAGGTACCAAAATAGGTACCAAATATAACCGGGTGAGGTGGGACGAAAATAAAACCCGGAACGCGACCTACCAACTGAGACATTAGGAGTTTAGATGAATGGTCTGAATTTCGTACGATGGTTAGGGCATTTACAAAGCTGACCTGTAAATCAGCGTCTACAGCCGGTGCCCTGAACCGGCCTCCGCTCGGGTGGGCGCCCGGCCACTGACCAGTCATAAAAATGTGACCCGGTCGGACGCCTCAAATTGGGTCTCAAACGTCTGGGATGTCCGGCATCCCTCATATCTAGCCTAAATATAGGACGTATATGGGGCTGCTCGGGCGCGTCCGACACGTCATCCCCCCGAGCCTACTCTGTCCACATAAATATCCCTAATCCGGAAACCCTACCTCACTCCGCTCTCGATCCGTCTCTTCTTCTCCCCTTTGATTTCTTTGATTCGATCCACTCCCATGACTCCGGCGACTATGTCGAGCGCCGGCAGCCGCTCTGACTCCGAGTGACGAAGAGTTGGCCCTCCGCATTGTCCTCGAGAGGTCCAAGGTGGACACGGGGGCAATTTCGGATCGGCCGCCTCACCTCTCCCCGTCGGCGCAGTGAGGACGCCGACGCTGGCTCCTCCCACCAAAGCAGTAGCTCCGAGGTTGTGCGTCTGCGCCCCCACGATGTCCCCTGTCCCGCGCTTGATTCTTCCCGCCCATCTTTGGCAGCGGTGGATGCTTGTGCCCGCCCAGCCGGCCCAGACGTGCACGCCGGAGCGGGAGGCGCGCACGGCCCGCCGCAAGAGGCAGCGGGCAAGGGAAAGGGCGCGGCGGAGAGCTCTGTGCGCTACCACCGTGGGTTACCGGCGGAGCCAAACGAGGATGAGCAGCTCCTCGCGTGGGTCTACTACTGGTCGCTTACAACGGTGGAGACGGAAGCTCAGCGGCTCCGCCGAAAGAACGTGAAGGCTCTCTGGCTTGCCATTGAGCAGTCCGAGCGCGACGCTAAGGAGAAGGCGGCGGAGGCAGCTCGGCTGGAGAAGCTCAAGCGCCAGTAGGACCGGGCTGTCCGACGGCTCAAAGGGCTCATTATTGTCTCCTCCTCCTCCTCCAACGACGACAACTATGACTCCTCGTCCGACAACTCGGACGATCCTCCACCAACCGCCAACGCCTACACCTGCGTCGGCGACCGGAAGGGGAAAGGGCCGGCGAGGAAGTGGTGAAGACCCGTTTACCTCAATTTAATTTCAAATATTAGATGTAGTTTAAAGTTGTCTGTAGTTTATGTGAATTTTGGTGCTGTTATATGAACATCCGTTCGTGATCTTTTTGGTGAACGAGTTGTGCTTGCCTTTGCCTATGTGTGTTTCTATGAGTTGTCTCTCGTGCTCTTTGTCAGCCATGGTGCGGATTAAAAGGGTAAAAGGGTTAACATCTCGATCTCCAGCGCTCCATCGTCTCATCAAGAGTTGCAGTTCGTCTCGGGGAAGAGGGGGGGCTGCCGTTGGCGATCGAGATGCGTCCACCGGTGCATGCGTTCGTGCGTGCGACCTTTTGTATGTTTGGGCCTAGATGAATCGCTCGTCCGCTCGCCCTCGGTCAGTCAGCTTCGCACGAGCTTTGGCGTGCAAGCCATCGGTCTCGTGTCACTCGCTCGGGTGCACCGTACGTACGAACGTACGTGTCGTTCTGGGTGTCGTGTGCCGTGTACGCACGGACAGCCACGTACGCGCCCGCCCTAGCTTAGCTTCGACTGCATGTGCGAAAACATAGATCGACCCTCAATGACTGTGGGTATTAATCGCGATCGTGCGTGTCTGCCTGCCTGTCTCCGGTCTCCCACGGCAGCACCGTACCGGCCGTGATGTGATGGAGTTCGATCGTGATGTCTGTCACAAGGTTTGTCCTGCGCCAACATTCGATCGGCACGTAGTACGTACATCCGGTCGTTTCCAGCGACGGCTACCTCGCACCGTATGTAGCGCTGGAATCGAATCGACCGAAAGTCGTGGACCATGTGCGAGACAACGAGGGCATCGTCTCCGATCGAACTCCAATGGATGGACGGCAACGCCGTACCGGCCGGCCGGCGACGTGACGGGTCAATTAATGTTTCCTCGGTACCAAAATATAAGATGTTTTATTGACACTATGATAGTGTCAAAGAATATCTTATGTTTTGATACGGAGGGAGTAATATGCATGCATGAAGCTTTGCTTATTGCTTGATTGCATTTGGACTGGTCCTAGGATTAAGAGGCGGAACGTCCTGCAAATGATCAAGAAGGTCATATGAATGGTGTGGATTTCGTCCGGTGGTTATATGGTGGTCGGTGGGTAGCACGTTCATGCGATTTGTGTATGTACTCAAACCACGGCTTTCGTACTAGCTGACTATTGAGGAGGGGCGATGCTTCTTCCAATTTGTCTGTGGATCAAATACTATTATGTGGTTGACAAAGATAACGTATGTCATGTGCAACCATGCCTATGATACAACCTGTGTATCCTGGTCGAAAGCATACCCTACAAGTTGACAAAGAAATGGAAAATATTACATTGCGTAGATACAACGATTCAAATTGAATCACAAAAGAAAATGTGGCCAAAAGTTTTGCTATGGTAGTTTTAGCAAATACTTGATCCCTCCACGAAATCCACGCAGTTTTCCCGTGGTGCAATTAATTCAGTAAGATGCAGAATGCCACGACATCCAATTTGTGTGATTTTCATGTTCTTATGTTTCTTTTCCTATTCTTGTATCACATGTACCCCTAAATTCTCGATGACATCGAGCTAATCAGTACCCCGGTCGGATTCAGCATGAAGGGAACACACTAATCACCATTTAGCAATTGAATATTGTTTCTTTGGTGAACCTATGTACTAAGTAAAGTGAAAGCCCAAACCAAGGCTTCCCTTTGCTTTAAGAACAAACTAAAATCGAAATAAAGGAGGGAGATACCTTTCCTTCCAGATTCATGATCGGAAATGATCCATTTGCATCTCCTAGATTATTTTCTGCGATTGCGAAACCCTTTATCTCCCTGTTGTGTGCTCTCTTTCTGCATTCTTTGTATCTAATTCATGGATTTCCATAAAGCAAAGAGATTTATATATTGTGGCAAGGGTGCGCGTGTCAAGACTCAGGAGCCTAAAACTTTTTGATCATATTGGTGCACAAAAGAACTAATAGGAGATCAAGCCGCTTTTTCTTTGGGTATATACACTGCTTTATTTGACCACCAGCTGGTTGAATGTATTGGCATTGCCAGCAAAATGAGAATAAGGGCATCTCCAACAGTCCAACTCCATCCCTCAAAATCGGACACCACAAACTTTCATGGATGCGTCCACGAACATGGATATGAGAGCCGACCTACCAACCTTATACCTTAAATTTCCGCCTCCATTAACTTAAAAAAATAGCATCTTTCATCAACCTTCTGCCAAACAGTATAGCTCAGGTATGTAGCCTTCCGCCAAACATGTCAAATAGCTTTTCGTAAAAAACTGCGTGATGCCTAAAAATACTGTGTGATTAAGTTTTTTGTTTGGCGGAAGGCACATTGCTTAGCTTGCTTCCTCCAAATCTTGTAGCATTTTAAGAAGAAGAAAAAGGAAAAAGGAAAAGCAAGAGTGAAACAAAATGATTAGTGGCAAACTTCAACGATGCTATTCGTCAAACGCCTAATCATCTTCCGCAAAACCCAAATAGTAGTGCTTCTGCAAGCCTTCTGCCATCCGGACAAAGAAGGGAGATGGGTATGTGGTGACTTTTGGTTCGTCATGTGGATCTCCAGACTCCCACAAAGCTGTGGCAGATTTGATTCTGGATTGCGAAAAACGGACATGCGTACGCGTCCGCAGACAAATACGGGTCCGCTTGGATGGCAAAGTGCGTGCGGACAGCTCGATCCGAAGGTTTGCGATCTATTTAACGGTCTGCGTTGGAGATTCCCTAAGGAAACAATACTATGATCTAGTCAGCGTGCCCATAACAGAGGGAAGGATTTTCCAGGTGTACCTTTCACCGTGCAAATTATTAGTTAAACAGCCTTTAAAATGTTTAATCCTGCTCATATGTAGGCTCACGATTTTTTCTAACTGATTAAAGGCTCATACATAGCTAGAGATAGAGAGTGTGTATTGTTGCTCCATGCAGTACTATAGCATGGGTTGAAAAGCGCCATAGTTAGTTAACTGTGCCATGTACTAATTACCTATAGTTAGTTTGCTGTCATGCCATCCTTTTGTGTTTGTCGGTAGATGGGTGAAGCCGTGGAGTGGCGTAGATAGACTGAACTGAACATGCTTAGAAGAAGGTAGGCGCTAGCTGACGTTTCATTCACATGGCATTCGGACAAAATTTTGGGGCTAGATAGTAGATACATTGATATAGCTCACAGGTGGAGACACTGGTTTCATAGTGACCACACGAACATAAAGATGACAAGACGATAAGGGATTAGATATCGATCTGGGATCTGTTTTGCTTGGCTCAATTTTGGGGCTATATACATTGATATAGTTCACAGGTGGTTATAGGTAGTGACCGCACGAATATAAAGATGACAAGACGATAACGGAACTAGCTAGATCAGATATCGATGTGGCTAGCTTATAATTAGCTCCATTCCAAGATGAAACGGTTGGTCCAGTGGATCAATCATGCACGCATCCAATCCAAGGCTGTGTTTGTATGTATGGCCACGCAGAAGGCAGTCGTAGGCACGTCGTCGTCCAGATTCATTCACCATCATTAGACATAAAATGATTCCGGAAGAGAAGAATTAATTAAGGTTTAGACAATTAGGTGCCAACCGAGTGAACGATCCCAGCTGATGCTCAAATTAAATCCTGACCCAACCAACCACCCAACCTCTATATACGCAAAAGTACATGTGCGTGCACGCATGCATGGGAAATAATTTTTTTTGAACCGGGTGATGGAGTCATGTACCTAGGGTAGGGTCATAGACCTGATCAAAGTACCCTACCCAAGGACACCTTAGAAAAAATCACCTTCCAGTCGACCAAGGAGGACTCCACTCGACGGACTTGAAGGACTCGACCATGAAGACTCACTCGACCATCCGAAGGTCAAGAAGCACTCTGTACTGCAAGGTCTGTAATTAAGTAGACTTTATGGTAGTTAAGACACTTTATGTGGGCGCTACAAGAACGCCTGCACTTAATGTACTTTAAACCCGCATTCTCGAGGGCGGAGGGTCTGGCAGGCACTATATAAGCCACCCCCCACCTCAGTGTAAAGGGTTCGCACCCCTGTAATTCATATACACATAATCCACTCGACCGCCTCCGGGCTCCGAGACGTAGGGCTTTTACTTCCTCCGAGAAGGGCCTGAACTCGTACATCTCTTGTGTTTACAACCTCTCCATAGCTAGGACCTTGCCTCTCCATACCTACCCCCCACTCTACTGTCAGACTTAGAACCACGACACCGGGCACAACCTCTTTCCATTACTTATCATAACGGAAATACACATAGTTCAGTACCACCATACTACCAGAAGACCAACTGACTTAAGGATGCTAGAAAGGGGAGAGCGAGTTCAAAGCACAACTGGGAAACCCACCGCGAGCACTCGTCATCGAGCAGCCCACGGTGGGACGAAAACCCAGTGACACCATAGATCAAGCTACACCTAGCAGACATCAGCTTACGACCCCAAATGGCTCACATTTGAGCGGATAAACGCTCACGCAGGAGCAAAGACCAGCAGGAATATAACACGAACCACCCAGGGGAGAGAAGCACCCCGTCCACAGCACTGTCGAAGAGACCTCACTCCATCGCTGCTTATGCTGGAGCCACACAGATTCGCATCATCGTCGAAGCACTTGTCCTGAGCATCTTGGCTCCACGCTCCATGGCTTCACGGTCAGCACCAGTCATCAAACCTGCCTAGTATGTCAAAAAACCACAAGTAGAATAGATCATGTTAAATGGAGTCTTAAGTTGTTTCTGCTCGAAGGTGGCCTGGTTGCGACAGTTCCAAATCGCCCAGCATACAGCTGCCAAGCCAAAGGTATAGAACCTGGCCCCGTCCGGAAGAAAAACATAGCATCAGGAAAAGTATTGACACACAAATATTGTTCGGGCATAGATCCGTGCCGAGCACACACCCGACCGTCCTCCAAGCTACTCGAGCAACGGGGCAAGTGAAAAAGAGATGTTGCGATGTTTCAACTTCTCTGCAAAATGAGCACCTGGGGTTACCGGCCCAATTCCGCTTCTTCATGACTTCTCTAGTTAGGATAGCATCTTGGAATAGTTGCCATAGGAAAATGATATATGAGTATGTGGAATCAGAAGGATAATCTAATCCGCCCGGACGACATATATAACACAAACTGGCAACCAACACCACCCACAACCGCCGAGCGAACCGCATGTGCGGGTGACGGGATGACATGCGTGACATAAGCCATTTTGCCCACGCTCTAATGCTTGAATAATATACAAGCTCAAAATAAATTAACAGTACTCATTCTGAGAGGTTAACGTCGTGGGGCATCATAGCGAGATTGCTTGTTTGTTTTATTTGGACATGCATGCATGATGAATTGGAGAGGACGGGCTAGCTACAATTTGGGTGGGCACACACACGACACTCCAGCTGTTAGTTAACTAACCGACACACACAGAGAGATTCAGAGATAGAAATGGGGAGTCAGACATGGGTGGTAGCTAGAGCACACACGAGACACGACATGGCAACATGCATCTGCTACAGGAGTTTGCCGGCGAGCTTGTGCTGTTGGCCGCCTGGCCGGAGCTAGCTTAGCGGTAATGGTTGAGAAGGGACACCGGCCGGAAATTTGGAAAGGGAAAGGTGCCGGGTGTGGCCAGCCACGGGCACGCAATGATGTGTGCCGGGGAAATCAGGACAGACAATACAACCCGATGGCCGGCCAATTGACCACTACGTGCTCTCCTGCCCTTGTCCTCCATCGTGCAAAAAGGGTTAACGGCTAGTGGTGCTGCTAATCACCAGCGCTCCATCCGTCTGATCCACAGTTTCGGTCCGTCTCGAGGACTGCCGGCAAAAATGCATGCATGCATGCATGGCCAGGTTGCTTTGCTTTTTTCCGTCGCTCATGGCCGGCCACGACGCCGCCACCGGCCCGCTCTATCTATTTTAGGGCATTTCCAAGAGCTTTCATTCATCAAATGACGTTATCTGTGGACCTACTTGTCCGGATACCCAGCCGTGTTCCTCAATTGTCTGAACATTCAAATGTAGTCGTACATGCTAGCAACATTCGAACATAGCAAACATACCTTAATTCAAACTATATTTAAATATAGCTGAACTAATGGACCATCACGTAGCCGAAGTGGAGGCAAAGGTCAAACAAACACATGGCAACTTCGAACATTTTCGACGGCAAACTTAGTGACGCAAGTATGGCAACATTCGTGCATCAGTTTTTTTGATAGAAACTTGCCTTGCGTCATAGAAATTTGGGATCCTTCCATGACTGCAATTGCCAACGAAAAGCATCATCTCCGGAGTGCTACACACCTGGCGTGTGGCACTTATCATTTGGGTTCAATAATCCGGACTGTCAGCCCAGAATAGGGGTGTCCGTTGGGGGCTCATTCTAAAGTAGGTAGGAAACAAGGAAGTCCATTGGAGATGTCGCACACGCATTCATATGTTCGTCCCCATTGGATAAAAAAGCAGCAGACATACACTTAGTGAATTGCTGCAGAGTTTACAATTACTTTTACACAATGCCGTTCGAATATACTCCCTCTCTCTCATAATATAAGAAATTTTTGCTAGACCAAAGATGTCTTATATTTTTCGACAGAGAGTACTTTTTTTACAGTTTAGCTACATGTCAATCAGCTGAATTTCAAATTCGGGACAGTCGATTTTGAATGAAGACAGGAGAAGGGGCTCGTCGTCATCACCCCATTATCTATCTTACGGTTTAGGGGGGGGGGGGTGGTGGGGCTTCGCCGGAAAAAAAACCGGCCATCGCCGGGCTAGAAGGATGGCCGAGGGCGGCGGCAGAATGGCGGAGGGAGGTGAAGGGAGAGCGGGGCGCCAAGGCAGTGCCGGAGCGCCGGCGGTTCGGCCGATGGTCCGTGGGGACTAGACAAATTGTGCGTGAGGCAGAACTGCGCTAGGTTGAAGATGAAGGCTGGACGTTAGATTTTTTTTTTTGAAAGGAACACTTATGCATTCCATTACAATAGATTGCTGGGCAAATCGCCAGCTACACAGTCATTTACAAAGTCTGGGAATTGACCGAACCAACACTCGAAAGTGCCTACATTCATGACTGTGTCGTGCGCAGCTAGCCTGTGCGCAGCATGATTACATGATCTTGGGCAATGTTTGATACATACATCAGATAGACCCATGCGTAACTGAAATTTAATCTCTTTGAACAGAGCACCTAAGGCAGAGAGATTATAAGCTTCGAAGTGATAGCATGCTTCAGCACCAGCGAATCAGTCTCAAAGATTACTCGGTCACATCCCAGCTGGATGGCTACATTCACAGCATGGAGCATTGCTAATGCTTCTGAATGCAATGGCTCAGCTACGTTTTCCAAATTGCGGCTCCGGCTGCCAAAAGCTCGCCTTTGTTGTTCCTTATAGTGAAACCCCAGCCTCCTGAAAGGGATTCTTCGCGGAAGGCCCCATCTGTATTAATCTTTAGTATGTCTGCAGGCGGTGGAACCCATTTCCTATTAGAGCTTTGTTTTGTCATGTTCCCTTGCTGCATAGAATTCAAAACGTTAGTTAGCTGGTGGCTAATTGAAAAAGATATTTCATCATTAGTTCTCATAGCATCACCAACATTGCATTTATTTCTCTGATGCCACCATAACCACAAGAGCATACATGTTTTTAATTTTTCCTCTTCCTTTAAGCTGAGCACTTCCTCCATGAATTTAACGAGTCTGGACAGGCTAATAATCGAAGTCTAACATGTTCAAGTTCAGTTTGCCTCCATATGGCTTTCACCTTTTTGCATTTAAGGAAACAATGGCCTCCATCCTCATCAAATCTAGAGCAGAGAGGACATCGAGTATCAACATCCATACCTCTGCGTTGAAGCTTTGTTCGTAAAGGTAAACTGTATGTTGTCACCCGCCATAAGAAGTGTCGTATTTTGTTGGGGAGAGGGAGCGCCCATAGTTTTCTCCACATAAGACCTCCTCCTTCATTAGCTGCATTTGAAGATGTTAGGCCTGATGGGGACTCCCTGTTTCTAGTGTCGACTGCTACCTTGTATGCAGATTTCACGGAAAAGATACCTTTTTTATCAATGGGAATCTGCAGAATAATGTTAGCATCATTTGGAATAAATGTCTGTTGGACCAACTGGATATCCCACGTGCTTGTACTAGGATCAATTAGCTCCGACACCTTAGTTATGACATTATGCCCTCTCTGTGTTACAACTTTCCTGGTGCTTTCCCTTGGTATCCAGGGATCAGTCCAAATATTAATGTTTTCCCCCTTTCCAATCCTCCAAATGATGCCTCTTTTAAGTAATTGTATTCCTTTCAGTATGCTGCGCCATGCATAGGAGATGCCCTTGTTTGGGGTGGCTTCCAAAATCGGCTTCCCTGGATGATATCTTGCAGCCAAGACTCTAGCACAAAGTGATGCTGGGTGTTGCAGTAGTCTCCACGCCTGTTTAGCTAGCATAGCTAGATTGAAAGAGTGTAAGTCCCTAAATCCCAGCCCTCCATCCATTTTCAGCTTTGAGAGCTTGTCCCACGACACCCAATGTATCTTGTTTTGTTTATCCATTTGACTCCACCAGTAGCGCCCTATCATGGAACTCAAATCATCACATAGGGATTTTGTAATATCAAAACATGCCATAGTATATACTGGGATTGCCTGTGCTACTACTTTTATTAGTACTTCTTTCCCTGCCTTTGACAACATCTTTTCCTTCCATCCTTGGATCTTCTTCCACACCTTCTCTTTTATATATTCGAATGTTTTTGTTTTTGATTTACCAACATATGTTGGAAGTCCCAAATATTTTGAGGATAATCCTTCTGCCGTTATGTGTAACATCTGTCTCACTTCCTCCTTCTGCCATGGTTTTGTATTTTTGCTGTAAAGGACTATTGATTTGTCTTTGTTGATCATCTGTCCTGAACAAGCTTCATATGTCTCTAGAATACGATTCACTTCTTGGGCATTTCTAGCATTCGCTTCCATCAAGAGTAGTGAGTCATCGGCAAATAATAGATGGCTGATACTAGGTGCTCTCTTGCATATTTTTACTCCCTTCAAACCTCCACTCTGTTCAGCCGCATATAGCATAGCCGAGAAACCTTCAGCACACAATAAGAAAAGGTAAGGGGACAAGGGGTCCCCTTGTCTTAACCCTCTCTGCGGAATTATCATGTCTGTAACTTCTTTGTTTATCTTTATTTGGTATCTAACAGTGGTGATGCACTTCATTATTAGTTGAATCCAGCCGCTATTAAATCCCAGCCTATGCATGATGTCCTTCAAGAATTTTCACTCCACACGGTCGTAGGCCTTGCTCATGTCCAGTTTGACTGCTGCATAGCCTACTGATCCTTTTCTTCTTCTCTGCAAGAAATGTGTTAGTTCATATGCCAAGAGGATGTTATCTGATATTAATCGCCCTGGTACAAAGGCACTCTGGTTTGGTGATATTATGTCTGGAAGAATAAGCTTTAGACGGTTGGTAATTACCTTAGATACCAGCTTATATGTCACGTTACACAGGCTTATGGGTCGCAAGTCTTTGATCTTCTCAGGCTTCGCATTTTTGGGAATAAGCACCACTAAAGTGTCATTCCAGTTCTCGGGCATTTGTCCTCCTCGTAGAACATTGAGAACCTCCTTTGTAACTTGCTTGCCCACCGTATCCCAGAAACGTTTCAAGAAAATAGCTGGCATGCCGTCCGGACCAGGGGCTTTTAGGTCGCCGATATCATTTAGAGCAGCTTTCACTTCTTCCTCCGAATATTCTGCACATAATATTTCATTCATTTCTGCAGTTACCTTTGGGTGGACAGATTTTAGAATAGCCGGATTATCTTGTCTTGCTGTGGAGGAGAAGATACTAAAGAAGTAGTGTGTAATAAGCTCTTTCAAAGGCTCGTTTCCTTCAATCCAACGACCATCATCTGTCTTTAATCCCTTCAAGGTGTTCTTTTTCTTCCTTTCCGATGCAAAGGCGTGGAAGAAAGCTGTATTTTTATCCCCTGCTTGAAGCCACTTGACATGAGCCCTTTGTCTCCAAAAAGTATCCCATTGGTGTTCCAACCGATCTAGTTTGTCTCTGAGGAAATGTTCCCTGGCAACCGATTCTTTGTTGATGTCCTGCCTTCTCACATTTTCTAGTTCCTTCTTTAGCACCTTAATTCTTTTTGGAAGGTCACCCAAGACATTAGAATCCCAGTCTTGGAGGTCATGTGCCACTGCTTTTAACATCTCCGAAGTGCTTTGACCTCCTGTGAGTGAGGCTTTAGCCCATGCATTATTCACTATGGTATGACATTCTTCCTCTTGCAACCACTTGGCTGGACGTTAGATTTTGACCCAACGGTTGAGGTCGACAGCTAGAATCGACTAATCTGTTCAAAAAATTCAGTCGACTGTGTTGTAGCCGCTCTCATTTTTTTTAATAAGAAACTATGGCAGATCCGACATGTGGCATTGCGTGGGGGCATGCGTGCATGCCCACGGTGCTTTCCGCGTTGCCGTTGGCGCTCGACATGCATGTATGGCCGGCCACTTCCGCAGCATCAACGCTCCCTCTGCCAGCCGCTGCTTTTCTCTAACACGGACATCTCACATCTGTACTGGCACGGGCATACGTACACTCGTGCCAACCTTTTTCGTTCGTGCCGGCCGGGCTGACTCCTTGTTGGATCGCTTGTCAGACTCGCACGAGGTTTGCCGTGCAAGCCACATTCGATCGATCGTATCCTGTCGGCCGTACGTACGTACTACATACGGTCGTTTCCAGCGACGGCTAGCTAGCTTAGCTTGCACCGGACGTACGTGGCGAAAGAATCCATCGATCGTAATGGACCATGTGCGAGACCACGAGGGTATTAATCGCGGTCGTGTACGTACGGTGCCTGTCCATCTCCGGCCGGCCGGCAGGACGTGACGGATTTATTAATAAGCGTGCATGAAGTCTTGCTTAATTGTTTTTGGGTTGGTCCTAGGGGACGTCCTTGGATTAGCCAGGCGTACGTTCGGCAAATGATCAAGGAGGTCACATGAATGATGTGAATGTCGTCCGGTGGTTATATGGTCGGTAGGTAGCACGCTCATGCCATTTGTGTTACGCAACGACGGGTTTTTGTAGTTGACCATATTGCGGAGGGGTGATGCCTCTTCCAACTATCTGTAGATCAAACACTATTATGGTTCACCAAGAAAATGTATCATGTGGACCCATACTTATGGTACAACAGATGTACCCGTGGTCGAAAGCATACTCTACAAGCTCCATATTTTCACCAATTTTTCAATTATTTTGGATGAAAAAAGCTTCGGGCGTGTGTCCTCTGGCGACCGCCATGACGACCCCTTGACCCATTGGAGACAACCATGGTAGACGGCCCGCCGGCCCCGACACCGGGCAAGGCTTGGCGGGGGATGTTGTTATTCGGGCAGTTCGGCGGTTTTTTTATTTATTTTTTATTTCAGGAAGTATACCGAATGGGATCAATGATAGTACCATTATTACTCTAATTATCAAAGTGAAAAATGCCCAATCAATTAAAGATTTTCGGTCCATCAGTTTACGTAATGTCATATATATTTTATCGGGATTGCTAAATTTCAGTCGATTAAGACTTAACAAAGTCTTAGTCGATGCTATATCCGTGAGAACTTACATAGAGATCTGTGCAAAATTTTCTTTCTTCCTTTTATATGCTGTGTCACTTGACTGTTAAGTCTCAGTCGACTGAGATCTAGCCACACCCATAATTTAACAGATTGAGGCTAATGCTGGATGGTATGATATCACCTACTCAAAGTGCTTTTATTTCTGGTAGATTAAGTTTGGATAATGCGCTCATCGTCATTAAATGTATGCATTCCTCGTGTATGTTAAACGATTATCGCGACAATTATTGTGCATAAAGCTTGGATCTTACTATAGTGTATGATCGTGTTGATTGGCGGTTCTTGAAAAGTATGTTTGGGGCTTTTGGTTTTGCGCTGGTTAATATTAATTGGATTATGAGTTCTGTTAGGTCGGTAGAAATTTTTGTGACCCTTCTCGTGGTCTCGTGCAAGGGGATCCCTTGTCATCGTTATTCCTATTTGCGCCTGAGACCTTATCGTTGTTGCTTAATGATGTTTGTATTAAAGAGGCCCATCAGAATTTTTGGTTGAACCGGCAGGCTCGAGGTAACTCTCGTTTCTTGTTTGCTGATAATAGCCTCCTATTCTTTAAGAGATCATTGATTAAGTTATGACCATTAAAATCATTTTGACGGTTTATGAGGAGGGGATTGGTCAGTTGCTGAGACCGGATAAGTGATTGATTATGTCTGGGAAGAAGTGCAGCTTGAAAGATTAGGTATGCACCATGGTTATTCTTCAAATTACTGTCGATGGTTTTGAGGATAAATATCTAGGATTGCCTATGCCAGAAAGTCTAATGAAGACCGGTAGGTTTCAGCCAATTGAAGATAAAATTCTTCAATTACTTTCGAACAGGATTGACAAATATGCCTCTAGTGGGGCGAAGGAAATTTCAAATTTTCAAAGCTATATCAAGTCGGTTATTCTGGCTATCCCAGTGTATACCATGGGAACTTTTAAATTTTCGGCCTCCCTTTGTGAGTAGTCATTATCTCGGCTTAATTAGTAAAAAATTTTGGTGCACGAGGAGGACGGGAGGAAAACTCATTAGTTGGCTTGGGACAACCTGATGAGACCCAAAGGCGAGGGTGGTATGGCTTTTTTATCTCAGTTTATTTAATAAAGCACTCTTCGCTAAAAATTGGCTAAAAAGGTTGGGCATTTAATGGTTTATCCGAATTCATTTTGCACCAATGACGAAGGCTCTCAAGTGTATAATACCTTCCACTTCCTAGGGAAAGATTCTTTAACGGCGGTCTAGACACCCTTGGGTTTACAAATGCTAGGGACTTGCTATTTATAAATTTTGCAATGAATGCCACAAAATAATAGTGGATTTGTACAAATGTAGCTACTAATAATAACTGTACATAATCACTCTAGAAACAAAATCACATAAACTATACATTTCAACCATCATCACTATACATGACGACATCCAGGAGCTTACACAATGCTACCACTCTTTATCAAAGATTGCATCTAGGTGCACCAAGTACCTACACCTCACAAAATGTCATCTACCCAGGAGTGTACAACTACTAGCCTGAAATATATATACAACATTGATAACCCACAAGTATAGGGGATCGCAACAGTTTTCGAGGGTAGAGTATTCAACCCAAATTTATTGATTCGACACAAGGGGAGCCAAAGAATATTCTCAAGTATTAGCAGCTGAATTGTCAATTCAACCACACCTGGAAACTAAGTATCTGCAGCAAAGTATTTAGTAGCAAAGTAATATGATAGTGGTGGTAACGGTAACAAAAGTAAAGACAACAAAAGTAATGTTTTTAGTATTTTGTAGTGGTTGTAACAGTTGCAACGGAAAAGTAAATAAGCGAGAACCAGTATATGAAAAACTCGTAGGCACCGGATTAGTGATGGATAATTATGCCGGATGTCGTTCATCATGTAACAGTCATAACATAGGGTGACACAGAACTAGCTCCAATTCATCAATGTAATGTAGGCATGTATTCCGTATATAGTCATACGTGCTTATGGAAAAGAACTTGCATGACATCTTTTGTCCTACCCTCCCGTGGTAACGGGGTCCTATTGGAAACTAAGGTATATTAAGGCCTCCTTTTAATAGAGAACCGGAACAAAGCATTAGCACATAATGAATACATGAACTCCTCAAACTATGGTCATCACCGGGAGTGGTCCCGATTATTGTCACTTCGGGGTTGCCGGATCATAACACATAGTAGGTGACTATAGACTTGCAAGATAGGATCAAGAACACACATATATTCATGAAAACATAATAGGTACAGATCTGAAATCATGGCACTCGGGCCGTAGTGACAAGCATTAAGCATAGCAAAGTCATAGCAGCATCAATCTCAGAACATAGTGGATACTAGGGATCAAACCCTAACAAAACTAACTTGATTACATGATAAATCTCATCCAACCCATCACCGTCCAGCAAGCCTACGATGGAATTACTCACGCACGGCGGTGAGCATCATGAAATTGGTGATGGAGGATGGTTGATGATGACGACAGCGACGAATCCCCCTCTCCGGAGCCCCGAACGGACTCCAGATCAACCCTCCCGAGAGAGATTAGGGCTTGGCGGCGGCTCCGTATCGTAAAACGTGATGGTTTCTTCTCTCTCATTTTTCTCTCCCCGAAAGCCAATATATGGAGTTGGAGTTGGCGTCGGAGGGTCTCCAGGGGGCCCACGAGGTGAGGCGCCCCCACCTCGTGGACAGGTGTGGGCCCCTGGTCTTCATCTTTAGCGAGGATTTTTATTATTTTTCTAAGATGTTCCGTCGAGTTTGTGTCATTCCGAGAACTTTTGTTTTACGCACTTAAAACAAGATCATGGCAATTCTGCTGAAAACAGCGTCAGTCCGGGTTAGTTCCATTCAAATCATACAAGTTAGTGTCCAAAACAAGGGCAAAAGTGTTTGGAAAAGTAGATATGACGGAGACGTATCAACTCCCCCAAGCTTAAACCCTTGCTTGACCTCAAGCAATTCAGTTGACAAACTGAAAGAGAAAAAGAAAAACTTTTACAAACTCTGTTTGCTCTTGTTGTTGTAACATGAAAAGCCAGCATTCAAGTTTCAGCAAATATTATGAACTAACCATACTAACAATAACACATAGGTCTCACAATTACTCATATCAGTAGCATAATCAGCTAGCGAGCCATAATAACAAAACTCGGATGACAACACTTTCTCAAAATAATCATAACATGATATAACAAAATGGTATCTCGCTAGCCCTCTCTGAGACCGTAAAACATAAATGCAGAGCACCTTTAAAAATCAATGACCGACAGTGTGCTCTCCAGCGGGTGCTTTTTAATAAGAAGGGTGATGACTCAACATGAAAGTAAATAGATAGGCCCTTCGCAGAGGGAAGCAGGGATTTGTAGAGGTGCCAGAGCTCGGTTTTGAAATAGAGATAAATTATATTTTGAGCGGCATACTTTCATTGTCAACATAACAACTAAGAGATGACGATATCTTCCATACTAAACAAATTATAGGCGGTTCCCAAACAGAATGGTAAAGTTTATACCCCCCCCCCTCCTCCACAAGTATCAATCCGTGGCTTGCTCGAAACAACGAGTGCCTCCAACATTCAACGGGTCCCAGGGGGAGTTTTGTTTGAAATTATTTTGATTTAGTTTGCATAAAGTATGGGACTGGGCATCCCGGTGACCAGCCATTTTCTCGTGAATGAGGAGCGGAGTCCACTCCTCTTGAGAATAACCCGCCTAACACGGAAGATAAGGGCAGCTCTAGTTGACATATGAGCTATTCGAGCATGCAAAACAGAATGTTTATTTGAAGGTTTAGAGTTTGGCACATACAAGTTTACTTGGAACGGCAGGTAAATACCGCATATAGGAAGGTATAGTGGACTCATATGTAACAACTTTGGGGTTTAAGGAGTTTGGATGCACCGCTTAGTACAGGTGAAGGATAGCAAAAGACTGGGAAGCGACCAACTGAGAGAGCGACAACAGTCGTAAACATGCATTAAAATTAACTTACACCGAATACAAGCATGAGTAGGATATAATCTACCATGAACATAAATATCATGAAGGCTATGTTGATTTGATTCAACTACATGCGTGAACATGTGCCAAGTCTAGTCACTCAATTCATTTAAAGGAGGATACCATCCCATCATACCACAGCATAATCATTCCAATAGCATGTTGGCATGCAAGGTAAACCATTATAACTCATAGCTAATCAAGCATGGCACAAGCAACTATAATCTCTAAATGTCATTGCAAATATGTTTATTTCATAATAGCTGACTCAGGAACGATGAACTCATCATATTTACAAAAACAAGAGAGGTCGAGTTCATACCAGTTTTTCTCATCCCAATAAGTCCATCATATATCATCATTATTGCCTTTCACTTGCACGACCGAACGATGTGTATAATAATAAGAGTGCACGTGCATAGGACTAAGCTGGAATCTGCAAGCATTCAACTCAAGAGAGAAGGCAAGTAATATGGGCTCTAAGTTAAATAAACAATCATGCATATAAGAGCCACTTCAACAATTTAAACATGGTCTTCTCCTACAGACCCCCAAAGAAAAGAAAAAGAAATAAAAACTATTTACACGGGAAAGCTCCCAACAAGCAAAAGAAGAACGGGAAATATTTTTGGGTTTTCCTTTCAATTACTACAGCAAAGAAATAAACTACTACTAATTTTTTTGGTTTTTTCTTAAGGTTTATTAAACACACAGGAAGAAAGCAGAAAAAAGAAAATAAACTAGCATGGATATTACAGTGAAAGAGTGTGAGCACCGACATCTAGCAATGAGTGTGTGTGAACATGAATGTAATGTCGGTGGGAAATACGTACTCCCCCAAGCTTAGGCTTTTGGCCTAAGTTGGTCTATTGCCAGGGATAGCCTGGCGGATACCCGTAGGTGAAGCTGGGGTCATACTGTGATGAAGAAGACTCTGACTGCCACTGGCTGGCAACCACCTCTAGATCCCAAGAATAAACAGAGTGTCGTGGAGGCTCATATTGTGGCTCCGGTTCCGGGGCTGGTATAGGATTCCGATAGGCTTGAATGGCCGCCCACGGAACAATGTGAGGACTCTTATAATCTAAATAAGCACGGGGCAACGATGTTTCTTCCTTCTCCTCAAGAAGTCATCAGAAGGCTGTTCACACGGCCGTACCTCCGTGGTGCGAGGCAAATTAAATTTGGGCTTCTGCTCTTCTTCCTTTTGTTTTTCCTTAGAGCTTCGGCTCGACAAGCCCCTCAAAAGTCTCTTCATTATTTTCTGAAATAATCTGAAATTTTTAGTAACTTCAAATAAAAGTGAACCAACTTCAATAAAATTGATAGCAACAACTCCCATAAGTGCCTAGAGCCTATATCAAGCATTAGAACTACTTGGAACCATATAAACTTGACATGCAAGCTCAAGAACATGGTCACCTATGCAGCACAAATTTGCAATGAATAAAGCACTAGAGTAAAAACTAATTGGACCAATGGAGGAGTCACATACCAAGGAACAATCTCCCCAAGAAGTTTTGCGAGAGGTGCTTTGAGCAAGGAGATCGAAAATCACAGCAACGGGGGCTGGAACTCGTGCTTGAGTTCGTTTTTCGTGTTTGTGTGAGACAGAGGAAGAAGATGGGTGCAGGGATAAGTGGAGGAGGGCCACCGTGGGCCCACAAGGCAGGGGGCGCGCCCAGGGGGGTAGGGCGCACCCTCCACCCTCATGGCCAGGTGGCAGCTCCCCTCGCGGTAATTTTTGCACAGTAAATCCTCAAATATTCCCAAAAAAATCATATTAAATTGGCATGGCATTCTGAGGACTTTTATTTTCGGGATATTTTTATATTGCACGGATAAGTCAGGAGACAGACAGAAAAAAAATACTATTTTACTTTATTTATACTAAATAACAGAAAATATAAAGAGGGTACAGAAGGTTGTGCTTCTAGTTTCATCCATCTCGTGACAATCAAAATGAACCCACTAACAAGTTTGATCAAGTCTTGTTAACAAGCTCATTCCGAATAACACGGAACCGGAGAAATTTCGAATAGCACTAAGTTACCTCAACGGGGATATGAAATTCCCCAACAATAATAATATCATACTTCTTCTTGAGAGTAGGGAGTGGAAATTCAAAACCTCCAAATATAATCGATGGAATTTTTCCAATAGAGTTGATACTATAAACTTGAGGTTGTTTCCTCGGAAAATGTACCATATGCTCATTACCATTAACAGGAAAAGTGACATTGCCTTTGTTGCAATCAATAACAGCCCCTGCAGTATTAAGGAAAGGTCTTCCAAGAATAATATACATACTATCATCCTCGGGAATATCAAGAATAACAAAGTCCGTTAAAATAGTAACGTTTGCAACTACAACAGGCACATCCTCACAAATACCGACAGGTATAGCAGTTGATTTATCAGCCATTTGCAAAGATATTTCAGTAGGTGTCAACTTATTCAAGTCAAGTCTACGATATAAAGAGAGGCATAACACTAACACGGCTCTAAGATCACATAAAGCGGTTTTAACATAATTTCTCTTAATGGAGCATGGTATAGTAGGTACTCCTGGATCTCCAAGTTTCTTTGGTATTCCACCCTTAAAAGTATAATTAGCAAGCATGGTGGAAATTTAGGCTTCCGGTATCTTTCTTTTATTAGTAATGATATCCTTCATATACTTAGCATAGGGATTTGTTTTGAGCACATCAGTTAATCGCATACATAAAAGATGGGTCTAATCATTTCAGCAAAGCGCTCAAAATCCTCATCATCCTTTTTCTTGGATGGTTTCGGAGGAAAAGGCATGGGTTTCTGAACCCATGGTTCCCTTTCTTTACCATGTTTCCTAGCAATGAAGTCTCTTTTATCATAACGTTGATTCTTTGATTGTGGGTTATCAAGATCAACAGCAGGTTCAACTTCTACATCATTATCATTACTAGGTTGAGCCTCAACATGAACATTATCATTAACATTTTCACTAGATTCATGTTCATCACCTGATTGTGTTTCAGCATCAGACATAGAAATATCATTTGGATTCTCGGGTGGTTCAGTGATAGGTTCACTAGAAGTTTGCAAAGTCTTATCATTTTTCTTTTTCTTCCTTTTAGAAGAACTAGGTACATCAATATTATTTCTCTGAGAATCTTGCTCGATTCTCTTAGGGTGGCCTTCAGGATACAAAGGTTCCTGAGTCATTCTACCAGTTCTAGTAGCCACTCTAACAACATAATCATTTTTCTTACTATTCATTTCATCAAGCACTTCTTTCTGAGCTTTAAGTACTTGTTCTACTTGAGTGGTAACCATAGAAGCATGTTTTCTAACAAGTTTAAGTTCACCTCTAATATTAGCCATATAATCACCCAAGCATTTAATCATAAAGGTATTCTGTTTTAATTGTCTACCAAAATAAGCATTAAAGTCATCTTGCTTAAACATAAAGTCATCAAACTCATCCAAGCACTAATCGGCAATTTTAGTAGGAGGGACTTGACTTTATCATATCTATAGAGAGAATTTACCTTTACTACGTGGTCGGGATATCGGGATCGGGAGGTTCTTGATGAATAAGGAATTGAGATCATATACTTCTTCAACAAAGGTAAATTAAGACCGTGTATTTCTTCAATAGGAGGTAAATTCTTAACATCTTCACTTTAATACCTTTTTCTTTCATAGATTTCTTTGCCTCTTGCATATCTTGGATGAGAAATAGAACACCTCTCTTTTTGGAGTTGGTTTAGGAATAGGCTCGATGGTTGGCTCTGGAGCTGGCTCGGGGAGGTGGCTCGGGAGGTGCCCAATTATTTTCATTTGTCAACATATTATTCAATAGAATTTCAGCTTCATCGGGTGTTCTTTCCTGAAAAGAGAACTAGCACAACTATCCAGGTAATCTCTGGAAGCATCAGTTAGTCCATTATAAAAGATATCAAGTATTTCGGGTTTCTTAAGAGGATGATCGGCAAAGCATTAAGTAACTTGAGAAACCTCCCCAAGCTTGTGGGAGACTCTCTTCTTCAATTTGCACGAAGTTGTATATTTCCCTCAAAGCAGCTTGTTTCTTATGAGCAGGAAATATTTAGCGAAAAAGTAATAAATCATATCACAGGGACTACGCACACAACCAGGATCAAGAGAATTAAACCATATCTTAGCATCACCCTTTAATGAGAACGGAAATATTTTGAGTAAATAAAGGTAGCACGATCTCTCATCATTAGTAAACAGGGCGGCTATATCATTTAACTTAGTAAGATGTGCCACAACAGTTTTAGATACATAGCCATAGAAAGGGTCAGATTCAACCAAAGTAATTATATCTGGATCAACAGAAAATTCATAATAATCCTTATCGGGAACACAGATAGGTGAAGTAGCAAAAGCAGGGTCAGGTCTTATTCTATCTCTAAGAGATTCTTTACTCCATTTAACTAGCAACCTCTTAAGTTCGTATCTATCATGGCAAGCAAAAATAGCTGCAGAAGATTCTGCATCAAAAAGATAACCCTCAGGAAACTTTTTTAGGATTTCCTTTGTAAAAAGAGTTTATTAAATCCAAATTCTGAAAAAAAAAAGAATAAGCGGATCCATAGAAGATATATGCTATGAATAAACCAAAGATAGCTAGACTTACAGAAGAAATTGCATTAGTAATAAATTCATATGAATTTACAAAAGAATTAGAACTTTCTTGAGTAGGCATATTTTCATCATCACTCTCATCATCGTATTCAGATTCAATAATTTCTCTTTCTCTAGATCTAGAAATTTGTTCATCAAGAAATTTACCAAGGGGCACAGTATTATCAAGCATAGAAGTGGTTTCATCATAAGTGTCATGCATAGCAGAAGTGGCATCATCAATAACATGCGAAATATCAGAATTCATAGCAGTAGCAGGTTTAGGTGTCGCAAGCTTACTTATAATGGAAGGAGAATCTAGTGCAGAGCTAGATGACAGTTCCTTACCTCCCCTCATAGTTGAGGGCAAAATAGTAGTTCGATTGTCTTTCAAGTTCTTCATAGTGTTCAGCAGTTATAAATCCCAAATGACACAAAGAATAGAGCTATGCTCCCCGGCAACAGCGCCAGAAAAAGGTGTTGATAACCCACAATTATAGGGGATCGCAACAGTTTTTGAGGGTAGAGTATTGAACCCAAATTTATTGATTCGACACAAGGGGAGCCAAAGAATATTCTCAAGTATTAGCAGCTGAGTTGTCAATTCAACCACATCTGGAAACTTAGTATCTGCAGCAAAGTGTTTAGTAGCAAAGTAATATGATAGTGGTGGTAACGGTAACAAAAGTAAAGACAGCAAAAGTAATGTTTTTGGTATTTTGTTGTGATTATATGATAACGGAAAAGTAAATAAGCGAGAACCATATATGAAAAACTTCGTAGGCACGGATTAGTGATGGATAATTATGCGGATACGGTTCGTCATGTAACAATCATAACATAGGGTGACACAGAACTAGCTCCAATTCATCAATGTAATGTAGGTGCGTATTCGTAAATAGTCATACGTGCTTATGGAAAAGAACTTGCATGACATCTTTTGTCCTACCCTCCGTGGCAGCGGGTCCTATTGGAAACTAAGGGATATTAAGGCCTCCTTTTAATAGAGAGCGGAACAAAGCATTAGCACATAGTGAATACATGAACTCCTCAAACTATGGTCATCACCGGAGTGGTCCCGATTATTGTCACTTGGGATTGCCGGATCATAACACATAGTAGGTGACTATAGACTTGCAAGATAGGATCAAGAACACACATATATTCATGAAAACATAATAGGTTCAGATCTGAAATCATGGCACTCGGGCCCTAGTGACAAGCATTAAGCATAGCAAAGTCATAGCAACATCAATCTCAGAACATAGTGGATACTAGGGATCAAACCCTAACAAAACTAACTCGATTACATGATAAATCTCATCCAACCCATCACCGTCCAGCAAGCCTACGATGGAATTACTCACGCACGGCGGTGAGCATCATGAAATTGGTGATGGAGGATGGTTGATGATGACGACGGCGACGAATCACCCTCTCTGAAGCCCCGAACGGACTCCAGATCAGCCCTCCTGAGAGAGATTAGGGCTTTGCGGTGGCTCCATCGTAAAACGTGATGATTTCTTCTCTCTCATTTTTTCTCCCCGGAAGCCAATATATGGAGTTGGAGTTGGCGTCGGAGGGTCTCCAGGGGGCACACGAGGTAGGGGGGCGCGCCCAGGAGGGGGGGCCGCGCCCCCCACCCTCGTGGACAGGGTGTGGGCCCCCTGGTCTTCATCTTTGGCGAGGAGTTTTATTATTTTTCTAAGATGTTCCGTCGTGTTTCAGGTCATTCCGAGAACTTTTGTTTTCTGCACATAAAACAACATCATGGCAATTCTGCTGAAAACAGCGTCAGTCCGGGTTAGTTTCATTCAAATCATACAAGTTAGAGTCCAAAATAAGGGCAAAAGTGTTTGGAAAAGTAGATACGATGGAGACGTATCAAACATGCATCATGTAAGTCACGGAAAAATAGCCAAGTGTCAGGTTGCACCTGGTAACAATGATGTGCTTCCCATTAATCAACACAAAAAGTTCACATCACTACCTTCACCACGACAATACATATCTCAAAATGGAGGTAGATCTTCACCCCGTGGGGCGAAATTTCCAATAGCTACACTGTTGGATCATTACCATTTGCATCAAAGAAGCCACCAAACATTCCATTTTTCATACCACGTGATGTCCCTAGGGTGCCTGTTGAGGGAGTCCTGGATTAGGGGGTATCCGGACAGCCGGACTGTGTGCAATGTCCGGACTATTGAAGCATGAAGATACAAGACTCAAGACTTCGTCCCGTGTACGGATGGGATTCTCCTTTGCATGGAAGGCAAGCTTGGCGATCCGGATATTGTGTTTCCTTCCTTGTAACCGGCTCCATGTAAACCCTAGCCCTCTCCGGTGTCTATATAAACCGGAGAGGTTGGTCCATAGAAGGCCGATCACAATTACAATCATACCATCATAGGCTAGCTTCTAGGGTTTAGCCTCTACGATCTCGTGGTAGATCTACTGTTGTACTACCCATATCTTCAATATTAATCAAGCAGGAAGTAGGGTTTTACCTCCATCGAGAGGGCCCGAACCTGGGTAAACATTGTGTCCCTCGCTTCCTATTACCATCAGCCTAGACGCACAGATCGGGACCCCCTACCCGAGATCCGCCGATTTTGACACCAACATTGGTGCTTTCATTGAGAGTTCCTCTGTGTTGTCACCGCAAGGCTCGATGGCTCCTTCAATCATCATCAACAACACAGTCCAGGGTGAGACTTTTCTCACTGGACAGATCTTCGTGTTCGGCGGCTTCGCCCTGCGGGCCAATTCGCTTGGCCCTGGAGCAGATCGGCAGCTATGCCCCTGGCCAACAGATCAGGTTTGGAAACCTGAACTACACGGCGGACATTCGCGGAGACTAGATCTTCGACGGATTCGAGCCTATGCCAGGAGCACCGGATAGTCACGACGAGCACGGCTTAGACCTGCTGTCGGACAAAGCTCGGGGTATCATCCCCGCGGTAGCCTCGGGCCTAAATCCGGAGCAGGCTGTGCTGCCTAAGGACGGAGGGCTGGACCCCCGCCCCGCAGGCTACGCACTCATCGGCGGTGGAGCCGAACACGGGTCTCACCTCTGCGGTGGCCTGTGACTCCGGACCCCCAGATTCACATCCGGATGTTGGTTCCTGTCTGCGCACTCCTGAGCCAGTCAAGCCAGGTTGGGCTCCGGTAATGGAGTTCACCGCTGCGGATATCTTCCAGCACTCGCCCTTTGGCGACATACTGAACTCGTTAAAAACTCTCTCTTTGACAGAAAATTCTGGGCCGAACTATGTCCGGCTCGAGTGGGAAGCAGGCGACGAGGAAATTCCTTACCCACCCACCACCCACTTCATAGCCACGGTTGATGATTTAACCGACGTGCTTGACTTCGACTCCGAAGGCATCGACGGCATGGACGACGATGCAGGAGAAGATTCAGAATCTCTGGAGCGCTAGAATACTACCTCGTCACACGACATATACATGGTGGATACTCCCAAGGAGGACGACAGCGACAATCCGGATGATAAAACCCCCGGGCACAAGCCAAAGCAACGGCGCAGACGCCGTTCCAAGTCCAACAATAGTAAAAATAACAGCAAGAGCGCCAGAAGGATCGACATACCAGTAAACTCCGAAGGCAATAACGACCACAAGGACCCAGCGATGGAGCAGGACGAGCCAGGTCACGCCGTACCAAGTTCGGAGCAAATGCCTGATCACAATGATCTAGAGGGACGAGTTCATCAAGCCGCCCCAGGACAAGAACACAGTCCGGACGATGATGCATTCATCATCCCGGAAACACGCGTGGAACAAGATAACCTCCACCGAAAGCTTATGGCCACTTCAAGAGATCTAAAGAAGCAGAAGCAACGACTCAAAGCCGCACAGGAAACGCTCAATCGCAGATGGAATAAAGTGCTAGACACTGAAGAAAGATACGGCGATGATCACCATGCAAAGAGATATCCAAAACGCAAGCTACTGCCAGAATTCGACGACGAGGCCGCTCCACCAAAGAGTAACACGACCAGGAGGCCAGACGTACCACTTCATAACCGCAACAAAGTGTCTACCGACGCCGCTCATGATCTACGTGAGCACCTGGATAAGAAAGCTGGCGCAGCTAGGTCCATCTAAGGATCTAAAGGACACACCCCGACGAGGGACTGTGGTCACCAAAACGATTATGCTAATCAAATACCAGTTCGGAATAAACATCGGACACAACAACAGCAGACGGCATGCCACAGCACGTCCAGATACACAGGGGCTGCTCACCCCCTGTGCTTTACAGAAGAAGTACTGGACCATGAATTTCCACATGGCTTTAAACCTGTGAACATAGAGGCATACGACGGAACGACAAACACAGGGGTCTGGATCATGGACTTTATCCTGCATATACATATGGCTCATGGGGATGACCTCCACGCCATCAAATACCTTCCTCTCAAACTAAAGGGGCCAGCTTGACACTGGTTGAAAAGCCTCCCTGAAAATTCAATTGGGAGTTGGGAGAAACTCGAGGACGCTTTCATGGCCAATTTTCGAGGGACTTATGTCCGGCCTCCGGATGCTGACGATTTAAGTCACATAATCCAACAGCCCGGAGAATCCACCCGCAAGATTTGGAACAGATTCCTCACTAAGAAGAATCAAATTTTCGATTGTCCAGATGCCGAAGCCTTAGCGGCATTCAAACACAGCATCCGTGACAATTGGCTCGCCAGACACCTCGGCCAAGAAAAGCCGAGGACAATGGCGGCCTTAACAAGCCTCATGACCCGCTTTTGCGCCGGTGAAGATAGCTGGCTAGCCCGTAAAGGCACCAGCGACCCCAGCACATCCGAAATAAGGGATGGCAACGGGAAGCTACGGCGTAATAAAAACAAACGCCAAAACAAGGACGAGAGACCAGATAATACAACAGTTAATGCCGGATTCAGGGGCTCTCGACATGATCAGCAAAAGAAGCCATTTAAAGGCAGTAAAGAGGGACCGTCCGGTCTGAATAGGGTCCTAGACAAACTGTGCCAAATTCATGGCACCCCTGACAAACCTGTGAACCACACGCACAGAGAGTGTTGGGTCTTCAAGCAGGCCGGCAAATTAAATGCCGAACACAAGGGAAGGGAAACACCAAGTGAAGACGAGGATGAACCTCGCTAGCCGAACACGGGGGGACAAAAAAAATTCCCGCCAGAGCTTAAAACAGTGAACATGATCCACGCGACCCGCACATCCATGAGAAGGCACGAACGCGTGCATAGAGACGCGCGCGATATAGAGCCCATCATACCCACACCTAACTACTGGATGTCTTATCCGATCACCTTCGATCACTTGGACGGCCAAACTAGTATTCGGCGCGGAGGATCAAAGGCCTTGGTTCTTGACCCAATAATCGATGGATACCGTCTCACCCATGTCCTCATGGACGGCGGCAGTAGTCTCAGTTTAATATACAAGGACACTGTCCGCAGGATGGGGATAAACCCATCCAGAATTAGCCAAAGCAACACCGCCTTTGAAGGGGTGATACCAGGCGTTGAAGCCTACGGCAGGGGCTCCATCGTACTGGAGGTAACATTTGGCTCCCCAGGCAATTCTAGAAGCGAAGAACTATTCTTCACCATCGCACCCTTCCAAAGCGGCTATCATGCATTGCTTGGAAGAACGGCCTTCGCCCGCTTCAATGCATTACCGCACTATGGCTACCTTATACTCAAGATGTCCGGTCCACGTGGCGTCATCACCGTTAACGGAATCACAGAGCACTCTTCATGCGCAGAGGAACACGCGACGGCCCTGGAGGCCGGACTATAAGCGGCCTCCAATATCAGAAAACATTACTGGTCATTAAGACCACAGACACGGTTAGACGAGTCTGGTAGCCCGGACAAAATTGAACCAGGGCACCGTATATGTAATCCCATAGCGGACAGCAGGGGCTATAAATATTTAATACAGCCCCACACTTGGCTCAACCTTATTGGCAGGCCAACATGTTACACTTTTACGATCCATCGCATACTTACGTTGTACTCTCCTACGAGTTTTCTTTTTTCCATAGACAATGTTCGCGCGATACCTTCCAGGATACGGCACAACGGAGACAAAGGCGCAGACGTGCAGCAGGGCCCCGTTCAACAGGTTTCTTTTTAGATTAAGCCCATGTGTAAACCTTTTCTATTGCTTCTTGTTGTTTAACCATCCCATGGGTTCCATACCCATAGAGGATACTGCCGTTATTGGCATTTCGCCACGACAGATCAACGCACGCACTTGGAAACACGGGTTTATAATGAATGGGCATTCTTGAGCCCATCGTCTGTTATAAAGTCCGAATACCTTAGGGAGTGTTCGGCGTCACGAGTTTGGCCTTATATGCATCAGCTCCGAATCATGTCTTTGGTCAAATGTTGGGTTCCCCCGGCTCCTGGGTTTGCCGCTTACGTTCCGTTATTATCGGCTAAGGTAGCCAAAGGAGAACTACTGTGATTGTGCCCTGGTTATTCCCGACGAGCACCTCAGTAGAGAAAGCCGAAAACTGACTGTCATGATACAACGAAAGACTGTTCAACCACTCGAAGACTTATCGGAATCTTTAGGATCCCTCCGCATTTTAGGATCCCTCCGCATTAACGAAGGACCGTTTCCCGGTCACGTACACACGCGCCCGTATTCGGATGCAAGCGAAGGTACCAGGGGCTACATAGTAGCCCCACCATTAGACTCCCATGGCTAAGCGAAAGTGTTACAGCTATATAGTCCGGTTGCCTAGTTCGACGTGCGATCACCTCCTTAATGGACCAAGACGTTGGATCAAGTGTGATTAAGCATGTTTTTCGCGAACAGCCTTGCATTATACGCGTGGGGGCTGAAGCCAACGACTGCTAACTTTCGGATTACATGTATATATATACATATATACATATATATATATACAAAAAACGGTCGCACAGGGGACACAATAATACTTTCAGGCAAAAAGTATAAATATAGCCTTATAACAAAAATAACATTGTTTTTACAATTATTCGATTCATCACTCGAACAAGACATTCTTCGAGCACTGCGCCTCTATTAGGCGGGCACTTTCTGTGACCTGCGCCAAGTAGTGCTCGGCTGGATATTGGCCCCCCGCCGGATCCTGGGTCGCTATAATGGTGGCCTCCATATCCGTCCAATAGGCTTTAACGCGGGCAAGAGCCATTCGTGCACCCTCTATGCACGCCGACCTCCTCATGGCGTCGATCCGAGGCACGACCCCAAGGAATTGCTGCACCAAGCCAAAGTAACTGTCCGGCTTACGCCCCTTCGGCCAAAGATGGTCTATTACAGACCGCATTGCAAGCCCGGACAGCTTGTGAAGCTCCGCTACAGCAGCCATCTTGCCACTTAACGGCAGCGGGCGAGGGGGAGCATTGAATTGCGACCAGAAAAGCTTCTCCACTTCCTTATCACCCTGATCCTCGAAGAACTTGGCAGCGTCAGTAGTACTCTTCGCGAAATCCGCATACGCGCCCGCAGGACTCCAGCGTCCATCCAGGGGAGCGTACTGCTACGTCTCGAGCTTGCGTTGGTTTTCCCCGAAGAGGAGGGGGTGATGCAGCACAATAGCGTAAGTATTTCCCTCAGTTTTTGAGAACCAAGGTATCAATCCAGTAGGAGGTCACGCACAAGTCCCTCGTACCTGCACAAAACGATAGCAACTCGCAACCAACGCTTAGGGGTTTTTAATCCCTTCACGGTCACTTACGAGAGTGAGATCTGATAGAGATAATATTTTTGGTATTTTTGGTATAAAGATGCAAAGTAAAAAGGTAAAAGCAAAACAATTAAATAAAGTGATGGAGATTGATATGATGAGAATAGACCCGGGGGCCATAGGTTTCACTAGTGGCTTCTCTCAAGAGCATAAGTATTCTACGGTGGGTGAACAAATTACTGTTGAGCAATTGATAGAATTGAGCATAGTTATGAGGTTATCTAGGTATGATCATGTATATAGGCATCACGTCCGTGACAAGTAGATCGAAACGATTCTGCATCTACTACTATTACTCCACTCATCGACCGCTATCCAACATGCATCTAGAGTATTAAGTTAAAAACAGAGTAACGCCTTAAGCAAGATGACATGATGTAGAGGAATAAATTCATGCAATATGATAAATACCCCATCTTGTTATCCTCGATGGCAACAATACAATACGTGCCTTGCAACTCTTTCTATCACTGAGTAAGGACACCGCAAGATTGAACCCAAAGCCATGCACTTCTCCCATTGCAAGAACTACCAATCTAGTTGGCCAAACCAAACAGATAATTCGAAGAGACTTGCAAAGATAACTCAATCATACATAAAAGAATTCGGAAAAGATTCAAATATTATTCATAGATAAGCTGGATCATAAACCCACAATTCATCGGTCTCAATAAACACACCGCAAAAAGAAGATTACATCGAATAGATCTCCACGAGAGAGGGGGAGAACATTGTATTGAGATCCAAAAAGAGAGAAGAATCCATCTAGCTACTAGCTATGGACCCGAAGGTCTAAAGTAAACTACTCACACTTCATCGGAGGGGCTATGGTGTTGATGTAGAAGCCCTCCGTGATGGATGCCCTCTCCGGCGGAGCTCCGGAACAGGTCCCAAGATGGGATCTCGTGGATACAGGAAGTTGCGGTGGTGGAATTAGGTTTTTTGCTCTGTCTCTGGTCTATTGGGGGTACGTAGGTATATATAGGAGGAAGGAGTACGTCGGTGGAGCTTCGAGGGGCCCACGAGGTAGGGGGCGCGCCCAGGGGGGAGGGGCGCGCCCTCCACGCTCATGACCGCCTCGTGGCTTTCTTGATGGAGGGTCCAAGTCTCCTGGATCTTATCTGATGAGAAAATCACGTTCCCGAAGGTTTCATTCCGTTTGGACTCCGTTTGCTATTCTGTTTCTTCGAAACACTGAAATAGGCAAAAACAGCAATTCTGGGTTGGGCCTCCGGTTAATAGGTTAGTCCCAAAAATAATATAAAAGTGGAAAATAAAGCCCAATATAGTCCAAAACAGTAGATAAAGTAGCATGGAGCAATCAAAAATTATAGATACGTTGGAGACGTATCAGGCATCCCCAAGCTTAATTCCTACTCGTCCTCGAGTAGGTAAATGATAAAAAGAAGAGTTTTTTATGCGGAGTGATACTTTGGCATAATTTCAATGTAAATCTTCTTAATCATGGCATGAATATTCAGATCCGAAAGATTCAAGATAAAAGTTCATATTGACATAAAAGTAATAATACTTCAAGCATACTAATCAAGTAATTATGTCATCTCAACATAACATGGCCAAAGAAAGTTCATCCCTACAAAATCATATGGTTAGGCTATGCTTCATTTTTGTCACACAAAGATGTTCCCAACTTCTATACCCCCGATGAAAAGCCAAGCAATTGTTTCATACTCAAATAATTTCAAACTCTTTCAACCTTCACGCAATACATGAGCGCAAGCCATGGATATAGCACTATGGGTGGAATAGAATATGATGATGGGGATTGTGTGAGAAGACAAAAAAGGAGAAAGTCTCATATTGACAAAAAAGGAGATGCCCATCAATTGATGTCAACATGAGGAGTAGGGATTGCCATGCAACGGATGCACTAGAGCTATGAATGCTCAACAAAAGAAAACTAAGTGGGTGTGCATCCAACTTGCTTGCTCACAAAGACCTAGGGCACTTTGAGGAAGCCCATCATTGGAATATACAAGCCAAGTTCTATAATGCAAAATTCCCACTAGTATAAACAAGACAATTTATGAGACTCACTATATGAAAAACATGGTGCTACTTTGAAGCACAAATATATGAGACTCACTACATGAAGAACAAGGTGCTACTTTGAAGCACAAGTGTGGTAAAAGGATAGTAACATTGCCCCTTCTCTCTTTTTCTCTCATTTTTTATTATATTTTTTTGGGCCTTTTTTTTTATTTGGCCTTTCTCTTTTTTTTATTACTCGTCCGGAGTCTCATCCCGACTTGTGGGGGAATCATAGTCTCCATCATCCTTTTCCTCACTAGGGCAATGCTCTAATAATGATGATCATCACACTTTTATTTTTCTTACAACTCAAATTTACAACTCGATATCTAGAACAAAGATATGACTCTACATGAATGCCTCCGGCGGTGTACCGGGATGGTGCAATGAATCAAGAGTGACATGTATGAAAAATAATGCATGGTGGCCTTACCACAAATACGATGTCAACTACATGATCATGCAATGGCAATATGACAAAAGTAATGTATGTCATGATGAACGGAACTGTGGAAAGTTGCATGGCAATATATCTCGGAATGGCTATGGAAATGCCATAATAGGTAGGTATGGTGGCTGTTTTGAGGAAGATATAAGGAGGTTTATGTGTGAAAGAGCGTATCATATCACGGGGTTTGGATGCACCGGCGAAGTTTGCTCCAACTCTCAATGTGAGGAAGTGCAATGCACGGTAACGAAGAGGCTAGCAAATGGCGGAAAGGTAAAAGTGCGTATAATCCATGGACTCAACATTAGTCAAAAGAACTCATATACTTATTGCAAAAATTTAGAAGTCATCAAAAATCAAGTACTACGCGCATGCTCCTAGGGGGATAGATTGGTAGGAAAAGACCATCGCTCGTCCCCGACCGCCACTCATAAGGATGCACAAGCCAGGTACACTTCATGTTTCAAATTTGTTACACAACTTTAACCATACGTGCATGCTACGGGACTTGCTAACTTCAACACAAGTATTTCTCAAATTCACAACTATTCAATTAGCACGACTTTGATATTATCACCTCCATATCTCAAAACACTCATCAAGCATCAAACTTAATTTAATTCACTCAAACAAGAAAGTTTCACATATCTTGAACACCAAGTATATTAGCATTAAGCAAATTACCATGCTATTAATGACTCTCAAAATAATCTAAGTGAAGCATGAGAGATCAAGTTTCTTTAAAACAAATCTACCACCATGCTCTAAAAGATCTAAGTGAAGCACTAGAGCAAAAATTATCACACTCAAAAAGATATAAGTGAAGCACTATGAGCAAAACTATCAAGCTCAAAAGATATAAGTGAAGCACATAGAGTATTCTAACAAATTCCAAATCATGTATGGCTCTCTCAAAAGGTGTGTACAGCAAGGATGATTGTGGTAGACTAACAAGCAGAGACACAAATAATACAAGACGCTCCAAGCAAAACACATATCATGTTGGTGAATAAAAATATAGCTCCAAGTAAATTACCGATGGAAGTGGATTTAAAGAGGGATGCCTTCCGGGGCATCCCCAAGCTTTGACTTTTTGGTGTCCTTGGATTATCTTGGGGGTGCCATGGGCATCCCCAAGCTTAGGCTCTTGCCACTCCTTGTTCCATAATCCATCAAAAGAATTCACCCAAAACTTGAAAACTTCACAACACAAAACTCAATAGAAATCTCGTGAGCTCCGTTAGAGAAATAAAACAAAAGACTACTTCAAGGTACTGTAATGAAATCATTCTTTATTTATATTGGTGTTAAACCTACTGTATTCCAACTTCTCTATGGATCATAAACTATTTTACTAGCCATAGATTCATCAAAATAAGCAAACAACACACGCAAAACAGAATCTGTCAAAAACAGAACAGTCTGTAGTAATCTGTAACTAACGCAAACTTCTGGAACTCTAAAAATTCTACCAAACTAGTAAGTCCTGGACAATTTGTTTATTGATTAGAAGCAAAAAGAATCAACGCAAAATCACGCTCCAGTAAAAAATGGCAGCTAATCTCGTGAGCGCTAAAGTTTCTGTTTTTCAGCAGAATCAAATCAACTATCATCGTAGGTTATCCTATAGGTCCTACTTGGCACAAACACTAATTAAAACATAAAACCACATCAAAACAGAAGGTAGATGGATTATTTATTCATAAACATAAGCAAAAACAAAAAACACAAAATAAAATTGGGTTGCCTCCCAACAAGCGCTATCGTTTAACGCCCCTAGCTAGGCATAAAGGCAGGGATAGATCTAGGTATTGCCATCTTTGGTAGGCAATCCATAAGTGGCTCTCATGATAGATTCATATGATAATTTTATTTTATTTCTAGGGAAGTGTTCCATACCCTTCTTTAAGGGAAATTGGAATCTAATATTCCCGTCCTTCATATCAATAATTGCACCAATCGTTCTAAGGAAAGGTCTGCCAAGAATAATAGGACATGAAGGATTGCAATCTATATCAAGAACGATAAAATCTACGGGCACATAATTCCTATTTGCAACAATGAGCACATCATTAATTCATCCCATAGGTTTTTTAATAGTAGAATCCGCAAGATGCAAGTTTAGAGAGCAATTATACGGAAATCTAGCAAATCACATAAAGTTTTGGGAATAGTAGAGACACTAGCACCCAAATCACATAAAGCATGAAACTCAAAGTCTTTAATTTTAATTTCAATAGTAGGTTCCCACTCATCATAGAGTTTTCTAGGGATAGAAACTTTCAACTCAAGCTTTTCTTCATAAGATTGCATCAAGGCATCAACAATGTGTTCGGTAAAGGCCTTATTTTGACTATAAGCATGAGGAGAATTTAACACGGATTGCAACAAGGAAATACAATCAATTAAGAGCAATTTTCATAATTAAATTCCTTGAGATCCAAAATAGTGGGTTTAGCAATATCTAGATTTTTATTTCTTTCAATCCACTTTTACTAATTTCATCATCAAGATCTAAAAACTCAGAATTCTTAGAACGCCTTCTAGGTAAAGGAAGATCATAATCACATTCATCAAGATTCATATTGCAAAACAAAGATTTAATAGGGGACACATCAATAACTTTTAGATCTTCATCTTGATTTTCATAGGAATTAGAAGAACACGCTTTAATAAAGGCATCTTTGTAAGCACGCATCCTAGCTGCTCTTTCTTTGCACTCATCAATGGAAATTCTCATAGCTTTGAGAGACTCATTGATATCATGCTTAGGATGAATAGATCTAAGCTTTAAAGAATCAACCTCAAGAGAAATTTTATCAACGTTTCTAGCCAAATCATCAACTTTAAGCAATTTCTCTTCAAGCAAAGCATTAAAATTCTTTTGTGAATTCATAAACTCTTTAACACTACTCTCAAATTCAGAGGGCATCTTATTAAAATTTCCATAAGAGTTGTTGTAGGAATTTCCATAATTATTAGAAGGATTACTAGGATAGGGCCTAGAACTAAAATTCCCTCTATATGTGTTGTTACCAAAACTATTCCTACCAACAAAATTCACATCCATAGATTCATTATTATTCTCAAGCAAAGTAGATAAAGGCATATTGTTGGGATCAGAAGAAACACTCTTAACAAATAAATTCCTAAGTTCATCCATCTTTTCACTCAAAACATTGATTTTTTCTATAGCATGCACTTTTTTATTAGTAGATCTTTCAGTATGCCATTGAGAATAATTGACCATAATATTATCTAGGATTTTAGTAGCATCTCCTAAAGTGATTTCCATAAAAGTGCCTCCCGCGGCCGAATCTAAAAGATTTCTAGAAGCAAAATTCAATCCAGCATAAAAAATTTGTATAATCATCCACAAGTTCAAACCATGAGTAGGGTAATTAGTAGCATTAATTTCATTCTCTCCCAAGCTTGTGCAACATGTTCATGATCAAGTTGCTTAAAATTCATAATATCGTTCCTAAGAGAGATAATCTTAGCGGGAGGAAAATACTTAGAGATAAAAGCATCTTTGCACTTGTTCCAAGAATCAATACTATTTTTAGGCAAAGATGAAAACCACGCTTTAGCACGATCTCTAAGTGAAAAAGGAAATAGCTTCAATTTAACGACATCATTATCGACATCTTTTTTCTTTTGCATATCACATAAATCAACGAAGCTATTCAGATGAGTAGCGGCATCTTCACTAGGAAGGCCGGCGAATTGATCTTTCATAACAAGATTCAACAAAGCAGTATTGATTTCACAAGATTCAGTATTGGCAAGAGGAGCAATCGGAGTGCTAAGGAAATCATTATTATTGGTATTGGTGAAGTCACACAATTTGGTAGCATCTTGAGCCATCGTGACAAACAAGCAAACCAACACACGAGTAAACAAAAGGTAAAGGGAAAGAGAGGGCGAATAAAACGGCAAGGGTGAAGTGGGGGAGAGGAAAACGAGAGGCAAATGGCAAATAATGTAATGCGAGAGATAGGGATTGCGATGGGTACTTGGTATGTTGACTTTTGCGTAAGCCTCCCCGGCAACGGCGCCAAAAATCCTTCTTGCTATGTCTCGAGCTTGCGTTGATTTTCCCCGAAGAGGAGGGGTGATGCAGTACAGTAGCGTAAGTATTTCCCTCAGTTTTTGAGAACCAAGGTATCAATCCAGTAGGAGGTCACGCGTAAGTCCCTCGTACCTGCACAAAACGATAGCAACTCACAACCAACGCTTAGGGGTTGTCAATCCCTTCAGGTCACTTAGGAGAGTGAGATCTGATAGAGATAATATTTTTGGTGTTTTTGGTATAAAGATGCAAAGTAAAAAGGTAAAAGCAAAACAAGTAAATAAAGTGATGGAGATTGATATGATGAGAATAGACCCGGGGGCCATATGTTTCACTAGTGGCTTCTCTCAAGAGCATATGTATTCTACGGTGGGTGAACAAATTACTGTTGAGCAATTGATGGAATTGAGCATAATTATGAGGTTATCTAGGTATGATCATGTATATAGGCATCACGTCCGTGACAAGTAGATCGAAACGATTCTGCATCTACTACTATTACTCCACTCATCGACCGCTATCCAGCATGCATCTAGAGTATTAAGTTAAAAACAGAGTAACGCCTTAAGCAAGATGACATGATGTAGAGGAATAAATTCATGCAATATGATAAATACCCCATCTTGTTATCCTCGATGGCAACAATACAATCGTGCCTTGCAACTCTTTACATCCTTGAGTAAGGACACCGCAAGATTGAACCCAAAGCCATGCACTTCTCCCATTGCAAGAACTACCAATCTAGTTGGTCAAACCAAACGGATAATTCGAAGAGACTTGCAAAGATAACTCAATCATACATAAAAGAATTCAGAAAAGATTCAAATATTATTCATAGATAAGCTGGATCATAAACCCACAATTCATCGGTCTCAACAAACACACCGCAAAAAAGAAGATTACAATGAATAGATCTCCACGAGAGAGGGGAGAACATTGTATTGAGATCCAAAAGAGAGAAGAAGCCATCTAGCTACTAGCTATGGACCGAAGGTCTAAAGTAAACTACTCACACTTCATCGGAGGGCTATGGTGTTGATGTAGAAGCCCTCCGTGATGGATGCCCTCTCCGTGAACTCAGAACAGGCCCCAAGATGGGATCTCGTGGATCTGAGGAAGTTGCGGCGGTGGAATTAGGTTTTTGCTCCGTCTCGGTCTATTGGGGTGCGTAGGTATATATAGGAGGAAGAATGCGTCGGTGGAGCTTGAGGGCCCACGAGGTAGGGGCGCGCCCGGGGGGGGCGCCTCCACCCTCATGACCGCCTCGTGGCTTTCTTGACGGAGGTCCAAGTCTCCGGATCTTATCGATGAGAAAATCACGTTCCGAAGGTTTCATTCCATTTGGACTCCGTTTGATATTCCGTTTCTTCGAAACACCGAAATAGGAAAAAAAACAATTCTGGGCTGGGCCTCCGGTTAATAGGTTAGTCCCAAAAATAATATAAAAGTGGAAAATAAAGCCCAATATAGTCCAAAACAGTAGATAAAGTAGCATGGAGCAATCAAAAATTATAGATACGTTGGAGACGTATCACGTACTTCAGATCGAAAAACTTCGTCCGCAGCAAGTAGGAGCCCCCAGCCACGATTTTACCGGCCTGTTGAAGCTCCTCCCGCGCACCCCTGAGCTCGGTCCATATTAACTTGGTGGCATTAAGTGCCTTGTTCAGGTCGGCCGAACTATCCTTATGCTCCTTTTTAAGGAGCTCATACCGGTCAGCGGCATTTTTTAACTCCACAGCCATTTCAGCTATCTTTTCCTCGCTTCGGCGATGAGCAGCCTGTTCGGCTCTCAAATCTTCAGCCGCTTTTAGGGCAGCCGCATTGCTAACCCGAGCTTGCTCCTATCCTGGGCAAGTTCCGCCCTCAGGGCCTCCACGGCAGCAGCACCATCTGTAGTCCAAACATATCACATTAATATCATGCCGCCTTCATATTTTCCTATACAAAGGAAGGTAGAGCACCTACCTTGTGATTTGTCCAGCCGCTTGTTCACCAGAGTGATATCGGCATCAATCAATCCAATCTGCCTTGTTAGTTCGGCAACTTCAACGGACCGGTCGGCGGCCGGACCCACAGGTACCTGCACGTATTTACAAAGCAATCATTGGTTTATGATCCCCCGTTTGCCGCCTAGGGTGGGCAACCAGAGTCTCAGGGGCTACTATCTATAAGGAGCACACCTATCGCGTGCCTCACAGCCAAAAAATAGTGTATTCTTCACTACATACTTCAAAGCCTCTGAGCAGGCTTGTAAATGCTTCATTCAAACCGCTTGTAGCGGATGAAATCTTCTTGAGCACCTCACTCATTAATGAGTGGTGCTCCTCCGAGAGCGCAGCTCGCTCCAGTAGGCCTGTTAGTACGTCCGGCCGGACATTGAACTGTGCCAGACCCTTCCCTCGTGGGAGCCAGACGCTCCGGGTTCAGGGCGGCTGACGCATTAGCTTCCGGCTTCGGCAGATCCGGACTCCTCCGTGACGACACCTCGGTGTCGCCCGCTTCATGAGTCGGAGAGGTGGGTGGGGTCTCGCTCTCCATCATCTCCGAAGGAAGGTCCCCCGAAGACGAACTCTGTTGAGAAGAGCTGCTAGCCGGACTGCACAAGACGAATCCTGGTTATTGATCTAGGAGAAACACAGTACCTTCGAATTAACGATTGACTTATAGCTCGGTGGAGGGCTGGCCCGTTGGCGGGCATAACGCGGTGAGGGTGCCCGTCGGGGCAGGGCCCCCTGGGGATACCTTTTTCCCTGGCTTGGGCATCTCCGTCTCCAAGTCTTCGGAGGCATCCCTCTTCTTCCCGCGCGGGGAGGAGGCCTTAGCCTCCCCTTCCCGACTATCCTCCTTAGGGGAGGTAACAATTCCCCCGGTTCGGATGCGTAGCGTGTGAAGTTCGGTTTCTTCGTTCTTCCCCTTGTCTTTCCCTGAGGGCATTCTGCTGAGTACCCGGTCAAGCATCTTGGCCATGGCGGGACCAGGCGAGCCTTCGGGAAGTGGTGCCGGACACCTGATTCTCTCCACCTTGCTGAGCCATTCCTGGCCACGGATGATTTTCAGAATAAACAATTATGACAAATACAAAATAAGGTGTCCGGTATCAAGGTTACTTACTTGGGTATCTAGGCGATTGCAGCTTAGGCCCGCATCCTCGGTGGTGTCCGGACACTCTACTTTCGGTCCGAAGAATAATTTGCACATCCCTTCGAGCTTCAAGCCGAAGAAGTGCTTAACAGTCCGCGGACCCTCTGGATTGTACTCCCACATCCGGAGAGGCCGGCGTTGGCACGGCAACATCCGTCGGATTAACATCACTTGCATTATGCTGACAAGGTTAATGTCCCTCTCAAGAAGCTCTCGAATGCGGCTCTGCAATACTGGTACATCGCCAGCAGGCCCCCAATTCTGTCCTACGTCGGTCCAAGACGCTAGTTGTGACGGAGGGCCCGAGCGGAACTCGGGGGCGGCCACCCACTTTGTGCCTCTGGGAGCCGTGACATAAAACCACCTCCGTTGCCATACATCGGATACTTCTGGGAAAGAACCCTCTGGCCATGGGGCATCGGCGTTCCTGCTTATTACGGCACCTCCGCACTTTGCATGTTGCCCCTCAATCATCTTCGACTTCACATTGAAGGTCTTGAGCCATAAGCCGAAGTGTGGGGTGACATGGAGGAAGGCCTCGCACACTATAATGAACGACGAGATATGGAGGATGGCGTCCGGAGCTAGATCATGAAAATCCAACCCATAATAGAACATGAGCCCCCTCACAAAAGGATCGAGGGTGAAGCCCAAGCCACGGAGGAAGTGAGGAACAAACATGACGCACTCATTGAGCAGGAAGCCTGTGCTGGATGTCGGCGGTCAGATATCCGACCTCCCTAAGCTTCGCAATGTCCTCCTTTTGAATCGAGGAGGCCACCCACCGGCCTTGAGGGTTGGATCCGGACATATTGGAGGATTTGGGGTGTTGGAGCTTAGATCTCGGGTGTTAGAACTCGAGGTGCGAAAAGGCGCGAGGGAGGTGGAAAAGAGGCATAGGCCTCGGCCCCTTTTATAAAGGGGGTGAATACAAGAGTCCTTAGGGTAACCGCTTGAGGTTTACCTGATGGCACACGGAGTCATACCAACAGTCGTCATAGGGCTACACACGCCCGCATTAATGGAAGATCACGTAATAAGAGGAACACGATCTCTGCCTCGACAGGACGTGCCAATAAAACCGCCTCGCAGCGCGAGTCGAGGTGGGGCAAGAAGCACCGGTTCGTGTTGAACTGGGCCACGATGCGAAGGCACAATGTACGAAGATTGCCGGCGGATCAGATTTATGCTATGTTCCCTACAATGGTGTGTAAGAACCCCCTCGTGGATCCGGACACGATCTAAGTGTTCGATAATTACTTTGGAGTATTCGGAGAAGGAACCCGCCCTGCAATGCCGAAGACAAGACTGCGCGCCGGACTCATTGTCATTGAAGCCCGGTTCAGGGGCTACTGAGGGAGTCCTGGATTAGGGGGTATCCGGACAGCCGGACTGTGTACAACGTTCGGACTATTGAAGCATGAAGATATAAGACTCAAGACTTCGTCCCTTGTACGGATGGAATTCTCCTTTGCGTGGAAGGCAAGCTTGGCGATCCGGATATTGTGTTTCCTTCCTTGTAACCGGCTCCATGTAAACCCTAGCCCTCTCCGGTGTCTATATAAACCGGAGAGGTTGGTCCTTAGAAGGCCGATCACAATTACAATGATACCATCATAGGCTAGCTTCTAGGGTTTAGCCTCTACGATCTTGTGGTATATCTACTCTTGTACTAACCATATCTTCAATATTAATCAAGCAGGAAGTAGGGTTTTACCTCCAACGAGAGGGCCCGGACCTGGGTAAACATTGTGTCCCTCGCTTCCTGTTACCATCCGCCTAGACGCACAGATCGGGACCCCCTACCCGAGATCCGCCGGTTTTGACACTGACACCTGTTTTTCGCTCTAGGGAAACAATCCAGCACTGTCTTGTGGAGATGGCTAAGAAGTTTATGTGAGGTCATTTGTCTACTAGGGATTATTATATGGAGATAGTTGACCGCTTGAATTAAAGAAGGATAACATGTGTGTTTTGAAGACTCGAAAGTTTTGTTATGGTTTCTTTTGAGTCATAGAAAAACCACACTATTAAGAGGGGTTGAGGTGCTTGGATAAGAGTGTGGAATCATGCTAAACACATGCACCAGCCTCTCTACACCCACCACTGAAAATTTGCATCTTGTTCCCATCATCACTGTGCCCAAGGTCAACCTTTCCACTTCACTTCAATGGAATGCATCATGTACTCTATTGTCAGCGAAAAATTCAGTAACCCTAGTTGCGCGGGATCAGCACATCGGAGCCAAGGTGCAGACCTTGATCGTAGCATGTGTGCTCCATTCCTCCGTGACGAACACTGATGTGTCGATACCGGGATCAAGTAGCCGTCAAAGTTTCCAGCCTCCGTTAACATATACTGTGGATTAGGTTGTTGTTGAAGCACCTGGTGTTTCACCACACGGCACATTTGGTAAGCAATTCAAACTATTCAGAAAAAAGTTGCATCAGGTGTCTCTGTTAACATGTCGCATGTAATTGATTCGTTATTCCATTCCATCCATGTATTCTTGGTACATCTTTGTCATCCATTTTATGTAACATTATACTACTACTACCTCCGTTTCAATTTACAAGTCCTATGCGTATACCTAGGTTGCCAATTTTATCATCCTAATATAAACTATATAACACAAAAATTATACATTTTGAAAATAGAACATCTGAAGTTTATATTGGTATAATTTTGGTAATATATAACTTGTACTTCCTCCTTTCCTAAATGTAAGTCTTTGTAGAGATTTCACTATGGACTACATACGGAGCAAAATGAGTGAATCTACACTCAAAAATGCATCTATATACATCCGTATATGGTACATAGTGAAATCTCTACAAAGACTTATATTTAGGAACGGAGGGAGTATTAGCTTGGTCAAATTGACGACCTAGGGATACGCGCACGCCCTGTAAACTGAGAGAGAGGTAGTATATATTTCTGAAATGCACTTGAGAGTTCTCCCAGCATATTTATTTTGCTCTCCCTATAGTGAAAGCCTTCCATTTTTATTCCCATTTTGCCCCCGTTGCCACTACTGAAAGCAGGAAGCCAGGGAAGTGTACCGGGCCGGGCCTTGCCACGTAAATCGGAACATGTTTTTTTTCGAGACAAATCCGGGTTAGACTAGCCTGTTGGCATTTTTTTATAGAAAAAAACTCCGTGAGCATCAAATGCTCAAGCCGAGACTTGAACCCTGGTGGGCTGGCTGCGAACTCCCGCGCCTTGCCAACGCTCAGTTCTCGCAGTATGAACATGTCATTTCGTGCTCTGTTTGTCAAGAAAAATGTGCTAAAAATGTCAAGAAAAAACTGTAGGTGAGTTATTAATGTGCGAGCAGGGCCACGTCTCTCCTAACGGACTGTCGTGGTCGCGGTCCACGCACGGCGCGCCATCACGTGCATGGTACACGATGGCTGTCTGCGTAGTCACAATGGCGTCTGCGGCGGTGGCTGGCCGTTGCAGGACCGGCCGGACGCGCCCACCTATCCGTCAACATAAATGACATGGATGCCATCATGCCATTCCAGCAAGTGTGAAGTGTCTACTCCTCTTCAAGCTGCGTTGCTTGGCACGATGCTGCCGAACAGACGAAAGCATGGTCAACAGCCGCGGCCGTGCATGCATGCATGCAGCCAAGCCATCATTATGTCAGATACGTTGTTGCAGCTCCAGTAACTTTCGAACGGGTTCTTAACGATTCATACATCGTATGTCTGTATGCTCTCGACGGATCATAGAGTATGTATTTTATCTATCTTCGCGAGTCGTAAATAAACCTGTTCTGTCAAAGAGGAGTAGGAGTAGGAGGAGAAGAATTACCACGTTCAATCATACTCCCTCCGTTCGGAATTACTTGTCTCGAAAATCGATGTATCTAGAACTAAAATACGTCTAGATACATCCATTTCCGAGACAAGTAATTCCGAACGGAGGGAGTAGGTCAACAGGCACGAGAGGTGATAGGCAGGTGGTGACTTGAATATTGAGGCCATGTACTCCCTCCGTTCCGAATTACTTGTCTTAGATTTGTCTAGATACGGATGTATCTAGCACTAAAATGAGTCTAAATACATCCGTATCTAGACAAATTCAAGACAAGTAATTTGGAACGGAGGGAGTAGTAGAGGCCTCAAATGATTAGTGGCGGTGGGCTGTATCCAGTCTCCTTGCTTGTTTGATGAGTCCTTTGCAGCGCCAATATGAATGCGGCTGACTCTTTTACTGTGACCCTCACCCACCTCTGGTCCATCAGCACCAACAATTGTTCAGGAGAATTCATTTGCATTCCAGCCCGGCCGGGTGGATATTCCAAAGCCAGAAAATTGTCCTTGTTCTTCTCCTCCGGCCGGATAACGAATGAGCAATCACCAACCATGGGCCCGGGACGGCTGGGGTGCATCTCATTGACAAAATCCTTGTCGATAAGGCGTGAACCTATGTATGCTAAGTAAAGTGAAAGCCCAAACCAGGGCGTCGTTCTCTTTGCTTTAAGAAACATATTTAGATCGATTTGAAGGAGGGAGATACGAGTGTATCTATCCTCCAGATTCGTGATCGACTGATCGGACGATCCCCTTTATCAACCTATTGTGTCAAGCCCTCTTTCTTTCCGCATCCTTTGTATCAAAGGCTTAGATTTCCGTAAAGCAAGCACAGCTAGATTTGTACTAGTATATTGAGGCCGGGGCGCGGAGTCAGGAAACTTAAACTTTTGACCATCAAATTGGTGCACAACAGAACTGACAGCAGGAGTGTGATGTTTTTTTTTTTTTTTGCGATGCTTTGTTGACGATGCTTTAACCTTCAGCTGGTTGATACAGATATTACGATTTAAAATGGGAATAAGAAAACTTCGGCACCTCAAGCTTGTAATTTTGCTTTTACGCATGGTTGTGTTTGTAAGGTATTGTGCTTTTTAATATATGGCATGAGGCCTTTTTTGGCGCGCGGGCACGCACACACACAGAGAGAGAGAATGACGTTGCAGTACTACCTCCGTCTAGGTGAATAAGTCATTCGCGTACTTCTAGGTCATCGATTTGAGCAATTAAATATGTGTTATATGTCATGAAAAATATATCACTAGATTTCTACACGGATGTAGTTTCTAAATATATATTTTTTGTCACATATAATACATATTTAGATAGTTAAATCGTTGACCTAAAATTACGTGAATGACTTATTCACCGAGACGGAGGTAGTACTATAGATGCATGTGTGGAAAGGCAGCTTAGTTAGTTAACTGTGCCATGCACTAATTAGCTATATATAGTACTCCCTCCGTCCAAAATTACTTGTCGCGAAAATGAATGTATCTAGACGTATTTTAGTTCTAGATACTTTCATTTTTATCCAATTTCACGACAAGTAATTCCGGACGGAGGGAGTAGTATATGTATAGTTAGGTCAGTGTCATGCCATCCTTTTGTTTTGTCGGTTGATGGCCCGGCGGAGTCGCACGTCGAACATGGACATGGAGTAGAAGAACTTGAGAAGTAGGCGCTGACGTTTCATTCACATGGCATGCGGACAATATTCTATATCTAGCTCACAGGTGGGGTTGCATATGAAGAGTGATCCCACAAACATAAAGATGACAAGATCGATGAGCAAGGAAGCAGCTAGGTATCTATCTGGCTAGCTTCTAATTAGCTCCTTTCCAGTGTATCCATCATGCATAGTGCATCCATTGCACATTTGTATATGTATGTTATGTATGGCCAAGCACGTTGTCGTCCGACTCATTCATCATCAGATATAAAATGATTCCAGAAGAAGATTTAAGGTCGAGACAACAATTAGGTGCCAACCGATCGAGTGAACGGTCTCAGCTGATGCCAAAATTTAATCTTGACCCGACCAGCCAGCCAACGACACACAACCATATACGCATGCATGTGCGTGCATGCATGCATGGGAAATAATATACTCCCTCCATTCCTAAACATAAGTCTTTGTAGAGATTTCACTATAAACTACATACGGATGTATATAGATGCATTTTAAGTATGGATTCATTCATTTTGCTCCGTATGTAGTCCACCTAGTGGAATCTCTACAAAGACTTACATTTAGGAACGGAGGGAGTATGTGCAGCACGAAATAAACCATAGATGGATAATCTACTAATTTCCCCGGACGACGTATGACCCAAACTGGCAACCAACGCCACCACAACAGCCGGTTGAACCGCATGTGCAGGCGACGAGATGACATACATGCATGACACTGGCCATTTATTTTGCCCACGCTGATGCTTTAATAAGACAGTATGTAACCTTGGACTCTTTTCTTTAATATACTATATACTCCTACTTGTGAGAAAAATGGATGCAAAGTGGTTAATTTGTGGCGTGATCGTTCCAAACGTCTACGGGCACTGAACGATCACGCCACAAATTAGCCACTTTGCATCCATTTTTCTTATATTTCATCCCCTAGATTCATACAAAGCAAGCAAAAGAAATCCTACGTGCTATCCAAATTACTTTTCGTCATCGGAGATGTCCACGACGAGGTTGCCCGGCGTCGGCTGGACGGGTGGGTAGGAGGGCTGCTCATCCTCCTTCTGCTCGACCTCATCCATGTAGTGAACATCTCCACCTTCTACATGGCCTCTTGCGCCTCTATCTCCTGCCGGCGACGGCGTCTTGCCTCCGCAGCCGACTCCAACCAGAGGGAATCGAGGATTGCCTGTTGCTCCGCCTGCAGATCCCCGTCGCCAGCGTCTCCCACATCCTCCTCCTTCGGCTCATCCCCCTCCTCCTTAAAGTCCTCCTCCGGCTCATCCCCCTCCTCCATAAAGTCCTCCTCCTCCTCCTCCAACTCCTCCCCTGGATCCCCTGCATCCAGAGGTAGCCCCGCGGCGATCTGGGCTTCGCACCTAGCCCGAATCTGCTCAAGGAGCTCGAGCCAGCGCTCCGGCGTCAGAAATGGCTCGCTCCTCACCCGGCGGCGTGGGGGCATGGCTACTAGGCGGACGGGGGAGTGAAAAGTGACGGCGGTGGCGGACAAGAGGAGAAAAATGTGGATGGATGGTAGGGTTTTGGTGCCGCCGGTCGACTTAAATATCCGGGCAATGCACTACGCGGCCCGCCGGAGCTGCGCCACGCGGCACCACCGGTCCGACTGAGGAGACGAGTTTCAGACCGCCGGGTTTGAGGGCGTTTTCGGCTGGGACCCCTTCGTCAGTCCAACGTGGCTGCAGCACGTGCACGACGGGCTTGTGTCGTGCATGCAGGCGAGCATCTGTACGTAGCTCCAACTTCTGATCATCGGGTACAAGGTGTTCCACCATCCTGTGGCCGCTGCATAGGTACGCCTCCTTCTCCATGCGATACACGACGGCAAACATCGGTCGGACAATGACGGTCCTGGTCATGCTCCACACAGGTCATGGCGGCATGGTGCTGAAGTGGAAAGTGATGTGGCAGTCAAACCCGAATGACATGTCAAATTTTTAGTCAAAACCGTGTCCGCGTCGGATAAAAACCACCAAAAGTGGTATGAGGGACTAAACTTATCTGGTTTGAGAAGTTGAGGGACCAAGGTTTACCGGTTTTGAAGTTTAGGGACCATTTCTATACTTTGGAAAGAGTAAAGGGACAAAAAATATACTTAATCCTTTTTTTTACGATGCTTTAACCTCCAGCTGGTTGATACATATATTTTGATTTAAAATGGGAATAATAAAACTTCGGCACCTCAAGGCTTGTAATTTTGCTTTTCCGCATGGTTGTGTTTGTAAGGTATTGTGCTTTTTAATATATGGCCTGTGGCCTTTTTGGCGCGCGCGCACATATATGTATAGAGAGAGAGTGACGTTGCAGTACTATAGATGCATGTGTGGAAAGGCAGCTTAGTTAATTAACTGTGCCATGCACTAATTAGCTATATATAGTAGTATATGTATAGTTAGGTCAGTGTCATGCCATCCTTTTGTTTTGTCGGTTGATGGCCCGGCGGAGTCGCACCTAGAACATGTGAACATCTAACATATAAAGCCTCCTAGAGTGGTAGTCACAACGAAGGCCTCGAGCGCACGGTACCACGCGAGGGAAAAAAGTCCACCGAACCGCGCCACGCGTGGGGTGCAGCGCACCGCGCGAAGAGAAAAAACACCGCACCCTGCGAGGTAGAAAACGGCATCACGCCCCTCGCTCCTCCCTCCCTCGTCCGCCCCCGAGCCACACACACCCAATCCCCTCCCCTCCAACCCTAGCCGCCCCGCTCCCCTCCCTCTCCACGGCGCCGCCGCCTCCTCCTCTTCTGCCCTGCTCTCCACCGTGCCGCCTCTTCCTCCTCTTCACTGCCCTCTCCAACGACGGCAAAGAACGGCGGCGCTCGATCCGATCTGCTGAAGAGAAAAGATGAGAGAGGGAGAGAGACAAGGAAGGAGAGGAGGGAGGAGAGCGAGGTGTGACGGCGGATGAGAGAGGGTGACCGGAAGGAGCGTGACGACCTGCAGACAAAGGGCGGTGGCGGCGCCGCTCGATTTGATCTGCGGGATAGAGAAGATGAGAGGGAGAGAGAGAAGGAAGAACATGAGAGGAGGGAGAAAGAGAGAGGAAAGACGAGAGGGGGTCGACGGCCGACAGGAGAGGACCACCGGAAGGAGTGCCGCCGGCTCGTCGTCTTCCACACCGCACTATAGCAGAGCTACCTCTGTACAACCCACACGCACGCAGGTTCATCCTCCTTCCTTTCTGCTATTCCCCTATTTTTTGCCTTTTGATTTCCCTGGTTCGTTGATAATGCGATTTTAATTTTTTGATTTATGTGTGCAGATCGGATGAAGAATACAAGAGGAAGACTAAGAACAAGGTGAGCTCTCTCTCCCCCTAATCTGCCTAGATTGCAAGTATACATGTGCATACTTAATTACTATTTGGCTGTTCTATTGTGTTCTTAGTTCTTTCTTTTTTTAGCCATGCATTTCTTCTGTCTATAAGAGTACACCATTCTTCGATAGATCACTCTTGGATGATTCCTTTTGTTTGAGGAACTCAAATTTTCAGTAGCAAGCATGTAGTTTGGCCAATGATGCAGGGTGATCTGGTTGTTCTGTTGGAGCTGAAAGTTTGGACGGGTACTGAATAGTGTGAATTACATCTGTAAATAACAACATGAGGATCAGGGATGCAAGCGGCTGGATTCCAAAACTGCCCCCCTATGTTTTGCTCGATAAATCAAGTTTTTTTTTTGCAATGCTCAATGGCCTGAATGTACGAATTGAGACAATTCACACCCTTGATTTCATAGCAGGTCTCATGGTTCAGTAGCAAGTATCATTAATCTAACTACCTCCTCCAAAATGTCATCTTTCAATTGATTTTAGTTCCCTTTTGTATTCAGTTTTTAAATTGGTTTCAACTGTCTTTTGGCACTCAAATGTGATTAAGTGCAGTAAAATGTAGCATTTAGTTTATTTGGTTGACAGTTTATAACCTCAGCAAGGAGCACGTGACATTGACGCCATCATTGAGCTCAAGATGGTGCCTTGCAATGGTGATGTCTCTTCCCTGCCTCTTATCATCTCCTTAATTTTTTTGTACTGTACATGTTGGGTTCAGACAATGATGGTTGTAATCCATGATTTAATTTTCAAAGTAAGAGAAGGAAGCTATGGGTCTGGAGAAGATGATGGTTTCTTAAATTGTTTATTGGCTTGGTGTTATCATATACTAATATGAAGAATAATCATTCCATGCTTTGATCTTAAAAATCAAATGAGGAACCAATGGGTTTGGACAATAATGATGGGGTTTAATTTTTTTCTAGGTGTAGATTGCTAATATGAACGATTATAATTAGTGTGACTGGTTTATAGTTATATATAACTGAACAGTTAAAAGTATTCTCTATACAATGAAATTGAGCTCATAAAATTTTATTTATCCTGTGCATTTTCTGCTGCAGATCATTGCACTTCTCTTCCATACATCAGTGCCACTTCCAAAGCGGAGTGCCTCCTAGAGGATAGTCTCTATTATCAGAAGGGTGAGTGTCCAGTTTGCTCTGCATAATACAACGAAGCCTTCAGTGTTGGAGGGGTAGGGATCATTCTGATATTAGTTCTCTTTTTTGTTGTGGTAGTTTCCTTTTTTCGTACTTCTTCAGTTAATTACCTTTTAGTCTTGGAATGCGTAATCACACCTTTTTTTCATACTTCTTCAGTTAATTACCTTCTGCTACATCTGCTTCCAGATAAAAACATGTCAGAAATGCTTATGCTGTCAGAAACATGCTACTGAATACATTTTTTCCATTGTAGGATTTGCACGATAATGGGATGTATGTGTTTTTTCTTTTGGAACTCTGGCACTGCCATATACTATAACATATGATTACTGTTTTGTTGATCAGGAACACACTTTCGAAATAATAACATTATAGGAAGAAGAAGCTGAACTGGAATATGTGTCTTCTCTTCCTGAAAGTTTCCTTAAATGATTCAGTGCCCCATGAAATTAATCTGGACTGAAATTACATATTTTTATTAGGTGAAGCAGCACAGAAGACAAAGAAGGCATATTGTGCAAGAGCGGCGATGGCATGGACGAGCTTGCCTGCTCCCGGTTCGGGTACCAATGGGACAGCGACACGTTCTAGCTTGCACTGAATGTGATCGTATAGAGACACGATGGATATGCCCAATCCTACAGTGGCATACGGAGCCAGCTTCGTGTGAGATGACGGTGGGTTAGCAGTCCATCATGCACGCGTTCCGTTGGTACAAATCTCTTCTCGCGGTACACAACGACTACCATCAGTTGCGGCCCGGCGCGCAGACGTCGTCTTCCTAATAAACAGATAAGGGTGCACAACATTGTGGATCCAACCTTGCCGGCGACGCTGAGAAAAAAAAGGCAAATCTATCTATTCGGGCACCGCATGAGGCGAGAAGCTCGGAGCTATGGTGATGGCGGCGGCGGGAGGCGACGGATTCGAGTTCCTAGCGGATCCGGTTCACAGGTATGTTTTGCTGCAACCCCTTTTTATTTCCGGTGTCGGCCGCTGTAACTATATAGGAAGCTTATTAGTGTGCTCGCATCTTTTCCACAGGTTTCCCTTGCTGGATCTCGCAGCCGGCGGCTCTTAACTGCGCAGTGAAGCCAAGCAAGCTGTGGTACACACGCCCGCCGAATCCAGCATTTGTGATGTGGGCGATGCGGCGCCGACACCTGATAGTACAACTATATTTGAACATCGCTTGCAATGGGATGGCCCTGTCGGCGCCGAACTCAGAGCAATCGATGGGCAAGGACGATCCTCAGCCGCCTGGCTGGACCAAGAGGTATACGGATGTGGCACTGTATTTGTAGTTCGAGCATACCTTAAATTTGAGTGAACTATATAATATTTTTATTCTCTGAACCATATTGATCTATGTTGTGGTTCGCGGTAAACATGGCAGGCAATCATAGTTTAAGTGCAATTTTTTTTGTATTTTCTGAATATACTTATTGAAACACGTTTCTCAATTACATATTTCTAAATTATGCAGGGTGCATGTTGGGCATGCACCTGATGAACGTCCCCCATGTGCTGGCAGAATGAGTGCCTTGAAAAAACATTGAGAAGATATGTAGTTCCTGCGGTAGGAAGCCACTTTAATTCACTTGGAGAAGCATATGTCTATTACAATCTGTATTCTAGGGACACTGGGTTTGGAATAACGTACGGCAAGAGCAGGCTTAATGTTGAAAGGATAAATGCATGCAAGAGATACTACGTGGCTGCTCCTGCTCGGTAAGCACTGTTTTCAATGGACCATCACATACCAAATTGGCTGATGTATCGGACATAACATTTAGCGTCAATGAAAAGAGAAATGAATAAGTTTGACACACTGTTGTACATGCAACTTCTTTTTGATAGGGAAGCAAGTGAGAACTATGAAGAGATAGTAAGTTTTTGAAATAACATATGCTGTTCCTATATCCTCACTTCCTGCTGTTGTATCATGAAACTAATGCGTCCTCTATACTTGCAGCTAGCCCCCCGTAATGAAAATGAACACACCACTGGAGTTGCACGCTAGCGATATGTACACACGAGCCATGTTTGAAAAGTTTGGCGAAATTATGTATGAAGCAGGGCAGTACAAAGTAGAGGAGGTCAGTAAAGGGAAAATCTATTTCGTGCGATGATACCATCCAGAGAAACATGAAAAGTGGTGCGGGGTGTGTACAAAGTGGAAGTTGTTGAGGAAGGGAGGGAACTGATATGTGAGTGTGCTAATTTCGAGCACACATTCTTGCTCTGCTGCCATGCAGTTTGGTAACAAAGATTTCATTCTGATGATAACACATTCCTTGCAAGAACTATTTCTTTTTTGTTAAATGAGACAATTAAGAATACCAGCTATGGGTTTTGTAGGTCCTTGATTTCCTCGGCATATACCAGATACCAGCAAAACATATTCTGAAACGTTGGACAAAGGATGCAAGAGATGTATTGTCAACCCACTTATCACACCTTCAGAAGGATAGCATTTCAGTGAATTCAATAGCCTTTAGGCACTCAAATCTTCACACACATGCACTCGAAGTGGTGAGGCTGGAGATGCAAATACAGAGGCCTATGACTATGAGTGTGCAATGGACATCTTGAAGATAGCAATGGATAAACTGACACCAATAGCCGCCATGCGAGATGGAATGTTATTGCATTGGAAGACAAAATTCAGCCAAACAAGAGATGTCTACACCTGATTCAGGCGGGGGCTCTGTTAGCCATGTGTCTTCCAGCTCTAGCTCGAGTGCCCTTGCAGTCAGCGATGAGCACTACCTGCATCTTCAGTTCTTGCAATCTGATGATCATGTCGTTGGCGGCAGTGCTCCAGGGCATGCGGCTTTCGTGCAGGTCGGTGATTGAGGTACGTGCCACTCTTGTTTTGACTGCCCTTCCCCTTGCTCATTTGCAACCCAAAGGGTACAGATCTATAAACTATCCACTCCTGAATGCAGGATACCGTGTACGGGAGGGCTGATGGTGTATCGATGGCAGATGAAGGTTGCAAAGATGAGTCACAAGTCCAGTCCCGTTCTTCAACCGTGGAAGAGGTGGGTACCTATGATCCAGAAAATCAGAGCTACGCCGGCGGTGATAACTGGTCCGAGACAGGAAGCTACTCCGAGTTAAGGACCAAGGTTGCTGATGAATCCATCAGCGGCGTCGATGGTGAGAGACGCGCAGCAAAGCCAGCAAGAGTTGAGGACTGATGTGTTCCGAAGATGCTTAAAGCTGTTACCCTTAGTAACCGCTGAACTCAGCGGTGAAATCCTAGACTAAAAAGGTGTTTGTGTTAAGATTAGTGGCGTACAAGTTTGCGCCAGTGTGCTGCGGCGGGTTCAATGTTGATCTAGGAGTCCTGGTAGGTTTGTGTGGAAAAAATGAAAGGAGGTTAGGTTTTGGTTTGTCGAAATCCACGTATGTTGATTAGATTATGTTTTCATGTGTGGTGTCTGTCGTGGGAATGATTCCGACAATAATAAGGTATAGGGTAATGGAGCATGATCTATCGAGATGCATATGGGTGACACGATGGTTTTAGCGAGTTCGGGCCTCTCACGGTGGAGATAAGAACCCTACGTCTCGTGCTCCGGAGAGGTTTTGTTTTATCTGAGTATATATCCGGAGATTACAATGTGTGTGAGAGAGAGGAACGGATCCCCATGCCTGAGCTAAGTCCTGAGACTAATGGTGAAAAGAGAGAGAGGTGGAAGAAAAGAACCCCCCTAAGTCTAGTGGTGGGGGGTGGCTTATATAGAGTGCGCCACCCCCTCACCTCCTATGTTACAAAGTGGAGTATCAATGCCATAATACATGGCCACTACAAAACCGTCATACTGACTATTGGTCTTCTCATATCTGAGTGAGTTACACTGCCGAGTGGAATGAGCTCGTCGAGTGGAGTGCTGTGCTCCGAGTGGTTGTTGCCGTCCGAGTGACTTTCAAGTTGTGGTACGCCCGACGGCGATCCGCCCAGGCCCAAAGACAAAGTGTATGGTGTCCATGGGTAGGGTCTTTAGGTCAGGCCTGTTACCCTACCCCTAATACATGTCCTCGTCAGTGTCTGCCCCCAATGACTGGTCAACTCATGCTCATTTGCAACTTTGGTACATCGAACATATAAATCGTCGTAGACTACCCGCCGTTCTGAGGGCGTTGCGCGCGCCAGACATTTTTGACCGCCTGATAAAGTTACAACAGTGAAATTTGTCTGGTGGCGGCTGGTCAACTGTCCGCTAATTTTCACCGCTAATTTTCACATTCGCCGCCGCTTCAAGGGAGTATGAAGGGTGGGGTCGTCAGCCTGTAGGGTCAGCAAACTGAGGGTGGGTTTATTTGAGGGCTACGTGATTGAATGGATGAGGGTGGGCTGTTCCCGATTGGCAAGGGCGAGAGAGCGGCTTGAAGAGCCACGACCAATCCTTTCCCAAAAACATAGCGCAAAAGGGACCAATCATATAAGTAGAGTGTCCCGGATTGAGTAATGCTAGAGATATAGACACATTCTATATACATTTTGATGTTTTAGCTTCCATAGTGAGAGCAAGTTACAAGACCAGATGCCGTCTTATGTTTGAGAGTTTTGTAAATTTCTTAGTCGGTGGATCTGACTAATGCATACATATTTGTGAGAGGTATTTTTCATGTGTCAATTTTGTAATTCGAGTAGGCTGAAACTAATGGTTTCAGATGGTCTGCGTATTAACTTTGATCAGAACCTGTATCTAAAGAAACTGAGTAGAGGGTCGCCTTTTATGATGGAATTTGCAGCAGGTGTGATCCCTTGCTCGTGCTCTCTGCTTGTCCTCATGCTAGACCTACCCTTTGCTTGTCGCCCTACATTTTATTCAGAGCGGTGTCAAGACTCATCTCCGGCGCCTACATGGCGGGCAGAGGGCCTAAGCTCTAGATGAGCTCCTCTTCACCCTGCAAGTGTTGTGTTACTCTGCTATTTTTATTATCTCAACATTTCTAATTTTATGAGTCCGAGATTACTTGAATGATTCGTGGGAATTCAAATGTGGGGATAAGAATTTTTCTAAAGAAAAACCCAGTATCAACATGTTATATCGAGGGCCTTGAAACCTAATGGTGTCGCAAGATGTCTTTTTTTTTACCTTTTCATTTTTGTTGGGAGAAAGGCGATGCTCTTTCTTGGGCAAAAGGATGGTAATCTCTCACAGATACTTTTTTATGTCTTATACAATAATATGCTGACAAATCACATGCTGAATAACCTTTATCCTCATCTGTAGTATTTTAGGACACACTTTTCTAAGAACAACCTCTTCCCACACATGGATGCTGATCATGGTGAGCTGCCAATAAGCACTGGAGACGGAACTACCAGTGTCACGTCCCGTTTTATAAAGGGTGTTGACAACAGGGCTACTATCACTAAAAACTGGAGCAACTTTTTTGTAAGGCAAAGATGAAGAAAGGCCATGCCTATGCCTTCGCCTTCAAGTGCACATCAAAGGGGTTGCACATGATTGTCTATCCTATCCTATATAAGCAGATCGCAAAAGCCCTTTGCTTTATAACTCAATATTAGTATAAGTACCTACCAAGACTTCTATATTTAGCATCCTTTTGGATCGTATGTAAGCCACCTAAGATCATCCTGTACGTATGACTATTGGTTGTTTGCTGGTAAGACCATCATGAAGTGTGCTTTTGGGGCAGCAGTGCAGAAAGAAATATCTTCCTGTATCTGTTGGATGTTTTTCCCTCTGTTGCAGATCAGCACTAGGTTCTCTTAAAACACTATGTATCAGCACTAAGTTTCTATTTGCTTATGATCTAATCAGTGTTCAATTTTTTATGTCTGTAGACTGATCCTACTACAACTTGCTTTGTCAAACCAATGTATGCTATTATCAGTAATCTCATTACTTCCTTTTCATCTGTCATGATACCATATAATGAGATAAAAGTATATCTCTTAAACTAGCACATACACATGGTTTGAAGACTCGTCTGACCGATGCTTTTTGCGCCATTGGCGCAATGAGTCATGCCAGCTTTCGAGTATATTCATCGCCCACGCAAAGCAAGCTCAATTCGAAAGTTCAAAGGCAAGAAAATCCATCTAAAGCCTGGAAAGTACATTCTCCATGATAAGGGCTACATTACTCTTCTCATTCCAACAACTCTCGCAACAACTACTAAACGATATAACTTTATATAATTTAACATAGGTGAGCCTTGCATCCACTACTTAGATGAGTTTAGTCACCACATTGTGTGGGGCAACACAGTTACGCTCTACAACCATAATGTTCGTAGACTGCGAAAGATCATCTGCAGCACCACCACGCCTGATCGCTACTATGTGTGCCACATGACAGAGACATTTGCAACACACGGCAAAAGAATGGTAATCCTTTGTAGTTGATCTGTCCTATTCATACAATAACTAACCTTTACTGTTATTTTCAGTACTTTAGCATTCACTTTTCTACTGGTTCCCTTTTCCCACACATGTATGTTGACCATGGTGAGCTGCCAATCACTACTGGAGATAGAACTACCGCTGTCACAACACGCTTTATCAAGGGTGTTGACAAAAAGGCCACCGTCACTAAAGGCTGGAGCGACTTATTCCGTCAGGCACAGATGAAAAAAGGGCAAGCATATGCTTTCAGCTTCAAATGCACTTCCAAGGGACTGCGCCTGATCGTCTACTCAATATAAGCAAGTTGCAAGAGCTCCTTGTTATATAACTTAATATTAGTATAAATGCCTACCAAGACTTCTATGTTTATCATACTTTTGGATCTTATGTAATCCCCTAAGACCATCTTGTGCATTTAACTATCGGTAATTTGCTGCTTAGACTGCTGTGTAGTATTCTTTTAAGACAGCCATGATAAAAGAGATATATGCTCACTCTTTCACTACTTGGCTTACATTCGGCCTTTGCGCCATTGGCGCAACGGGTCATCTAGTGGAGTAGAAGAAGTGAAGAAATAGGCGCGGCTGACGTTTCATTCACATGGCATGCGGGCAATATTCTATACCTAGCTCACAGGTGATGGTGAGACACTGGTTGCATATGCAGAGTGATCCTACAAGCATAAAGATGACAAGATCGATGAGCAAGGAACTAGCTAGATCATATCTACTCCCTCCGTTCCTAAATACTCCCTCTGTAAACTAATATAAGAGTGTTTAGATAACTACTTTAGTATTCTAAACGCTCTTATATTAGTTTACGGAGGGAGTACTTGTCTTTCTAGGCATTTCAACAAGTGACTACATACGGAGCAAAATGAGTGAATCTACACTCTAAAATATGTCTACATACATCTGTATGTAGTAGTCATTTGAAATGTCTAAAAAACCAATTATTTAGGAACGGAGGGAGTATCTGGCTAGCTTATAATTAGCTCCGTTCCAAGATGAAATGGTTGGTCCAGTGTATCCATCATGCAAGCATCCACTGCACATTTGTATATGTATGTACGGCCAAGCACAAAGTAGGCGTAGGCAGGTCGTCGTCCGATTCATTCATCATCAGATATAAAATGATTCCAGAAGAGAAGATTTAAGGTCGAGACAACAATTAGGTGCCAACCGATCGAGTGAACGGTCCCAGCTGATGCCAAAATTTAATCTTGACCCAACCAGCCAGCCAACCACACACAGCCATATACGCATGCATGCATGGAAGATAATATATTTTTTTGCGGGCTGGAAAATAAAATATGTGCAGCACGAAACAAACCACAGATGGATAATCTACTAATTTCCCCGACGACATATGACCCAAACTGGCAACCAACGCCACCACAACAGCCGGTTGAACCGCATGTGCAGGCGACGAGATGACATACATGCATGACACTGGCCATTTATTTTGCCCACGCTGATGCTTTAATAAGACAGTATGTAACCTTGGACTCTTTTCTTTAATATACTATATACTCCTACTTGTGAGATGTTAACGTCGTGGGGCTATATGTGCATGCATGATGGCCAGATTATTTGCTTGTTTGTTTTGCTTGGACAAGAATGCTTGATAAATTGGAGAGGACGGGCTAGCTACATAGTACTGGGTGGGCGCGCACACACACACACACACACACACACAGACCAGCTGTTTGTTAGCTAACTAACACACAGAGGGATTCAGAGAGAGACATGGGTGGTAGCTAGAGCACACACGAGACACGACGTTGAGTTTGTGGCGTTGGCTGGCCTGGCCGGAGGAGTCGGACCTAGCTTAGCGGTGATGATTGAGAAGGGACACGGGAAATGTGGAAAGGGAAAGGGGCCGAGTGTGGCCAGCCACGGGCACGCAATGATGTGTGCCGGGGAAAAAAGGACAGACAAAACACCCTCTGATGGCATCGCCGGCCAATGAGATCGCCCACTGCGTGCTCCGGCTCTCTCGTGCTCTTGCTTTTGTCATCGCGCAAAATGGGTTAGCGACCAGTGATGGTAATCACCAGGGGCTCCATCGTCTGATCCAGCGTTGTTCAGTTAAAAGTGCCAGTTTTGCTGGAAGTAAGTTGCCTGAAATTAAAATTTGGGCCAGTTGATTTCGTTCGAAAATACAATAGATAACGATAAAAGGTTTCATTTCACTTTATATTATAAAGCAATCGTCCGACATCTAACTTGCTGGGCCCAGCACAAACAAGCCCAACAAAGGAAAAGTGAGAGAAAGAAAGAGAAATAAATGCCGACACCGGCAGATCAACGAAGCTAAATGGCCGGTAACCGGTGCATCTTCCGGAGAAGTTCCACCACGCTCCTAGCACTCCGAAGCGTCGCGTACCGAGCAACACCTTCAAGAAGTAATACGACGACGATGCCGCTGCTGTCGGACAAGTCCTAGGGTTTCCTCCGGTACACAGGAGGCGGTAGGGGAGGGGTATACCAGACACCCTTCGGGAAGGCCCGGCGGCGTCGCCGCGTCGGAGCCGAATGAGCCGCCAGGGATTTCTTCCGACCCAAACCCCCACCACCACCCCGGATGATCCAAAGTGCACCGCCCAACTTGTTGCCACCAGCCTGTGCCACCACGAGCACCTCACCCTCTCACTGAGGCCACCGACACGAGACCTGGAGGACGAAAGAAGAGACAATGGGCGCATTCGCAACATTGCCGACGGGAGGGGACATCCTCCACCGGCGCGGCAACGGCGGCATCCTTGTGGTTGACCTTTGTCCTCGGGCTCCGCCGCTGCGACGGCGTTTGCTCCAGCGCCGACGCGGAGTTTGGGAGGTAGTCCAGGAGCGGATGCAGATTGTGGTGCATCGACGGCATCTGGAAGATGGTGGATCTGGGTTCGTGGTTTGTGGTAGGCGGTATGGTTTTCTCCTCCAACGTCTTAGTTGGGCGGGGTGCGATCCGGAGTTCGATGGCGTGTCGGGTGTTGCCTCGGTCGATTCGTTCAACGGCAATGGCTTCGCCTTTATTGGCGAGCCACCTTGAGGTCCGCAAAGTCGCATATCGGCGATGGAGCCGCGTCGGGCTCGGGTGTGAAGGTGATCCGTCATTTTCTTCTTTGGTGGCTGTTATGGTGGTGCGAGAGGCGGTGGCGGACGTTGGTGCCAAGCTCGGAGGATTCTTCGCCTTGTCGTAATTTTACTTCTTGGTGGTGCTCCTATGTGCAAAGGCTAATGTTCTGCTGTCTTTTCAGTATTGCCAGGTCGGTATGTACGTGGCTTGTACTATGATCCTTATGATATAAATGAGACACGTATTACCATGCAAAAAAAAAAGTCACTCGCTCGCCGTCAGTACACCAGTCAGCGTGTCAGCTTCGCGCGAGGTCTGCCGTGCAAGCCAGCCACCGGTCTCCTGTCGGGTGCTTAACTAGTTCGCACCGTACGCGTACGTGCCGTCCTAGGTCTACTCTCGTACTATGTGCTTTGTGGCGTGGACGCACGGGCAGTCACGTACGTACGTGCTCGCCCTAACTGGACCATAAATAGATCGATCAATCGATCGTCAACGACCATGTGGGCAGCGAATCAACCTATGGTTGAGTTGGTTAGGTGGACAGTGATATCCCCAACCCACCAGGGTTCAAATCCTGGTGCTCGCATTATTCTTGGATTTATTTCAGGATTTCCGGCGATGTGCTTTCAGTGGGAGAAGACGTTCCCGTCGACGACGAGACGCTTACGGTGGCTTCGTAAATCTCAAGATGAGGTGCTCATAGGGTAGGGTGTGCGTGTGTGCGTTCATAGGGATGAGTGTATGCGCGTGTATATGAGCGCTTGTGTCTGTACTGATGCTCAAAAAAAAAAACGACCATGTGGGCATTCATCGCGGTCGTACGTGTGTGTCCCGGATCTCCTCCCACGGCAGCACCGTACGAGACCGAGTTCGATATTAAGCACGCATGTGGCTTGGTGTGGTTGTTTGGTGCACAAGGCTTTGGTGTACCGTTCGGCAAACGATCCTCAAGAATCAAGATTGTTACGTACGTACTAAATTATTTCTCTTCTTTTTTTGCGGGGGAAATTATTTCTCTTATTGTAAGCGATGCTGCAATCCTTATAAATGAATAAAGGAGAAGATAATTGTAAAATAAAGTACACATAGGGAAAAAAAAGACGCCATTTTTCTCGAGGATCATGAATGATGCGAGTTTCATCTGGTTACACGGTTAATTTCCTAGCTCTTTCTTTCCGTGATTTTTCCCTTTTTCCTCCAAAGATAACATGGGGCAACTCTAACCGATCTCTTACCCGCAAAAAAAAATAACCGATTCCATAGATATAACGAAGGATCCGACGGAGTATTACTTCACTAAGATTTGGCTGGACCTAGCTGATCCCCTGCATATAACAGAGTGAAAAAAAATCAAATATGCATAAGTTCAACATAGTTTCTACCAAAAATTGCATAAATTTAAACATAAGCTCAACGTAGTTGAACACATTGTCTTGAGAAGCGAACTTTAAACATAAATTCAAACTTAAACTACACCAAACCCTAAACGAGACTACTTATCATCATCATCCTTGTCATATTAAAGATCGAGCCAGTCTTACCTCGACATGCCACCTCCCATTGGGTCCGGGCCGGTGTCGTCATCGCCAGAGTCGGGAAGATGCAACGCCACTCCTCGGCGTCGAACTCCTTCTCTGCACCGCCGCCGCCGCCGCCTTGCTCTTCGTCATCGGAGATGACGATGAGCTCGACTGCCCGCTCCGCCTCCACGAGCTCAGGGTCCGCCATGTACTCCTCGTCGGCAGCCTCCCTCGCCTCACATTCGTCCCGAGCCATCGTTGCAGTCACCACACCCCACGCCGGTGGGACGAGGTGGACCGGTGCCATACCAAAGGGGGAGTTGAGGCGCGCCGCCACGCCGTGGTGCCGAACCTACCACTGGTCGTATTTGAGCGCGGCGAGCTCCGCTGTGTGGATCGACCCGATCTGCTTTTTGGTGTGGGTCTCGCTATCGGTGATCTCCACCACCCATGTCCGCCACGCTCACTTGCGTACGCCAAGTTATTTCCTCTGCTATGTCGGGGAAGTCGGTGATGCGGCGGGCGGTGGCCGCATCGATGGGGCGGTGGTGGCTCAAGGATGCGTCACTTGAAGACGGATTGCGGGCATGGCGGCGCGGATCACCGACGATGGGATCCGGCCATTGGGAGGAGGGGGTGGGGAACGGAGGAGGGAGTCGCCGGCGGCGGGTACGGGGGAGGAGAATAGGCAAAGGAGGCGGAGAGGAAGAGTACTACCTCCGTCTCGGTGAATAAGTCATTCGCACAGTTCTAGGTTGACGATTTAACTATCTAAATATGTATTATATGTGACAAAAAATATATATTTAGAAACTACATCCTTGTAGAAATCTAGTGATATACTTTTCATAACATATAACACATATTTAATTGCTCAAATCGATGACCTAGAACTACGCGAATGACTTACTCACCTAGACGGAGGTAGTAGTAGAAGTTGCTTTTTTTTTACTCGGCCACGGAGTGGAGGAGTAAAAATAGGGGTGTTGGAGACGACTGAGGATAATTTATCCTCCACTATGGCATATTGAGGATCCGTTAGGTCCCGGTTAGAGGAGTAAACAGGATTTTTACTTCTCTAACCGATTATTGGGATCGGTTAGAGTTGCCCTTAGTGGGTAGCACCGTCGTGTGCTTTATGTGATGCAAAGGATATTCTGATAGTTGACTATAGATAATCAATCAGATTGGCATTATGGATGGGTTGACTAAACGAAGCCCTCCTTGCAACCGCTAACGAATCAAATAAGATTTTATGAACAACTATACTTTCTCTGCTCGGGTTTATCAGTCGCCCCAAAAGAATTGATCTAAAATGTAAGTATAAATTTTGAGCTTTATGCCATGAAAGTTATATCATTTGAAAGTTTTCTTAATACGAACCCAACAGTATTATTCAATCCATATTTTCTATTCAAATTTGTACTTGAATTAATTTAGACTCAAAATTGGAAGAGGCCTAACAAACTTAGACAGAGAAAATGTCCAGTAGCGAACTAGCGGTCTTGTATTTTTCCACACACACAAAAAGAAACTAATCGCTCTTCTGTGAGACTATGATACTAAAGGCCTGTTCGGTATCTCGCCAGTTTCAAAACTCCGCTCCGTGCTAGGAGCTGGTTCCGAGCCACTCCGTAGGATTACACTGCCGCTCCATCCGCTCCGGGAGTCGCAGCGGTGGAGCGGAGTGGATCCGAACAGGGCTTAAGTTTGACTTCTGCTCATCGTGAACCGAGCATCCTAAATGATACTGCCGTGCACGTACTACTTATAGTCACTTGCAACCGACGTCCTCGAGAGAATGTCAACTGTATGCATGTAGAATGTCAAACTGTATGTATGTAGAATGTCAACTATACTATACGTATGTACCATCACACTGACGGCGCCAGGCACAGCAATGTTTTACGAGATTTTCCGGAATCGCGTTTAGAAAAGCTGTGGTAGATCCACCCGACATGTTGCATTGCGTTGGTGCAGTGCATGCATGCCCACGATGCTTTCCCCCCGTTGCCGTTGGCGGTCGACATGCATGCAGACGCATGGCCGGCCACTCCCGCAGCACCAACAGCGGCTGCTTTTCTCGAACGCACACCAGACATATGCACTTTGCTTTATTAAATCCAATATGATCGAAGTCCTTCACATACTCCGTCCGTTTTTTTTAATCTGCATATAAAGTTTGGTCAAAGTCAAGCCTTGCATAGTTTGATCAATTTTATATTAAAAAATATCAACATTCACAATATGAAATAAACATTTTCAGATACACCATGAAATGTATTTTCATATTATATAGTTTAAGGGTTACAGATGTTCATAATTTTTAATATAAATTTGGTCAAACTTTGTGTAGTTTGACTTTGACCAAAACTTATACGCGAAGTAAAAGAAAACGGAGGGAGTACATGAGTATACACTCATTTCTATAAACGGATGCACGCACATCCTGCTTCTATGAGCACCTTCTGGAGACTGAGCTGGCATAGCATCTCGAGATTTTACGAAGTCGTCGTAGGTGTCTCGCAGTCGACGGGAATGTCTACTTTCACTAAACGAACGTCGTCAAAGCTTGAAATAAATTCAGTAATAATGCAAGCATCAATGTCAAGTCAAGGACTTAAACTTTGATGGGACAGAACACCACTGTCGTCTTAACCATTCAACCATAGGTAGGTTTGCGATCAGACATATGTACTGGCGCACGCATACACACGGACGGGCGTGTGCGTGCCTCTTTTGTTTGTGCGTGCTGTCAGTCAGTCAGTCAGTCAGTCGCTCGGTCGCTTCGTTCGCACAAGGTTTGCCGTGCAAGCCACATTCGATCGACCGTGCACACGGTCTTTCCAGCGACGCGCGGCTAGCTTGCACCGCAGCACGTGGCCTCGATCGTCATGGATAGCGAGGGCATTAATCGCGGTCGTGTACGTACGACGGCAACGCCGTACCGGCCGGCCGGCCGGCGACGTCGCGGGTTAGTAGTAATAAGCGCTCATGAAGCCTTTGCTTAACTGCCTTTTGGTTGGTCCTGGAATTAAGGTCCGTCCTTTGATTAGGCGTAACGATAGGCAGATGATCAAGAAGATCACATGAATGATGTGAATCTCGTCCGGTCTACCAGTTGTTGGTGGGTAGCACCACGCTCATGTCATGCGCGCGCTTCGTGTTAAGCAACGGCGGTTTTGCATTTGCCTCGCAGACCAACCTTGGATCTTGATCGTGTTACTTAAGGAGGTGTTTGGTTTAGAAGTCCTAGGATTTTTTCTAGTCCCAGAGACTAATCAAAAAAGACTCTCCAGTAGAGTCTTTTTCTAGTCCCTGTAGAAAAAGTCTCTCACGTTTAGTTCCTAGGGACATTTTAGAGACTTTTTCTAGTCTCTGGGACTAAAAAGTCCCTGAACCAAACACCCCTAAGGATCGACTTTTGAACATCAATTACTCCTAATTAAACCAATAAATACGATCTTTGGCAGATGCCACATAAAGTACTCCTTCCGTAAAGTAGTTATTTAATGCTCTTATATTTCTTTATATAGGGAGTACAGATTTGTTGTTGGCGGTTGCTACATGGAATCGTCCCGCTGAAATCCATCCATGCTTGCTAATAGGCATATCGGAACAGATGGAGCATGCCCTATCTACCACCAAGGCGCAGAAGATGTTCGGCACCTGCTTTTTCAATACATACATGCAAATGATCTTTGGCACTATATTGGTATGCAGGGAATGGTATCCTCGGTTCCAATGTAGATATATCTGGTACTGTTATTTTCTAGCACCTATTTACCCTCCGAGACAGTTTTCTCGAAATCATGCCCACCTTATGCTTTATACAGATTCTAGCTGTGGGTTTTTGGTATCTATGGTGGTTGAGAAGACAAGTTTCACATGATGAATATATTCCCCCTCCATTGAGATTATCCTTATCAACTTTAGCAATTGCACGCAATTTCCAGAAAGGCATCCCTGAAGCAGACGACGGCTAGTGAACATAAATGGGAGAAGCGAGAACCAAAATTTGTTAAAGTAAACGTGGATACGTATTTTCTTTGAAGAGAAAGGAGTAGGAGCTACAACGGCTGTAATCAGAGATGAAAAAGGTGACTTTATGGCGGCTCAGTGCAAATATATCTCTATTGCTGTAAATGTGATGACTATGAAGCTTTTGATGTATGAGAAACGTTTTGAGTTTTGCTAATCTAATGGGCTTTCAAAGAGTGGAGGCTGAATCAGACTCCCTAAATGTTATTGACTTTTGCACAGGCCAGACAAGTTGGTGGGACTTGACGGTGGCAAAAATCATGCCATTAAGAATACCATAGAAAATTATTTTGAGTACAAAACCACTATTTCATATGTTTGTAACGTATAACTTATATTTTGCGAATCAGATTCATTGTCAAAGTTTGGCCTAAAAAACAGAACAAAGGTGTCTTACAAAACTCAATGGAGGAGTAGTTGATACTCCAGATGCCATACAGTTGAGTATTGTTGTTGACTACAAACATGCCTTCCTTCCAACCACTTGCCTGCTAATTCAGAGGGTTCATCCATGTCTAAGGCAACAACATCTTTTACAAGTTGATTTATGGATAACAATATATCGACAAATTCATTATTAACAAGATGGTTTTCCTCTTCCTCAAAAAAAAAAAACAAGATGGTTTCCCATTGTCTGTTGGAAAGGATTGTATATTGGACCCTCGTTGTTACTCCTACCATTTTTTCCTTCTGGAAAAAAATGGTTTCTTATTTCGAAGGACTGCTCGTGGGGGTATGATGCCATGGTGATACTAGGATTTGGCACTATGTGACCGCATTGCCATCAATTTTTTGTTTTTGTCCTGAATAAAGTTAGGTGTGGTTTTCTATGATGTTTTGCTGAGTGTCTCCAACAACATCCCTATAATAGGGCACCAAAATGTTATTGTTGTGCACCAAAAGTGCATTTTACATCACCTGGATTTTTTCTCCGACAGCAGCCCTATAATAGGGCACTAAACTACTGCATTCATATTGAACATATTCATATCAAACTCATCTCAAATGATTATAAAAAATATAAAACACAAATACTACAAACATAACATCAAATTCATCAGTCCACGACATCAAATTATTACGTATTTCATCAGACAAATAGTTCATGACATGTTTGTCGGCGGCCGGGGCGGAGGCGATGGTTGGGGCAACCTAGCCATAACTAAATAAGGGCACAATATATCTAAATAAATTATAAAAATGTGCTATGCAGAACATAATATCAGCAAGTATGCAGCCCCCCGCCTCCCGACACTTCACAATGTTGTATTTATTCAAATAATTGTTTATGGTTGAGTACATGTATCTTGTTATCATCATTTGTATCAATATACACGGTGTGTTCAAAAAATATTTGCTCCGAATCTAGACTCCTCCTCCGACATACTTGATTATATATGCATGATCATGTCCACAATTAGAAAATAATCTAGAATGTATAAGAACCCTAGGTAGGCAGCGCTTGCAGAGTTGCAATGGGAGTCGAAGCAGTGGCGGGAGATGGTTTCTTTAAGTAGGGGTCACATAGATTCGCCGATGCTGGGCGGTAAGAGGTAGCAACATGCTGCCATGATTAGAGTTCGACACAACTTTTGTTCCGTGTGTTATCATAAAACAACAGCATGCATGGCTTATGTATCATGGTTATACTATAAAGAACACTAATTGGTGTTACTATTGAAAGATCGTGGATGTCGCCTAGAGGGGGGGGGGTGAATAGGCGTTTTTAAAATAATTACAGTAGAGGCTTGAACAAATGCGGAATAAACCTAGCGGTTAATTTGTCAAGCACAAAACCTACAACAACTAGGCTCACCTATGTGCACCAACAACTTATGCTAAGCAAGATAAGCAACTATGTGATAGCAAGATATATGACCAAGAACAATATGGCTATCACAAAGTAAAGTGCATAAGTAAAGGGGCTCGGATAAGAGATAACCGAGGCACGCGGAGACGATGATGTATCCCGAAGTTCACACCCTTGCGGATGCTAATCTCCGTTTGGAGCGGTGTGGAGGCACAATGCTCCCAAGAAGCCACTAGGGCCACAGAATCTCCTCACGCCTCGACAATGCAAGATGCCGTGATTCCACTAAGGGACCCTTGAGGGCGGTCACCGAACCCGTACAAATGGCGACCCTTGGGGCGGTCACCAACCCAGACACTTTGGCAACCCTTGGGGCGGTCACCGTACCATCAAATTGCTCGGGCGATCTCCACAACCTAATTGGAGACCCGACGCTTGCGGAGTTTTACACCACAATGATTGAGCTCCGAACACCACCAACCGTCTAGGGTGCCCAAGCACCAAGAGGAACAAGCTCAAAGGTACCAAGCACCCAAGAGTAATAAGCTTCTCAAACTTCACTTCCACGTATCACCGTGGAGAACTCAAACCGATGCACCAAATGCAATGGCAAGGGCACACGGAGTGCCCAAGTCCTTCTCTCCCAAATCCCACCAAAGCAACTAATGCTAGGGAGGAAAATGAGAGGAAGAACAAAGAAGAGAACACAAAGAACTCCAAGATCTAGATCCAAGGGGTTCCCCTCACTAATAGGAGAAAGTGATCGGTGGAAACGTGGATCTAGATCTCCTCTCTCTTTTCCCTCAAGAACTAGCAAGAATCATTGGAGGGATTGAGAGATAGCATGCTCGAAGAAGGTCAACAATGGGGGAAGAACACGAGCTCCAAGGATATATCTCAATGGGGAAGAAGACCCCCTTTTATAGGTGGGGAGAAAATCCAACCGTTATCCCCTCACTCAGCCCGCACGATGCGGTACTACCGCAGGGAGCTGCGGTACTACCGCGGTTGGCTACGGTACTATCGCTGCAGGTTGCGGTACTACCGCGTGTGCAGCTCTGGCCAGATGAAGGCCTGTTGCACAGGGCAACGAGCGGTAGAATCGCTGGGCGGTACTACATGCGCCCCTACGGTACTACCGTAAGGCAGCAACACTAGGCGTTAGAGAAAGCACGAAGTAAAAATTACTTCGTACCTACTTCACCGAGGAGGACCTCATAAAACTTCGACGCAGTACTACCGCACACGAAGAGCGGTACTATCACAGAGGGCGGATGTAAAAATTACATCCGCCCTACTTCCGCTCATGTTTGCTACGCTGGCGAGCCACGGTACTACCGCTCCCACAGAGCGGTACTATCAAGAGGGCTCTGCGGTACTACCGCTCCGAAGAGCAGTACTACCGCATGCCCCAGATCAGCAACACTAGGAGTCCTTCATTTTGCAGAGAAGACAACAGAGGGTAGCAATAAAACCAGAACTGCCAGAACTTCTGCAAATGAGCTCCGGATTGAGCAAACTCAAGCTTGTTGGATACAAGACAACGAGTAGCATCAAAACAGAGACTGGATATAGTAAGAAGAGGCAGGGGAGGTATGCCTAACAAGCAAAGGAGTGAAACCTCCAACATAGAAGAATCGGCATACCCTCCAACATCGAAAACATCATAGAAGACGCATGTGAACTCCGTTTTCGATGAACTCAAGCGTGTCATAAAAATGACCAAAAGCTCCAAAACTCACAAGGAGAAGAACCAAACAAGAACCAATAAAGATGATGCAAGGATGCAATGGTTTGAGCTCTCTACGAACGATACGATCAAGAAACTCATCGAGAGCCCCCCTTGATAGTACGGCAATCGATCCTATAAATCGGTCTCCCACAACTACCATGAGACCGGTTTAATAGAAAACCTATCAAGGGCAAACCTTTGCCTTGCACAAAATCCACTTGAGCTAGATGATGACGATATACTCCTCCTCAAGATGGACCACCTTTCTTGAATGCGTTGGCTCGATGAAGACTAGTTGATTGCTCCCCCATACTCCACTATGGGTGAGCCATTCTTCCGCTCATCTTCACAAGTCCATTGTCACCACAATGGACGGCAAGTTTCAAGCACTTCGGGTTTGGTGGGTACGGGTATGGTTTAGTATAACCCATGCCCGCGTACCCATGTACCCGCGTATAATCTGATAAATAGGCCTAAAATATTACTTATCCACATATTAAATGTATTTTATCATTATGTGGACATAAATCCCGCGGCTATCCCACGTCCAAAATCCCAAGTGCGATACGTGTGTCTTGGTGATTGATGTTCAGAATTGCCTCGTTCCTTATATGGTTATATATCAGCGTGATTGCGTGATTGACGAACTTGACGTCCAAAATTACCTCAGAGGCTTGTAGCAGCCAGCGCCCAGCAGAATAGATCAATCTCATCTTCTCGGGCTCTCGGCTCTCGCTGTCGGCCGCTAGCGTCAGTGCCTCCAGCCGCTTGCTGCCTCGCACCACCACCATGGACCCAGCGACCGATGATGATAGCTCGTGCGTGGATGGGAACCGCAAGGAGCTGCAGCTCGGCGACCACCACAGCCAGGAGCACAACACGCCAACCCTAATCCCAAGCCGAACCCTATCGTCGTATGGTGCCTTCCGTCTTCGCGTGCCAGGAAAGCGACCACTCCCCAGCCGACGCCAAGGTCTTCGACGATCATGCTCCGGGGTTCAAGGTCTAGCACCATCGCAGCACTATGTCCAAGACGTCCGTGAAGCAGGGACGCCCTAGCCTGCATAGCAATGGTCGATCTGCTGCCGCAAAGCGCAAGAACAGGAGCAAGGCTGTTTCGGCTGGGTGAGTATCGATTTCGTTACGATTTTATGATTATGAGCATTGATCTTACAGTTTGGAGATGTTTTTGTACATAGATTATGTGATGCATTCATGTAGATGAGCATTGATTTCTGAGTAGACATGATGTATATAGATGATGTGATGAATACGATCTTCTGTGTGTCATTGAGAGCTTCTTAAGTCTTAGCTGAACCATGAAGTTTCAGAAAGAGGGATCATGTCGTGGTTATTGCTGCAGCAAAATGGTGACGAGCACTATGTGTGTACAACGATTGTTACCACGGCATCCACCTCTTTCTGATAATTCATTATATTGCACACAGATACGGCTACGAGCACTCCGTGTGTAAAGTGATTATCTGAACCGTGAATTCTTTTGCTGCAGCAAGAGTGAGGAGTTTTTTGTTAAGCTTCAGAAATACTAAAAACTAGTAGCATTATTTATCACAGGAACGTTTCTGTAGGGATTCTTGTGTGTAAATCCAAATGATTTAGAGTGCAACCGTTTGAATGAAGTGTTGTTCTTGTGTGTAAATCTAAATGAAGTGTTGTTCTTTATAAATAATCGTTATTATTATAAGTTGTTTGTGACTATGTAATGCTCAAATTGATGTGTTGCAAATATGGTTAATTTTACCCGTGGGTACCCATTTACCCTGACGGGTGACGGGCATGGGAAAAAATTGTACCCGTTGATGGGTATGGGTACGGGTGATGGGTAAGGTTTGGGGCTATGGGTAAGGGTATGGGGTGGATCCACCCGTACCCAAACCCGGCGGGTGCCATCCCTAGCTGCGGCAGATCATGTGAGGCGTAGGCGGCGTCTCGCGTGGGGAGGCCGGGGGCGGCAGTCAGGGCGGCGCCCCTGCTGTGCGTTGGCGATGGGAACCTACATGGTCGGCGGTGTGGCGGCGGCGGGCGCATGCATCATTCAGATGCAGAGGCCAGGGGTCTATCCTTGTTTTCAAAAAAGAAAATGTGTTTTCAAAAAGCAAAATGAAACAAAGATAGTCTCTTTCTTTATTTCCAAGGGCTACCCGTTGGAGTATGCTGGCATACTGATATACCAGCATTTGGCACCATGTGGCTGCAACCGCAATGCCATCAGTTTTTTTGTTTTTGTCCCACATAAAGTTATCCTGAGGCTTTCCCTGACGTTTTGCTGCCTGGCAGAGTAAAACTTTTGCAATGAATTTGCATGTATAAAAAAAAGTGAGTGACACACAGTTGTAAAATGGAAAATGCCACGACGAGAAGCATGTTACCCAGGCATCAAGATTCGTGCGAGTGGTAAGCAACTTTTGATCGAACGGCCACCGGAGCGATGCAAGGGAGGGAGCATCCGCCGCTGCCGGCGCCGCCGCGGACCGGGGGCGCATGCCGGTGGGAAACCGGGAGGCGGCTGGCCGGCACCGGCACGGGCAGGCAGGAAGCGACAAGACCACACCCGACGCGCTTCCGCCCGCTCCACCCATTTAATACTCCCTCGGCGACCCTTCTCCCCCTCTCCCCGGGCCCACCCAACCAGGGTCCGCCGGCCCCACGCGACAGCGACCCCGTCAACGCCGCGCTCCAGTGCCCGACGACACGAGAAAAAGCGCCCCCCCCCCTCCCCACTCCCCCACCCCCTCTGTCCTGTCGCCTCCCTCCCTCGCCCGCCCCAAACCCAAACCCCTACCTTTGCTCCGTCCCCGCTCCGTCCCCCTCCGGCCTCCCCCCACCGCACCACCCACCGGCCTCCGGCGAGAGAGAGAGAGAGAGAAGGAAGGGGGTTGCTACCCTCCTTGCGCGCGGGCGAACGGCGCCCATGGACGGGCCGCGGAGGGAGCGGCGGCACCACCGGAAGGCGGCGGCGCCGGCGGGGGCGGCCTCCTCCTACGGGGACGTCTTCGGCGGGCCGCCGCGCTTCGCCGCCGCGCCGTTCGGGGCCGCCGCCGTGGTCGGCCCCCCGCTCGACTACGCCGAGGTGTTCGGGGGCGCCGCCGCCGCCTGCTCCATCCCCTACCTCGACCTGCCGCCCGTCGCCGCCGTCCCCTCCGGCGGCGCCTCCGCGGGCGACTACCGCGAGATCTTCGGCCGCTTCGGCTTCGCCGACTTCGCCGCGCCCTACGAGGACCTCTTCGGCGACGCGCCCGCTCCGGCGCCGCCGCCGGAGCAGCTGCACGAGGAGGAGATCGCCTCGTCCAGCGGCGGGAGCTCCTACAGGTTCGCTCGCTCGTCCGTCCGTGCCCCCTCTCCCTCCCCTCCGCAGTCCTTTTATTTTTTCCTTTCCCCTGTGCTCCAAAGTCATCTCGACGAGCCGCGCCTCCCGCCGCCGCCCGAAATGTCCTCGCACTGGCCGCGGGATTAGACGATGCAGGCCACCACGATCTCCGATTTCCGATTACATCCTCTTTCCAGTCTCATGGTGTGAGGATTTCACAACTCCTTTTCTCCTTTCCTCCGTTCGCCCCTTTCTAATCGTAAAGGCAGCCATTTTTTAGGCAACACTGTACTGTTAGCTTTGCTCATTATTCCGGGCTTTAGAGGCTGGAGATGCCACTCATGGAGCATCAACAATTCCCCAAAGTATTGTGGAATTCCTTGATTCCTAAAGGCTACCGTGGAATCTCTCTCTCTCTCTCTCTCTCTCTCTCTCTCTCTCTCTCTGAGAAAGAAAGTGGTGAGTGGTGACTTTGCTTGCTGCTACCTGGTTTTCCACATTGGCCCTGAAATGGTGAGCTGTTTCAAGACATGGTGGCAATTACAGACTGGCTTGATTGTCTAGGGGTATTCATGGCAGTACGTTTTGGTGCGCATACATTATGGTGGAATTAAGATGCCTGCCTGTGTCTGTGTGTTGGTTGCATGTCATGAAGTCCTGGCCATGTTAGGTAATGCTTTCCTAATCGAGGTCCTCGTGTGGTCTCGGGAATTTACTAGTGTTATTTCTGTCACATATGGATAAAATGGCTGAATTGTGAAGAAGAGTTTGGTGAGCTCAAAGGGAAATATTGTGTGCTTATTGAGGGTGACTTTGGCAGAACTGGAAGGGTTCTTAGGGAGCAAGCTTGATAATTGGTGTAGCCATTCAACAAGCGTATGCTTCAGATTTGTTCCAGCCTGCCAAATAGTCGTGGAACGAGTGTGTGCTTCAAGTCGGTGTCTGCGCGCCACTTTGTTGTGGAACAAGTGTGTGCTTCAGATTGGTGTCAGCCTGCCGGGGTAGTTGTGGAACAAGTGTAGTTGGTGTCAGCTTGCTGCTTAGTCATTGAGTTCCACAACCACGTAGTCTCAGAGATGATGAAAGCTTGCATGGCCAGCAGATGAGGAACGTTGGACAACCATGTAGTCTCAGAGATGATGAAAGCTTGCATGGCCAGCAGACGAGGAACGTGGGGCGTGCATGTAATTATGTCCATACTGCAAGGTTCGATGTGCTTCAATTGTCGGTTGTAGATGGCGTACTGGTAATAGGCCAGGCTTGCCTTTATTTGTCGTTTTAGACCGCTAATAGGCATGTCTTCATTTGTCGCCGCAGACCGGTAATAGGCGTTTGTTTATTTGCTCAAATCACTTCTCTTTACAATAGTTTTTTCCCAGTACATGTCGTGTTTTTGTTGGCTGAGGTCATAAGAGTGGGTCCCACCCTGCCGTTTAGCGCCAAGAAACGGCATTCCCCTTATGTTATTTTGCTCCCTATAGGAGCTACTTGAGCGCAGCTATATAGCTGAAATCAGCCAGCTCAGTGTCATGCACCGCCAAAACCCCCACTGATAGGGTAATAGACAATATCCTTATTTGTCGTATTAGACTAGTAATAGGTGTTTCTTTATTTGCTCACTGGACTTATCTTTATGACTGCTGTTTCCCAGTACATGTCACATTTTTTTTGGCGGAGGTCATAACAGTGGGTCCCACCATACCGTTTAGCGCCAAAAAAATGGCATTCACCTTGTATTATTTTGCCAGAGGGCAGCGTTTGCAGCCTGTGGGCAGAAGTCTCCTACCACTTCTTGTGGAAGGAGCCGAGCTATTGAGCTCAGCAATATAGCTGAAATCAGCCAGGTCAGTGTCATATGCACCGCCAAAAACCCCAGTACATCACAAGTGGAACGCGGGGTTGATGTTTCACACTGCAAGAAGTGCTATTGATGAGTGTGCCACGTTCTTGCTCCGCAAGCTAGGCTAAAGAAGTTGGTGTTGCAATGAGCATTACGAGCTTCATTGCTAGTCCACTGCTGGTTGGAACACGACAAGCAGAACCACTACCCTATGAGATAGGAGACGGGGATCACGTTGATTTCCCTCTGCATTTGACAATTGGCCTAGAAAGTACCTTTTCATACATTTTCCTCTTTTTAGTTCATGCCAACATCAAAGGATGGATGAGTTCAACAGATGGATTATTTGGGAGGAGAGGACTATGTAATGGCAGTGGGCCACCTCTAACATCTCAACCAGCAGAAACAGATCACATGATAGGAAACACCAGGGGTTGATTAAGTTGGGGTAGGACAGGGAAGCACTACTGTGTAACATTAATGTAGTCGGTTAAAGTAGTTGGTTATCTTGATGAGCTCTACGTACTGAAATCTGTGAACTATGCGCTGTAATGTTGATCTGTATATGATGCTGATGAAGCTAGCGAGTCACATTACTATGCTGTACTAGTTATATATATCTGCGATATCTACCGTCTGTAATCAACCTATGCATGTTTGTTGTTGTGAGGTGCATCTATCTAGGAGAAAATAATCAGCAGTTCCTTGTTATTCGAACATAAATTTATGGTGAATCATATCATCTAAATATTGAAACTGCATGATTTAGTGGTTATACCAATTGTGTCAGTATGGACTGTCTATATGCCTGAGGTGGCATCTTAATATACTCCCTCCGTCCCATAATATAAGAACGTTTTTGACACTAGTGTAGTGTTAAAAACGTTCTTATATTTTGGGACAGAGGGAGTACAATTTAGCATACATGTTGATGTATGTTTCTGCGAACATAAAAGTAAAAGAAATTAGACAACACCTTTTCAAACAAGCATATATCAGTTCTCGCATGGGCTTGTGTTCAGAATTGCTTAGACATTCCTTAAAAGGATGCCTAGTGGTGCCAAACTATGTTATGTAAAAGTAGATAGTTCCTCGGTGTATAACCAATTTTTTTGTTTTCTACTTGTGCCAAGTTTCAGTTATTTTTTAGAGCTTCTTTCTTTCATTTGTGGTATGCGATAAATGCCATGTCCTTCTACATTGCTAAATGTATCTTTGCTAAAAGAAATTGGTGTACCATGATTTTATTGATGCTTGTTTACTCTGGAACTTGACTGAATAAAGTACACAAGTCATATTTATTGCTAAATTAACCATCACTGATTTCATTTTTAACAGATCATCGATAAACAATGAATCTAGGCTGGATGCTGAGCAATCTACACTTCATCAACACTTTAAAGAGCATGAGTCTTCTCCAATCCCCTCACTTCCGGATAGTCGGGAATTCGTCATGTCATATTACAAGACTACCCAAGCGAAACCGGATGATCTAGTTGAGATGACTACCTGCACAGTTCACCCCTCAGTCGATTATGTGGTTGGTTCTTCCAATTTTTCACCTGCCCCGACAACTAATCATGTTTCGAAAAGGGATAATGGTATAATGGCTAATGGAGACAGAGGAAAGAAATCTCCATCAACCTCTGTGATTGCCAATGTGAGAAGTCCTGAGAGTGACTTCACTTTTGATCAAAAGCAGCACATACCAGAATGTCCACCTCTTTCTGAAAATGTTTCTGCGAATGAAAGTATCCAGAAATCTGATAGTCATGCAACACTCAGTAACGGAAAACCTTTTGCAGATTATGCATTTATGAGGGTATCAACTCCTACTGTGCAAACACAACCAAAAGTACCATTACCGCCTTTGGGACAGCAACCTAAAGTGCTCAACAAGAAAGAAAGTGCAGCAAAAGGAGACTTCCATTTTACAAATCACAGTGGCACTCCAACTTCCGTTCATGCCCCTGCAAGTACCAAGCTTGCTCGGGCCGAAAAAAGAGCTGATGCTGCTTTGTCTAATACTGAGGCCAATCCCAGTTCTGCTGCAGCCGCTATGAAGGAGGCAATGGAATATGCTGAGGCTAGGCTAAGAGCTGCAAAGGAACTGATGGAGAGAAAAGGTGACAGTTTAAAAATTCGGAAGAAGCCAAGTCATCATAGAAGCACAAGATCTGTAGAAATCAAGGCTCCTGTAGAAGTATATGCATTTGAAGAAAATCTGTCAGTGAAAAAGCCAGCAACTGAAGAAAACAACTCTGAGAATTTTGTGTTTGACAGGCACCAACAAGTTAGTGCAGTCAGATCAAATCATCACGATGACAGTGGAAAAATGGTACTGCCATTGAAGAAGCCTCAGCAGATGATGCGAACTCACACTATGCCCTGTCAAACCTCCAGTAATGTAGAGAAATTAGGTAACTGGAGATCAGGTGATGAATATTTTGAGCTCACTGGAGATTATCAGAAATGCCAGACTGGTACAGTCAGAGAGAAGGAAGATAACTGTGGGACATCAAAGCCTGTCACTGAACCCAGCGAGGGCCAAAAGGCTAAAACTAAAGTTACCACACAAGGCTCTGACCTGGAAAGAAACGAAAAACTGTGGGATGTTAGTGATGCCCGCGATTTGGGAGTGAAAGAGGAAAAACAGAAAGAACTCAGTACAGCTCCAATGGAGAAAGGGGAGGATATGGTGTCTACAATCCTGGAAACTTCTACAGACAATATGGCACATAAAGGTGTTGATAACACTCAGTTGGAGGGGCTTCTGATTGTTGAAAATTCTAAAGGAAGTCATGATGATGGGAGTTTTGAGCTTCCTTGTATGAGTGAGATCACTCCGGAAGTAGACTTCATCAAGGATGTTCCTAATTCATTATCGGCTTCCTCTTCTGCTAATTATGCTACTGATCTAGGTAACAGTAGTATGAGTGAAAGTTCAGTAACAGGAACATCAGAGGAAAAAAACAGCGAAGGAGGACTAGAGGTAAGGTATGATGATGAGATGCAATGCATTTCGGGGAGTAGTAAAGCATCAGAAGAACCTCCAGAAGTTGCTAATGTTGGTAATTCCCAAGCAAGTCAAATTAAATCATTGATTTTAGAGGAACTTGAAGGATCTTGTGTAACTCAAGCTTCTCCAAGGGTACAGAGTAAATCTGAGCTTGAAGCTGAAACTTATGGCAGGGAAAAGTTTAGTTTTGTCGGTGAATCTTACCTACCTAATGAAAATGAGAAGACAATTGAAGTACCCCGTGAATCGCTAATCTCCGAAGTAGAGAAAGTTGAAGGTGAGGTGGAACTTCGTCCACACGCACATTCTGAAGAGTCAATTCCAGATGAGGATGTTGAGTGTCCTGAAGAGAGTGACATTACTCAGCAAACCAATAATCCGGTAGTATCAACCATGCTGAACGTATTTGAGATAGCCAGCAAGTTCATTAAAGGAGACCTTGATCAAGAAATCCAGGGTTCATTAGGGCCTGTTGAAGTGAAAAATAGAACAGAAGAAGGGACTGATAGACTTGAGTCTGATGGTAAAGGGAAAGAAGCAGAAAAACCCCACTCAGAAAACAGTGAGGAGACAGATGTTGAAGCAGAGTCAGCTCATGATACTGATAGACTTGAGTCCGATTGTGAAAGAAAAGAAGCAGAGAACTCTTTCTCAGAAAACAGTGTGAAGACAGATGCTGAAGAAGAATCAACTCATGCTAACCAGGAGGGGCCAACAACATCTGCATCTGATACCAACAAAGGAGAAAGTATTGTGGATGCACAGGGTAATTTAACAGTTGATGAAATGGGCAGTGCAGCGAGTTCTGGAGATGAAGTTACCATCAAATGTGCTAATGATGGTCCCACCAGATTAACAGTAAATAGAACAGTTGATGAAATGGGCAGTGCAGCGAGTTCTGGAGATGAAGTTACCATCAAATGTGCTAATGATGGTCCCACCAGATTAACAGTAAATAGAACAGTTGATGAAATGGGCAGTGCAGCGAGTTCTGGAGATGAAGTTACCATCAAATCTGCTAATGATGCTCCCACCAGATTAGCAGTAAATACAAAGGACGAGCCAACTTCCTGTCCAGAAATGAGTACTGGCTTGCAGCAATTACCTCAAAATGTGGAATCTGCTACTTCTCAGACATCTAATGCAAATGTTCCAGGTGCTGACAAGACCAAGGAGGCGTGCAAAGAAGCAGAAAGAGAATTGCCTACAACATTTGAAGAGAATGGCAGGGTAAATAGAATGGAAGGGAAAGACTCCAGAGAAAGGATATCAAAGGCAGAACCAAAGCATCAACATTCTCATCTGGAGAAGAGTGACAGTGCTACTTCTCAGACATCTTATGAAAATGTTCATGGTGTTGACAAGACCAAAGAGGGGTGCAAAGAAGCAGAAAGAGAATTACCCACAGAAAGATGTACAACATTTGAAGAAGCGAAAAGCAGGGTAAATAAAATGGAAGGAAAGGACTCTAGAGAAAGGATATCAAAGACAGAACCAAAGCATCAACATTCTCATTTAGAGAAGAGTGACAGCGTACCAAAACATTCTCATTTAGAGAAGAGTGACAATGTACCAAAACCTGCGGAAAGGCCATCCCCAGCTTCCGCTGAGGTGTCGAGAAAAGAGATGCCTGGTGCTCAGAGAACCAAAGAGAGGGGGAGTATAACAGAAAAGGAAAGAGAGAAGAAGGACAAAGAGGCTTCTCGAAGACTGGAAGAAGCAAAAGAAAGGCAAAAGATACTAGAGAAAGAAAGAGAAAATGCCGAAGTCAGTGAAAGGAAAAAATTGGAAGAGGAGGAAAGGGAGAGGGAAAAGGAAAGGGAAAAGGATAAGCTTGCTGTTGAAAGAGCTACAAGAGAAGCCCAGGCTGTTGAAAGAGCTATAAGAGAAGCTCATGAGAGGTCTTTTAATGAAGCTCGTGAAAAGGCAGAAAAAATGGCGTTGGAAAGGATTGCGGCAGCACGGCAAAGGGCTTCTGCAGAGGCCAAGCTAAAAGAAGAGAGGGCAAATGCTGAAGCTCGGATAAAAGCAGAAAGGGCTGCAGTTGAGCGAGCAACTGCAGAAGCTCGGGAGAGGGCGATTAAGAAGGCCAAGGCCGAGAAGGCTGCTGCGGAGGCAAGAGAACGCAGAGAACAAATCAGGTCCTCTTCCAAGGTAAGTGGTGTTTGTTGGTATGGTATTTCATCTGATATAGTGAAGGAGCTTCAGATATTACCATGTCATTATTACTATTGTTTGTTTTCTTTAAAATACTGACTAGATTCAAACCCTGGTTCTGGATGAGCAGGATAATCGACAAGACAATCAGTTTCAGAGGGCAACTTCCAGTGGTTTCGTAAGAAACACAGATTCTAGTAGCAAAGGTACTTGTTATTTCCACATATTTTGTTGTAGCGCACGCAAAATTGTTTTTTCCACTAAGCAAAATGCAATTTATGTTCCTCAAACTAAAAGAATGTTTTCCATATATGAATTGGTGAGTCAAGAGCAATTCTACTTCCTCTTCTGATTTGTTGATCTATGGTATTTGTTGGCTGTAGTGGTTGATTCCGAGTCGGCTTTAAGGCATAAGGCAAGAATAGAGAGGCATCAACGCACAACTGAGCGTGTGGTATGCATATTTTTCTTTCTCTAGTTCTACTTCTGTATCCTTTTTGCAGTAGTTTTTGTGCTGACATGCATTGCCAATTGCAGTCAAAAGCACTCGCGGAGAAGAACATGCGAGACCTGATGGCTCAAAGAGAACAGGCAGAGAAAAATGTAAGACATTCGGTCAGAAGAACAATCCTCTCACCGCGTCCACATTTTTTATTCATGACCCGGCATTTGTTCTTGATGTTTCAGAGGTTGGCCGATTTCCTGGACCCGGAGGTCAAGAGGTGGTCGAATGGAAAGGAAGGAAACCTGAGAGCCTTGTTGTCTACTTTGCAATATGTAAGCCGCCGTTTGTTTCGAGCATCACGCATCTGTAGATCAATTATGCAGATACGTATGATCAGATGCAAAGAAAAAAAATATCATTGTGCTTCTTCCTTCCCCCCCCCTTGACAGATCCTTGGAGCTGACAGTGGCTGGCAACCAGTGCCGCTTACCGATCTCATCACAGCCGCCGCCGTGAAGAAAGCCTACAGGAAGGCGACTCTCTGCGTCCATCCAGACAAGGTGCAGCAAAGGGGTGCGACGATCAGGCAGAAGTACATCTGTGAAAAGGTGTTCGATCTTCTAAAGGTCTGTGGAACAGCTATTTGATGCTCCAGTCTGACTTTCTGCTCTCCCATACCATCTTTTCTAAGTTCCATCAGATTCGTGCAAAGCATTCGAACGTCACTCTTAACTGATAGGACCTTCGTATCGTGTCGCAGGATGCTTGGAACAAGTTCACCTCGGAGGAGCGCTAGGATGGGATGGGATGATGGATGGATGGATGGATGGACAGAAGGCAGATTCATTTTGCTAGATGCATAGCCATATTGTTGGTTCTTTCCATTGGATATTGCTGTAAATAGGCAGCTCGGTCTAGGCACCATTCTAGATGATGGATAGAAGACTCTGAGGCGGTCTCGGTTGAAAGAGAGAGAGAGCTCCGTTGTTCTGGAAATGAATTGTGATGTTTCCAGTCCAGACCTACCTGGGTAGCAGTCTAGTCTAGTAGCAGGGCATCGTCTAATGGGCACCTTTGATTGTGGTGGTGGAGTTGAAGATTAAAAAGTCTGAAAGATTACCTAGTTCTTCTTGTCTCTGGTTGAGTTTGAGATGAAAGTTGGGTCGCCTGTGTTGGTAAGTGGCGACGGTGGCGAAGGAGAAGAACCCCTAAACCTACAGCAAACGCATTCCGAATGCGAGGCCCTGGCGACCTCTGTTGCGAGCAATGAAACTTATCAATTTGACTTGTTTACTGCTCGCACCACGACAAATCAAATTGATAAGCTTCGTTGATCGCAACAACCTCCTACTCGCCGACGGCCGAGGCCATCAGGAGAGGAGTCGCCAGAGAAGGGCGCAGGAAGGAGAAGGCCCCAAGAGTTTCCCACCCCTCCCTTCCTCCCCTTTCTCTCTCTGCACTTCAGCTTTTCCGGAATTTGGTCATTTCCACCTCCGTTGGCAACACACTGTTCGCGGCGGTGGGCAATGTCGACGGAGACGGCGGGAAGATAGAAATCCCCCGAAATTTCACACAGTCTAGATAGAGTTTTATTTACACGAGCAGCCCCACGACTAACATTCCACTGCTGCCGCGCCTTCCCTTTCATTCAGTCCCAATAAGTCGGGCTCCGGACGTCTGCTGTCCCCGGGCCACTCACTTCTTCAGTCCCGACGACGCTCGAGAAGACGAAGGCCGGCGCAGCGCAGCAGAGCTTGTCGCGCCGCCCCGCCGGGTTGGGGCGCTCCACACGACGGTGCCATCCTTGGCCACGATCCCGGACCTGATGTAGTACCCTTCCTCCGGCCCACCGGCTTACTGCACGCCCTCACATAGTACGATCCCGGAGCACTTTTCAGAGTTATTGTGATGGCCTCACGAAAAGTTATTCAAGACAGGTAACATCCCTCTAGTTACTAAGCTCCCACGAAATCAAGCCTCCTGGTGCAGCGCGCCTGTGATGCTTGTTCGTGACCCCACATGTCTGTGATTGTCTTGTTAGTACAGTCCAGTGTCGTATGGGCCTGCTTTTGTGTTAGTCGGTTTGAGCCGTTTGGCTATTTGACCCGTATAAGAACCCCATACCCCAAACCCCACCAAGCTTCTCTTCTTTCCTTGCCACCGCCGATGGAAGCTTCCAAGAGTGGACGAACAAACGGCCATGAAGACTTGTGCTGCATCCTTCCCTTCAACCCAAACCAGTACGGCGAGGCTCGAGGAAATAGGCGGCACGGCACCGCCGCTCCTCCTCTCCTTCAGATGGTGCGATGAGGAGGGACAACAGTCCGCCAGCCGAGGGTGCCCGGCGAGATCTGCATCGGGATTTCACCACCAGCGCTCTTGCTACCGAGGCTTCACAGTTCTAAAATTCAAAGTTCCTAACTGTATCTGGTCATTTCCACCTTCGGTCGCAACGGTGGTGGCAATCGGAGCTGACGCCGATACTCTGCGAGCCGCCCGATAGCGCTAGCAAAGTGGCAGCGTCTCGAAATAGGCTTTCGCTCCGCTTCATAGATAAAGCAACCACCACGCGAAAGCAATGTCGGTCGACAAAGGCGACGGAAAACCCCCAAAATTTCGCAAGTCTAGATAGAGTTTTATTTACACGAACATCCCCCGGGAGTTTGTTTGATCGCTGCCACTTCTTTACCTCAACACACAGCTTCTTATTTATTACAGGGGAAAAACGACTATTACTTTGTTCCACTGCTACTTACTACTTACTACTAATGCTGCCTGCGCGCGCCTTCACTTTCAGTCTCAGTCATTCAAGCTTCAAACGCCTCCCGTTCCCCGGGTCACTTCTTCAGTCCCGGCCCCGAGAAGACGATGACGATCAGCGCAGCGCAGAGGTTGTCGCAGAACCCCGTCGCGAGCCCCGCGGCGATCTACACGACGGTGCCGTCCTTGATGGTCGCGTTCTTCTGGATCACCACGATCCCGGACCTGATGTAGTACCCTTCCTCCGGCCTGTCGGCTTCTTGCACTCCCTGACAGAAATGGCACAAAGTGGCATGGTTTCAGACACAAGTGTTGTTTTCTTCAGAATTTTGGGACCAAGTTTAAAACTCTGAAGGAGGGTATCTTACCTCCTTGTTTGAGATGACCACGTCCCTTCCTATCCTCGCGTTCATGTCGATGATGCAGTTGCTGCAATGTATCCACGCAAAACGTGTTAAGAGATAATGTGTCACTTGTGCCGAATGATATGTGTCGTTTCTGAGGTACAGATCAGTCTCTCTCACCTGATCTTTGTGTTCTCCCCGACGCCGATGGGGACCTTGCCCTCGGACATCAGCCTCGAGATCTCGTCCTCGGTCTCATACGAGTCCGCGCCCATCATCATCGCGTTCTGCAAACAAACACCATTCAGAAGAATGACAGCGTTCAGACACATGATGATTTTTACAGTTGACATGCACCACATGCATTAATTCGGTGCAAAAAAGCATACCTTGAGCTCGCTTCCGGAGTTTAGGCGTGAACGCACGCCGATGATGGAGTGCTCGATTTTGCATTCACGCAAGAAGCAGCCGTGCGAAATGATCGCTTCTTTGATCTGCACACAGAAGAATCCATATCAGCTGCTTACCGCTAGTGCTTGTATGGAATAGTCTGAATGGCAGGTTGATTCTACCACGTACCCTGCACTTGTCTGACTTTGTTGGTGGCAAGTATCGAGGCGAGGTGAAGAAGGGAGTTTTCGGATCATAAAACTCAAACTTTGGGGGCTGCAATGAAGAAAATGTGTGAAAATACTGAAAAATGTATTAAGTGAAGAGTCTCAATGGAACTTTATCATTTTTAAATTATCATATTGGCACAACTGAAGTCAAATTTGGAAGCACCCAAAAAGATAATGGCACCTGCTCGCAGAGGGCCATGTTTGCATCGAAGAAGGATCTGATTGTTCCAATGTCCTCCCAGTAGTCAGTGAAGACATAAGCCTGACAAAAACAGAGTCGAATGAACGGCCACTTCGTGCAACACATACAAAATAGTTTTACAGGCTGCATTTCACGCAGTGCTACCTCCCCACAGAAACAATGAATGAAGCTCACACTGTTAGTTTACCTGTACATTGTGATCATGCAGAGCTCTCGGGAGGATTTCAGACCCAAAGTCATGTAGTTCTGCATATCTTGACCTGAGAATGCGGATATTAGAATTCAGACCGACAGGACAACGGCGTCGCCACAAGAGCAGGTTCTTACTTTAGAAGGTTGAGCAGAACATCTCTTTTGAAGACATAGACTCCCATAGAAGCAATGTATGGATATTTATCCGTATCGTCGATGGCGAAGTTGAGAAAACTTGTGTCCACTTTCTGCAATGATCAATGGCTTAAATTTCAGATACTGCAACTTATTTAAGATAGTTATATCTTTAGGCATATGTCAGCACAGTGAGCTAAGACGAGTGCTAACCATCGCTTCCAGATCGGCACCCTTTGGCTTCTCAGAAAATTGGACCACACGGCCTGAACTGTCGAACTTCACTAGCCCGTACTCAGATGCCCGGCTTCCAAAACAAAGAAAAGCAAATCAGGATGCAGTGCAACTTCAACAAAAGGAAGATACAACTCATAAGTAAGGATCTGGGATGTACAAGAATAGTTAATACCTCTCTCCAACAGGGGCACATGATAAAGTAATGTCAGCATTGTCATCCACATGTTTCTGTAAAGGATGTATGCCACAGCTTGGTCAGCCAGTTCAAAACAAAACATACACTGGAGCTGGTTAAAGAGAACATCACAAACCTGCACAAGCTCCATGTAATCCATGCGATAAAGCTGATCGCCCGACAAGATTAAAATGTGCTCTATGGATTTATTCTTATAATAGTCCTAGAGAGGTAGACAGAACACAAGGAGCATTACTTTAACAGATCCAGATGTACAAGTATGAGGTACAAGGTGAGCCATGTGCTCCTAGACACTCTTCTCACCTCAAGCACCCAGATAAATTTTCTGACGGCATCCGCAGTTCCGCGGAACCATCCAGCAGCCTCCCCGGGCATTTGCGTCGCGGCCAATACCTATTTGTTACAAAAAGGTGTATCAGTCAACGTGTGCTGTAGTCAGCTAAAAGCCCAACACATCAAGATGAAGATCGTAAAAAAAGTTGAGTATAAACGAATAATCTGAGGTCAATTACCTCAACGGATCCATCAGTGAAATTGATTCCCCCGCCGAGGTAGGTGCGGTGAATGTGACGATTAAGGGAGGCCGAGTTGAACTGGGTCATGACGAATATCTTGTTGATGCCACTGTTGAAGCAGTTGCTCATGGGAATGTCGATGAGCCTGTAACATCCTCCAATAGGAACCTGAGCAATGCAACAAAGGGAAAGGAACAAGATTCAGGCTGGCGATCCGAAGATGACTGGACGGGCTACATGGATGGCCACTGATAGCCTTGAGGTTGACATCATGTCGGTTAAAGTGGGGGGCATCATCGGGGCCGGCTACAGAAACCACTGCTGCTAATAATGATTTAAACACAACATAATGCAGAAACCTTGCTACTGAATGAGCTGTACTTCAACTGGTCCTATCCAAATAATTTAACATGTGCAGATAGATAACAACTGAAATTTAAATAAAGCTTCCTCATTCCTATCTATCTAAAACTGGGAATCATCTACGGTACAACATATCTGTAAGTAACACAGTTTTTTTAAAATTCATTTCTGCAACTGAGATGTGCTAGTGTCAAACTATCAACCTGTAATAGAAAAAAAGCAGGACAGTTAAAACTTAAAAACATAGAACTGCATGACGAAATGTGTCATCTTACAGCAGGTGTGGCCCTTGTGCTTGTGAGAGGGAAGAGCTGAGTCCCGGTGCCACCGCCGAGTATGACGGCCGCGACCTCGTTCGGATCGGCGTAATTCCTCCGGAAGGACGTCCGGAGAACCTGCAGGGTTATTTTTTTGCATCAAAACATCAGAGATGCTAACATAACAGAGTGTCTCATTGCAACTGGATCATCAAACTTACAAGGGTGTCTGCCGGGCTGGCGTCGGAGGTGAGCACGCACTGGGCGCCGGTGGCGGCGGGGCCCCTGCCGCCGTTGCACATCCTCCTGGAGGCCCTGTCGTGCCTGATGCTGCTGCTGTCCCCGACCTTGAGGCGCTCGCAGGCGGAGCCCTCTCTCCTGACGGGGGAGACGCACGCCTTGCCCTCCAGGGGCAGCACGCTGCTGAACTGCATCGATGACATTCGCAGTCCACCTGCAACTGCAACAAGATGAGAAGTTGACAACCATCAGCAACCATGGAACCTTGAGAAATTCGTTAACTGCACATGAATTGGCCCAAATCACTGGTGAATTTACAGGTCGAGCGAGCAAAAGGAGCACGGACTTTTTCCCCTCTCTCTCACGGTCACGGGTCACGGCCCTCTGTAAAGTTCAGTAGTATTTCGGAACAATGATCATGGGGAAAAGGACTAGTGGAAGAGTGGGAAAGGTGTGGAGGACTTTGTGACTTTTCAGGGCAGGGTCACGTGAATCAGGAGATGACCCTCTGATCTTGTGGCTGGCGTTCTTCCTTTGCTGTTTCCCCTTCTGAACTCAAAGGGAAGGAAGCAAGGCAGAATATCCCGATGAACTTTTCAAAGTGGAAACGGAGACTTTCAGGCGGATTTCACTGCGCATGTGAACTTGTTGTGGACACGAGGAAAGATGCACATGTGAGTAGTGCTGTTTTCAAGGCAGCGGCGGTGATGAAACCGAGCTGGTCAGAGCCTAGAAGCCGCAATATCTGAAGAAATTTAAGCCGGGCGCGCAGGATCCGAGGAGGACTCGATTTTCGTCGTCGGGAACGCAAAACAAATGCTCCGGCAATCACCACTGGGCACAGGTAGAGATCGAGGAAAGGAAAGGAGGGCTGGCCTCCTCCCTTTTACAGCGAGCGACGGATGAAATGACTGAAGTGGTGATATTCAGTCGTTGGCAACAGTTAATTCAGACAGGAGGAAAATAAATCAGCATGGTAGGTAGTGGTACTGCTACTGTTAATGAGAAACCGAGCGGCCGTGATCCTGAAATTAAGTTGGCAACAAGATCCGTCCTCTTCCCTCCTCGCCGGCGGCCAGTCGACAGTTTTGCCCCAACCACGCCGCCGGCGCCGCGCGCGCGGTGTCACTCACTCACTCACCTCACTCACCTCAGGGGCGCCCCCACGTGCACGCACCGCCGCCCGCCCAATCGGTCCACCACCGCCCCTCCCGTGCCCCGCCCGCCCGCGCCGGAATGGGGCGGCATTATTGCGCGCCGGAGTCCGGCCGGGAGGAACAGGCAGCGCCCGCCCGCCACCTTTCAACGCCATTACGCATCACCGGAACGCAAATTAATCCACAAGGGGGGGAAGGAGGGAGGGAAATGTGTTGTTACCTGCGGCTGCCGGGGACGGACGGACGGCGGGTAAACGGATCGACGGGCGACCGGGCAAGCGACGGATCAATCAAATGCAGGGAAGAAGAGGCCGGGGGTGGCCCCGCTGATGTGGTGGTGGTAGGGGGAGAGAGAGGAGAGGAGAGGAGAGACGGTCGAGCCGTTGAGTTCGGGGGCTGTGGTGATGTGGAGGGCGGGGCATATAAAGCGGGCCGAGGCGTTGGCGTCCCACTGCACTGCAAGAGAACGGACGGTGTGGAGCAGCCCAGACAGCCGAGGGAGCACCACACCGAGCGTAGCGTGAGGGCGGCATGGCATGGCATGGCCCGGACTGGACTCGCTACGTTACTCTCTTTCCCATTTGGCGCTATCCCCAACTCCATTCCCCATGCCCGGCCATGTGCGAGCGCAGGACGGACGGACGGTACCGCCCCCCGCACCGTCCCTTGGCTGCCCCTCGCCGCACGCCTCCGGCCCGCCTTTCCGCCCGCCACGCTACCGCCGGCGCCACCGTCCGCCGCTGGACGTGCCCGTCGCGGCTTTTGTTGCCTTCAGGTCTCCACGCCCACAGCCAGCTTGCCGTGGAATGCTCTCCGTTGGCGCACGACCGGATCCGACAACGACAACTGGCCTCGGCTCACCGCCGCCGTCGTCGGCTTCCCAGCTCGCTCTTCCTTTTCGCCGTCAGTTATAAAGGCTGGCCTGGCCTGGCTCTTCTCGCACGCACGGACGGCGGTGGCTTTGGCCCCTGGAATTGATCGACCCCCTTTCCCAACCGGCCGGCGGCAACAAAGCACGTTCGTTCGCTCGTTCGTCTCACCTGGACACGGCTACACGGCCATTGTCTGTTTGTCCGTTCCCCCGTGCGCTGCAACGAAGACACGTCACCGGGGGAACCAACGGCGGAAATCGCTCCTCCGGCTCCCGACCGCTGTGCTAGTACACCTAGTTTTTTTTTTCTTTTCTTTGAACGGTAGTACATCTAGCTACAGTGCGGCGTGGACGTGGCAGTAGTACTACTGTGCTGTGCTGTGGGCCTCGCCTGCCCGACACGCCACGTCAGGGCCCACGGTCTGGGCTGTGGGCCTCGTAGAGTACGTGCGCCGCTGAAGAAGAGCGAGCGAGCGATCTCTTCAAGAAAAAAAGAAGATCGAGCGAGCGAGCGATCTCTTCAAAAAAAAAAAAAAAGATCGAGCGAGCGAGCGATCTCTCGCGACGCGACGCCACGCGCGGGGCGTCGTGGCGCGCGGCCGGTTGCGGGGGATCCAAGAGCTTGTCCCGACGCGAGGGACCTCGTGTTGACGGATCCATTCATTCCGCCCGCGTGCGCGCCGCGCCGCAGGGGTGCCCTCCCCCCGTGACGCACTGCCGCGTGTGTTTGAGGCCTCGAACACGAGTACTCCCATCTAGCGTCAAAAACGCTCTTATATTATGAATCGACAAAGTAACGGCAGCTCCAACTCGTTGCCAAATTCGATGTTCGTTTCATCGGCTTCGTCGGTATCGATGGCAATGAGGCTGTGTTCGTCGGATTCGTGGATGCGCCGGGGGTGCACCCAACCGTGCGGCCGTATCTGCTCCGCGTGCATACAAATCCGAAAAACAACAAAAGATGTAGCTAAATGGCAGCGGCCGCGGCTCGTGCCGGCCGACAACAAAGCGAGCGGCCTACATATGGTCTTCCTTCAGTTCCACGTCAGTAACAACGTCAGCGACCAGAACACCAGCCAACCTTTAAAATGGACGTGTTTTTTGACGCCAGCAATAAAGCCAACAGCCGGCACATGAGAAGGCCTTCAAAATGAACAAGTTTTTGGTGCCGGCAACAAAGCCAGTAGCCGACGCTCCATGCCAGCCTTCAAAATGAACGGCCATAGTCCACGACCGAGGTCTCACCTAGTTCACATCGTCGCGGGCGAACATCTGCTTCTGTCGGTTCGTGAACCAAATCTTCCTCTCCGGTGACATGTTGTTCTTGTCGACGCTCATGATCGCAAGTGCCACATCTTTTGCTTTGGTGTGGGCATTGGTGGTCTCGATCTCGAGCTTCTTAAGTTGGCGGCCTCCTCGATGTCAAGCTTCCTCCTCTTCGCCATCCCCTCCATGTCAAGCTTCTTTGTTTGGAGCTCTAGCTATATCTTCATTTGCTCCTCCTCTCCTCCCTCACAACCTTTTGACTCATCATATTCTCCAAAGTTCCTTGCAAGGCCATGGAAGACGCATCACGCTTCTCGTCGGCCTTCGAGCTTGTCTTGCCCCTCGGCCTCTTGAGCAAGTCTCCCTCATCAACCACGGCCGCTTTCCCTCCTTTCTTCTTACGAGCGGCATATTGATCTTTGAACTTGGGGCAATCTTTGATGAGCGACCAACAATGCGTGAGAGTAAATGGCTTGTTCTTTGTGACGGGCCTTGAAGGCTTCCAAAGATTGAAATGCCTATACAATGAAAGATGCGGCCACAATTGTAACATGGAAGGACACATGATGCATGAAACATGGCATGCCAACATGAAAGGACACAAGATGAAAAAAACGAGAGGTTCATACCAAGTCACCAAGGCCTAGGCCACTCATGGGACGGGCTTCGAAACTCTCAAGTGTGACACAATACTTGTTGCACTCTTTTTGAATCCCCATCTCTTTTGGATTGAGTTGATGCCGCGAGTGCTCGCAAATTGGTAGGGGGCAAACTTCCTTCGCTCATGGAAGGTTTTGTGAACTCCCGTCCAAAAGACGGATCCTTTTTGCTCGACACCTTTCATCGGATCTTGGCCTATCTCTATCCAACACCCGTAAATCAAAGTGTCCTCATCTTGGGTGTATGATCCTGTGCGAATGATTTGCCTCCTCTTTTGTGCCTCGGGCCTTCTTTGGGTGAGCTCATCAATGAACACCAATGGCTCGTCCACAATGTCGACCTCTTCTTCCTCATCTTCACAATACAAGTCATCATCTTCATGCCACGAGTTGCCATGGTCATCCTCATCTTCATCATATTGGACGACGAATTGAGTGTCACCATATTGGCCACAGCCATCAGGCTTTGGGCCACGTCGGGATCGAAAGTTTGGCCTTGGCCGCCGACGTAGAAGGCCTCACCACGGCCCTCGAAGATGATGTTCTCCATGAACGCCGCGTAGTCAGGACCGTCGGCCGTCGGCCGTCGGCGTCGGCAGTGGTATTTCCTCGAACAGCTTGCGGGCGCCAACCATGTTGGCCGAAGGAATCGTCCGGGGTTGCTTCCTTTGCGTCCCATCGGACGGCTGGCCAGCACCCTATACCCCGACGTCAGGTTGAGGTCGATGACGCCCGCGGAGCGACCACGCTACAATATGACGACGTAGAGAACTGTGTCTGCCCATGGCCATGCAGCGGCAACGCACGAGACCCTGGCATCTCGGCTGCGACTAATGAGCTCAAGGACCGGTGTTGTGGAGGACAAACCGCCCACGAGCCCGTGCTAATCACGGCCATGGCAGTGACCGAGAGAATGACGGGGGGATCGGCACAACCCTAACATGAGGAGGGTGTGCACCTTGGCGGCGACAAACTCCTTTTCATCGATGTTGGCCTGGTGCTGCGCGGCACGCCGCGCGGCCGCCTCGGCGGCGTAGTCGGCAGCGGCCTTCTTCTCCGCCAGTTCATCCTCTTGGCCGATTCGGCGACGAGCTTGGCGAGATCCGCCGGCATGAGCTCCAGCCGTGGCTTCTTCGTAGCCTTCTTCTTCACTGCGGGGCGCACGTCCACGGACGGGTCGCCGGGATTCGTTGGGCCACCGGCCCTGGAGGAGGGAGGGCAGGGGGCGTGTGGGAGGGTTTTGGGCAAAATGGAGGGAAAGTGGACGGGTGTGCCCCCGATGGGCGGGCCAGCGCAGGACAAGGGCATGCATCCCGCCCGTTCGCGCGTTGTCCGTATTGACGCAAGGGCGGCCAAAATTTGGGCCGGGAATGAGTCGAAAGCGGACCGAAAATAGACATTGGTCTATTTGCTCCCGCGCGTTAGGCTGCCTGTTCTGTCTGTTTATCCCCAAACGAACGCGGCCATACGATTTGGGGTCGTGCGATTGGAGTTTCCCTAATACGTCTCGGTGCCTGATACGTCTCCAACATATCTATAATTTTTTATTGTTCCATGCTATTATATTATCCATCTAGGATGTTTTATATGCATTTATATGCTACTCCCTCCGTCCCATAATGTAAGACGTTTTTTGACACTAGTGCAGTGTCAAAAAACGTCTTATATTATGGGACGGAGGGAGTATTTTATATGATTTTTGGGACTAACCTATTAACCTAGAGGCCAGTGCCAGTTTATGTTTTTTCCTTGTTTTTGAGTTTACAGAAAACGAATACCAAACGGAGTCCAATTGACGTGCCAATTGTTGATAATTTTTTGTGGACCAAAAGAAGCCCGTGGAGTGAAATAGTTGGGCCAGAAGAGTCCCGGGCTTCCCACGAGGGTGGGGCGCGCGCCCACCCCCCTGGGCGCGCCCCCTGCCTCGTGGACAGCCCGGAGACCCCCCCTGATTTGTTCCCGACACCAAAAATTCCTATAAATACTGAAACCTCCGGAAAATAACCTAGATCGGGAGTTCCGCCGCCGCAAGCCTCTGTAGCCACCAAAAACCTCTCGGGAGCCCGTTCCGGCACCCTGCCGGAGGGGGAATCCATCACCGGTGGCCATCTTCATCATCCCGGCGCTCTCCATGACGAGGAGGGAGTAGTTCACCCTCGGGGCTGAGGGTATGTACTAGTAGCTATGTGTTTGATCTCTCTCTCGTGTTCTTGAGGTGATACGATCTTGATGTATCGCGAGCTTTGCTTATTATAGTTGGATCTTATGATGTTTCTCCCCCTCTACTCTCTTGTGATGAATTTAGTTTTCCCCTTGAAGTTGTCTTGTCAGATTGAGTCTTTAAGGATTTGAGAACACTTGATGTACGTCTTGCCGTGCTTATCTGTGGTGACAATGGGATATTCGTGTGATCTACTTGATGTATGTTTTGGAGATCAACTTGCGGGTTCATTGAACTTATGCATAGGGGTTGGCACGCGTTTTCGTCTTGACTCTCCGGTAGAAACTTTGGGGCACTCTTTGAAGTACTTTGTGTAGGTAGAATAGATGAATATGAGATTGTGTGATGCATATCGTATAATCATGCCCACGGATACTTGAGGTGACATTGGAGAGGTGACATTAGGGTTTTGGTTGATTTGTGTCTTAAGGTGTTATTCTAGTACGAACTTTTGAATAGATCGATCAGAAAGGATAACTTTGAGGTGGTTTCGTACCCTACAATAATCTCTTTGTTTGTTCTCCGCTATTAGTGACTTTGGGGTGACTCTTTGTTGCATGTTGAGGGATAGTTATGTGATCCAAGTATGTTATTATCACTAGTAGAAAAAAGGTCAAACATGAAGCCCAATAGTGCCGGTTTGAATTTCAGCCGGCACTAATGTGTACAATAGCACCGGTTCGTGGCGGCGATCAAAAGCACCGGTTCGTGGCGAACCTTTAGTACCGGTTCATGCACGAACCGGTACTAAAGGGATGTGTCACCATGCGGTCAGCTATGGCCCCACCATCACCATTTAGTGCGGTTCGTACCACTAACCGGTACTAATGAGGTTATGGCAAGCTGTTTTAGTCCCACCTCGCCCCTAACAAGCCTTTTACCACCTTAAATATGCTATTTCTCAAACTATCACAAGCACTTGGTCTTCATTGAACTCTATGTGTAGAATTTGTGGCGCAATATGAGTCTTCATCGGTTTATAAATCGTTGATGACTCATATTGACAATTCAGATTGTACACACAAAGATCATTGATGATCAAAGTATTTTTGATGTTATAAGATCATATTGACAGTTTAGACTCTAAAGAAATATAAGATCGTGATGTAAATGCTCTTATATTTTTTATGCTCAAGATGCACCATTCAAAGCGACGCCATCAACTTTCAACCATTTCGCCTTCATTTGCTATTTTTCATGCATTCAATGATTTGTTTTGAGAACTAAATGACCTGAAAATTGAAAAGCACTACAAATGAACTCTGAAAAGTTGAAACTTGGCATGGTATCATCATTTCACCCACATAGATTGTTCAAAAGGTAGAGAGGGTTACGGCAAAACTGGATGCACTTCGCTTACAAACCGGACAATCTCTTTCAAGTATTCAGGTTTCGATTTAAATTAAACTCAACTGTTACAAAGACATTTTATTTTTTAAACTTATTACAACTCCAGACTTTTTGTGCATTCAGTATGCACCATTCAAAGCGACGCCATCAACTTTCAACCATTTCTGCCTTCATTTGCTATTTTTCATGCATTCAATGATTTGTTTTGAGAACTAAATGACCGGAAATTGAAAAGCACTACAAATGAACTCTGAAAAGTTGAAACTTGGCATGGTATCATCATTTCACCCACATAGAATGTTCAAAAAGTAGAGAGGGTTACGGCAAAACTGGATGCACTTCGCTTACAAACCGGACAATCTCTTTCAAGTATTCAAGTTTCGATTTAAATTTTTGTGCATTCAAGATGCATCATTCAAAGCGATGCCATCAACTATATAAAAAATTACTCAAAAATAAATAGAAGAAAATAAATAATGCAGAAAAGAAAAAAATTATATAAAGCAAAAATATTCACAAAGAAACTAAATACGCAAAAAACTACTCAGAAATAAATAGAAGAAAAAATAAAGCAGAAAATAAATAACTATATAGAAAATTACTCAAAAATAAATAGAAGAAAATAAATAATGCAGAAAAGAAAAAAATTATATAAAGCAAAAATATTCACAAAGAAACAAAATACGGCAAAAACTACTCGAAATAAATAGAAGAAAAAATAAAGTAGAAAATTAATAACTATATAAAAATTACTCAAAAATAAATAGAAGAAAATAAATAATGCAGAAAAGAAAAAATTAAAAAAAAATGTTGAGCGCTGCCGGTGGGCCTACTGACCTAGGGTGTGCAAATGCAGGCCGAGAAGGTCCAGAGGCTCACGGGCAGCGTGCCTAGTTAGGCCCGTAAGCTTCGCTATATAGAGGAGTTCGAAAGGCAACATGCGGCTGGGTTTATAAACCAGTCTGGCTGCCTTCGCCGGCGAGTGGGACTAAACATAGCGCATCGGTGGAAGGAGACGCCTTTTAGTACCGGTTGGTGGCTCCAACCGGTACTAATGTGTTGCCCTTTAGTACCGGTTGGAGCCACCAACCGGTACTAAAGGCTCCCTATATATATGGCACGTCGAAAAAATCGCTTATCGCCGCCACTTTCGCTCCACTTCGCTGAAGTTTCGATCTCCGACGACGACACCGACGCCGCCGACCGCTGCGTTGCCGCTTCGCCGCTTCGCCGCCGCCCGTCGTCGTCGCCGCCGCCGCCGCCGCCGCCGTCGCCGCCGCTTCGCTGCCGTCGTCGTCGCCGCCTACGCTTCGCCCGCCGCCCGTCTCGTCGCCATATCGCCGCCGCCGGCGATCTGTCGCCGTCCCGCCGCCGCCGCCGTCTCTCGTCGCCGTCCCGCCCCCCGCCGCCGTCGTCGTCGCTGCCCGCGCCACCAGACGCTACTATATACATACACACATACACACACACACACACTACACACACAGACACACACACACACACGCATACACACACACACTACACACACACACACGCATACACGCACACACAGAGACACGTACACACAAACACACACACACACACACGTATATACACACACACACACATATTTTTTTACTTATTTTCTGTTTTCTATATATAATGTTTAGATGAATTAGAATTATCTAGTTTATTTTTAGAATGTTAGAAATGTTATCATCGATGAATTAATATAATAACTTGTTTATTTTAGTAAATATAATGCTTAGTTGAACTAGTTGAATTAATATATAGAACTAGTTTATTTTTAGAAGATGCTTAATTAGTTGAACTTGTTGAATTAATATATAGAACTAGTTTATTTTAGAAGATGCTTAATTAGTTGAACTTGTTGAATTAATATATAGAACTAGTTTATTTTTAGTAAATGCTTAATTAGTTGAACTAGTTAAATTAATATAACTAGTTTATTTTTAGTAAATGCTTAGTTGAACTAGTTGAATTAATAGATTTTTCTGTTAATAGATTTTTTTCTGTTAATAGATTTTTTCTGTTAATAGATTTTTTTGGTGATATTATTATTGAATATGCATGTTTGGTGATATTATTGTTAATAGATTTTTTGGTGATATTTAGATTGTGTAATTAATTTTGTTCATAGAATTTTAATGATTTTTTGTTCATAGTATTTAGAAAAAGGAAAAAAAGAAGAAGTAGTTTATATATAGTTGAACTAGCTAGTTGATTTAATAAACTAATTTATTTTACTATATATAGAAATAGTTTGTTTTAGTAAGTACTACTTATTTATTTATAGGAAGTGCTTAGTAGTTGAACTAGATAGTTGACTTAATTAATAAAACTAAATTATGAACGTAGGCGGAAATGTCGTACTCATCGGACGCATTTAAAACCGCCTCGGGAGTGCGATCGGTGCCACGACGAATCGAGATATCTCATGACAGTTCATTGAGCTGACGAAGATCGGCGCTTCAAGATTAAGCTCGAGGAGACCTGCGATGTTCATACGGTACGCAACAACGACAATAATTTTTTTCGTAATTAAGCACGACTTCAACTATTTTAACGTGTATTTTTCATGTTTTCCAATTCGACTAGCTTATCCCATGCTTTGCAAACGCTATGTCTTGGAGAGGATGGGTTTTGAAGACCATGAAAATTTCGAAACCAAAAAAATTATCCTAAGTACCGAAATGGTGTGGATTTTCAAGTAAAGCTGTACAATGCTCAGAGTGTAACCCATTTTGGTTGTAAAAATTGAGATGCATTTTGCAAGATGTATGGTCTTAATGAGGGTATGCTTGTCACCATGGATCTTGGTGATCCTACAATCGAGCAAGAGACACCTTCGATTTGGGTCCTTGTGGATACACCTCCAGTTTTTCCCTCATGTGAGCTAAACATAGTTATTAAGTAATTTATATTGTTTATTTCAAAATATAATGTTGACAACTTATCTCCATTGACAGCTTATTTTCATTCTTCAAAGAATGTGCGGAAGATGGTAGACAAAACGTACTACACTGAAGGCTCCGAATTAACTTATCAGGAGAAAAATCATCCGTCGATTTTGTACTGATCTTGAGAATTACAATATCTACAATCAAACTCCTCAACATTATGGTCAATACGCGCCACTAGTGCACGTGTTGAACTACTGAACTACCATGGAGATACCCCGTAAGATTATTTTTACTATTACAACATCCGTGCATCTTTTTGCACACTTCTAAAACTAGTACATCATTGCTAACTACAAAGTTATTATTATGTTTTTCAACAGATACTCCCGAATGATTGTGTGCCTCATCTGATGTATACGCGTGGTAGCCTTCATGTTTTGAACATACGACCAGGTCGTCCTACGAATCTCAACTGTCCATACCAGGTTTCTAAAAGAAGTGGAGACATAACAATCAAAGAATGGAAAAAATGTATGGACAGCCGTAAGGAGCTTCTTGGAAGCAATAAGCAGCGAAAGGCAAGAATTGGAGACAGGATGATCGCCATTCTTCATAATGGAGAGTAGGGTCTATATTGTTTTATGCTATTTTACCTTAAGGGTGTTTAGGTCCTACCTGATACTGATGATCATGTGCTAAGAACAATTATGTAGGGTTGGGTTCGATGACTATATATGAGGATGATGATCGTATGACTTATTATTAATAACGAGTAGAAGTTGTATGATGATGCATGATTAGTAGGACTTGTTATTATATATATATATATATATGATGATGTAATGATGCAAAGCATGCATGAGCATGTTATATCTCAAGGGTGCAATGAACATAGCAGAGCGTTGATAAAGCATGCATGATGTATGATGCATAACGTGTACAATGTGTAGTATCGTAAAATACCAGCAAGCGAAAAAAAGAATTAAAATGGAAACACAAAATTAAATGAAAAAGAAATCATAAAACTAAAACCCACCAAACCTTATAGTACCGGTTGGTGTTACCAACCGGTACTAAAGGGCTCCAGCACCGGAGCTGGCTCGTGCCACGTGGTTGCCCTTTAGCACCGGTTCGTGCTGAACCGGTACTAAAGGGGGGGGCCTTTAGTGACCACAATTTAGTGCCGGTTATGTAACCGGCACTAAAGGGCCTTACGAACCGGTGCTATTGCCCGGTTCTGCACTAGTGTATTGTTGAGAGAACTTGCACTAGTGAAAGTATGAACCTTAGACCTTGTTTCCTAGCATTGCAATACTGTTTGTGCTCACTTTTATCATTAGTTACCTTGCTGTTTTTATAAATTCAGATTACAAAAACCTATATCTACCATCCATATTGCACTTGTATCACCATCTCTTCGCCGAACTAGTGCACCTATACAATTTACCATTGTATTGGGTGTGTTGGGGACACAAGAGACTCTTTGTTATTTGGTTGCAGGGTTGTTTGAGAGAGACCATCTTCATCCTACGCCTCCCACGGATTGATAAACCTTAGGTCATCCACTTGAGGAAAATTTGCTACTGTCCTACAAACCTCTGCACTTGGAGGCCCAACAACGTCTACAAGAAGAAGGTTGTGTAGTAGACATCATGCTCTTTTCTGGTGCCATTGCCGGGGAGGTGAGTGCTTGAAGGTATATCTTTAGATCTTGCAATCGAATCTTTTAGTTTCTTGTTTTATCACTAGTTTAGTTTATGAAATAAAACTACCAAAAAATGGAATTGAGTTTGCCTCATACGCTTCATCTTTTTAATATCTTTCATGAGAATGATGGAAACTCAAGTGCTAGAAGAAGAAGTCTATAAAATGTTTGGCACTAAATCTTTGAATGATGAGCATGATTGCAATGTTGTTATTATGAACTCTTTGAAGATCCATAGTACTAATGATGATTGCACTAGTCATGATGAAAATGTCTCTTATAAGCATGTCAACTTTTGTGGAGTGCATAGAGTTTGCAAGTACACACCAAATAGGGAAAATAGATTTTGCAAGAGGCATAAGTATTTAGAAACTAAATGGTTGCAAGAGAGGCTAGATGTTTGTGCTGAAAATTTAAAATTTCTTCGCCGTACTTGTGAACTTTGCAATGAACGTGATCATTTAAATCCCCAATGCAAATTGTTTCATGATCGTATCGTGTCCAAAAATTGTGATGACTTGATTTCCCTTGCACATCATAATGAACTTAGCTTGCTTTTGGGTTATGAAGAAATAAAACATTTAACTAAAGATATGCCAGAATTTGTCCGTGATAAAGTTCTTAATTTTGATCTAGAAGAAATGTTTATGTATTGTGCGGTGAATTGCATTGAAATTCCTTATATTGCCAATTACATAAAGAAAAGAAAGCAACTAGAAGATGAAGATAATACTAATGAAAGGGAAGAGACTTCCCAATATCCTCCTATTATTTCTTATGATGAATCAGGTAACGAGGAGGAGCCTTGTATTCAACCAATCTCATCAATAAGGAGCTAAAAAAGGAGGGTTAGGCCCACACATGATGTGAAGAAGAAAAAGAAAAGACGGAGAAGCATAGGTAGAAAGGTATCCCTCCGAAATGATGTTGCTCCTATTACTCATTGTGATAATGATAATTGCTATACTATTGGTGCTATCCATACTATTAATGATGAGAGTGATTATGCTTATGATATGAAAAGGCCCAAGCTTGGGGATGCTATGTTTGATGAGAATGACATGTTTGAGAATATTTTTGCTGCAATTAAAGTTTGTCCTAAGCTTGGGGATGCTACGTTTAATGAAGATGATATTTTTAACCTCCCAAGTTTTGATGAGCAAATTTATTATGATGATAGCATGCCTCCAATTTATGATGGTTATATTGATGAAAGTGAATTTCGAGAGGTCATGACTCTATTTAGTGATGAATCCACTATTTTGGAAGAGGTTTCAATCTATCATGATGAGAACAAAGTTGCTACTTATGATGATTATTGTGATGAAACTTATGCTATAAAAAGTAGCGATGATTATATTTATAAAACTTGTCATGATTATGATTACCCTTTTTCTGAACATTACTCTTTTAATGTGGAAACAATTTATAGTATTCGAGTCTCTTATGATACTCCCACTATTCCGAATGAGAAGAATTTTGCTTATGTGGAGAGTAGTAAATTTTCTATGCTTGTAGATCATGAAAAGAATGCTTTATGTGCTGGTTATATTGTTGAAATCATTCATGATGCTTCTGAAAATTATTATGAGGGAGGAACATATGCTTGTAGGAATTGCAATAATGTCAAGTTTCTTTCCTATGTGTTGAAAATCTTGAAGCTATGTTTGTTTTACCTTCCTATGCTAGTTGATTATTGTTCCCATAAGTTCTTTGATCATGAAATCCCTATGAATAGGAAGTGGGTTAGACTTAAATGTGCTAGTCATATGCTTCATGATGCTCCCGTTATGTTCCAATTCTTATCTTTTATGTGAGCATCATTGTCATCATCATGCCTAGCTAGAAAGGCATCAAAGAAAAGCGCTTGTTGGGAGACAACCCTATATTTACCCTTACTATTTTTGTGTGTTCACATGATTATGATAGTGTAGTAATCATGTTTTATAGCTTTTGTTTCAATAAAGTGCCAAGTAAGACCTTTAGGATAGCTTGCGGTGATAGTTGCTGAAAATCAGAAACTTTTGCACCCAGAAAATTAGTTTTGATGATTCATAGAAACGTGATTTTGATCTGATTCTTTTTTATATGGATTGGTACACAAATTTATCAGGATTTCCTAATCTGGTAGGATTTTTGGAGTTCCAGAAGTATACGTTTGATACAGATTACTACAGACTGTTCTGTTTTTGACAGATTCTGTTTTCTATGTGTTGTTTGCTTATTTTGATGAATCTATGAGTAGTATCAGAGGGTATGAACCATAGAGAAGTTGGAATACAGTAGATATTACACCAATATGAGTTTAGAATGAGTTCACAACAGTACCTAAGTGGTGATTTATTTTCTTATACTAACGGAGCTTACGGGTTTTCTGTTGAGTTTTGTGATGTGACGTTTTCAAGTTTTGGGTAAAGATTCGATGGACTATGGAATAAGGAGTGGCAAGAGCCTAAGTTTGGGGATGCCCAAGGCATCCCAAGGTAATATTCAAGGACAACCAAGAGCCTAAGCTTGGGGATGCCCCGGATGGCATCCCCTCTTTCGTCTTCGTTCATCGGTAACTTTACTCGGAGCTATATTTTTATTCACCACATGATATGTGTTTTGCTTGGAGCATCACTTTGTTTTATTTTGTGTTGCTTGCTGTTTGAATAAAATACCAAGATCTATTCTTAAATGTTAGAGAGTCTTCACATAGTTTCATAATTATTCGACTACTCATTGATCTTCACTTATATCTTTTGGAGTAGTTTGTCATTTGCTCTAGTGCTTCACTTATATTTTTTAGAGCACGGCGGTGGTTCTATTTTGTAGAAAGTATTGATCTCTCATGCTTCACTTATATTATTTTGAGAGTCTTTTAGAACAGCATGGTATTTGCTATGGTTATAAAATTGGTCCTAGAATGATGGGCATCCAAGTTGGGTATAATAAAAACTATCATAGAAAGTGAATTGGATGCTATGGTCAATTTGATGCTTGATAATTGTTTTGAGATATGAGGATGGTGATATTAGAGTCATGCTAGTGGAGTAATTATTAATTTGAGGAATACTTGTGTTGAAGTTTGTGATTCCCGTAGCATGCACGTATGATGAACCGCTTTGTGATGAAGTTGGAGCATGATTTATTTATTGATTGTCTTCCTTATGAGTGGCGGTCGGGGATGAGCGATTGTATTTTCCTACCAATCTATCCCTCTAGGAGCATGTGCGTAGTACTTTGTTTCAATGACTTGTAGATTTTTGCAATAAGTATATGAGTTCTTTATGCCTAATGTTGAGTCCATGGATTATACGCACTCTCACCCTTCCACCATTGCTAGCCTCTCTCGTGCGGTGCAACTTTCACCGGTGCCATACACCCACCATATACCTTCCTCAAAATAGCCACCATACCTACCTATTATGGAATTTCCATAACCATTCCGAGATATATTGCCATGCAACTTTCTACCGTTCCGTTTATTATGACACGCTCCATCATTGTCATATTGCTTTTGCATGATCATGTAGTTGACATCGTATTTGTGGCAAAGCCACCTTGATAATTCTTTCATACATGTCACTCTTGATTCATTGCATATCCCGGTACACCGCCAGAGGCATCCACATAGAGTCATATTATGTTCTAAGTATCGAGTTGTAATTCTTGAGTTGTAAGTAAATAAAAGTGTGATGATCTTCATTATTAGAGCATTGTCCCAAGTGAGGAAAGGATGATGGAGACTATGATTCCCCTACAAGTCGGGATGAGACTTCGGACTTTAAAAAAAAAGAGAAAGGCCATAAAAAAAGAGAAAGGCCATAAAAAAGGAGAAAGGCCATAAAAAAGAGAAAGGCCCAAAAAAATGAGAGAAAAAGAAAGAAGGGACAATGCTACTATCCTTTTTCCACACTTGTGCTTCAAAGTAGCACCATGGTCTTCATGATAGAGAGTCTCCTGTGTTGTCTCTTTCATATACTAGTGGGAATTTTTCATTATAGAACTTGGCTTGTATATTCCAATGATGGGCTTCCTCAAAATGCCCTAGGTCTTCGTGAGCAAGCAAGTTGGATGCACTCCACTTAGTTTCTTTTGTTGAGATTTCATACACTTATAGCTCTAGTGCATCCGTTGCATGGCAATCCCTACTCACTCACATTGATATCTGTTAATGGGCATCTCCATAGCCCGTTGATACGCCTAGTCGATGTGAGACTATCTTCTCCCTTTTTGTCTTCTCCACCACCACCATTCTATTTCACATATAATGTTATGTCCATGGCTCACGCTCATGTATTACATGAAAGTTGAAAAAGTTTGAGAATACTAAAGTATGAAACAATTGCTTGGCTAGTCATCGGGGTTGTGCATGATTAAATACTTTGTGATGAAGATAGAGCATAGCCAGACTATATGATTTTGTAGGGATAGCTTTCTTTAGCCATGTTATTTTGAGAAGACATGATTGCTTTGTTAGCATGCTTGAAGTATTATTGTTTTCATGTCAATATGAACTTTTATCTTGAATCATTTGGATATGAAAATTCATGCCACAATAAAGAAAATTACATTAAGAATTATGCTAGGTAGCATTCCACATCAAAAATTCTGTTTTTATCATTTACCTACTCGAGGATGAGCAGGAATTAAGCTTGGGGATGCTTGATACGTCTCCAACATATCTATAATTTTTTATTGTTCCATACTATTATATTATCCATCTAGGATTTTTTATATGCATTTATATGCTATTTTATATAATTTTTGGGACTGACCTATTAACCTAGAGCCCAGTGCCAGTTTCTGTTTTTCCTTGTTTTTGAGTTTTACAGAAAGGAATACCAAACTGTTGTGGAATAGTCACGTCAGATGTCCTCGTGAAAGGACTTAGTTGTGGAGCCATCACAACTAGGAAGCTTGAAGGGGTTAAATCGGGACAAAGGACACGAGAGTGTTTATACTAGTTCGGACCCTTACGGTGAAGGTAAGGCCTACGTCTAGTTGGGTTGGTATTGATGTTTCGATGACCAGGGAGCGAGATACGCTATGCCCGGCTCTCGATGAGTTGTTTCTTGCCCTAAACCGCCAGCAGGTCGTCCCCTTATATACACGGGTTGACGCCCTGTGGCGTACAGAGTCCCGGCTATTTATAAACAGTGTCCGACTCGGTGACTAGTTAAATCTACCTTATGTTACAAGTCATGCCATCATGGCGGTTTACTACAACGGGCCTTAAGCCGTCTGTGGGCCTTAAGCCTTTTATTAACCGCCATCTTCATGCTTGGTCTTGGGCTTCCTCTGATGAGTCCTCTTTGCGTAACCCGGCCCCTCCTGGGCGGCTTACACAAATAGTCATATTCCCAACATTAGGCCCCAGATTGATTTGAACCTGTTCATGTTAATCTCAAAATATACTTCTAAAGAATAAATCTTTAGTCTTCTGACTATACAGAGGGCTTTCTTTTAACCCGCTGTGACGTCATCCTCTGGATCCATCTTAACCCAGCATGACATCATCCTTTCTTTAATTCATTTTCTATTCCGTCATATCCTTCAACGGATCTCTGCCTTATTAAGTGTTCCGAAAATCGAGGCGTCGGGGCCGCTGGATAGTAATTCTTATCTCCTCGTTTCCCGCACCGTCTCAGTTATCCTCTCCCTATAAATAGGCGTGACCCTAGGTCTTTCATTCTTCTCCTTCTAGTCGTCTTCTTCCTCTCCTCTCTGCCACTCGAGCTCCGCCGTCGCCGCCATCGATCCCCTCGTCTGCATCAACTCAGGCCGCTGCATCGACCTGACTCTGACCAGAAAACATCGGCGAATCTCCGCAGCTCGTCTTCATCCGTGAGTTCCTCTCCTCCCCTTTCTTAGATCTGCATTGGAACTCCGCTGAGTTCGTCGGCGTTCATCACTGCCTGACACAAACCCTCGCTGGTTCTCACCTTCAACGCCCTGTTTAGGTCGTAAACTGCATGTAATCGCCATGTAGTTGTTTGTATTGATCTTGCATAAAAATAGATCTCTGTTTCCTTGCTTAGAAACCCTCTTCAACTGTATGAACTTCTCTGTTCTGTTTCTAGGTCTAGAAAATTTTCCTTTTAGAGCAATAATTTGATCCATGATAATAGATGTCGTTCGTGAAACTTGTTTATATCACCCGGAAAGTTTCTTCTGTAAAACTTGCTTCTATCACTGCTGTCTAAGCATCCGGTTTGAATAAGTGATACTGAACTGTGGACCTTGCCTTCTTCTCATGATCTTAAAAAAAATTGAATTGCTCTTGATACTGTAGCGGCTTAAACATTATTGCACAAGCACCCTTATATCATTAGGCCCCTTTCTTAAGCCGCCACTGTGAACAATTTAAATATGTCTCCGGATTAAAGTTGAACCGGAGCCTTCTTATTTTGTCATAGGTCAACTATTGTCATGGCTCCTAAGGCGGCCAAGGCCCCTGTGACTTGCAATTGGGTTCCATCCACAGTAACCAAAAGCAAACTTGCCGAGTTTGTAAATTCTGGCCATTTGCCAAAGAAGGAAGCCATGTCTTATCGTGCCCTCACCCGTCTGAGGAAATACCTCAACCCAAGGATGGGGAGGTAGTAGTTTTCACAGATCATATGAGCCAGGGATTTGCCCCTCCCGGCTCAAAATTCTTCAGGGAAGTTTTGGATTTCTTTGACCTGAAGCCTCAAGACATTGGACCCAATTCCGTGTCAAATCTGTGTAATTTCCAAGTCTTTTGCAAGGTATACCTAGGAGAAGAGCCAAGTCTGCTATTGTTTAGAGAACTTTTTTACCTGAACCGGCAGAACGAACGTGCCAACGGGCCTAGTCTTGAGCTTGGCAGCATCTCAATCCAGCGGCAGAGAGATTGCCTTTTTCCTTACGCTGAGCTACCGAGTCACCCAAAAGATTGGAACCAGACATGGTTCTACTGTCAAGATACCTCTCTAGCTAATGAGAAGCCTCTGCCCGGCTTTCGTGCCCTGCGTCTTGAGTCCAACCATCATTTGGCGGACAAGTTGACTGCTATTGAGCGCCTGCCTCTTAATCCCACCATCAAGAAGATCAAAGCCCTTTTAGGCAACGGGTTAAGTGGCATTGATTTGGTCCGGGTCTGGGTCACCTGGCCGATACTACCATTAAGCCGCCGCTCCGGCTTAATGTGTACTTACACAGGCAAGAAAGAAGACCCAATGCGTCATAGCCCTGAGGACTTACCAGACGATGTGGTAGATGCTACAGTCCAGTCGCTATTGAAGGAGGACACTGTAACCAGCAATACCTTCGGTTTACTTCCCTTCTGCAAGAAGAACCCGGCTCCTGTGGTAAGTTACTAATCTTCATCAATACTCTTTCATATGTTACCTTCTTGTACTTATGATTCTTCATCTGTTTCCACAGGCCGGTGATAATTTTTGGAAGGTCAAGTATGACCATGAGGCTGCCAAACAGGCCAGGGCGGCCAAAAAGACTGAAAGGAAAGCCGCCAAGATGGGCACCTCTAGAAAGAAGAAACCCAGCGCCTCCGATATGTTTAAACTGGATGACTCTTCTTCGGATAAAGAAGAGGTAATCTTTTTTGATTTTCTTTGACTCCTTTGTCATTACTTTACTGACATTTGATCCTTTCAGGAGGATATTGGGAACAGTCAAGCAGTTGGCGAAGAGGTAACTATAATTTCCTCCGACGCAGAGCCTTTTCCAACACAAAAAATCCGAAGGGTGACTCGGAAAGTAAGGTTTTCACACCCTCTAGCTTACCAAGATCCTCAATTTCTTTTGAAGCAACAACAGCTTGAAAATCGGCGGTAAACCCGGGCCAACCAGGACGCAGAGCTCTCGTCCGGCTTACCCGACGTAACCAGGAAGCGTCGGACCGAGGTTATCTCCAATTTATGTTTTGTTTTACCTTTGACGGGTTTGATTCGCCAACCTCTCAATTCATCTGACTCCAACTATCAGGATACCTCCCCTTCTTCTGATGAGTCGATGCAATCAAACATGCCGGCTTTCAAAATGGCTGCCGGGTAATATAACCTTTTCTTACTTTAAGTTTTTCCATACTTATACTTTGATGCTTATCCTTCCACTTTGATTGACAGCTTGCAAGTAAAGCCCAGCAAGAGGGCAAAGAAGGATAAGCCTTCCCGAGACCCGGTGCTTACTGAACCGGTGCTTGACTCATCCGTTCCTGATAGCTCCACTCATCAGCCACCACCTGAACCGGCTTTTGACATTCCGGTGCCAACCTCTGACCCGCCTGCAGAAGACGTTATCCACAACCCGGATGACCCGGAAACTCCTAGCCCGGTCAGGACAACTGACCCGGAGGTTGAAATCATGAAGAGCCAATATGTTGAACCGGGCCGGCCTACCGCTCTTGCCCAATGCACTGCCAAGGAGGAGTTTGCCCAGCGTCGGAAAGCCGAACAGGACATCACTGATTATTCTCACCTAAGTATTGGTGATATAGTCTCGGGCTATCTGAACCAAGTGCACAATAGTCGTGACTGAAATTGACATGGTGAAGCAAAGACAGCATAAATCTGAGGTATAATTTATGCTTTTATTCCGAACCTTACTTACTATACTAGCCCCCAAGTCTATTGCTTATGAATGAATATGCTATAGACTTAATAATTGACTTACTGTTAGTTTTGTCCGGTTTAAATTGAATATGTTTAACCCGGTGATAGCATGAAACTTTGAATTTGGGTTACACATTAGCCCCCAAGTGTCAAGTACCTTTACTTGTAAAGTGCTTGAGACTTAATATGTATGACTCGGTAAAATAGGTTAAAAAATTCTTTAAGCATACATTAGCCCCCAAACGCCAAGTATCTTTACTTGTAAAGTATTTGGGACTTGAATGTTATCTTACCATGATTCTTACCATAGCCTGATGTCGGTGCAGGCCACCAAAAGTCAATTTGAGGCGGAGATTGCCGATCTGAAGAGTCAGTTGAAAACCCAAGAGCTCGAAGCTCAGAAAGCTAACTCCAAGTTTGAATTCAGTGTCTCCGAACAAGAGAAGCTGAAGAAAATTTTTGAATCGGAGAAGAAAACTTGGGTTGATGAGAGGGCTTCACTGGTGGGCTGAAACAGTAGAGGCATCTCTTGCCGAGGCAACAAACGAGCTGTCTGACTTAAAATGGCAGATATCCCAAATGGTCTCAGCCATCTTCGGTAAGTCGCTCGTAAATATTGTAATCTTTCAAGAGTTATCGTAATAGTTACCTCCGGCTTACTGTTATACCTGTGAACATACAGGCCCCAGGAGTACCAATCTGAAGGAAAATATGCTGATCAAGCTTAAGGCGGTGTATACCTTAGTAGAGCAGCTGTACTCCGGGTCACAGCGTGCGTTGGCCGTTGTGGCCTTATCAAATACCACTCCTCGGCTCCTACAAGATGTGTTGAGACATCTTTTGGTGCTACCTCAACGAATTCAGGACTTAAGGCGGGCATCTGCGAGGGCCGGAGCCGTGGCTGCATTAAGTCGGGCAAGAGCATTGGTGCCGGAACTTGACCTTGCTAATCTCTCTCTCAGATATCCAAGCCTTAAAGAGGACGGCACTGCTTTTGACGACCAAGACTTCACTGCCTGTGTTAAAGTCATACGTCCCTTGGCGACTCTCATTGGGAATGATACTGATCTTACTAAGTATTCGCCGAGTTACGATAGTGAGAACCGGAGAATCCCAAACACCCCATATGACCAAGTCAGCCTGATCCCTCCAACGCGTAAGCATACCTTTGCCCCTGAAGTGGACCCGACCAGTTTAATAGATAATGAGGCTGAATTTGAAGCCTTGAGCGGCATTGACTGGGCATCGTCCACCTTCCAGGACAAATCAACTGAAGGATAGGCGGGGAAGGATAACCCGGAGTCGTAAAGCCAGACGGAGGAATGAGCCGCCAGCTGTGTTATAACTTTTCCAAAAACAATGCTTCACTTATTTTAGACTCAGGGAGTCTTGTAATAGGATAGAGAAAACTCCTTAATGCTTGTCATGCTTTTATGATACTGATTGCTTTTGTAAACCGCCCTCACTAAATTCCTCTGGCTTATGTTAACCGTGTATTTTCTTGATGTTTGAACTTGCTCTGCTTTATCCTGCACATACAAATAGGCAAGGTTTCCTGGGCGGTTCCCTGCGCCAGGGGGTTATAGAGATCAAAAGACAACATGTATAAGCCGGTTCATGATTAGTTAGAATATAATCACAACAGCATACCTGTAACCCTTTTAACAATCTCCCCGGCTCATATAAGGCTTTACCCGACACTTTTAGAACCTAAAGGTAATCAATATGAAACCGGAAGGATCAAAAACCATCTCCTGAAAGTTAAAGTAATCATACTTATAAATAATGTTCACAGGCTCCTGATTCGAATACGATCAGAGAACCGTTCCAAAGGGGTTAAGCTAAGATTCGGATGCGATCATATAGCCCCCAGTGGCTTTGGCGATGCCGATCAAGTGGGTATCGACAGCTATGTTCTCTTTGGTTCGAATACGACCTATGTTTGAACAGGAAGCCCCAAGTGAACATAAGAGTTGTTTAATGACGCCGATTCGAATACGATCCATGTCAGACCCAAAGGGGTTAAGCTATGATTCAAATATGATTCAAGAATCCCCCAAGTGGGTTTGGCAGTATGCCGATCAAGTGGGTATCGACAGCTATGTTCTCTTTGGTTCGAATACGACCTATGTTTGAACAGGAAGCCCCCAAGTGACCACGGCTAGATTCAGATATGATCATAAGCCGGACCAAAGGGAAAGCCAGATTCAGATATGATCCGTCCCCTGTTGGCAGTGTCCATCACCTGATAAAGAAGACATAAAACATTCTTTATGGGAAAAAAGGACAGAGGTCCTGCTTTATTGCTTTATATAATATGTACATCATAAAAGGTATCTTAAGAACTGGTAACTTAAGTATAGTAAGGCCGGAGATGACCTATATTCCACGGTCGGCGGGTCTCCTCCTCCGATTTAAGTGAGTCCTTGTGCTCTCGAATATCGATGAGATAATATGACCCGTTGTGTAGATTCTTGCTGACTACAAAGGGCCCTTCCCAAGGCGGGGATAGCTTGTGCATGTTAGACTGATCCTGGATGAGCCGGAGCACCAAGTCGCCTTCCTGAAAGGTTCTGCTCCTAACCCGATGGCTGTGGTAGCGGCGTAGGTCTTGCTGGTAAATCGCCGAGCGGGCTATTGCCAAGTCTCGCTCCTCGTCCAACAAATCAAGTGAATCCTGACGAGCCTTTTCGTTATCCGCCTCAACGTAAGCCGCCACACGGGGTGAGTCGTGTCAGATGTCACTTGGCAGGACCGTCTCTGCTCCATAAACCATGAAGAAAGGTGTGTATCCCGTAGATCTGTTAGGCGTAGTGTTGATGCTCCATAACACGGAGGGTAACTCCTCCACCCAACAACCCGGAGTCCGCTGTAAGGGGACTAATAGCCGGGGTCTGATACCTTTCAGGATCTCTTGATTAGCTCTCTCTGCTTGCCCATTGGATTGAGGATGAGCAACGGCCGAAAACACAAGACGGATATGTTCTCTTTGACATAACTCTTCCATGGCACCCTTAGAGAGATTAGTGCCATTATCAGTTATGATGCTATGCGGAAAACCAAAACAAAAGATCACCTTTTTCATGAACTAAACTGCCGTGGTTGCATCACACTTACTGACCGGCTCTGCCTCAACCCACTTGGTAAACTTGTCCACTGCCACCAGTAGATGTGTCTTTTTATCTTTAGACCTTTTGAAAGGTTAAATAACCATGTCAAGCCCACAGACTGCAAACGGCCAAGTGATTGGGATCATCGTCAATTCTTGAGCCGGCACATGAACTCGTCATGAGAACTTTTGACAACCATCACATTTTCTAACCAGATCCTCTGCATCAGCATGAGCCGTCAGCCAATAAAAACCATGACAAAAAGCCTTGGCTACGAGAGATTTTGACCCGGCATGATGGCCACAATCTCCTTCATGGATCTCACGAAATATTTCTTGGCCTTCTGTAGGTGACACACAACATTGAAACGCCCCCGTGACGCTTAGGCGATGTAATTCGCCGTTAACAATCGTCATGGATTTGGGGCGCCTGATAATTTGTCTCGCCAATGTATCATCCTCCGGCAATTCACCCGGGTCATATAAGCCAAATAAGGCACCGTCCAATCCGGGATAACGTGAAGAGCCGCCACCAGCTGTGCCTCCGGGTCTGGCACTGCTAGTTCTTCCTCGGTAGGCACCTTGACAGAAGGGTTATGTAACACATCGAGAAAGGTATTGGGCGGCACCGGTTTACGTTGGGATCCCAATCGGCTTAAAGCATCAGCCGCCTCATTCTTCCTTCGATCGATGTGCTCCACTTGATAACCCGTGAAGTGGCCAGCCACAGCATCTACCTCACGAGATAATCCGCCATAAGGGGGTCCTTGGAATCCCACTTGCCCGACACTTGTTGAGCCACAAGATCTGAGTCGCCCAAGCATCGTACCCGGCTTAAGTTCATCTCCTTAGCCATCCGGAGACCATGGAGTCAGGCCTCATATTCAGCTGCATTGTTAGTACATGGAAACATAAGCCGGAGTACATAACAAAATTTGTCACCTCGAGGGGAAGTTAACACCACTCCAGCCCCCGAGCCTTCTAGCTGCCTGGATCCATCAAAGTGAATCGTCCAATATGTGTTATCCGGCTTCTCCTCAGGGACCTGTAACCCTGTCCAATCATTGATAAAGTCCACCAAGGCCTGAGACTTAATAGTAGTACGTGGCATGTACTTCAAATTGTGAGGCCCAAGCTCAATGGCCCACTTGGTGACTCGTCATGTGGCCTCCCTGTTCTGAATGATGTCTCCCAAAGGGGCAGAACTTACCACAGTTATAGGGTGGCTTTGAAAGTACTGCTTCAACTTCCGGTTGGCCATGAACACTCCATAAACAAGCTTCTGCCAATGCGGGTACCTTTGCTTGGATTCAATGAGCACCTCACTGATGTAGTAAACCGGCCGTTGAACCGGATGCTCCTTACCGGCTTCCTTACGCTCCACCACGATGGCAACGCTGACGGCTCGTGAATTGGCAGCCACATATAACAGCAAAGGCTCTTTATCAATCGGAGCCGCGAGAACCGGCGCCTCAGACAATTGTCTCTTTAAGTCTTCAAAAGCAGCATCAGCGGCCTCACTCCATACAAAAGTGTCAGTTTTCTTCATCATCTGATACAATGGGAGGGCCTTCTCACCGAGCCGACTTATGAACCGACTTAAGGCGGCAACACGACCCGCCAGTCGCTGAACATCATTGATGCACGCCGGTTTAGCCAGGGAGGTAATCGCCTTAATCTTCTCCGGGTTAGCTTCGATGCCTCTGTTGGACACCAGAAAGCCCAAGAGCTTGCCCGCAGGAACGCCAAACACACACTTGGCCGGGTTAAGCATCATCTTGTAAACCCGGAGATTATCAAAGGTCTACTTTAAGTCAGATATCAAGGTCTCCTTTTCTCTGGACTTCACCACAATGTCATCCACATAAGCATGAACATTACGCCCAATTTGATCGTGTAATTAGTTCTGCACACACCGTTGATAAGTCGCCTGGGCACTCTTGAGCCCAAACGGCATAGATACATAGCAGAAGGCTCCAAACAGAGTGATGAAAGCCGTCTTCTCCTGGTCCTTAACTGCCATCTTAATCTTATGATAACCGGAGTAAGCATCCAAAAAACTCAAATGCTCACAACCCGCCGTAGCATCAATGATTTGATCAATACGGGGAAGAGCAAAGGGATCAGCCCGACAAGCCTTGTTTAAGTCCGTTTAGTCCACACACATCCGCCAGGTGCCGTTCTTTTTGAGGACAAGCACCGGGTTAGCCAACCACTCCGGGTGAAAAACTTCAATGATAAACCCGGCCGCTAAGAGCCGGGCGACTTCTTCCCCAATAGCTTTCCGTCGCTCTTCGTTAAAACACCGAAGAAACTGCCTGACCGGCTTATACTTCGGATCAATGTTGAGAGTGTGCTCAGCGAGTTCCCTCGGTACACCTGGCATGTCAGAAGGTTTCCATGCAAAGATGTCCTGGTTCTCACGGATGAACCTGATGAGCGCGCTTTCCTATTTGGGATCCAAGTTGTTGTTGATGCTGAACTGTTTAGAAGAGTCACCCGGAGTAAAATCAACAAGCTTTGTCTCAGCTGCCGACTTAAACTTCAACGCCGGGTCATGCTCTGTAGTTGGCTTCTTCAGGGATGTCATATCCGCCGGGTCAACATTATCTTGATAAAATTTGAGCTCTTCCGCTGCGTAGGCCGACTCAGCATAAGCCACGTCCCTTCTTCACACTCCAGTGCTACCTTCCGACTGCCATGTACAGTAATGGTGCCCTTGTGACCCGGCATCTTGAGCTGCAAATAAACATAACATGGACGGGCCATAAACTTAGCATAAGCCGGCCGCCCAAACAGAGCATGGTATGGGCTCCTGATTTTGACCACCTCAAACGTCAATTTCTCAGCTTTGGAGTCATATTAGTCTCCAAAGGCCACATCCAGCTCAATCCTGCCAACTGGGTAAGCCGACTTACCAAGGACAACTCCATGGAAAACAGTGTTGGATGTTCTCAGATTTTTATCATTTAACCCCATGCGTCGAAAGGTCTCATAGTAGAGGATATTGATGCTACTACCCCCGTCCATGAGCACCTTAGTGAACTTATAGCCACCAACCTGAGGCGCCACTACCAAGGCCAACTGACCCGGGTTATCGACCCGCGGAGGATGATCTTCCCTGCTCCATATGATGGGCTGCTCTGACCACCTCAAATAATGAGGGATTGCCGGCTCAACAGAATTAACGGCCCTCTTATGCACCTTCTAGTCAGGTTTGCATAAGCTAGTGGTAAATACGTGATACTGCCCACTATTCAATTGCTTCGGGTTGCTCTGATAACCCGACTGCTGCTGCCGCTGCTCTCCTTGACTAGACTGCTGTTGGTTATAGATCCCTCCTTGACGTCCCTGAAAGCCGGATCCTGAGCCGCCACCTGGGCCATGGAAACCGCCAGCTCCTGAACCACCACCAGACCCATTATGGCCATCATAAGTGTTGGAGTTCTTAAACGCCTTCATTATTGCACAATCCTTCCACAGGTGCGTGGCAGGCCGCTCCCTAGTGCCGTGTCTCGGCCAGGGCTCATTAAGTAATTGTTCAAGAGATGGGCCTGACCCGCCGGATCGAGGCGGTTTACCCTTACGTCTCGGATTGTTACCCTGCGCGTTGGCATTGGCTACGAACTCCGGGTTACTGTCCGCCTTACGCTTACTGCCGTTTTGATTCCCCGAGTTATGCTGTTGACCCTTTCCATTGACGTTCCTTCATCCCGTCCCTGTCTTCTCATCGTCAGACGCGGGATCCTTGGTACTATTAGAATCGGCATATTTGACTAAAGCCGCCATCAGCGTACCCATGTCCTTGCAGTCACGTTTAAGGCGCCCCAGCTTCTGCCTCAGCGGCTCAAAACTACAATTCTTCTCCAACATAAGGACTGCAGAACCGGCATCCATATTATCAGATGAGTGAATTATCTCCTTAACCCGGCGCACCCAATGGGTGGTGGATTCGCCCTCCCCCTGTTTACAATTGGTTAAGTCCACAATTGACATAGATTGCTTGCAGGTGTCCTTGAAGTTCTGAATGAACAGGGCCTTTAACTCTTCCCACGAGCTAATGGAATTGGGTGGCAACCCCTTCAGCCAAGACCGGGCTATTCCATCTAACATCATGGTGAAATATTTAGCCATCGCTGCGTCACTGACCTCTAGCAGCTCCATGGCCATCTCATAACTCTTGATCCACGCCCCGGGCTGTAAGTCGGCCGTGTAATTCGGTATCTTTCGAGGTCCCTTGAAGTCCTTGGGCAGACATACATTGCGCAGAGCTGGTACTAGGCAAGGAACACCATCGGTTCTAGTGGCTACCCCCACCTCAACAGACGTCGTTGGATACTCTGGGTAAGCCGCTGCCTGAGCCGCTCGTTCGTTCTCCCGACGTACTCGGTCTTGTACCGGGTGATAGCCACCAGGCTGGTTATGGCGTTGGGCGTTGCTTGACAAAGCTTCCGACTCCATGTGCCTGCTGTAACTCGGGCTCCGGTTCTGGCGGGGCGGTGCTAACCAAGGCGGGGGAGTTGAATGGATTCTGTCCCGGCTATAAGAATAGGTCTCCTGCTGAGCCAAGGCTGTCTGAAGAAGTTCTCTGACTCTCCGGGTCTCCACTGCCGCCGGGTCATCACCGTCCATGGGAAGAGCCGCCAAACGTGTTGAAGCTGCAATCAAGTTCTCCATAGGATTGGAAAAGTGACCCGGGGGGATTGGCACATAACGCGGCAGCGGCATGCTCACCTGAGGCGGCACCGTCTCCCGGGGCTGAGTCGGCCCTCCTGTTCCGGCCGTCATAAGCTGATTGGTCTCTGGCGGGTTACTTGGGCCGGCCCCGGGTGTCACGAAAAGAACCCGAGGATCGTAATTCAGAGGCAAACGGGACTGAGTTTTCTGATGTCTCCTCCTCATTACCTCATTAGACGCATTTAGGCTCATTGTGAGCTGATAAGCTTCGATTTAGCAGCGCAGCTGTGCCGGCCGAGCCGCCTGCTCAGTAGCTAGTCTAGTATCCTCAGCTGCCAAGGCCTCCTTGGCCTGAGCTATCTCCTCACGCACCTGTGCTATCGCTGTGTCATGCTCATCTTTATCTGCAGGAATAACTGTGGCGGTTAACATGGCCGTAAGCTTGTCCATGAGGTCTATCAGCACCTAAGCCGGTGGGTGCACAGGGCCGCCTGCCCCGGCTGCTCCTAAACCGGACGTTGTCGCTGCCGCAGCTGTAGAGTTTGAGTCGGGTTGAGTCCCAGCCATGAAGATTCCGGCCCATCTTGGCGGCTCAAAGGGGTCCAACATACTGATGCCGTCGGAACAGCCCCCGAGCACGCCGTCTTGCACTTGGTACAATGAATCTGTTGAACCAGCGGACGAATCTCCGTCCGAGAGGATGGCCGTCTCACCCCTATCTTCAGATCCTTCAGAAAATTCTTCTCCGTGGATGCAGCCCACGAGGCACGCCTCATGACCGGCTGAGTCCGGGTCTTTCTCGCACGCTGAGCTGTCTCGACGAGGTCGGTGCAGTTGTCCGGCTCAGGGCCCGGCTCTTCGATCCGGCCGATGAAGACGTGGATTCCGCAGAAGGGGACCCGGTATCCGTACTCAATTGAGCCGGCGTTGGGACCCCAGCCTTCATCGTCGATGTAGATCTTGCCGCGACGACTGTTGGTCATCCGGCCCACTACGTATACCTTGAGCCCTTCGTAGTTGCCCTTCAAGAACTAAAATCCACCGTGCGCCGGCCCCACGGTGGGCGCCAACTGTCATGGAATAGTCACGTCAGATGTCCTCGTGAAAGGACTTAGTTGTGGAGCCAACGCAACTAGGAAGCTTGAAGGGGTTAAATCGGGACAAAGGACACGAGAGAGTTTATACTAGTTCGGCCCCTTAAGGTGAAGGTAAGGCCTACGTCTAGTTGGGTTGGTATTGATGTTTCGATGACCAGGGAGCGAGATACGCTATGCCCGGCTGTCGATGAGTTGTTTCTTGCCCTAAGCCGCCAAAGATGTCGTCCCCTTATATACGGGTTGGCATACATGGCGTCTGAGTCCCGCCGCTTATAAACAGTGTCCGGCTCGGTGACTAGTTAAATCTACCTTATGTTACAAGTCATGCCATCATGGCGGTTTACTACAACGGGCCTTAAGCCGCCTGTGGGCCTTAAGCCTTTTATTGAACCGCCATCTTCATGCTTGGTCTTGGGCTTCCTCTGATGAGTCCTCTTTGCGTAACCCGGCCCCTCCTGGGCGGCTTACACAAATAGTCATATCCCCAACACAAATGGAGTCCAATTGACGTGCCAATTTTTGATGATTTTTTGTGGACCAAAAGAAGCCCGTGGAGTGAAAGAGTTGGGCCAAAAGAGTCCTGGGCTACCCACGAGGGTGGGTCGCGTGCCCTCCCCCTGGGAGCGCCCCCCTGCCTCGTGGATAACCCGGAGACCCCCCTGACTTGTTCCCGACGCCAAAATTCCTATAAATACTGAAACCTCCAGAAAATAACCTAGATCGGGAGTTCCGCCATCGCAAGCCTCTATAGCCACCAAAAACCTCTCGGGAGCCCGTTCTGGCACCCTGCCGGAGGGGGAATCCATCACCGATGGCCATCTTCATCATCCCGGCGCTCTCCATGACGAGGAGGGAGTAGTTCACCCTCAGGGCTGATGGTATGTACCAGTAGCTATGTGTTTGATCTCTCTCTCTCTCTCTCTCTCTCTCTCTCTCTCTCTCTCTCTCTCTCTCGTGTTCTTGAGGTGATACGATCTTGATGTATCACGAGCTTTGCTATTATAGTTGGATCTTATGATGTTTCTCCCCCTCTACTCTCTTGTGATGGATTGAGTTTTCCCCTTGAAGTTGTCTTGTCGGATTGAGTCTTTAAGGATTTGAGAACACTTGATGTACGTCTTGCCGTGCTTATCTGTGGTGACAATAGGATATTCACGTGATCTACTTGATGTATGTTTTGGTGATCAACTTGCGGGTTCAATGAACTTATGCATAGGGGTTGGCACACGTTTTTGTCTTGACTCTCCGGTAGAAACTTTGGGGCACTCTTTGAAGTACTTTGTGTTGGTTGAATAGATGAATCTGAGATTGTATGATGCATATCGTATAATCATGCCCACGAATACTTGAGGTGACATTGGAGTATCTAGGTGACATTAGGGTTTTGGTTGATTTGTGTCTTAAGGTGTTATTCTAGTACGAACTCTTGAATAGATCAATCAGAAAGGATAAATTTGAGGTGGTTTCGTACCCTACATTAATCTCTTCATTTGTTCTCCGCTATTAGTGACTTTGGAGTGGCACTTTGTTGAATGTTGAAGGATAGTTATGTGATCCAAGTATGTTATTATTGTTGAGAGAATTTGCACTAGTGAAAGTATGAACCTTAGGCCTTGTTTCCTAGCATTGCAATACCGTTTGTGCTCACTTTTATCATTAGTTATCTTGCTGTTTTTATAATTTCAGATTACAAAAACCTATATCTACCATCCATATTGCACTTGTATGACCATCTCTTCGCCGAACTAGTGCACCTATACAATTTACCATTGTATTGGGTGTGTTGGGGACACAAGAGACTCTTTGTTATTTGGTTGCAGGGTTGTTTGAGAGAGACCATCTTCATCCTACGCCTCCCACGGATTGATAAACCTTAGGTCATCCACTTGAGGGAAATTTGTTACTATCCTACAAACCTCTGCACTTGGAGGCCCAACAACGTCTACAAGAAGAAGGTTGTGTAGTAGACATCAATGCCAACACCCCAATGTTGGGGAACGTTGCAGAAAATTAAAAAATTTCCTACGGTTTCACCAAGATCCATCTATGAGTTCATCTAAGCAATGAGTCAAGGGAGTGAGTTTGCATCTACATACCACTTGTAGATCGCGTGCGGAAGCGTCCAAGGGGATGGTGATGATGGAGTCGTACTCGACGTGATTCAGATCACCGATGTCCAAGTGCTGAACGGACAGCACCTCCGCATTCAACACACGTACGGGACGGACGACGTCTCCTCCGTCTTGATCCAGCAAGGAGGAAGGAGATGTTGAGGAAGATTGCTCCAACGGCAGCACGACGGTGTGGTGGTGTTGGTGTAGCAGTACTCCGACAGGGCTTCGCAAGCACGTAACGGAGGAGGAGAGGTGTTGGGGAGGGGAGGGGATGCGCCTTGGATGTGTGTACAGCAGCCCTCCCCTCACCCCTCTATTTATAGGGGAAGGGGAAAGGAGGGCCGACCCCTCTAGATGGGATCTAGAGGGGGGGGGCGGCCAGGGAGGGGGGACTTGCCCCCCAAGCAAGGGGGGCGCCCCCCTTAGGGTTTCCCCCCCCCAACCCTAGGCGCATGGGCCCAAGGTGGGGGGCGCGCCCAGCCCTCCAGGGGCTGGCTCCCTCCCCTTTGCGGCCCATGTGGCCCTCCAGGAGGGGTGGCCCCTCCCAGTGGACCCTCGGAACCTCTCCGGTGGTCCCGGTACAATACCGATACGCCCCCGAAACTTTCCGGTGTCCGTATCACAACTTCTCATATATAAAACTTCACCTCCGGACCATTCCGAAACTCCTCGTGACGTCCAGGATCTCATCCGGGACTCCGAACAACATTCGGTAATCACATACAAGTCTTCCTAATAACCCTAGCGTCACCGAACCTTAAGTGTGTAGACCCTACGGGTTCGGGAGACATGCAGACATGACCGAGACCACTCTCCGGTCAATAACCAATAGCGGGATCTGGATACCGATGTTGGCTCCCACATGTTCCACGAAGATTTCATCGGTTGAACCACGATGTCGAGGATTCGATCAACCCCCGTATACAATTCCCTTAGTCAATCGGTACGTTACTTGCCCGAGACTCGATCGTCGGTATCCCAATACCTTGTTCGGTCTCGTTACGGCAAGTCACTTTACTCATCTTGTAATGCATGATCCGTGATCAACCACTTGGTCACTTTGAGCTCATTATGATGATGCATTACCGAGTGGGCCCAGAGATACCTCTCCGTCATACGGAGTGACAAATCCCAGTCTCGATCCGTGTCAACCCAACAGACACTTTCCGAGGTACCTGTAGTGCACCTTTGTAGTCACCCAGTTATGTTGTGACGTTTGATACACCCAAAGCACTCCTACGGTATCCGGGAGTTACACGATCTCATGGTCTAAGGAAGAGATACTTGACATTGGAAAAGCTCTAGCAAACGAACTACACGATATTTGTGCTATGCTTAGGATTGGGTCTTGTCCATCACATCATTCTCCTAATGATGTGATCCCGTTATCAACGACATCCAATGTCCATAGCAGAAACCATGACTATCTGTTGATCACAACGAGCTAGTCAACTAGAGGCTCACTAGGGACATATTGTGGTCTATGTATTCACACGTGTATTACGATTTCGGATAATACGATTATAGCATGAATAAAAGACAATTATCATGAACAATGAAATATAATAATACTTTTATTATTGCCTCTAGGGCATATTTCCAACAGTCTCCCACTTGCACTAGAGTCACTAATCTAGTTACATTGTGATGAATCGAACACCCATAAAGTTCTCGTGTTGATCATGTTTTGCTTTCATGAGAGAGTTTAGTCAGCGGATCTGTGACATTCAGATCCGTATGTACTTTGCAAATATCTATGTCTCCATCTTGAACATTTTCACGGATGGAGTTGAAACAACACTTGCTGTTCCTGGTCTTCTTGTGAAACCTGGCTCCTTGGCAAGAAGGCAATAGCTCTAGTGTTGTCACGAAGAGTTTGATCGGCCCGACGCATTGGGTATGACTCTAGGTCGGTGATGAACTCTTTCACCCAAATTGCTTCATCGCTGCCTCCGAGGCTGCCATGTATTCCGCTTCACATGTAGATCTCGCCACGACGCTTCGCTTGCAAACACACTAGCTAACTGCTCCACCATTCAACATATACACGTATCCGGTTTGTGACTTAGAGTCATCGGATCGTGTCGAAGCTAGCATCGGCGTAACCCTTCTGACGAGCTCTTCGTCACCTCCATAAACGAAACATGTCCTTTGTCCTTTTCGGTGCTTCAGATATTCTTGATCGCTGTCCGGTGTTCCTTGCGGGATTACTTTGGTACCTTGCTACCAAACTTACGGCAAGGTTTACATCAGTGTCCGTACACAGATGACATACATAATAGATCCTATGGCTGAAGCATAGGGATGACACTCATCTCTTCTTTATCTTTTGCCGTGGTCGGGGACTGAGCCGAGCTCAATCTCACACCTTGTAACATAGGCAAGAACCCTTTCTTGGACTGATCCATTTTGAACTTCTTCAAAATCTTATCAAGGTATGTGCTTTGTGAAAGACCTATGAGGTGTCTCAATCTATCTCTATAGATCTTGATGCCTAATATATAAGCAGCTTCTCCAAGGTCCTTCATTGAAAAACACTTATTCAAGTAGGCCTTAATGTTGTCCAGAAGTTCCATATCATTTCCCATCAGGAGTATGTCATCTACATATAATATGAGAAATGCTACAGAGCTCCCACTCACTTTCTTGTAAACGCAGGCTTCTCCATAAGTCTCAAGATAAACTAAACGCTTTGATCATCTCATCAAAGCGAATGTTCCAACTCGAGATGCTTGCACCAGTCCATAAATGGATCATTGGAGCTTGCATACTTTGTTAGCGTTCTTAGGATCGACAAGACCTTCCGGCTGCATCATATACAACTCTTCCTTAAGATGTCCGTTAAGGAATGCCGTTTTGACGTCCATCCGCCATATCTCATAATCATAGTATGCGGCAATTGCTAACATGATTCGGACGGACTTCAGCTTCGCTACGGGAGAGAATGTCTTGTCGTAGTCAATCCCTTGAACTTGTCGATAACCCTTAGCGACAAGTCGAGCTTTATAAATGGTAACATTACCATCCGTGTCCGTCTTCTTCTTAAAAATCCATTTGTTTTCTATCGCTCGCCGATCATCGGGCAAGTCTGTCAAAGTCCATACTTTGTTTTCATACATGGATTCTATCTCGGATTTCATGGCTTCAAGCCATTTGTTGGAATCTGGGCCCGCCATCGCTTCTTCATAGTTCGAAGGTTCATCGTTGTCTAACAACATGATTTCTAGGACAGGGTTGCCGTACCACTCTGGTGCGGGACGTGTCCTTGTGGACCTACGAAGTTCAGTAGCAACTTGATTTGAAGTACCATGATCATCATCATTATTTTCCTCTTCAGTTGGTGTAGGCATCACAGGAACATTTTCCTGAGCTGCACTACTTTCCCGTTCGAGAGGTAGTACTTCATCGAGTTCTACTTTCCTCCCACTTACTTCTTTCGAGGGAAACTCTTTCTCCAGAAAGCATCCGTTCTTGGCAACAAAGATCTTGCCTTCGAATCTTAAGTAGAAGGTATACCCAACGGTTTCCTTGGGGTATCCTATGAAGACGCATTTTTCCGACTTGGGTTCGAGCTTTTAAGGTTGAAGTTTCTTGACATAAGCATCGCATCCCCAAACTTTTAGAAACGACAGCTTAGGTTTCTTCCCAAACCATAATTCATACGGTGTCGTCTCAACGGATTTAGACGGTGCCCTATTTAAAGTGAATGTAGCTGTCTCTAGAGCGTATCCCCAAAATGATAGCGGTAAATCGGTAAGAGACATCATAGACCGCACCATATCCAATAGAGTGCGATTCGACGTTCGGACACACCGTTCTGTTGAGGTGTTCGCGGCGTGAGTTGTGAAACGATTCCACATTTCCTTAAGTGTGTACCAAATTCGTGACTTAAGTATTCTCCTCCACGATCTGATCGTAGGAACTTTATCTTTCGGTCACGGTGATTCTCTACCTCATTCTGAAATTCCTTGAACTTTTCAAAGGTCTCAGACTTGTGTTTCATTACGTAGACATACCTATATCTACTCAAGTCATCAGTGAGAGTGAGAACATAACGATATCCTCCGCGAGCCTCAACGCTCATTGGACCGCACACATCGGTATGTCTGATTTCCAACAAGTTGGTTGCTCGCTCCATTGTTCCGGAGAACGGAGTCTTGGTCATTTTGCCCATGAGGCACGGTTCACATGTGTCAAATGATTCATAATCAAGAGACTCTAAAGTCCATCGAGATGGAGCTTCTTCATGCGCTTGACACCAATGTGACCAAGGCGGCAGTGCCACAAGTATGTGGGACTATCGTTATCAACTTTACATCTTTTGGCATTCACACTATGAATATGTGTAATATTACGCTCGAGATTCATTAAGAATAAACCATTGACCATAGGGGCATGACCATAAAACATATCTCTCATATAAATAGAACAACCATTATTCTCGGATATAAATGAGTAGCCATCTCGCATCAAACGAGATCCAGATACAATGTTCATGCTCAAACTTAGCACCAAATAACAATTATTAAGGTTTATAACTAATCCCGTAGGTAAATGTAGAGGTAGCGTGCCGACGGCGATCACATCGACCACTGGAACCATTCCGGCAGCGCAAGATCGTCACCTCATCCTTAGCCGATCTCCGTTTATTCCGCAGCTCTGCTTGTGAGTTACAAATATGAGCAACGGCACGGTATCAAATACCGGGAGTTACTACGAGTCTTGGTAAGGTACACATCAATTACATGTATATCAAATATACCTTTGGTGTTGCCGGCCTTCTTATCCGCTAAGTATTTGGGGCGGTTCCGCTTCGATGACCCTTCCCTTGCAATAAAAGCACTCGATCTCAAGCTTGGGTCCATTCTTTGACTTCTTCCCAGGCGGCTTACGGGCGCGCAACATCCTTGCCGTCCTTCTTGAAGTTCTTCTTGCCCTTGCACTTCTTGAACTTAGTGGTCTTATTGACCATCAACACTTGATGTTCTTTCTTGATTTCAGCTTTCTTGACTTGACATTGAGAACACTTCAGAATGGTCTTCACCATCCCCGCATGTTGTAGTTCATCACAAAGCTCTTGTAGCTTGGTGGGAGCGACTAGAGGATTCTGTCAATGACCGCCTCATCCGGGAGGTTAATGTTCATTTGGGTCATACGGTTGTGCAACCCGCACATCTTGAGTATGTGCTCCTTGACGTAACTGTTTTCCTCCATCTTACAACTATAAAACTTGTCGGAGACATCATATCTCTCGACCCGAGCATGAGCTTGGAAAACTAGTTTCAGCTCTTTGAACATCTCATATGCTCCGTGATGCTCAAAATGCTTTTGGAGCCCCGGTTCTAAGCTGTAAAGCATGCCGCACTGAACGAGGGAGTAATCATCAGCACGAGACTGCCAAGTGTTCATAACGTCTTGGTTCTCTGGGACGGGAGCGTCACCTAGTGGTCCTTCTAGGACATATTGTTTCCTGGCAGCTATGAGGATGATCCTCAGGTTCCGGACCCAGTCCGTATAGTTGCTGCCATCATCTTTCAGCTTGGTTTTCTCTAGGAACGCATTGAAGTTCATGTTGGCATGAGCGTTGGCCATTTGATCTACAAGGCATATTTGCAAAGGTTTTAGACTAAGTTCATGATAATTAAGTTCATGTAATCAAATTATGAACTCCCACTCAGATTAGACATCCCTATAGTCATCTAAGTGTTACACGATCCGAGTCGACTAGGCCGTGTCCGATCATCACGTGAGACGGACTAGTCATCGTCGGTGAACATCTTCATGTTGATCGTATCTTCCATACGACTCGTGTTCGACCTTTCGGTCTCCGTGTTCTGAGGCCATGTCTGTACATGCTAGGCTCGTCAAGTTAACCCTAAGTGTTTTGCATGTGTAAAACTGTCTTACACCCGTTGTATGTGAGCGTAAGGATCTATCACACCGATCATCACGTGGTGCTTGAAGCGACGAACTGTAGCAACGGTGCACAGTTAGGGGAGAACACTTCTTGAAATTGTTGTAAGGGATCATCTTATTTACTACCGTCGTTCTAAGTAAACAAGATGCATAAACATAATAAACATCACATGCAATTATATAGTAGTGACATGATATGGTCAATATCATATAGCTCCATTGATCTCCATCTTCGGGGCTCCATGATCATCTTGTCACCGGCATGACACCATGATCTCCATCATCATGATCTCCATCATCGTGTCTTCATGAAGTTGTCACGCCAACGACTACTTCTACTTCTATGGCTAACGCGTTTAGCAATAAAGTAAAGTAATTTACATGGCGTTCTTCAATGACACGCAGGTCATACAAAAAATAAAGACAACTCCTATGGCTCCTACCGGTTGTCATACTCATCGACATGCAAGTCGTGAATCCTATTAAAAGAACATGATCTCATACATCACAATATATCAATCATCATTCATCACAACTTCTGGCCATATCACATCACATGAACAATCGCTGAAAAACAAGTTAGACGTCCTCTAATTGTTGTTGCATCTTTTACGTGGCTGCAATTGGGTTCTAGCAAGAATGTTTTCTTACCTACGAATAACCACAACGTGATTTTGTCAACTTCTATTTACCCTTCATAAGGACCCTTTTCATCGAATCCGCTTTAACTAAAGTGGGAGAGACAAACACCCGCCAGCCACCTTATGCAGCTAGTGCATGTCAGTCGGAGGAACCGGTCTCACGTAAGCGTATGTGCAAGGTTGGTCCGGGCCACTTCATCCCACAATACCGCTGAAGCAAGAAAAGACTAGTAGTGGCAAGCAACTTGACAAGATCCACGCCCACAACAAAATTGTGTTCTACTCGTGCATTAGAGAACTATGCATAGACCTAGCCTTGATACCACTGTTGGGGAACGTTGCAGAAAATTAAAAATTTTCCTACGGTTTCACCAAGATCCATCTATGAGTTCATCTAAGCAACAAGTCAAGGGAGTGAGTTTGCATCTACATACCACTTGTAGATCGCGTGCGGAAGCGTCCAAGGGGATGGTGATGATGGAGTCGTACTCGACGTGATTCAGATCACCGATGTCCAAGTGCTGAACGGACAGCACCTCCGCGTTCAACACACGTACGGGACGGATGACGTCTCCTCCGTCTTGATCCAGCAAGGAGGAAGGAGAGGTTGAGGAAGATTGCTCCAACGGCAGCACGACGGCGTGGTGGTGTTGGTGTAGCAGTACTCCGACAGGGCTTCGCAAGCACGTAACGGAGGAGGAGAGGTGTTGGGGAGGGGAGGGGCTGCGCCTTGGATGTGTGTACAGCAGCCCTCCCCTCACCCCTCTATTTATAGGGGAAGGGGCAAGGGGGACTGAGGGAGTCCTGGACTAGGGGGTGTCCGGATAGCCGGACTATCAATATCCGCCGGACTCCCATACTACAAAGATAGAAGATTGAAGACTCCGGCTCGTGTCTGGAAGGTACTTTCCTTGGCGTGGAAGGCAAGCTTGGCAATACGGATATGTAGATCTCCTACCATTGTAACCGACTCTGCGTAACCCTAGCCTCTCCAGTGTCTATATAAACCGGAGGGCCTTAGTCTCATGGGGCTAACATTACATCTCAACAATCATACCATAGGCTAGCTTCTAGGGTTTAGCCTCCTTGATCTCGTGGTAGATCTACTCTTGTACTACCCATATCATCAATATTAATCAAGCGGGGCGTGGGTTTTACCTCCATCGAGAGGGCCCAACACAGGTAAAAACATTGTGTCCCTCGTCTCTTGTTACCATCCGCCTAGACGCACAGTTGGGACCCCCTACCGAGATCCGCGGTTTGACACCGACATTGGTGCTTTCATTGAGAGTTCCTCGTGTGCGTCCCCAATAGGCTCGATGGCATCTTCAACCATCAACGCTGTCGGTGAGACTTTTCTCCCGGACAGATCTTAGATTCGGCGGCTTTGCATCTGCGGGCCAATTCTCTTGGCCATCTGAGCGGATCGAAGTCGCCCCTGGCGTCGAGTCGATTCGGAAGCTTGAACTTCACGACCGATGACCGCGGAGACTTGATCTTGACGGACTCGAGCCACACCAAGCGCGCGCAGACTTTGTGGCGATAGGCATGATCTAGCTCTGCCGCGGACAAGTGCTTTGGAGGTCAAGATTGGATCCGCTCCGGCCACTAGCCCGGAGCCGATCGCCCATGTCGAGGCGGTGGATAGAGCGCCGCCACAGGGGCTTCAACATCCACGGCGATGGGCGAATACCAATCTTGTCCCTGCGAAACTCGTGATCCTGAGGTGCCGGACTCCCGGCCGGACTCCGAGCCTCCCGCGCCCCTCCCAATTAAACCGGATTGGGCGCCGGTTATGGAATTCACCGCCGCGGTCATCTTCCAGCACTCGCCTTTTGGCGATATCCTGAATTCTCTGAAGCATCTCTCGCTATCAGGAGAATCCTGGCCGTACTATGGCCAGGACGGTTGGAGTTTGGACGACGAAGAAATTCAGATCCCACCCACCACCCACTTTGTAGCCACTGTCGAGGATCTAACCGACATGCTAGACTATGACTCGATAACATCGGCGCTATGGACGATGATGCGGAGACGAACGAGACCAGCGCCCACGAGCAATTTGGAAAACCACATCGTCGTCATTTACGCCTACATGGTGGATACCCCAAAAGAAGGGATGGCGAAAAAAGCAGCGGAGGAAGATTCTCTAAAGAAGCAGCCCAAGCGCCCGGCGTCGTGGCGCCGCTCTAAATCCAGCCATAACAAGAATATAGATCCCGCACGAGAAATAACAATACCCCGGAGAGTGCGAAGACAACCCCCAAAGCTACAACTCAGCGCAGGAGGATGCAGAAGCAAGCCCTCACGAAAGGGCGGGAGAAGAAAAGGTCGAGGATCAAATCTATAAACCTCCCTCCAAAGACGAAACAAGCCTCAGCGACGACGAATTCGTCGCGCCCGAGGACCCCGTCGAACAAGAGCTTTTTAAGCACAGGCTCATCGCCACAGCAAGAAGCCTGAAGATGGAACAACAGACCCTAGAGTCTGGATAGAAGACTATATATTGCATATACATATGGCCAGAGGAGACGATCTCCACGCCATAAAATATCTACCCCTCAAGCTCGAAGGGCCATCCCGTCATTGGCTCAAAAGCCTCCCGAGAAAACACTTGTTGGAAGTTGGGAAGAGCTCGAGGCGTTTAGAGCAATTTTCAAGGAACTTATGTCCGCCTCCGGATGCAGATGACCTCGGTCCACATAACTCAACAGCCCGGAGAGTCAGTATGAAGTGCAGAACAGGTTCCTTACCAAAAAGAACCAAATAGTCATTGTCCGGACGCCAAAGCCTTAGCAGCTTTCAAGCACAATGTCCGAGACGAATGGCTCGCCAGACACCTCGGTCAAGAGAAACCATGGACAATGACCGCATTAACAAGCCTCATGACCCGCTTACATGCGGGGAGGATAGCTGGCTAGCAAGAAGCAGCACCAACTGACCCAAGTACATCGAGATAAGAGATGGAAGCGGAAAATCACGGCGCGAAAAGAACAAGCGCGGAATAAAGAAAAAGCCCAAAGAGCACGGCAGTCAACGCCGGATTTAAAAGCTCACGGCCAAACAATAAAGCTCACCCTCTAAAGGATGACAGTGATGAATTGTCCAACCTAAAGAAGATTTTGGGTCGGGTATGTCAAATCCACAGTACCCCCGGAAGGCCTGCAAATCACACCCACAGGGATTGTTGGGTTTTCAAACAGTCCGACCGATTAAACGGTGAACACAAGGGGCTCGACGCGTCAAGCGAAGAAGATAAACCCCGCCAGCAGCGCACCGGAAAACAAAAGACTTTCCCACAAGGGGTCAAAGCAGTAAACTCACTTCGTGTGAGGACACGGAAAAACAGTGCGGCACTTTCTAAAAAGAGCTTCGCACGATCCAGCCCAGCAAACCATAGAGATTGGATATCAACCAATCACCTTCGACCACCTGGACTATTCCAGAAGCATTCGAAACACGGGAAGGACTCCCCTGATGATGAATCCGATCATAGACGGATTACAATTCACAAACGTCCTAATGGACGGAGGCAACAACTTAAACCTGCTATATTCAAACACAATCCGTCGGATGGGGATAGACCCTACCAAAATTCGACACAACCACACTTCCTTCAAAGGAGTGACGCCAGGCCCTTACGCCAAATGCACAGGCTCGATATTACTAGAAGTCGTGTTCGGATCACCGAGCAACTTTCGACGCGAAAAATTAATTTTTCATATCGTCCCATTTAAAAGTGAATATCAAGCACTTTGTTGGGACGAAGGCTTTTGTCGCTTCAACGCCATACCGCATTCGCGTCTCTTACACTCAAGATGCCGGTCCACACGGCGCCATTTCGATCACGAGGTCACTTAAAGACCCGGACTCGGATAAACGAATCCGGACTCGGCGGGCTAGGGCTCCCTAGCCGCATACCCTTTCACGGGGGCGCTGCGCAACCAATCGCGGTTTCATATAAACCTTGCTTTAATTATTTATATTCTTTTGCATATTTTTCGCACAAACTGTTTCTAAAACTAAACGTTTCTCTCTTTCTACAGATGAACAACGTGCGTACCCGTCCAGGATAACGGCGCAAGAGAGACACAGCGCAGAGCGTGCGATGAGGGACCCGTTGCAAGGATTCTTTTGATTAAGACCTGCGTGACCTTTTTATTCTGTCTCTTGTTGTTACTCTCCCCCGGCTCCTTCCCATAGCCAAAGTGGAGCGTGACGCTTTGGCATCGGCCGCGTCAGAAGACCATGCCCGTACCTGGACACTAGGGGCTTAGGGCATAATTCTGCCCATTATCATAAAGTCCGAACACCTTCGGAGTGTTCGGCGTCTCGAGTTAGGCATTATATGCATCAGCTCCGAATCATGTCTTTGGTCAAATGTTGGGTTTGCGGCTCTGTGTTTTGCTGCCTTCGTTCCGTATCATCCGGCTAACGCGGCACCGGAGAACTATTGCGATTGTGCCCCGGTTAATTTGGCGAGCACCTCGATGAAAGCCGCCGATCGTCATGATATAGCGAGAGTCCGTCACCACTTGATCGACCATCTGAATGTTTAGAATTCCCGCTTTGACGAAGGACCATTTCGGTCGAGCACATACGCACTCCCAGTGCGGAGATGTGCGGTGTCATCGAGGCTATATCGTAACCCCACCCTCGAGCTCCATTGGCTAAGTGAAAGAGATAAAGCACTATAGTCCGGATTGCCTCGTTCGCTACGCTACCACCTCCTTATAACAGGACCGAGGCGTCCGGATTAAGTGTGAAAGCTATTTTGCGAACACCCCAAAGACCTTGTGCGAGGGGCTGAAGCCAAGACTACATCTTCGGGTTATACACAAGTATACTTAAACGGCCGCACAGGAGAAGTTTTACTACTTGGAAGCACAAGTATAAAAAGCATTCAAACTATAATCATTGATTTACAAGGTACTGCGTTCATTTGAACGTTACATTCTTTGAGCACTGCGCCTCTACTTTACAAGCACCGCACATGACTTCCCCGAAGTAGTGCTCGGCAGGGAGCCGGCTTTCATCCGGACCCTGGGCGGCAACGGTGGTGGCATCCATCTCGGGATAATGCACCTTCACATGGGCCAGAGCCATCCGCGCGCCCTCGATGCAGGCCGACCGTTTCATCTCCTTGATATGCGGCACCGCCCCAAGGAACTGCTGCAGCAGGCAGAAGTAGCTCGTCGCCTTAGACCTCTCTGGCCATACATGGGCCACGATGTCAGTCATAGCCAGCCCGGACAGTCTATTCAGTTCGGCCCATTTGGCCAACCTGTCCGTCAGCGGAAGAGGGCGATCCGGACTGTGGAATTGAGACCAATATAACTCTTCCGTCTCGTGATCCCCAGCTCGGAAGTGCTTATGGGCATCGGCCGCACTCGCAGCCAAGTCCATATATGGATCCTCCAACTCCTGACCGCTCAAATTGGCGTATTTGGCATCCATAAACCGGCGACGGATAAGAAAAGGCTTGCCACCGTGATTTCTCGGCTTGGTGCAGCTCCTCCTTCATAGCCGCATCGCGAAGCGGGCATCCTTGGCTTCGCGGTGGCCTTCTTGAGTCTTCCCGCTCCGATAAGCGCTCCTTTTCAAGAGCCTCATTGCGATCGGTAGCATCCTTTAATTTCTTGGCCATTGCCACCTCCGCCCTACTTAGGCGGTCGTAGCCTTCTCGACCTTCAACTCTTGGCCGCCCTCGCGGCAACCACGTCACTCCTTCGGCTTGCTCCTTGGCTAGAGCAAGTTCGCCCGAAAACTCTCCACAAAGCAGCAGACTATCTCGTATTAACAGATATAACTTATCAGAGGCGGGCTTGGACCCACTCAATAAAGCGGCTGCGGAGAATTTATTTACCTTGCGACTCGTCAAGTCGCTGATTGACAAGTGCGATGTCAGCATCTGCCACGTCAAGTTGTCGACTTAATTCGGCAAACTCACTAGTCCGTGGCCCCGGACTATCCGCCACCGTGTCGAGCGGCGGTATTCATTACCTGAGATGTTGGGATTTTCGATCCTCGGCACGCTGTCGTTTTCGACAACCTACCGAGTCTCAGGGGCTACTATCTATACAGGGCGCATTTTTTATATGCAAAACTGTTAAAAGACAAAGGGGTGCATTATTTTCGCATACCTCAAATCCCGCCACAAAGCTCATGGCGGCATTCATAATCCGCTTTCGCGGGCGAAATCCTTCCAACCACCATACGCATTAATGCGGTGATCTTCTGAAATGGGCGCCTGTCAAGCAAACTCTTGATTCTCGGCGGACTCTAGTGGGTGCCGAACTCTCAGCCCCTCCGGACTCGGGGCGCCCTCGTGTGACACTTGGGCTCGCTTTGCCTCATCTGGCGGCGCGGTAGACGGAGGCGTATCGCTCTCCATCATCTCCGGAAGAAGGTCCCCCGAGGATGAACTCATCTGAGACGGCTGCAGATCCGAACTGTGATATAAATATTTCGGTCACTTACAGAAGCATAAACGAAGGTACTTCCTTATTAAACTTTCATACTCACGGCTCGTTGGAGGGCTGGTCCTTCGGTGATGATTGCGCGTCCGGATCCTCTTCGGACGCCGGACCCCCTGGTGAGGATTTCTTCCCACGCTTAGGGGCTTTGACCTACGGATCTTCGGAGGCGGTCCTCTTCTCCCTCTGAAGGGAGGGATCCTTGGTTCCCTCCTCTTCAGTCGCCCCTTTGGGCGAAGTTTTAGCTCCTTTATCTCCCCCGTCGCCCCCCTCTGTGGGCGCAACCTCCAACATTCTGACCAGCACGGGCTCCAGTGCGGTCTCTGGGAGGGGGGCCGGACACCTTATCAGCCTTGATCGCGCCACCCATTCCTGTAAAGAATAAAGGGTCAGGAGGCGATCCGTCGAAAGGCATACAAATAGAATGTCCGGCTCGAGCTATTCACCGAGTATCCGGCGATCGCGGCTTAGGCCAGCGTCCTCGGCGAATCCGGACACACCGCTGTGGTCGAAGAACAGCTCGTACATCTCCATGGGTGTCGCACCCATAAAATCTTTGGAGAATACGAGGTCCCTCGGATTGAACTCCCATAGGCGGAGAGGGCGATGTTTGCGGGTAGGAGATGCACGTTAGCATGACCTGCATCACCTTGACCAGGTCGATCTCCCTTGTTTGGAGGTCTCGAATCCGGCCTGCGAAGCGGGCACGTCCTCGGGCGGCCCCAGTTGAGCCCTTGGTTGACCCACGACATCGATTGCCGTGGAGGTCCCGGCGGAAGGAGGCGGCGGCTTTGCTTGCGCCCCTTGGAGCGGTGATGTAAAACCACTCCTGCTGCCACAATCCTGTTCCTCTTGGAAGGAACCTTGAGCCACGGGCATCGACCTTCTTGCTTATGGTCGCCCGCCGACTCCGCTTAGCGCCCCGATCATCTTGGCTCCACCTTGAATGTTTTCAGCCACAGGCGAAGTGGGGGATGACACGGAGGAAGGCTTCGAACAATAATGAATGCGGAAATATGGAGGATGGACTCGAAGCCAAATCGTGGAAGTCCAGCCCGTAGTAGAAAAGGAGCCCTCTCACGAAGGATCCGTCGGAAGCCCAATCCCGACGGAGGTGAGATCTGAAAATGACGTGTTCGCCGGGCTCGAGGGCACGGCCTGCCTGGGCAGCAACCTGTCTGAAACCGTATGCAGTGCTTGGCCTCCCGCAACTTCAGTATGTCCTCCTCCGTGATGGAGGAGGGCATCCACCGGCCCTGGAGGTCGGAGCCGGACATTGTTTAGGATCCGGAGCGCTCGAATCCAAAGCTCTGGGTGTTGGAACTAGGGGCGGAGGAAAGATTCGATGCGAGATTGAAGAACAAGGACAGGCCTTGGTCCTCTTATAAAGGGGGAAGAAATACCAAGGGCCGTCTCCGTGACCGTTTGAGATTCCCCTTCGGTAGAGGAGGCGTGGCGACGGGAACGGTTGGGTTACCCACGCACGTATTGATGAGGATCCCGGAATAAAAGGGAACACGATCTCTGCTTCGACGGGACGTGCCAAGGAAACCACTTCGCTAAACGTGCTGAGGCGGAATAATAAAAACAACTCAAACGAGGGCTTGGCTGCGGTGTGATGTCACGCCGCATAATACGTCAGCAGATTGAGTTAAGTGTATATTTTAGTCTCTCTACGTTGAATGTGGAATTTATTTTGCAGAGCCGGACACTATCCTGGTGTTCATTATTTTCTCCGGATTACTCAAGGGAGGAACCCGCCTTGCAATGCCGAACATTATGCACGCCGTACTTATCATCATTGAAGGCTGGTTCGAGGGACTCTTGAGGAGTCTGGACTAGGGGTGTCCGGATAGCCGGACTATCAATATCCGCGGACTCCCATACTACGAAGATAGAAGATTGAAGACTCGGCTCGTGTCCCGAAGGTACTTTCCTTGGCGTGGAAGGCAAGCTTGGCAATACGGATATGTAGATCTCCTACCATTGTAACCGACTCTGCGTAACCCTAGCCTCTCCGGTGTCTATATAAACCGGAGGGCCTTAGTCCGTAGGACAAACATTACATCTCAACAATCATACCATAGGCTAGCTTCTAGGGTTTAGCCTCCTTGATCTCGTGGTAGATCTACTCTTGTACTACCCATATCATCAATATTAATCAAGCAGGACGTAGGGTTTTACCTCCATCGAGAGGGCCCGAACACAGGTAAAACATTGTGTCCTCGTCTCTTGTTACCATCCGCCTAGACGCACGCAGTTGGGACCCCCTACCGAGATCCGCGGTTTTGACACCGACATTGGTGCTTTCATTGAGAGTTCCTCTGTGTCGTCCCCAATAGGCTCGATGGCATCTTCAACCATCAACGCTGTCGGTGTGAGACTTTTCTCCCGGACAGATCTTCGATTCGGTGGCTTTGCATGCGGGCAATTCTCTTGGCCATCTGGAGCAGATCGAAGCTCGCCCCTGGCCGTCGAGTCGATTCGAAGCTTGAACTTCACGATCGATGACCGCGGAGACTTGATCTTGACGGACTCGAGCCACAGCCAAAGCGCGCCCTTTGTGGCGATAGGCATGATCTAGCTCTGCCGCGGACGGTGCTTTGGAGGCCCTTTTCGGATCCGCTCCGGCCACTAGCCCGGCCGATCGCCATGTCGAGGCGGTGGATGAGACGCCACCACAGGGGCTTCAACATCCTACAACGATGGGCGAATACCAATCTTGTCCCTACGCAAACTCGTGATCTGAGGTGCGGACTCCCGCGGACTCCGAGCCTCCGCGCCCTCCCAATTAAACCGGATTGGGCGCCGTTATGGAATTCACCGCGCGGTCATCTTCGGCCTTTCGCCTTTTGGCGATATCCTGAATTCTCTGAAGCATCTCTCGCTATCAGAGAATCTGGCGGACTATGGCGGGGCGGTTGGAGTTCGGACGACGAAGAAATTCAGATCCCACCCACCACCCACTTTGTAGCCACTGTCGAGGATCTAACCGACATGCTAGACTATGACTCCGATGACATCGACGCTATGGACGATGATCTTTGAGAACGAAGCAGACCAGCGCCCACGAGGGCAATCGGAAGGCCACATCGTCGTACGACGTCTACATGGTGGATACCCCAAAAGAAGGGGATGGCGAAAAAGCAGCGGAGGAAGATTCTCTAAAGAAGCAGCCCAAACGCCGACGTCAGCGGCGCCGCTCTAAATCCAGCCATAACAAGAATATAGATCCCGGCACAGGAAATAACAATACCCCGGAGAGTGCCGAAGACAACCCCCTCCAGCACAACTCAGCGCAGGAGGATGCAGAAGCAAGCCCTCACGAAAGGGCGGGAGAAGAAAAGGTCGAGGATCAAATCTATAAACCTCCCTCCAAAGACGAAACAAGCCTCAGCGACGACGAATTCGTCGCGCCCGAGGACCCCGTCGAACAAGAGCTTTTTAAGCACAGGCTCATCGCCACAAACAAGAAGCTGAAGATGGAACAACAGACCACAGGAGTGCGGATAGAAGACTATATATTGCATATACATATGGCGGAGGAGGCGATCTCCACGCCATAAAATATCTACCCTCAAGCTCGAAGGGCCATCCGTCATTGGCTCAAAAGCCTCCCGAAAACTTGTTGGAAGTTGGGAAGAGCTCGAGGAAGCGTTTAGAGCAAATTTTCAAGGAACTTATGTCCGCCTCCGGATGCTGAGATGACCTCACCACATAACTCAACAGCCCGGAGAGTCGTAGCGGAAATTCAGAACAGGTTCCTTACCAAAAGAACCAAATAGTCATTGTCCGGACGCCAAAGCCTTAGCAGCTTTCAAGCACAATGTCCGAGACGAATGGCTCGCCAGACACCTCGGTCAAGAGAAACCATGGACAATGACCGCATTAACAAGCCTCATGACCCGCTTACATGCGGGGAGGATAGCTGGCTAGCAAGAAGCGACACCGGCGACCCAAGTACATCCGAGATAAGAGATGGAAAGCGGAAAATCACGGTAGCGAAAAAAACAAATACGGAATAAAGAGAAAAGCCCAAAAGCACGGCGATCAACGCCGGATTTAAAAGCTCACGGCCAAACAATAAAGCTCATCCTCTAAAGGATGACGGTGATGGTGTCCAACCTAAAGAAGATTTTGGGTGGGTATGTCAAATCCACAGTACCCGGAAGGCACGCAAATCACACCCACGAGGATTGTTGGGTTTTCAAACAGTCAAGCCGATTAAGCGCCGAACACAAGGGGCTCGGCGCGTCAGCGAAGAAGATAAACCCGCCAGCGAAAGCCCGAAAACAAAAGACTTTCCCACAAGGGGTCAAAGCGATAAACTCACTTCGTGTGAGGACACGGAAAAACAGTCGGGCACTTTCTAAAAAGAGCTTCGCACGATCCAGCCAACAAACCATAGAGATTGGATATCAAAACCAATCACCTTGACCACCGGACTATTCGAAGCATTGAAACACGGAAGGACTCACGATGATGAATCCGATCATAGACGGATTACAATTCACAAGCGTCCTAATGGGCGGAGGCAACAACAAACCTGCTATATTCAAACACAATCCGTCGGATGGGGATAGACCCTACCAAAATTGACACAACCGCACTTCCTTCAAAGGAGGACGCGAGCCCTTCGCCAAATGCACAGGCTCGATATTACTAGAAGTCGTGTTCGGATCGCCGAGCAACTTTCGGCGCGAAAATTAATTTTCATATCGTCCCATTTAAAAGTGAATACCAAGCCTTGTTGGGACGAAAGGCTTTTGTCCGCTTCAACGCCATACCGCATTACGCGTCTCTTACACTCAAGATGCCGGTCCACACGGCGCCATTTCAAAGGCGAGGGTCACTTAAAGACCCCAGACTCGGATAGACGAATCCGGACTCAGCAGGCTAGGGGCTCCCTAGCCGCATACCCTTTTCACAGGGGGCTGCGCGCACAACCAATCGTGGTTTCATATAAACCTTGCTTTAATTATTTATATTCTTTTGCATATTTTTCGCACAAACTGTTTCTAAAACTAAACGTTTCTCTCTTTCTACAGATGAACAACGTGCGTACCCGTCCAGGATAACGGCGCAACAGAGACACAGGCGCAGACGTGCAGTAGGGACCCGTTGCAAGGATTCTTTTCAGATTAAGACCCTGCGTAGACCTTTTTATTATTGTCTCTTGTTGTTACTCTCCCCCGGCTCCTTCCCATAGCCAAAGTGGAGCGTGACGCTTTGGCATCGGCCGCGTCAGAAGACCATGCCCGTACCTGGACACTAGGGGCTTAGGGCATAATTCTGCCCATTATCATAAAGTCCGAACACCTTCGGGAGTGTTCGGCGTCTCGAGTTAGGCATTATATGCATCAGCTCCGAATCATGTCTTTGGTCAAATGTTGGGTTTGCCTGCCTCATGTTTTGCTGCCTTCGTTCCGTATCATCCGGCTAACGCGGCACCAGGAGAACTATTGCGATTGTGCCCAGGTTAATTTGGCGAGCACCTCGATGAAAGCCGAAACCATTGTCATGATATAGGGAGGGATGCGCCTTGGATGTGTGTACAGCAGCCCTCCCTCACCCCTCTATTTATAGGGAAGGGAAAGGAGGGCCGACCCCTCTAGATGGGATCTAGAGGGGGCGGCTGGAGGGGGACTTGCCCCCAAGCAGGCGCCCCTTAGGGTTCCCCAACCCTAGGCGCATGGGCCCAAGGTGGGGCGCGCCCAGCCCTCCAGGCTGGCTCCCTCCCTTATGCCCATGTGGCCCTCCGGAGGTGGCCCCTCCGTGGACCCGGAACCTCTCCGGTGGCCCGTACAATCTCGACGCCCCTCAAACTTTCCTGTCCGTATCACAACTTCCCATATATAAAACTTCACCTCCGGACCATTCCGGAACTCCTCGTGACGTCCGGGATCTCATCCAGGACTTCGAACAACATTCGGTAATCACATACAAGTCTTCCTAATAACCCTAGCGTCACCGAACCTTAAGTGTGTAGACCCTACGGGTTCGGGAGACATGCAGACATGACCGAGACCACTCTCCGGTCAATAACCAATAGTGGGATCTGGATACCCATGTTGGCTCCCACATGTTCCACGATGATTTCATCGGTTGAACCACGATGTCGAGGATTCGATCAAACCCCGTATACAATTCCCTTTGTCAATCGGTACGTTACTTGCCCGAGACTCGATCGTCGGTATCCCAATACCTTGTTCAGTCTCGTTACCGGCAAGTCACTTTACTCGTACCGTAATGCATGATCCCGTGATCAACCACTTGGTCACTTTGAGCTCATTATGATGATGCATTACCGAGTGGGCCTAGAGATACCTCTCCGTCATACGGAGTGACAAATCCCAGTCTCGATCCGTGTCAACCCAATAGACACTTTCGGAGATACCAGTAGTGCACCTTTATAGTCACCCGATTCGTTGTGACGTTTGATACACCCAAAGCACCCTACGGTATCTGGGAGTTACACAATCTCATGGTCTAAGGAAGAGATACTTGACATTGGAAAAGCTCTAGCAAACGAACTACGATCTTTGTGCTATGCTTAGGATTGGGTCTTGTCCATCACATCATTCTCCTAATGATGTGATCCCGTTATCAACGACATCCAATGTCCATAGCCAGAAACCATGGTATGCTGCTGATCACAACGAGCTAGTCGACTAGAGGCTCACTAGGGACATATTGTGGTCTATGTATTCACACGTGTATTACGATTTCCGGATAATACAGTTATAGCATGAATAAAAGACAATTATCATGAACAATGAAATATAATAATACTTTTATTATTGCCTCTAGGGCATATTTCCAACACCCAACTCAACTCTTAACACTAGACCTGACAAGTTTTCAAAAAAAAGTAAATCTCACATGTAAAAGTTATTTCGTCCCAGTAAAATGAACACCATCATATGTCCGCGGAGACGCCAATGTCTTCGGGGATATGTGATGGCGCAGTGAAGCTCATTCAACCAAGTCATCAAAAAACTGCGGTCGCCAACTTTTTCATTGTTTTTCCATTACTTTTCGCACATCAAAAGATCGCCGTCCAAGAGCACCACATAAAAACAACTACAACAAAGAAACCAAAATAGTACTCCTCCGGAGAGGTCATGCCAACCTCATCGGCCGGCCATAGGGTGCGGCCCGAGAATGCCATGCTAGCCTTTGAATGTCGGCGGCGCATGCCTACGGCGGTGCCCACTGGACCCACCACTGGCTCGGCGGCGATCAGACCTCCCTACGCCATTGCCGCGACTAGGGAAGACGTGCTTCTGGGGCCAGGAGGGGGAAGGGGCGGCGACCCAGGCGCAGGGCCACCATCCCCGCCCGAAGAACGCGGAGGGGGAGTGATACGTCTCCAACGTATCTATAATTTATGAAGCATTCATGCTATTATATTATCTATTTTGGATGTTTCTGGGCTTTATTATACACTTTTATATTATTTTTGGGACTAACCTATTAACCGGAGGCCCAGCCCATATTGTTGTTTTCTTACCTATTTCAGTGTTTCGAAGAAAAGGAATATCAAATGGAGTCCAAACGGAATGAAACCTTCGGGAGCGTTATTTTTGGAACGGAAGCAATCCAGGGGATTTGGAGTGCAAGTCAGCGAAGCTTCGAGGAGGCCACGAGGCAGGGGCGCGCCCTACCGCCCACTTGTGGGTTCCGCAAGTTGATCACCAAAACATACATAAAGTAGATCACGTGAATATCCCATTATCACCACAGATAAGCACGGCAAGACATACATCAAGTGTTCTCAAATCCTTAAAGACTCAATCCAACAAGATAACTTCAAAGGGAAAACTCAATCCATTACAAGAGAGTAGAGGGGAAGAAATATCATAAGATCCAACTATAATAGCAATGCCCGCGATACATCAAGATCGTATCACCTCAAGAACACGAGAGAGAGAGAGAGAGAGATCAAACACATAGCTACTGGTACATACCCTCAGCCCCGAGGGTGAACACTCCCTCCTCGTCATGGAGAGCATCGGGATGATGAAGATGGTCACCAGTGAGGGATCCCCCCTCCGGCTGGGTGCCGGAACAGGGTCCCGATTGGTTTTTGGTGGCTACAGAGGTTTGCGGTGGCGGAACTCCCGATCTATTGTGCTCCTCGATGTTTTTGGGGTATATGGATATATATAGGCGAAAGAAGTCGGTGAGGGGAGCCACGAGGGGTCCATGAGGGTGGGGGCGTGCCCAGGGGGTAGGACGCGCCTCCCTGCCTCGTGGCTTCCTTGTTGCTTCTCCGACATCTACTCCAAGTCTCCTGGATTGCTTCCGTTCCAAAAATAACTCTCCCGAAGGTTTCATTCCGTTTGGACTCCGTTTAATATTCTTTTTCTGCGAAACACTGAAATAGGGAAAAAACAACAATTTGGGTTGGTCCTCCGATTAATAGGTTAGTCCCAAAAATGATATAAAAGTGTATAATAAAGCCCATAAACATCCAAAACGGGTAATATAATAGAATGGAACAATCAAAAATTATAAATACGTTGGAGACGTATCAGCCGTCGCGAGCCTCCGGAGCGAGGTGCTCGATGAAGCATAACGGCGAGAGCAGGATCTCCGCCGAGGATCGGTGCCAACCATGCTTTGGAATGCCGACGATCTCGATGTCGACACGGAAGACCACATGAACCGGCTCCCCACCGGTGCTGCTGCTCCAAGGATGGAGCAAAAGGCGGAATATGGGCGAACTAACACGGGCGGCCGCCACCCAGGCCCTCGTCTCGCGGTCGGTGAACCGAATGATAAACCCCTCCGGTGGGTGAGGGTGGACAGAGAAGGCAGAAGCCGGCAGGTCGAACTGGCGGCGGAGGAGCGCGGTGACCTCGTCACAGGAGACCCCGGAGCGGCTTCCCGCGACAGTGGCGACCAGAGCCTTGCGAAGAGTCATCTAGGCCGCGACGATCTCTTCGGACCTGGGAAGGTAGCAGACGACATCAGCCGGCCGCAGGGACGGGTGACCAAAGAGTGGGATGGCAGCGGACGAGGAAGCAGAGTGCGAGGGGGAGCCAGGGAGCTCGAAGGACGCGAGCGAAGAGCAAGGGAGCCCGGAGAACATGGGCGAAGCGGAGGGCTCAGGGGCCAGCTGCAACGACTCAGAGCAGGAGGCGAACGCCGGCCCGGGGGACGCGGGGCGACAGGGGCCCTCGACGCTGGCCGAGGAGGAACTGGGCGGCCGCGGGGAGGGGACATGCGGACACTTGGTGGCGGGTGTCGGTGCGCCATCAGGCGAAGACGAACGCGGCAGCGAGCAGTTCCTTGCGACGTGTCCAAAAACCTGCACCTTTTACAGCGAACGTCCTTCCGGCGGTCGATGCGAGGGTGGCCAGGGTCGAGACAGCGGGGGCAGACTGCCCAAGGTGGCGAAGCTACGGGCGGTGACAACGGACGGGGCTGCGGCCGGCGCCGAGGGCAAGGAGGACACTGACGACCCCCGACGACCTGCCAGCCGTCCGTGGGAAGAGGCTCCATAGGCGCCACCGCAGGACGACCCGATGGATCTCAGACCACGGGCCGCGCAGGGCCACAGACTGGGTGCGCGGGGACGGCGGAAGGGAAGGGGGCTCCGGCGACGTGGCGGGGCGTAGGGAGGGTGCGACGGGCGAGCGCCCGCTGTAGAGCACCTGCCGGTAGGACAGGGGAGGGGAGCCCGCCCGGTCAGATCCCGCAGAGGAGGGGCTCAACTCCTGCCAGCGGAGAGCACGGGGACGGCCCGACGAGGGCGGCGGGGAGAGGGATTCCATGCTGCGAGGCAGGACGAGGAGCGGCGGCGCCGCGGAGGAGGTGGGCGCCGGGGCCGGAGTGGCCGCCGGCGAAGCGCGGGAGCGAGGGAATAGGAGCAGGAGCGTGGGAGCGTCCGTCTAGGTTTCATATGAAACGAACAAGCAAAAGTTTATGCTTGAACCTGCTTGTATTGCCGTGGCGCTACACGTTGGGCAGGAATGATGGTGATTCAGGGTTGTGAGTTTGGTACTAGAGTACTTAATTTGTCCATATAAAGAAAACTTAATTTGCCCACATTCATCATAAAAAGGGGACTAACTAATTACCCATTTTCATTATCAGCACTCGAGAGTACAGATAGCGTCGGAAGAAAACAGAGAAAGAAGAGAATGTGCCGTACATGTACCAAAATACTTGTAAGGACCATCGCAAAAAGGGAAATACTTGTAGGGAAACTTCATCACCCACATACTGATCCGGCGTCCAAACTACGACAAGGGTTGTGTGGGAGCACGAGGTGCCGTGGTGGGAGAGACTGGGCATCGAAGGATTTATTTACGCATGCACGCATTCACGTATGCTCCCCTATCCTGTTCATCGTCTATAGCTGACCTGAAAAACTAACTCAACAATACAAGTACGAGCACGATGGTATTATATGACTAATAACCAAATACTCCATCCGTCCAAAAATTCTCGTCGGAGAAATAAGTAAAAATAATTTATATCTAAAACTAAAATATGTCTAGATACATTTATTTCTCCGACAAGTATTTCTCGAAGGAGGGAGTATTTAATACAGAATTACGGCCGTATTTTGGACCGTCTCGTTGCTCTTGCTGCCCGCGGCGGTCAGTGAAGATTCCAGCGCTAGCTACGGAGGTCCTAGCCGGCGCGTGCCAGCCCAGAATCACATGCTGTGATGTGATGCTCACCAGGCGCCAGGTCGCGTCCGTACGGGGCCGGAGCCAGCAGCCATCCGTGTATCCAGTTATCCACACGTCGTGACTCACCGCACACGCGGCGGTCTCTTCTGATTCTGAAAGTGACTGTTCGCCCTTTGTTAGAGGTGCGCGGGCGCGACCAAACATGCTGTCTGGCTGACGGTGAAACCAGCAACATGGCACGCAGCCCGTGCAGGAGTCCCTCTCCCGCCGCAGCCCGCGGTGCCAACTTCACCGTCTGAGCCGCCCCGCACCGCATGGAGTTCCACGGCGGGATGGAAGAACGGCAGCACGCTCGAGGCTTACGGATGCCCCCTTGCATGGACGCTACGGCCTACAAACAATGGGTGTTGATTTGGCCATGTTTTTATTTGTTTTTGATAGACTAGCAAGCGTTGTACGGTTAAAATCCATTTGTATGACTAGTTTATCTTGTAGAAGAAAATGATAAACGAGGTAAGACCTTATTTGCAAATGTGAAGAAGGATGTGTGTATCTTTTTATAAAATTGTCAAAGTTTACTTCTTATCTGTCAGATATAAATCGGACGGCCTATATTGCAGGATGGCAGGCACACCATCATCACCAACTTCATTTTTTTTATAAGAGTAGAGACATGTCGGCATTAAACCGACGCGGCGGCCGAGAAAACCCACTCTGACGCCCGCATTGAAACAACCCCGCGGCCTGGACGGCACCGCTATTTATATGTGGCCGCACACGACATGATCCATACCACAACACGTTCACTTCCGTTCCTCCTCCATGAACCACTTCCGCTATGACGGCGAGCTCTAACACCTTGTGGGAGAGCCTCTCAACGAAGCAGAAGCACAAACTGGCCAGCCTTGCGCACAACTAGCAGGACCGTCATGTGCCACGGATATAAGGTCGGCTTGCCTGCGAGCTCGCCGGAGGCGAGTGACGACGACCTGACGAGGAAGCAGATGTTCGACGACGAGCCGGTGTCCGCGCACGTACCGATCCATGCCGGCTTCACCATGAAAGTAGGCGCATACACACTTCAACACCATCATGGCGGAGGTGCCGCCGGGTATCGGTGTTTCAACTGGTACATGAGGACTAACGCTACAACCTCGCCCTCCTTGTGCATCACCGACTGGCGAAGAGGTAAATCTACGGCAAGTTTGCTGGCAAGGAGGCCGCGGCCACCATGGTCTTGGAGGGCCCAAACTTCGTCGACCATCAACGAGCGCTCTACAAGGCCGCACATAGCACTCACACCGGCTGCAACGCGATTGTCGCAGAGGAGGATGAGGAGGCGATGTGGGCGATCATGGACGGGAATGTCTTCACGTCATTTTGGCCACCCGCGCGGTTCGCTCATCTCCCATCTGGGCACGTCCGCGAGCGACCCGCAACTTCACTTCGCGCAGGTGATGGTCGTTGAGCTCGCCGGGCATGGGGAAGACAGAACTAGGGACACGAACCCCTCCACAGTCGACGAAAATCTAGACTAGGTTTTTGTATGTTTAAAAAAATGTCATGTCCGCTTTTATTTGATGAAATATGTCAAAAATGACATGACTTTGGTCCGATTTGAATGAAAATCGTTTGCTTTGCATGAAATTTGTCCATTTTGATTAAATTTCATTTGAAATGTGTCTAACCGTTTGATGGATAGGTTAGGATGGCCGGCTCCCCTATCATTGCCCACAGACTCGTCTACAAATGAATAGTATGTAGTACATTTTAGGGGACAACTTTGGAGATGGCCTACCACAATTGAGACAATCTTGCCACCCTTTTCCGAGTCAGTGACATGAGGGGCATAGATTGCATCAAAATAATGTTGCCAAAAGAGTGGGAGCAAACCAAACACGAGGCTAACTGGGTCACAGATACAGGTGAATACCAAAATCTGCCGTAAAAAAATGAGTATACGTATATGTATTCAGTTTAGCATCTATATTTGGCCCACAGCCTGCTCTTCAGCCCAGTAGCCCACAGCCCACAGCACCAGAACGGAATTGGGTATTCTGGTTGTCTCCAATCCCGCGGGAAACCCCCACCAAACCCACCGCACAAGCGCGCGCTCGCCAAAATGCCGCCGCCGCCGCCGCCGCCGCGGCAGGACTTCCCGGCGTTCCCTTTCGCGCCGTACCCGATCCAGTCGGAGTTCATGTCCTTCCTCTACAGCGCGCTCTCCTCCGGGCCCCGCGCTCTCGCCCTCCTCGAAAGCCCCACCGGTAAGCTCTGCTCTGCCGCCTTCCCCTCATCCTCCGGCCTCGCAGGCCACCACTAACGACTCAGCTTCCCCGCGTTGCCGCAGGCACCGGAAAGACCCTCAGCATCATCTGCAGCGCGCTTCAGTGGCTCCTCGACCACCGCGACGCCGCCCCCGAACGGGCCAATGGCTCCGCCCCCGCTGCTGCCGGCGGCGAAGACGACGACGAGCCCGACTGGATGCGGGATTTCACACCGCTGCCGCCTAAGAAGGACGTCAGGAAGAAGTCGGAGACTCACCCCCGGAGGAGGCAGGGGGCGAGGAAGGTGGGGGGTTCAGAGAAATCCGAGGGGACCGGGGAGAACGACGGCGAGGAGGAGTTCTTGGTTGACGAGTACGAGAGCGATGGCGAGGAGGGCACAAGGCCGCATGCTGCCGGGAAGCGGCCGCATCGTGGTGGTGGTGGTAGCAGTAGTAGTGAGAGCGAGGACGAAGAGGAAGAAGAGGAGGCGACCCCCAAGGTGTATTTCACCAGCCGCACGCACTCGCAGCTCTCGCAGTTTGTCCGGGAGCTCAAGAGGACGAATTTCTCAGGGAAGCTCAGGACAGTGTGCTTGGGGTCCAGAAAGAGCTTGTGTATTAACAAGGGTGAGTGGATCATGTGGTTATCTTTGTTCTTCTACTTTTGGGGCTGGGATTGTGTTTAGTTGATCTGTGGTGCGTTTGCTTGCAGATGTTCAGAAGTTGGGGAGCGCAAACCGGATCAACGAGAGGTGCTTGGAACTGCAAAAGAACAAGAAGAGCAGCAAAATCAAGGCATGTTTCAATTACGTCAAGTTGATTTGCAATTCTCAGCTGTTCTGTTAGATAGTATCTTGGACTTCTGCACCCAAATTGGGCTCTTTCTGTTAGATATTTGTATGTGCTGGGTTGTTAAATACCATTAGTATGCTGCTCATTTATAACTTCTGTTGTTAACATCTACTAGTAATTTTTGCGGCTGTAAATGTTCAGGTCGAGGGTGATAACAAAAAAGGGCACCGAACAAAGACCTCCTGTGGGTGCCCGATGTTAAGAAACAGAAGTCTGCAGAAACAGTTCAGGAGTGAAGTGTCTGACCATGGTGCATTGGATATTGAGGATTTGGCACAAATTGGAAGGAAGATTGGAACATGTCCTTACTACGGTGCACGTGACATGGTCCGCTCAGCTGACCTTGTAGTACTTCCTTACCAGTCTTTGTTGCTGAAGTCTGCTAGAGAATCACTTGGCCTTAATCTGAAGAACAGTGTTATCATCATAGATGAGGCTCACAACTTAGCAGACTCCCTCACTAGCATGTACAACTCAAAGGTCACATCTTCTCAGGTTAGTCTTCCTCATAATTGACCTGCCCCTGGCAGTATCATGACGATGTTTTTGTTCTGAGTTCTAGATCCCTAATATCTGTTGGAAACTAGATTGTGACATCTCATTCCGCACACTATGCAGAATTAGTCTGACTGTACAGTTGTACTCTATCTTCATAATTTCGTTTGCTCTGCACTTCCTATAATGTTTTCCAAGATCCGAAGATAGAGGTGCTGTAAGTAGGTTTACCATATAAGGAGACATAACCAAAGAGAATTTTCTGGTATAGAGCTTGACTTTGCTAAGTTGTGTTGTGGCAGACAACAGGATAGTAAAAATGATATTTATCGGTGCATTTTTAAAATTTCGCTTTACTAAGCAAAATATAGTTAGCAATTTTTTTTTTTTCGAAAAGGGGGTATCCCCGGCCATATAGTTAGCAAATGAACTGACTGTTTGCTTCCAGTTGTGGAAACTAACTTAATTTTCTGTTTCTCATTTTCATTAGTTGAGGGCAGTTCTTTCCCACCTGGAGGCATATCTCAATAGATTTCAGAATGTTCTGGGAGCTGGAAATCGACGTTACATCCAGACCTTGACAGTTCTAACACGGTCATTCCTACGATGTTTGATAAGTAATGAAGATTGTTCCTCTGCTGTGACCTCTGTGACTATAAATAAGTTCTTGTTCTCCCTTGATATCGATAACATAAACATAGTAAAACTTTGTCAGTATCTGAAGGAAAGCAATATAATCCACAAGGTGAAATATTTCTTCCACTACATTTCCATTCAGCCTTGTTGTGTCTAGAACCTATATTGATTGACTGCTGATATGCAGGTTAGTGGATATGCCAACAAATTATTTTTCACCGAAACTGGTGTGGGTGATTTGAATCATGGGCAGCAACTTGGTGAAGGAAGCAGTATAACAAGCTTTCAGGCTTTGGCTGACTTTTTACGCTCTCTACTGTACTGCAATGATGATGGAAGAATCATAGTTGCACGGCACAAGCCTGGTGGACACTCTGAAGATGCATATATCAAATTTGTGATGCTTTGTGCAGAGAAAACATTTTCTGAGGTGATGTACCTTGCTCCATATGTTGCTTGGAGACAAGAGTTGTCCTATTTCACATGCGTATTTATAAATCTTTCCTCTTGCAGGTCACAGACGACGCACATGCTGTTATTATGGCCGGTGGAACCCTCCAGCCTATTGAAGAAACAAGGCTGCGCTTGTTTCCAGGCTTATTGCCTAGTGATATAAAATTCTTCTCGTGCAACCACATTGTCCCCCCTGAGAGTATTCTTCCTATAGCTGTTACATGTGGGCCCTCAGGCAAGAAATTTGATTTCAGCCACAGCTCAAGGAGCTCTCCTACCATGGTATGTATACCTCGAGCCATTTCTCCTTTACTCTCTAATGTTTGCACGTTATTTTTGTGCCTATTCTTATCTGCCTATCTTTGCAGATCGAAGAGCTTGGACGTTTTCTTTGCAATATAGTGACAATAGTACCAGAGGGAATAGTAGTGTTTTTCTCTTCCTATGATTACGAAAAGCAAGTTTATGATGCATGGATGGCTTCAGGCACAATTTCAAAGATTTCTAAGAAGAAGCACGTGTTCAGAGAGCCAAGAAGCAGTGTGGATGTCGAGATGATACTCAACAAATACAAGGAGGCAATTCAATCCTGCTGCAGCAAAGGTTCAGGAGACACTAGTGTCAACGGGGCACTTTTAATGGCTGTTGTTGGTGGGAAGATCTCTGAAGGCATAAACTTCAGTGATGGTATGGGTCGTTGTGTTGTGATGGTTGGATTGCCTTATCCAAGCCCAGAGGATGTGGAACTGATGGAGACAATAAAACACATTGGAAACTATTCTTCTACCTCATCTGTGGCTGGAGATGACGAGTCCTTGAGCAGAGACGATGAATGCAAGGTTGAGCCTGGTTTTGGTATTCTAAGGAAGAGTGGTAAAAGTGGTCAAGAGTACTATGAAAACTTATGCATGAAAGCCGTGAATCAATGTATCGGTAAGCTGCTGTGCCATCTTAAGTTCTTAACATTTATGATTTTTTTGGCTCTTGTTAAATAGTGAACAAATTTGCTTGCAGGCAGAGCAATCAGGCATGTAAATGACTATGCTGCAATGCTGTTGGTTGACTCGCGTTACTCGCACACCTCATCAAGCAGGGGTTTCTCTTGCCCCGTTGAAAAGCTACCCCAGTGGATCAAGACACGACTGACTTGCGGTCAAAACTATGGGGAAGTTCATAGGTTGTTGCTTCAGTTTTTCAAAATCAACAAACAAATACATTGAAATATTGCAGATGTAATATTGCTACATTTAATGAAGCCAAGCATGTACACATAGGTTTGTGTTATACGTGATGCATTTTTGTTTGGCTGATATCAGTGCAATTCGATGACCAACCGTCCAAAGGTTGAGTTAGCACTTGAAATCCCATGTTATCGGTGGCTGATATCAGTTACCGAAGGTATGTGCACCCCTGTTATTTACTTATTTTCCCACACCAAGATCCGAGGAGCACCACACCCCAGTTCTTATATTCAATAAATTAAAGGAAACATGATAATCTGCTGCCTAGCACCGTCATCGAGTTGTTGAAATACTCAGATTTGTTGGTATTTTTTTAGGAGGTACAATGTACCCTTTTCTTAAAAACTTATTTGTACGGCATGTGTGCTGAGCAACCTTCAAATCATTCAAAAAATAAGTTATTCATATTTTGGCAGTATAGCTTACCATGTATGCATCTTAGCTATGCAGAGGCCGGGTGTTGCTCATCATGCTTTGTATCCGCTTGATGCTACTTTTTGAGATAATAAAAGCGCCCTTTATCGAAAAAAATGTATACCATATGATTGAATCCTTTTGTTGTTGAGATAGTGGGAGTGGCTGATGTGTTCAGTGTTCTCTGACAAAACACCTCTGTTGTCATTTCTTTGCCACATTTGATAAGAATTTGCAAGTCAACTAAAACAATAAGATAGTTTTCAAGGAGAAAAACTGCAAGATATAGCTTGCGAGAAATTGCACTTTGAGAGCACATCAGTTTACACTGTTGTACTCTAGTGAGTACAATAGGGGCAGAAAAGTTGGAAGTGTTGTTCTGCTCCAAAATGTACAATATTTTTTTAAATAGGGAAAACTTAAAAAAAAAATCTGATTTTCTTGTGACAAACATTATTGAATGTTTTACCAACACGCAAAGTTCTATGTTGAAAAAACATTCGTGGAGAGATGAGCACAAAAAAAAACTGATGTTCCAAAATGCTTTAGAAAAATTGCCCTTTTTGGAACATTCTTTTAATATATTTTTTGTCCGGACTTCATGAATTTTTTTCTCACCACAAATTTTGCAACTTGGTAAAACATTCAACAACATTTTCACAAAAAATAATAATCAGTTTTCTTTAATTATTTTCCTTTTTTTCTAGATTTTTCTGTTCACCCAAGTGCATATGCACCTTAGTGCGGAAACTCCATAAGCATGTTTGGCTCTAGGTGATATATATACCCTATATGAAAACCATAGTAATTATAGAAGAAGTCAAAAGTTTTGAAATAAACATGACCTTCTGTTGTACTCGTATAAAAAGTTTGGACAAGAAATAACTTTCATGGTATTGTTGGTGAAAAAAAATAAACACTAGTTTTTTCTTCATGAAACTTTTTATAAAGGTACAAAAGAAGGTGAAGTTTATTATAATAAAAGCTTCTGAATTCTCTTGACATTTTTGTAATTATAAAAAAAATCCATATCAAATGTATATACACCTGAGAGCCAAAAGATATTTCCCTCTCAAGTATAGATAAGATTGGAAAAGTGGAGAAAGAAAAGAATGTGACGTACATCTGTCAAAATACATGTGAGGAAGATTGCACACGGATCCGGTAGCCAAGTTGCGACAGGGTCGGGTCGTACAAAGGTTTATGCTCGTACGTCCGTTCTCCTATATTCGTCGTCTCCAACTGATCTATACGAGCGCCCGACGATTGGGGGATCCTAGTTTTGGGACTAGCTGGTCAGTGTTCGTGATAACTTTGGATCCCTTGTTAAGTAATTTGTTGGGAATGGCGCCTCGGTTTATTTTTGGTTGGATTGGTGGGCCGGAGACGACCCCCCTTTCCGTGGCTTTCCCCTCTTCTTCCACATATGTTTCTTCCCCTGAGATCTCCATCATGGAGGTCTCCTAGGAACTGGGTTTTTACGCCCTGTTTGTTTCATAAGTACTAGGACTTTTTTAAGTCCCAACTTATAAGTCATAAGTCCCTACCTGTTTGTTTACAGGGACTTATAAGTCCCGAATCCCTACCTATTTGTTTACAGAGACTTATAAGTCCATGTTGCACCGCTGCAACGAGGCTCAGGAGAGGGCCTGTCCGGCAATTGGAGGCACCGTTGCAACGAACCGAGGCAGAACGAACCGAGGCGGGGCCGCGACGGAGCGGCGACGGGGCGAGAGGCGGGCGGCGACGGGCGAGAGGCGGGCGGCGACGGGCAAAGGCCGGACGCAAGGGAACGAGCCTGGAGCGAATAAGTCCCAATAAGCTCCTCCCTGAGAGTCTTATTTGATAAGTCCCAAATCACCACAATAAGTCCCAATAAGTCCCTTGTGTTTGGTTTAGGTGGGACTTATAGGGATTTTTTTAAGTCCCTAAATCAATAAGTCCCTGGAAACAAACACCCCCTTAGTTTCCGTAGGATGTTGTCTCCTATAGAGTTGATGATTAGCACCGCCTTGCTGCTATCTTACGCTCTTGGAGTCTGTGAACATGGTGACGTGGCCCCATTCTTCTTCTGGTCGTTTTTCGGTTAAGTCTCTATATTGCAAGTTGATGAGTAGACCAGTTGTCTCGAGGTTTAACATAGTTTGGAAGGCACGCATTCCCCTTAAGGTTAAAATTTGCATGTGGTAGGTCATGCGGGGCGTTTGCCTGCAGTTGACCAAATCTGAACACGGAATGGCTTTGGTTCTGAATTTTGTGCTTTATGTGGTTTGGTTGAGAACTCTGGTCACATTATATTTCAGCATCCTCTTTCTCAGTTATTCTGGAGTTGTTTCAGATAGTGGTTGGTTGCGTCTTGGGCCCCATCTAGTTTTGTGGAGCGAAGACCCTTGGAAACCTCCTTGGCGGGACAACTCAAGAGGCTCTTTTGGTTTGGTTTTTCTGCCATGTGTTTGGCCTTGTGGACCACCAGGAACAAATTTACCGTCGAGCAACAATTCCCTAACAAGGCCGTCGACTGTATTTTGAAATTCTTCATTCTCTTTCCGAAGTGGAAACCATTGACTAAGGAGGGCGACAAGGATGCAGTTGAGCTTATGATCTCTCAGTTAGGGCAACAACGATCTCTATTTTGAGTACATATCAAGCTCAACATCCATAGATAGGTTCTAGTGTCCTTCTACTTATCGTTTTCTTAGCCTGGTTATTTGTTGGCCTGCATGCCATGTTCTTTTGTTCCCAGTTGTGACTGTCGTACTGTTATCTAGTACCCTTCTGAAGGAAATATGCCCTAGAGGCAATAATAAAGTTATTATTTATTTCCTTATATCATGATAAATGTTTATTATTCATGCTAGAATTGTATTAACCGGAAACATAATACATGTGTGAATATATAGACAAACAGAGTGTCACTAGTATGCCTCTACTTGACTAGCTTGTTAATCAAAGATGGTTATGTTTCCTAACCATGAACAAGGAGTTGTTATTTGATTAACAAGGTCACATCATTACTTGAATGATCTGATTGACATGACCCATTCCGTTAGCTTAGCACACAATCGTTTAGTATGTTGCTATTGCTTCCTTCATGACTTATACATGTTCCTATGACTATGAGATTATGCAACTCCGTTTCGGAGGAACACTTTGTGTGCTACCAAACGTCACAACGAATCGGGTGATTATAAGAGTGCTCTACAGGTGTCTCTAAAGGTACTTGTTGAGTTGGCGATTTCGAGATTAGGATTTGTCACTCCAATGTCGGAGAGGTATCTCTGGGCCCTCTCGGTAATACACATCACTTAAGCCTTGCAAGCATTTCAACTAATGAGTTAGTTGTAGATGATGTATTATGGAACGAGTAAAGAGACTAGCCGTAACGAGATTGAACTAGGTATTGATACCGACGATCGAATCTCGGGCAAGTAACATACCGATGACAAAGGAACAACGATGTTGTTGTGCGGTTTGACCGATAAAGATCTTCGAGAATATGTAGGAACCAATATGGGCATCCAGGTCCCGCTATTGGTTATTGGCCGAGACGTGTCTCGGTCATGTCTACATTGTTCTCGAACCGTAGGGTCCGCACGCTAAGGTTTCGATGATGCTTTATTATGAGTTTATGAGTTTTGATGTACCGAAGGAGTTCGAGTCCGGATGAGATCGGGGACATGACGAGGAGTCTCAAATGGTCGATACGTAAAGATCGATATATTGGACGACTATATTCAGAGTTCGGAAAGGTTCCGAGTGATTCGGTATTTTTCGAGTACCGGAGAGTTACGGAATTCGCCGGGAGAAGTATTGGGCCTTATTGGGCCTCAAGGAAAGAGAGAGGGCTGCCTAGGGCAGGCCGCGCCCCATGGCCTAGTCCGAATTGACTAGGGGAGGCCGCACCCCTCCTTCCTTCCCTCTCTCTTCCCCTTCCTTGCCTCCTACTCCTAATACATGGAAGGACTCCTAGTTGGACTAGGAAGGGGGAATCCTACTCCGGTGGGAGTAGGACTCCCCTAGGGCGCCATAGAAGAGGCCGACCCTCCCTCCTCCACTCCTTTATATACGGGGTAGGGGCACCCCATAGACACACAAGTTGATCATTGAGATCGTTCCTTAGCTGCAGCGGTGCCCCCTCCACGAGATTACACCTCGGTCATATTGTAGCGGTGCTTAGGCGAAGTCCTGCGACAGTAGAACATCAAGATCGTCACCACGCCGTCGTGCTGACGGAACTCCTCCCCGCGCCTCTGCTGGATCGGAGATCGGGGTGCGTCATCGAGCTGTACGTGTGTCAAGAACTTGGAGATGCCGGAGTAACGGTGCTTGGATCGGTTGAACCGGGAGGATGTACGACTACTTCCTCTATGTTGCGTCAACGCTTCCGCTTCGGTCTACGAGGGTACGTAGACAACACTCTCCCCTCTCGTTGCTATGCATCACCATGATCTTGCGTGTGCGTAGGAAATTTTTTGAAATTACTACGCCCCCAACAAAGGTATCCGAGCCTAGGTTTTATGGTTTGATGTTATATGCACGAGTAGAACACAAGTGAGTTGTGGGCGATATAAGTCATACCGCTTACCAAAGATGTCATACTTTGGTTGGGCGGTATTGTTGGATGAAGCGGCCGGACCGACATTACGCCAGACGCTTACGCGAGACTGGTTTTACCGCCGTGCTATGCACACAGTGACTAGCGGTGTCGGTTTCTCAACTTTAGTTGAACCGAAAAGGCTACGCCCGTCCTTGCGAAGGTTAAAACAGCACCAACTTGACAAACTATCGCTGTGGTTTTGATGCGAGGTAGGAACGATTCTTGCTCAGCCCGTAGCAGCCACGTAAAACTTGCAACAACAAAGTAGAGGACGTCTAACTTGTTTTTGCAGGGCATGTTGTGATGTGATATGGTCAAAACGTGATAAGATATAAGTTGTTGTATGAGATGATCATGTTTTGTTGAAGTTATCAAGAATCGCGTAAGCCCTATGGATGTCTCTTTGTTGCATAAGATGCAAGTGCCAAATAATTGCTTTACTTTATCGCTATACGATAGCAATAGTTGCAAGAGCAATAGTTGGTGAGACAACCATGTGATGTCACATTGATATAGATCAAGATGATGAAGATCATGGTGTCGTGCGGTGACGATAGAGATCATGACAAGATTTTGGAGATGGAGATCAAAGGCGCAAGATGATCATGGCCATATCATGTCACATATTTTGATTGCATATGATGTTTATCTATTATACATCTTATTCTTGCTTTGATTGACGGTAGCATTTTAAGATGATCTCTCACTAATTATCAAGAAGTGTTCTCCTGAATATGCACCGCTGCCAAAGTTCGTCGTGCCCGCACACCACGTGATGATCGGGTGTGATAAGCTCTCGTCCATCTACAACGGGTGCAAGCCAGTTTTGCACACGCGAATACTCAAAGTTAAACTTGACGAGCCTAGCATATGCAGATATGGCCTCGAACACGGAGACCGAAAGGTCGAGCGTGAATCATATACTAGATATGATCAACATAAGATGTTCACCATTGAAAACTACTCCATCTCACGTGATGATCGGTTATGGTTTAGTTGATTTGAGTCACGTGATCACTTAGATGACTAGAGAGATGTCTGTCTAAGTGGGAGTTCTTAAGTAATATGATTAATTGAACTTAAATTTATCATGAACTTAGTCCTGGTAGTATTTTGCAAATTATGTTGTAGATCAATAGCTCGCGTTGTTGCTTTCATATGTTTATTATGATATGTTCCTAGAGAAAATTGTGTTGAAAAATGTTAGTAGCAATGATGCGGATTGGATCCGCGATCCGAGGTTTATCCTCATTGCTTTACGTAAGAATTATGTCCTTAATGCACCGCTAGGTGACAAACCTATTGCAGGAGCGTATGCGCACGTTATGAACGCTTGGCTAGCTCAATATGATGACTACTTGATAGTTTTGTGCACCATGCTTTATGGCTTAGAACCGGGACTTCAAAGATGTTTTGAACATCATGGACCATATGAGATGTTCCAGAATTGAAGTTAATATTTCAAGCAAATACCCGAGTTGAGAGATATGAAGTCTCCAACAAGTTCTATAGCTAAAAGATGGAGGAGAATCGCTCAACTAGTGGGCATGTGCTCGATTGTCCGGTACTACAATCGCTTGAATCAAGTGGGAGTTAATCTTCCGATAAGATAGTGATTGACAGAGTTCTCTAGTCACCATCACCAAGTTAGTAGAACTTTGTGATGAACTATAGTATGCAAGGGATGACGAAAATGATTCCCAAGTTTTTCATGATGATGAAATCGATGAAGGTAGAAATCAAGAAAAAAAACATCAAGTGTTGATGGTTAACAAGACCACTAGTTTCAAGAAAAAGGCAAAGGGATAGAAGGGAACTTCAAGAAGAACGGAAAGCAAGTTGCTGCTCAAGTGAGGAAGCCCAAGTCTGGACCTAAGCCTGAGACTAAGTGCTTCTACCGCAAAGGGACTGGTCATCGAAGCGTAACTACCCCAAGTATTTGGCGGATAAGAAGGATGGCAAAGTGAACAAAGGTATATTTGATATACATGTTATTGATGTGTACTTTACTAGTGTTTATAGCAACCCTCGGTATTTGGTACTGGTTCGGTTGCTAAGAGTAGTAACTCAAACAGAGTTGCGTATAAAATGTAAACTAGTTAAGGGTGAAGTGACGATGTGTGTTGAAAGTAGTTTCAAGATTGATATGATCATCATCGCACACTCCCTATACTTTCGGGATTAGTGTTGAACCTAAATAAATGTTATTTGGTGTTTGCGTTGAGCATGAATATGATTTGATCGTGTTTATTGCAATACGATTATTCATTTAAGTAAGAGAATAAACTGTTGTTCTGTTTACATGAATAAAACCTTATGTGGTTACACACCCAATGAAAATGGTTCATTGGATCTCGATCGTAGTGATACACATATTCATAATATTGAAACCAAAAGATGCAAAGTTAATAATGATAGTGCAACTTATTTGTGGCACCGCCGCTTAGGTCATATTGGTGTAAAGCGCATGAAGAAACTCCATGCCGATGGGATTTTGGAATCACTTGATTATGAATCACTTGATGCTTAAGAACCATGCCTCATGGGCAAGATGACTAAGACTCCGCTTCTCCGTAACAATGGAACAAGCTAACGACTTATTGGAAATAATACATACCGATGTATGCGATCCAATGAGTGTTGATGCTCGTGGCAAGTATCATTATTTTCTGACCTTCACAAGATGATTTGAGCAGATATGGGTATATCTACTTGATGAAACATAAGTCTGAAACATTTGAAAAGTTCAAAGAATTTCAGAGTGAAGTGGAAAAATCATCGTGACAAGAAAATAAGGTTTCTACGATCTGATCGCGGAGACAAATATTTGAGTTACGAGTTTGGTCTTCAATTAAAACAATGTGGAATAGTTTCACAAGCTCACGCCACCTGGAACACCACAACGTTACGGTGTGTCCGAACGTCATAACCGCACTTTATTGGATATGGTGCGATCTATCATGTTTCTTACCGATTTACCAATATCATTTTGGGATCATGCATTAGAGACAACTGCATTCACGTTAAAAAGGGCACCATCTAAATCCGTTGAGACGACACCATATGAACTGTGGTTTAGCAAGAAACCCAAGTTGTCGTTTCTTAAAGTTTGGGGCTACGATGCTTATGTGAAAAAGTTTCATCCTGATAAGCTCAAACGCAAATCGGAGAAGTGCGTCTTCATAGAATACCCAAAGGAAACTGTTGGGTACACCTTCTATCACAGATCCGAAGGCAAGATATTCGTTGCTAAAAATGGATCCTTTCTAGAGAAGGAGTTTCTCTCGAAAGAAGTGAGTGGGAGGAAAGTAGAACTTGATGAGGTAATTGTACCTTCTCCTGAATTGGAAAATAGTTCATCACTGAAATCAGTTCCAGTGATTCCTACACCAATTAGTGAGGAAGCTAATGATGATGATCATGAAACTTCAGATCAAGTTACTACAGAACCTCGTATGTCTTCAAGAGTACGGTCCGCACCAGAGTGGTACGGTAATCCTATTATGAAAGTCATGTTACTAGACCATGATAATGTTGGAAATATGCCCTAGAGGCAATAATAAAAGTATTATTATATTTCCTTGTTCATGATAATTGTCTTTTATTCATGCTATAACTGTATTATCCGGAGATTGTAATACACGTGTGAATACATAGACCACAATATGTCCCTAGTAAGCCTCTAGTCGATCGCTCGTTGATCAACAGATAGTCATGGTTTCTCGCTATGGACATTGGATGTCGTTGATAACGGGATCACATCATTAGGAGAATGATGTGATGGACAAGACCCAATCCTAAGCATAGCACAAAGATCGTAGTTCGCTTGCTAGAGCTTTTCCAATGTCAAGTATCTCTTCCTTAGACCATGAGATCGTGTAACTCCGGATACCGTAGGAGTGCTTTGGGTGTATCAAACGTCACAACGAATCGGGACTATAAAGGTGCACTACAGGTATCTCCGAAAGTGTCTGGGTTGACATGGATCGAGATCGATTTGTCACTCCGTAAACGGAGAGGTATCTCTGGGCCCACTCGGTAGGACATCATCATAATGTGCACAATGTGACCAAGGGGTTGATCACGGATGATGTGTTATGGAACGAGTAAAGAGACTTGCCGTAACGAGATTGAACAAGGTATCGGTATACCGACGATCGAATCTCGTGCAAGTGCAATACCGCTAGACAAAGGGAATTGTATACGGATTAATTGAGTCCTTGACATCGTGGTTCATCCGATGAGATCATCGTGGAACATGTGGGAGCCAACATGGGTATCCAGATCCCGCTGTTGGTTATTGACCGGAGAACGTCTCGGTCATGTCTACATGTCTCCCGAACCCGTAGGGTCTACACACTTAAGGTTCGATGACGCTAGGGTTATAAAGGAAGTTTGTATGTGGTTACCCGAATGTTGTTCGAGTCCCGGATGAGATCCCGGACGTCACGAGGAGTTCCGGAATGGTCCGGAGGTAAAGATTTATATATGGAAGTCCTATTTTGGCCACCGGAAAATGTTCGGATTTTTCGGTATTGTACCGGGAAGGTTCTAGAAGGTTCCGGAGTGGGGCCCACCTGCATGGGGGACCCACATGAACGTGGGTAGTGGGGGCAAGGCCCCACACCCCTGGTCAAGCGCAAGACCAAGATCCCCCTTAGAAGGAATAAGATCATATCCCGAAGGGATAAGATCAAGATCCCTAAAAAGGGGGGATAACAATCGATGGGGAAGGAAATGATGGGATTTCTTTCCTCCCACCTTGTCCAACGCCCCAATGGACTTGGAGGGCAAGAAACCAGCCCTTCCACCCCTATATATAGTGGGGAGGCGCATGGGAGCTTCACACGATGTTCTGGCGCAGCCCTCCCCCTCTCCCAAGTACTCCTCCTCTCCCGCGGTGCTTGGTGAAGCCCTGCAGGATTGCCACGCTCCTCCATCACCACCACGCCGTTGTGCTGCTGCTGGATGGAGTCTTCCTCAACCTCTCCCTCTCTCCTTGCTGGATCAAGGCATGGGAGACGCCACCGGGTTGTACGTGTGTTGAACGCGGAGGTGCCGTCCGCTCGGCACTAGGATCTCCAGTGATTTGGATCACGACGAGTACGACTCCTTCAACCCGTTCTCTTGAACGCTCGCTTAGCGATCTACAAGGGTATTTAGATGCACTCTCCTTCCCTCGTTGCTGGTTTCTCCATAGATAGATCTTGGTGACACGTGGGAAAATTTTGAATTTCTGCCACGCTCCCCAACAAAGGCATCATGAGCTAGGTCTATTGCGTAGATTCTTTGCACGAGTAGAACACAAAGTAGTTGTGGGCGTTGATTTTGTTCAATATGCTTACCGTTACTAGTCCAATCTTGTTTCGACGGTATTGTGGGATGAAGTGGCCTTGACCGACCTTACACGCATTTTCGTGAGACAGGTTCCACCGATTGACATGCACTTGGTGCATAAGGTGGCTAGCGGTGCCGCCTCTCCACTTTAGTCGGAACGGATTCGATGAAAAGGGTCCTTATGAAGGGTAAATAGCAATTGACATATCACGCTGTGGTTTTATGAGGTAAGAAACGTTTGCTAGAAACCCATAGCAGCCATCAAAACATGCAAACAACAATTAGAGGACGCCTAACTTGTTTTTGCAGGTATGCTATGTGATGTGATATGGCCAAGAAGAATGTGATGAATGATATGTGATGTATGAGATTGATCATGTTCTTGTAATAGGAATCACGACTTGCATGTCGATGAGTATGACAACCGGCAGGAGCCATAGGAGTTGTCTTAATTTATTGTATGACCTGCGTGTCATTGAACAATGCCATGTAATTACTTTACTTTATTGCTAACCGGTAGCCATAGTAGTAGAAGTAATAGTTGGCGAGACAACTTCATGAAGACACGATGATGGAGATCATGATGATGGAGATCATGGTGTCATGCCGGTGACGATGATGATCATGGAGCCCCGAAGATGGAGATCAAAAGGAGCAAAATGATATTGGCCATATCATGTCACTATTTGATTGCATGTGATGTTTATCATGTTTATGCATCTTGTTTACTTAGAACGACGGTAGTAAATAAGATGATCCTTACAACAATTTCAAGAAGTGTTCTCCCTAACTAAGCGTGCACCATTGCTAAAGTTCGTCGCTTCTAAGCACCACGTGATGATCGGGTGTGATGGATTCTTACGCTCACATACAACGGGTGTAAGACAGATTTACACACGCCAAACACTTAGGGTTAACTTGACGAGCCTAGCATGTACGCACATGGCCTCGGAACACGAGACCGAAAGGTCGAGCCTGAGTCGTATGGAGGATACGATCAACATGAAGATGTTCACCGATGATGACTAGTCCGTCTCACGTGATGATCGACACGGCCTAGTTGACTCGGATCATGTAATCACTTAGATGACCAGAGGGATGTCTATCTCGAGTGGGAGTTCATAAGATGAACTTAATTATCCCGAACATAGTCAAAAGATCGCTGCAAATTATGTCGAAGCTCGCGCTTTAGTTCCACTGCTTAGATATGTTCCTAGAGAAAATATAGTTGAAAGTTGACAATGGCGATTATGCGAACAGAGAAAGCTTATGTCCTTAATGCACCGCCAAAGGTGCTGAACCCCAAACGTCGCTTCGGATGTTGCGAACATCATACATACACGCTTTGATAACTACGTGATAGTTCGCTTAAACGGTTTAGAGTTGAGGCACCAAAGACGTTTTGAAACATCGCGAACATATGAGATGTTTTCAAGGGCTGAAATTGGGATTTCGTGCTCGTGCCCACGCCAAGAGGTATAAGACCTCCGACAATTTTCTTAGCCTGCAAACTAAGGGAGAAAAGCTCAATCGTTGAGCTTGTGCTCGATTGTCCGAGTGCAACAATTACTTGAATCGAGTGGGAGTTGATCTTCCAGATGAGATAGTGATGTTTCTCCAAAGTCATTGCCACCAAGCTGCTACAGCTTCGTGATGAACTATAACATATCAGGGATAGATATGATGATCCTTGAGGTATTCACGATGTTTGACACCGCGAAAGTAGAAATCAAGAAGAAGCATCAATTGTTGATGCTTGGTGAAACCACTAGTTTCAAGAAGGGCAAGGGCAAGAAGGGATACTTCATGAAACGACAAATCAGCTGCTGCTCCAGTGAAGAAACCCAAGGTTGAACCCAAACCCGAGACTAAGTGCTTCTGTGATAAGGGGAATAGTCACTGGAGCGGAATTACCCTAGATACTTGGTAGATGAGAAGGCTGGCAAGGTCGATAGAAGTATATTGGATATACATTATGTTAATGTGTACTTTACTAGTACTCCTAGTAGCACCAGGGTATTAGATACCGTTCGGTTGCTAAGTGTTAGTAACTCAAATAAAAGCTACGGAATAAACGGAGACTAGCTAAAGGTGAGTGACGATATGTGTTGGAAGTGTTTCAAGGTTGATGTGATCAAGCATCGCACGCCCCTCTACCATCGAGATTTGGTGTTTGCGCTGAGCATAGACATGATTGGATTATGTCTATCGCAATACGGTTATTCATTTAAGGAGAATAATGGTTACTCTATTTATTTGAATAATACCTTCAATGGTCTTGCACCTAAAGGAATGATTTATTGAATCTCGATCGTAGTGATACACATTTTCATGCCAAGAGATATAAGATAGTAATGATAGTACCACTTGAAGGAAATATGCCCTAGAGGCAATAATAAAGTTATTATTTATTTCCTTATTTCATGATAAATGTCTATTATTCATGCTAGAATTGTATTAACCGGAAACATAATACATGTGTGAATATATAGACAAACAGAGTGTCACTAGTATGCCTCTACTTGACTAGCTTGTTAATCAAAGATGGTTATGTTTCCTAACCATGAACAAAGAGTTGTTATTTGATTAACGGGATCACATCATTAGTTGAATGATCTGATTGACATGACCCATTCCGTTAGCTTAGCACCCGATCGCTTAGTATGTTGCTATTGCTTTCTTCATGACTTATACATGTTCCTATGACTATGAGATTATGCAACTCCGCTTGCCGAGGAACACTTTGGTACTACCAAACGTCACAACGAATCGGGTGATTATAAAGGAGTACTACAGGTGTCTCTAAAGGTAGATGTTGGGTTGGCGATTTCGAGATTAGGATTTGTCACTCCGATTGCCGGAGAGGTATCTCTGGCCCTCTCGGTAATGCACATCACTTAAGCCTTGCAAGCATTACAACTAATGAGTTAGTTGCGAGATGATGTATTACGGAACGAGTAAAGAGACTTGCCGTAACGAGATTGAACTAGGTATTGGATACCGACGATCGAATCTCGAGCAAGTAACATACCGATGACAAAGGAACAACGATGTTGTTATGCGGTTTGACCGATAAAGATCTTCAGAGAATATGTAGGAGCCAATATGGGCATCCAGGTCCCGCTATTGGTTATTGACCAAGAATAGTTCTAGGTCATGTCTACATAGTTCTCGAACCCGTAGGGTCCGCACGCTTAAGGTTTCGATGATGCTTATATTATGAGTTTATGAGTTTTGATGTACCGAAGGAGTTCGGAGTCCCGGATGAGATCGGGGACATGACGAGGAGTCTCAAATGGTCGAGACGTAAAGATCGATATATTGGACGACTATATTCGGAGTTCGGAAAGGTTCCGAGTGATTCGGTATTTTTCGAGTACCGGGAGTTACGGGAATACGGGGAAGAGTATTGGGCCTTAATGGGCTTTAGTGGAAGGAGCCAGAGGAGGCGCGCGCCCTCCCAAGCCCAGTCCGAATTGGACAAAGGGTTTGGGGCGCCCCCCTCTTCCTTCCTTCTCCACTTTCCTCTTTCCCCCTTGACCTAGTTGGACTAGGAAAGAAGGAATCCTACTCCCTGGGAGTAGGACTCCCTTGGCGCCCCTCCTCCTAGGGCCGGCCTCCTCCTCCCTCCTCCTTTATATACGGGGGCAGGGGCACCCCATAGACACACAAGTTGATCTACGATCGTTCCTTAGCCGTGTGCGGTGCCCCTTCCACCATATTCCACCTCGGTCATATCGTCATAAAGCTTAGGCGAAGCCTCGCGCCGTAGAACATCAAGATCGCCACCACGCCGTCGTCTTGACGGAACTATCCTCGACACTCGGCTGGATCGGAGTTCGAGGGACGCCATCGAGCTGAACGTGTGCTGAACTCGAGGTGCCGTGACGCTCGGTACTTGGATCGGTCGGATCGTGAAGACGACGACTACATCAACAGCGTTGTGCTAACGCTTCCGCTTATGGTCTACAAGGGTATGTAGACAACACTCTCCCCTCTCGCTATGCATCACCATGATCTTGCGTGTGCGTAGGAAATTTTTGAAATTACTACGCTCCCCAACAAAGGGCATCCGAGCCTAGGTATTTATGGTTTGATGTTTTGCACAAGTAGAACACAAGTGAGTTGTGGGCGATACAAGTCATACTACCTACCAAAGATGTCATACTTTGGTTCAGCGGTATTGTGAGATGAAGCGCCCGACCGACATTACGCCAGACGCTTACGCGAGACTGGTTTCACCGCCACGAGCACTCGTTGCTTAAAGGTGACCGGCGGGTGTCTGTCTTTCTCACTTTAGTTGAACTGAAAAGGCTACGCCCGTCCTTGAGAAGGTTAAACGGAGTCTATTTGACGAAGTATCGCTGTGGTTTTGATGCGTAGGTGAGATTGGTTCTTGCTTAAGCCCGTAGCAGCCACGTAAAATTTGCAACAACAAAGTAGAGGACGCCTAACTTGTTTTTGCAGGCATGTTATGATGTGATATGGTCAAGACGTGATGCTATATTTTATTGTATGAGATGATCATGTTTTGTAACCGGTTATCGGCAATCGGCTGGAGCCATATGGTTGTCGCTTATTGTATGAAATGCAACGCTCAGTAATTGCTTTACTTTATCACTAAGCGGTAGCGATAGTCGTAGAAGCAATAGATGGCGTAGACGACAACGATGCTACGATGGAGATCAAGGTGTCGCGCCGGTGACGATGGTGATCTCGACGGTGCTTCAGAGATGGAGATCACGAAGCACAAGATGATGATGACCATATCATATCACTTATATTGATTTGCATGTGATGTTTATCTTTTATGCATCTTATCTTGCTTTGATTGACGGTAGCATTATAAGATGATCTCACACTAAATTATCAAGAAGTGTTCTCCCTGAGTATGCACCGTTGCCAAAGTTCGTCGTGCCCAGACACCACGTGATGATCGGGTGTGATAAGCTCTACGTCCATCTACAACGGGTGCAAGACAGTTTTGCACACGTGGAATACTCAGGTTAAACTTGACGAGCCTAGCATATGCAGATATGGCCTCGGGACACGGAGACCGAAAGGTCGAGCGTGAATCATATAGTAGATATGATCAACATAAGATGTTCACCATTGAAAACTACTCCATCTCACGTGATGATCGGTTATGGTTTAGTTGATTTGGATCGTGATCACTTAGATGACTAGAGAGATGTCTGCCTAAGTGGGAGTTCTTAAGTAATATGATTAATTGAACTTAAATTTATCATGAACTTAGTCCTGGTAGTATTTTGCAAATTATGTTGTAGATCAATAGCTCGCGTTGTTGTTTTTCGTATGTTTGTTTTTTGATATGTTCCTAGAGAAAATTGTGTTGAAAGATGTTAGTAGCAATGATGCGGATAGGATCCGTGATCTGAGGTTTATCCTCATTGCTGCACAGAAGAATTATGTCCTTGATGCACCGCTTGGTGACAAACCTATTGCAGGAGCAGATACAGACGTTATGAACATTTGGCTAGCTCAATATGATGACTACTTGATAGTTTTGTGCACCATGCTTTATGGCTTAGAATCGAGACTTCAAAGATGTTTTCAACATCATGGACCATATGAGATGTTCCAGGAATTGAAGTTAATATTTCAAGCAAATACCCGAGTTGAGAGATATGAAGTCTCCAACAAGTTCTATAGCTAAAAGATGGAGGAGAATCGCTCAACTAGTGAGCATGTACTCAGATTGTCTGGGTACTACAATCGCTTGAATCAAGTGGGAGTTAACCTTCCGATAAGATAGTGATTGATGTAATTCTTCTAGTCACCATCACCAAGTTAGTAGAACTTCGTGATGAACTATAGTATGCAAGGGATGATGAAAATGATTCCCGAGTTTTTCATGATGATGAAATCGATGAAGGTAGAAATCAAGAAAGAGCATCAAGTGTTGATGGTTGACAAGATCACTAGTTTCAAGAAAAGGGCAAAGGAAAGAAAGGAACTTCAAGTAGATTGACAAGCAAGTTGTCACTCCCACGAAGAAACCCAAAGCTGAACCAAAGCCTGAAACCGAAAGTGCTTACAATCGCAAAGGAAATGGTCACCGAAGCGGAACTGCCCTAAATATTTGGTGGATAAGAAGGATGGCAAAGTGAAAAAGGGTATATTTGATATACAGTGTTTTATGTGTGCTTTACTAGTGTTTATAGCAACCCTCGGTATTTGGTACTGGTTCGCCATAAGAGTAGTAACTCAAACGGAGTTGCGTATCAAATGAAACTAGTTAAGGGTGAAGTGACGATGTGTGTTGAAAGTAGTTTCAAGATTGATATGATCATCATCGCACACTCCCTATACTTTCGGGATTAGTGTTGAACCTAAATAAATGTTATTTGGTGTTTACGCTGAGCATAAATATGATTTGATCGTGTTTATTGCAATACGGTTATTCATTTAAGTAAGAGAATAAACTGTTGTTCTGCTTACATGAATAAAACCTTATATGGTTACACACCCAATGAAAATGGTTCATTGGATCTTGATCGTAGTGATACACATATTCATAATATTGAAACCAAAAATACAAAGTTAATAATGATAGTGCAACTTATTTGTGGTAATCGCCGCTTAGGTCATATTGGTGTAAAGCGCATGAAGAAACTCCATGCTTGATGGGATTTTGGAATCACTTGATTATGAATCACTTGATGCTTGCGAACCGTGCCTTTTGGGCAAGATGACTAAAACTCCGCTTCTCCTAACAATGGAACAAGCTACCGACTTATTGGAAATAATACATACCGATGTATGCGATCCAATGAGTGTTGATGCTCGTGGCAAGTATCGTTATTTTCTGACCTTCACAAGATGATTTGAGCAGATATGGGTATATCTACTTGATGAAACATAAGTCTGAAATAGTTGAAAGGTTCAAAGAATTTCAGAGTAAGGTGGAAAAATCATCGTAACAAGAAAATAAAGTTTCTGTGATCTGATCACGGAGACGAATATTTGAGTTACGAGTTTGGTCTTCAATTAAAACAATGTGGAATAGTTTCACAGCTCACGCCACCTGGAACACCACAATGTTATGGTGTGTCCGAATGTCATAACCGTACTTTATTGGATATAGTACAATCTATGATGTTTCTTACCGATTTACCAATGTCATTTTGGGATCATGCATTAGAGACAACTGCATTCACGTTAAATAGGGCACCATCTAAACTGCTGAGACGACACTATATGAACTGTGGTTTAGCAAGAAACCAAAGTTGTCGCTTTCTTAAAGTTTGGAGTTGCGATGCTTATGTGAAAAGTTTCATCCTCGATAAGCTCGAACCCAAATCGGAGAAGTGCGTCTTCATAGAATACCCAAAGGAAATTGTTGGGTACACCTTCTATCACAGATCCAAGGCAAGATATTCGTTGTTTAAGATGGATCCTTTCTAGAGAAGGAGTTTCTCTCGAAAGAAGTGAGTGGGAGGAAAGTAGAACTTGATGAGGTAACAGACTAGCTCCCTTATTGGAAAGTAGTTCATCACGTAAATTGGTTCCCGTGACACCTACACCAATTAGTGAGGAAGTTAATGATGATGATCATAAAACTTCGAGATCAAGTTACTACCGAACCTCGTGGGTAAACAGAGTGAGATCCGCACTGAGTGGTACGGTAATCCTATTCTCGGAGGTCGTGTTACTTGACCATGACAAACCTACGAACTATGAGGAAGCGATGATGAGCCCAGATTCCACAAAATGGTTTGAGGCCATGAAATCGAGATATGATCCATGTATGAGAACAAAGTATGGACTTTGATGGATTTGCCCGATGATCGGCAAACCATAGAAAATAAATGGATCTTCAAGAGGAAGACGGACGACGATAGTAGTGTTACTATCTACAAAGCTAGACTTGTCGAAAAAGGTTTTGACAAAGTTCAAGATGTTGACTACAATGAGATTTTCTCAATCAGAGCGATGATTAAGTCTGTCCGAATCATGTTAGCAATTGCCACAATTTATGAAATTTGGCAAATGGATGTAAAAACTGCATTCCTGAATGGGTTTCGGAGGAAGAGTGGTATGTGATGCAACCGAAGGTTTTATCGATCCAAAGGAGCTAACAAAGTGTGCAAGCTCCAATGATCCATCTATAGACTGGTGCAAGCATCTCGAGTTGGAATATACGCTTTGATAAGTTGATCCAAGATATAGTTTATACAGACTTGCAAAGAAGCCTCAGATTTACAAGAAAGTGAGTGGGAGCACTACAAAGATTTCGATAAGTATATGTGAATGACATATTGTTGATCGGAAATAATGTAGAATTATTCTCAAAGCATAAAGGAGTGTTTAAAAGGAGTTTTTCAAAGAAAGACCTCGTGAAGCTGCTTGCATATTGAGCATTAAGATCTATAGAGATAGATCAAGACGCTTGATAAGTTTTTTTCAATGAGTACATACCTTGACAAGATTTTGAAGTAGTTCAAAATGGAACAGTCAAAGAAAGAGTTCTTGCCTGTGTTACAAGGTGTGAAATTGAGTAAGACTCAAAACTCGACCACGCCGTAAGATAGAAAGAGAATGAAAGTCATTCCCTATGCCTTGGCCATAGGTTCTATAAAGTATGCCATGTCTGTGTACCGATCTATTGTATACCCTGCACCGAGTTTGGCAAGGAGTACAATAGTGATCTAGGAGTAGATCATCGACAGCGGTCAAAATTATCCTTAGTGGAATAAGGATATGTTTCTCGATTATGGAAGTGACAAAAGGTTCGTAAGTAAGGGTTACGCCGATGCAAGTTTTGACACCGATCCGATGACTCTAAGTCTCGATCTAGATACATATTAAAAGTGGGAGCAATTAGCTAGAGTAGCTTCGCAAGAGAGCATTGTAGACATAGAAAATTGCAAAATACATAACGGATCTGAATATGAAAGACCCGTTGACTAAACTTCTCTCACGAGCAAAACATGATCATACCTTTGTACTCTTTGGGTGTTAATCACATAGCGATGTGAACTAGATTATTGACTCTAGTAAACCCTTTGGGTGTTGGTCACATGACGATGTGAACTATGGGTGTTAATCATATACAGATATGATTATTGGTGTTCAATCACATGGCGATGTGAACTAGATTATTGACTCTAGTGCAAGTGGGAGATCAAGGAAATATGCCCTAGAGGCAATAATAAAGTTATTATTTATTTCCTTATTTCATGATAAATGTCTATTATTCATGCTAGAATTGTATTAACCGGAAACATAATACATGTGTGAATATATAGACAAACAGAGTGTCACTAGTATGCCTCTACTTGACTAGCTTGTTAATCAAAGATGGTTATGTTTCCTAACCATGAACAAAGAGTTGTTATTTGATTAAGGGATCACATCATTAGTTGAATGATCTGATTGACATGACCCATTCCGTTAGCTTAGCACCCGATCGCTTAGTATGTTGCTATTGCTTTCTTCATGACTTATACATGTTCCTATGACTATGAGATTATGCAACTCCCGCTTGCCGAGGAACACTTTGGTACTACCAAACGTCACAACGAATCGGGTGATTATAAAGGAGTACTACAGGTGTCTCTAAAGGTAGATGTTGGGTTGGCGATTTCGAGATTAGGATTTGTCACTCCGATTGTCGAAGAGGTATCTCTGGGCCCTCTCGGTAATGCACATCACTTATGCCTTGCAAGCATTACAACTAATGAGTTAGTTGCGAGATGATGTATTACGGAACGAGTAAAGAGACTTGCCGGTAACGAGATTGAACTAGGTATTGATACCGACGATCGAATCTCGAGCAAGTAACATACCGATGACAAAGGGAACAACGATGTTGTTATGCGGTTTGACCGATAAAGATCTTCGAGAATATGTAGGAGCCAATATGGGCATCCAGGTCCCGCTATTGGTTATTGACCAAGAATAGTTCTAGGTCATGTCCACATAGTTCTCGAACCCGTAGGGTCCGCACGCTTAAGGTTTCGATGATGCTTATATTATGAGTTTATGAGTTTTGATGTACCGAAGGAGTTCGAGTCCCGGATGAGATCGGGACATGACGAGGAGTCTCAAATGGTCGAGACGTAAAGATCGATATATTGGACGACTATATTCGGAGTTCGGAAAGGTTCCGAGTGATTTGGGTATTTTTCGGAGTACCGGGGAGTTACGGGAATACGGGGAAGAGTATTGGGCCTTAATGGGCTTTAGTAGGAAGGAGCCAGGAGGAGGCGCTCGCCCCTCCCAAGCCCAGTCCGAATTGGACAAAGGGTTTGGGGCGCCCCCTCTTCCTTCCTTCTCCACTTCCCTCTTTCCCCCTTGACCTAGTTGGACTAGGAAAGAAGGAATCCTACTCCCTGGGAGTAGGACTCCCTGGCGCGCCTCCTCCTAGGGCCGGCCTCCTCCTCCCCCTCCTTTATATACGGGGCAGGGGCACCCCATAGACACACAAGTTGATCTACGGATCGCTCTTAGCCGTGTCGGTGCCCCTTCCACCATATTCCACCTCGGTCATATCGTCAGCAAAGCTTAGGCGAAGCCTCGCGCCGTAGAACATCAAGATCGCCACCACGCCGTCAGGTCGACGGAACTATCCTCGACACTCGGCTGGATCGGAGTTCGAGGGACGTCATCGAGCTGAACGTGTGCTGAACTCGGAGGTGCCGTACGTTCGGTACTTGGATCGGTCGGATCGTGAAGACGTACGACTACATCAACCGCGTTGTGCTAACGCTTCCGCTTATGGTCTACAAGGGTATGTAGACAACACTCTCCCCTCTCGTTGCTATGCATCACCATGATCTTGCGTGTGCGTAGGAATTTTTTTTAAATTACTGCGTTCCCCAACACCACTTACTTGTGGCACTGCCATGTAAGTCATATTGGTATAAAACGCATGGAGAAGCTCCATGTTGATGGATCTTTGGACTCACTCGTTTTTGAAAAGTTTGAGACATGCGAACCACGTCTATTGGTGTATACGCATGAAGAAACTCCATGCAGATGGATCGTTTGGACTCACTTGATTTTGAATCACTTGAGATATGCAAATCATACCACATGGGCAAGATGACTAAAAAGCCTCGCTTTTCAAAGAAATGGAACAAGATAGCAACTTGTTGGAAGTAACACATTTTGACGTGTGCAGTCCAATGAGTGCCGAGGCATGCAAAGGAACATCGTTATGTTCTTACTTCACGATGATTCGAGTAGATGTAGAGTATATTTACTTGATGAAACACAAGTCTGAATTATTGAATGGTTCAAGTAATTTCAGAGTGAAGTTGAAGATCATCGTGACAAGAGGATGAAATGTCTATGATATGATCATAGAGATGAGTATCTGAGTTACGAACTTTGGCACGCAATTAAGACATTGTGGAAATTGTTTCACAATTAATACTGCCTGGAACACCATAGTTTGATGGTGTGTCCGAACATCATAGTTGCACCCTATTGGATATGGTGCGTACCATTATGTCTCTTATCAAATTACCACTATCGTTTATGGGTTAGGCATTAGAGACAACCACATTCACTTTAATAGGGCACCACATAATTCCGTTGAGATGACACCGTATGAACTATGGTTTAGAGAAACCTAAGCTGTCATTTCTTAAAAGTTTGGGGCTGTGATGCTTATGTGAAAAAGTTTTAGGTTGATAAGCTCGAACCCAAAGCGGATAAAATGCATCTTCATAGGACACCCAAAACAGTTGGGTATACCTCCTAATTCAGATCCGAAAGAAATAGGGATTGTTTCTTGAATCAGGTCCTTTCTCGAGGAAAAGTTTGTCTCGAAAAGTTGAGTGGGAGGATGGTGGAGACTTGATGAGGTTATTGAACCATCACTTCAACCAAGCAGTAGCAGGCACGTGAAGTTGTTCTGTAGCACCTACACCAATTGAAGTGGAAGCTTATGATAGTGATCATGAAGCTTCAGATCAAGTCACTACCGAACCTCGTAGGACGACAAGGACGCGTACTGCTTCGGAGTGGTACGGTGATCCTGTCTTGAAGGTCATGTTGCTAGACAACAATGAACCTACGAGCTATGGAGAAGCGATGGTGGGCCCATATTCCGACAAATGGTTAGAAGCCATGAAATCCGAGATAGGATCCATGTATCAGAACAAAGCATGGACTTTGGTGGACTTGCCCGATGATCGGCAAGCCATTGAGATAAATGGATCTTTAAGAAGAAGACGGACGTGGACGGTAATGTCACCATCTATGAAGCTCGACTTGTGGCGAAGAGTTTTTCACAAGTTCAAGGAGTTGACTACGATGAGATTTTCTCATCCGTAGCGATGCTTAAGTCCGTCGGAATCATGTTAGCATTAGCTGCATTTATGAAATCTGGCAGATGGATGTAAAAACGAGTTTCCTTACCAGTTTTTGTAAGGAAAGGTTGTATGTGATACAATCAGAAATGTTTTGTCGATCTTAAGGATGCTAAAAGGTATGCTAGCTCCAGCAATCCTTCTAAGGACTGGACTAAGCATCTCGGAGTTGGAATATGTACTTTGATAAGATGATCAAAGATTTTGGGTTTATACAAATTTATGAGAAACTTGGATTTCCAAAGAAGTGAGTGGGAGCACTATAGAATTTCTGATGAGTATATGTTGTTGACATATTGTTGATCAGAAATGATGTAGAATTTCTAGAAAGTATATAGGGTTATTTGAAAAGTGTTTTTCAATGGAAAACCTGGATTAAGCTACTTGAACATTGAGCATCAAGATCTATAATGATAGATCAAAACGCTTAATGGTACTTTCAAAATGAGCACATACCTTGACATGATCTTGAAGGTGTTCAAGATGGATCAGTCAAAGAAGGAGTTCTTGCCTGAGTTCTAAGGTATGAAGTTAAGACTTAAAGCTCGACCACGGCAGAAAAGAGAGAAAGGACGAAGGTCGCCCCTATGCCTTAGACGAGGGCTCTATAAAGATGCTATGTCAGTGTACCACACCGAAGTGTGCCTTGCCATGAGTCACTATAGTACAAGAATGATCCAGAATGGATCATTGACAGCGTAAAAATTGTCCTTGGAGTAAATAAGGACATGTTTCTCGATTATGGAGGTGATAAAGAGTTCGGCGTAAAGGGTTACGCCGATGCAAGCTTTAACACCTATCCGAGTGACTCGAGTAGCAAACCGGATACGTATAGTGGAGCAACCATTTGGAATAGATCCAAGTGGAGCGTGGAAGCAGCATTTACAATATGACCTAAAAATTTGCAAAGCACACACGGATCTGAAAGGTTCAGACCCATTGGCTAAAACCTCTCTCACAAGCAAAACATGATCAAACCCCAGAACTCATTGAGTCTTAATCACATGATGATGTGAACTAGTTTAATGACACTAGTAAACTCTTTGGATGTTGGTCACATGGTGATGTGTCCTGTGAGTGTTAATCACATGGCGATGTGAACTAGATTATTGACTCTAGTGCAAGTGGGAGACTGTTGGAAATATGCCCTAGAGGCAATAATAAAAGTATTATTATATTTCCTTGTTCATGATAATTGTCTTTATTCATGTCAGAATCAGTATTATCCGGAAACCGTAATACACGTGTGAATACATAGACCACAATATGTCCCTAGTAAGCCTCTAGTCGACTCGCTCGTTGATCAACAGATAGTCATGGTTTCTGCTATGGACATTGGATGTCGTTGATAACGGATCACATCATTAGGAGAATGATGTGATGGACAAGACCCAATCCTAAGCATAGCACAAAGATCGTAGTTCGCTTGCTAGAGCTTTTCCAATGTCAAGTATCTCTTCCTTAGACCATGAGCTCGTAACTCCCGGATACCGTAGGAGTGCTTTGGTGTATCAAACGTCACAACGAATCGGGTGATTATAAAGGTGCACTACAGGTATCTCCGAAAGTGTCTGTTGGGTTGACACGGATCGAGATCGATTTGTCACTCCGTAAACGGAGAGGTATCTCTGGGCCCACTCGGTAGGACATCATCATATGTGCACAATGTGACCAAGGGGTTGATCACGGATGATGTGTTATGGAACGAGTAAAGAGACTTGCCGTAACGAGATTGAACAAGGTATCGGTATACCGACGATCGAATCTCGTGCAAGTGCAATACCGCTAGACAAAGGGAATTGTATACGGATTAATTGAGTCCTTGACATCGTGGTTCATCCGATGAGATCATCGTGGAACATGTGGGAGCCAACATGGGTATCCAGATCCCGCTGTTGGTTATTGACCGAAGAACGTCTCGGTCATGTCTACATGTCTCCCGAACCCGTAGGGTCTACACACTTAAGGTTCGATGACGCTAGGGTTATAAAGGAAACTTGTATGTGGTTACCGAATGTTGTTCGGAGTCCCGGATGAGATCCCGGACGTCACGAGGAGTTCCGGAATGGTCCGGAGGTAAAGATTTATATATGGGAAGTCCTCTTTTGGCCATCGGAAAATGTTCGGGATTTTTCGGTATTGTACCGGGAAGGTTCTAGATGGTTCCGGAGTGGGGCCCACCTGCATGGGGGGACCCACATGAACGTGGGTAGTGGGGGCAAGGCCCCACACCCCTGGTCAAGCGCACCAAGATCCCCCTTAGAAGGAATAAGATCATATCCCAAGGGATAAGATCAAGATCCCTAAAAAGGGGATAACAATCGATGGGGAAGGAAATGATGGGATTTCTTTCCTCCCACCTTGGCCAACGCCCCAATGGACTTGGAGGGCAAGAAACCAGCCCTCCACCCCTATATATAGTGGGGAGGCGATGGGAGCTTCACACGATGTTCGCGCAGCCCTCCCTCTCCAAGTACTCCTCCTCTCCCGCGGTGCTTGGTGAAGCCCTCGCAGATTGCCACGCCTCCATCACCACCACGCCGTTGTGCTGCTGCTGGATGGAGTCTTCTCAACCTCTCCTCTCTCCTTGCTGGATCAAGGCATGGGAGACGCCACCGGGCTGTACGTGTGTTGAACGCGGAGGTGCCGTCTGCTCGCACTAGGATCTCCAAAGGATTTGGATCACGACGAGTACGACTCCTTCAACCCCATTCTCTTGAACGCTTCCGCTTAGCGATCTACAAGGGTATGTAGATGCACTCTCCTTCCCCTCGTTGCTGGTTTCTCCATAGATAGATCTTGGTGACACGTAGGAAAATTTTGAATTTCTGCTACGTTCCCCAATAGATAAACCTACGAAAGGAAGCGATGATGAGCCCAGATTCCGCGAAATGGCTGGTGGCCATGAAATCTGAGATAGGATCCATGTATGAAAACAAAGTGCGAACTTTGGTGGACTTGCCCGATGATCGGCAAGGCATAGAAAATAAATGGATCTTCAAGAGGAAGACGGACGTTGATAGTAGTGTTACTATCTACAAAGCTCGACTTGTCGCAAAAAGGTTTTCGACAAGTTCAAGGTGTTGACTACGATGAGATTTTCTCAACTGTAGCGATGCTAAGTCTGTCCGAATCATGTTAACAATTGACGGATTTTATGAAATCTGGCAAATGGATAAACAAAACTGCATTCCTTAATGGAGTTATTAAATAAGAGTTGTATATGATGCAACCAAGAGGTTTTGTCGATCCTAAAAGTGTTAACAAAATGTGCATCTATGGACTAGTGCAAGCATCTCGGAGTTGGAATATACGCTTTGATAAGTTGATCAAAGCATATAGTTTTATATGCACTTACGATGAAGCCTCAGATTTACAAGAAAGTGAGTGGGAGCACTACAACATTTCGATAAGTATATGTGAATGACATATTGTTGATCGGAAGTAATGTAGAATTATTCTCGCAAAGCATAAAGGAGTATTTGAAAGGAGTTTTTTTCAAGAAAGACCTCAAGAAAGCTACTTACATATTGAGCATCAAGATCTATTGAGATAGATCAAGACGCTTGATAAGATTTTCAATGAGTACATACCTTGACAAGATTTTGAATTAGTTCAAATGGAACACCAAAGAAAGAGTTCTTGCTCGTGTTGCAAAGGTATGAAATTGAGTAAGACTCAAATCCCGACCACAAAGAGAAAATAGAAAGAGAATGAAAAGTCATTCCCTATGCCTCACCATAGGTTCTATAAAGTATGATATGCTATGTACTGCACCTATTGTATACCTTGCTCAGATTTGACAAGGAGTACAATAGTGATCTAGGAGTAGATCATCGACATTGTGTTGGGGAACGAGTAATTTCAAAAAATTCCTACGCACACGCAAGATCATGGTGATGACATAGCAACGAGAGGAGAGTGTTGTCTACGCACTCGTGAGACCAAGCGGAAGCGCTGACACAGCAGAGTGGAAGTAGTCGACGCCTTCCCGGTTCAACCGATCCAGCACCGCATTCGCACCTCCGAAGTTCTTGACACGCAGACAGCTCGATGACGCACCTCGATCTCCGATCCAGCAGAGGCGCCGAGGGGAGTTCCACAAGACGACGGCGCAGGACGATCTTGATGTTCTCTGCCGCAGGCTTCGCCTAAGCACCGCCACAATATGACCGAGGTGTAATATCGTGGAGGGGCACACCGACACGGCTAAGGAACGATCTCAATGATCAACTTGTGTGTTCTAGGGTGCCCCTACCCCGTGATATAAAGGAGGGAGGGAGGAGGAGGCCGCCCAAGGGGCGCGCATAGAGGAGGGGGAAACCTACTCCAAGTAGGTTTCCCCTTTTCCTTATCTTATTTGGAGGGGAAGGAAAGAGTACTAGTATTAGGAATAAGTACTAGTAGTAGTAATAGGAAGAGAGGAAGGAGAAAGGAAAGGGGCCGCCCCCTCCCCAATTCGGATTAATGGGGCGCGCCTCCCTTGTTCCTTCTCCTTCTTCCTATATGGGCCCAATAAGGCCCATATACCTCCCGGGGTTCCGTAACCTCCCGGAGCTCCAAACTTCTCCGGAACCTTTCCGGTGTCCAAATATATCCGTCCAATATATCATTTATGTCTCGACCATTTCGAGACTCCTCGTCATGTCCGTGATCACATCCGGGACTCCAAACAAACTTCGGTACATCAAAATACATAAACTCATAATATAATTGTCATCGAAACCTTAAGCTTGCGGACCCTACGGTTCGAGAACAATGTAGACATGACCGAGACACGTCTCTGGTCAATAACCAATAGCGGGACCTAGATGCCTATATTGATTCCTACATATTCTACGAAGATCTTTATCGGTCAAACCGCATAACAACATACGTTATTCCCTTTGTCATCGGTATGTTACTTGCCCGAGATTTGATCGTCGGTATCCAATACCTAGTTCAATCTCGCTACGCAAGTCTCTTTACTCGCTCAGAATACGCCATCTCATAACTAACTCATTAGTTACATGCTTGCAAGGCTTGGGTGATGAGTATTACCAACAGGGCCCAGAGATACCTCTCCGACAATCGGAGTGACAAAACCTAATCTCGAATTATGCTAACTCAACATGTACTTTCAGAAACACCTGTAGTACTCCTTTATAATCACCCAGTTACGTTGTGATGTTTGGTAGTACCCAAAGTGTTCTTCCGGTAAATGGGAGTTACACAATTCTCATAGTTACAGAACATGTATAAGTCATGAAGGAAGCAATAGCGTAATACTAAACGATCAAGTGCTAAGCTAACGGATGGGTCATGTCAATCACATCATTCTCCTAATGATGTGATCCCATTAATCAAATGACAACACATGTCTATGGTTAGGAAACATAACCATCTTTGATTGATGAGCTAGTCAAGTAGAGGCATACTAGTGACTATATGTTTGTCTATGTATTCACACATGTATCATGTTTCCGGTTAATACAATTCTAGCATGAATAATAAACATTTATCATGATATAAGGAAATAAATAATAACTTTATTATTGCCTCTAGGGCATATTTCCTTCACATTGGTCAAGAATATCTTTAGTGAGGACTAAGGAAATATTTCTCGATTATGGAGGTGATAAAAGAGCCCGTCGTAAAATTTACCTCGGTGCAAGTTTTCACACCGATCCAGATGACTCTAAGTCTCAATCTGGATACATATTGAAAGTGGGAGCGATTAGCTAGAGTAGCTCCGTGCAAAGCATTGTAGACATAGAATATTTGCAAAATACATACGGCTCAATGTGATGTAATCTGCTGACTAAGCTTCTCTCACGAGCAAAACATGATCACACCTTAGTACTCTTTGGGTGTTAATCACATAGCGATGTAAACTAGATTATTGACTCTAGTAAACCCTTTGGGTGTTGGTCACATGATGATGTGAACTATGGGTGTTAAGCATATACTATTGGGGAACGTAGCAGAAATTCAAAATTTTCCTACGTGTCACCAAGATCTATCTATGGAGAAACCAGCAATGAGGGAAGGAGAGTGCATCTACATACCCTTGTAGATCGCTAAGCGGAAGCTGCTCAAGAGAATGGGGTTGAAGGAGTCGACTCGTCATGATCCAAATCACCGGAGATCCTAGTGTCGAACGGACGGCACCTCCGCTGCTCAACACACGTACAGCCCGGTGACGCCTCCCCGCCTTGATCCAAGAAGGAGAGAGGGAGAGGTTGAGGAAGACTCCTCCAGCAGCAGCACAACGGCGTGGTGGTGGTGGATGAGTGTGGCACCCAGCAGGGCTTCGCTAAGCACCACGGGAGAGGAGGAGTACTTGGGAGAGAGGAGAGGCTGCAACCAAAGGCGTAGATCGAATCACGGTATTGTGTCTGCTCTCGGGCAGCCCCTAGGCCTCACTATTTATAGGGGAGAGGGGGCTGCGCCCCCTTTAGGGTTTCCCACCCCAGGGGTGCGGCCAGCCTCCAGATGGCATCTGGGGTGGCGGCCAGGAGGGGGAGGAGAGGGAGGCGCAGGGAGCATGGGCCTTAGGGCCCATCTGCCCTAGGGTTTGCCCCCTCCCACCTTCCCCTGCGCCTTGGGCCCCTTGTGGGGGGCGCACCAGCCCACCTGGGCTGGTTCCTCCCACACATGGCCCACGCAGCCCTCTGGGGTAGGTGGCCCCACTTGGTGGACCTCGACCTCCCGGTGGTCCCAGACGCTACCGATAAAACCCAAACTTTTCCTGACCAAAACAGACTTCCCATATATAAATCTTTACCTCCGACCATTCCGAACTGCTCGTGACGTCCGGGATCTCATCCGGACTCAACAACATTCGCAACCACATACAAGCTTCCTTTATAACCCTAGCGCCATCGAACCTTATGTGTAGACCCTCCGGTTCGGAGACATGTAGACATGACCGAGACGTTCTCCGGTCAATAACCAACAGCGGGATCTGGATACCCATGTTGGCTCCCACATGTTCCATGATGATCTCATCGGATGAACCACGATGTCAAGGACTCAATCGATCCCGTATACAATTCCCTTTGTCTAGCGCTATTTTACTTGCCCGAGATTCGATCGTCGGTATACCGATACCTTGTTAAATCTCATTACCGGCAAGTCTCTTTACTCGTTCCGCAACACATCATCCCGTGATCAACCCCTTGGTCACATTGTGCACATTATGATGATGTACTATCGAGTGGGCCCAGAGATACCTCTCCGTTTGCACGGAGTGACAAATCCCAGTCTCGATCCGTGTCAACCCAAAAGACACTTTCGGAGATACCTGTAATGCACCTTTATAGTCACCCGCCACGCCAGGACGCTTGATACACCCAAAGCACTCCTACGGTATCCGGGAGTTACACGATCTCATGGTCTAAGGAAGAGATACTTGACATTGGAAAAGCTCTAGCAAATGAACTACACGATCTTTGTGCTATGCTTAGGATTGTCTTGTCCATCACATCATTCTCCTAATGATGTGATCCCGTTATCAACTACATCCAATGTCCATAGCCAGAAACCATGACTATCTGCTGATCACAACGAGCTAGTCAACTAGAGGCTCACCAGGGACATATTGTGGTCTATGTATTCACACGTGTATTACGATTTCCGGATAATACAGTTATAGCATGAATAAAAGACAATTATCATGAACAAGGAAATATAATAATACTTTTATTATTGCCTCTAGGGCATATTTCCAACAGTCTCCCACTTGCACTAGAGTCAATAATCTAGTTCACATCACCATGTGATTTAACATTGACAGGTCACATCGCCATGTGACCAACATCATCAAATGAGTTCTGGGGTTTGATCATGTTTTGCTTGTGAGAGAGGTTTTAGTCAACGGGTCTGAACCTTTCAGATCCGTGTGTGCTTTGCAAATCTCTGGGTCATATTGTAAATGCTGCTTCCACGCTCCACTTGGATCTATTCCAAATGGTTGCTCCACCATACGTATCCGGTTTGCTACTCAGAGTCACTCGGATAGGTGTTAAAGCTTGCATCGACTTAACCCTTTACGCCGAACTCTTTATCACCTCCATAATCGAGAAACATGTCCTTATTTACTCCAAGGACAATTTTGATCGCTGTCCAATGATCCATTCTGGATCATTCTTGTACCCCTTGATCGACTCATGGCAAGGCACACTTCCGGCGGTACACAAAGATAGCATACTATAGAGCCTACGTCAAACATAGGGACGACCTTCGCCCTTTCTCTCTTTCTGCCGTGGTCAAGCTTTAAGTCTTAACTTCATACCTTACATGTCGCAAGAACTCCTTCTTTGATCGATCCATCTTGAACACCTTCAAGATCATGTTAAGGTATATGCTCATTTGAAAGTACTATTAAGCATTTTGATCTATCTTATAGATCTTGATGCTTATTGCTCAAGTAGCCTAATCCAGTGTTTTCATTGAAAACACCTTTCAAATAACCGTATATGCTTTCCAGAATTCTACATCATTTCTGATCAACAATATGTCAACAACATATACTCATCAGAAATTCTATAGTGCTCCCACTCACTTCTTTGGAAATACAAGTTTCTCATAAACTTTGTATAAACCTAAAATCTTTGATCATCTTATCAAAGTGCACATTCCAACTCCGAGATGCTTACTCCAGTCCTTAGAAGAATCGCTGGAGCCAGCATACCTTTTAGCATCCTTAGGATCGACAAAACTTTCGGATTGTATCACATACAACCTTTCCTTCTTAAAACCGGTAAGGAAACTCATTTTGACATCCATCCGCCAGATTTCATAAATGCAGCTAATGCTAACATGATTCCGACGGACTTAAGATCGCAACGGATGAGAAAATCTCATCGTAGTCAACTCCTTGAACTTGTGAAAACTCTTCGCCACAAGTCGATCTTCATAGACGGTGACATTTCCGCCCACGTCCGCTCTTCTTCTTAAAGATCCATTTATCTCAATGGCTTGCCGATCATCGGCAAGTCCACCAAAGTCCATGCTTTGTTCTCGATACATGGATCCTATCTCGGATTTCATGGCTTCTAACCATTTGTCGGAATTTGGGCCCACCATTGCTTCTCCATAGCTCAGAGGTTCATTGTTGTCTAGCAACATGGCCTTCAAGACAGATTACTGCACCACTCAAGCAAGACATATCCTTGTCATCCTACGAGGTACGGTAGTGACTTGATCCGAAACTTCATGATCACTATCATAAGCTTCTACTTCAATTGGTGTAGGCGCCACAGGAACAACTTCCCGTGCCCTGCTACACACTGGTTGTAGTGACGGTTCAATAACCATATCAAGTCTCCACCATCCTCCCACTCAACTTTTCGAGACAAACTTTTCCTCGAGAAAGGACCGATTCAAGAAACAATCCCTATTGCTTTCGGATCTGATTAGGAGGTATACCCAACTGTTTTGGGTGTCCTATGAAGATGCATTTTATCCGCTGGGTTCGAGCTTATCAACCTGAAACTTTTTCACATAAGCATCGCAGCCCCAAACCTTTAAGAAATGACAGCTTAGGTTTCTCTAAACCATAGTTCATATGGTGTCATCTCAACGGAATTACGTGGTGCCCTATTTAAAGTGAATGTGGTTGTCTCTAATGCCTAACCCATAAACGATAGTGGTAATTCGATAAAAGACATCATGGTACGCACCATATCCAATAGGGTGTAACTATGATGTTCGGACACACCATCACACTATGGTGTTCCAGGCGGTATTAATTGTGAAACAATTTACACAATGTCTTAATTGCGTGCCAAGCTCGTAACTCAGATTCTCATCTCCATGATCAAATCATAGACATTTTTCCTCTTGTCACGATGATCTCCGACTTCACTCTGAAATTACTTGAACCATTCAATAATTCAGACTTCAGTTTCATCAAGTAAATATACTCAGCATCTACTCGAATCATCTGTGAAGTAAGAACATAACGATATTCATCAGATGCCTCAAAGACTCATTGGACTGCACGATCAAAATGTGTTACTTCCAACAAGTTGCTATCTTGTTCCATCTTATCAAACCGAGGCTTTTCACTATCTTGCCCATGTGGTATGATTTGCATATCTCAAGTGATTCAAAATCAAGTGAGTCCAAACGATCCATCTGCATGGAGGTTCTTCATGCGTATACACCAATAGACGGATTCGCATGTCTCAAACTTTTCAAAACGAGTGAGTCCAAAGATCCATCAACATGGAGCTTCTTCATGCTTTTACACCAATATGACTTACATGGCGAGGCCACAAGTAAGTGGTACTATCATTACTATCTTATATCTTTTGGCATGATAATGTGTATCACTACGATCGAGATTCAATAAACCATTTCTTTAGGTGCAAGACCATTGAAGGTATTATTCAAATAAATAGAGTAACCACTATTCTCCTTAAATGAATAATCAGATTATGCGATAGACATAATCCAATCATGTCTATGCTCAACGCAAACACCAAATCTCGATGGTAGAGGGAGCGTATGATGCTTGATCACATCAACCTTGAAACACTTCCAACGATATCGTCACTCACCTTTAGCTAGTCTCCGATATTCCGTAGCTTTTATTTCGAGTTACTAACACTTAGCAACCGAACCGTATCTAATACCTCTGGTGCTACTAGGAGTACTAGTAAAGTACACATTAACATAATGTATATCCGATATACTTCTATCGACCTTGCCAGCCTTCTCATCTACCAAGTATCTAGGGTAATTCCGCCCAAAGGTTGTTCCCTTATTACGTACACTTAGTCTCGGTTTGGGTTCAACCTTGGGTTTCTTCATTAGAGCAGCAGCTGATTTGCCGCTTCATGAAGTATCCCTTCTTGCCCTTGCCCTTCTTGAAACTAGTGGTTTCACCAACCATCAACAATTGATGCTCCTTCTTGATTTCTACTTTCGCGTGTCAAACATCGTGAATACCTCAAGGATCATCATATCTATCCTCGATATGTTATAGTTCATCACAAAGCTCTAGCAGCTTGGTGGCAATGACTTTGGAGAAACATCACTATCTCATATGGAAGATCAACTCCCACCGATTCAAGCGATTGTTATACTCGGATAATCTAAGCACAAGCACAACAATTGAGCTTTTCTCCGTTAGTTTGCAGGTTAAGAAAATCGCCGGAGGTCTCATACCTCTTGGCGTGGGCACCGCCCGAAATCCCAATTTCAGCCCTCAAACATCTCATATGTTCCGCGACATTTCAAAAACGCCTTTGATGCCTCAACTCTAAACCGCTTTATCGAACTATCATGTAGTTATCAAACGTGTATGTCCGATGTTCGATCATCGACAAACGACGCTTGGGGTTCAAACATCGAGCGTGCATTAAGGACATAAGCTTTCATCGTCCACATAATCGCTACTATCAACTTTCAACTATATTTTCTCTAGGAACATATCTAAACAAAGGAACTAAAACGCGAGCCATTTACATAATTTGCAAAGATCTTTTGACTATGTTCAGATAATTAAGTTCATCTTATGAACTCCCACTCGATAGACATCCTCCGTCATCTAAGTGATTACATGATCCAAGTCAACTAGCCCGTGTCCGATCATCACGTGAGACGGACTAGTCATCGCCGGTGAACATCTTCATGTTGATCGATCTTCCATACGACTCATGCTCGACCTTTCGGTCTCCGTGTTCCGAGGCCATGTCTGTACATGCTAGGCTCGCTGTTAACCCCGAGTGTTTTCGCTGTGTAAAACTGTCTTACACCCGCTGTATGTGAACGTAAGAATCCATCACACCCGATCATCACGTGGTGCTTAGAAGCGACGAACTGTAGCAACGGTGCACGTCGGGGAGAACACTCTTGAAATTTTGTAAGGATCATCTTATTTACTACCGTCGTCCTAAGTAAACAAGATGCATAAACATGATAAACATCACATGTAATCAAATAGTGACATGATATGGCCAATATCATTTTGCTCCTTTGATCTCCATCTTCGGGCTCCATGATCATCATCGCCACCGCATGACACCATGATCTCCATCATCATGATCTCCATCATCGTGTTCCATGAAGTTGTCTCGCCAACTTATTACTTCTACTACTATGGCTACCGTTAGCAATAAAGTAAAGTAATTACATGGCGCTGTTAAATGACACGCAGGTCATACAATAAATTAAGACAACTCCTATGGCTCTCTGCCGTTGTCATACTCATCGACATGCAAGTCGTGATTCCTATTACAAGAACATGATCAATCTCATACATCACATATCATTCATCACATTCTTTTGGCCATATCACATCACATAGCATACCCTGCAAAAACAAGTTAGACGCCCTCTAATTGTTGTTTGCATGTTTTACGTGGCTGCTATGGGTTTCTAGCAAGAACGCTTACCTACGCAAAACCACAACGTGATATGCCAATTGCTATTTACCCTTCATAAGGACCCTTTTCATCGAATCCGCTCCGACTAAAGTGGGAGAGATCGGCACCCGCTAGCCACCTTATGCACGGCGCATGTCAATCGGTGGAACTGCCTCACGAAGAGTACGTAAGGTCGGTCCGAGCCGCTTCATCCCACAATACCGTCAAACAAGATTGGACTAGTAACGTAAGCATATTGAACAACATCAACGCCCACAACTACTTTGTGTTCTACTCGCAAAGAATCTACGCATAGACCTAGCTCATGATGCCATCGCTGGGGAACGAGGCGAAATTCAAAATTTTCCCACGTGTCACCAAGATCTATCTATGGAGAAACCAGCAACGAGGGAAGGAGAGTGCATCTACATACCCCTGTAGATCGCTAAGCGGAAGCGCTCAAGAGAAAGGGGTTGAAGGAGTCGTACTCGTCATGATCCAAATCACCGGAGATCCTAGTGCGAACGGACGGCACCTCCGCTGCTCAACACACGTACAGCCCGGTGACGCCTCCCCGCCTTGATCCAGCAAGGAGAGAGGGAGAGGTTGAGGAAGACTCCTCCAGCAGTAGCACAACGTGGTGGTGGTGGATGAGTGTGGCACCTAGCAGGCTTCGCTAAGCACCACGGGAGAGGAGGAGTACTTGGGAGAGAGGAGAGGGCTGCAACCAAAGGCGAGATCGAATCACGTGTATTGTGTCTGCCTCTGGGCAGCCCCTAGGCCTCACTATTTATAGGGGAGAGGGGCTGCGCCCCTTTAGGGTTTCCCACCCCAGGGGTGCGGCCAGCCTCCAGATGGCATCCGGGTGGCGGCCAGAGGGGAGGAGAGGGAGGCGCAGGAGCATGGGCCTTAGGGCCCATCTCGCCTAGGGTTTGCCCCTCCCACCTCCCCGCGCCTTGCGCGCCTTATGGGGGTGCACCAGCCCACCCGGGCTGGTTCCTCCCACACATGGCCCACGCAGCCCTCTCGGGGTAGGTGGCCCCACTTGGTGGACCCCGAACCTCCCGTGGTCCCAGACGTTATCGATAAAACCCAAACTTTTCCGTGACCAAAACAGACTTCCCATATATAAATCTTTACCTCCGACCATTCCTAACTCCTCGTGACGTCCGGGATCTCATCCGGACTCAACAACATTCGCAACCACATACAAGCTTCCTTTATAACCCTAGCGCCATCGAACCTTATGTGTAGACCCTACGGTTCGGGAGACATGTAGACATGACCGAGACGTTCTCCGTCAATAACCAACAGCGGATCTGGATACCCATGTTGGCTCCTACATGTTCCACGATGATCTCATCGGATGAACCACGATGTCAAGGACTCAATCGATCTCAGATACAATTCCCTTTGTCTAGCGGTATTTTACTTGCGAGATTCGATCGTCGGTATACCGATACCTTGTTCAATCTCATTATCGGCAAGTCTCTTTACTCGTTCCACAACACATCATCCCGTGATCAACCCCTTGGTCACATTGTGCACATTATGATGATGTACTACCGAGTGGGCCTAGAGATACCTCTCCGTTTGCACGGAGTGACAAATCCCGCCTCGATCCGTGTCAACCCAAAGACACTTTCGGAGATACCTGTAATGCACCTTTATAGTCACCCGATTCGCCAGACGCTTGATACACCCAAAGCACTCCTACGGTATCCGGGAGTTACACGATCTCATGGTCTAAGGAAGAGATACTTGACATTGGAAAAGCTCTAGCAAATGAACTACACGATCTTTGTGCTATGCTTAGATTGGGTCTTGTCCATCACATCATTCTCCTAATGATGTGATCCCGTTATCAACGACATCCAATGTCCATAGCCAGAAACCATGACTATCTGCTGATCACAACGAGCTAGTCAACTAGAGGCTCACCAGGACATATTGTGGTCTATGTATTCACACGTATTACGATTTCCGAATAATACAGTTATAGCATGAATAAAAGACAATTATCATGAACAAGGAAATATAATAATACTTTTATTATTGCCTCTAGGGCATATTTCCATTATATACATATATGAATATTGGTGTTAAATCACATGGCGATGTGATCTAGATTATTGACTCTAGTGCAACTGGGAGACTGAAGGAAATATGCCCTAGAGGCAATAATAAAGTTACTATTTATTTCCTTATATCATGATAAATGTTTATTATTCATGCTAGAATTGTATTAACCAGAAACATAATACATGTGTGAATATATAGACAAACAGAGTGTCACTAGTATGCCTCTTCTTGACTAGCTTGTTAATCAAAGATGGTTATGTTTCCTAACCATGAACAAGGAGTTGTTATTTGATTAACAAGGTCACATCATTACTTGAATGATCTGATTGATATGACCCATTCCGTTAGCTTAGCATGTAATCGCTTAGTATGTTGCTATTGCTTCCTTCATGACTTATACATGTTCCTATGACTATGAGATTATGCAACTCCGCCATCGGAGGAACACTTTGTGTGCTACCAAACGTCACAATGTAACTGGGTGATTATAAAGGTGCTCTACAGGTGTCTCCAAAGGTACTTGTTGAGTTGGCGATTTCGAGATTAGGATTTGTCACTCCAATGCTCGGAGAGGTATCTCTGGTCTCTCTCGTAATACACATCACTTAAGCCTTGCAAGCATTTCAACTAATGAGTTAGTTGCGAGATGATGTATTACGGAACGAGTAAAGAGACTTGCGGTAACTAGATTCAACTAGGTATTGGATACCGACGATCGAATCTCGGTAAGTAACATACCGATGACAAAGGAACAACGATGTTGTTGTGCGGTTTGACCGATAAAGATCTTCAGAGAATATGTAGGAACCAATATGGGCATCCAGGTCCCGCTTATTGGTTATTGGCCGGAGACGGTCTCGTCAGGTCTACATTGTTCTCGAACCGTAGGGTCCGCACGCTTAAGGTTTCACGATAGTTTTATTATGAGTTTATGAGTTTTGATGTACCGAAGGAGTTCGAGTCCCTGATGAGATCGGGACATGACGAGGAGTCTCAAATGGTCGAGACATAAAGATCGATATATTGACGACTATATTCGAGTTCGGAAAGGTTCCGAGTGATTCGGTATTTTTCGAGTACCGAGAGTTACGGGAATTCGCCGGGAGAAGTATTGGGCCTTATTGGGCCCCACGGGAAGAGAGAGGGGCTGCCTAGGGCAGGCCGCGCTTCCCATGGCCTAGTCCGAATTGACTAGGGGAGGGCCGCACCCTCCTTCCTTCCCTTCTCTCTTCCCATTCCTTGCCTCCTACTCCTAATACATGGAAGGACTCCTAGTTGACTAGGAAAGGGGAATCCTACTCCCTGGGAGTAGGACTCCCTAGGGCGCGCCATAGAAGAGGGCCGCCCTCCCTCCTCCACTCCTTTATATACGGGGTAGGGGCACCCCATAGACACACAAGTTGATCATTGAGATCGCTCTCAGCTGCAGCGGTGCCCCCCTCCACGAGATTACACCTCGCTCATATTGTAGCGGTGCTTAGGCGAAGCCCTGCGACAAGAGAACATCAAGATCGCCACAACGCCGTCAGTCTTGACGGAACTCCTCCCGCGCCTCGCTGGATCGGAGATCGGGTGCGCCATCGAGCTGTACGTGTGTCAAGAACTCGGAGGTGCCGGAGTAACGATGCTTGATCGGTTGAACCGGAGGACGACGACTACTTCCTCTAAGTTGCGCTAACGCTTCCGCTTCGGTCTACGAGGGTACGTAGACAACACTCTCCCCTCTCGTTGCTATGCATCACCATGATCTTGCGTGTGCGTAGGAATTTTTTTGAAATTACTACGTTCCCCAACACCTTCTTGGTTAGCTCTTGTTTGGTTGTGGAATCTCTGTGTGACGCTTGGTGGCTTTATTAATGTAAAGTCAGGCTAACGAGTTTTATCTACATAAACAGTAGGAAGTGCATCCAAGAGAATAGCAAGTCGCGCATCCAACTCTAATAGTAAGAGCATCAAGATATGATTTATAATAAAACTATATTAATATATAAGATCATCTACCAGCATGCCCCATTTGTGCAACATTAAGCTACCATCATGTCGTCTTTTTGTTCTCATTGTAGCTACTTGTTTACATTTCTGCCCTATCACTAAAATTGGAACATTTTCAATAGTCCATATAATTTCCTACATGACTTAGATAATTGTACAATTAACTTTCAATGTACAACGGAACACAACAGATATAGATAATTAACAGGCACAACACAAGGATAACTAACCAAAAATGGATATTGTTGCAGTTACTTGTTTCCTAAATTTCAACAATGTCCCCATATATTGCGAATATTTTCAATAGTGGGCATGGTTCCCTAATTGAAATTAACACAACTACACAACTGGCAAGCATAGTACAATGGAACACCATGACTGACAACACAAGGATAAAAACATAACAACAAATTATAAACATGTGCTAAAGCATTGAACCATGAAAATGCAGTGCCAATTAAGGATAAAGGAAATACATGTATTTTCAATTAATTTCATGAACCTACTTCACCCAATTGTTCCAAGTATTGACCAACATATTCCCATGTGGTTTTGGTGCCATCTTTACTAAACTTGGCAATATCTAGAATTTTATATCCAGGTGGGGGGGGGGGGGACTGAATTGTGTCAAAATACTCCGAATAAGGCTTTTGATAAAATTGGTTCCTTGATAACAACTTTCAAATTTTACTAAAACATCTTAGCCATCTCCCCCGTAAGATTAGCTACAATATTTTACAAAGTGGACAACGTCGCTTGCATTGATGTCATGGGAGGAGTACGATTACTAGTTCCAGGTGTAACTTGTGGTGTGTATGTCAAACCATAATTCGGCAACAAGCAAATCATGTCGGCACTGCTAGGCACTGTTTGGTTCGGCATTGCCATCGAACTTGGCACGCTCATGAGAGGACTAATACGTGTAGCCACAATTTGGTTTGTTTGGCTAAGATAATATTCAACAACACAAGAGGTGTAGATGAAAGACAGAGTCAGATTAGGGTTTTCTACGCTAGCAGGTGCACCAACATTAGCACTATATGATTGACGTGTATTTTTTAGCATCGATATTTTTTCATGTAAGATTCATACTTAAGATCACTATGAGTAATGGGACTAATAATTTCAACTGCTTGCTCGGGACCAAAATACACTACTCACAAAGGGTGTAACCTGCTCTTCGTGGAGAGATATCTCCAAACGGAGTGATGCTGCCTTGACGGACCTTTTTGAATTTTGCGAGGGAGTCATACAACTCATTTTCTTCATGCACCTTCTTGTATGCCTCATAAACTTGGCGATGATCCTTCAATAATTCCTCAAGACTAGGTATGATGATGTTATTGGCATTGACTTCTGTGGAGCTTGGAAGCTCATCGTAGGACATGATGGATGGTGATGATTCTTGATCATTAGTCCCAGCGGAGTCGCCCAAAAAATTGTTCACACATGAACACATCACCGCGTATCCTCGACGTCGAGCGTGATAGGCAAGACAACATCACTGAAGGAGTATTGCCAGGAGCACGATTTGCAAGACATGTCGGTGAGAACTTTTTGAAACCACAAACCCCACACACTCGGAAGGGACCCGACGCCTATGGACTGCCCTAGGTTGGTTCATCTGCCCTTAGAGCCTCGGAATTCGTTGCTCTCCAACACGGAGACCGAGGAAGAAACAAGTCGTAGATGACATAATGAGTAGATGTGTTTGCATTTGTGAGCTTTTATTCAATTGGTCATCGCCTCCATATGAGGCATCTGGACTTCCTGCACAAGAAAAGTACTCCAGTATGGGTCCAAATATCTAAACCTACCTTAACTCGGACAAGTGGGTGTGAAATTTTGCAAGGTAAAAAATCTGCCACTTTGTATTTGTTGTGGAGATTACGCTTGAGCTTCGATTGAGATTATTCAAAAAACGAAGTTGGTCACCTCGACAAGGCAAAGAACTTTGATGTTGAACACTTTTCTGTTTGAAGCTGTCTTGAAGACGATATCTGCCCACTATACAAACACATGCCTTCAGGATGTATATGTATTGCCATGTTGACCGGGTTTGCAAATTACTTTGGATGGAGATGATCGCAAAAGCAAATCTTGTTGCTTCGATGAGGCGAACAACTTTCATGTTGACGAGTTTTTGATTTGAGGCCATCTTGAGGGCCAAATTGCTCATGCCGCACCCAAGACAAATATCATTATATGTTTGGGTCGGGCACCCAAATTTTGGTCATAGAAAGCATCGGGCTGAACTGCTTTTGCTTTAAAAGTTGCATACGATTTTGAATGGGAATGACTCAAAATGTAATTTTGTTTGTTTCGATGAGATGAAAAACTTTTATGTTGAGTACTTCCGTTCTTTTTTGTCATGCCAAACTCTGATAGAACAACATCAGGCACACCAGAAGGCATATGCAAAGTGTTCCAAAAACGGCATGTGCATAGTGTTCAAAAAGGCATATGCATACGGCGTGCACATGATACGGGCTCCGCGAGCCAGGGCCACACCATCTCTGATCGACAAACAAGAAACTGCAACACATCAAGACTGCACCGATAATGAATCTAGATCGACCATCTGGATCCTGCATCATACCGATACCTACATAGATCTCATTTGAAAACTGACATATCATAACTTGGGAAAATACATTAACCTGTTTTTGAGAAATTTGAACAAGTTCACGAATTAAAAAAAATATCGTGGGATTTTATTTTTCTGGATTTCAAAAGTACGTTCAAAATAATTAAAAATCATGGAATAAAAAATTGTTCACGAATTTTAGAAAATATTTACAGACTTTAATCACGAAAACTTAGGAAAAAGAAAGGGAGAGAAAACCAACCTTTTTCATTTTTAGGCGAGAGAGAAAAAACCAACCGTTTTTTTTTAGAACAGAAAAAAAAACCCAACTGGGCTTAAAGGGAGTGGCGTTCTGCCCGTGGGCTGGTCCTTGCTAGCGGGGCGGCGGGCCACATTCGTTCGTTGGATGAAGATGGATAAAAGAAAGAGAAGAAACAGCTCTCAAAAAAAGAGAGAGAGAGAGAGAGAGAGAGAGAAGAAACCCGAAGAAGAAATAAAGGAAGGCATTTTGGTTCCCCATCGGACGGATCGGAGTTGGCGAGCGGCGGAGGAAACCCTAGCCTACATCAGAGAAGAAGACCAGGTGCGCGCCCCGATTTCCTCTCGCCGATCCCGCGATTCGGAAGCCAGGCGTGGGGGAGGGTCGTGATTCGGCGACGGGCTGCCCCTGATCCGTGCTATTTCGCAGGCGGCTACCGATGGCGGCGCTTCGAGTCGCGGCGAGGAGGCTCGTCGGCGGCGGCCAGACGCCGGCGGTGGCTGTGGACAAGGCGCAGCGCCGGCTCTTCCCGAGGCTCTCCCAGGTCGGCCGGGCTAGGTCCACCACATCCTCCGCTGCTGCTGCCGCAGACACCAATCTGGCGGCGGCCAAGGTACTTTACCCCCGTCGGCTCACCAATTTCATTTCTTTTTCAGTGCTGTGCGGTTGTTTCTGCAACCTGGACTAGCATATGCTGTGCTAATAATAGCTCGTTCGATAATCCAACATAATGTTTCGCCAAACAGCCAGGGCATCTCAAAATTGAATCCAGATCTTGTGTTTCCTCAAGAAAAATGAAAAAAAATATCAATTATTTTCGATCTGGCAAGATGCACAATCAATCAGAGGACCGAATAGCAAAACCCTGTTTCTAAATTCTTTGATCCATGGACCAGCCAGTACTACTATTTTTCCATTGCATGATCATTTATATAGGAACTCATCTTATGCTCTACTGCAGTCTGCAAAGCAGGGCTGTGAAGATCGGGAGAAACTCATGAGAGAGATCCATAACATGAGAGAGGAGCTGTATGACAAGGTTTCGTACGCGGAAAGGACCTACAGTATCCCTGGCAGGGCAGGCAAACATATCAATCGGCTGCGTGAGGAGCTCGCCGTGCAAGTGGATCCTAGACCCGGGGACAGCACATGGTACGTATAATCATCTTCTATTTACAAGATTTTTGTGGGGTTAACAAGTTATCTCATCTGAACCCAACCTGTAGGCGCAAGATGCGAGTGCTAGATCCACTTGATCGTTGCATGGGATTTGCGACTTTGACCTTCAGCTTGTATGTGCTCATGGGCATGGCCGCTGGTAAGATCGTTGAATTGGATCCAGATGAAAAGCAATGGATCAAGAAGAAAAGAGGGGAGGCGCGCAAGCAAAGTGAAACAAAATGATTGAGGGCCATGTTTATGAACGGCACAGGTCCAATAAAAGGTTCTTGGTGTGTAAAAAATGCTAATGGAGGCCGCGCTACAGGCAGGCACACATGCAAAGCACCTGGGCATCTTACACGCATCTCACATGAACGCACAACATCGGTCGCTGTAGAATCGCTGTAGAACTCGTGATCCATGCGTGTGGAGACTTTACGTACTTGTGCATGCAATGCATGCTGTGGACGCTTGTTGGCCAGCGGAGAGCACTAGCAGGCAAAGGGCGTACGTGGAGCATTTGCGTCCAGCGAACATCCATGGGTGTTCACCATTTGCTCTTGACTAAGCAAGCAAGATTATTTTTTATCATGTTAAATCGGATGTCTGATTTCACCATCAAATGCACATCGATGTGCTGATAAACACTAATCTTAAACAGGCGTTTTGTCATTTTTACTCGCCAGGAAATCGGAGCGGCTTAGGTACATGCACGTGCTTATGTTGAATCAAATAGATCTAGCAGTTTTATCCTTGATTTTTTTTTTTGAAACAAGGCAAAAGATTTGTCGTTTTCATTGAATAAGGAGCATTAGGTACATGCACGTATCACTCTTGCGGCATGATATTACACAAATGTTTCACACCGGCCAGACACCATAGCGCCGTCTCGTCTTTGATTCTAGCTACTAAAACCCCAACAGACACTGCGACACTACGAAATACCCTAGCATTCCGCTCTTTCCAGATTTCCCACGAGACGAGCAACATAAGGCAGGTAAGCGGTCGTCGAGATTGTGTCTTGTTGGAGGCGTTGGCGCTCCACCAAGTCTTCACCGTGTCAACCATGGCCCAGTTCTGCGGGTAAATGTCATGAAGGCCAAGCCAGACTTTAATCATGTTCCACACTCGTGTAGCGGCATTTGAAAAACAGATGAGCCACCGATTCCTGAACTTGCTTACAAAGGGGGCACATGCTGCAATTAGGCCATCCTCGCTTCTGAAGCCGGTCTGTGGTCCAGATTCAATTGTTGATGACCAACCAAGCGGAAAACTTGCATTTGGAGGGGGGGGGGCAACTTCTCCAAACAATTCGAGGCAAGTCTGTGTCGACTAAACCAAGAAACTGCCCACTGTAAGCCGTTGCTGCAGAATAGTGACCATCCTTGGTGAGCTTCCAAATGATGGAGTCGGGCATGTCAGGTATTAGCTGAACATGAGATAGCTTCTCCCATAGGTTGACGAACTCATGAAGATGGTCAACCGTCATGCCTTGAGAGGTCTTCACCTGAGACACCCAAAAATTGTCGAGGAGCGCTTTCTGGACCGAACAATTCCTTCTTTTTGACAGCTCAAAATTTTTTGGTGCAATGTCCTTGGGTTGCAAACCATCAAGCCAAGCAGACTCCCAAAAAATGGCACGTGTACCATCGCCCACGATGACTTTTGTGGAGGCCGCAAAGATGTCTCTATCCTGTCAGTCGCATGGCGTCCCTAATCCCACCCAAGGCTTGATTGGAGTAAGCCACTCACCCGGAGCCAACGAATGCACAGTGCGGATGCAAACTTTTTCAGATTGAGAATGCCAAGGCCACCATGAAGTTTTGACTTGCACACTTTCTCACAATTAATCTTGCATTTTCCTCCAGTGACTTTGTCACATCTAGCCCACAAGAATGCATGTCGAAGAGCATCAATCTTGTTCATCGCCTCAACCGGGAGGTTCAGCGCCGTCATATAATAGATAGCAATGGCGGTAAGTACAGACTTGACCAACAGAACACGTCCCGGAGAGGCAACGTGTTTACCCATCCATGGTGCCAATTGGGATGCGATCTTGTCTTCGAGCGGTTGATAGTGGATTATTTTCAAATTCTTGACCTAGAGAGGTAGGCCCAAATACTTCATCGGGAAGGAGGTACGGCTGGCCGGGAAAGAGTGTAAGATATTCACCTGGTCCAGATTCTCACAGCAAATAGGAGCAACCTAGCTTTTGGTACAGTTCGTGACCAAGCCAGTGACTTCCCCAAAACTCTTTAGGGTGACATCCGACTTGATGGGGGCAAGGAAAACAGTTGCATCGTCCGCGTAGAGGGAGGCTCGAATTGACATAGCCTGACCACCGAGGGGATGCAGTTTTCCTTGGGCGGTAGCCTTCTCGAGGATTAGGTGTAGCGGATCAATCGCGAGCATGAATAGGAGAGGGGAAAGCAGATCCCCTTGCCTCAGACCACATCTGTGCTTGATGGGGGCACCTGGAACCCCATTTAGGAGAATACGAGAGGACGCCAAATAAAGCAAAGTCGAGATCCAGCCCCCGAACCTCGGAGGGAACCCAAGGTGGTTGAGCAAGTCGAGGAGGAAGTCACATCTAACCGAGTCGAATGCTTTTTGATGTCGAGTTTGAATAGGAGTGCCGGGGTCTTTTTGCAGTGCGGGCGTTTAGCTAGGTTGCGAACATACATGAAATTATCATGAATGCATGGTTTTTTCATGAAAGCAATCTGAGCCTGCGAGACGAAGGCATTCATGTGTGGCGCAAGGCGGTTGGACATCACTTTGGAAATAATATTGGCAATGGCATGGATAAGACTGATGGTGCGAAAATCTATGATGTCATCAGCACCATCCTTCTTAGGGATCAAAGCAACATCCGCCGAATTGAACAAGTGGAAATGGGATGCGTGTAGATCAGAGAAATGATTGATGGCACACATAATGTCCGCCTTAATGATTCTCCAACATGCCTTAAAGAACGCACCGGAGAAGCCATCCGGTCCAGGGGCTTTGTCTCCTGTCATGGAGAACACAACAGCCTTCACCTCCTCCGTGATGGCGTTGTTCAACACGAGATCAATTCCTGTGAACATGGATGGATTCAAACACAAACCAAATCGACCGGTATGCCTCTACCGTGCAACCACGAACCAAACCCATCGTGAACGCTCGATCAGACTCGTCCTAGGAACGGGCCATATAAAACTCCCCGACCAAACCCCCACAACTCTAGCCACCCCACCCCCCCTAATCCAAAACCCTAGCCACCGCCACCACCGCCCCTTCCCCCATCGCCAGCGCCGCATCGTTTCGGCATCATGGAGACCAGGTTAGCGACTCCCCGTACTCCCACGTCCAGCGATCTGTTCATCTACTTGATCGATCTGGTTTTGTTCTTTGATCTGGCTCTCTCATTGCATTTCTCTCAGGGGAGACACGGGCAACGCGCCGGTGCAGAAGCAGGCGCCTCTCCCAGCGAGGGAGGGGAAGGTCTACACCAAGCAGCCAAAACCTTCTCCCCGCCACAAAGACACCAAGGGCCACAACCCTTCCGCCAGCAAGTACACAGGCAACCCTAGGCCACGGCTGCCAGCTACACCGATGGTGACCCCACAAGATCATGTCCAGCAGTGACCCCAAGATCCTGTCCGGTGGTGACCCTGTAAGTGCATCTAGTGCCACCCCTAGTTGGTTTTGGAGTATTGACGACAAACTTGGTTGAGGGACTAATGTGTTTGTGAGAATTGTAGGATAACACAGGTAGTAGTCTCACATTGATTCGGTTTACCTACCAGAGATGACCCCTATAAATGTGTGAAGACATTGAAGACAATGGTGGTCTGTGAAGATATTCACAACGAAGATTATGACTTGAGAAGACATTCACGTGAATACTATGGAGTGCGAAGACATAGTTGTTTTGTAGTTTCCTTTTCTTCTTTGTTGAGTCATAGGAACCACCGTACTGTTAAGAGGGGTCCAAGTGAACAAAGTCAGAGTGACTGATGTGATGCTCAACCAAATCCTATGTCTTCGAGCGAAGACAATGAGAGCAAATCTTATCCAGAGCTGGATGAGTCAGCTTTACTTGTAGCCCAAGTCAAGCTGCCGCATGTGTTTGAAATCTGACCGTTGGACACGTGTCGGCCTCCTTAGTGACCTGTGGTCATTTCAACAAATCAGGTCGGTTGCCTCCTCGCTATAAATAGCCCACCCTACACCATAAATTGGTGACTGCCCAGAGTTAGTGCACGACTTTTGTCGTTTGAGAGCAACCCACCTCCGAAGCATTTGAGAGAGAGATCCTTGCGAGGATAAAGCCCAAAACACCCAGAGCCAAAGAGTGTGAGGCATCACTGAAGTCTTTCTGTCCACGTGATCTGAAGACTTGATACACGTGAGGACTGTGAATCCTCCAGCCGGTTAGGCGTCGCGTTTTAAGCATCCAGGATTTCCGGTGAATGAAGTATGTGAAGGTTTGGAAGTCTACCTTGAAGACTTACCAGAGTGATTGGGCGAGGACTAAGTGTCCTTAGCTCAAGGGGAATAAAGAAGACGCGGTCTTCGAAAGTTAAATCTCAGCCTCCCTAATCGACGTCACGCTTGTCACGGAATCGAACTGGTCCAACAAATCCCTGTCCTCCCCAAGCATCTGGTTCTATCTCTTATCTCTCTTTACTTACAGTTTATCTTCATGAAGTCATTGCCTGTTTCCATTATCTGATTGACTTCACTGTGTGAAGACTGTTGTTATTTGGCTTCATACTACATTCCACCCTGATCCATACTACCAAGCTGATGATAGTCTTCGTGCTTTCTCTTCATTACTTATTTGACTATGGTTTGTCTAGTGTAGTCTACCTTCCGCTGCATATCAATAGGTTCATTTCTATCGTTTGTCTTCAAAGCCCCCGTGTTTTTAAGACTTTCATAAAAATATCCTATTCACCCCCCTCTAGTCGATAACTAGCACTTTCAGACCCCCAAGGACCATTCCGGTGTTGGCCCGATGCTCGCCGCCGGCGTCTACCATTGGCTCGCTACCATCCGCTTCGCCAACGTCTATCACATGGTTGCCCCTAGTTATTTCTCTAGTGGCACTTGCCGGTGACACCAAGCTCAACGTCGTCAAGCCACCCGTCCTATGGAATAATAACGCCCCATGCTCGTCTCCTTTTGATGACTTGTAACCAATTGTTTACTGCTCGGGTTGTTACTGTAAGTTACTGGTGATTACATAGAGGATGGTTAAGATTCTTTGTTCCAATTTGTTCTAATTGGCATCTACTTACTTGCCTTGTTGACCATCCTGTTGTATTAATTATGTCGTAACGGGCATCGAAATACTACTCAACGTCTTATATTTTCATGTAGGGAGTATTAACATGGACATCTTTTATGATTTTGATCCCTCATTAAATATTCTATGCATGATGAAATTGTTGGGGAACGTAGTAATTTCAAAAAATTTCCTACGCACACGCAAGATCATGGTGATGCATAGCAACGAGAGGGGAGAGTGTTGTCTACGCACTCTCGTGAGACCAAGCGAAGCGATCACAACGTAGAGGAAGTAGTCGACGCTCTCCTCGCGATCCAACCGATCCCAGCGCCAAGCACTCCGGCGCCCCCAATTCTTGACACACGACAGCTCGGTGACGCCCTCGGCTCCGATCCAGCAAAGCTCCGGAGAGAGAGTTCCACAAGACGACGGCGTGGTGGACAATCTTGATGTTCTATCGACGCAGGCTTCGCCTAAGCACCGCCACGATATGACCGAGGTGGAATATGGTGGAGGGCGCACCGCACACGGCTAAGGAACGATCTCAAGGATCAACTTGTGTGTTCTAGGGTGCCCCCTGCCCCATATATAAAGGAGCAAGGGGAGGGCCGGCCGCCCTAGGAGGCGCGCCAAGGGGGGGAGTCCTCCTCCTAGTGGGAGTAGGACTCCCTTTCCTAGTCCAACTAGGAAGGAGGAAGGGGAAGGAAGGAGAGGAGAGGAGAGGAAAGGGGCGCCGCGCCTCCTTGTCCTATTCGGACTCCCCACAGGCGCCACCTCCGGTGCGGCCCTCTCTCCCCTCTTCGCCCACTAAGGCCCATTACTTCCCGGGGTTTCGGTAACCCTCCCAAGACTCGTTTTTTCCGAAACTTCCGAACCTTTCCGTGTCCGAATATAACCGTCCAATATATCAATCTTTATGTCTCGACCATTTCGAGACTCCTCGTCATGTCCGTGATCACATCCGGACTCAACTCCTTCGTACATCAAATACATAAACTCATAATATAACCGCCATCGAAACCTTAAGCGTGCATGGACCCTACGGTTCGAGAACAATGTAGACATGACCGAGACACGCCTCCGTCAATAACCAATAGCGGACCTGGATGCCCATATTGGCTCCTACATATTCTACGAAGATCTTTATCGGTCGAGACCGCATAACAACATACGTTGTTCCCTTTGTCATCGGTATGTTACTTGCCCGAGATTCGATCGTCGGTATCCAATACCTAGTTCAATCTCGCTACGGCAAGTCTCTTTACTCGTTCCGTAATACATCATCTCACAGCTAACTCATTAGTTGTAATGCTTGCAAGGCTTAAGTGATGTGCACTACCGAGAGAGCCCAGAGATACCTCTCCGACAATCGGAGTGACAAATCCTAATCTCGAAATCGCCAACCCAACATCCGCCTTTGGAGACACCTGTAGTACTCCTTTATAATCACCCGCATACGTTGTGACATTTGGTAGTACCCAAAGTGTTCCTCCGTAAACGGAGTTGCATAATCTCATAGTTATAGGAACATGTATAAGTCATGGATAAAAGCAAGAGCAACATACTAAACGATCGTGTGCTAAGCTAATGGAATGGGCCATGTCAATCGATCATTCAACTAATGATGTGACCTTGTTAATCAAATAACAACTCCTTGTTCATGGTTAGGAAACATAACCATCTTTGATTAACAAGCTAGTCTAGTAGAGGCATACTAGTGACACTTGTGTTTGTCTATGTATTCACACATGTATTATGTTTCCGGTTAATACAATTCTAGCATGAATAATAAACATTTATCATGAAATAAGGAAATAAATAATAACTTTATTATTGCCTCTAGGGCATATTTCCTTCATCCTCCCACTTGCACTAGAGTCAATAATCTAGATTACATAGTAATGATTCTAACACCCATGGAGTCTTGGTGTTGATCATGTTTTGCTCGTGGAAGAGGCTTAGTCAACGGTCTGCTACATTCAGATCCGTATGTATCTTGCAAATCTCTATGTCTCCCACCGACTAAATCCGGATGGAATTGAAGCGCCTCTTGATGTGCTTGGTCCTCTTGTGAAATCTGGATTCCTTCGCTAAGGCAATTGCTCCAAGATTGTCACGAAGATTTTCATTGGACCCGATGCACTAGGTATGACACCTAGATCGGATATGAACTCCTTCATCCGCACTCCTTCATTAGCTGCTTTCGAAGCTGCTATGTATTCCGCTTCACATGTAGATCCCGCCACGACGCTTTGTTTAGAATTGCACCAACCGACAGCTCCTCCATTTAGTGTAAATACGATCCGGTCTCGATTTAGAATCGTCCGGATCGGTGTCAAAGCTTGCATCAACGTAACTGCCACGATGAGCTCTTTGTCACCTCCATATACGAGAAACATATCCTTAGTTCTTTTCGTATTTCAGATGTTCTTGACCGCTGTCCATGATCCACTCGGATTACTTTGGTACCTCCTGCTAAGCTTATAGCAAGGCACACATCAGTCCGGTACACAAGATTGCATACATGATAGAGCCTATGGCTGAGGCATAGGAACATCTTTCATTTTCTCTATCTTCTCATGGTGGTCGGGCATTGAGTCTTACTCAACTTCACACCTTGTAACACAGCAAGAACCCTTTCTTTGCTTGATCCATTTTGAACTTCTTCAAAATTTTGTCAAGGTATGTGCTTTGTGAAAGTCCAATTAAGCGCCTTGATCTATCTCTATAGATTTTGATGCCCAATATGTAAGCAGCTTCACCGAGGTCTTTCATTGAAAACTCTTAGTCAAGTATCCCTTTATGCTATCCAGAATTCTATATCATTTCCGATTAGTAATATGTCATCTACATATAATATCGAAATGCTACAGAGCTCCCACTCACTTTCTTGTAAATACAAAGCTTCTCCAAAAGTCTCAGATAAACCCAAATGCTTTGATCACACTATCAAAGCGCTTATTCCAACTCGAGATGCTTGCACCAGTCCATAAATGGATCGCCGGAGCTTGCACACTTTGTTAGCTCCCTTTGGATCGATAAAACCTTCGGTTGCATCATATACAACTCTTCTTCCGTAAATCCATTCAGAATGCAGTTTTTACATCCATTTGCCAAATTTCATAATCATAAAATGCGGCAATTGCTAACATGATTCGGACAGACTTAAGCATCGCTACGGGTGAGAAGGTCTCATCGTAGTCAATCCCTTGAACTTGTCAAAACCCTTTGCATAAGTCGAGCTTTGTAGACGATAATATTACCGTCGCCGCCTTCTTCTTGAAGATCCACTTGTTTTCTATTGCTTGCCGACCCTCGGGCAAGTCAACCAAAGTCCACACTTTGTTTTCATACATGGATCCCATCTCGATTTCATGGCCTCAAGCCATTTTGCGGAATCTGGGCTCACCATCGCTTCTTCATAGTTCGTAGGTTCATCATGATCTAGTAGCATGACTTCCGAACAGGATTACCGCACCACTCAGTGCGGATCTTACTCTGTTGATCTACGAGGTTCAGAGTAACTTGATCTCAAGTTTCATGATCAACATCATCAACTTCCTCACTATTTGGTGTAGATGTCGCGAAACCGGTTTCGTGATAAACTACTTTCAAATAAGGGAGAAGGTACATTACCTCATCAAGTTCTACTTTCCTCCCACTCACTTCTTTCGAGAGAAACTCCTTCTCTAGAAAGGATCCATTTTAGCAACAAATGTCTTGCCTTCGGATCTGTGATAGAAGGTGTACCCAACTGCCTCCTTTGGGTATCCTATGAAGACACATTCTCGATTTGGGTTCGAGCTTATCAGTTGAAGCTTTTTCACATAAGCATCGCATCCCCAAACTTTAAGAAATGACAACTTTGGTTTCTTGCTAAACCATAGTTCATAAGGTGTCGCCTCAACGGATTTTGACGGTGTTCTATTCAGCGTGAATGCGGCGCCTCAAGAGCATAACCCCAAAACGATAGCGTAAATCAGAAGAGACATCATAGATCGCACCATATCTAGTAAAGTGCGACACGACGCTCGACACACCATTACGCTGTGGTGTTCCGGTGGCGGAGTTGCTAAACTATTCCGCATTGTTTCAAATGTAGACCAAACTCGAACTCAAATATTCACCTCCACGATCGATCGTAGAAACTTAATTTTCTTATTACGATGATTTTCAACTTCACTCTGAAATTCTTTGAACTTTTCAAATGTTTCAGACTTATGTTTCATTAAGTAGATATACCCATATCTGCTTAAATCATCTGTGAAGGTGAGAAAATAACGATATCCGCCACGAGCCTCAACATTCATCGGACCACATACATCTGTATGTATGATTTCCAACAAATCTGTTGCTCTCTCCATAGTACCGAGAACGGGTTTTAGTCATCTTGTCCATGAGGCACGGTTCGCAAGTGCCAAGTGATTCATAATCAAGTGACTCCAAAAGTCCATCAAGATGGAGTTTCTTCATGCGCTTTATACCGATATGACTTAAACGGCAAGTGCACAAATAAGTTGCACTATCATTATCAACTCTACATCTTTTGGCTTCAACATTATGAATATGTGTATCACTACTATCGAGATTCATCAAAATAGACCACTCTTCAAGGGTGCATGACCATAAAAGATATTACTCATATAAATAGAACAACCATTATTCTCTCGATTTAAATGAATAACCGCCTCGCATCAAACAAGATCCAGATATAATGTTCATGCTCAACGCAGCACCAAATAACAATTATTTAGCTCTAATACTAATCCCGAAGGTAGATGTAGAGGTAGCGTGCCGACCGCGATCACATCGACTTTGGAACCATTTCCCACGCCGCATCGCCACCTCGCCCTTTGCCGTTGTTCGCTAATCCGTAGTCCCTGCTTCGAGTTGCAAATATTAGCAATAGAACCAGATCAAATACCCAGTGCTACTACGAGTTCTAGTAAGGTACACGCCAATAACATGTATATCACATATACCTTTGTTCACCTTGCCATCCTTCTTATCCGCCAAATACTTGGGGCAGTTCCGCTTCAAAGGACCAGATCTGCTTGTAGTAGAAGCACTCGGCTTCAGGTTTAGGTCCAGACTTGGGTTTCTTCTCCCGAGCAGCAACTTGCTTGCTGTTCTTCTTGAAGTTCCCTTCTTCTTCCCTTTGCCTTTCTTCTTGAAACTAGTGGTCTTATTGACCATCAACACTTGATGCTCCTTCTTGATTTCTACCTCCGCAGCCTTTAGCATTGTAAGAGCTCGTGCATAATCTTTACTAACCCTTGCATATTATAGTTCATCACGAACCTTTGTAGCTTGGTGGCGTGATTGAAGAATTCTCAATGACACAATCATCCGGAAGATTAACTCCCGCTTGAGTCAAGTGATTGTAATACCCGCACATTCTGAGTATGTGCTCACCGACAGACCCATTCTCTTCCATCTTGCAGCTATAGAACTTATTGGAGACTTCATATCTCTCAATCCGGCATTCTGTTGAATATCAACTTCAACTCCTCGAACATCTCATATGCTCCATGACGCTCAAAATGTCGTTGAGGACCCGGTTCTAAGCCGTAAAGCATGGCACATCGAACTATAGAGTAGTCATCAGCTTTGCTCGCCAGACGTTCTTAACGCCGCCGGGCCATCAAGAAGCAGGCTCGCACCCAGCGGTGCATCCAGACGAACTCTTCTCAGCAGCAATGAGGATAATCCTCGAGTTACGGACCCAATCCGTAATTGCTACCATCATCTTTCAACTTTGCTTTCTCAAGGAACGCATTAAAATTCAACAGAACAACAAAGACGAGCCATCTATCTACAAACAAACATAGACAAGCAAGATACTATCAGTACTAAGTTCATGATAAATTTAAGTTCAATTAATCATATTACTTAAGAACTCCCACTTAGACAGACATCTCTCTAGTCATCTAAGTGATCACGTGATCCAAATCAACTAAACCATAACCCATCATCACGTGAGATGGAGTAGTTTTCAATGGTGAACATCTTATGTTGATCATATCTACTATATGATTCACGCCGACCTTTCGGTCTCCGTGTTCCGAGGCCATATCTGCATATGCTAGGCTCGCAAGTATAACTCGAGTATTCTCGTGTGCAAAACTGGCTTGCACCCGTTGTAGATGGATGTAGAGCTTATCACACCCGATCATCACGTGGTGTCTCGGACGCATTTAACTTTGGCAACGGTGCATACTCGGGAGAACACTACTTGATAATTTTAGTGAGAGATCATCTTAAAATGCTACCGCCAATCAAAGCAAGATAAGATGCATAAAGAATAAACATCACATGCAATCAATATAAGTGATATGATATGGCCATCATCATCTTGTGCTTGTGATCTCCATCTCCAAGCACCGTCGTGATCACCATCGCCACCGGCGCGACACCTTGATCTCCATCGTAGCATCGTTGTCGCTACGCCATCTATTTCTTCTACGACTATCGCTACCGCTTAGTGATAAAGTAAAGCAATTACAGTATGCTTGCATTTCATACAATAAAGCGACAACCATATGGCTCCACCGATTGCCGATAACTTCGTTACAAAACATGATCATCTCATACAATAAAATATAGCATCACGTCTTGACCATATCACATCACAACATGCCCTGCAAAAACAAGTTAGACGTCCTCTACTTTGTTGTTGCAAATTTTACGTGGCTGCTACGGGCTTAAGCAAGAACCAATCTCACCTACGCATCAAAACCACAATGATACTTCGTCAAATAGACTCCATTTTAACCTTCTCAAGGACCGGGCGTAGCCACACTCGGTTCTACTAAAGTGAGAGAGACAGACACCCGCCAGTCACCTTTAAGCACGTGTCGGTGGTTGGGTGCGACATATGCCAACGGATGGCTTATCATGGTGGGGGCGAGTAGAACGTCGCCGGTGCCTGGAAACGGGATGAGGCGAAGACATGCACGCCGGCGAATCTTACCCAGCTTCGGGGCTCTCCGAGGAGATGACACCCCTACTGCTGCTCTGCGGGGTCTCCGCATGATCACTATGGGCGATAGTACAATGGTGCTCCTCGAGCTGTGTGGAGGCAGGAAGGAGCAAGGCTAGCTCTTTCCCTTCTTGCTATGTGTCTAAACCTATCCAGGGCCAAACCCCTTTGCATGGGTGCCCCGGGGTTTAGATAGGCCTACCCAGGGGTACAATGGTAATCCGATCAAGTGGCCCCCCGCCGCTCGCCTTCTTGCAGCCGCCCTCCCCTGCCGGCTTCAGGGCCCGCTGATCGGCGGGCCTCATGGGATGCAGTAACACTGCGGCAGCGCTCTCGATGACGCAGGCGGTCATGGGGTCGTGGGAACAAAGGTCGCCGCCTCAGTCAGCGATCACCGCCGCCACCTCCCGCCCAATCTGCTTATGGCTTGTGGGGCCTTTCGCCGGAGGCGGCCGACTGGGAAGCCGACTCCGAGGGCCGCCTTCGACTCTCCGCCGTTTCTCCTATCTCACCGACGGGGGTCCGGCGATCTCCGCCAGACAGGCCATTGTCGTGGGCACAAAGGCCTTGTGCACTGTGGCTGAGGTCAAGGGAGGCATGGCGATAGTGCCGCGCCTCACCGGAGATCCCCTGGTGACGCGGCTCACTGTAGCCATGCCTTCTTCCCGTGGGTCCGAGGGGACAGCCACGATGGGGCTGTACCCCGCATCGGTCTCGTGAAAGGTCGCGGGCCGACTCTCACGGCGGCGCCCTTGAGAGGTCGCAGCCCGAGTCGGCTTGTTTCAGAGTCGCCATCCGAGGACCTCGCTTCTTTGAAGGTCGCCACCGGGACTCGGCCTTCTCGAAGGTCGCCATTGGGACTCGGCCTTCTCAAGGTCGCCCATCGACTCGCCTTCTCGAAGATCGCCTAGCTGGGACTCGATGAGGGCGCGGTCTGCCCGATGTCTTGAAAGATCTTGGGTCCCGGGTCACCACCCATGGCCCATTACTCGACAAGAGTCACCGGCCGGGCGGCCGGCGGGCGCCGCCTCGTGGGGCTTCGCGGTTCGATCTCTGCGTGCCGACTCGAGATTCGGTGCCGCGTCTTCGCCGCCATTGAGTCGGCTCGCCCGCGGAGGGTCCGCCGCTCGCAAGTCGTGGCGGGAAGCCAGCGGCGTATCGGCTACGCTTCCCTGCCATCCATGAGACGGTCCTATCGCGCGACGCCACGTGGAGGCGATAGCCTGCCTGCCCACGCGCGTGACGGGACGGGCCGCCAGGTGGGGCCCGCCATTACCGCGCCTCGGCTCCCGAGTGGATCCGCTGCGGCCGAGGGCGGTTGGCATCCCCACGGGTTACTGCGGGCGAGAACTTCGGGGGTTAATCGTGGGCGTCGTGGGGTCGTGGGCGCAGCTTAATCCCCACGCCGCCTCGGCTTCTCAGCCTCATGGCTATAATAGGCAGAGGGGAGCGGCGCATAGCACGCGCACTCCTCCCCACCCTCTTGCCTTTCTTTCTTCCTTCGCACGCCTGCCGCTTTTTCCTCGCCGACGATGAGCTCTTTCTTCCGCCGCGCTTCGCCTCAAGGCCCGACGAATGGGATGGCTCGGGCGTGATGCGGAGGACATCGAGTTCTTCGCCCGAACCCGCCGCCTCCCGAGCGCTGGATTTGGTGCAGGCCCGCCTGCGCCGGGGGAGAGATCCGCCCAGCGCGCGGCGGGCGAAGGGTCATCTTCCGCCGCATCTTATGCGCTGGATGGGCTCCCGGCGAGCGGGTTCCTCCGCTGCTCGAGTTGTATAACTTGCAGCCGCACCACTCACCCCAATGCGGTGGTGCTTCTCTCCGCCGCCACCCACATGCGAGGGCTACATCGGGCGCTTCTCCCCACCTCGAGCTGTGGGGGAGTTCGCCTTCGGCTCGGCAGACTCAGGCTGCCAAGACGCCGCGGCGAAGGCGGTACCTACATCGCGACGCGGCGCACGACGGCCGACAACCCCTTTCCGCCCATCCCGCTGGTGAAGTCGGTGAAGATGTGGCAGAAGACGTACTTCTACGTGAAGAACGTCGCCACCGACGGCGACTGGGTCAACTTGCCGCCCTTCAACTCCGAGCCGCTGACTGGCCGGCCGCCTAGCTAGTCCCATCGGTCGAAGTCGCTTTTGCCCTCCGGAGTCGGCACTGTGGCGCGCCTCCGAGTCATGACGCAGTCGGAGGGGCTCATCGCCTCCGATCTCCTGGCCGCCTTCGTGGCGCGCCGGGTTCTTCCGCTCCAAGGCCGGCCCCACCTCATATGTCAGATGAGCGGCCGACATGATCCAAGCCGGCTGTGCACCAAGGACATGCCGCGTGGAGAAGTGGCGAACATGGTGAACCTCATCGCCCACTGCAAGTTCACCGACGAGTGGCAGTTCGGCAAGGAGCCAGACTCGCGGACAACCCTCCGCCAAAGGTAAGTTGTTTCCATCTCATGCCGATCTTGCTTGTATCCGCCTTCAAACTCGATCTTGTTGGCACCTTTGAGCAGAATCCTCTCACGGCGCCCGCTGCCGGCGCCCTGAGAGAGCCGCGTGAGTACGTCCCCGACCGCGAGGTCAGCGACATCGACGACCCCGACTTGGGGGTCAGCGGCGCTGAGGCCGACGCCAAGGCGGCGGAGAGGAAGAAGACGGCGGCCTCGCACCGCCGGGCGACCTTCGCCGATCGCCCGAGGGCGACATCGACGCTGAAGTCATCCTGCCGCCAGCCAAGAGCCGCCCTCCAACCAGGCCGCGCAAAGAGGCGCCACGCTGGCCGAGGCGCCCGGGCGGCAGGTCGAAGAAGCCAGGGAACCGCCGCCGCGACCAGCGGGAAGAGGCGGCCGCGAAGCCAACCGCTTCCTAAGGAAGTGAAAAGGCCGCCACTTGTTTCTTCGTAAGTCCCTTACTCTTTATTTCTTTTCGACTTTCTTTGAATCTTTCGACTTTCCCCTTCTTCTCCAGCCCCCTCTCCTTGAGGGAGCCGCCGCCTCTCTGTCATGGGTCGGGGCGACGCCCGCCAATACGCTGGCGGGTCGATCCCGCCGCCGACCTCCGGAGGCGACGGAACGGAACGCGGGAGAAGCGTATGGAGGAGGAGGCCGACCGCCGAGAAGGCGCAGGCCGAGAAGGCGGCCGCCAACGCCAGCCGCATCCGGATGAGGCCGTGGCGCGCCGCGCCGCGCGAAGCGGGATGCCGAGGAGGCTGTTCGTCGCCGAGCGGCGATGCTCGCCCCTCCGCTGCCGCCGGCCGCCGCTGCCTCGAAGTTCACGGGCAGACGGGAGGTCGGCACCGCAAACCTTCGCGGAGGATGGTGACGATGCCTCGGGCTCGGACACCCACGCGCTGCCTCCGCCACCGCCGCCGCCTCCGTCTTCGAGGCCGCACGGTAAGCAGCCGGTGGACCCGCAGGATCCGCCGACTGCGAACGACGCCGATGCGTAGCTGCTTCCCAGTCGCCGTGCCGACACGCCGCCGGTCGAGAGGACGAGCCAAGGCCAAAGAAGCTCGAGATCGACGCCGCCGGCATGGCGAACCCGGATGCCGAGGCCTCCAGTCTGCGTGCCCACCGGGTGGGTGCGCGGGCGGCACCGCCCGCTGAACCAGCGCTTCGACGCTCACCCAAGTTGCGCAAAGAAGGCGACGCCCTCCAACTCTACACCAAGAAGCATCTGGCCCTGCGGGCCTCCGTCCGGGTATGCTTTGTTTTTTTTCCTTTTTGGTCTTTTGTCTTTTTCTGTGGGGGCGCGCCAGCGCACCCACTGGGTGTAGTCCCCGAGTTCGGAGTCGGCTGCTGAGCAGGCGGCTAGGAACTCCTTCTAGCGAGCTCCGAAGGCTGACTTTGCTTTGCCGGCCTTGCAGAGTACCACAACCTCCGCGCTATCGCTTTCAACCGCAACGCTGAGGAGCCGAGAAGCGGACCGCCGACCGGCGGAAAGTCGAGGTGAGCGGATTCTTCCTTCTTCAAGGGGCGCACATGCGCACTGCTGGTTGTAGTCCCCGAGATTCGGGCCGATCACCGAGAAGTCGGGCCGATCTCTCGGGCGATTTCCTTCTTTCTTCTCCGCTGGGCGCTTAGCACGCCACGGGCTGTAGTCCTCGAGATTCGGGCCGATCACTGAGGCCGGGCCGGATCTCTCCGCGATTTTCCTTCTTTCTTCTCCGCTGGGAGGCTGGCGCTACCATGGTTGTAGTCCCCGAGATTCGGCCGATCACGAGCGGCCGGGCCGGATCTCCTCGGCGACCTTCCTTGTTGACGATGCTTTATCTTTCTTTGAGCTTCAGACACCAATGCCGCCCTTCAAGGGCAGCTGGATGAGGCCGATGCCGCCCGTCGCACTAAGGAGGAGGAGGCGATAAGCTCGCTCGAGAGCGCGACCTTCCGGCGACGCAGCTGGCCGAAAGGTATGACCTGCTTCGAAAGCACAGAGGACGCCAAGTCGCGGAGGAGGCCCTTCTAGCCGAGTTCGCGATGGAGCGGGCCGCTGGACCGACTGCGTGAGGCGATGTCGACCTCCGCCATCACGAGCTCGAGGACATCGCCGATGGTAACTCCCGCTTCTCTTCTTTGGTCTTTCGACTCGTGTCGAACTGCCTTCGGTTTTTCCGATCGCCTTTTCTTGTCTTTGGCAGACTTCTTCCCCGGCCACTCGCAGGCCGTCCCTCTGGCCATCGAGGCGGATCGGGAGGAGCGGAGGGCGCAGGCGGTGATCGCCGCCAACGCCTCAACCATTGACGAGCAGCTCTTGAGCATCGTGGCTCACCTTCGCCGCCACCGCTTGATGCGTTGTTTCAACGCCCGGGCGCCTAAGTCGCACCGCCAGGGCCGGAGGTGCCGCTCTTCGCACCGCCAGCCGGACGGCCGACCGGCCGGAGGTCGCCGTCGGTCGCTTCAAGCTTGAGGGCTCGCCCGCGCCGAGAACGCTGGCCCCGAGTTCATCAAGGGTGGTACTTTGGCTGACTGGACCGCCTGGCGCTGCTCCGGTCAGAGGCCCAGGCCGAGTTGGGGGCCGTGGAAGGCACCCTTGTCGAGCGCGCGGCGGCCATCGCCGAGTACACGGACACCATTGTCTTTGTGCCCGAGCGGACCGCCAACTGCGAAGGGCCAGGCGATGGGGATTGTCTTCAGTGCAGAAGCCGGCTGAAGGGGCTTGGAGTGGAACACCTGGCACTCCTTGCACTTCTTGACTAGTTCTTTAGCTTCTTCCAGGGCAGTCGGCCAAAAGAAACCGTGCCGAAAGGCTTTGGCCACGAGCGCCCTCGAGGCCGCATGGTGACCACACTCGCCTCGATGGATGTCTTTGAGGATCGCCTGCCTTGCTCGATTCTACGCAAGGTGGTGGACACCAATGGACGCCAAGGCCCCGACTAACTCTCTGCTGACTATGGTGTAGGCTGCCGCCGGCGTTGTACTTGCCGAGCCAAAGTCTCATCCGCAGCAACTCCTTGTCGACTAGGAACTTGAGGATGGGCTGCGCCCATGAAGGTGCTGCTATCTTCGATTGCCACCACAACGACTTGGACAAGGGTGGCTGGGCTGGGAGGCGGCGGGTTGGATCTGCGCCGCTTGCTGAATTGAGGGAATCTCTAGGCCGACCGGCGCAGTCCTCGGCCGATCGGTGCAGCCCTGGGCTGATCGGGCGCAGCCCCCGCCGATCGGGCGCAGTCCCCGGCCGATCAGGGCTTTCTTGAGGTCGCTTGTCGGGTCTTGGAGTCGGATCCGACTATCTCCGGGGAGCCGCACGAAAATGGAGTCGGATTCTCGTGAAGGCTTGATAGACGGCTTGAGGAGGCGCTCAAGGGCGACGCTGAAGGTATCGCTGGCGAGTGGAGCCGACTCGCGCCAATGCATCCGCTTGATCGTTGTCGCTTGGTACGTGGAGGAATTCGTGATCCTTCAAAATATCCATCGAGCTGCTGCACCAAGAAGCGGTAGCTTGCCATGTTTGCGCCCTTGGCGCCCCGGGGCCGGATGATCTTTGAACCACCAAGTCGGAGTCGCCATAGCACGTGATCCGCGAATGCCGAGTTCCTTGGGAAGCCGGAGCCCGTGGATGAGCGCTTCATATTCGGGCGACGTTGTTGGAGGCGGCGGCGGATTTGCAGCACGATTTGAGCTTGTCGCCTTAGGGGAGGTGAGGACGACGCTGCCCGAGGCCGAGCGCATCTTGGAGCCGCCGAAATGCAATCGCCAATGAGTAGAGTCGGGCGCAGCGGCAAGTATTGAGTCTCGCCCACCGACGAGGAAGTCGGCTAGCGCCGCGATTTGATGGCGGTGTGAGGTTGGTAGTAGATGGTGTAGGGAGCCGATCGATAGCCCACTTGGCCACTCGCCGTAAGCATCTCGACTTCCGATGATCTCGGCGAGTGGGGCGGTGCACTACGGTGATTGGATGCTCTTGAAAGTAAGGCTTCAGCTTCTTGGCGGCAAAATGCACGCCAGAGCACATCTTCCGTAGTGAGGGTAGTTCGCTTGGAGGTCGACAGAGACCTCGCCAGTAATATATCGTCTTCGACCGGAGCGCTTTGCCTTCCTCTTTGCGCCGACTACAATAATCAGGTCTTGACCACCCGGCTGGTGGCGGCGATGTATAAGAGCATGGGCTCTTGGGAGTCGGAGCCGCCAACACAGGGGAGTCGCCAAAGATCTTCTTCGGGCTTGGAGAAATGCCTCATCCGCCTTTGTGGTTCCACTCAAAAAGTGGTCTTCTTCATCATTGATACAATGGTAGAGCTTTCGCCAAATGATCGATGAATCGGCTTATTGAAGCCAAGCAGCCGTGAACTTTTGCACATCCAACAATGGCTGGGTACCTCCATCCTCTCTATGGCCTTGATCTTCACAGGTTGCACTCTATTCGCGCTCGAGACCGTAAAACCAAGGAGCTGGCCGGCCGGGACCAACACGCATTTCTCCGGGTTGAGCTTGATCCGAATCGGCGCAGATTCTCAAAGGTCTCTTTAAGATCCTCTAGCAGCGCCCCACGCCCTCCGCCTTTACCACCACATCATCCACATAAACATGGGCATTCCTGCCGAGTTGCTTGAGGAGGCATTTCGCATGCAACGCTGAAAGGTGGCGCCGCACTCCTTAAGCCGAACGCCATCGCTGCAGCGTAAGGCTCCAAACGGCGTGATGAATGCGGTCTTCGATCTGTCTCACTGGATTCAGCTTGATCCGGTGATATCCTCGAGTATGCATCCAAGAAGCTCAACAGCTCGTGATCCGCCAGGAGTCTATCACCGATCGATCCTTGGCAGAGCAAATGGATCCTTCGGCAGGCTTTGTTGAGGCTGGTGTAGTCGATGCACATCCGCCATTGCTTGTTCTTCTTCAAAGACTAGTACGGGTTGGCCAACCATTCCGAAAAACACCTCCATGATGAAGCCGCTGCCGTGAGCCGGGCTATCTCTTCTCCACTACTCTTCTTTTCTCTTCTCGACAGCGGCGCAAGGGCTGCCTCGACGGGCTTCACATCCGCCCGACGTAGCTTGTGCTCGGCGAATTCCGCTTGTACACCTGCATGTCCTTGGGGACCACGCCAAGATGTCCCGATTCTCACGGAGGAAATCGGCGAGCTCGCTTTCCTATTTGCTGCCGAGGCTGGTGCCCATGACCGCTGCACTCTGGGTGCTCCGGTCCAAGGGTATCTTCTTGGTTTCTTTAGCCGCTTGAATGATCCTTCCGCCTCGACTCCTTGGGATCGGGCGACATCTCCGGCTGCTTCCCACCATCGCCACGACGCGATCAAGGAGCCGCTTCGCTGCAACTACTAAAGACTCGCCACCGATCGCTTCGGCGCCAGACAGCGTGACGACTTCTTAGTAGTCGCCGCAACGGTCAGATCCCCTTGAAGTCGGCATCTTCATCTTGAGGTAGGCGAGGGGAACCGCCATGAATTTGGCCGAGCAGGCCGACCTAGCAGCGCGTGGTACAGCTGTCCAAATCCACCACCTCAACCAGATCGGCTCTCGCGGTGATCTTTGTCTCCAAGAGGACGCCTATCGATCTTGCCAATCGGCGAACAGGGGAGGCCGGGTACGATTCCGCGGAACACGGTGCGGCTGCTCTGCAGCTGCCTCCGCCGATTCCGAAGCTTCACCACGGTATCCCTCAGACAGATGTTTATGCTGCTGCCTCCGTCTATCGTGACCATGAAACGGGCGGCCTGCCTATCGATGGCCAAGGTTGCTCCAAGAACCAGGGCGAAGAGCCCGGACTCGGCATCACCTCCGGGTGATCTGCCCGCCCACCTGATAGGCTTCTGACCAATGCATGAACTCAGAGCTTCGCCGCCATCGCTGACTTCTTGTTCTTGTTGGCGCCGCATCGCCGATCATCTCGCCAGATCGTGAACACTACGATGCTCCGTGCTCTTCTAGGAACTCTTTCTTGATCGCGCCGATGGCCGAGCCGCCGGCCACGGAGGCGGCGGGCGGCGGCGCGCCCTCGCAGCGGCGGAGGGCGAGGCCGCCTCCTTGGCGATCCGGACGAGCCAAGGGCACTTTCTCGTGGTATGGTTTGATGGCTTCGTGCGGCCAGTGAAACTTGCAAGGACCATCCAGAGTCCGCTCATAAGAGAAAGCCGCAACCAATTGGACTTGCCGCCTTCCGCCGCTTGGCGGAGGCTGCCCTCCGTTGCCGATCTTCATCGTTACGACCGCCGATTGGAAGTCGGCCGGGGCTTTGGCGCTTGTTGTCGCTTCTGTTGCTGCCGGCCGCGGCGTCTCCACCGGCGCTCGGGAGCTTGGGAGTCACCTTGCCACCGCGCTGACTTGGATCTCCGCTTCATAGAGGAGTCGGCCGTATGCATTTGTCTGCTATGATTAGCGATTCGCTGAGGGTTTCGGGTTCGCCGCAGAGAGCTTGTGCTTGAGGAGGGTGCCCTCTCGCACCCGGCCGTAAAATACTCAATGGCCTGCACCTCGTGCACGCCTCAGGAGTTTCGAGCTCGCCTAACGCGTGAGGTAGTCGCGTCGATTCCTCGGGCCTTGCATGCACAAGGAGAGCGGGCGGCTTGGGAGGTCGCTTGTACGTGCGGTGAAGTTGCGAATGAAGGCTTCAGTGAAGTCGACCCAGCTGTTGATGCTGCGGGGCTTCAGTTGTTCAGCCATGTCCGCCGTGCCTCGAGCATGAGGGGAACATACTTTACGGCGACTTCGCTTGTTGCCGCTGGCGATGTTGGCGGCCGTGGAGTAGTCCATCAGCCAATCCTCCGGCTTCACGGAGCCGGTGTACTTGGGCGTATCTCGAGGGAGCGTGAACCCTTTGGGGAAGGGCTCGTTTATGATGCGGGGCCCAAAGCAAGGCGGACCAGCTCGTCTTCTTCTTCTAACGCCAGGGATCTGTGGAGTCGGTCGATCCGGTGGCGGGCATCGTTCTCTCCGACTCCCTCTCGGCGGCCAAGGCGATCTCCGAGAGTCGGATGCTCAACAGCGGCGGAGAGACTCGCCGTTTCTTCGGGCGGGAGGCAGATAATCATCTCGCCGCCCATCGCCTGGGCGGCCATCTTGGTCGCGCCGATGGAGATGCGAGTCCGGCTGTGGCTCGCAGCCGCTCCTTCTCTTTCCTCCGCGGACTCCGCCACCGGCGTCCGGAGGTCGCGCTTTGATCTCGGCGAGGGGTAAGTCATCATTCTGCTGCTGCTGCATGTTGGCGCGCCGCTGCTGCTTTTGGCGCAGCAACCGCCGAGGAGCAGCTGGAGTCGCCCGCCATTACACGGCGCTTTCGCCGAGGTTCCTTAGCTTTTGTCGCCGCTACGGTATGGATGTTCTCCGCAGGGTGGCGACACGGGCGCCGCTCCGAATAGATCGGCGATGGCGCGCCAGCTCTCGACCGCACTAAGACGGCTCGCCTGGTCGGAGCCGGGCGAGCCGCCACAGCACGGTCCACCTCGCGCTGATATGCTTCGGACAAGCGTCTCATTGCTTGCCAACTTTTTCGTGCCTTCAATGATCTGAAGGCGGCGCTCTTCCAAAGATCTTCGCGTCGCGCCCTCGGGAGGGCCGCGACAGGTCTCGCAGGGCCGCAGCAGCGGGTCTCGGATGTTTTCACCGGAGTGCTCGCCGGCCGGCGATGGCGAGCACCTCCGTGACGGCGCTTCCGCCGCTCTCCTCGCACGGAAGCGGCTCGTCAGAAACCACCACGCTGGTGGGGAAGGTATCTAGCGACACGGCGCGGAGTCGACCAGCATCGGGTCGGAGGAGTTTACGGACTCCAAGTCTGGCGGGCTCGCCGCGACTTGAAGTTGGTCGAGGAGGCCCGCGAGAAGGTTCTCGGGGCCACCGCGCCCGCGCCGCACGGGTTCGTCGGAGGCGACCTCGCCGATGAGTTCGGGCGAGGCCGCCATTGCAGTAGCGGCTGCGCCGCTTGGCCAAGCAGCAGGAGCCGATGATACCCATCCGGCGAAGCCGGGCTGGCTGCGCCGCCAGGAGGAAGAGGGTTCCCGCCCGAACAGATCTCCGGACGACGGTGCACCTCGCCCCACGGTGGGCGCCAAATGTCGGGGTTGGAGTGCGACATATGCCAACGGATGGCTTATCATGGTGGGGGCGAGTAGAACGTCGCGGTGCTCGAAACGGATGAGGCGAAGACATGCACGCCGCGAATCTTACCCAGCTTCGGCTCTCCGAGGAGATAACACCCCTCTCGCTGCTCTGGGGTCTCCGCATGATCACTATGGGCGATAGTACAATGGTGCTCCTCGAGCTGTGTGGAGGCGGTGAAGGAGCAAGGCTAGCTCTTTCCTTCTTGCTATGTGTCTAAACCTATCCAGGCCCAACCCTTTGCATGGGTGCCTGGGGGTTTAGAGAGGCCTACCCTGTGGGTACAATGGTAATCCGATCGGGCGGGCCCCGGGCCGCCGGGCTCTCTTGCAGCCGCCCTCCTGCCGGCTTCGGGGCCCGCCGATCATGGGCCTCATGACAGTAACACTGCAAAGACTCTCGGCGACGCAGGGCGGTCATGGGGTCGTGGGAACAAGGCCGCCGTCTGTCAGCGATCACCGCCGCCACCTCCCGCCCAATCTGGTTTATGGCTTGTGGGGCTCGGCCGAGGCGGCCGACTGGGAAGCCGACTCCCGTAGGGCCGTCTTCGACTCTCCGCCGCCTTCTCCTATCTCACCGACGGGGCCGGCGATCTCCGGACGACGTCTGCGCGCGCGTCAGGCACAAAGGTTTTGTGCATCGTGGCTGAGAAACAAGGAGGCATGGCGACGATGCTGCCTCCACCGGAGATACCCCGTGACGCTGCTCATCAGAGCCATGCCTTCTTCCCGTGGGTCCGAGGGGACAGCCACGATGGGGCTGTACCTCGCGATCGGTTCGTGAAGGTCGCGGGCCGACTCTCACGCCGGCCCTTGAGAGGTCGCAAGCCCGAGTCGGCTTGTTTCAGAGTCGCCATCCGAGGACCTCTTCTTCAAGGTCACCACCGACTCGCCTTCAAGGTCGCCATGGGACTCGCCTTCTCGGGTCGCCCATCGACTCGCCTTCTCAAAGATCGCTTAGCTGGGACTCGGATGAGGGCGCGCCTGCCCGATGTCTTGAAAGATCTTGGGTCCCGGTCAGCCTACCCATGGCCCATTACTCTGACAAAGACGAGTGCTCGTACGGTGAAACCAGTCTCGCGTAAGCGTCACGCTGTAATGTCGGTCTGGGCCGCTTCATCTCACAATACCGCTGAACCAAAGTATGACATGCTGGTAGGCAGATGACTTGTATCGTCCACAACTCACTTGTGTTCTACTCGTGCAAAACATCAAACCATAAAACCTAGGCTCGGATGCCACTGCTGGGGAACGAGTAATTTCAAAAATTTCCCACGCACACGCAAGATCATGGTGATGCATAGCAACGAGAGGAGAGTGTTGTCTACTTACCCTCGAGATCGGGCGGAAGCGATCACAACGTAGAGGAAGTAGTCGACGTTCTCCTCGCAATCCAACCGATCCCAGCGCCGTTATTCGGCGCCCGAAGTTCTTGACACACGCATAGCTCGGTGACGCTCCTCGGCCCGATCCAGCAAAGCTCCGGAGAGAGAGTTCCACAAGACGACGGCGTGGTGACGATCTTGATGTTTTATCGACGCAGGCTTCGCCTAAGCACCGCCACGATATGACCGAGGTGGAATATGGTGGAGGGGGCACCGACACGGCTAAGGAACGATCTCAAGGATCAACTTGTGTGTTCTAGGGTCCCCCGCCCCGTATATAAAGGAGCAGGGGAGGGCCACCGGCCCTAGGAGGCGCGCCAAGGGGGGGGAGTCCTCCTCCTAGTGGGAGTAGGACTCCCTTTCCTAGTCCAACTAGGAAGGAGGAAGGGGAAGGAAGGAGAGGGAGGAGAGAGGAAAGGGGCCGCGCCTCCTTGTCCTATTCGGACTCCCGGGGCGCCACCTCTGGTGCGGTCCTCTCTCCCCTCTTGGCCCACTAAGGCCCATTACTTCCTGGGGTTCCGTAACCCCTCCGGCACTCCGGTTTTTCCGAAACTTCCGAACCTTTCCGTGTCCGAATATAACCGTCCAATATATCAATCTTTATGTCTCGACCATTTCGAGACTCCTCGTCATGTCCGTGATCACATCCGGGACTCCGAACTCCTTCGGTACATCAAAATACATAAACTCATAATATAACCGTCATCGAAACCTTAAGCGTGCGGACCCTACAGTTCGAGAACAATGTAGACATGACCGAGACACGTCTCCGGTCAATAACCAATAACGGGACCTAGATGCCCATATTGGCTCCTACATATTCTACGAAGATCTTTATCGGTCAGACCGCATAACAACATACGTTGTTCCCTTTGTCATCGGTATGCTACTTGCCCGAGATTCGATCGTCGGTATCCAATACCTAGTTCAATCTCGTTACCGGCAAGTCTCTTTACTCGTTCCGTAATACATCATCTGTTGGGGAACGTAGTAATTTCAAAAAATTTCCTACGCACACGCAAGATCATTGTGATGCATAGCAACGAGAGGGGTGAGTGTTGTCTACGTACCCTCGTAGACCGAAGCGGAAGCGATCACAACGTAGAGGGAGTAGTCGTACGTTCTCCTCACGATCCAACCGATCCCAGCGCCGTTACTCGGCGCCTCCGAGTTCTTGACACACGACAGCTCGGTGACGCCCTCGGGCTCCGATCCAACAGAGCTTCGGGAGAGAGAGTTCCACAAGACGACGGCGTGGTAACGATCTTGATGTTCTATCGACGCAGGCTTCGCCAAGCACCGCCACGATATGACCGAGGTGAAATATGGTGGAGGGGCACCGACACGGCTAAGGAACGATCTCAAGGATCAACTTGTGTGTTCTAGGGTGCCCCTGCCCCTGTATATAAAGGAGCAAGGGGAGGGCCGGCCAGCCCTAGGAGGCGCGCCAGGAGGGGGAGTCCTCCTCCTAGTGGGAGTAGGACTCCTTTCCTAGTCCAACTAGGAAGGAGGAAGGGGAAGGAAGGAGAGGAGAGGAGAGGAAAGGGGGCCGTGCCCCCTCCTTGTCCTATTCGGACTCCCCAGGGCGCGCCACCTCCCCGTGCGGCCCTCTCTCTCCCTCTTGGCCCACTAAGGCCCATTACTTCCCGGGGTTCCGTAACCTCCCAAGACTCCGGTTTTTCCGAAACTTCCGAACCTTTTCGTGTCCGAATATAACCGCCCAATATATCAATCTTTATGTCTCGACCATTTTGAGACTCCTCGTCATGTCCGTGATCACATCCAGACTCAACTCCTTCGGTACATCAAAATACACAAACTCATAATATAACCGCCATCGAAACCTTAAGCGCATGGACCCTATGGTTCGAGAACAATGTAGACATGACCGAGACACGCCTCCGGTCAATAAACGATAGCGGGACCTGGATGCCCATATTGGCTCCTACATATTCTACGAAGATCTTTATCGGTCGATCCGCATAACAACATACGTTGTTCCCTTTGTCATCGGTATGTTACTTGCCCGAGATTCGATCGTCGGTATCCAATACCTAGTTCAATCTCGCACGGCAAGTCTCTTTACTCGCCCCGTAATACATCATCTCACAGCTAACTCATTAGTTGTAATGCTTGCAAGGCTTAAGTGATGTGCATTACCGAGAGGGCCCAGAGATACCTCTCCGACAATCGGAGTGACAAATCCTAATCTCGAATACGCCAACCCAACATCTGCCTTTGGAGACACCTGTAGTACTCCTTTATAATCACCCGATTCACGTTGTGACGCTTGGTAGTACCCAAAGTGTTCCTCCAATGAACGGAGTTGCATAATCTCATAGTTATAGTAACATGTATAAGTCATGGATAAAAGCAGTAGCAACATACTAAACGATCGTGTGCTAAGCTAATGGAATGGGTCATGTCAATCGATCATTCAACTAATGATGTGACCTTGTTAATCAAATAACAACTCATTGTTCATGGTTAGGAAACATAACCATCTTTGATTAACAAGCTAGTCTAGTAGAGGCATACTAGTGACACTCTGTTTGTCTATGTATTCACACATGTATTATGTTTCCGGTTAATACAATTCTAGCATGAATAATAAACATTTATCATGAAACAAGGAAATAAATAATAACTTTATTACTGCCTCTAGGGCATATTTCCTTCAGTCTCCCACTTGCACTAGAGTCAATAATCTAGATCACATCACCATGTGATTCACATGGATAGTTCACATCATTATGTGATTAACACCCATAGTTCACATCGCCATGTGACCAACATCCAAAGGGTTTACTAGATTCAGTAATCTAGTTCACATCGCTATGTGATTAACACCCAAAGATTACTAAGGTGTGATCATGTTTTGCTTGTGAGAGAATCTTAGTCAACGGGTCTTTTACATTCAGATCTGTTATGTATTTTGCAATTTTCTATGTCTACAATGCTCTGCACGGAGCTACTCTAGCTAATTGCTCCCACTTTCAATATGTATCTAGATCGAGACTTAGAGTCATCCAGATCGGTGTCAAAACTTGCATCGACGTAACCCTTTACGACTTAACCTTTTGTCACTTCCATAATCGAGAAACATATCCTTATTCCACTAAGGATAATTTTGACCGCTGTCCATGATCTACTCCTAGATCACTATTGTATTCCTTGCCAAACTCAAAGCAGGGGTATACAATAGATCTGGTACACACATGGCATACTTTATAGAACCTATGGCCAAGGCATAGGGAATGACTTTCATTCTCTTTCTATCTTCTGCCGTGGTCGGGTTTTGAGTCTTACTCAATTTCACACCTTGTAACACGTGCAAGAACTCTTTCTTTGACTGCTCCATTTTGAACTACTTCAAAATCTTGTCAAGGTATGTACTCATTGAAAAACTTATCAAGCGCCTTGATCTATCTCTATAGATCTTAATGCTCAATGTGTAAGCAGCTTCACCGAGGTCTTTCTTTGAAAAACTCCTTTTAAACACTCCTTTATGCTTTGCGAATAATTTTACATTATTTCCGATCTACAATATGTCATTCACATATACTTATCGAAATGTTGTAGTGCTCCCACTCACTTTCTAGTAAATACAGCTTCACCGCAAGTCTCAGATAAACTACATGCTTTGATCAACTTATCAAAGCGTATATTCCAACTCCGAGATGCTTGCACCAGTCCATAGATGCACATTTTGTTAACACCTTTAGGATCGACAAAACCTCTTGGTTGCATCACATACAACTCTTCTTTAATAACTCCATTAAGGAATGCAGTTTTGTTTATCCATTTGCCGATTTCATAAAATGCGCAATTGCTAACATGATTCGGACAGACTTTTAAGCATCGACACGAGTGAGAAAATCTCATTGTATTCAACATCTTGAACTTTGTCAAAAAACTTTTTTCGACAAGTCTAGCTTTGTCGATAGTAACACTACTATCAGCGTCCGTCTTCCTCTTGAAGATCCACTTGTTTTCTATTGCTTGCCGACCCTCGGGCAAGTCAACCAAAGTCCACACTTTGTTTTCATACATGGATCCCATCTCGATTTCATAGCCTCAAGCCATTTTATGAATCTGGGCTCACCATCGCTTCTTCATAGTTCGTGAGGTTCATCATGATCTAGTAGCATGACTTCCGTAACAGGATTACCGTACCACTCTGTGCGGATCTTACTCGTTGATCTACGAGGTTCTGAGTAACTTGATCTGAAGTTTCATGATCAACATCATCAACTTCCTCACTATTTGGTGTAGATGTCGCAGAAACCGGTTTCTGTGATAAACTACTTTCAAATAAGGGAGAAGGTACAGTTACCTCATCAAGTTCTACTTTCCTCCCACTCACTTCTTTCGAGAGAAACTCCTTCTCTAGAAAGGATCCATTCTTAGCAACAAATGTCTTGCCTTCGGATCTGTGATAGAAGGTGTACCCAACTGTCTCCTTTGGGTATCCTATGAAGACACATTTCTCCGATTTAGGTTCGAGCTTATCAGGTTGAAGCTTTTTCACATAAGCATCACATCCCCAAACTTTAAGAAACGACAACTTTGGTTTCTTGCTAAACCATAGTTCATAAGGTGTCGTCTCAACGGATTTTGACGGTGTTCTATTCAGCGTGAATGCGGCCGTCTCAAGAGCATAACCCCAAAACGATAGCGGTAAATCTGTAAGAGACATCATAGATCGCACCATATCTAGTAAAGTGCGACATGACGCTCGACACACCATTACGCTGTGGTGTTCCGGGTGGCGTGACTTGCGAAACTATTCCGCATTGTTTCAAATGTAGACCAAACTCGTAACTCAAATATTCACCTCCACGATCAGATCGTAGAAACTTATATTTCTTATTACGATGATTTTCAACTTCACTCTGAAATTCTTTGATCTTTTCAAATGTTTCAGACTTATGTTTCATTAAGTAGATATATCCATATCTGCTTAAATCATCTGTGAAGGTGAGAAAATAACGATATCCGCCACGAGCCTCAACATTCATCGGACCACATACATCTGTATGTATGATTTCCAACAAATCTTATGCTCTCTCCATAGTACCGGAGAACGGGGTTTTAGTCATCTTGCCCATGAGGCACGGTTCGCAAGTGCCAAGTGATTCATAATCAAGTGACTCCAAAAGTCCATCAGTATGGAGTTTCTTCATGCGTTTTATACCGATATGACCTAAACGGCAGTGCCACAAATAAGTTGCACTATCATTATCAACTCTACATCTTTTGGCTTCAACATTATGAATATGTGTATCACTACTATCGAGATTCATCAAAAATAGACCACTCTTCAAGGGTGCATGACCATAAAAGATATTACTCATATAAATAGAACAACCATTATTCTCTGATTTAAATGAATAACCGTCTCGCATCAAACAAGATCCAGATATAATGTTCATGCTCAACGCAGGCACCAAATAACAATTATTTAGGTCTAATACTAATCCCGAAGGTAGATGTAGAGGTAGCGCCACGATCGCGATCACATCGACTTTGGAACCATTTCCCACGCGATCGTCACCTCGTCCTTTGCCGTGTTCGCTTAATCCGTAGTCCCCTGCTTCGAGTTGCAAATATTAGCAATGTAGCGAGATCAAATACCAGTGCTATGCGAGCTCTAGTAAGGTACACATCAATAACATGTATATCACATATACCTTTGTTCACCTTGCCATCCTTCTTATCCGCCAAATACTTGGGGCAGTTCCGCTTCGGTGACCACTACGCTTGCGGAGAAAGCACTCGATTTCAGGTTTAGGTCCAGACTTGGGTTTCTTCTCTGAGCAGCAACTTGCTTGCTATTCTTCTTGAAGTTCCCTTCTTCTTCCCTTTGCCTTTCTTCTTGAAACTAGTGGTCTTATTGACCATCAACACTTGATGCTCCTTCTTGATTTCTACCTCCGCAGCCTTTAGCATTGCGAAAAGCTCGAGCATAGTCTTTACTAACCCTTGCATATTATAGTTCATCACGAAGCCTTTGTAGCTTGGTGGCGTGATTGAAGAATTCATCAATGACACAATCATCCGGAAGATTAACTCCCAGTTGAGTCAAGTGATTGTAATACCCGCACATTCTGAGTATGTGCTCACCGATGACTCCATTCTCTTCCATCTTGCAGCTATAGAACTTATTGGAGACTTCATATCTCTCAATCCGGGCATTCTGTTGAATATCAACTTCAACTCCTGGAACATCTCATATGCTCCATGACGCTCAAAACGTCGTTGAAGACCCGGTTCTAAGCCGTAAAGCATGGCACATCGAACTATAGAGTAGTCATCAGCTTTGCTCGCCAGACGTTCTTAACGCCGCCGGTTAGCATCAAGAAGCAGTTCGCACCCAGCGGTGCATCCAGACGTAACTCTTCTTCAGGCAGCAATGAGGATAATCCTCGAATTACGGACCCAATCCGTGTAATTGCTACCATCATCTTTCAACTTTGCTTTCTCAAGGAACGCATTAAAATTCAACGGAACAACAAAGACGAGCCATCTATCTACAAACAAACATAGACAAGCAAGATACTATCAGTACTAAGTTCATGATAAATTTAAGTTCAATTAATCATATTACTTAAGAACTCCCACTTAGACAGTCATCTCTCGTCATCTAAGTGATCACGTGATCCAAATCAACTAAACCATAACCGATCATCACGTGAGATGGAGTAGTTTTCAATGGTGAACATCTTATGTTGATCATATCTACTATATGATTCACGCCGACCTTTCGGTCTCCGTGTTCCGAGGCCATATCTGCATATGCTAGGCTCGCAAGTATAACTGAGTATTCTGCGTGTGCAAAACTGGCTTGCACCCGTTGTAGATGGACGAGAGCTTATCACACCCGATCATCACGTGGTGTCCCAAGACGATTTAACTTTGGCAACGGTGCATACTCGGGAGAACACTACTTGATAATTTTAGTGAGAGATCATCTTAAAATGCTACCGTCAATCAAAGCAAGATAAGATGCATAAAGAATAAACTTCACATGCAATCAATATAAGTGATATGATATGGCCATCATCATCTTGTGCTTGTGATCTCCATCTCCGAAGCACCGTCGTGATCACCATCGTCACCGGCGCGACACCTTGATCTCCATCGTAGCATCATTGTCGTTTACGCCATCTATTGCTTCTACGACCACTACTAGGGAAAAGCCTAGCAGCAGCGCGGGTTTTGGGCCTATCAGTAGCGCGGGCACAAGCGCTACTGATAAGGTGCTACAGCTAATGCTTAGCAATAGCGCGGCTTGACGCACGCTACTGCTAAATTGACTTACTAGCAGCGGTTCTTTATAAGATCGCTACTGTTAATTAGTAGTAGCGCTTCTCCTAACCCGCGCTACTAGTACTATTTAGTATTTTATTTCTTTTCTATTTCATGTTGTATTCATACACCTTTACACAAGTTTTCATACAACAGGAATTTAGAGATTGTTTTTACATCATAATGAGTTATTACATCATGGGGTGAAAGAACCGTTCATTAACAACTTAGCATCATAATACATCATTGTCATATAACACCTCCTCAATATCATCGTTTTCATCATTGACATCACATAACACCTCCTCAAGATCATCATTATCAACTCTAACACATTACCACATAATAAACATATTGTACCTCATAGGACCTATTACATTCGATTAAGACCTACTACATTTTCTAAGGTAAAATAACAAAAACAAGATAGCCCCGACTCTCCATTATGGAGAATGGAGATTAGCCTGTCTCCCATTCTTGCCTTTCGCTGAATGTTACTTCCAAGAACCTCCTTGCGAATGTCCATACATTTCTTCCATTCTCGATGATCATGTGTTCACGGTTTTAGAAATCCGATATGCACAAGTGAGCTCCCTAGATTTACTCCGGCAAGATGATCGAATCGAGAGGCGACCATGTAGACACATCGATGAGGCACACAATCGATCGGGAGTTTCGTTGAAAAACATAATAATAACTTTGTAGTTAGCAATGATGTACTAGTTTTAGAAGTATGCAAAAATGCACGAATGTCGTAATAGTAAAAACTCTTACCGTGGTATCTCCAGAGAAGTTATCGTTGTTCAACACATGCACTAGTGGCACGTATTCACCATAATTTGGAGGAGTTCGATAATAGGCATTGTAATTCTCAAGAAGAGTACAAAATGCGATCGATGAATTTTCTCCTTATATGTTAATTGGGTGCCTTCTTGTAGTGGGTTTTATCTACCATCTTCCGCACAGTCTTTGAAGAATCAAAATAAGCTGTCAATGGAAATAAGCTATCAACTATTTTGAAATAAAGAATATAAATTAGTTAATAACTATGTTTGATAAACTCACATAGCGGTATAATCGGCAGCGTATCAACAAGGACCCAAATGTCCATATTGTCTTCCTCATTGTCGGGATCACCAAGATCCATGGTGATAATCATACCCTCATCAAAACCATACATTTTGCAAAGTGCTTCCCAATTTTGGCAACCAAAATGGGTTACGCTCTGAGCATTATACAGATTTACTTCAAAATCCATATCATGATGGGTCCTGAGGTGTATTTTCTTTGTTTCAAAATTTTCATGGTCTTCAAAACCCATCCTCTCCAAGACATAGCTTCTTGCATGGCATGGGATAAGCTAGTCGAATTGTAAAATATGAAAATTAGACGTTGAAATAGTTGAAGTCATGCTTAATGGAGAAAAAAACTATTGTCGCTGCTATGCATCGTATGAACATCGCAGGTCTCCTCAAGCTTAATGCTGAAGCGGCGATCGTCGTCCAGCCGAACGAACTCGTCGCACATACCTCGATCGTCGTGGCACCAGCTACACTCCCGGAGACCGTCGTCGTCCGAGTACGACATTTCCTACAATAATTCAAAGATTAAACTTGTACATATTCTAGCACAAGTCATGTCAGAATTCACGACAAAATCCGCATGACCTTTGCTAAAAAGGACATATCGAGCGCTGAAATTTGCGGAACGGAAATTAATCAACACTCCGACAAAACATAGGCCACTCGGAGATGTAAACTGAACATGAACGGCCACTTGGGCAACCACATATCCTATTTGAGCAACAACACAAAATATACAAGGATATTTGGCTGGTCTCACCTCGATGTCGGAGGGGTACGTCGGTGATCGGGATGACGGCGGGTTGTCGGAGGGGTCGGTGACGGGGACGACGGAGGTCACCTGAAACCATATAAGTTATCACTAGCAACAAAACATGTTCAACTAGTTTTATTAATTCAACTAGTTCTTACTAAATATAAACTTACTATAAATAGAAAAAAACTAGTTCTTTCTAAAAATAAAGTAGTTCAACTAGTTATATTAATTATCTTACTAAAAATAGATTAGTTCTGTTAATTCAACTAGTTCAACTAGTTTATTAATTTACTTACTAAACTAGTTCAACTACAACTAAAGTAGTTCAACTACCACTACTACTACTAAAAATCTAGTACTAACTAAGCTAAATTAACATCTACTACTACTAATTTAACATCTAGTACTAGCTAACCCTAAATTAACATCTACTACTAAATCTAGTACTAACTAGTGGCAGGGGGTGGGGCCGACGGAGAGGTAGCTAGGCGGCGAGGTCAAGGGCGGTGGGAGGCGGGCTGTCATGGAGGAGGAGGAGGGCGGCCAAGAGCGGATGGAGGAGGCGGCAAGGAGGAGGGAGGGCGGCCAGCGGAGGGAGGATTTACGAGGAGGATGGAGGAGGACGGAAGGAGGGGAGTACCTCGGCGGACGAACGGCGGCGGCGGCGACGACGACGAAAGGTTGTCGCGAAGTAGAGTGAGAGTGTGAGTGAGAGGGCCGGTCCTCCGTGGGGATAAGGTAGGTATAGTTGTAGCGTTTGGCAAAAGCGCCACAGCTAACGCAAGTAGCGATGGCGCTCTGAAGATAACGCGCCATCGCTATAGCTAGCGGGGGCCAAGGTCATGGCAACTATAGCAGTAGCCTGATGCCTCAACGCTGCCATCGCTACTTCTAAGTCAAGAGCACGTTTATAGACACGCGCTGCTGCTAAGTAGCATAGCGTGGTATTTTGAAGCGCGCTGCAGATAAGATTCTGTGTATAGGCTTTTCCCTAGTAGTGGACTATCGCTACCGCTTAGTGATAAAGTAAAGCAATTACAGGGCGTTTGCATTTCATACAATAAAGCGACAACCATATGGCTTCAGCCAGTTGCCGATAACTTCGGTTACAAAACATGATCATCTCATACAATAAAATATAGCATCACGTCTTGACCATATCACATCACAACATGCCCTCCAAAAACAAGTTAGACGTCCTCTACTTTGTTGTTGCAAATTTTACGTGGCTGCTACGGGCTTAAGAAAGAACCAATCTCACCTCGCATCAAGACCACAACGATATTTCACAAATAGACTCCGTTTTAACCTTCTCAAGGACCGGGCGTAGCCACACTCGGTTCAACTAAAGTGAGAGAGACAGACACCGCCAATCACCTTTAAGCACGAGTGCTCGAAGGTGAAACCAGTCTCAGCGTAAGCGTCGCGTAATGTCGGTCCGGCCGCTTCATCTCACAATACCGCTGAACCAAAGTATGACATGCTGGTAGGTAGTATGACTTGTATCGTCCACAACTCACCTGTGTTCTACTCGTGCAAAACATCAAACCATAAAAACCTAGGCTCGGATGCCAATGTTGGGGAACGTAGTAATTTCAAAAAATTTCCTACGCACACGCAAGATCATGGTGATGCATAGCAACGAGAGGGGGGAGTGTTGTCTACGTACCCTCGTAGACCGAAGCGGAAGCGATCACAATGTAGAGGAAGTAGTCGTACGTTCTCCTCACGATCCAACCGATCCCAGCGCCGTTACTCCGGCGCCTCCGAGTTCTTGACACACGTACAGCTCGGTGACGCTCCTCGGGCTCCGATCTAGCAGAGCTTCGGGGAGAGAGAGTTCCGTCAGCACGACGGCGTGGTGACGATCTTGATGTTCTACCGACGCAGGGCTTCGCCTAAGCACCGCTACAATATGACCGAGGTGAAATATGGTGGAGGGGGGCACCGCACACGGCTAAGGAACGATCTCAAGGATCAACTTGTGTGTTCTAGGGTGCCCCCCTGCCCCCGTATATAAAGGAGCAAGGGGAGGGCGGCCGGCCCTAGGAGGCGCGCCAGGGGGGGGAGTCCTCCTCCTAGTGGGAGTAGGACTCCCTTTCCTAGTCCAACTAGGAAGGAGGAAGGGAAGGAAGGAGAGGAGAGGGAGAGGAAAGGGGGCCGCCCCTCCTTGTCCTATTCGACTCCCACAGGGGCGCCACCTCCTGTTGCGGCCTCTCTCTCCCTCTTGGCCCACTAAGGCCCATTACTTCCCGGGGTTCCGGTAACCCCTCCAAGCACTCCGTTTTTTCCGAAACTTCCGAACCTTTCCGTGTCCGAATATAACCGCCAATATATCAATCTTTATGTCTTGACCATTTCGAGACTCCTCGTCATGTCCGTGATCACATCCGGACTCAACTCCTTCGGTACATCAAAATACACAAACTCATAATATAACCGCCATCGAAACCTTAAGCGTGCGGACCCTACGGTTCGAGAACAATGTAGACATGACCGAGACACGCCTCCGGTCAATAACCAATAGCGGGACCTGGATGCCCATATTGGCTCCTACATATTCTACGAAGATCTTTATCGGTCGATCCGCATAACAACATACGTTGTTCCTTTGTCATCGGTATGTTACTTGCCCGAGATTCGATCGTCGGTATCCAATACCTAGTTCAATCTCGCTACGCAAGTCTCTTTACTCGTTCCGTAATACATCATCTCACAACTAACTCATTAGTTGTAATGCTTGCAAGGCTTAAGTGATGTGCATTACCGAGAGGGCCCAGAGATACCTCTCCGACAATCGGAGTGACAAATCCTAATCTCGAATACGCCAACCCAACATCTGCCTTTGGAGACACATGTAGTACCCTTTATAATCACCCGATTCGTTGTGACGTTTGGTAGTACCAAAGTGTTCCTCCGTAAACGGAGTTGCATAATCTCATAGTTATAGGAACATGTATAAGTCATGGATAAAAGCAGTAGCAACATACTAAACGATCGTGTGCTAAGCTAATGGAATGGGTCATGTCAATCAGATCATTCAACTAATGATGTGACCTTGTTAATCAAATAACAACTCCTTGTTCATGGTTAGGAAACATAAGCATCTTTGATTAACAAGCTAGTCTAGTAGAGGCATACTAGTGACACTGTGTTTGTCTATGTATTCACACATGTATTATTTTTCCGGTTAATACAATTCTAGCATGAATAATAAACATTTATCATGAAATAAGGAAATAAATAATAACTTTATTATTGCCTCTAGGGCATATTTCCTTCAGAAATAGTTGACATTGGACAAGGAAGACAATGTAATGAGTTATGTTTGCTTATATTCACATAGAAGTTATTATTGTCATGAATCCTCTAACATATGGTTCTTGCTTAGGATCTTTTGCTAGCGAAAACTCGCACTAAGTAGAGATATTACTTGTGCATCCAAAACCTTTAAATCTAGACTCTTGCCATGAGAGTCCACCATATCTACCTATGGATTGAATAAGATCCTTCAAGTAAGTTGTCATCTGTGCATAAAGCAATAAAAATTGCTCCTAAATATGTATGATCTTTTATTGGAAGGGAAAATAAGCTTTCTACGAACTTGGGATGGTGAAGAAATAAAAGTGACAGACTGCATAATAAAAATTGCAATCACAAGGGTCAGTATAAAGTGACGGTTCTTTCCATTAAGAGCTTGCACATACAAAAATAAAAAGCGCATGACAACCTCTGCTTCCCTCTACAAAGGGTCTATCTTTTACTTTTATGCAAGAATCAATAATGTTCATCCATATTCCGCTCTATTTACTCTCTAGTTGGCAAAACATCATGTGGTGGGGAAAGATCCAGGCATATATATCCAGTTGGATGTAGGTGATCATGAGTGATTATTGTTGATATTATCCTCGAGATAAATAAGTTGGGCGGTGAAAACTATGAATCCCCATCTTCCTATGTGTTTGACTCAAACTTTTTCTCTATAAATATACTGTGAATGTCAGCAATCATAGAGGACTAAATAATAGTTGAGTATGTGAACTTGCTAAAAAAGCTCTTGCATAGACTATTTCAAAAAATATGATGGCTTGTGATTGTTTCAATGACTGAGATCATAGTTTGTTAGTTTTCAATGAAGTTTATGGTTCATACTTTTGCTTGTGAATGAATTGTTACTTTATCATGAGAATTTTATGATAATATATTGCTGCTATAATAATGATATTATGATGCTTTCCTGTCCGTTTTTTGTTTTTATCGACACCTCTCTCTCTCTCTAAACTTGTGGTCATAATTATTGATTTTGGCTTTCGCTTGAGGACAAGCGAGGCCTAAGTTTGATGGAGTTGATACGTCCATTTTGCATCATGTTTTCCTACTATTATTTATTATGTTTTGGGTTATTATTTCACTTTATGATACTATTCTTACGCCTTTTCTCTCTTATTTTGCAAGATTTCGCATGAAGAGTGAGATTGCCGACAGCTGAATTCTGGACCGGAAAAGGCTACAACAGAGATAGCTATTCTACACAACTCCAAATGACCTGAAAATTTACGGAGAATTGTTTTTGAAATATATAAAAAATATTGGCGAAGAAATACCAGGAGGGGGGGGGGGGCACCAGGGAGCGACAAGCTCAGGGGCGGCTTTGCATGTTGGTAAAACATTCAATAATGTTTGTCACAAGAAAAACTTTTTTTCTTTTTCAAAAAAATTGTACATCTCTAAGTAGAAGAACACTTCGGACTTTTCAGTTACAACACAGTGTAAACTGACGTGCTCTCAAAGTGCAATTGCTCGCAAGCTACATATTACTGTTTTTCTCCTTGAAAACTATCTTATTGTTTTAGTTAAGTTGCAAATTCTTATCAAATGTGGCAAAAAAATGACAGCAAAGGTGTTTTGCTATAGAACACTGAACACATCGGCCACTCCCACTATCTCAACAACAAAAGGATTCAATCATATGGTATACATGGTAAGCTATACTGCAAAAAATATGAATAACTTATTTTTTGAATGATTTGAAGATCGCTCAGCACACCTGTCATACAAATACCCAAGCCTCTATTCCGGACAAGGTTTTTGCCGTGAGATTTAGCCATTTGGATGAAAGTGACTCATGGTGACTTTGGGGTTTGGCACGTGGTATTTTTTTTGGTACACGGCGGGGTAGAAACGCTTTGTGTATCCAGATATTTCATTCAAATTTTCTGAACGGGTGTAGCATTCGTTTTGGTTGCATTAGCGTTTTTCTACCGGATGTGGGGCAGCTTGATGTGGTCGGTCTTTGTACGTGTGTTTTCGTTGCGTGCATCGGTTTGCTGTTGTCGCTGTCACGTTGTAGTTTGTGCCCTGATTCCTCCTTCCTGGTTCGGTGCTTCTTCGTGTTTCAATTGGCCTAGACGATCTGTCCCTTTCTTTTTCTGCCGCTGTTGGGTCGGTGACGGGCCAGTCGATCTGTCCCTTTCTTATCTTGCCGCTGTTGGACAATCGTTATGTCACTTTCTGTTTCATCCCGTTTTGGTCACTGTCGGTGCCACTTCAGTGGCATTTTCGAGAGTGCGCTGATCTCCTTTTGTCGGTGGCGAGGCGATTTTCCTGTTCTTTCTAGAGTCCTCCTGCATGTTATGAGTAATTTGCTTCTTCCCTTGTGGTGTTGTCCGTGCTCTCTTTGCTATCTTGGTGCTCGATGGTTTCTTCTTCATTCAGTCCTAATGGTTTGCGTCCTACGCTGCCGCATGGGGCTTCATGCATGGTCGGTTGCATGCATGAACGACCTCCGCTCGGATGATGTGTGATGGTTGTTCTTTCTGTTGATGACGCGTGATGGTTGTTCAGATGTTTTCAGAAGCACCGAGTGACTCCGACGCCACCGCTCCACCGTCGTGCACGACTATAAAGTTCTCCTCCCCTCCTGCCTCGCCTGGCCAGCCCTGCCAACCCCACCATCGAGCTCGGTTTTCTTATCCGTCATGGCCCCATCTCGCTCTCCTAGAGCAACGGTGGCGGCGCCGTCCGGTCGTCCCGTCCCAGCGTCCTTTTCTGCCGCGGCTCTTCCCATGCTGGCCTCGGACATGGCGAGCAGGTCCTCTGCACCGGCGGCGGCTGAGCCCAGGAGGACATCTCAAGAGAGACGCAACCTTGGAGCGGAGCAGCGTGTCGCAGGCTCATGGCGCCGTGGCTCGGAACACGGCGACGATGGCGTGCTTGTGCTCGGTGGCGTTGAAGGTGAGGTAGCACGCGAGCGGCTCCTCGAGGCCCCTCGCCGACGCCCGGACGTCGTCGTCTGCCGCGATCATCTCTGCCATGTTCGCCGGGAAGTGCGGGTCCCCCGACTCCTTTACCACGACGAGGCTCTCCTGCAGCCAGCGTCGGTGCCTCGTGTTGGCGCCGCCTCCTCCCGGCGCCGATCTTCTTCTACCTCGAGCTGCCTCGAACACGCACACACACCTCACCTGGAGACTACTAGCTTTGCTTATATCTCCCGGTGAGAGAACAGGCGCTACATCTTTTTGCTTAGCCCTATCGGCTCCAACCGTTCATTACTCAGGGAAGTATTTATACACAAGATTAGGCAATGCTGCCATGCAACTCACGCCACTATCCCGGCCAGCACGCTCGGCCACTAACCCACCTAATTGCATGCACAAACCCACTAAGCCACATGCACGTCCATGTCCAGCCCGGTTGCATCGTTTCCTCAACGGCCGCACATCTGGTCACCAGGCACCAGCTACCATGCAGCAACTACTAGCTAACACACCGGCCTCTAACATGCATGCCCACGTATGACTAGTCAATCTACTAACCAACTAACTACATGCATCAAGATTAGTACTAACATTTTCCCTCCTAATCTTGACTTGCCGTCTCCGGAGTTGTTGCAGCTCCTGTCGTCGATGTCGCCACGATCGTGACCCAGCCTGCGGACCCGACCTGGCGCATCGACGCCGGTCGCACCGCCACGGACCCGACCTGGCGCACTGGCCGAGCTCCATCTCCGCCGGCGACACATGCCTGGCGTCCCTCTGCGTCCCGCACGTCCCGCACGCATCCGACGTGCCCGACGAGCCCGACCGCAACAGTGCGTCCCGCGACGTCCAGCAGATCCGACGCGCCCGACGAGCCCGACAGCACCAGACGCTCACCGCGTGCCGCCTCCGCGTCCGCCATGGCAGCCGCCACACCGCGCCTACATGTCACGCACCTTCCACGGTTGTCGCCCCGAGCCGTCGCGACCTTTGCGCCACCACGCAGGTCCTTCGCGACCTCCTCGTCTCCGCGACCTCCGTGCCCTTCGCGCGCACTCCCCACGTCCCCGCGCTCCCAGCCCGCGCTCCCGCCGCGCACGTACGCGATCTGCGCAACCAGGCCCAGCTCCTCGACGCGGTCCACTCCCGCGGTCCCGACGCGCTCGACACGTCCAGTGCGCACCCATAACACGCACCGGTCGCGCCCAGCTCGCCGCCGCGTCGCCGTCGCCACGCGCTTCGCCGCGCGCCGCAGCAGATGCCTCTATGTCGGCCGCGCACGCCGCGTCCGCCGCGGACGCCACCGCGTGCCACAGCCGCCCCTCGAACCTTGTGGCTCTGAATACCAAATGTTGGCGCCGCCTCCTCCCGGCGCCGATCTTCTTCTACCTCGAGCTGCCTCGAACACGCACACACACCTCACCTGGAGACTACTAGCTTTGCTTATATCTCCCGGTGAGAGCACAGGCGCTGCCTCTATGTCGGCCGCGCACGCCGCGTCCGCCGCGGACGCCACCGCGTGCCACGGCCGCCCCTCGAACCTTGTGGCTCTGAATACCTAATGTTGGCGCCGCCTCCTCCCGGCGCCGATCTTCTTCTACCTCGAGCTGCCTCGAACACGCACACACACCTCACCTGGAGACTACTAGCTTTGCTTATATCTCCCGGTGAGAGCACATGCGCTACATCTTTTTGCTTAGCCCTCTCGGCTCCAACCGTTCATTACTCAGGGAAGTATTTATACACAAGATTAGGCAATGCTGCCATGCAACTCACGCCACTATCCCGGCCAGCACGCTCGGCCACTAACCCACCTAATTGCATGCACAAACCCACTAAGCCACATGCACGTCCATGTCCAGCCCGGTTGCATCGTTTCCTCAACGGCCGCACATCTGGTCACCAGGCACCAGCTACCATGCAGCAACTACTAGCTAACACACCGGCCTCTAACATGCATGCCCACGTATGACTAGTCAATCTACTAACCAACTAACTACATGCATCAAGATTAGTACTAACACCTCGCGCGTCGCCTCTGCGGCACGGTGGTCGCCGCCGGAGTCTGTGGCTGACGTCCTCCTCTTCAGCCCGCCCCACGGCTTCACGTGTAGGCTGTAGCCGCCGCTGCTCCCTGGCCGTCGGCTGCCGCTTCCCGAGGCCTCCTCCTCCCGGCTGAACTTCTCTGCAATATCCTGCTCATGTACATTTCAGTCACTAAAATTCAGTTCTCCTGCTTTCCAAAGGTTGGAAATGTTCCTCAATAGCCTAGCCATTCTGGTTGTTCATCTACAGGTAGATTACTTCTCTTTGCTTTGGTATTTCTGTCTTAGATTACTATGTATATTGTTGCATGGTCTTGCATAACACATACTCCCTCCGTCCGGAAATACTTGTCATCAAAATGAATAAAAGGGGATGTATCTAGATGTATTTTAGTTCTAGATGCATCCCTTTTTGTCCATTTTGATGACAAGTATTTTCGGACGGAGGGAGTATGTCTGTTCTTTAAGGATCAACCCTTGCTTTCTTAGTTACGCAATCGTTTGGATCATACTTGGATATCTCAATAGCTTGAATTTCCAGTTTGACATCCTCCTGTTCGTCCTCCGAGTTAATTGCAGGGAAGTACCACACTTGGGGCAGTTGTAACGGATCAGTACCACTATTCAGTTTTTTTACAAGTCAGTACCACGTTTGAGGCTCGTCGTTGCAATATGGGCTAAACTGCGTATAACTCCGTATTGACGCTGTATCTGACAACCCGGCCCCACTAGTCAGTTCACAAGCCGTCGAACCGGTGCGTCGCTCGGGTGGCTACAACGGACCCGGCTTGGTCGGTCTTGGTTCGGTCTAACCCTAGCAGTTCTCTCCTCTCCCTCTCCCTCTCCTCGCGATGGCTAGTCCGGGCGGCGGCGGCGGCGGCGGTCACGGTGGCCGGAGCAGCGGTGGCGTTGTGGGCGGGTACGGAGACCTCCCCGGACTCGGGAGCGATGCGCACAGAGGAATCGAAGTCGACGGCGAGGATTCCAGTTCGTCTGCTTACTACAGCGACGACGACGAGGGTATGGAGGCGCCGCTATCCATGGAGCAGCGGCTGCGGCTGGCTGAGATCTGGGTGGCCAACCCTACCACGAGCCATCACTGGAGCCATGGATTGGGTGGCGTACTGTAAGTGCTCTGTCCTCTCCCTCTCTACTCTCTCATTTGTGCCATGATTCGGGCTAGGGTTAGGTTACTGAACTGAAAATGTGCAATTTTGCTGTCCATTGTAGTTTGGATGATGCTGTTTGGGATGTTAGGATTCATTTCGATGCTCAGCATAATTTGGATAGGAAGATATGCAACTCAGATGTCACATATTTGAATTTGTATGCACTGATGCGAACACAAGGATTTAACTTCAGTGATGAATTGTACCACATGGGGAATACAGGCATAGGAGTGCAGAGAGAGCATGCCCTAGATTTGATAGACACAAACATCAAGTTGCAGCAAATTAAGAAGCAGAATGAGGACAGTTTAGTTCTGAACTTGTTAGTCAGGGCCACAACATTTGTCAGTGCTGCATCTCATGTCACTGAGGAAAAATTAGCCACAGTTTTGTATGAAGAACCTGTTGTGTATGATCTGAGAGATCCTCCTGTGCTTGCTGTTAATGATCGTGGTGTTGTTTTTGAGAGTCAAAGCAGCAACAGTAGTGCACTAGTACAACCTGCTGGTATGTGCACACAAGAGAGCAGAAATGTCAGCAAGAGGAAGCTTAAATCTGTTATGGAAGAAGAGGAAGAGGAGGGATATAAGAGTAATGATGACTTTCAAGGAGCATATGACAGTGACAACAACCCTTTCTTGCATGAAGAAGTACAGGATTGCTGAAGACACAGAGATAATAGAGGGAAAGAGGCTAGCAGATGCAGAACTAGAAGAGGATGCAGATTCAGATGAAGAAACAGATGAAGATTCAGATAAGGAACAACTACACTATGAGGGTGACACTGAGGTTGAGGAGTTGTTTGATATTGAGGAGGATGAGGAGGAAGATTCTGAGGAGGAGAAGGAACCACCCATGAAAGCAGCTGGTAAAAAGAGGCAAAAGCTGCCAGTTAGGAGAGGGCCCACCACTAGGACACATTCAAATGTGTTAGAGGACTTGAAACCAGATTTCAGGCCATCATCAGATGAAGAAGATACTGGGCTGCTAATGGATAGTGAAGATGATCAATTTGAGCCACTAGCATTTGTCCTACCAAAAGGAAGGAAGAGTAGGGCCATGAAAAGGCCAGCAAGGATATGGTACAATGAAAAACTGGAGCAACCACATCAACAGCTATGCATGCACATGTGTTTCACAAACCAGCAGCAATTCAGAGATGCTCTGTTGAGCTTGCACATTACACAGGCCAGAAATTTTAGGTATCATAGAAACTCAGACAAAAGGATAATTGTTGAATGCAAACAGCAACATTGTCAGTTCTTCATAGTTACTGCAAGTGGAAATACCTGAGTGTCAGGTGTCATGTTTCTAAACTATGGCAGTTATGCCCAAGAGATGAGGGGGCAAGTTATGTATGTTTCAAACCAGTTATCATTTTGGGTGGAGTAATCTTGCTACTATGTATGAGTCATGTTTCAAAACTATGTCACTGATGCCCCAGGAGATGAGGGGCAAGTTAAGTCTGTTTCAAAACAATTATTATTTTGGTTTGACATGCTATCTGTTAGAGTACTCTTTCTGTTATTAGTCATGAATCTAAACATGCAAGTTAAGTTTTAGTCAAAGTTTTAGTCTTTAGGGGTTGTCGACATCGACGGAACCCAAAGCCAAAGTTTTAGTCTTTAGGGGTTGTCGACGTCGACGGAACCCAAAATAGCCAAAGTTTTAGTCTTTAGGGGTTGTCGCCGTCGACGGAACCCAAAATAGCCAAAGTTTTAGTCTTTAGGGGTTGTCGCCGTCGACGGAACCCAAAGCCAAAGTTTTAGTCTTTAGGGGTTGTCGACATCGACGGAACCCAAAATAGCCAAAGTTTTAGTCTTTAGGGGTTGTCGCCGTCGACGGAACCCAAAGCCAAAGTTTTAGTCTTTAGGGGTTGTCGACATCGACGGAACCCAAAATAGCCAAAGTTTTAGTCTTTAGGGGTTGTCGACATCGACGGAACCCAAAATAGCCAAAGTTTTAGTCTTTAGGGGTTGTCGACATCGACGGAACCCAAAATAGCCAAAGTTTTAGTCTTTAGGGGTTGTCGACATCGACGGAACCCAAAATAGCCAAAGTTTTAGTCTTTAGGGGTTGTCGACATCGACGGAACCCAAAATAAACTACATAACTTTACCAATCTATGAAGCTACATAACTTTACCATTCTATGAAGCATCTATGCAAGCAAGATAATTCCAACTAAAAGATCCATACATAACATAGCCATAATAGATTCTTACATCAACATACTGGAGTTCAACATAGTTCATAACTTAAAGCAACATACTTAATAGATTCTTACAGAACCATAATTCAAACTAACAGATCCATGCGCATATACGAGCAGATCAACTGATACTACTTCCCAAAAGGTCAGCTTAGCAGCCTCTTCATCTTGTTCATTCATCCAAGATGGCCTGGATCCCCTTCATCTTCTGCTTGTTCTTCTCCTCTGCCTTCAACAGATTAGCAATCTGAAGCTTCAGCTGAGCCCTATCTTTAGTGAGCTTGTCATGGCCCTTTTTCAGATCACCCATGTGATCCTTCAACTGGAGATTCTCTTGGATGAGCTTATCATGTCCCTTTTTCATATCACCAATGTGATCCTTCAGCTGGAGGTTCTCTTGGGTAAGCTTTTCCTGAGAATGGGTGAGTTCAGCATCCTGCTTCAACTTGAGATTTTCTTGGGTTAGCTTCTCCACAGACTTAGTTAGTTCAGCAACCTGGAACTGCAAGTTCCTCATGTCTGCACTAAGCACTTCCTTCTCTTTCAAATGGTTGAACTTCAGGTTCCTGATGACAGTGGCTTGGGCTTTTGTCAGGTTCATAAGGACTTCATACTTCCCTTGCAGCTTGAAGATCTCTGCCTCTTTCTTCTCCATCTCTGTCTTCATATCTGCCACAGCTGAGTTGGTCTCTGCACTCTTAGACTGCAAATATCTGAAATCCAGCACCCTATCCTCTTGGGCATTCAAAAGTTCATGAACATCTTCAACTAATTTGTCATAGTTGGCCTCCAGTTTATTTTTTTCTTCTGTCAAATGGTGAATAGTGAGTGAACTCTCCAGGTTATCCTTCCTCCTATCACTCTTGCTGTCTTGATACATTTCCCATAGCTTCAACAGTGCATTTTGCATTGTAGGAGGCCACTCTGGGTCAACCCATTGAACAGAACCACAGTTCTGACCTTCCTGCAATATATACAGCACCTATGTTTGTTAAAGAATAGAGTAATATGATCTTAAATAAAGAACTAAAGAACTAAAGAACAACAGAGCTAACTAACTGTATTTCAATAATATACTACAATAATCAATGGCCTAAAGAACAACACAACATGAGCACTGCAACCCAGGCAGAGCACTTTATTTAATCATTACAAAAAGTACAACACCTATAAAGCACTCATAAAGCACTAAACTAACAGGATCAAATCTTAAACAATGTTGTGCACTGGAAACTAAGCTCCTGGCCACATATAAAATTAACAGATGCCTACTCCAATGATCAGCAGCAGTGCATAAGTACTACTAATTGGATAAAGAATGGCAATCACAAGAACATAATCTTACTTGTGGGGCTACTACTAACTGTGGGGCTACTACTAACTCATTTTAATACAAAGACATAGGAACTGCAGAATCTTACTTCAAGAGGACAGGCTAAGAACCTCCTGCCCGTCTCAAATCCCTCAAAGGCTACACGCCTCTCACATGGCAGCCCATGCTGCTCGCAGGGAACAATGGTTCCAGTCTCAACGCCCATGTAGTCTTGGTCTTCAATGCTGGCAGGGATCTGCGGGGAGCAAAATGAACCAAAACACCGCAAATCAAAGTCAAATCCCCAAAGCAGGAACCCTAACCCTAACCCTAGCTACACCACTCACCCGGTACAACATGCTGTCGTCGTCGGAGGAGTTCATGTGCAGGCTGGAGAAGTCGTCGCTGCTCTCATCCTCGTGAACCATGGCGCGGTGGCGGCGGGGGAATGCGCGGCGGTCGGCGGCGAATCGGCGGGCGAGAGCTCGAGCGGGACGAGGGCTAGGGTTCGTCGGGAGTGAGTGAGTTGGGTTCGAGGGAGTTGGGTTCGACCAGGTAGACCGCCGAGCCGGTTCGACGGCTTGTGAACTGACTGGTGGGGCCGGGTTGTCAGATACAGCGTCAATACGGAGTTATACGCAGTTTAGCCCGTATTGCAACGACGAGCCTCAAACGTGGTACTGACTTGTAAAAAAACTGAATAGTGGTACTGATCCGTTACAACTGCCCCAAGTGTGGTACTTCCCTGCAATTAACTCTCGTCCTCCGTACACGATGATCGTTGATCATGTAGATGATCTCTCTTTTGGCTTCCTTCTTCTATAGAAGAAAGCAATGTTCAGTAGTAATTTTTCGGCAGTACTTCGCTAACTACTACTTGGTCTGTATTGTAGTGCTTGATACTTCTCCTATAGAAGAAAGCAATGTTTAGTAGTAATTTTTCGGTACTATTTCGCTGGCTACTGCTTAGTCTATCCTGTATTGCTTGCTACGCCTTGTTTTGCAGTATTTTCTTAGCTTGTTTTGTAGTAATTTTTAGCTTGCTACTACCTCTTCTTCTATTACCTGTTCACTTGGTACTACATGTTCTGTTTCTGTACTTTTTTCTTGTAGTGAAGGCAGAGAATATGCATCCTTTTAAGTCTCCAACTGTGCTATCTTCTCTTAGATTAATCTCCCTGTCCTGTTGTGGGTGATGCTGCTGCCGGTGTCGCACATGTGAGTCTCCCAAACCCGTTGTCCCGGACCTCGCGGTCCGCAAAGCTCGAGCTTTGTGAACGACCAACGGAGGAAGGCGACCGGCCATCTGCGAAGGAAGACGAGGTAGGCAACCATTGGAACGGCCTGGCGGTGGATGGCTGAAAGGGGCCATGGGGAGAATGCTCATGCAGTTGCAGAACGGATGGCATGGTCTTGAACGGAGAAGGACGGAGCGGTGGTGGCGCCAGGCGGTGGTGGTCGCAGGGAGGAGGCGACTGTTCCAAGTTGCCGTGCCGCCGAGCTCGCAGCCGCCGGTGGAGTTTGGTAAACTCTCTCATGTGACCATCCCCTCTCTGGTTGCCGCCGCCGTACCTATCCCGATTCCTGCCCGCTCCTCCCCAACATCTTATGTGGCCATTCCCCTCGCTGTGGGCGCCATGTCGCACGCTGACTCGACGACTCCCGACGCTCCAGTCTCAGCATCCCCCAGCGCCATCCTGCTAGGTTGCTACACGCTGGCCACGATGACCTCCACGAGGGTCGAGGTTCACCGTGCTACCTCGCGCGCGGCTGCTATCTTGCGATTGGGCGGCTTGATGTGACAGACCTTAATTTACTGCTTTGTCAGGCGATCGCTTAGTTTAGGCGGTGGCCGCTTAAGGAGTTTATTCTGGATTGGATTGCTTTTCTTCTATGCGTGTTGTCAGGTCGGTTGGTGGATTATATGTTTGCTGGTCGCTTATAAATTATACGTTAGTCTTCAGATTTGACCATGTTTTTTCATCCCGCTGCGTTCATGGCGTAGGCGATTCCCTCCACTGCTTCAGCTGTTGATTCTCTCTGTCGTGTGGTTGATGCGGCTGCGGATTCGTCGTCTCTACTTTAGGATGGTCGTCTTGCTGTTTCTGCTTGATCAGTGTTGCCTGCTGGGTTTTGCTACTATGTGTTACCTTTATTGTTTTCTATATATCTTTCTTTTGTTCCACCTGCTTGATGTTTTTTTCTATGCATTTATTCGTTGGCTGCTATTCCGGATGCTGTTTATATTCATTACTAATGCTAAAAATCGAAACCTGAATGTAGCTATATATCAGGTAGTTCAAGTTGTTCAGAAAATGATGATTGATCTTGAGATCATTTCGTACCTACATCTTATTGTCCGAAGGAATTCCTTGCTATTGGTTTTTCCTCTTAATTTAACCCTGATGTATTTACATGTCCAAATAGAGGCCAATTGAAATTTACATTACATTACATTGTACCTGTGTCACTGAACTTGTTATAGTCTGGAAAACAGTGCACTGAAATTGTTAGGCTGAAAAACAGTTTACCGAAATTGCAGCTAATAAGTGATTAAGAGAATGAAAACAGTTGGATTTGATACTAACGTGCTTGGATACAGATGATTTGGTTTTTCAGTTTCATAGTGCTATATATACCACTGGAAAACTTTGGAACTTGAAAACTCAAATAAATTCAGTCCGCTCAGCTCAGAGAGAATATAATGATTTCTAATTTTTTTTAGCACACTGCTTTATGGAAGATTTACTTTATGAATTCAGTCCGCAGACTCTTTTCATTCAAAAAGCTTTTCTTTATGAAAGATTTCAATTCCGCGCCAATAGGATTTGTGTACATATACCATAACATAAAAATAAAATGAACAAGCAAAAGCATAATAATTAATCAAATAATAAACAAATAAAGTTTAATACCACCATACGCAGAATTTTTCACATGGCGTATAAACAGGCGCGGCGTGTCGCCGCGCGGGCATTGCTAGTAACTTACTAAGAAAAGGGTACAAAGCACCTCCCAAAAAATACCAACAAATCTGAGTATTTCAACAACTCACTGCAACAAGAAAATCAAGGGAAAATGAAGGTCGTGTAACCTTGAGAGAGAAAACCATGGCCCAGGTGGCCCAGCAAAGCGCGCCACACGCTTCTAGTACTAGACAATAACCCGCGCATTGCTGCCGAAATTAGAGACACTATCTCTATAGAACATGGAGGAGGATAGAGAGGGGGTCAGAGAAGATGAGTAGGTTAACTAACAATTGATGGACCTGTAGGGCCATGAAGGATTTGTGATATGTTTTTTGAGAAAGGGATGTGTGATATAACAGGATTTGTGATATGTTTAGTTGGGCGTCAAAGCCTATTCGTAAAGCCCCGTGTAAGAAGAAGAGAACGCAATTGTAAATAACGGAAATGACATGGCAGGTTGCATGCACATGAAGATTTAGTGGAGAATAGTTTTTACAGATGGCACCTGCTTGATGATGTGGATAGGGTGCATGTTAAGATAAATAGGATAGTGGGGATGAGCCTCTTAGGTATACTAGATGATTCCCCACGCGTTGCTGCGGGAACACCATGTTCAAAAGTAGATATATAAGCACTGAAAAAAGGTAGTTGATGGTGTATCAAATACATTGGCACATATAATAGCCTACCACGCGAATTAGCAAGTGCCTCCAGCATACTGCTGAATAGCACAAATGATGTATGGATGATTCATTAACGATTCTAAAACTGAGGTCGCATGCACATAGTAGAACAACTGGTGCATACAATGTGCATTTCTGATACAGTTCGGCAACCATGTTGTACATTCGGTAATTCTGTTAGAAAGGCAAGGAATGATCTGGAGTAGTTTGCCTTCCAACAATACAACACAAATGTCGAAAAAATAGAGTATTTGAACAACAGGGGAATCTAGAGACACGTTAGTAGGAAAAAAACTTTGTCTGCCAACATTTACTCCCTCCGTTCCTAAATGTAAGTCTTTGTAGAGATTCCATTAGGTGGACTACATACGGAGCAAAATGAATGAATCCACACTTAAAATGCATCTATATACATCCGTATGTAGTTCATAGTGAAATCTCTACAAAGACTTATATTTAGGAACGGAGGGAGTATATTATTACATGTAGGCTAGTCAATAACAACGTTGGTCGACAGAAGGTAGCAGTCAACCTACAATAAAACTGAGAGGATTCCTGTAAGGGGACAGCAAACAAAAAATAAAAGCATGAAACTATGTTAACCTTCGACTCAATAAAAATACCGGAGGCATACAAAGTATCAAATTGATTGACAGACAAATCAGCTCGAGATAAATTTACGCAGCAACATTTAGGCGAATACCTGTAGGCTAGGAGGAGCATCATAAATCAATAGATTGTTCAGCATCGAACCGATAACCGTCGGCATGAATGAGTCGCTAAACAGAAAGGAGAACCAAATATTTGATGATAAGCACGTGCATATATGAGATAAAAGGAGAGACACCGGTCTGAAGGCAATAGTAGTCAGCTACTGGCCTTAGTAGCACTACCATGGACATGATAGGGGTAAGCAGATACAATGTTTTAACATATAGCTAATTAAAATTCCAGAATATATTCTTCAATCAAGCAAAATAAAATTCAGATCTGGATAAAGCAATAAAATCCAGAATAGGCAAAGTATGCAAGGCTATGTGTTCGATCAAGCTAAATTAAATTTAAATATTAATCAAGTACACAAAGATGCAGAAGTAGCAATGGACGGGAACAATGTGTACCTGACGTGCTTGGATATGCAGTGAGGGTAGAACAACGAAGGTGACTACCTGAGCATCCAAGTCGTCCAACACCTGAGGAATTCCAAATTTGTGATTCAACACGCAATATGTCATCGGAAATGTCTGAATGTGGAGGACGGGGGAGGGAGTTGTTCACCAGCGGCAAGTATGAGTGTCCTATGGCAAACATCCACCTATACTGGAGGATGTACCAAAGCGGGGTAAGCACTTTATATGGGGATCCATGAGGTTCTTGTTGAGATAGTGGGGAGTGGAAGTGTGTAATGGACCAAACTAGCCTACGAGATCTGAAGGGGAGAGAGGAGGAGCAGGGAGTAGGTGAGACAGGGAAGGAGAGGATAAGCGAGGAGGAAGATCAGCTTCTCTCGAGTCCGTTTCAATTGTTTTCCATCATGCCTTACAACCTGGGCCAACCTTGGCCTTAATACTCACACCTACCACCATGGTTTTCAATTTCAGTTTCAGAAAAATTTCAGCACCAACCGAAATCACTGAAATTCAGTGAATTTCAGTGATTTCAGTTTCCATTTCAGCCAAATGGCCGAAATATTCACTTGAATTCAATTAAAAAATTTAAAATTTTAAAAATTATTTTGGAAATTATTGTAATTGTTGTGCTATACTGAAATTGCTGAAATATTTTGGCCGAAACGTAATATTTCAGTGTCTGCTGAAATTACTGAAATTCAGTGAATTTCACCGAAATCTCACTGAAAGTGAAAACCATGCCTACCACACTGCTATTCCTTCCAAGCCGATCCTTCCTTGGCTGGGTCAGTCTCTTCCTTGCTGGGGTCGCTGACCATGGGTCCCACCCTCTTGGCCTTTCTGCTTGTCGAGGTAGCCTGCCCCACTGTTACATTCTCCCCTCCTTGTTTGCCGGCTTGTCCCCAAGCCGGTGCTGCTGGGAAACGGCGTCGAAGCTCAGCCAGGTCTTCCCAGGTCGCCATGGATGCTGGTAGGCCATCCCAGAGTACGCGCACGCGCCTTGTGGAGCTTGACGCGCCCGCGTACTGATCATCAAGGATTCTGCAAGGAATGTGCAAGGCCTGAAGAGTAGCATTGTCAGGAGGGCTCGAACCTGAGATCGGGACCTCCACTCCGACTGCCTGCTTGAGCTGGGACACATCACCACATTGTGTATTTTGCTGCCATTTGGAAGCTTCAACTTGTAAGCCACTGCTCCCACGCGCCCGATGATCTTGTACGGTCCATAGTACCTGAAGGCGAGCTTTCGATACGGTCTCTACGCCAAGGATGTCTGGATATAGGGTTGCAGGCGTAAGTATACTGAATCCCCCACAGCAAATTGCTTGTCTGTCCTGCGCTTATCTGCTTGTTTCTTCATTCTGTCTTGAGCCTGTTTCAGATGCTGTTGAAGTAACTCGTGCATAATCTCCCTTTCTTTCAACCAAGTCTCCAAGTCTGGGACTGTGCATTCCTCCACTTGGATCACGCCAAACTCTCGAGGCAAATGCCCATAGATAACCTCGAATGGCGTACGCCCCAGTGCAGAGTGGAAACAAGTATTGTACCAGTATTCAGCAAGAAAGAGCCATTTAGACCAATTTTTGGGGCACGCGTGCACTGCGCACCTAAGATAGGTCTCCAGACACTGGTTCGCTCGCTCTGTTTGCCCATCCGTCTGCGGATGATACGACGAGCTGAGCCGTAGCTGTGTTTGAGAAAGTCTGAAGAGCTCTTGCCAAATGTTGCTTGTGAAGATGCAGTCGCAGTCGGAGATAATGGCCATTGGTAAGCCGTGCAGCTTGTATATGTTGTTCATGAACAGGGTCGCTACCTGCAAGGCTGTGAATGGTGCTTGAGCAGCAGGAAGTGCGCGTACTTCAAGAATGTTGGGACTAACCCTAGACGAAGGTAGAAGAAGAACCGGAGGAGACGTCACAGAATTTTGCCGGCGACGAATGCCGCCACGGGTGCAACAACGCCCTAATCTTTTCTCTTTTCAGCTGGCTCAGCTTATACGTACACGTGGAGGAGCTATATAGCGCACACACACACCACACCCCACTCTTGCCTGCTCGCACACGACGCACTCTCACGATCCGCATGCCCAGGCCGCGCGCACGGGGCGCTCCTACGCGCTCGAGGCTGCTGGACTCTGCATGCGTCGCCCGTGTCCAGTCGCCAACAACCTAGTCCTACTCTCCTGCGCCACCGCACACCCGGCATGCACACGCTACGCACACGACAGACACAGGTGTCGCGGTTTATTGGCTAACAATCTCCCCCTAAACCATGACCTCGCCGGAGCCCCGGCTCGTCGTCGTCGTCACGGAGGAGCGCCACTTCTTCAGGATCGTCCCGTGCACGTATGCAAGGCGATCCGATCTCCTCCTACGGGAGCCACCTGCTCATCCGTGACACCTGGGTGCCGGTGAGCATCACCCCGGGCATGGAGCCGAGCCTCTGCCTGACACCACCGCGCGCCTCAATGTGCGACTGCCCTCCATGGCCGCCACTCGCACGCGCCGTGCCTCCGTGACTTCCTCTGCACGACCTGGGCGCGCTCACGCCGGTCTCCACCATGCACCTTCACGGTCGTCGCTTCCATGGCAGTCGCACAGCGCCGCTGCAGCCTCCGTGGCCGCACAGCACCACGCCGCCGAGTTGTGCCGCGTCTCCGCAGCCTTCGCGCCACTACGCAGGACATCCACGGCCTCCTCGCCACGCGCGTCCATGTTCGCCGCCACGGGCGCACCAACGCCCTAATCTTTTCTCTTTTCAGTTGGCTCAGCTTATACATACAAATGGAGGAGCTATATAGCACACACACACGCCACACCCTACTCTTGCCTGCTCGCACACGACGCGCTCCCACGATCCGCATGCCCAGGCCGCGCGCACGGCGCGCTCCTACGCGCTCGACGCGGCTGGACTCTGCATGCGTCGCCCGCGTCCACTCTCCAACAACCTAGCTCTACTCTCCCGCGCCACCGCACAACCAACATGCACACGCTACGCACGCGATGGACACATGCGTCGCGGTTTATTGGCTAATAGTTGAAGCCACCTGAAGATGGTAATCCTTCGATGAAGTCCAGTGAGATAACTGCCCACGGTTTCTTTGGAATTGGCGATGGCTGTAGTAGCCCCGCCGGCGATTTGCGCTCTATTTTGGCTTGTTGGCAAACGGAACAAGAGCGGACAAAGGACTTGATCATTTCTTTCATCCCTTTCTAGGAGAAGAGCCGACGAATTCGATTGTAGGTAGCGTGGAATCCAGAATGCCCCCCAACTGCACTGTCATGCAGCGACTTGATAATGGATTGATGCGTGTTCTTGTCCTCGGCAATCCACACACGGTCATGGTCGCGAATGACCCCGTCCTTCAAGGTGAAGCCACTTTCTGCGTCTGGTTCTACTGCCAGTTGCGTGAGTTTTTGCCGCGCGATCGGATCCTGCTGATAACCTGCCACTATTGCTTCCAGCCACACTGGTCTACAAACTGATACTGCACTCAGTTCAGCTGTCTGCTCGTGTCGGCGTCGTGACTGTGCCTCTGCCGCTCGATTCAGCGGCCCTGCTTTGTATTGGATACAGAATTGCAGCCCCACTAATTTGTTAAACGCTTGTTCTTGAATTGGAGTGTTCAAGCGCTGATCAGTAAGGTTGAGCAAGCTCTTTTGGTCTGTACGGATTAGGAACTCTGCCGTGTTGAAGGCATGGCCTCCAATGCTCGATCGCCAACAGTAGCGCTAAGAACTCCTTCTCATATGCCGAGAGGCCAAGGTTCCGTGAGCAGAGGGCTTTGCTCAAATACGCCATAGGATGTGCGTCTTGCATCAAAGCTGCTCCCACTCCCATAGCACTAGCATCGGTCTCCACCACGAATTGTCTTGAGAAGTTCGGGAATGCCAGCACAGGGGCTTGGATCAGAGCTTGCTTGAGTGCTTGGAATGCCTCCCCGGCGACGTTTGTCCACACGAACAGGGAGTTTTTGTGGAGCAGATCTATAAGAGGTCAGTTGATGATGCCAAAGTTCCTCACGAAATTTCGGTAGTACCCTGCTAGTCCCAAAAACCCATGCAGCTCCTTCACTGAAGCTGGCTGCGACCATGTTGCTACTGCTTGAATCTTGTGTGGCGGTGTGGAGACTCCTGCATCGCTGATCTGATGCCCTGGGTATGAGATGTTGTTTTGCGCAAATGTGTACTTTGATAGTTTAGCTCGCAGGTCATTTGCTTTCAGTATCGAGAGGACTTGTGTAGGACCTTAAAGTATGCCTAGAGGGGGGGGGGTGATTAGACTACTTGACCAATTAAAAATTAACCTTTTCCCAATTTTAGAGTTTGGCAGATTTTAGCTATCTTAGGACAAGTCAAGCAATCATCACACTATTCAAGCAAGCATGCAAAGAGTATATAGGCAGCGGAAATTAAAGCATGCAACTTGCAAGAAAGGAAAGGGAAGGGTTTGGAGGATTCAAACGCAATTGGAGGCACGGATGTTTTTTGCGTGGTTCCGATAGGTGGTGCTATCATACATCCACGTTGATGGAGACTTCAACCCACGAAGGGTAACGGTTGCGCGAGTCCATGGAGGGCTCCACCCACGAAGGGTCCACGAAGAAGCAACCTTGTCTATCCCACCATGGTCGTCGCCCACGAAGGACTTGCCTCACTAGTGGTAGATCTTCACGAAGTAGGCGATCTCCTTGCCCTTACAAACTCCTTGGTTCAACTCCACAATCTTGTCGGAGGCTCCCAAGTGACACCTAGCCAATCTAGGAGACACCACTCTCCAAGAAGTAACAAATGGTGCGTTGATGATGAACTCCTTGCTCTTGTGCTTCAAATGATAGTCTCCCCAACACTCAACTCTCTCTCATAGGTTTTGGATCTGGTGGAAAGAAGATTTAAGTGGAAAGCAACTTGGGGAAGGCTAGAGATCAAGATTCATATGGTAGGAATGAAGTATCTTGGCCTCAACACATGAGTAGGTGGTTCTCTCTCAGAAATGATAAGTTGGAAGTGTAGGTTTGTTCTGATGGCTCTCTCCACGAATGAAGAGGAGGTGGAGGGGTATATATAGCCTCCACACAAAATCTAACCGTTACACACAATTTACCAAACTCGGTGGGACCGATTCAATAGACTCGGTTGGACCGATTTAGCAAACCTAGTGACCGTTAGGATTTTTGGTGGGACTGACATGCAACTCGGTGAGACCGATTCGGTTAGGGTTAGGGCATAATGTAATCTCGGTAAGACCGATTACACAAACTCGGTGAGACCGATTTTGGTAATAAGCTTTCCAGAGAATTGGTCAGGTAAACTCGGTGGGACCGATTTGCTCTTTTCGGTGAGACCGAAATGTTACAAAAGGGAAATAGAGAGTTTACATTGCAATCTCGGTGGGATCGATCGCTCACTTCGGTTATATCGAAACGTTACGAAGGGAAATAGAGAGATTACAATCCCATCTCGGTGGGACCGAGATCCCTATCGGTAAGACCGATTTGCTTAGGGTTTGTGGCAGTGGCTATGACTTTTGAAATCGGTGGCGCCGATAGGAAGAATCGGTGTGACCGATTTTGGCTTTAGGTTTAGGTCATTTGTGGATGTGGGAAAGTAGCTGAGGGTTTTGGAGCATATCACTAAGCACATGAAGCAAGAGGCTCATTAGGCAACACCTCATCCCTCCTTGAGGCTTTTCCTATAGACTCAATGTGATCTTGGATCACTAAAATATAAAATGAAGAGTCTTGAGCTTTTGATCTTTAGCCAATCCTTTGTCCTTAGTATTTTGAGGGATCCACTTTCATCATCCATGCCATGCCATTCATTGAGCTTTCCTGAAATAATTGTCTTGGAATAGCATTAGCTCAATGAGCTATATGTTGTTATGAATTACCAAAACCACCTAGGGATAGTTGCACTTTCAATCTCCCCCTTTTTGGTAATTGATGACAACATATAGATCAAAACTTCGACAAATGATAATAAGATTTAAAAACATCATCGCTTTGAGAAGTATGTGATAAGCAAGAGCTCCCCCTAAAATTTGTGCATAGTTTAAGATTTGCTTTGGACTGCAAATGCACAACGAATTAGGCTCATGGGTTACTCTTCCATGTCACATACGTCTTGGTGGAGCGCTCAAAAATAATAAAGATTGAATGCATGCACTCATCACCAAGCAAAGTGAATGATCACATAGGATAGATAAGATAATATCACCAAGCATGCATAAGTGTAGCTTATGATCAAACACATGATCATCAATGTCTCACAAGCATAGTATATCAAGCAATCAAAAGCAAACAAGTTTTAACCACCAACTCAAAACAAGAGAGAACAAAAGCAACACACTCTCTCTCGAAGCTTATGATCTATACATTTTTCTCCCCCTTTGGCAACAAGTTACCAAAAAGTTCATAGAAAATGCATAGTGCTAGATCGACTCTCAGGCTTGATCTTCAGGTGGTGGTGTCCGGATGACTCCAAGAACGAAGGCTTCAGTTGAAGTAGAGGGTGCTGGAGTTGATGCTGGAGCTGGTTGCACTGGAGCTGTAGGTGTTGTAGCTGGTGCAGATGACGTTGCCCTAGTGTGTGTCACAGGCACTGCAACTGATCTCTGGGCTCTGGGCACTCTGGGAAACACATTAGTTGTTGTCTTGCCCTGCCTCTCCTGCATGTCGTCCTGCAGCTGCTCTACAACTGACTGAATCTCAGTTACATTGACATCAAGGTCATGGAATTTGAGTTCCATGATTCTCTCCAGGCTTTCCTGATTCTGAGTGAGGGTGGCCAATCCCTTCTCAATCCTCAGTGGTGATGCTATCAAGTAACCAAGCTGCTCCTGCTTATTCTTCAAGAAATACTCAGATGCCTCCTCTTGAGTTGGCATCCTTGCAGCCTTCTCCTTCCTTGCCTTCTCCTTCTTCTCTTGAGCAGCCTTCTCCTTCCTTGCCTTCTCCTTCTTCTCTTGAGTTTGAACTGATGATGGATCATTCTCATTCATGACAACTTGATTGTCCTCAAAGTCTGGATAAAGTGGAAAATGTTCCTTATCCAATTGATATTTACCTGTGCCCATCTTTGAGTTAATCAACTCCTGAATCTGAGGGGCATATCCACAGCTCCTCTTCTGATCTGCTGTTGTCCTCTTAATGGTTCAATCATAAGGCTCATGACTTTGAACTTTTGTGGCACTGCAACATGTTGATGGCATGCCCTCTGATCATGTTGTGGTCACCAGACTTAGGCAACAAAGTGTGCCTTAGGATCCAATTGATAGTTGGCAGCCCTGACAGTAGGAAGTGGACTAATCCAAACTTATGTGTTTCAACAGCCTTGTCTGGGATCTCCTTGTACATGTGTGCCATGGAATTGTGGTCCATCTTCTTCTTGGCATAAATATCCAGGTCATCTTCATTCTCCTTTGGGGCATTGATCAGACTTGCCCATTCCTCAATAGTTAACTGGTATCTGGTGCCTTCTGACATCCAAACTATCCTTCCATCTCGATAGAAGTGTGCTGTGGAGTAGAATTGCATGATAAGTTCATCATTCCAGTTGGTGAGCTTTTGCCCAACAAAATTAGCAACTCCACAAGCAACAAAACTGTCTTGCACTCCAGGATAGTGCTCTTCATTGTCCTTGATGTAGGTCCAGTCGACCCACCTCATATCACATACTATGGGCTTCTTATCCAACAAGATTGTCTCATAGAAGTCCTGTTGTTCCTTTGTATGGAACCTGTAATCAATAGAAGTTCTTCTCCTTGAGGCATATGGATCTTCCATCCTCCATATCCTCAACCCCGAGTCCTTCCCGATCCTCATGTCCTCACCACAGGATGGGCATCATTGTGGTCCAGTATCTTGGGCTTGAGCTTCCTTAGGACCTGTCCTTCTTCATCTTCTTCATCAACAACATTAGGCACTGGGGCCTTATTCTTCTCAGCAGCTGGAATACTCCTGGTATTCCTCTTTGGTGCAAGCTTGGCCTTGGAGGCAGCTTTGGGTGCTTCCTTGGGCTTAGATGTTGCAGCCCCTGATCTAATAGCATCACCCATAAGCTTTGGTGCCTTGGGTGCTGGTGCAGCAACCTCTTCTTCCTCTTCAGAATCTCTTCTCATAGAGGGCTTTCCAAGGACCTGGGTAGTTGTGGTTCTTGCTCTCTTCTTCTTCTTGTCCTGAGCACCTTCATCCTCTGATTCAATGGTAAACTTCATTGTTTCTCCAGTGGGAACTTTCTTGGGTTTGGAAGATGTGACTTTCTTTTCAGGTGCCTCTTTGGGTTCAGTCTGTTCTGGCACTTGAGTGGACCTTCTAGCCTTGGGCATTGGTGTCCTCTTGGCAGGAACTTTCTTTTTCAGTCCAGGCTTTGTGCTATGTGCTGAGCCATACTCCTTTTTGAGCACTACTTTCTTGGAAGTAGACTCATCTTCTTCAGCTTTGTAGTCCTTATCCTCTGAGTCTGAAGTTCTCTTCCTCCTTTGCCTAGTAGCAGCCTTGGGCAGGTTGCTAGGAGTGCTTCTGCTTCCTTCATCTGTAGAACTTGAGGGACTAGTGACCTTGCTCATGTCAATCTGCTCTTCTGACCTGTTCTGACTGTCACTCTGGTCTGACATGCTGCAAACACTGACTGCTGACCCTGTGAAGAGTTATAGATGAGATAGAGTGGATGAGCATCACAAAATGCAGAGATTTTTGCAAAAGAATGATTCAAAATTCAGTTTTAGTTTTCCGTGAAAGCATTTTGATCAACCGATTTTCAAACTCGGTGATACCGAAGCAGTTTTGGAACCTAAACTGATGAACTCGGTTGGACCGAGTCACAGTTTGGTGGCACCGAGACTGCTAGGGTTTCACAAAGTCCTAAAATCGGTCGCACTGATTAGCAATTCTCGGTCAGACCGAGAGTTACTAGTGCAATGGCATAAGCCAAATCGGTGAGACCGAGTTTTTCAACTCGGTGGGTCCGAGATGGTTTCGGTGGAAACCTAACCCTAAAATTTTGAATATCAGCTATTCTACGGACTGCATTGACTGGATAGGAGTGTTTCAATCATGGAAAGATCAATAAGAACTCAATGTGCTAGGAATCAGACGAGAATAGCACAATGATCGAGTCCATACCCTAGCTTGGTGATGAACTCGCTACGGCGGCAACGGCGAGGGCGAAATCCGTTGACGGCGGCATAGACCACCGACAGGAGGCGGCTGGCGACGAGGAGACGATCCGGAGACCTTCGAGGCAGTGAGCTAATGCGCGGGCGAAGGGGTTCGGAGGAATTTCCAAATTTTTGCCCGTGACTATATATAGCCCGACCCTATAGGTGTGACCGAGTGGAACAACTCGGTGGCACCGAGATGCATAACTGTGTACAGTTACAACGACTTGGTGTGACCGAAAAGTTCAAATCGGTTGCACCGAGATTGAAAACTTAGATCGACTTAATGATCTCAGTAGGACCGAAATGGAGAAATCGGTCAGACCGAGAATCACAAAGAAGTTTTGGAAGTTTAAGTCTATGACGAATCGGGGACTCCGAGTGCTCCTCACACAGAGTGGTTCGAATCTGACTTGATCAAATTTTGTGATGTAGCATGAATAGAGTTTGAGACGAGAAAAGCATAGATAGCTAGAGAAGGTTCTTAGGTATTCTTGTTCATGCACTCGGCAAAAAGAAAAGAAGCCAAACAATCAAAACAACAAGTGGATGTCCTTGAAAGAGTAAAATATGCACCAACATGCTCACACAATAAGATGGCAAATGAAATATGTGGCAAAACATGCACAACCAATTCTAGCATCTATCAAACAATTGGCGATGACTAGGTCATCTATATATGAGTATATTGACTTAGGAGTCAAATGAGAAACATTTGATCATAGGTCATACTCATCATTTAAGCTCAAGTGGGGTTACCACTTTTACATAACGCATTGATGTGTTCACACCATTAGAGTTGATTTGACTCAATTCTTAGAGTTAAGCTCCCCCTAGATGTGAGATCCCCCCTTAGAGGGATGAACTAACCTTGGGTTTTTTCGATGATGACTTCATGTAGGTGTTGAAGATGTGGATGCTCAATGTTGATGTAGATCATTTGGAGCAATCCTTTGGAGTGAGTTGCACTTTCAACTTACCTACATGGGTTAGTCCCACAAGGAACAAACAAGAATATCCATAGACATAGAGTGATGCACACACAAGATGATGTCCATGAAATCATTAGGTTACCTTGTCCCTTGTCTTACCAACATGAGGGTTTGTGACTCCTTGAACTAGTGCAAGATGTGGAAGTTGATTGCACTTGTTCTTGCCATAATGATATGAGTGAAGAATGTTGGCGGAGTCACCCTCAAGAACTCTCTAGTTCTTCTTCTTCGGGATCCACATCATCTTGATGGGAATCCTTGGAGTTGTAGTTGTACTTGATGAAGTAGAACTTGACATAGTCTTGGGAACCCACTTGAACGAGGCCTTAGGTGCTTCTTCAAATGCATCAATCTCCTCTTGAAGCTTGTCCTTGCCTTTGTTCTTGTGGTCTTGTGGTGGAAGATCATCTTGGGCTTGTGTTCCCTTGAAGGAAGTAGGATCATACTTCTCTTGTTGAGGAACAAACTTTGTCTTGGGGGTATTGATCTTCTTCCCACTCAACTCCATTGGCATTGAACTTTCGTTCAAAACCAACCCCTTGATTCTTCCAGTTCCTTCGTTGCTTGCGTACAATTTCCTCGAATTGCTTACTCCCAGCAAGGCTCTTGTAAACACCTTTCTCTATAATTCCTTCAATAAGCTGTTTTCTTGCTCAAGTGTAACTTGGCTAAGAGAATCATTAGTGGAATCAAGAGAACTACTAGAAGCAACAATATTGGATTTGACATTGTTATTGTTACTACTAGAGGAAGTATCTTTCTTGTACTTGTTACTAGACTTGACTTGAGGCATGTAAGTAGATAAGAGTAAACGCTTGGCAATGTAAGAAGAACTTTTCTTACGAAGATCATCATTGATAGCTTTTAAGAACTCATGCTCTTGCTCAAGATTGAGCTTTTCAAAGCGTAACTTCTCATGAGCCCTTAAAAGTTCTCGATGATCTTTGAAGATAGTTTCATGAGCCAACTTAAGAGTGTTTAGTTCTTTAGTTAGAAGCTCAATATTCTCCTTATCATTGTCATTCATTTTATCTTGATTAGCATGATTAATTGACGTTTCATCATAGTATTCATCACCAGAGTTGTCAATAAGTAAATCATCATCCACAAGCAAGTCATCTTCATCACTATTGAAATCAACATACTCAGGATGTGTTACCTTTGGACCTTTGGCCATGAAGCATATTCCAATTCCTTCATTTGGTGAATCAAATATGTCGTAGGAGTTGGTTGACACAAGTGGTAGACCGGCAACACCTTCATCTTGAGTATATTCGGAGTCGGAGTGATAGCTTCTCTCGGAGTGATTGTCGGAGTCGGGGCCGGATACCCATTCACCAACGTGAGCTTGATGTCTTCGTTTTGTGTAGCTCCTTGATGACTTGTCCTTCCTTTTTGAATCCTTGCTTCTCCGTGAGGGTCTTCGTTCATAACGATCATCTCTACTCCTTCTCTCTCTTGGTGGTGATTCTTCTCTTTTGCTTCTTCTTCTTGGAGAATCTTCTCTTCTTTTGTGGGGTGTCGTACACTCATTGGAATAGTGTCCGGGTCTCCCACAATTGTAGCAATTTCGCTCTCGACTAGAAGATCTTTTCTCATTGTAAGACCTTGACTTGGAGCTTCTTTCTTTGCTTCTACTCTTGTAGAATTTGTTGAAGTTCTTCACCATTAAGCTTAATTCTTCATTGAAGGTTTGTTTCTCACTTGATGATGTGGGGCCTTCACTTGAGGCTTTGTAAGCACCACTTGACTTGTTGTGAAGTTCCTCCTTATCCTTGAGTGAGATCTCATGAGTAACAATTCTTCCATTGACTTCCGTTGGCTTGAGATCTTTGTAGTTTGGCATCATTTGAATCAATGTTCACACGGTATCATACTTTCCATCCAATGCTCTTAGGATCTTCTTGATGATGAATTTGCCGGTCATCTCTTCACTCCCTAAGCCGGCAATCTCATCTGTGATAAGAGCAAGCCTAGAGTACATTTCAGCGACACCTTCACCATCCTTCAATTTGAACTTGTCAAGCTGACTTTGGAGCACATCCAACTTGGATTCCTTGACGGATTTAGTACCTTCATGCATATCAATCGAAGTATCCCAAATTTCCTTTGCATAATCAAGATGGCTGATTTTGTTGAATTCTTCGGGGCACAATCCGTTGAAGATGATATCACAAGCTTGAGCGTTGTATTGCAGCATCTTCAATTCTTTCGCATTAGCTTCACGGTTCGGTTCTCTCCCATCAAAGAATTCACCTTGCAAGCCAATGCAAATAATTGCCCAAACAGCGGGGTTATGTCCAAGAATGTGCATTTTCATCTTGTGCTTCCAACTAGCAAAATTAGTACCATCAAAGTAAGGACCTCTACGGTGATAATTTCCCTCGCTAGATGCCATACTCTCCTAGGTTGTGAAACCAAGGCTATGACCACCAAAAGCTATGGCAATCAAAGCAAATGGAGACCAAAGCTCTGAAAGCACTTGTAGGACCTTGAAGTATGTCTAGAGGGGGGGGTGATTAGACTACTTGACCAATTAAAAACTTAACCTTTTCCCAATTTTAAAGTTTGGCAGATTTTAGCTATCTTAGGACAAGTCAAGCAATCATCACACTATTCAAGCAAGCATGCAAAGAGTATATAGGCAGCGGAAATTAAAGCATGCAACTTGCAAGAAAGTAAAGGGAAGGGTTTGGAGGATTCAAATGTAATTGGAGACACGGATGTTTTTGGCGTGGTTCTGATAGCTGGTGCTATCGTACATCCACGTTGATATAGACTTCAACCCACGAAGGGTAACGGTTGCGCGAGTCGACGGAGGGCTCCACCCACGAAGGGTCCACGAAGAAGCAACCTTGTCTATCCCACCATGGCCGTCGCCCACGAAGAACTTGCCTCACTAGCGATAGATCTTCACGAAGTAGGCGATCTCCTTGCCCTTACAAACTCCTTGGTTCAACTCCACAATCTTGTCGGAGGCTCCCAAGTGACACCTAGCCAATCTAGGAGACACCACTCTCCAAGAAGTAACAAATGGTGCGTTGATGATGAACTCCTTGCTCTTGTGCTTCAAATGATAGTCTCCCCAACACTCAACTCTCTCTCATAGGTTTTGGATCTGGTGGAAAGAAGATTTGAGTGGAAAGCAACTTGGGGAAGGCTAGAGATCAAGATTCATATGGTAGGAATGAAGTATCTTGGCCTCAACACATGAGTAGGTGGTTCTCTCTCAGAAATGATAAGTTGGAAGTGTAGGTTTGTTCTGATGGCTCTCTCCACGAATGAAGAGGAGGTGGAGGGGTATATATAGCCTCCACACAAAATCTAACCATTACACACAATTTACCAAACTCGGTGGAACCGATTCAACAGACTCGGTTGGACCAATTTAGCAAACCTAGTGACCGTTAGGATTTTCGGTGGGACTGACACGCAACTCGGTGAGACCGATTCGGTTAGGGTTAGGGCATAACGTAATCTCGGTAAGACCGATTCGGTTAGGGTTAGGGTATAACTAATCTCGGTAAGACCGATTACACAAAATCGATGAGACCGATTTTGGTAATAAGCTTTCCAGAGAGTTGGTCAGGTAAACTCGGTGGGACCGATTTGCTCTTTTCGGTGAGACCAAAATATTACAAAAGGGAAACACAGAGTTTACATTGCAATCTCGGTGGGACCGATCGCTCACTTCAGTTAGACCGAAATGTTACGAAGGGAAACAGAGAGATTACAATCCCATCTCGGTGGGACCGAGATCCCTATCGGTAAGACCGATTTGCTTAGGGTTTGTGGCAGTGGCTATGACTTTTGAAATCGGTGGCGCCGGATAGGAAGAATCGGTGTGACCGATTTTGGCTTTAGGTTTAGGTCATTTGTGGATGTGGGAAAGTAGCTGAGGGTTTTGGAGCATATCACTAAGCACATGAAGCAAGAGGCTCATTAAGCAACACCTCATCCCTCCTTGATAGTATTGGCTTTTCCTATAGACTCAATGTGATCTTGGATCACTAAAATATAAAATGAAGAATCTTGAGCTTTTGAGCTTGAGCCAATCCTTTATCCTTAGTATTTTGAGGGATCCACTTTCATCATCCATGCCATGCCATTCATTGAGCTTTCCTGAAATAATAGTCTTGGAATAGCATTAGCTCAATGAGCTATATGTTGTTATAAATTACCAAAACCACCTAGGGATAGTTGCACTTTCAACTTGGCGTAGTAAGAGAATGTGAGCAAATAAGGTGGTCGAGTGCATTAGAATGTCATCCATAAAAACTAGAACCCCCTTTCGCAGCAACGGTCCAAACATTGTGTTCAGGCCTCCTTGAAACATGGCTGGTCTGCCCGTCACTCCATAAGGAAGCACCCGAAACTGGAAGTGTCCACGGTGGATTTTAAAGGCTGTTTTTCTTCATCTTCTGGGCGCAGCCTGATTTTATGGTATCCAGCGTGAAGGTCGAGTTTGGAAAACCATTTTTAGCGTGCTAGTTCGTGGAGCAGCTCATCAGTTACCGGCAAGGGGTATGTGTTTTTGACGGTGATAGCATTCAGATGTCTGAAATCCACGCAAAATTTCCATGTCAAATCTTTCTTCTTGACCAAGAGCACTGGTGACGAGAAAGGGCTAATACTTGGAGTGATCAACCCAGCTTTGAGCATTTCTTTGACTTGATTCTCAATCTCTGTCTTCTGTTCTGGGGTGTAGCGGTACGGCCGTATGTTAACTGGTTTGGCTCTCGGCAATAGTATGATGGAGTGGTCCCAATCCCGATGTTGAGGCAGTTCTGTTGGTTCCATGAAAACCACTTGAAATTCGTCGAGTACTGCTTGAACCTCTTTGGGTATCTTCAGCTTGTCAGCCTCCTCTGGTGCAATTGCACACAAGGTCACAAAATGAAGGATATCACCTTCAGTTTCCATCGCTCTGAGCTGAGCAGCCGACACCTCCGGAACTGGCTGCAGCCATGATTGAATCCCTGTCAGCAACACGTCCTTGCTGCTGTGGTGGAACTGGAGTGTTTTGTGAGTCCAATACACCTACATGGGTCCACACTGTTCTAACCAATCCATTCCGATGATCATGTCATAGCAGCCCAAAGGCAGCACTCGCAAATCGGACTGGAATACTTGCCCTTGTGTCCTCCATTCGCATTGTCGTAGGATGCCTGTGCACGATAAGGTGCCGCCGTCAGCTATCTTCACGGGTATTGGAGCTAGCGGCTGCACTGTCGCCTACATCCGCACCACACTTTGCTCGCTAATGAAGCTATGAGAGCTGCCGGAGTCTACTAGAATCAACACTTCCATGCCCTCAATTCGTCCCAGTAAGCGCACTGTACTGGTGTAGTTTGCCCTGTCATTGCCAGCTTGGAAATGGACATCAGCACCTCTTCCTGGTCCTCGTCGTCCTGTTGCTGTTGTACCGGGTACTCTGCTTGGAGTAGCTCCAAGAGCTCCTCGACAATGTGGAGCTGGACAGTGGGTGCACATTGGTGACCTTGCCCCCACCGCTCGCCGCACTTGAAGCAAAGACCGCGGGCTCGGCAATAATTCTGGAGCACTGCCACCCGATCGTCACCGCGGCCTGCATGCTCTGGAGCATGTGCTGCTTCCTATCCACCGTGATCTTCTGTGGCCACCGGCAAGCCTGATGGCTGTTGGCGTTGTTGCGGTGCGCCGATGACCCCAATGGGACGAGGTGGTATCCACAGGGCCCCTGCCTCCTGCCGCCATGGGGAATCGCCTCCACCACTTCCTCCTGCAAGGAAGCCAAAGAGAAGGCGGAGTCCAAGTCTTTTGGCTGATGTAATAACACACCCACGCGAATCTCTTGTTTAAGGCCTTCTAAAAATTGCGTGGTAAAGAACACATGATCAAAGGCAGGGTTATGCACTAGCAAGTGATGCATGATTTCCACGAATTGTAACATGTACTCGTGCACTGTGCCAGTTTGCTTCACCAGACGAAACTGCCGAAGATGGACTTGATAATGCTCTCTCCCAAATTTTGCTCCTAAAGCTGCACAGAGCTCCTCCTAGCTCATCGATCCACTCCTAGACTCCTGAAGCTGCAGACAACGTGCGACACTACATGTGAAATGCAAGGTAGCGACACGGACCCACAGATTGGGCTGCACACCATACACATCAAAGTACTTTTCGCATCTGGTTTTCCAGAAATACGAACTTTCCCCATCGAACGAAGGAAAATCGAGTTTAGGCAATGACCAATTTGGGGAATGTGTCATGGGCGAGTCGATCTGATGCGGCATGGGCAGATCTGAAGTACGAACACCAACCAAAGCATGGGAATTGGTCAAGGACTTACCCTTGACCGGAGGCGGCAACTGGGTGGTGACCACCCCGTGTGCCGAGCCCCCGGTGGTGTCGATCTCGCCGTGGCCTAGCGGCTCGTGGTGCTCGGTGGCGTCCATCGTTGGTGCCGGAGTCGGGCGCACCACCGCATCGCCCCCCCGGGATCGAATACGGAGACGCCGCCAGGGCCAGATGTAGCGCGATGCGCCCCACTTGCGTGTGCAACTCGTCGACTTGTTCTTGGAGATGGCTAACCGCCGGACTCCAAGGCTCTAAAGACTACTGGATCGCGTCGAGGCGGGCCTCATTGGCCGCTCGCCCGTCGTTGACGGCCTTGGCCAGTGCTGCGATTTGTTCCTCCATCGCTGCCGCTTGATGCGCCAGCTTTGTCTAGTAGCGTGGCTTGGGGTAGGCAGTCTCCAGATCGACGGACTGGACCTCTGATACCAGATGTAATGGATCGAAATAGCCTACGAGATCTAAAAGGGAGAGAGGAGGAGCAGGGAGTAGGTGAGACAGGGAAGGAGAGGATAAGCGAGGAGGAAGATCAGCTTCTCTCCAGTCCGTTTCAATTGTTTTCCATCATGCCTTACAACCTGGGCCAACCTTTGCCTTAATAGTCACACCTACCACACTGCTATTCCTTCCGAGCCGATCCTTCCTTGGTGGGTCAGTCTCTTCCTTGCTGGGGTTGCTGACCATGGGTCCCACCATCTTGGCCTTTCTGCGTGTCGAGGTAGCCTGCCCCACTGTTACAAACTGGAGCGTCATGCATTAATTACCTGCAGCACAAAGGTTTTCGCTGGTTCCAGATGCCAACGGAGAAGATAAACAGTGTGGGATGATTCTAGAATTGGGCTGCACAGGGCTTGGAGCAGTGGGCTGTGTACGGTTTGTGTGACGAAAGTAAAATGTATGTACAGAAGAACAACGGGGCTTCAACTGTTGTTGCTGTAGTCCAGTCCGTAGGTCACCGTCCTCGCCCTATTGAAGCTAGAAAGCACCTCAGATGAAACTGAAGAAATGTCAGGGAGAAAGAATTGCAGTCTAAAAAGTCTGAAGAGCTGAGGTCCGTCTGTACTCTGTACCGCTGGTGAGAGTCTCTTCGGTCCTCCGGTAACCAATAACTGATTGCTGAGGTGCCTGCTGAACTTTGGTTGGTCCCACCTATAAGCCAGTTTTGGAATGATGTGGCTGATGTGCTGATGCGGACAACTTGCATGTTGAGACAGCTTGCATGGGCAGAAATCACATATTTGACCTGAGGCAGAAATCAATTCACAAACTGACCTGCTTTCAAAAAAATTTCACTCAGTTGACCCTTTTGTGTGGCGCCCGACAGCTGGGCGCTGCACACAACTATGCAGCGCCTCAGCCTTAGGCGTTGCACCTCCTGCCAGCGTGGCAGCCCTGGTCCAGCTGCGGCCCCACGCTTTTGCAGCGCCTAAGTCTTAGGCGCCAGATCAGGTATATTGCAGCGCCTTTGTCTTAGGCGCTGCACATTGACTTAGCCCGATCGGGCCAGCCCTCCTGTGCAGTTCTTCCCTCTCCAGAAGTTGCTCTCTAGACAGAGAGCAGCGGCGGCGCCCCATCGGATCCCTCCATCCCTCTCAGATTTGAAGATTTGATCCGTGGATTCGATCTCCAATCCCTCCTACTAGGTAAACTCCTCCGTTCCTTTCTTTTCCTCCGTAAATTTGTTGCCATTTAAGAGATTTGTCCAAGATTTGGTGGAATCCTTGATTTGCTTGATTTGCTTGGTTTAGGATGTGTAGTAATAGTGGTACTACCGTAGTGTTGTTCATTAGTTCACAATATATGATTCTTGTTAGTGAAACCCTAGATTGTTTAGTTTTTTAGATATATATGAGATGCCTATTTTTGTAGACATATATGTGATGTTTATTTTTTAGATATATATTAGATGTTGAGTTTTATGGACATATATGTGATGTTTAGTTTTTTAGATATATGTTAGATGTTGAGTTTATTTGAAATATGAGATGTTGAGTATTTTGAGTATTTACAATCATTTATTCATTGTGCGAGAAGAACATGTTGAGATTGTTGTAGTTGAACACATATGAGATGTTTAGTGTATACCGATATTTGAGATGAAAATGAACTCATATATGTTTATTGTTTGAACTTTGTAAGGATGGTTTGGCTTCTCGACGATGCCAACGACACACGACACCGGGCCTACATGATGCGTGAGAAGGAGATGGTAATAATGAGTACTCTAAATCTTTTGCAAATTTGCCTTTAGTTGAAATTTACATGCCCCAAGATTTGTCATTACTTTTTTTTGCAGAAACTTGAACCTCTGAAGATTCGGTATCACGGGGTCTCTGGTCCTGCCATGCCTTACGACGAGCGGTACACACCGTCGCCAAGCAGCAGGACTACTCCGTGGATTCTGTTGGTCACCGTCCACGCCGAATCTGAATGCTCCACTGGTGTCTGCTCTTGTCGATCGATGGAGGCCGGAGACGCACAGTTTCCATGTTCGGACTGGGGAGATGACCGTGACGCTTGAGGATGTCGCGTTGATCACCGGTCTTGCTATCGACGGGAGGCCTCTCTGTATGAGCACTGATTCTGATGGGTGGCGCGAGCAGATGATTGCTCTAATCGGTATGGCTCCTACCGAGGCTGAGGCTGATGTAGAGGAGGGAGAAGAGAAGAAGAAGAGGGAAAGGAAAGCAGCTGGAGCTGCTTTCACGTGGATTCAAAATAACTTTGCGACGTGCCCTCCGGATGCCACTGATGAGGTGATCCAGACACATGCTCGTGTGTATATGTGGTACGTTGTGTCGAGGACTTTGTTTCCTGACTCCACTGGCAAGAACGCTCCATGGATGTGGCTGAAGGCGTTGACCATCTTTGATAGCAAATGGAGCTGGGGTTCAGCGACTCTTGCCTACTTGTACCGACAGGTAGTTGGTCTATTTTGTGATCAACTCATTTCTTCATTAGCAATGCAAGCTTGCTGTCAAGTTAACATTGTTTTTTTCTTTCATATGTAGCTGGACGATGCGTGTTGCAGGATCACAGATAGTGCAGGCATTGGTGGTAATCTGCTTCTACTTTCTGTATGGAGCTGGGAGCGTCTGCCTGTTGGACGCCCGAAGAGCATCAGGTTTGATCCTTGGTATGCAGATGAACATGACGAATTACGGCGCCCCACGTTGGCTTTCAAGTGGGATATCGTTTCCGAGATGACGCACGATGTCAATCTCATGTACCAAAAGTACATTACCGAGTTGGACACGATTACGCCTGAGCAGGTAAGGAGGTCATTACTTCAGTCCTCAAATTTGCATTGTCCTTTCTCATGCTTGCTTGAAACATAGTCATCAAATTTGCATTGTTGCCCTGTTTCATAGGTGGAATGGCAGCCATATGGCGCGGGTGAGAGGTTGGGGTACACCGAGGAGTTCCGCCAACCCGATGTGCTTATGGATAAGGATCTCGGCTTATGCGGTGCCCATTGATATGCAATCGGGCGGTTGAGTTTCATTTGCCGCATCGCGTTTATCGTCAGTTTGGTCTGTTCCAACCTCACCCGCCGGACTGGGTGGACACGGACAAAGCACTTCATAGGTAAGAGAGCATGTCTGCGTATTGTCTAAGCATCGGGACTCCTTTTATTGTGCTAATGCTTGGGCCTCCTTCGGCGTGAACCCCTCCTCATCAACTTCTTCATCGGGACCATCGTCATCCGAGTCCGATGCATATGCACGGGAAAAAGGGATGGATTGGTCCATTGTCTCTTGCACATGATATTGGTCGAGATCACCCACATTGTTGTCATGGAGGTCAACTTCGTTGTCATCCTCCTCGTACTCATCATTCTCCTCTTCAAAACATTCATTTTGGTTGTTTGGAGTCGGGCTCAATGTTGGCCAATCTTGTTGCGTGAATTGAGGTTCACTCATTTGATCTTGGTTCATGGGTGGGGGAGTGCTAGCAACCAACGGGGAGGGGTTCCGTTCAAGTCTAAATTCAAAGTAGACTCAACCTTCTTGGAGACAAATAACTCAAGAGCCTTGTCTAGAGATTCGCAACCGCCTCCTTGTATGCAACCCAACGTTGCTCGGAGTTCACACGCATTGTCTTCCAACGGATGTGCATTCCAAAACCAACATTATGCCTTCCTCGAACTCAACAACGCCACTTGGGTCCATCCAATTCAAATCTTTCCTCACTTGTTCCAAAGCTCCGCATAGCTAGGACTACTCTCAAACACCATGTCAAGCTCATTCGGATCCGTCTCAACATTGCCTTTCAAAAAGGCCTCTCTATCCACATGATGAACATAAACACATGTTCTCCCCATCCCTACAATAATCAAAAACACACATATATCAAGTAAATACTTAAGAAAAATATTTGCACACATATGCCCTAACATATAAAACAACCATAACCATAGCATAACCCTAACACCAACATCAAACACACATAACCCTAACCCTAGCATACTATGGAAGCTTAACCAACCCAAGTTAGCAAAGAAACATAACATCATTCAACACAAATTTGCAAATCCAAGTCAAAACTAGGGTTTCCCCCAAACTAGCAAGATTTGAGCAAATGTGACAATTCCTATGGATGAAAACGAGGGGATCGGAGGAGATTACCTTAAGGAAGGGGTTGGCTTCGAAATCCACGGTCAAATACTCCGGATTTGCAAGATTTGAGAAGGATTTGAGAGGGGGAGAGGGGAAGAGAGGAGGGCCGCAAGCCTTAGGGTTTGGGTGGGGTGGGGGTGTGTGGGGTGGGGGTGGGAAGGGAGAGAGGGTGGGGCCAGCCCAAGTGGAACACAGACTGTGCAGCGCCCACGGGCTAGGCGCTGCACATTACCATGTGTGGCGCCTAAGACTTAGGCGCTGCACAGACGCGTGTGGGGCCGCAGCTGGACCAGGGCTGCCACGCTGGCAGGAGGTGCAACGCCTAAGGCTGAGGCGCTGCATAGTTGTGTGCAGCGCCCAGCTGTCGGGCGCCACACGAAAGGGTCAGCTGAGTGAATTTTTTTTGAAAGCAGGTCAGTTTGTGAATTGATTTCTGCCTTAGGTCAAATATGTGATTTCTGCCGCTTGCATGTGGGGATGAATTTCTTATGTACTCCCTCCGTTCCCAAATATAAGTCTTTGGAGAGATTCCACTATGGACCACATACGGAGCAAAATGAGTGAACCTACACTCTAAAATGTATCTATATACATCCGTAGGTGGTTCATAGTGAAATCTCTACAAAGACTTATATTTAGGAACGAAGGGAGTATATATAGGATATAGAATAATGATTAAATGGGATTGATGACGGTGCTAGGCGCCACATTATCATGTTTCCTTTAATTTGTTGAATATAAGAACTGGGGTGTGGTGCTCCTCGGATCTTGGTGTGGGAAAATAACAGGGGTGCACATACCTTCGATAACTCAGCCACCGATAACATGGGATTTCAAGTGCTAACTCAACCTTTGAGCGGTTGTTCCTCGGATTGCACTGATATCAGCCAAACAAAAATGTATCACGTATACGCAAACCTATGTGTCTCATGCTTCGCTTCATCAAATGTAGCAATATTACATCTGTAATATTTCAATGTATTTGTATGTTGATTTTGAAAAACTAAAGCAACAATCTATGAACTTCCCCATAGTTTTGACCGCAAGTCAGTCGTGTCTTGATCCACTGGGGGAGCTTTTCAACGGGGCAGGAGAAATTCCTGCCGGCTGAGGTGTGTGAGTAACGCAAGTCAACCAACAGCATTGCAGCATAGTCATTTACATGCCTGGTTGCTCTGCTTGCAAGAAAATTTGTTCACCATTTAACAACTAGAGCAAAAAAATCATAAATGTTAAGATGGCACAACAGCTTACTGATACACTGATTCACGGCTTTCATGCATAAGTTTTCATAGTACTCTTGACCACTTTTACCACTCTTCCTTAGTATACCAAAACCAGGCTCAACATTGCATTCATCGTGCCTCCGGCCAGCCATCGTCGTGTGCATTAACCACGGCTACAACCGCGCCGACCTGCCGCTCCGATCCCGAGCCATGCGCTCAACGTCCTCCGCTCCTGTGCCGCGCTCAACTACCTGCAGAAGAGCGCGACAGCGGGCAGGAGCGACGCAAGCCGCACCAGGGCGTATTGGACCTACAGAAGAGCACGACGGCGTAGTATGCCGGTGGCGGCCAGTCCACCGCCCTTTTCTGCTGCTGGTTGTTCCCCTCCCTTGCTCGGTATCTATCTACCATTGATGAGCTTCAGAGACTCTGCTCGCAACAGCGGGTGACGCTTGCTCGTCTATCCGAAGAGGCCGGTGTTCCGCACGGGTGAGCCCGCGGCAGTGGACGGTGGCCTTAGTGCTTAGTCCAACGGCGGCATGGCGAACTAGTTGCTTGTGTCCTCATCATCGTTCATTGCAATCGCCATGACACATTGTGTTATGGGTAGCTGTTAAGTCTTAACCGTATCCCGTGCAGGCAACCAAACAACATGTACTAGTGATAGTATGAGCACAGCCAATGCGAGCGACAAAACACATTGCATAGAGGCGTTGCTACTATGCAGGGAGAGGCGATGCAGGCAACCAATCAACATGCAGATGATGGTTTTTTGCCTGCATATTCTTAATCAGGCCCAATTGAGACAAGTATGCAAAGTGGCAAAAAATGATGCAAGTAACCAAACGCGCCCTATGTTGCTAGATGCAAGATCCTCTATGACGTGCATGTGTTCCTGAACGATGGAACATGCATTCAGTGCATGAAGCAGTGAGCCGCAGCCGCATGGGCTCTGGCTTGGCATGCGCGTGCTCTGGGAGTTTGCTCCATTGCAAATGGATCCCCGCAGAATGGATCAACCATTGTTCTGTATGGTTTCTGTCCACCTCAAAAAATGTTTAGTACTGAATTTGTGTGTCATAAGCTGTCTTCTGGGAAAAATGAATGAGTTTCTGCGAGTGTGTTTTACCTAACTGAATGTCAGTTAGACCAAGCTTTTTCTTTGAACACAGTGTTAGAGTGTTAGACCAAGCTCGGTCCGCGGCCGTAAACAGTTGGAAACACAGGGATAGCTCCCCTCCGTCGTGCGCGTTCCATACCGGCTCGTCAACTAAACAGCATGCCAAGCACAGCAATGCAATTTCCAACACCGGAGGCTGGATCTAGGCATGAGTTTTTCACAGGCATTTGTCCAGGCCTCAACCCCAAGCCTCGCCGTCATCAGCTCGGCGGCAAGGCAGATGGTGCTACACCTTGTTGCTTGAGAGGGGTGTTCCTTCGGGGGAGAAGAACAGAGACCTGACGGTCAGTTGGTTGTGTGGAAGTAGATGTGAGCGTGAAGTAAATTCGCACAAGTGACCGGACGAGGGAAAGTGAAGCACAGTGCAAGGTTCATAGAGCAGGCGTCTCTCCTGAAACTTAAGACGCAAATGCAGACCGAACACTTGTGAATTGCAAGAAACCACTACATTTGGGGCTTATCTTGCAGAAAACAACCTGGTCGCTAATCATTTGCAAAATCCATCGTGGATTCAGTAACAGTGTTGCAGATTGCACTGAACAAGTGATTTCGCGCGGTTGAGGGCGTTTCCGACAGATGGGGCCCAATTTGCGTGACGTGGCGTAACGGACGCGGTGACGGCGCCGTTTGCGCTTAAGACAGACGCGGTCGGGTCGGCAGAGACAGACCGCCTGCGCCCGACCAGATCTTGCTCGCTCTCCTCTCTGCTCCCACGCTCGCTCTCCTCTCTGCTCCCACGCTCGCTCTCTCTGCTCCCACGCTCGCTCGCTCCCCTCTCCGGTCGCCGCCGTCCGCCGTCCGCCATGGTGTCCTGGAGCGACAGTGAGAGCACTGAGGGCTCCGCCGCGCAGTACATCTCCTCCGACGACTCCCCTCTCAAGGTCAGAACCTTGTTGCTCATTTGTGTTCTAGAGTTTCTAGGGTTCAACATTGCTCGATTTGAACAAGTTTTTGTTGGATTTCTCAGATCCCAGCTACAATTCATGACCCATCGTTCGAGGGTCTTGCTGACGACTTGAATGTGATTTGTGAGCATGGGAATCTAGGGAGGAAATATGTTGCATTTGAGGGGATAAGAGCATTACTAGTAGAGCCCTCAAACCCTAAAACCCCTAAAAATAACCGCTTTTTTACAGTTTTCGCCGAAAAAAAGCCGTAGACTAGAACCCTAAACCCTCAAACCCGTAAAAAATTTAGAGGTCCAACCTCAAACGACTTTGTAATCAGAGAAGTAGGGGTTGAGGGAAAATCTCCCCAACCCAAGACTCCTCCTCATCGCCGCTCAGAGCTCAAGGGAGGCAACCGCTCCTCCTCTCGCCCAGACCGCCATGGAAGGCCCGCCGCCCCGCCCGCCCTGCCCTTGACCGCCGCTCCCACCCCGCCCGTCCCCCGCCCGGCCTTGCCCCCGCCGCCGCCCCGCCCCGGCCGCCCTCGAGGCGCGCCGCGCCAGCGGTCCAAGCCGAGCCGCCCTGCCCTCCCGCTGCCATGCGGCTCCGCCCTGCCCTCCCTCGCCCATTACGGCTGCTGTCCCTCGCCTCGCTCGCTTTTGCCTGTCCGCCCCTCCCCTCGCGCTCATGGCCACGCCCCTGCACGTCCTCGTCCCTATGCCGTGCGCCGCTAGCCGCTGTGCCCGACCGCCGTGGCCTCCCTTGCCCGTCCGCACATGCGCTCAGCCGCTCGTGCCCGCTCTTGCGGCCGTTCCTGCCGCCAAGGCTACATTGTGTTGCCCTCGCTACAAGAATCGAATGTTATCAGAAGGCTGGCTAGCTTTTGCTATTTCTACCTTCTTAGCTCTCTGGATGGGAACAAAACTATGGTCAAACAAAGTCTAACTTCGTTGAAATTAATTTGTATGGGGAGTACACATGACAACCTCCAAATTATTTCATTGGACCAAATTCAAATATGGCATGGTTTAATTCATATAAAAATGACAAAAGTCTAAGTTCTGTTAAGAGAGGAAACTGAAAAACAGATTTACTGTCTTCACTACTTCAGAGCATTGTAGTACTGTTGGTGTAGAGTAAAACACTTATATGTAGTGTCTTCATTAGAAATACATAACATTAGTTATAGCCTTCGAAAAACAACCAAGTGAAGTTTTAAAAAAACGGAACAATTCTAAGACTTAGCCAATTTTCAGGAATTTGTGATATGTCATATGATGAAATGTGATGAAATGTGTGATATATGAAATGACAGTTTTAAAGGTTGGGGTTGAGGCAAAGACTAGAACCCTCAAATCCAACCCTTAAAGCAGTTTACGGGTTGGGTTTGAGGGTTCTAGTCTTTGCCTTGTTTTTCAACCCTTAAAAGTGTCAAAAATTGGCACTTCTCAACCCTTAAAACTGCTATAAGGGTTTGAGGGTTTGAGGGTTCTACTAGTAATGCTCTAAGCACTGGGAGGAGGTTCATTGCCTGTGCCACTGAAGTAAGTTTCAAGTTTTGTTTGCAGCATTCCAATTCTTATTCATGTTCTAGGGTTCATAGGTACTGTTCATGTTCTAGGGTTCATAGATACTGTTCATGTTCTAGGGTTCATATTACTGAATTTAGTCCTATGGATCATAGGAACTGTTCTTAGTTGTAGTTTTCATAATGATTCATCATTAAATGAATCTGATTCTGGTACATTAACTGAATCAACTATGTAACTAAATCTGTAAGTAATGTCTGGAATTTTGAACTGAATTTTTGTATTGTAGGGTGTTGGAAATTGTGGATTAGTGCAGTGGGTAGATGAGGATTGGCCAGAGCATCTGCAGAATGCTATTCATAAGCTGTGGCTTATGTATGAGCATAGCCAGCATGATAACAAGATGGCATGCCTGGAGCATTCAAGCACTGTACACAATCTCACACAGCAGTAAAAAGAGTTGCAGGAGACATATGATAAGCTTGTTGAAGATGTGAACAACCTATTGGATTATAAGGATAACCAGCCTCATGTAAACCAGAAGAATGATGCTGAGAACATTTCAGTGAGTGTGGAAAGCAGCATGAGAAATGATGCTGAGATCAAGAAATTGAAGGCTGTTGTTGTCCAGTTAAAGCAAATTCATGTAGCTCAAGCCAATGTCATTAGGAATTTGAAGTTCAACCATCTTAAAGAGAATGAAAAGTTGAGCTCTGATAAGAGGATGTTGGAGATTTGCTATGCTGACCTGAAGAAAGAGAAGGATGACCTGAAGAAAGAGAAGGATAAGCTGGATTGTTGCATTGCTGAGCTGATGAAAGTGAAGGAGAAGTTGACCATGGAGAAGAGCACTCTTGCTTCCTGCATTGTTGAGCTGAAGACAGCAGGTGATAGCAACAAGAGGAAGCTTCACCAGATCAAGGCTATTTGTGATGAGGACTAAGTTGTGTTGTTGTCTGACCATGTGTGTGAATGATGTCTTTTGTACTAGCTATGGAGGAAACTTGGAATGTGTTAAGCTTTATTGTGGTGAACCTTGGATTGTATCTTGTTTGTGAGAGTACTATGTTTGTCATTAATTAACAGGTTGGATTAAGTTCAGTTTGTACCTGGCATACTAACATAATACTGCTGGCATACATATATAGTACCTGCATAGATAGCCTGACATAGATAGCAAGTTCATACTAACATAGATAGAACTGACATAGATAGTACCTGCATATATAGCCTAACATAGATAGAAAGTTCATACTAAGCTAGATAGAACTGACATAGATAGAACTGGCATGCTAACATACTGACGAAACTGAACTTTTTCTTCTTCTGACGAAACTGAAGACAGCATATCACTCCTCCTTCTTCAGCATCTTCAGGCGTTGGGAACGCCGACTTCATTGTTGTTCACCGCCGCCCTCTTCTTCTTGGCCGGCGCTGGCTCCACCACCTCTTCACCGCCGCCCTCCTCTTCTTGCTTGACAACGACGAGCTCTTGGTTGTCAGCGACCTCCGGCAGCTTATCCAATTTAATTGGGCTATTCTTCTGCCCCTCGATGGCGTGGAGGACGGGCGCCACGAGCTGCACATCAGGCTCGTCATCGGGGGAGTCGGAGGAGAGTACGACGACCTCGTCAACCTCATCGTCAGAGGAGTAGGAGGAGTAGTCGTCAGATTCGTCAGAGTCGTAGTCGTCAGAGGACTCGGACTCGGCGTCAGAGTCGTCGTTTGGCCGGAGCACCCATGGATTTCGCCTCTCCCAGTAGGCGTTGTTGATGGGGGCTGGGAGAGCGAGGACAGCGTCGGTGATGTCATCCACGGCGGCCGGCGGCGTGGTGGATGAGCGGTACATCCACCAACGGGCGCGCTGCCTGGGGTCGGGGGAACGCTGCACCTCGCGCATCGCCCACAGGAGAATGGTCGCCGGCGGGACGGTGCGGCCGGCAGGGAATGCACGTTGCCTTTCAGCAGGTGTCATCACCTTCACCAGGCCACGGGCATGGTTCCTCAGCATCGCCAGGCTGGGGAACCAGCGCGATCTCCCAGATCGCTGCAAGATCTCGTGGTTGTTGCCGGCAAGCTCTTTGATGGCCAGCTGCCACTCCATGGCGACGGCGGTGGGGGTGGCTGTCGGCGGTGGTTTCGACGGGAGAGAGGGGAAGGGAAGAGAGTGGGCGGTGCGGGCGGCGAGCGGTAGGTGGACACGTATTAAAGGCAGAAACCGAAACGACTAGTTATACAAAACGGACATTCACCACGCTGCCGGCCTCAACGCTTGCTGCCGGCCTCAACGTACCTAACTAAATATAAGTAAAATTGCTGATGCTACTAAAACAACATCACTAGCACTATCCTATTGGTATTGAACCCCTGGTTACTACCCACTGGTCCTGGGTTCGATCCCCAGGCCAAACTATTTTTGTGCAATTTTTTTGGATTTAAAAAATTAATATGTCAGTAACTTCTTAGGGTTTTTATTTGTGTGCAATTTTTTTGGATTTAAAAAATTAAGATCATCATCATATCAACAATGAAACTATGTTCATCATCACAACAACAGAATGAAAACTTCTTGCAAAACATCATAACTAATAAGTTCATCATCACATCATCATAACCAGAGTATCATGGTGCATGACAACCATTAGGTAAATTACATAGTCCACCACTTGGACTTGATTTAACTGGTTTCAACATGAAATTCTTAATATTCTTCATCACAAACTAGCCAAAAAAGGCTGAATTAAACATGTTTCAACATTACATCACTTCTTGCTACCTTGAGAACAATTGAACCATTCAGACATCTTGTATGATGGCTTTCTCACTCTTCCAGTACCTGACAGTCTTGGTGGTATGAATGTTTTCTTTGCCCTTGACCTAGCAGCAGTAGCAGAAGATGAACTAGGCCTATCAGCAGCAGCAGAAGATGAACTTGGCCTTGTTGGAGCAGAGCGTATGAGCTGCCCTAGGTACAGCCCTAGTTGCAGTCCTAGCTGCACCGGAGCTCTTGCCCTTGTCACTGGTGGAGCTGTCCTTCTTGCTGCAATCGGTTGCGTATGATCTCTTGCCCTTGCTGCTGCTGGAGCATATGGAGCTGCCATTGGTGCATCAACTCTCCTGTTTTCCTGCAGTGACAACATATAGATAGATTAGAACATAGTATTAAATATACAAAGATTTAACCTGCAGTGACAACATATATAAACAAGATTTAACCTAGTGTTGGTTCCTTCTCATTGCTAGGGATGGCTTCAGATTTTTGTGGCAGCTAGTGTACCTATGCCCTGTCAAGTTGCAATTGCTGCAGGTTATTGTTGCCATCCTTGAAGTATCTTTGGGAGCTGGCTTCTCAAACTGATTCTTTTTCCTCTTAGTCTGCTTCTTTCCTGGCTTGTCTCTGAAAACTGGTGGCTCTATGTCAGGGGTCCCAGTATTTGGCCATAGATCAGGCCCAGGCACAGGATACACAATTGGATTGTAGGCTGCTTGGTACATTGGTTTCTTGAAGAAATCACTAACAAAATCTTTTGGATGAAGTTTTGCCTTGTTAATTGCAGAAACACCATGCTTGCAAGGAACACCAGTCATGTCCCATTTGCTACACCCACATGTGTGCACTTGCAGATTAACTGCATATGTGCTTTCTCCACTGCTAACCTGGTATAGATCAGGTCCTACTTTGATTGACTAACAATATCTAGCATGGTGTTTTGCTTCTTCTAGCATCTCAGCATATGTTGGGCATATCTGCCACTTGGCTGTCTCAGTCCTGGTCCTATTGGCATTGAACTTAACTAGCAATTTTGTTCTGATGCCATCAACCATGGTTTTAATTGGTTTCCCTCTCACATCAAGTATCATTTTGTTGAACACTTCACTAATATTGTTAACAACCAAATCTGTTTTACAATTCTTGTCCATGGCATGTCTAACCCATGTATGCTTGGGTATCTTTCTAAGCCATTTCCAAGCTGCCTCACACTCTCTTTTCATGCCTTCATTGCTTGTTCAAAACCATGCTCAGTATATGAATAACTAGCCTGATCCATATACTTCTTTAACTCTTCACCTCTAAATCCAGTTGTTTGAAAGTTCTGATAAATATGTCTAAGGCAGTATCATTGAGGGCAATTTGGGAAGACATTGTTTATGGCTTTAAGAAGGCCCTATTTAAATAACTAGTGTTCAAAATATAGTATAACAACACACTATTTGACAGGAAAGAAGGCTACTTGTACTAAGCATGGTAAAACTTCAGTAAAAATAAGAATTATGATGTATGAGGTACCTTTTGTCTATTAGATATGATAGTGTACTTGCCATACTTCCCTGACTCACCACCAAGAGCATACTTGAGCTGGGTTAGAAACCAAGACCAGCTGGCAGTGTCCTCCTTGTCAAAAATAGCAAATGCAATGGGAAAGATGTTGTTATTACCATCTCTTCCAGTTGCAGCCAATATTTGTTGCCCTGTTGTCAACTTAACAAAGCAACCATCAACACCTACAACCAAACATAACACATTAGCACCAAACATAAACAAAAGCAATGGCAAATATGTTGGGAAAATAATTATGCAAGTACCTATGAAGGGTCTGCAACCATTTAGGAAGCCCTCTTTGCAAGCATTGAGGCACATGAACAAGCCATGAAATCTAGGGTTTTTGCTAGGATGAAGCTTTAAATGCTTTGTTGTCACAATGCATCTACTTCCAGGATTGGTATCCAGCACAGCTTGGAGGTAATCCCTTATCCTAGTGTATTGTGCCCTCTGATCTCCTTGGACAACTTCCTTAGCTGCTTTCCTTGCCTTGTACGCCATGTGAATGGACACTTCAATTCCATGTTTTTTCTTCAAATTGTCAATTATTGCCTGGACTGGTGTGTTTATGTCAGACCTTAACTGTTGCTCACACTCATGTGCCAACCATTTTGCAGTGACTTTGGTGCTCTCTCCAACAGCAGGACAGCTGTGATACAAGTTCATTTTCTTCATGCAAAATGTCTTCTCATGTGCAATTTGGGAAGCAGCAATGAAAAAAGGACAGTCATCTGTACTGCAAACTACAATAACTCTATCTGAGCAATTCCTATGAAATGAGTAGTTCCTGTTTTGTGAGATGTGAAATGTAAGGAGTGCCCTCCTGAACTGCTGGACATCTAGGAAACAAAGTTGCTTGACAAATTGTTCTCGTGGGTTTTCCCTCTCCTCATCATACCAAACCCTAACTTTATTCTTTTTGGCCCTGCTCTTCCTACCATTTGGTAGCTTAAATGGTGGAAGCTGAGCACAATCATTCTCTTCCTGACTTAAGTCACCTGGGTTGCTCCCCTCATCAGATGGAGGTGCCCAGTCTTGCTCTATGATTTGATCCAAACTTGCATGGGATCTTGTTGTTGGCCCCTTCCCCCTCCTCTTACTTCCTCCTGTGCTGCTACTACCTCCTGCACTGCTTCCTCCTACACTGCTTCCTCCTCTCAAGCCCTCATCTAGTTGCTCCTCTTGTCCTTCCTCTTCATCTCTTCCTTCATTCTCCTCCTCCTCCTCATCTGGTCCATATAGCTCTTCTATATCAGTGTCTCCTTCAAAGTGATGTAGTGGATCATCCCTATGCCTCTTCATTGCCTCCAACCTTGCCAATATGTCATCATCTTCAAGATCTTCATCCTCACTTTCACTATCAGTGAACTCCTCGGCAAGCAGCTGCTAGAGTTTTCTTTTTGCTGCCTTGTACTTCTCTCTTTGTATCATGTTACTCCTGTACCTCTGAATTTCTTCATTTCTTTTCTGCTCCATCATCTGCTCAATGTGCTCTTGCTCTTGGTCTGTCTCCATGAAATACTCATGCCTCTCATTACCATTGTCCAAAGCAAACTCAGGTTCACTTGGGCACTTTTGCTTCAACAAACAAGAGCTCTCCTGTGTGTTCACTACTTGGGTGGCAAAGGGTTGGGGTTTCACCGGATCGGGGAAAGAACTCTGAATTGTCTACCTCAGAGACAACTCGGTACACCTATTTCGACAAAGGAACCTGCTCTTCATAGGCATGACCAATGTTCAAATCAACTGGTCTAGGTGCATCACTTCTCATAACTGTAATGTTAACAACATTCTTTCCTTTCCTAGCTATGTCATCCAACATTTCTTCCACCTTGTCATCATCGCTAATTCTTCCATTCCCGACACACCAACTCCTCGGATCTCTAACATAATACATAAAATCCCTTGAACTATAGCCTTCTACCTCTATTAGGGCAATGAGATTCCGAAGGTTATGTCGATAAATGATTGTTCTTTCCAAGTTATCTCTGTCTAGGAAATGGAACCTCACTTCCCATTCTTCATCATCCAAGCTACAAATTCAGATAAAATGCATTTAACAGTGTTCAATAAATTCAGTACACAATTAACAGTTTACTCAAAATTCAGTTAACAGCTAACACTAACCCTAATGCTAGAACCCTAACACTACAACCTTAACCGTACTACAACTACCCAAGAACACCAACCATAGAACCCTAACACTACAACCCTAACCCTAGAATACAAATCGTGGAAATGACAAGGGAGGAGGAGGATGACTTACTCCACTCCGCTGAAGGAGGAGGCAAAATGGTGGCTGCCCGTCGGATTGGCCTTCACCGCCTGGGCGAACGCAGTAGCCGCCACGTATTCCAACGACTTTGGCGGCGGCGACGGTTGGGGAAGAGGCAGCGTGCTCGAGGGATTGGAGCTCCCGCAGAACTCCGGTGGATCTCCAGCACCGCCGCCCGGAGCATCCCCACCGGCAGCAACTCCCCCGCCGCCGTCCACGCCGCCAGGTTTCGTCGTCGCCATTGATTGCAGCTGGAGGGAGAGGACGGAGCAGATCTGGTCTGGTCGGGCGCCGTCGGTCGGTTGGTCTGGCTCGACCAGATGTACGCCATAAAACAGCGCCGTCGGTAGCGTCCGTTCGCCACGCCACGCAAATTGGGCCCCACTGCCGGAAACGCCTCAACCGCGAAATCACTTGTTCAAGGTAATCGCAACATCATATCGAATCCACGGTGGATTCTGCAAATGATTAGCGACCAGGTTGTTTTCTGCAAGATAAGCCCCAAATGTGGTGGTTTCTTGCAATTCACTCGAACACTTATGCCTGACCATGACGCTGTGGCAGGATTAATCAAGGATATACAAAATTATCAGTGGCCCTATGCATCTCCCAAATGCAGAGGCCGGGGGTCATCCTCCTTTTCTAAAAAAATACAAAATTATCAGCACGGGGATGAACATAGCCATGCCCCCTGCGCCCAAGCTCCTGCGACGCGCCGCTCCAACGCCCGCAGCCACCACCAGCGCCACCGCCGCAGCCCGCGGCCCTTCTTCCTCGCCCTCTCCATGGTTCCCGCTAGGATTCCCCTCGCCGCACTTGCGGCCGGATCTGGTGGCCCAGCTTTTCTCCCAGCTCGCGTCAGTCTCATCAGATCTGCTTCACCATGCTCCTTGCCCCCAGCCTGGCCCTAATGCGGTCATTCCCAAGGTGGCTAGGTGGGTCTGCTTCGCCTTCAATGTGGAGCTCCTCCAAGACACGCCTCCCCCTCCCATTCAAGGCGCGCTCCGTCCATGCCTCAAGTCTGCACCTGTGGCCTCATTCAAGGCAAAGGTTCGATGTGATGCGGGGAGCTCCCCTCGAGCACAGCGCTGGATACAAGACGCTGATAACCCACAAGTATATGGGATCGCAACAGTTTTTGAGGGTAGAGTATTCAACCCAAATTTATAGATTCGACACAAGGGGACCTAAAGAATATTTGAAGGTATTAGCAGCTGAGTTGTCAATTCAACCACACCTGGAGATTAATTATCTGCAGCAAGTAATCAATAGCAAAGTAATATGAAAGTTTTGATAGTAGTAGCAATAGCAACGGTAATGGTAACAGTGATAGCAGTAATTTTGTAGCAAGTGTAACATTGATGATAGCAGTATTAATTTAGCAAAAACAATATAGGATAAATTCATAGGCATTGGATCGGTGACTTGTTGGATGATATTCATCATGAGACAGTTATAACCTAGGGCGATACGTGAAGGAAATATGCCCTAGAGGCAATAATAAAGTTATTATTTATTTCCTCATATCATGATAAATGTTTATTATTCATGCTAGAATTGTATTAACCGGAAACATGATACATGTGTGAATACATAGACAAACATATAGTCACTAGTATGCCTCTACTTGACTAGCTCATTAATCAAAGATGGTTATGTTTCCTAACCATAGACATGTGTTGTCATTTGATTAAATGGGATCACATCATTAGGAGAATGATGTGATTGACATGACCCATCCGTTAGCTTAGCACTTGATCGCTTAGTATTCTGCTATTGCTTCCTTCATGACTTATACATGTTCTCAGAACTATGAGAATTGTGTAACTCCGCTTACGGAGGAACACTTTGGTACTACCAAACGTCACAACGAATCGGGTGATTATAAAGGAGTACTACAGGTGTCTCCGAAGGTACATGTTGAGTTAGCATAATTCGAGATTAGGATTTGTCACTCCGATTGTCGGAGAGGTATCTCTCGGCCCTCTCAAGAATGCTCATCACCTAAGCCTTGCAAGCATGTAACTAATGAGTTAGTTATGAGATGAAGTATTACGAGCGAGTAAAGAGACTTCTCGGTAACGAGATTGAACTAGGTATTGGATACCGACGATCGAATCTCGGACAAGTAACATATCGATGACAAAGGAACAACGTATGTTGTTGTGCGGTTTGACCGATAAAGATCTTCGAGAATATGTAGGAACCAATATGGGCATCCGTGTCCCGCTATTGGTTATTGACCGAGACGTGTCTCACCATGTCTACATCGTTCTCGAACCGTAGGGTCCGCACGCTTAAGGTTTCGATGACAATTATATTATGAGTTTATGTATTTTGATGTACCGAAGTTTGTTCGGAGTCCCGGATATGATCACGGACATGACGAGGAGTCTCAAAATGGTCGAGACATAAAGATTGATATATTGGACGGATATATTTGGACATCGGAAAGGTTCCGGGAGAGTTTGGGAATATACCGGAGTTCGGAGGTTACCGAACCCCGGTAAGTATATGGGCCTTATTGGGCCCAAGTAGGAGGAAGGGAGAAGGAGCAAGGGAGGGGGGCGCACCCCCCCAAGCCCAATCCGAATTGGGGAGGGGGCCGGCCCCCCCTTTCCTTTCTCCTTCCCCCTCTTCCTTCCTACTACTAGTACTCCTTCCTTCCCCCTCCAAATTGGATTAGGAAAAAGAGGGGAAACCTACTTGGAGTGCGGTGCCCCCCTCCACGATATTACACCTCGGTCATATTGTAGCGGGCGAAGCCCTGCGATAGGAGAACATCAAGATCGTCACCACGCCGTCGTGCTGACGGAACTCCCCCTCGGCGCCTCTGCTGGATCAGAGATCGAGGGTGCGTCATCGAGCTGTACGCGTGTCAAGAACTCAGAGGTGCCGGAGTAACGGTGCTTGGATCGGTCGGACCGGGAGGACGTACGACTACTTCCGCTACGTTGCGTCAACGCTTCCACTTCGGTCTACGAGGGTACGTAGACAATACTCTCCCCTCTCGTTGCTATGCATCACCATGATCTTGCGTGTGCGTAGGAATTTTTTTGAAATTACTACGTTCCTCAACAGTACGGCACTAGCTCCAGTTCATTAATATAATGTAGGCATGTATTCCGTAAATAGTCATACGTGCTTATGGAAAGAACTTGCATGACATCTTTTGTCCTACCCTCCCGTGACAGCGGGGTCCATATTGGAAACTAAGGGATATGAAAGCCTCCTTTTAATAGAGAACCGGAACAAAGCATTAACACATAGTGAATACATGAACTCCTCAAACTACGGTCATCATCGGGATTGGTCCCGACTATTGTCACTCCGGGGTTGCCGGATCATTATACGTTGTAGGTGACTATAACTTGCAAGATCGGATCTAGAACATGAATATAATGGTGATAACATAAACGGTTCAGATCTAAAATCATGGCACATGGGTCCAAAGTGACAAGCATTAAGAATGGCAAAGTCATAGCAACATCAAACTTAGAACATAGTGGATACTAGGGATCAAGCCCTAACAAAACTAACTCGATTACATGATGAATCTCATCCAACTCCTCACCGAACAGCGAGCCTACGAAGGAATTACTCACTCCTAGTGGGGAGCATCATGGAATTGGCGATGGAGAAGGGTTGGTGATGATGAAGAACGAATATTCCCCTCTTCGGAGCCCCAAATAGACTCCAGATCTTGCCTCCCGATGAAGAATAGATAGTCCCTTCACAGAGGGAAGCAATGATTTGCAGAGGTGCCAGAGGTCAAGTTTTTAAAATAGAGGTAAATGAGATTTTGAGACATGCACCCTTCTCATTTACTTCATGACTATCAGTTATCAATATCTTCCATGCTAAACACGCTAGTGGCGGTTCCCAAGCGACAAAAGTAAAGGTTTACTCCCCCTCCACCAGCAATCACATTCCACAGCTTGTCCGAAACAACGGGTGCCATCCAAACGAACAACAGTCTCGGGGGAGTTTTGTTTAATTATTTGTAATTTTTGAGTGTGGGACTGGGAATCCCTATTACCGCCCTTTTCTCGTGCGATGGCGAGTGAACAAACACTCGACCTGAGAATAACCCGCTTAGCATATGGAAGATACCGACCACCTCCTGTCGTTCCATGAATGATCTAGGCACACAAAAAGGATATTTTTTTTAGAAGTTTTTAGAGGTGGCACATGCAAATTTACTTAGGACGGCAGGGTAATACCGCATATAGGTAGGTATGGTGGACTCATCTGAAATAACTTTGGGTTCAATGTTTTTGATGTACAAGCAGAATTCCCGCTTAGTACAGGTGAAGGCTAGCAATTAGATTGAGAAGCGGCCAGCTAGAGAGCAACAACAGTCATAAACATGCATTATGCATAAGTAACACCGGACACTAGCATGAGTAGGATATGAACATCATGAGCATAAATATCATAGAGGCTACGTTGGTTTTGATTCAACTACATGCATGAACATGTGCCAAGTCAAGCCACTCGAACATTTAGAGGAGGATACCATATCATCATACTACATCACAGTCATTTTAACACAATGTTGATATCCAAGATAAATCATTATCCACTCCTATCTACTTATGCATGGCATGAGAAACTATAATCTCTAATTGTCATTGCAAACATGTTTAATCATAATGGGTTGAATCATGGATACTATGTTAAACATATTTACACAAACAGAACAAGTCGAGTTCATACCAGTTTCTCTCTGCCACGACCAGTTCATCGAATATCGTCATTATTTCTTTTCACTTGCACGACCGAACGATATGAAAATAATAATAGTGCAAGAGTGACATGGACTAAGTTGGAATCTGCGAACATTTTATTCAACAGGAGAAGACAAGGTAAAATGTGCTCTTTATTAGTTCTATAGTTATTCATATGAGAGCCACTCATCATGGTCTTCTCCTCGGTACAAATCGAATAAAAGGAAAAATAAATTCAGAGAAACACACTGAAATATTTTTGGAGTTTTTGGTTTTCTCGAACAAGCAAATAAAAGGGAAAAGCAAAAATGAGAAAAACTATTTACACAGGAAAACCCGCAACAAGCAAAAGAAGAACAAGGAAATCTTTTTGGGTTTTCTTTTTAGTACTACAACTAAGCATGCATAGAAAGTAAACTAACTACAATTAAATTTTTTTTTGTTTCTCTAAAGTTTTTTAAACACACAAGAAGAAAGCAAGAAAAAGAAATCTAAACATGGATGATACAATGAAAAAGTGTGAACACCGACAAATGAAAATAAGTGGACATGAATGTAATCGCGGTGAGAACAAGTACTTCCCCAAGCTTATGCTTTTGGCCTAACTTGGTACTCGATCAGTAGCATGGATGGTAGTAAGGGTACTGCTACGTCTTGAGCTTGCGTTGGTTTTCCTTGAAGAGGAAAGGGTGATGCAGCAATAGTAGCGTAAGTATTTCCCTCAATTTTTGAGAACCAAGGTATCAATCCAGTAGGAGGCTCCTCAAAAGTCCCACGCACCTATACAAACAAACAAAGAACTCGCAACCAATGCAATAAAGGGGTTGTCAATCCCTTGACGGCCACTTGTGAAACTGAGATCCGATAGAGATAGTATGATAAGATAAATATATTTTTGGTATTTTATAATATAGATTGGAAAAGTAAAGATGCAAATAAAAGTAGATTGAAAGCTTATATGATAAAAGATAGACCCGGGGGCCATAGGTTTCACTAGTGGCTTCTCTCAAGATAGCATAAGTATTATGGTGGGTGAACAAATTACTGTCGAGCAATTGATAGAAAAGAGAATAATTATGAGATTATCTAGGCATGATCATGTATATATGCATCATGTCCGCGACAAGTAGACCGACTCCTTCCTCCATCTACTACTATTACTCCACACATCAACCACTATACAGCATGCATCTAGAGTTTAAGTTCGTAAAGAACAGAGTAACGCATTAAGAAAGATGACATGATGTAGAGGGATAAACTCATGCAATATGATATAAACCCCTTCTTTTTATCCTCGATGGCAACAATACAATACGTGCCTTATTGCCCCTATTGTCACTGGGAAAGGACACCGCAAGATTGAACCCAAATCTAAGCACTTCTCCCATTGCAAGAAAGATCAATCTAGTAGGCCAAACCAAACTGATAATTCAAAGAGACTTGCAAAGATAACTCAATCATACATAAAAGAATTCAGAGGAGATTCAAATATTTCTCATAGATAAACTTGATCATAAACCCACAATTCATTGGATCTCGACAAACACACCGCAAAAAGAGTTACATCGAATAGATCTCCAAGAAGATCGAGGAGAACATGGTATTGAGATCCAAAAAGAGAGAAGAAGCCATCTAGCTAATAACTATGGACCCGAGGGTCTGTGGTAAACTACTCACAACTCATCGGAGGGGCTATGGTGTTGACGTAGAAGCCCTCCGTGGTTGATTCCCCCTCCGGCAAAGCGCCGGCGAAGGCTCCAAGATGGGATCTTGCGGATACAGAAGGTTGCGGCGGTGGAACTAGGTTTTCGTTGGCTCCCTTGATGGTTTCGGGTACGTGGATATATATAGGAGGAAGAAGTATGTCCGTGGCCGCCCGAGGGGACCACGAGATAGGGGGCGCGCCCTATAGGGGTGGGCGCGCCCTCCATCCTCGTGGCCGCCTCGGTTGCTTCTTGACTTGCACTCCAAGTCCTCTGGATCACGTTTGTTCCAAAAATCACGCTCCCGATGGTTTCATTCCGTTTGGACTCCATTTGACGTTCCTTTTTCTTTTAAATACTGAAATAGACAAAAAAACAGCAATACGGGTTGGGCCTCCGGTTAGTAGGTTAGTCCCAAAAATGATATAAATGTGTAAAGTAAAGCCCATAAACATCCAGAACGAGTAATATAATAGCATGGAACAATCAAAAATTATAGATACGTTGGAGACGGATCAAGCATCCCCAAGCTTAATTCCTGCTCGTTCTCGAGTAGGTAAATGATAAAAACAGAATTTTCGATGTGGAATGCTACCTAGCATAATTCTCAATGTAATTTTCTTTATTGTGGCATGAATGTTCAGATCCAAATGATTCAAAATTAAAGTTCATATTGATATAAGAAATAATAATACTTCAAGCATACTAATCAAGGCAATCATGTCTTCTCAAAATAACATGGTTAAAGAAAGTTCATCCCTACAAAATCATATAGTTAGGCTATGTTTCATTTTCATCACACAAAATACTCCCATCAAGAACAACCCCGATTTCAGCCAAGCAATTGGTTCATACTTTTTAACGCACTTCAGCCTTTTTCAACTTTCACGCAATACATGAGCGTGAGCCATGGATATAGCACTATGGGTGGAATAGAATATGATGATGGAGGTTGTGTGGAGAAGACAAAAAAGGAGAAAGTCTCACATTGACGAGGCTAATCAACGGGCTATGGAGATGCCCATCAATTGATGTCAACATGAGGAGTAGGGATTGCCATGCAACGGATGCACTAGAGCTATAAATGTATGAAAGCTCAACAAAAGAAACTAAGTGGGTGTGCATCCAACTTGCTTGCTCACGAAGACCTAGGGCATTTTGAGGAAGCCCATCGTAGGAATGTACAAGCCAAGTTCTATAATGAAAAATTCCCACTAGTATATGAAAGTGACAACATATGATACTCGCTACATGAAAAACATGGTGCTACTTTGAAGCGCAAGTGTGAAAAAAGAGATAGTAACATTGCCCCCTTTTTATTTTTTTCTTTTTTGGGCCTTTCTCTTTTTTTCTTTTTTTTCTTTTGGCCTTTATTTTTTTTATTTGGGGACAATGCTCTAATAATGATGATCATCACACTTCTATCGATTTACAACTTATGAATTACAACTCAAAACTAGAACAAGATATGACTCTATATGAATGCCTCTGGCGGTGTACCGGGATGGGCAATGAATCAAGAGTGACATGTACGAAAAATTATGCATGGTGGTCTTGCCACAAATACGATGTCAACTACATGATCATGCAATGGCAATATAACAATGGTAATGCGTGTCATGATGATAAACGGAACGGTGGAAAGTTGCATGGCAATATATCTCGGAATGGCTATGGAAATGCCATAATAGGTAGGTGTGGTGGCTGTTTTGAGGAAGATCTAAGGAGGTTTATGTGTGATAGAGCGATCGTATCACGGGTTTGATGCACCAAATAAGTTTGCACCAACTCTCAAGGTGAGAAAGGGCAATGCACAGTACCGAAGAGGCTAGCAATGATGGAAAGGTAAAAGTGCGTATAATCCATGGACTCAGCATTAGTCAAAAGAACTCATATACTTATTGCAAAAAAATTAGTAGCCCTCGAAGCAAAGTACTACTACGCATGCTCCTAGGGGGGAGGTTGGTAGGAGTTAACCATCGCGCGCCCCCGACCTCCACTCAAGGGAAGGCAATCAAAAGAGCACCCTATGCAATAAATTTGTTACACAACTTTTACCATATGTGCATGCTACGGGACTTGCTAACTTCAACACAAGCATTCTTTAAATTCATAATCGCCCAACTATCATGACTTTAATATCACTACCTCCATATCTCAAAACAATTATCAAGTATCAAATTGATCATAGAATCCAATTCACTTCCTATGATAGTTTTTATTATACCCAACTTGGATGCCTACCATTCTAGGACCAATTTTATAACCATAGCAAATACCATGATGTTCTAAAAGACTCTCAAAATAATATAAGTGAAGCATGAGAGACTAGCAAATTCTACAAAATTAAGCCACCACCGTGCTCTAAAAGATATAAGTGAAGCACTAGAGCAAAAACTATATAGCCCAAGCTTAGTCTCTTGCCACTCCTTATTCCATAGTCCATCAAATCTTTATCCAAAACTTGAAAACTTCACAACACAAAACTCAACAGGAAATCTCATAAGCTCCGTTAGTGAAAGAAAGCAAAACCACCACATAAGGTACTGTAATGAACTCATTCTTTATTTATATTGGTGTTAAACCTACTGTACTTCAAGTTCTCTATGGTTCATACCACTTAATACTAGCCATAGATGCATCAAAATAAGCAAACAACACACGAAAAACAGAATCTGTCAAAAAGTAAACAGTCAGAGTAATCAGAACCCACGAATACTTCTGGAACTCTAATAATCCTAAAAAAATAGGAAGTACTGGGAAATTTGTCTATTGATCTACAGCAAAAAGAATCAACGCAAAGTCACGTTTCTATGATTTAACAAAACTAAATTCACGCGCGCAAAGATTCTGTTTTTCAGCAAAATCAAATTAACTATCACCGTAGGTTATCCTATAGGTTCTACGTGGCACAAACACTAATTAAAACATAAAAACACATATAAATAGAAGGTAGATGCAAAATTTATTACTAAACAGAAACAAAAACAAAAAACACAAATAAAATTGGGTTGCCTCCCAACTAGCGCTATCGTTTAACGCCCCTAGCTAGGCATAAAAGCGAGGATGGATCTAAGTAGTGCCATCTTTGATTTTCAGTTTTTTAGCGGAGTCATGCTTGAACCCGGGAGGTTCTTTATGTTTCCCTTCATACTCGGAAATTTTTAAATCTAAAGAATCCAACCACTTATTGCAAAGAGTAATCAACATATTCATGTAGTGAAGATTTCCGCTAACACTTTTAAGAGGCTCAAGAGACTTTTCTAATATTTTTGTTACTTCGCAAATCTTTCCAAACACTTGTGTTTCTTCTTGGGTAGGATGTGGTCCCCCTTTTTGAGGTAGTGTTCCCACTATTCCCTCTATAATTTCATGTGCAATACTAGGATCAATTTTAATAAAATTTTCCTTGGCAATGCAATCCAAGAGTTTTCTATGCGACATATTTAGCCCAACATAAAAATTGCGAAGGAGAATTCTAAAATTCACCTCTAGGGTGGAATTGCGATAAGATTCCATCATACTAGACCAAGCTTCTTTTAAGTTTTCTCCTTGCCTTTGCTTGAAGTGAAGAACTTCAAACTTGGGAGACATAGGAGCGGATAAGGAACTAGCCATTACGACAAGGTAAACGATCTAACACACGAGCAAACAGAAAAAGGCAAGCGAAAAAGAGAGGAGAAGAGGAGATTGGGAAAGAGAGGGCGAATAAAACGGCAAGGGTGAAGTGGGGGAGAGGAAAACGAGAGGAAAATGGCAAATAATGTAAATGCGAGGGAGATGAGTTTGTGATGGGTACTTGGTATGTCTTGACTTGAGCGAAGACCTCCCCGGCAACGGCACCAGAAATCCTTCTTTCTACGTCTTGAGCTTGCGTTGGTTTTCTTTGAAGAGGAAAGTGTGATGCAGCAATAGTAGCATAAGTATTGCCCTCAGTTTTTGGGAACCAAGGTATCAATTCAGTAAGAGGCTCCTCAAAAGTCCCACGCACATACACAAACAAACAAAGAACTCGCAACCAACACAATAAAGGGGTTGTCAATCCCTTCACGACCACTTGTGACGTGAGATCTGATAGAGATAGTATGATAAGATAAATATATTTTTGGTATTTCATAATATATATTGGAAAAGTAAAGATGCAAATAAAAGTAGATTGAAAGCTTATATGATAAAAGATAGACCCCGGGGCCATAGGTTTCACTAGTGGCTTCTCTCAATATAGCATAAGTATTACGATGGGTGAACAAATTACTATCGATCAATTGATAGAAAAGCGAATAATTATGAGATTATCTAGGCATGATCATGTATATAGGCATCACGTCCGCGACAAGTAGACCGACTCCTGCCTGCATCTACTACTATTACTCCACACATCGACCGCTATCCAGCATGCATCTAGAGTATTAAGCTCATAAAGAACAGAGTAACGCATTAAGAAAGATGACATGATGTAGAGGGATAAACTCATGCAATATGATATAAACCCCTTCTTTTTATCCTCGATGGCAACAATACAATACGTGCCTTGCTGCCCCTATTGTCACTGGGAAAGGACACCGCAAGATTGAGCCCAAAGCTAAGCACTTCTCCCATTGCAAGAAAGATCAATCTAGTAGGCCAAACCAAACTGATAATTCGAAGAGACTTGCAAAGATAACTCAATCATACATAAAAGAATTCAGAGGAGATTCAAATATTTCTCGTAGATAAACTTGATCATAAACCCACAATTCATCGGATCTCGAAAAACACACCGCAAAAAGAGTTACATCGAATAGATGTCCAAGAAGATCGAGGAGAACATGGTATTGAGATCCAAAAAGAGAGAAGAAGCCATCTAGATAATAACTATGGACCCGAAGGTCTGTGGTAAACTACTCAGAACTCATCGGAGGGGCTATGGTGTTGATGTAGAAGCCCTCCGTGGTCGATTCCCCCTCCGGCGGAGCACCGGCGAAGGCTCCAAGATGGGATCTCGCGGATACAGAAGGTTGCGGCGGTGGAATTAGGTTTTCGTTGGCTCCCCTGATGTTTTTGGGGTATGTGGGTATATATAGGAGGAAGAAGTACGTCGGTGTCTGCCCGAGGGTCCCACGAGATAGGGAGCGCGCCCTGTAGGGGTGGGCGCGCCCTCCACCCTCGTGGCCACCTCAGCTGCTTCTTGACTTGCACTCCAAGTCTTCTGGATCACGTTTGTTCCAAAAATCACTCTCCCGAAGGTTTCATTCCGTTTGGACTCCGTTTGACGTTCCTTTTCTTGGAAATACTGAAATAGGCAAAAAAAACAGCAATACGAGTTGGGCCTACGGTTAGTAGGTTTGTCCCAGAAATGATATAAATGTGTAAAGTAAAGCCCATAAGCATCCAAAACGGGTAATATAATTGCATGGAACAATAAAAAATTATAGATACATTGGAGACGTATCAGGTATTGAGGAGCGGGCATCGACTCATTCCACTACTGAGGCTCCTCCTCCTCCTCTGCAGCCTGGCGGTTTCGGTAGGCGATGATATCCGCAGGCATAATCCTATATCCGCCCCTGGCAACAGGATCAAACAAAGCAGGAGCAGGCAATGGAATAATATCACGGGTTTCAATGCTAAAAACCAAGTTATAAGGAATAGGGATCTCAGGGTAATCTTTTGCAATGAAATGGGTGGTGTTCCATGGCTGCGCAGTATAAGTAAACCTTGGTCAGAGGGTAATCATGATGGCGTATCTCAACATTAAAGTGAGCTGCCAGACGAGTAGCGAAAATCCCACCATGTATTTTACCTTTGGACTTATTAATGTGGAGGCGACGAGCCACAATAGCACCCAAGCTATAAGTGTTGTCGCCCTCTAGTGCATGATGTAAAACACCAAGGTCTGGTGAACTAAGTGCACCCACTTTCTCTCTAGCAAGCAAGCATTTTTGCAATGAAAAGAGCAAAGTGATGAACAGCAGGAAAATGCAAGCCAGCGGCAGTGATAGCTGACACCCCTCTCTCATCTCCCACTGTTAAGGTGCGATAAAAGGCCTCAAACTCAGCCGGCCTAGGCTCGGCTAAGCTCCCATCAGAAGGGATCAAGCATATGTTACAAAATTCAGTAAGTGGCATCTGATGGTTTTCAGCATATAAATCAAAACTCACTTCAGGAGGATTATTCCTAGGAAGGAAAGAAAAACTTTGAACAAAGATGTTTGTGAGGATTTGGTGTTGTTCACACTCATCTGCGATGAAGTCGGTGAGGCCGACATTAGTAGCATATTGAGTGAACTCCTGAAGGGTTTGTGGCACCCCGGCTCAGAGAAACCGGAACGCCCCGTATTCTAGCCCAGATATCGAGGAGAAGTCTTCTGGAATACGACACTTCTTAGCATAGAACAAATCAGCTCTTTATTACAATCTATATTGGGTACAAGGGGTTCCGATATAACGGGGAATTACATCGGCACGGCGACACTACGCCTGCCACTGTTGCTCTATACAAGCAGCAGAACAACTCGAAGCAGCAGAATAACTTCTAGCAGCGGAACAACGACAATGGTGGTGAACTCCACTCTACAGGGACTCTGGCTAGAACGCTGATCCTAGCTCGCACACAAGGGATCCACGGCAAACAAGCAATCAAATCCGGCATGACCTGCAAACTGGCATGACACGCCAGGTCAGTATATTGAATGTACTTGCAAGCTCACAATAACCAGAAGCATTCAAGACAAACAACAACATGGCAATTACATGTTAAGCAGGAATTGGCATGAGATCATCAGAACAACATGGCATTAGCAATTTGAACATGGTACAGCTGTAGGAATATGAGCATGGCATGGACATATGAATCTGACAATACTAGCATGCAACATGATAACACTATCATGCACCACTTATTCTGCTTGGGTTGCCTCGTAACCATCACATGCATCACTTACCAGCCTCGGAAATCACACGATCATCTCAGGATCAAATCAAGCTTGGTATAAACAATACCGTAGTAATCATTACATGACCACAAGGAGCTTGATCTTTACCCACGATTCTCGCACAACATCATGAATATCCAACAACTCGGTATCCTCAATACCACGGTGATCACTCACGGATCATATAACCAACTTATCTCATCATCGAACTGGGGTTGTTGTTAAGCACATCATTATTATTACTGTTGACCCATAGTGTGACCAACTACGAACTGGGCCCTTATCCGCGGGCGTGGCTATTGATAGATTTAATAAACAAACTCTGAAGAGGTAGCACACTGTACCCAAACCACAGAACCCATGTCCTCGCACTCCCAATTGGGTGGACCAACGGTGTTCCAGCAAAACCAATCTATTGCCATGTCACTCTTCGGCCACTCTGACCAACTCCCCTTTGGGCTAAGTCGTGGCTGACCGAGCCTACCAAAGGCAAAACAACCCCCGTCGTGGCAAATAAACAGTCCCAAATGGGGACAAGGTACCATAACAACAACAGGTCCACAAGGCTTATGCTGTCCTACCTGATCAGGGTAGCGCCCGAGCATAACCTTCCCTAGTTGGAGGCATCGTCGAGAGGCATGACGATAGTCTGCTAGGGCCTTCCCCATACATAAGGCAAATGTGGTTGCACTGGTCAGCTCGATATGGTGGCACCATGACTCAGCCAACAGTTGTTCAAGTTCAATTAAGTCCGGTTAAACTTGAATGCAATAAGCTGAGTCATATGAAAATAACATGATGCAACTACAATACATGAGCATGACATCAACATAAGCATGGTTGTGCGCCATTACTTCTTAACAATACAACAACAAATCATATATCTGACTGAGTATGGCATACTGACTAGCATGAACATCACAAGTATACACTTCTAAGAAACATAGCATGACCACTAGCAGCAATAATAAATATCATGCAAGAACATATCAACAATGCTACCATGCAAGCATTTAACCAACTGGATGCAATGGAACATGCATAACAACGCCACTCGGAACAGACGACGGTCATGCACCGAAGACCATCACCGACATCGACATGTACTACTAGCAAGCGTAAACATATGAAAGGAATACTAGCAGGAATACATGATAACCAAGTGCAAGACAACATAGCATGAGAGTGAACATGAAACTCTAAGCATCACCGCAACAACCGTAACCATATTTTAAACGAGCAAACATTAATTAAATATTCAAGTTAAAAACCATGGCTATTGCATGAATATCATGCAAGTGGCTATTTTGGCTAGCCTGGGGATGAAGAAACCACCGGGGAGATGTACGAAAAGCTCGCGAAACAAATCGCCAGAAAAGTTTCTCTCTCGGTGGGGGGCTGATTAGGGCAAGGAAAAATGGTCATTTCCAGTATGTCAAACCATATTGAAAATGATACCAACCGAAAGATCTTGATGAGACGAAGAAGTAGGCTTTGGAATCACCTCAAACGGAGTTACGAGCAAAAAGATATGAGGTGTAGAAGATCAGGGACCTATCTGTGAATATTTTCATCACCAACGGGTCCCTGGGAGGAAAAACTGAAAGCGCCTTCAGGCAAACACGTTTTCTGTAAGGGAAAACGTATTGAGAGCCGCAGTAGAGGAAAATACGTTTTCCAGAAGAGAACTCATTCTAGCCAAAGAAAGAAAGTAATACGTTTTCATCAAACGAAAACGTACTCAAGAGAAACCGTTTACACTTGCCACGTGGGATGAGGCGCCTGGGCCACTGGCGCGTGGGGCCCAGGGGCAGGGGGAGGGGGTCGGGCGCGCGTCGTCTTCCTCCTCCCGTTCCTGTTCTCACGTGAAACAAAGAGGGAGCAGGGGAAGGAGGCGGCAAAGGGCCGGCCGGCTCCGGCCAGCTCCGGCCGAGCCGAGGCCACCAACGGGTGCGGGAGGCCTTGGCGCACCCGTTCAGAGGGAGCACGGCCGCCGGGGAGGAGAGGGGTGGAGGGGAGGCTTGGCGCCAGGAGGAGGACCGGGACGGGCGGGCGGTGGTGCTCTCCGGCGAAGCAGTCACTCCGACGAGGGGGCAAGTGGGTGGGGCGGCTGAGTGGAACGAGGGGGGACTCGGTGTACGTGGTAGAAGGAGGAGAGGAGGCTCGGTTTGGTTGGAACCAATTCGAGGCCGAGGCGGCCATGGAGGACAGAGGCGAGCTCCGGCTAGATGTGGCGATCCTGGTGACCAAATGAGGCGAAGGAGGGAGTGGTGAGGTGCGGGGGGAGGTCGGGCACTCCTTATATAGCCGCGGGGAAGGCACTGGAGCATCACGGGCGAGCTCACGCCAAGCTCTAATGGAGGACAGTGGCTGGGCATGGCACGGGCACGGCTCTAGCGACGCATTTATGGCGAAACAGGAGGGGGCCCGAGCACGGGGTGACTGAGTCGATCACGGCCGGGAAGCTCCAGGACATGGTTTAACGTCGAGACGACGAGGGAGACAACGGGAACAGGGTCGAGAACGAGCGAGAGCTTGCAATTTGCATGACATCAGCGTGATGACCACGCGCACTGGAGCAAACTCCGGGTTTGGACCAGGCCGACGATGTCTACTGGATAGACCGTCGTGCCCTTAGTCACAATGAGGAAATAAATAGGTCTAGGGACAAAGTAGTGATTCACACCAAGCTCCAAAACATTGCAACATCAAGGTATTTGTAACTTGCTGTGGCTCACACGTGTGGAGTTAGACTCTGATCTTTGGTACAACTTGATCAAGCACTAAGGTGAGCCAAATCAGCTTAAGAGGAGAAGTTTAGAGGGGGTTGCTGTAGAAAGTGCCATAGTGGCCAGATTAGGGGATTTTGAATTTGCACTCACATACATGATTTTCATGAGCTGCAATTTGGAGGAGGTGGGTTACATGATCATATGAAGCTTCTGTAAAAGTTTCATGCCAGTTGGAAATACCAAAATAGCACTTGCTTCACAATGCTTCATTCTGACCAGAAACTTGGAAAAATTGCACAAGGCCAATGATTTGATTAATTGGGCCAAAATTTGGTGAAGAGAGTTAATATAGATAGGAGAATGTCCTGGTAAATTTTCAGCTTAACTGAAGCAATATAAAATATAGTTGCTTCACAAACTGAAAATTTGACCAGAAACCAATATTTGGAGCTGGGCTCACATAGATGAGTTAGATGAGCTCACATTTGGTGGTGATGCACGATTTGATCAAATGAAGTATGTGGCAAAGATTCAACTCATTTGGATATGCCTAGATTGTACCTCCTTCGCAAAGTTTCTTTCTGGATAGGAACTTTGGAAAATCATAATTAAATAACTACTAGGCAAATTAGGTTGCATTTTGGCATGTGGCAATGATATGGACAGGAAAAGATGTCCAAGGAGTTTTAGGTCAATTGGGAAAATTAAAATAGCACTTGCTTCACCATGTGCCATTTAGGGCATAATAGGAAAAGAATTATTTGAGGATTATTTTTGAACATGGCAATGAAAAGTTTTGCCGTATTTGATGAAGATATGACCCAAACAATTTATGAGAATTATTTGGGAATTTAAGGAGTGATGGAAATATAGGTTGCTTCACAACCTAGGGCAAATTGAGCTATTTCTTTAATAGAAAAGGAATATTCCCAATAAAAAGAATATTGGGATTAGGTCCAAGGTGGAAATGGAAAGGTCTAGGGAAGGATTTGGGGTTCACAAGCCACTCTGGAAGCAAAGAAGAGGTCATCTTCTTCAGTTTCCAGACCACATAGCCACGAAAAAAGAAAACTCACGCAAAAACCTCAGAAAATTAAAAGAAAAAGAAAGGGCAAAAAATCAGGCTGTTATAGGATTCCAGCCTCTTCCAGGAACGGGGTGTGCCATTCACACGGCCGTACTTCCGCCAACCTCTAAGGATGAAGATCACTATCAGATGACTCCCCAATAACACCCTTGGAGTTCTTCTTAGAGCCAAACTTCCTAAAAATATTCATGGTTTTCCTATGAACAAAATTCTGAAATTTATTAGCCCACAAAATTTCCACAATAGAACTTCAGAAAAATGATACCAACTACTCATAGGGATACATTGAGGTCATAGCAAGCATTCAAACTACTTAGAACTCTAAGAATTCAACATGCAAGCTCATCTACAGCAACACCAAGAGTAGGTAATTATTCAAAATATAAAGCACTAAAACAAAAACTAATAGGACAAATGGTGGAGTCACATACCAAGCAACAATCCCCTGAAGCAGTTTCGGAAACGGAGCTTCGAGCAAAGAGATCGAAATCCGCGGGTTTGAGAGCAAGAACACGAGAGAGAGCAATGGAGATTTTTTTTGGAGGTAAGTGATGATGTGGTATGAAGAGATAAGTGAGGGGGGGCACGTGGGGACCACAACCCACCAGGGTGCGCCTGGGGGTGCTGGCGCACCCAGGTGGGTTGTGGCCACCTGGTGCACCTGCCTTTGATGTTATTTGCACCAAAAATTCAGAAATATTCAGAAAAAATCGTATTAAATTTTCAAGGCATTCTTAGAACTTTTATTTTTGGGTCTTTTTTTTATTGCATGGGAAAATCAGAAAACAGAAAAAACATGGTATTTTATTTTATTTCACTAATAAAAACAGAGAACAAAAAGTAGGGACAGAAGGTAGTGCTTACTAAATTCATCAACTTCATACGTTCAAAAATGATCCATTAATAAGGTTGATCAAGTCTTATTAACAACCACTTTCGAATATCATGAAACCGAAGAACTTTCGTAAATCACTAAGTTACCTCAATGCGGATATAAATGTCCCCAACAATAAGCATTTCATATTTCTTGTTGACAGTAGGTAGAGGTATTTGAAAACTTCCAATACTGATTGTCGGAGATTTTTCAATAACATTAATACCATTCACTTGGAATTGTTTCTTCGAGAAGTGCACCGTATGCTCATTACCATTGATATGAAAAGTGATCTTGCTTTTATTGCAATCAATAACAGGCCCTGCAGTATTCAAGAATGGTCTACCAAGGATAATCGACATGTTGTCGTCCTCGGGCATCTCAAGTATAATGAAGTCAGTCAAAATAGTAACATTAGCAACAACAACGGGCACATCCTCACAGATACCGATAGGTATGGCAGTTGATTTATCAGCCATTTGCAAAGATATTTCAGTAGGTGTGAGTTTATTCAAATGAAGTCTTTTATATAAAGAGAAAGGCATAACACTAACATCAGCTCCTAAATCACACAAAGCAGTTTTCACATAATTCTTTTTGATGGAGCAAGGTATAGTTGGGATTCCCAGATCTCCAAGTTTTTTAGGTACTCCATCTTTAAAAGTGTAATTAGCAAGCATAGTGGAGATTTCAGCTTTTGGTATTTTTCTCTTATTTGTGATGATGTCTTTCATATTGTTTGCATAAGGAGGCATTTTCAAGATATCAGTCAAGCGAGTACGCAAAAAGACTGGCCTCAGCATTTCTGCAAAACATTCAAATTCTTCATCATCATTCTTTTTAGTTGACTTAGGCGGAAAAAGCATAGGTTTTTGAACTCACGGTTCTCTTTCTTTACCCTGTTTTCTAGCAATGAAGTCTATTTTATCATACCTTTTATTCTTAGGTTGTGGGTTATCGAGATCAACTAGTGGTTCTATCTCAACATAATTGTCTGGTTCTTTATTATTTGGTTGACTATCTTCATGAACCTCATCATTATCTTTTTCATTATCAGAAGGTGAGTGTTAACTACCTGGTTGAGTTTCAGCATCAGAGATAGAAACTTTATTATCATTAGCAGGAGGTTTCTCTATTTCAGGTTCACTAGAGGCATGCAAAGTCCTATCATTTTTCTTCTTCTTTTTCTTTTTAGAAGAACTAGGTGCACTACTGTTAGCTCTTTGTGAGTCTTGTTCAATTCTTTTTGGGTGTCCCTCAGGATAAAGTGGTTGCTGAGCCATTTTACCTCGTCTAGTTGCAACTCTAACAGCAAAGTCATGCATATTATTATTCATTTTAACAAGCAACTCTCTTTGAGATTTAGCAACTTGTTCTAACTGAGTTTGAACCATAGAAGCATGTTTTTTAACACCTCTAACATCATTTGATATTCTAAATAACAAGTCACTCAAGCGAGAAATCATATCAGAATTGTATTTCAATTATTTCATAACATTTGCATTGAAGGCATTGGCTAGGATGCATATTGCGAGGATTGTCATTATCATTGAACTTCATAAGAGAATTTACCTCTACCACCTTAGGATGTGGTGGTGTATTAAGCCCATGTACTTCTTCAATATGAGTTAAAATTTTAACATCCTCAGCTTTAATACCTTGTTCCTTCATAGATTTCTTTGCCTCTTGCATATCTTCAGGACTGAGCTATAATATACCCCTCTTCTTTGGAGTGGGTTTAGGCGGTGGTTCAGGAAGAGTCCAGTCATCATATTTTTCAATATATTATTCAATAATTCTTCAGCTTGTCCAACAATTCGTTCCCAGAAAACACAACCAGCACAACTATCTAGGAAGTCCCTAGAAGCATCGGTTAGTCCATTATAGAAGATATCAAGTATTTCATTTTTCTTAAGAGGATGATCAAGGCAAAGCATCTGGTAACTGGCAAAGCCTCCCCCAAGCTTGTGGGAGACTCTCTTCTTTAATTTGAACAAAGTTAAATATTTCGTGTAAGGCAGATTGTTTCTTATGAGCAGGGAAATATTTTTCAGAGGAGTAATAAATCATATCGTGGGGACTACGCACACAACCAGGAGCAAGAGTATTGTACCAAGCTTTAGCATCACCCTTTAATGCAAACAGAAATAATTTGAAAATAAAGTAGTAGCGAGTTTTCTCATAATGAGTAAAAAGGGTGGCTATGTCATTCAACTTAGTAAGATGTGCCACAACAGTTTCAGTTTCGTAACCATGGAAAGGATCAGATTCAACCAAAGTAATTAACTCTGGGTCGATAGAGAATTCTTAAACTTACCATCAATAAAGATAGGTGAAGTAGCAAACTTAGGATCATATTTCATTCTAGCATTCAGAGATTTTTCTTTATACTTGCATAATAGTTTCTCTAGATCTCTCTATCTCTGCAAGCAAGAATATCTCTAGTTGTCTCCTCATTCATAACATCACCTTCCGATACCTTAGGCAATTCATATCTAGGAAGGCTAGTACTAGCAAGTGTTTCAGGAGTTTCAGTTTCAAGCTCATCATCAGATTCAACAGCATCATGTTGTATTACTCTTGCAATTTGTTTGTCAAGAAATTCACCAAGTGGCACAACATCATTATCAAGCAAGGTACTAGCATCATCATAAGTGAGGGAGTCCTGGACTAGGGGGTGTCCGGACAGCCGGACTATCATCGTCCGCCGGACTCCAAGACTAGGAAGATACAAGATTGAAGACTCCGTCCCGTGTCCGGATGGGACTTTCCTTGGCGTGGAAGGCAAGCTTGGCGATACGGATATGTAGATCTCCTACCATTGTAACCGACTGTAACCCTAGCCTTCTCCGGTGTCTATATAAACCGAGGGATTTAGTCCGTAGGACACAACATACATTACAACAATCATACCATAGGCTAGCTTTAGGGTTTAGCCTCCTTGATCTCGTGGTAGATCCACTCTTGTACTACCCATATCATCAATATTAATCAAGCAGGACGTAGGGTTTTACCTCCATCAAGAGGGCCCAAACCTGCGTAAAACATCGTGTCCCTTGTCTCCTGTTACCATCTGCCTAGACGCACTGTTTGGGACCCCCTACCCGAGATCCGCCGGTTTTGACACCGACATTGGTGCTTTCATTGAGAGTTCCTCTCTGTCGTCACCGATAGGCTCGATGGCATCTTCAATCAACAACGCTGTCCCAGGTGAGACTTTTCTCCCCGGACAGATCTTCGTATTCGGCGGCTTCGCACTGCGGGCTAATTCACTTGGCCACCGAGCGGATCGAAGCTACGCCCAGCCATCAGTCGATTTGGAAGCCTAAACTTCACGGCCGACCTCGCGGGACTTGATCTTCGACGGCTCGGGCCACATCCAAGCGCGCCGATCTTTATTGCGATGGGCATGATCTAGCTCGCCATCGAACGGTGGCCTCGATGGTCGCACAGGATCCGCCCGCCTTCATCGAGCCGATCGCCAGACGAGGACCGTGGCTGGACACCGCCGGGGTCAGAACTTCTACGGCGATGGAGCCGAACACTAACCTTGTCCCTTGCAAAGCTCGTGATTCCGAGGAGCCGGACTCCTTTCCGGACTCCGGACCTCCCACGCCCTGCCAACCGAATCTGATTGGGCGCCGGTTATGGAATTCACCGCCGTGGACATCTTCCAACACTCGCCTTTGGCGACATCCTAAATTGCTAAAGCATCTCTCGCTATCCGGAGAGTCTGGCCGGATTATGGCCAGGATGGTTGGGATACGGACGACGAAGAAATTCAGAACCCACCCACCACCCACTTTGTAGCCACCGCCGCCGACGATCTAACCGACATGCTAGACTACGACTCAAGACATCGACGCTATGGACGCATTTACGCCAGAGACGATCAGAACCAGCGCCACAGGCACTGGAAGACCACCTCGTCATCGACATATACATGGTGGACACTCCAAAAGATGGGGACGGCGAAGAAGCAAGCAGAGGCGATTCCTTAAAGAAACAGCCCAAGCGCCGTCCGGGCGCCGCCTAAATCCCGCCACAACAAGAATGGAGATTCCGCACAGAGATAATAACACCCCGAGAGTGCCGAAGATAACCCCTCCAAAGAAGACTCAGCGCAGAGGATGCGAAGCAAGCCCTCACGAGAGGCGGCGGATGAAGTGGTCGAGGACTATAACTATATACCTCCCTCCGAAGACGAGGCAAGCCTCAACGACGACGAATTCGTCGTGCCCAAGGATCCCGTCGAACAAGAGTGTTTTAAACGCAGGCTTATCACCACAGCAAATGGCCTAAAGAAAAAGCAGCAGCAGCTTCAAGCTGATCAGGACCTGCTGGCCGATCGATGGACCGAGGTCCTCGCGGCCGAGGAGTATAAACTCGAACGCCCCTCCAAAAGCTACCCAAGACGCAAGTTGCTCCCCCGATTAGAGGAGGAAGCATACATACCTTCATCACCAGCGCACGACATGGCCGACCGACCACCCCGTGGTCGTGACAGAGAGGCATCCAGGCCCTCCACCAAGACCGTACCCCGGCATCGCTCCAAAAGTACGAAGCCCAGAGGGAACGCGCCGGACTTGCGAGATGTATTGGAGGACAAAGTAAGGCAATCCACATCCATCTACGGATCACATGGGCGCCCCACGACCCACGACGAATACCGTCGCGCCGGATACAATAACTCCGGCCAGGCCGAACACAGCAGACAACGCTCTCTCGAGCTACGTCGTGATATTGCCCAATATAGAGGCACCGCACACCCGCTATGCTTCACTGACGAAGTAATGGATCATCAAATCCCTGAAGGGTTTAAACCCGTAAACATCGAATCCTACGACGGCACAACAGACCCCGTGGTTTCGATCGAAGATTATCTCCTTCACATCCATATGGCCCGCGGCGACGATCTCCATGCCATCAAGTATCTCCCACTCAAGCTTAAAGGACCAGCTCGGCATTGGCTTAACAGCTTGCCCGCAGAGTCAATTGGGTGTTGGGGAAGACCTGGAAGCCTCATTCCTCGACAACTTCTAGGGCACGTATGTGCGGCCACCAGACGCCGATGACCTAAGCCACATAATTCAAGAGCTGATTTAATCGGCTAGACAATTCGACACGGTTCTTGACAAAGAAAACCAAATCGCCGATTGTCCGGATGCAGAGGCCCTCGCAGCCTTCAAACATAACATCCGCGACGAGTGGCTAGCCCGCACTGGGACAGAAAAGCCAAATCCATGGCAGCCCTCACATCATTAATGACCCGCTTTTGCTGGAGAGGATAGCTGGCTAGCTCGCAGCAACAACCTCGGTAAAAATTCGGCAGTCCGGATACTAAGGACCACAATGGCAGGTCGCGTCGAAGCAAAAATAAATGCCGCATTAACGGCGACGATAAGGAGGATACGGCAGTCAACGCCGGATTCCGAGGCTCTAAACCCGGTCAACGGAAGAAGCCATTCAAAAGAACCACTCCGGGCCCGTCCAATTTGGACCGAATACTCATCGCTATGCCGATACATGGCACTTCGAAAAGCCAGCTAATCACACCAACAGAGATTGCTGGGTGTTCAAGCAGGCAGGCAAGTTAATTGCCGAAAATAATGACAAGGGGCTGAACAGCGACAACGAGGAAGAGACCCGACCGCCGAACAATAGGGGACAGAAGGGTTTCCCCCCACAAGTCCGGACGGTGAACATGATCTACGCAACCCATATACCCAAGAGGGAGCGGAAGCGTGCACTAAGGGACGTATACGCGATGGAGCCAGTCGCCCCGAAGTTCAATCCATGGTCCTCTTGTCCGATCACTTTCGATCGAAGAGACCATCCGACCAGCATACGTCACGGCGGATTCGCCGCATTTGTTTTAGACCCAATCGTCGATGGATTTCACCTCACGAGAGTCCTTATGGACGGCGGCAGTAGCCTGAACCTGCTTTATCAGGATATAGTGCGCAAGATGGGCATAGACCCCTCAAGGATTAAACCTACAAAGACAACCTTTAAAGGCGTCATACCAGGTGTGGAGGCCAATTGTACAGGCTCAGTCACACTGGAAGTGGTCTTCGGATCCCCGGATAATTTCCGGAGCGAGGAGTTAATCTTCGACATAGTCCCATTTCGCAGCGGCTATCACGCTCTGCTCGAACGAACCGCGTTCGCAAAGTTCAACGCGGTGCCGCATTATGCATACCTCCAGCTCAAGATGCCAGGCCCTTGTGGAGTCATCACGGTCAATGGAAACACGGAATGCTCCCTCCGAACGGAGGAGCACACAGCGGCTCTCGCGGCAGAAGTACAGAGCAGCCTTTTAAGGCAATTTTCGAGTCCGACTGTTAAACGGCCGGATACAGCCAAACGTGCCCGAAGCAACACCAACCAAGACCACCTGGCACGATCCGAGCACGCGTAGCAATGCGGCCCTAACCCCGCCTCGCATGATTGCAAGAACAACCCTCCGCGTACATCATTACGCTTTGGAGATACCATGGGCGCAGGGGAAGGGGCACGACCACAATGGACCCAGAGTGCGGCTCGACCACACCAGGGGCTCGCAAGTGTGTCACTCTTTCTTATTCTTATTTTTCTTCTTTGTATACACAGGACTCCGTTAGCCAGACGCCCTGTCCGGCGGTGAACCTGCCGAACTCATGATGCAACAGCCGGGGAGTAAGAAATGCGGCGACGGAACCTCAGGTGGTCTCAATTACGAGCATTGAATTTGATTATATACACCTCGCCCGCAGCCCATCCCTGGAGGGGGACATGTTTAACTAGTCCATAACCCTTGCTTACCGCACTATTTGTATCCGTCCGCAGTCATAGCAGATTTCTTTTAAATAACTGATGCAGCACCTTTTTGCCGGTTATTACATATATATGTTCATTACATGACATCTTGCACCCGTATATTTTGGTACGGCCTAATACACCGGGGGCTTATGTTCCCCACATTATGGTGTGATAAGTCCGAACACTTTCACAAGTGCGGCACCCCGAACTTATAGCATTATGAATTGGCTCCGAATCATGTCTTGGGTCAATAGTTGGGTTTGCCCGACTCCCACGTTTTGGTGCCTTACGTTCCGTTCCGTCGGATAAGGTGGCACTGGGAGAACCACTGCGATTGTGCCCCGGTTGAGCCGGGCGAGCGCCTCAGTGGAGAAAGCTAAAACTGACCGGCACGATAAGGCGAGAGACTGGTCGCTGTTCGAGAGGTCTTTTCGGTCCTAAAGACTCACGCCGCTTGAGCGAAGTTCGGATAATGTCCGACGAAGGCGTGGATAGCGCCCCAAATTCGGTCTTCCGAATACCAGGGGCTTCGCTGAAATTTAAAATTATAGAATTCTATGGCTAAGTGAGAGTGTTCAAGCATTATAAGTCCGGTTGCCTTGTTCGTTGTGTTGAGCGCCTCCCTAGATGGACCCAAAGATGGGAACAAGAGTGCTCAAGTTATCCCGAACACCCCAAAGACTTGCGGCTTGGGGGTGAAGCCAACGACTTGCCATCTCTCGATTTTATAAACGGCCGCATGAAGGTAATATTTTAAATTAAACAAGCGTTGCTTAAAGCGCACATGAACAAAGTTTTCAGCGCACAGGATAATACATAGCGAAGTTTACTCAAAATTACATCTCTAGGGCATTCATCCGCAATATCGCAGCTCCCTTCAGACAATTTTACAATACATTTCGGCGACGGTACTCCTTGCCCGGTGGCGGCGGGTCGCTGAGAAGCTTCTCGATCCAGCCTGCCCAGTGCACCTTTTGTGCGGGCACGGCCCGACGAGCACCTTCAATACAAGCGGGCGCTTGATGACCTCCACCTGTGGGCACGATCCACCAGCCGCCCTGCAGGCGGCCGGTAGCTCCTGTGCATGGCCTGTCCAGCCACACCGGACTATAAGGCCCTTCATGGCCTCCTCAGCTACCTTGTGGAGTTCGACCAGCTGCTTCAGCTGGTCGCTTGGGGGCACCGGATGGCCGGCCTCAGCGTACTGAGACCAGAAGACCTTCTCCGTCGAGCTCCCCTCCTCGCCACGGTAGAATGCAGCGGCATCGGACACACTGCGCGGCAAATCTGCAAACGCCCCTGGAGAACTCCGAATGCGGGTAAGTGTCAGGTAGTTTACATTCACATGCTTGCTTTGCATGAAAAATGCCTTACCCGCCACTATCTTCTTCACATCCTCAACCTCCTGAAGGGCCTTACGGGCCTCGGCCTTGGCAGACTTGGCCCTTTCGAGAGCCGAGGCGAGCTCGGACTCTCGAGTCTTGGAGTCGCGCTCCAAGCTCTCATGCTTCTACATGAGAGCCTGGAGCTCTTGCCGCACTGCCGCCACTTGTGCCTCCTGCCTTTCTCGCTCGGCCCGTTCCGCGGCTGCACTACGCTCGGCCGCAGACACAACCTCCTTCAGGGCTGCCACCTTGTTTGCGGCCCCTGCAATACCCATATTATTCTTGTTAATTTTATGGCAACCAAAATCCTTTTCTGTAAGGTAAAAATTCAAAGTGGTGCTACTCACCTTCTTTGTCCTCGAGCTGCCTCTTGGCATGGCCGAGCTCTCGCTCGGACCGCTCGAGATCTTGCTTTAATGTGCCAACCTCCGCAGTCAATGCGGCAGAGGTCGGCAGCACAGCCTGCAAGCCCATATTGACACAATTTATTAGCAACCTGCAAATATCTTTTTTAGATCCTCAGTCCGGCTTTTCTTTCCAAACACCAAACCGAGCATCAGGGGCTACTCTCTATGCGGTATTACATTACATAATTTTAACTTCTTACCTCAAAGCCATTTAGAAGGCTATCGCAGCTTCGTCAGCCCGCTCTTGGCGAGCTGAACCTTCTGAATCACCGCACTCATAACAGTGCGGTGTTCTTCCTCGATGGAAGCGCCTTTGAGCGCCTCCAGCAAGTTGTCCGGCACCTCCGGTTGGACGAAGGCCGCCGGTGTCACGGTCTTGCCCTTCTTTCGAAGGGGCCGCCTACCGGACTCCGGAACCGCTGCGGGTTCCGACATAGAGTCCGGCACAAAGTCCGGGAGGCTGCCTTGCGGCGCCTCCTCCTGATGGGTCCCTCTCTGGGATCCCACCTCGGCGTCCTCATCGGCGCGGGGGGTAGAGGCTGTCGGAAGTGAATCCACATCCGACGGGGCCAACGACCCGCTCGATGAAGCGGGGAGATCATCATCGGCCGGACTGCGAGCAGTATGCGGCATTAATAGGACGCTATGTGACACGAAAGAAATTGCATATTAGGGATCCGGATACTTACGATCTCGCTGGAGGCCTGGCCCTTGAAGGCCACTCCTCGTCGCCAACGTCGGTGTTGGCGGAGCTGTCTGGGGGAATGGTTCTCCCCCTCTTGGACCCTTCGGCCTCCCCTATTAGGGAAGCCTTCCTCTTCCTCTCTCCCCCTCCGGGAGAGAGTCTTCTTCCTCCTCCTCGTCTTCAGGGGAGGAGTCCGCCTCGTCGTCGGATGCCTGATTACGGAACTCTTCGAGTACCGTGGCCACCTTCTTGGCCTTCTTCTCCGGCACCACGTGTGGCGCGGAACCAGCAGCCCGCTTAGACGGGCATCCACCGGGTCTTCGGCATGGGAGCCGCGGATGAGCTGCTCGGCCTTCTTGATCCATTCTGTCAAAGGAAAGGGGAGATTAAAACCCTCTTAGAATCAATCTATTTACCACAAGTGTCCCGTAAAGGGGTAGAATCACTTGCCTCGTCAGCCGGATGCTGCGAGTGAAATCCGCGATCTTCTATCGCGGATGCGGGGCTTCGCGCCTTAAACAGCACCTCCAGCGCCTTCAGACGTTGTGTCGAAGAGCCCGCCAGCGCTGGTGCTGTTCCGGATCGAACTCCCACAGATTGAATGCCCGTTCTTGGCATGGGAGGATCCGGCGGACGAGCATGACTTGGACCACGTCGACGAGCCTGAGCTTCTTGTTCACCAGCTTCTGGATATAGGCTCGGAGTCCCATTAGCTCCTTCGGATTACCCCACAACAAGCCCTTCTCTTTCCAGGAGGTGAGTTGCGTGGGGATACCAAATCTAAACTCGGGGGCCGCTGCCCACATAGGGTCGCGCGGCTCGGTGTTATAGAACCACCCCGATTGCCACCCCTTGACGGAGTCTACGAAGGCCCCTTCGAACCAGAGGACGTTGGGCATCTTGCCCAACATGGCGCCTCCTCCGCTGCGTGCCCTTCACTACCTTCGCTTGACGTTGAAGGTCCCGAGCCACGAAGTGGGGCGGATGCGAGAGAGAGCCTCGCATGACGATAAACGCCGAGATGTTGAGGATGAAGTTCGGCGCCAGATCGTGGAAATCTAGGCCGTAGTAGAACATGAGCCCCCGGGCAAAGGGGTGAAGTGGAAAGCCCAGTCCGCGGAGGAAGTGGGGAAGGAAAATGACCCTCTCATGCGGCCCGGGGGTAGGGATGAGCTGCCCCTCGTCGGGCAGCCGGTGCGCAGCTTGGTGATGTGCTCCTCCTTAACGGTGGAAGCCAACCATTTGCCTCCCCCTCCAGACATGGTCGGGGAAGGTTTAGATGAGAAACGCGAGCTTGGGCGTTGGAGCTTGAGTGCGCGGAGGTGGATAAGCAAAGGAGGAAGAAGGCGTGGGTGAAAAGTTGAATCCTTATCCCTTATATATAGGCGGGCGAAGACTATGCGTCCCCCACCAGCCTGGTAAAACTCGCTTATCTCCCAAGCGCCACCATCAATGGCGCGGTTGGGTTACCCACGTCCGTATTAATGAGAATCCCGGAATAAGGGGAACACGATCTCTGCTTTGACAAGACGTGCCAAGGAAACCGCTTTGCTAAATGTGCTGAGGTGTATAATAAAAAAGGTTCAAGTAAAGGCTTGGTGGTGGCGTGACAGCATGCCGCAAAATACGTCAGCAGATTGGACTTGTGTACATTTTATTCTTTCTACGGTGGAATGTGGAATTTATTTTGCAGAGCCGGACACTATCCTGGTGTTCATGATCTTCTCTGGATTATCAAAGGAGGAACCCGCCTTGCAATGCCGAACATTATGCGCGCCGGACTTATCGTCATTAAAGCCTGGTTCAGGGGCTACTGAGGGAGTCCTGGACTAGGGGGTGTCCGGACAGCCGGACTATCATCGTCCGCCGGACTCCAAGACTAGGAAGATACAAGATTGAAGACTCCGTCCCGTGTCCGGATGGGACTTTCCTTGGCGTGTAAGGCAAGCTTGGCGATACGGATATGTAGATCTCCTACCATTGTAACCGACTCTGTGTAACCCTAGCCTTCTCCAGTGTCTATATAAACCGGAGGGATTTAGTCCGTAGGACACAACATACATTACAACAATCATACCATAGGCTAGCTTTAGGGTTTAGCCTCCTTGATCTCGTGGTAGATCCACTCTTGTACTACCCATATCATCAATATTAATCAAGCAGGACGTAGGGTTTTACCTCCATCAAGAGGGCCCGAACCTGGGTAAAACATCGTGTCCCTTGTCTCCTGTTACCATCCGCCTAGACGCATAGTTCGGGACCCCCTACCCGAGATCCGCCGGTTTTGACACCGACAATAAGCATTATCAATAGCAGAAGTAGCATCATCAATAACTTGCGACATATTAGAATTAATAGCATGTGGTGGTGTTGCAAGTTTACTTATAACAGAAGATGAATCTAAAGCAGAACTGGATGGCAGTTCCTTACCTCCCCTCATCTTTGAGGGAAATATCTTAGTCTTAGCATCCTTCAGATTCTTCGTAGTTATAATATTATAATAATCCCAAGGGACTCAACAAATATAGCTATGCTCCCTGGCAACGGCACCAGAAAAAGGGTCTTGATAACCCACAAGTATAGGGGATCGCAACAGTTTTCGAGGGTAGAGTATTCAACCCAAATTTATAGATTCGACACAAGGGGAGCCAAAGAATATTTGAAGGTATTAGCAGCTGAGTTGTCAATTCAACTGCACCTGGAGATTAATTATCTGCAGCAAGTAATCAATAGCAAAGTAATATGATAGTGTTGATAGTAGTAGCAGCAACAACGGTAACGGTAACAGTGATAACGGTAATTTTGTAGCAAGTGTAATAGTGATGATAGCAGTAGTAACTTAGCAAGAACAATATAGGATCAATTCGTAGGCATTGGATCGGTGACTTGTTGGATGACATTCATCATGAGACAGTTATAACCTAGGGCGATATGGCACTAGCTCCAGTTCATCAATATAACGTAGGCATGTATTCCATAAATAGTCATACATGCTTATGGAAAGAACTTGCATATCATCTTTTGTCCTACCATTCCGAGGCAGCGGGGTCCATATTGGAAAGTAAGGGATATTAAGGCCTCCTTTCAATAGAGAACCGGAACAAAGCATTAACACATAGTGAATACATGAACTCCTCAAACTACGGTCATGACCGGGAGTGGTCCCGACTATTGTCACTCCGGGGTTGCCGGATCATAACACGTAGTAGGTAACTATAACTTGCAAGATCAGATCTAGAACGTGAATATAATGGTGATAACATAAATGGTTCAGATCTGAAATCATGGCACCCGGGCCCAAAGTTACAAGCATTAGGCATGGCAAAGTCATAGCAACATCAATCTTAGAACATAGTGGATACTAGGGATCAAGCCCTAACAAAACTAACTCGATTACATGATGAGTCTCATCCAACTCCTCACCGACCAGGGAGCCTACGAAGGAATTACTCACTCCCGTTGGGGAGCATCATGGAATTGGCAATGGAGAAGGGTTGGTGATGACGAAGAATGAAGATCCCCCTCTCCAGAGCCCCAAACAGACTCCAGATCTGGCCTCCCGATGAAGAACAGGAGGTGACGGTGGCTCCATCTCGTGGATCGCAATAATTCTTTCTCCCTGATTTTTTTCTAGAAAAATAGGATTTTAGAGCGTCGGTTTCAGGGTCTGCGGGGCCACCAGGTGGGGACAACCCACCTGGGCGCACCAGGAGAGGGGGGCGCGCCCTGGTGCCCCTCTCCGGTAGGTCTTGGCTCTAGTAATTCTTATTTATTATATAAAAATTTCGTTCCATCCCGAGAACTTTTATTTCTGCAGAAAACAACACCATGGTAGTTCTGCTGAAAACAGCGTCAGTCCGGAGTTAGTTTCATTCAAATCATGCAAATTAGAGTCCAAAACAAGACGAAAAGCGTTAGGAAAAGTAGATACGTTGGAGACGTATCAGACGCCCTTCCTGTGATGAGACCGCTCCGGCAGCGGCTCCCCTGGTGCATCAATGGCACTTGGTTAGGCCGGCGCATTAGTGGCGAAAAGAGCGCTCCAACAACCAGCATTCAAGACGCCGAGGTACCGCTTCTTATCCCCCCCCCTCAGTGAAAGAGCAAGTTCGTCAAGATCCAGGATAGGGAGTGCCACCGCTGCTTGCTCAAAGGACATTGCAAGGCCAGCTGCAGAAATCCGTTCACACGCCGGAGATGCCGTCAAATTGGCCATAGAGCAAGGGGCTGCACTAACTCTCATTCCCCCTCTCCCAGTTCCCTCCACTGATACCTAAAGTTGTGTCTGCTCCTTCCACATCCCGAGGCCCCTCCGCCTCATTGCCTCCGCTGCGAGCCATGCCACGTCAAGGCCCCCGCATTGGCGACCCTTTGCTGCGCCCTCAGGAGGGGAACGTCGTCATCGTCATCACGCCGGAGATGGAGGCCAACGCTGCAAGTATTTCCTCTCTTGGTGCTTTTCTGTGGCTTGGAGGGCGTAGGTCGGCTGTCAGTGCTGCAGAGATCAAGGAGGCCATCGACGTCAAGTTTGGTGTGAGAGGCGTTAAGGTGGTGCCGCACTACCCCGAGGACTTCTTCGCCCTCTTCGACTTTCAGCATTAGCGCGACAAGGTCACGGAAGCCGGCAGATTCTGGCACAACGTCCTCGACATCCATGCCGCCAACTGGTGTCTCTACGTCCACTCCGACGTGGTGCATGCGGACTACCATGTCCACCTCTGCATCGAAGGAATCCCGCTGAGCGCCTGGTGTGATTTTGCGGTGATAACCCACAAGTATAGGGGATCGCAATAGTTTTCGAGGGTAGAGTATTCAACCCAAATATATAGATTTGACACAAGGGGAGCCAAAGAATATTTGAAGGTATTAGCAACTGAGTTGTCAATTTAACCACACCTGGAGATTAATTATCTGCAACAAAGTGATCAGTACCAAAGTAGTATGATAGTTTAGATAATAGTAGCAGTAGCAATGGTAACAGTAAGAGTGGTAGCAGTAATTTTGTAGCAAGTGTAACAGTGATGATAGTAGTAGTAACTTAGCAAAAACAATATAGGATAAATTCAAAGGCATTGGAGCAGTGACTTGTTGGACGATATTCATCATGAGACAGTTATAACCTAGGACGATACGACACTAGCTCCAGTTCATCAATATAATGTAGGCATGTATTTCGTAAATAGTCATACGTGCTTATGGAAAGAACTTGCATGACATCTTTTGTCCTACCCTCCCGTGGCAGCCAGGTCCATATTGGAACTAAGGGATATTAAGTCCTCCTTTTAATAGAGAACCAGAATAAAGCATTAACACATAGTGAATACATGAACTCCTCAAACTACGTTCGTCATCGAGAGGTGTCCCGACTATTGTCACTCCGGGGTTGCCGGATCATAACACGTAGTAGGCCACTATAACTTGCAAGATCGGATCTAGAACATGGATATAATGGTGATAACATAAACGGTTCAGATATGAAATCATGGCACCCGGGCCCAAAGAGACAAGCATTAAGCATGGCAAAGTCATAGCAAAACATCAATCTTAGAACATAGTGGATACTAGGGCTCAAGCCCTAACAAAACTAACTCGATTACATGATGAATCTCATCCAACTCCTCACCGACCAGCGAGCCTATGAAGGCATTACTCACTCCCGGTGGGGAGCATCATGGAATTGGCGATGGAGAAGGGTTGGTGATGATGAAGAACGGAGATCTGGCCTCCCGATGAAGAACAGGAGGTGACGGCGGCTCTTTCTCGTGGATCATGATAATTCTTTCTCCTTGGTTTTTTCTGGAAAAATAGGATTTTATAGCGTCAGTTTCAGGGTCTGCGGGGCCACCAGGAGGGGACAACCCACCTGGGCGCGCCAGGAGAGGGGACGCGCCCTGGTGGGTTGTGCCCACCGCGGTGCCCCTCTCGTGTGGATCTTGGCTCCAGAAATTCTCTTTATTGATATAAAAAATCCTCGCAAAGTTTCGTTCCATTCCGAGAACTTTTATTTCTGCACAAAAACAACACCATGGTAGTTCTGCTGAAAACAGCGTCAGTCCGGGGTTAGTTTCATTCAAATCATGCAAACTAGAGTCCAAACAAGAGGAAAAGTTTTAGGAAAAGTAGATACGTTGGAGACGTATCAACTCCACCAAGCTTAAACCTTTGCTTGTCCTTAAGCAATTCAGTTGATAAAATGAAAATGAAAAAGAAAAAAATTTATGAACTCTTTTGCTCTTGTTTGCATAAATAAGCTTAAACAACACCCAGGTTTTCAGCTAACATTATAACTAACCATGCCGACAATAACTCTTAAAGATTATATTAACTCATATCAATGACATAATCAGCTAGCAAGCAATAATAAGGCATCTCAAACGGCAACACGTTATCAAAACAACCATGATATAATATGACAATAGCGGTATCTCGCTAGCCCTTTCTGAGACCGCAAAACATAAATGCAGAGCACCTCCAAAGTTCAAGCAGTGACTAAACATTGTAATTCATGGTAGAAAAGATCTAGTCATGATGCACCCAACATTAGCTACACACAATGCATAAGTCATGACAGCTGTGCTCTCAGATTCTGGCGCTTGTTTTAGAAGGTGATGACACAACATAAAAGTAAATAGATAGTTCCTTTGCAGAGGGAAGCAGTGATTTGCAGAGGTGCCAGAGCCCAAGTTTTTAGAACAGAGGTAAATGATATTTTGAGACATGCACCCTTCTCATTTACTTCACGACCATCAGTTATCAATATCTTCCATCCTAAGCACGCTAGTGGCGGTTCCCAAGCGATAAAAGTAAAGGTTTTGACTCCATTGCACTAAAAAAAAGACACATCCGTGACATTTAGGGTTGAACGAAATTTTTTTCTGTCATACTTATTACACTTATATGACGGTAATTGTGACAAAACCCCGTATCATCATAGATGTGGTGGGCTCTTAGTTCTATGACAAAAAATCATGACAAAAAATGGGTTTTTGTCCTGGGCGGGCCGGAGATGCAGTTGCATGACATTCTTTGGGCTGTCCATGACAGAAAAACCGTGGTAGAAGCAAGGGCGAGGAAAAAATATTGAGGAGTTCCCGGTTACGGTGGGTGGTCGGGGGCCGAGCGATGCGCGTTTCTCTCGTACATACATGCGCGTGTGCGAGGCGTTGCGCTCTAACTGAACCCGAGCGAGGCATTGGGCTCTAACTGAACCCGAGCGATTGCACTACAGGCTACGCGTTATTGAACCCGAGCGATCGATCAATCCCTTACTGTTAATTGAACCCGAGTGATTCCTTTGCTACTGCTGCTAATTGAAGCCGATCGATGCTGCCTCTAGATGAACAGTGAGCGTTGTGGGGGGTTTGGATGAACAGTTCCCGGTGGGGGGTTGGATGAACAGGACCTTGTGGTAGTAAAGGCCGTTGTCGCTAGATGAACAGGACCCCCATCAATCGAGCCGGTGGATGAACAGAACCCGTGGAGGGCTGGATAAATAGGACCTTGTGGAGGGCTGGTTGAACAGTAGCCGGTGGAGGACTGGTTGAACAGTACCCGGTGGAGGGCTGGTTGAACAGTAGCCCATGTAGGGGTGGTTGAACAGGACCCCATGGAGAGGGTTGGTTGAACAGTAGCCGGTGGAGGAGCATGCGGTGGAGGCTGGATGAACAGGAGCCCGTGGATGAACAGTCGCAGGTGGAGGCTGGAGGAGGTCGACGGTGGATGAACAGTAGCCCGTGGAGGCTGAAGGAGGTCGACGGTGGAGATGAACAGTATCCCATGGAGTCCCGTTTTGAGGTATGCCACACCCCTCCCGAAGAATAGGACCCCCGTTTCGACCGTAGCGCTCCAACACAAGTCCGTTTGCTCCGTTTTGCGGTATGCCACACCCCTCCCAATCAACAGGACCCCATTTTGACCGTAGGAGGTCCGTTTTCTCTGTTTTGCGGTACGCCAGACCCCTCCCGATGAACAGGATCCTGTTTCGACCATGGCTGGTCGAACACAAGGCCGTTTACTCTATTCTGCGGTACGCCCGGCCTCATTTCCATCGGCTTTTCCGTCCAAGTCGGTTGGCTCCCGATGAACATGACGATGCATTCTGTTCTGACCTAGCCGGTTGCCTCCCCATGATCAAGACGACAGCGCAGCTTCTCCGTTCTGACCCAGCCATGTACACGAGCCCTGGCCATATGTATGCGCGAGTAGGCGTTCGAAACCCCGCCCGTATGTATTTACATGGCCATGTTTTCTTTCTTGTACCCTGGCCATTGTACGTACGTGTACATACTACGTGCGCGCCTCTACTACGACACGTGTGCGCCTCTACATCGACCAGTATGTACATACACATTCGCGACAAGAATTACAACACTACATATGCTTCGACCGGGTGGGTCCCGATTGTCAGGCACTTCCTTGCGTGCGAAGATGTAGCTGGTGGGTCCCAGCAGTCAGGGGGAAACATTTGTTTTTGTGAAATACGGTGGCCCGTCCGGTGGGTCCCCGCTGTCAGGTGGAGGAATAATTATTTTGTGCGTAATAAGGAGGCACTTCCTTGCTGCGGCCGTGGACCCAGCTGTCAGCCTCTCCATGTACAGTACTCTTCTGATGGAAGTCATTCCTTGACCACGTTGACCACACTGCGCTGAGAGCACCAGGGCGGTGGACGACGGCGAGGCCTAGGAAGGGGACGACGCGGAGCCGGGGAAGACGCGACAGTGGATGCCCACGCGGAGAGGAGTACGGGGGTTCACTGGTTTGGCTTCAGTGTGAGGCTACTGTCACCGTAGAATAATAGGGGGTGTGGGTGAGTGGACGGATGGTCTGGCCAACGGTGGGAGTAGTAGGGGGCGGTGAGGCCTCCGCGGCAGCACAGCCGGCAACGGGAGGCAGGAGTAGGTGGCATGACCGGCGCTGCTTTGGGCGGCTGGAGCAAGAAGACCAGAGGTCCAAGAAGCAATGCGGCCGTTGGATGGACATCGTACGGTCATTGGAGCTAGAATCGTTCATATTGACTAAGTTGACAATGACCTCCATCCCCGTCAAGTTAGTAGGCCCACAAGTCAGCCTCCCACTATGTTGGGTCCCAGCTAGCAGGGCGAGTATTCATTTTTTTGTGCGTAATAAGGAGGCACTTCCTTGTGTGCGAAGATATAGCTGGTGGGTCCAAACTGTCATCGAGGGGAACATTTTTTCGCGAAATACAGAGGCCCTTCGAGTGGGTCCTAGATGTCAGGTGGAGGAATCATCATTTTGCGCGTAATAAGGAGGCATTTCCTTGTGTGCGGCCGTGGACCCAGATGTCAGCCTCTCCACGTACAGTCCACGTCCGATGGATGTCGTTCGTTGACCACGTTGACCACGCCGCGCCGAGAGCACCAGGGCAGTGGAAGACGGCGAGGCCTAGGAAGGGGACGACGCGGAGCAAGGGAAGACGCGGCAGTGGATGCCCATGTAGAGAGGAGTACGAAGGTACATTGGTTCGGTTGCGGTGTGAGGCTGCCGTCGCCGCAGAATAACAAGGGATGTGGGTGAGTAGAGGGATGGCTTGGCCAGCGGTGGGAGTAGTAGGGGGTGGTGAGGCCTCTGTGGTAGCACAGCCGGCCATGGGGAGACGCGGCAAGAGCAGGCGGCACGACAGATGCTGCTTTGGGCGGCTGGAGCAAGAAGACCAGAGGTTGAAGAAGCACAACGACCGTTGGATGGACATCGTACGGTCACTACAGCTAGAATCATTTATAATGACTAAGTTGACAAGGCCCTTGGTACGCGACAACTTAGTAGGCCCACAGGTTAGCCTCCGAAACGGTGCGCCCCAGATGTCAGGGGGAGGAATCATTTTTTGGGCGGCTGAAGCTAGAATATCCAAGATTTAAGAAGAAGCACGACATCCGTTTGATGGACATCCAACGGCCACTGCTGCTAGAACCGTGTGTTGACTATAAGTTGACAAAGCATTGCATACGCGTCAACTTACTTTTTTAGGGGACGCGTCAACTTAGTAGGCTCACAAGTGTGTGGAAGAGAACTTATAGCCCATTTGCGATTTGTAAGAATGTACATCCCATTTTGAAATCTAATGGAATTTACTACAACCGATTTACAGTTTGTTAAAAAGCACAGCCCATTTTCTAGCAAGGACAACAATTAATAGTTTCAACCAACCATTCAAAACAGAATTCAAAAAAAATTCCCACATTTTGATGGGATCCGAAATATTTTTATCCCGAAATTTCTAGTCAGATTAAATACAATTTCAATATAAATTTGTATTACGTAAAAATCCAACGAAACATTGCGCGCGCAACAATTAATGAAATTAAAATTTTCAAAATACAAATAATATTTTATAAACTAATTACGTGTTGGTTGCATTTTTTTATAGTTACTGCCCAGTTTTTATAATTACATCCCATTTATTATTTCTTAAAGCCCATTTTTTCTTGTTAATCCTAGTGCATCCCTCTTAGGAAAGATTTGTAGCCCAGCGGGGCGGAGAATAACAAGTTGACCTTGCCTAGGTATTCCTCAAAAAAAAGTATAGTTGGGCTAGCCATTTTCAGCTTGAAAAAAATTAATATCTGGGCTAGATATCTGGCCTGGGCTAGACGGGCCACAGCCCGCCCAGTTAATACCTAGCTCTCCTCTGAACAACAACGAAAACATCGCTCAAGAAAAACTCTGTAGTGCTCACACCTCAAAAACACAAATACTGCTCGAGCTGCTTGGTCCCAGCTGTCGGCCGCTCATTGTGCAATTCTCTCATTTATTGACTACATAGGTTGACAATGGTGTGGGAACTTGATGTCAGGAAACTGGGAGGAAGCAAAAAAATAGTTGTACATAATAAGGAGGCACTTGCGTACGTACATCTATAGCCCTAGTGGGTCCCACTGTCATCCAGTCAAAATAAAGTCATCTCCTGAATGCTCATATTCGTTGACCATGTTGACAATGCTCGGCGCCACGGCGAGCACAACAACTCGAAGGACGATGGAGAGGGCTTCACGGGCCCTACGGATGGTCTGATACAGCGTCTGCTGCTCATTCCAGAAGCCAGGATCATCGGACACCTATGAGCACCTTCGAGAGACTGAGACGGCATGAAACGGTAATGTCTCGCTTGGGAGCTCTGGTATATTTCACACCTGTATTAAGATCCAAGTGTAATTTATTCGTCATCGGAAACAACGCATAAAATACAGGTGTAATGAAATCGAGGGCCTGAGGTCTACAAGTAAAACTGGCGAGTTACGTGTGTAATTTGAGAGACCAGTGTATATTTTGCTAGTCGAAATCGACCAACCAAGCGCTTCGCCCGAGACCATCTGCTTTTATTTACAAGCGTCAGTTTTACAGGCAGTTTTGGCTGGAAAAAGACGACCCAATCACGACCTAAGATGATGAGTTGGTCGGAAAATCATATGGTTTCACCTCTAACCTACCCGAGTTGTCGTATAGGCTATGAATGAAACATAAGACAATGAACTTCTTAAGCACAGAAACAACAGAAGAGGATGATATTCTTAACATGCAAATCACGGGCATTAGATCAACACGCAAAACAATATGAAGCATTATTCTCAGGAGGCACGGTGAATAGCTCGTGATGCCGCATGCCACAGCATTCCAAGCTCAACTTTGCAATCAAACTCACAGGGCCTGGCATTACATAGAAAACATTCAAAACAAACTCTTAAAATACCTTACATAAATCAACATTCATGTGACTATGCATCTCAGCAAAGTAAATATTTACTTCTGAACTGAAGACAGAAATAGGAAAAAACGATCGACTGTGCTCACAGCAAAGGGCGTCCCACTCAAAAATATCAAATGCATGTCTTCTGGCTAACATCAATGAGCAAAAATTGACAAGGTTTTCCAATTCCAATATATTAAACTAATGTCTTCTTGCTAACATCAATGATTAAACTTTGACAAGCTTTTCCCATTCAAAATATGTAATGCCTATGATTGTGGAATGGGCAGGGTTTGTCATCTGATAGTCCGGTGGCTCAAGGTGACGACGAATGATTAGAGAACCATTCAATGTATTGTGCATGATGAAGTATTATGGAGGACACGAACCATCTGATGTGCAGTTCCACTAAAATCAAGCTGAGCATCCCTGTGGATTTCATATTTATATGCTGCAAGAAAACAAAGATACAGCAGCACACACATGAATATTGGCCCCAGTGTCAACCCACCAATCGGTGGACTAACAAACTGAAAGTACGGTAAACAGATTACCATACCCAGATGCCCCATCATTGTTGCTTAGAATGACATTGACAGATTTGGAGTCATGTCCTAGCTTCTTGTACTTGTTTGGGCACTTTTTTCCCAGTGCACTCCATGTGTTGTAGAGTTTCCAATGCTCTCTGCACACTAGTCATGTCACTAGCGTCTACTAATACTTTGTAAAGCTTCTCGATCATTCCTTGTGTAATGTTGGACAGTGACTGCTTCTTTCTACAAAGTGGTAAGACCAACTGAACCCACTAATGTAGCAGTTTGCCTTAGACACATTGACTCCTTTTGTGCAGTTCAACTAAAATCAAAGTCGGAATAAAACCGAGCTTTAATTTTGATATCCCCGTAAGCAACAATAGGTATAAGGGAGACAATTACTGAAAAATAACGGTTGATGACTTGTACTCCCAGAAGAAAAACATCTACTAATCTACCTTAATGGGAAACAAAGCAGAAGAGTAGCAATTCTCAATCAGTGTGATTCATTCATATTAACTGAGACATTATCTTAACAATGCATTGTTTCAACATGTATAAAGAACAACAAAGCAGAAAAGTACCATTCCTAAAAAATTGCGACTAATTCATTTTAACAGAGACATTATCTTAACAATACCTTGGTTAAACATATAGAAAGAACTACAAAGTAGGATAGTACCATTTGTAAAACACTGTAATTGATATATAATAACAGAGAAATTATCTGAACAATACATTTCTTAAACATGTACTCTGGCCAATCCCTAACAGAAATGGTACTCCCGCCGATCCCTAACAAGTGTTGCAGTTTTGAACTAGATTCAGTAGTTAATTCTGAGGAAAGTTAGTACTGACCTTTCAAGACCAAGATTTGAAACAACTCATTACGAAGACCTAAAACATATCTCAACACATATATGGAAATCCGATCTCCTTTTGTGCAGTTCCACCAAAATTAAGCGAAGACAAATGTCGCAATAGAAATAAGTTGAATAGATATCCCTGTTTTAACAGAGGCAAAAAAGGAATCAATTACTGGCCAATAAAGGAGGTTGAAACATGCGGCCACAAAAATGGTAATCCCGCCAATCCCTAACAAGTGTTGCAGTTTCGAACTAAGATTCAGTAGTTAATTCTAAGAGTGGCATTGCTTAATTTTACCAGCGGCATTAGATTAACAAAAAGCATAAACAGTTCCAAGGGAGAGTGGGCGCAACAACACCATGTGCTTCCATCTACTTATAAAGGGGGTGATGCAGAGTTTGTTGTAACAAAGCAACAAGCATCATGTCTGGGTTGGTCCCATTTTTGTTCACTATTTAATGGGAAAAGAGAGCAATACAATAGCTTCAATTCAACATTTATTTAAAACAGTACCAATACAAGTAGCACAACATATCAAAACACATTTCACGATCATGTGGATGAAGGCAAGTACCAACCTGTCATGACGCACACAAGATCACGTACGAATCTGCCAACACGAATAGGAAGTCCAATCTCGTTTTGTGTAGTTGCACTGAAATCAAGCTAAGTTGTCGGTTTGACATTTAAGTTTGCTATAGCAACAAGTTGAATAGATATCCCTGTTTCAACAGAGGCAAAAAAGGAATCAATTATTGTCCAATAAAGGAGGACGAAACATGCGGCCATAAAAATGGTAATCCCGCCAATCCTTAACAAGTGTTGCAGTTTTGAACTAAGACTAAATAGTTAGTTCTGAGAGTGGCATTGTTAATTTTACCAACGGCATTAGATTAAGAAAAAGCATAAACAGTTCCAGGAGAGAGTGGGTGCAACAACACTATGTGCTTCCATCTACTTATAAAGGGGGTGATGCAGAGTTTGTTGTAACAAAGCAACTAGCATCATGTTTGGGTTGGTCCCATTTTTGTTCACTACTTAATGGGAAAAGAGAGCAATACAATAGCTTCAATTCAACATTTATTTAAAACAGTACCAATGCAAGTAGCACAGCATCTAAAAACACACTGCACGATCATGTGGATGAAGGCAAGTACCAACCTGTCATGACGCACACAAGATCACCTACTAATCAGCCAACACGAATAGGAAATCCAATCTCGTTTTGTGTAGTTGCACTGAAATCAAGCAAAGTCGCCAGTGTGACGTTTAAGTTTGCTATAGCAACAAGTTGAATAGATATCCCTGTTTTAACAGAGGCAAAAAGGAAACAATTACTGGCCAATAAAGGAGGATGAAACAAACAGCGACAAAAAGAAGCATCTAACTTATCTTGATGGAAAACAAAGTAGGACAGTAGCATTTCTAAAACGGTTGCATTGATTCATATTAACAGAGACATTCTCTTAAAACAAGATACGTTAAGAATGTAATTTACTTTTAACAGTGGCATTACTTCAATTTTCCAGCAGCATTCTTAGATTAACAACAGTAAAATAGTTGTATGGGACATGGGACATGGGACATGCTAGCACCATGTGCGTCCACACGTATAAATGGGTGATGCAGAGTATGTAGCCAAGCAGCATATCTGCGTTGGTCCCATATTTGTTCTCTTTGAACCTTTTTCCTATGTGAGGGCAGCAAATCTAGTCCTGCACAAACTACCCGACCCCCAGTTTCTTTCCCTTTTCAACAAAGAGATCGGTTCCTTACAGATGTGTGTACTGGGTTACCCCATTTTCCCCTTTTCAACCAACAAAGCGGCTGGATAGCCAGTCTATACTATTTTCCCTCCCTCCTTTCCTCATTGAACCACGTCCTAGATTCATGCTCCACCCCACCGCACCCTTCTTTCCTCTATGACACTACTAGGGAAAAGCCTATACACAGAATCTTATCAGCAGCGCGCCTCAAAATAACTCGCTGCTGCTAACTAGCGAGAGCGCGAACATCAAACTCGCTGCTGAGACAAATATAGCGATGGCGCGTCCACCCAAAGACGCGCTGCTGCTATAATTCTGACGAGGCCGCCATGAGGCTAGTTATAGCAGCAACGCGTTAATCGACGCTGCTCTTGCTTTCGTAGCATAGTAGCAGCGCATTTCCCGACAAGCGCTCTCGCTAAGTTTCCTACAAAATTTAGTCCCACCTCGCTCCGTGAAGAGAGTTTCTACCACCTTAAATATGTTACTTCTCACACCTTGACAAGCACTTGATCTTCATTGAACTCTATGTGTAGAATTTGTGGCTGCAATATGAGTCTTCACCTGTTCCTAAACCGGTGAGGACTCATATTATCAAATCAGATTGTACACAAAAAGATCGTTGATGATCAATGTGTATTTTGCATCTTGACATATAGCGATGGCGCTTTATCGTGAAAAGCGCTGCTGAATGTTAGATAGCTTAGCAAGAGCGCTTTTGCTGAAGAGCGCTCTGCTAAGCCATCCATCTCCTGATCTCCTCCCTTCGGATCCACTCACACACACCACTCAAAATCTGCGCCAGGCGCCCCATCGCCTCCTCTCTCGTCTGCGCCAAGGCCCCGTCGCCGCTCCTCCGTCTGCGCCCCAAGCCGTCACCTCCTCCTCCTTGCTGGACTCGGTGCACCGCCTCCTCCTCCATCCTCCATCTCCACTCGCCGCTGGCCGGCCTCCTCGCTCGACCTTCCTCCTCCGTCCTCCTCAATCGGCCAAGCGGCCAAGCCCTCCGCTCCGCCTTCCTCCTCCATCCTACTCTCTTCTCCCTCCTCGAGTCGCCTCCTTCTCCCTCCTGCTCATATGCAACATTTTGATTTAGTTGATATAATTTAGTTGACTTAGTAGGCTAGTTGATTTAGTTGACTTAGAACATTTTGATTTAGTTGATTTAGTAGGCTAGTTTATTTAGTTGACTTAGAACATTTTGATTTAGTTGATTTAGTAGGCTAATTCATTTAGTTAATTTAGTTGACTTAGAACATTTTGATTTAGTTGATTTAGTAGACTAATTCATTTAGTTAATTTAGCTGACTTAGAACATTTTGATTTAGTTGATTTAGTAGGCTAATTCGTTAGTTAATTTAGTTGACTTAGAACATTTTGATTTAGTTGATTTAGTAGGCTAGTTGATTTAGTTGCTTTAGAATATTTTGATTTAGTTGACTTAGTAGGTTAGTTGATTTAGTTGACTTAGAACATTTAGATTTAGTTGATTTAGTAGGCTAATTCATTTAGTTAATTTAATTGACTTAGAACATTTTGATTTAGTTGATTTAGTAGGCTAGTTGATTTAGTTGCCTTAGAATATTTTGATTTAGTTGACTTAGTAGGTTAGTTGATTTAGTTGACTTAGAACATTTTGATTTAGTTGATTTAGTAGGCTAATTCATTTAGTTAATTTAGTTGACTTAGAACATTTTGATTTAGTTGATTTAGTAGGTAGTTGATTTAGTTGCCTTAGAATATTTTGATTTAGTTGACTTAGTAGGTTAGTTGATTTAGTTGACTTAGAACATTTTGATTTAGTTGATTTAGTAGGCTAGTTGATTTAGTTGACTTAGGAACATTTTGATTTAGTAGATTTAGTAATCCTTTGCTCATATTGCTTTTACTTAAGAATGGCGCCACCACCACCACCACTATGTCAATCGTGCAAGTCAAGATCGCCACAGACCTTGCAACCGGCAAGCTGTTAAGCATCTACTTCCAAATGAGTTTTAAGTCATCGGTGAAGAAATTAGATGAAATGTAATAACTATTTTATTTTTAGTGTTGGCATTACTGCATTGTGTCATTTTGCTTAGTTTACAGATCGTCCCATGCAATGTGAGGTTGAAATTCAACAAGTCGACAAGAGACACTTGTGACATTTGAGGCTCTGAGGGGCTGTACACTATGGAGGTCGAGAAAGGGCGCAATATGTCGCAGATTGGAGGAGATGGATGGGCCCGTTTAAATCGCTCGCATGCATCTTACTGGTGGTGAGTTGATCAGCTTCAACTTCCGAGCAGAAAGACCCACGCTAGCTATCATTTATCTCAACCTGGTGGAAGATGATGAAGATGATGAAGATGATGAAGATAATGAGGACCCACTCGATGAAGATGATGAGGACCCACTTCATGAAGCCATCATAGCTCAAAGAACAAGGCTGAGTGAGGAGGAGGTGTCCAACCTGTGGGACATAATTCCGCCACGTGCTGACTTTGTCGGGGTGCCATTCGTGACCCGCTTGACAAATACCATGGTTGATCGACATGATATGGTATGTTATACTTACAAATGTAAATTAATAGTGTGAATTACTTAGTGTACAGTCCAATGATATGGTATGTTGTGTGGAATCTAGTCGATGATATATATGTTTTAGTGTAGAGTTCGATCACATGCTTATTAATTGTTATGTTTTTCTTATTCAGAAATTGGCAAAGAGCATATCTGTGAGTTATGGTATCGAGCCTGATGAAGAAGGCTCAGCTGGACTACACCTTACTGCAAGGGGCTCCGTCACAACCTGTACTTACCGCATGGACACGGACGGTCACACACACTTAAGCTCGGTTGGGTGGAAGAAATTCCTCGATGGCAAGAATCTTCGTGTTGGACAGGCCATCCTAATTACTATCAGGAACACCAACCACCCAGGCTTGAGGATGATGATTGTCTTCGATATCATCTAGAACTACATATGTGTGTGTGGCTATATCATCTAGAACTACATATGTGTGTGCGGCTATATCATCTAGCTAGAACTACATATGTGTGTGTGGCTATATCATCTAGAACTACATATGATGATCGTCGTCGATATCATCTAGAACTACATATGATGATGGCCGTTGATATGACCATGTACTGCTTGAGGATGCATGTTGGCTATGCATGGAATTGTTATCTTAGTACTCCCTTCATTCCAAATTACTCGTCGTGGTTTGAACTAAAACCACGACGAGTAATTTGGAACGATGGGAGTACTACCGTACCTAGTAATGGTTTATGAATTTGATATCTACTAGTAGTACCTAGTATCTAGCATCTGAAAGGAGAACTGAAAGGGAAAATGATGAAAGATATAGCAGTAGCATGGGATGAAGAAATCGCTACAGCTAGTTAATAGTAGCGCGTTCTAAAAGCGCTACGATATCGTTCAACGAGAGTAGCGCTGGTTGGGGCCGTGCTACTACTATGAGTTAGCTGTAGCGCCTTATTAGTAGCGCGGCCACCCGCGCTGCTGCTAGCCTGAAAACCCGCGCTGCTGCTAGCCTTTTCCCTAGTAGTGTGAACCAAGACCTAGATTCGACTACAGAATCGAAAAACATCCGCATGCAGCTAGAGCAATGATGGTTTCAAAGAAACTTATACCTTAGGGTCGTCGGGATGCGGGAGGCCGGATCTGCCCACACTATGTACGGCAGCGAGGAAGAAGGGGTCAGTGGCCCTCCCGCATAGGTGCTGGGTGAAAGAGAACAGCGCAGCCGGTAGTGGATTGCCTCCCTCGCCGAAGGCGATAGAGTGAACGGTGCACCTCCTCCCCTTCCCGGTGCGATGGGATCCGGACGCCTCCTTCACCAGCTGTGAGGGGGGAGAGAGAGAGCCAAAGGCCATAACGCAGTCTTGTTTAGATCTGGTGAAGAGGGTGAGAGACTGTGAATATAGCAAAGCCTAGAAAAGGAACGCTGAGACTCCAGCGTGTATATATATGTGTAGTGCGGCGAGAGTGTGGAGAGTGCAAACCCTAGCGAACAAGCGCTGAGGCTCCAGCTTATATAGTGTACTACATATATAGTACATTACGGACTGAGCTCCGATGCCTTAACTGCACCTGCCTTCGGCTATATGACAGGTGGTCCAGCCACATTTTTGGCCCACATGTCATACACCCAAAGGCAGGTGCACTAAGTCAATGAAGTTGCATCCATATAGTACTCGTGTATAATACATAGCGGAGTGGTTTTCTTATTCTCTCCATAACAATCGTTTTAAATTGTGTAATTACGAAACGAAACTCTTTATTTAACGTACCAGTGAAGAAAACTACTACTTCCAATGAACTAACGATCCACGCGTCCTGGTCGCACTTCCTGTCCTTCACCTGCGGTACACTACCCTCCCTTAAGTGAACAACCACACATGCGCCAAATTATCGGAAACGTGTGAGAGTGTGTACAAATAAAGAATTTAAATTATAATTATTGGAAAGGTTTGAGAGTATGTACAGTTTGCCCTCTCTCAATAATTATGGTTTGTTGTGTTCGGCCTAAACTTGGTCAAACTTTACAAAGTTTGACTTCAGTCAAATCTAATATGCAGAGTAAATAAAAATGGAGGGCTACTACGTCATCCAGGTTTTTAGTCCACACCATTTTTTAATCAAAGTTAATAGTTGGACAAATAAAATTACAGGGGAGTTGAAGACAAAGTTGTGAAAAGGCTAGAAATCAATACAAACTTATGCTCTTAGTACCATCGTCGATCCTTCTTCTAGGAAACATTTCGTTCATAGCCAATTGTGTGATAAAATTGGACCAACGTGAAATACGACTGCGTCTCCAGCGCAACCAAGGTGAACTAATTCAGGATATCATCTTTGTGGGTAACAAGCAAAGAGCACTGATGGAAGACAGCTTGTTTTTCGTGGAAAATCGATCAGCTTCACCAGCCGACGCAACCATGAGGCGCAACCATGAGCATCGATAGGTCATCGTGGTGATGCATCATCCATTTGGCATCAAGTTTGGGTGAGGCACCTATGAAGTTCGACAAATCCTCATTGTGGTCTGTTTCTTCTCATTAATCAAGCTCGAGGAAGGAAGAACCACGTGGCAAAGGACAGTGAGGCGGAACAATAATGGCCATCCAATTTTGTGCAGTTCCACTAAAATTGAGGAAGACATGCCCGGGTATGGAGATACGCATCGCTGTTTGCAAAAATCTAAAAAAGGGATATAGTGTTGTTACTTTGTTTTGACAGTGGTACAAGATTAACAACTACATCTCAATTGTCAATAAGAATTAATGAAAAGTACACCAACAAACTGAAGCATCATGATTATCTTGATGGGAACTGAGAGCATCTCCAATAGCATGTGCATATTTGGATGTTTATATATTCATATAGACAATGGTCTAAAAAGATTCCCTCATATTCACATCCAGTTTTGCATCAGAACGTCTATATACAGGGACCATGACAGGTGGGCCGTCATTGGGGAGAGGAAGAAATCATGACTGCAAGTGAGTTTAGACGACGCCTTCACCTTGTCTAGGCGTGGACATTGTCGAGGACGATTTAGAGGATGTGTATATTTGGACGACCATATAGACAAGCTGTTGGACGCATGTTTTGGGCTCACGTCGTGGAAAACGAGTATAAGCATCCATATAGACAAGCTATTGGAGATGCTCTAAACCAGGATACCCGAGAAAAAAACATTTCTTAATTTAACCAGTGATAGTATTAGATTAGCAGCAGCAATAGGAGCATATGGACAATGACCGCACAACCACCATGTACTTTTGTCGAAACAACATGTATACCTCCACCGAGGCATAAATCAGGACAACTTTTCGAGTGGCATTTCCTCTATAATAGTAGGTGATGTTGGACCGGCCGACGAACCCTGGCTACTATACATGGGGGGCTGGGGAGTAGTCGCATAGAAGAAAACCCGCATGCCACGACCTGTGGAGCTGGACCAGTACAAGAAGTTATACCTCAGGTGGGTGAGATGTCGCTTAGGTGGGCGGGCGGGATCTGCCCACACAATGGCAGCAAACAAGGGCGTAGAGAACCTTCGTCCGTGCCAGCGTCGGCTCAGAGAGGATGGTGCACATCGGCTTCCTCCATCACCGATGGCGACAACGTCAACGCTGCACCTCCTCACCTCCCGCAGCGGACGGGATTCAGCCGGATCTGTGACCATCGGTGAGGAGAGAGATAGAGTGGACACTGTCATCTTGTTTTGATATGGAGAGGGTGAGAGAGCGAGACACGAGAAACCCTATCAAACAAGAGGCTATATATACAAAGGAGTAAAAAAATCTCCATAGCAGTGGTTTTAAATAGAATACGCGCGTTCCCGGAAAAAAGAAACGAAAAGTGGCGGACAAATTTTTAACGTACCAAGAAAGAAAACTCGATAAAAAACACGCCCCTGCTTCCAGGTCGTGACAGTCGTCGCGCACACACACATAGACATATACATGCATATCTGTGTTTACGTAAAATTCCATCTCCATCTCCATCTCCCTCTCCATCTCCAATCATATTTGTCCAACTGGCACATTATTTATGTTGTTAATTATATATGCAGCAATATTAACATATAGCATCTCTTGTTTGCGAGCGTACGGACCGTTGCCATGCCCGCTCCTGACCAACACTAGTAGAAAAGGGGGCATTTGTCCCGGTTCGTAAGGGCCTTTAGTCCCGGTTCATGAACCGGGACTAATGGGTCATTACTAATACCTCCCCCCTTTAGTCCCGGTTCAAACACGAACGGGGACAGATGTGCCTCCACATGGCCGGCGCGCCGAGCCCAGGCAGGGGGCCTTTGGTCCCGGTTGGTGGCACCAACCGGGACCAAAAGGCATCCACGTCGACATTCCATGGCTGGGGTTTTGTTTTTTTAAAGGGGGGGTTGGGTGTTTTGGGGGGTTAATTTAGGTGTTTCATATATTGTGTTAGCTAGCTAATTAATAGAGATATGTGTCCTCTCTTATGGCCGTGCTTGGTCGACGCTACGTACTATATACATATAGCCCTCGACACGCTAGCTAGTAAGAAAATGAAGGGAACCATTGAGTACAGAAGTTCGTCGTGCATACCGAGAGAAATGATCGATCGACCTCTCCTTCTCTGAGAGATTGGTCGAACAACAAGTTTGCGTATCATGTATCCGACGCTACTGACTACATACATGTACAATATGTAAGATCTCTCAATTACAGTCCCCTAGCAATTGAAATCAACTTCCACATGGTATTCTCCGGCTTTATTGATGACGTAGTCAAGAAAGAATCCCGCCAATTCCTCTAGAATTGCTTTCATGCGATCTGGTTCTAGGAGTTCATTCCGCATCTGCCACATCTAATTTGAAGAAGGGGGTTAATTAATACATATATATGAATGAAACTCAACAGAAATGATGGTGTAATAAAATGAAATTGTGAATATTATTGCTTACGCACTTCATATTGTCTTTGAGAGTAGCCCCGCTTGTTTTTCAAAGTCGCGGTGTGGATGAACTCGCACACGTAGTATCCATAGAAATCATTCCCTTGTTCCTGCCACAAGGACTTTGCGAGAAATAGAGGTCAATCAAACTGATAATGAAGCATTATAAATGGCATTGATGAAAGTATAGCTACAGAATCAACGGGAGATGCGCACAACTAGCTAGCCAGTAGTACTTACTTTCGGGTATGTATATCGCAGCTCCTTCGGCAGTCCCGGAGCTTCTGCGGTGAACTGTTTCCAAACCCTGCAAGACAAAGAAAATAATTATTATTAATTGAGATATCAGGAAATGAACAAAAATTTGCCGATATGGTGCGATAATGATCGATTGAACTTACTTGCTGAGCATTTCAGTCATGTCCGCATAGGTTTTGGGATCTTTCCGTCTTGAGTCTAAGACGGTTACTAGTCCATGCTCAAGCTTAATCTCCAGAAGAATATAGTGGTACCTGCGCACGCATGCATAACTCATCAATTACATTACTATAACCTCGCTCGAGTAATAAGGGAAACCGAATATGCACACGATAGTAACACTCTCTTGCCGTTGTAAGGAAAGAGTATGGTATCTTTGTTTTGATTTTTGATCAACGATTGTAGCAAGTTGTCCTCGGCCTCTTTGACGTCCTTTTCAACCAAAAATTCATCTATGATATTTGTGTTAATGAACCCAATATCATAAATTTCTTGTTTTTTGCACTCGACGATCTTCAATCTGCATAATATATTGAGGATAATTAATTATAAATACATGCAATGAAAGAGCCGAGCTATATATAGAGACTTAATGACAGAAATAGTACTTACAGGCAGTAGCAAAAGACCGTTAATTTATCGAGGGCCTTTTGATTGAAGAACTTGAAGAACTCCGCAAATGGAACAGGCAACATATCATTTCCAACGAGGTCGTGCTCCTCTTTAATTCTCAGATACAAAGTATTCGTCCCCCCAGACTCTCTGCAGGTTTTCATGTACCAAGTATGGAATCTTTGCATAATTGTTGTTAGAGATTTTTCATCTTTGACGAGAGGCTTCCCGTACTCGTATCTGTGTTCGTCCACCTTCATGAAATCAGGAAGTGCATCGTCAGGCAGGTAATCTTGTGGATTGCCATAACCGGCCACCATCCCCGGAGCATTAGCGACGATGTTGCCGCTAGACACATTGAGCGGGGGGCACGATTGGTTTGCTTGTTTGCCGAGCTGGTCAATCTTTTTCGCAGCTGCTCGTTCTCTTGCTCTTTGATGTCTGACAGTACTTCCCGACCGCTCCGCTTGGAGATATGTCTGTTCAATAATGCGCTCATAGTTGGTTCTCGGCGGAGACTTTGCCGGCTTCCTCAGGGTATCGAGAGTGCGCTTTGCTTTCACCGGATCTACCTTCTCCTCCGGAGGTGGATGTCTCTTTGCTTTCACCCCTTCAAAGAACTCCTTCATGTGGGTCCGCACGATTGTATCGTTTTCCTCCTCGGTCCTCTCATACGGTAACTTCTCTAGAGACTTGAGAGGTGGACCGTATCTGTATTGCCTCCCGCCTCTGGTTGTGCTGCTAGACGCTGGAGCAGACGGAGCGGTTGCGGCGTTTGTCTTCTTTTGTGCTTGCTTACGAGGCGGAGGAGAAGGACTACGACACGCCGGAGCAGCCGGGGCGGCGGCGGGTCTCTTCCACCCTTGCTGGTGAGGCGGAGAAGGAGGAGGCTGCTGGCTGCTCGGGTGCGCCGGCGCAGGTGGAGAAGGAGGCGGAGTGCAGCCACGTGCCGGCGAAGGAGGCGGAGTGCCGTCACGCTTGCCCTGATTGTCACTCACCGGAGGAGGAGGCAGTGGAGGAGGCGGAGTGCCCTGACTCGCCGGAGGAGGAGGAGGAGGCGGAGGCGTCCAGTTCGGAAGGTTAATGAGCTCCTTCCGCCATAGGCATGAAGTCTTCAGAGCAGAACCCAGCCTAGTCTCCCCTTCACCGGTAGGGTGGTCAAGCAGGAGGTCCTCAAATCCCTCCATTATTTCATCCACCATCACCTTAGCATATCCTTCTGGAATCGGCTAGCAGTGATAAGTTGTGCCGGGTCCACTAGGATAAACAGAGCCAACAGCCGCCTTGACCTTCAAATTCGTCCATCGCGCCATAATGTGGCAATTTTGAGACTCCATGATATCATCCACGGGATAGCTGGCAGGAGCCGTCAAGACATGCTCCGGCTAAAGCAGCTCGGTGGAAGCCACGCTGCTTCTCCGCTGAGATGGCGGGGTAGCTTCGGGGGAAGCTTCGGCAGGTCGTTTGCTGCGATCTGCTGCTTCTCGTTCCCCTTCTCGTTCCTCTAGCCCCATTACCCTTTCGTGCAGTGCCTGCAGTTGGTCCTGCTCCTATTTCTTCCTCCTCTCATGGGTTTTGTAACCCCCTGCGTCCGGAAAACCAACCTTCCACGGAATGGAGCCTGGCGTGCCTCGTGTCCGTCCAGGGTGCTCAGGATTCCCGATGGCCATTGTGAGCTCGTCCTTCTCCCTGTCTGGAACGAACGTCCCTCGCTGCGCTTCATCGATATAGTGCCAAAGGTTCTTGACTGGTATTTGTAGTTGCTCGTCCGTCCAATGGCACTTCCCTAATACAGGGTCCAAGGTTCCGCCAGCCCCGAAGAACCAAGTCCGCAGCGGTCCAGCGATACATTGTCTCTGGTTCGATCCCTTTTTCAAGAAGATCATGCTCAGCCTTGGACCACTTAGGCCGGGCTTTGAGGTAGCCACCTGACCCCATGCGATGGTGAAGCATCTTCTTCGCAGCATTTTGCTTGTTTGTCGCCGACATCTTCTTACTCTTTTCCGATGTCTTGTGGGCCACAAATGCGGGCCAGTGATCTTTGATCTTCTCATATTTGCCGATGAATTTTGGTGTCTTTTTTTGTCGACAAACTTGTTCAGCTCTTTCCTCCACCTCCTGAATAGGGTTGCCATCTTCTTAAGAGCACAAGCCTTGATTAATTGCTCTTTAACTGGCTTCTCCGGATCCTCCTCTGGCGGTAGGGTGAAATTTGCCTTCAGCTGAGTCCAAAGATCTTCTTTCTGCATATCATTGACATAAGACACCTCAGGGTCTTCCTGCATATACCATTGTTGCATGTTGATCGGGATCTTGTCCCTAACAAGATCCCCGCACTGAGTAGAAAATGCACGCTTTGTCCGGATGGGTTCAATCAGTTCGCCGTCAGGCGCGATTTCTATGATCTCAAACTTTTCATCCAAGCTCAACTTTTTCTTCAGGCCTCGTCTCCCTACCGAAGTTGTGCTCGATCCGGAGGGCTAGAAATTATAAGGAAGAAAGACGAGAGTAATTAATATGTGTACATATACCAAAACAATGGATGCATCAATTAACTAGTCAGCACCGGGCTTAACAATATATATATACCTAGCCGGACTCAGTTCGGTCACCGGAGCAGTCAGCACGGTCTCCTTCTTGTACCTCCATTGTGTCATCGGAGCCATCATGAACATAGTCCTCTTCTTGTACCGGCATTAATGGGCCGAAGCCATCATGAACATAGCCCTCTTCTTCACCCAGTCCTTCCTGACCATCGGTGTCGTTGAGAAATGGCGCAACTTCATCACTTCCTTGTGCGATTATGTCCCCCAACATTGCTTCTATTTCTTCGTCTCGGGAGTGCTCCATAGTTTCTGCAAATATTTACAACATGTCAATTATTATTCAAACATGGTACAGATGGATATATATATATTAGTGGCAAACGTAGAACTAGCTAGCTAATTACAATAAGGAATCATGTTAGTGGCCTCGATGCTGCTTCTCTAGGGTTTGGGGTCTCCTCGACACAACGCTTCAAGGGTTTGGGGTGGCCTCGACGACAACGCTCTTTTAACTTGGTAAATTTGGGTGGCCTCAAGAGAGTTAATTTGTCGGGTAGGGGCGCGACGGGAGGGGGTAGGAGACCAACATCGTTTTCTCTCTAGGGTTTGGGTGTCTTCGAGAGTTTTGGTCGAGCGAGAGGGCCGAGGGGGGTGCTGCCATGGTATAAGTTATCACAGTCGAGAGGGGGTATATATATCGACGCCCCTCATGTCGAAGTTATCTCGAGGGGTTATATCGACAACGATCGACATACATATACATGGGAAAATAATGTTATCGGGGAGGGGTATCGGTACCCCCCTCGTGTTGAAGTTTCTTCTTTCTCCTCTATTCCTTTCTTCTTCTTCTCCTCTTCTTTTTCTTCTTCTCCCTCGAGAAAGGAAAATAAGGAAAAGGAAGAAAAGGGGAAGAAGGAAGAAGAAGAAGAAAAAAAGAAGAAGAAAAAAGAGGAGAAGAAGAAAGGAATAGAGGAAAAGAAAAAATAGAAAATTTCTATTTTTCTTCTTCTTCTCTCTTCTTCTTCTTCTTCTTCTTCTTTTTCCTCTTCTTATTTATTTCTCCTCTTCTTCCTCTCCTCTTCTTCTCCTTTCTTCCTCTTCTTATTTTCCTTTTTCCTCTCATTCTTTTAGTATTGCTTGTTTAAAAAATGTTCAAATAGAAAATTTCAAAAAAAAACAAAGGTTTTGCCTAATGCATTGTTCATATGAATATACAAACATTTGCATATTCTACAATAATTAATATCACCAAAAAGTCTATGACCAGAAAAAATCCTAACTTTTCTAAAATCTATCTTTTGCATATATGAAAACATTATACATATATGAACAAAAAGATGCTCTGAACAATTTTTTATACATTTTGAACATCTACATACACATAGCCACATACATACACATATACATTATATATATATATGAACAAAAAACTAAACTAATAAAATGAAAAACAGAGCCAGATAGCCACATACATACACATATACATTATATATATATATATATATATATATATATATGAACAAAAAAACTAAAATAATAAAAATGAAAAAAAAAAGCAGAGCCGGGCGCGGCAGCTCACAGCAGGGCGGCTAGCGATGACGATGGCGACAGTGAGGCGGCGGCCTTGCGGCCAGGGGGCGGACGGGAAGGGGCTCATGGCCACGCAGTGACGGGACGGCGGTCTCGGGCGGCACACAGTGACAGGGACGAAAGGGTGGGCTCGGGAGGCCGCGGCGATGGGGACGAGGACGGCGCTGGCTCGGGAGGCCGCGACGAGGACGGCACGGCTCGGGAGGCCGGGCGACGAGGACGGCGCGGGCTCGGGAGGCGACGGCCTTGGCGGCGGCAGCGGCGACAAGCCGAGGAGCAACTGGCGGCGTCGAGGAGGTCGGCGTCGTCGAGGCAATCAAGCGATGAAATTCTAAATTTTGCAAAGTGTTTGCTTATATAGCAAAGCCATTGGTCCCGGTTCGTGAAACCAACGGGACTAATGCACTTTAGTCGGTTGGTGCCACCAAGCGGGACCAAAAACCTCTTTTCGCAGCCCAAAGGCGGGAAGCGGCGACCTTTGATACGGTTGGTGCCACCAACCGGACCAATCTCCCTTTAGTCGGTTGGTGCCACCAACGGTACCAAACCCTGTCTTTGCCAGCGTCGGGGCCAAAGTTTAGTCCCACCTCGCTAGTTGAGAGGGGCGCGTAGTGGTTTATAAGAGCCACTGCCGCACCCCTCTCGAGCTCCTCTCCACCGCAAGCTTTCGGGCCTACTTGCTATTGCTTTGCCTGATGGGCCTTCTGGGCCTACTGTGGGCCTGAATCCTGGCCCATAGAAGGGTTTCTAGTCTTATTCAGGCCGTGGGGGCCCAGTAGGAGGCATTTTTTTTGTTTTTTTGTTTTCTTTACTTATTGTTGCTATTTTTATTTTTTTTCCAGTTTTTTGTTTTGTTTTCTGCATTATTTATTTTCTTTTGTTTTTTGCTTTATTTTTTAATTCTTTTTGCTTTTAGTTTTAGGAAAATTATAAACTTTCTGTTAGTGCCATTAGTTTTCAAATTTGAAAACACTTTTTTTGTTTTTTTGTTTTCTTTCTTGCTTTATTTATTTTATTTTGTTTCTACTTACAACAAAATACTTATTGTTGCTATTTTTAAATATTACGAGGGCCACACCATAAGACATTAAAGCATTTCAAATGAACTCTGAAAAGGTTGAAAGTTGGCATGGTATCATAAATTGACCCACATAGCATGTGCATGTACAAAACGGACAATGGTATCATACTCGTCAGTTACAAAGTTGGCATGGTATCATCATAATAGTGGCGGGAGAAAGTCTTCACTTTTTCTTCGCTTGTGTCATTTGCTTATTGCGCCGTAACCATGGATAATCTTCATCGTTTATCGATCTTTGGGGTCAGCCTTGACTTTGATGGGAGGAATTTCATGAAACTTTTCATAATCTTCAGACATGTCTGTCTTGCCCTCCACTCCCACGATGTCCCTTTTTCCTGAAAGAACTATGTGGCGCTTTGTCTCATCATATGATGTATTCTCTTCCTTATCTTTTCTCTTTCTCGGTCAGGTAGACATGTCCTTCACATAGATAACCTGTGCCACATCATTGGCTAGGACGAACGGTTCGTCAGTGTACCCAAGATTTTTCAGATCCACTGTTGCCATTCCGTCTCGCAGGTCTCTACACACTCCCGCCTCTGACAGATTGACCCATTTGCACTTAAACAAAGGGACCTTAAAATCATGTCCGTAGTCAAGTTCCCATATGTCCACTATGAAACCATAATATGTGTCCTTTCCCTCTCGGTTGTTGCATCAAAGGACACCGCTGTTTTGGTTAGTGCTCTTTTGATCTTGGTCAATCGTGTAAAATGTATTCCCATTTATCTCGTACCCTTTCCAAATCAATACAGTCAAAGATGGTCCCACGACAACAAGTACAGCTCATCACAAACAGTGTTGTCACCTCCGAGGCGTGCTTCCAACCAAGCTGTTGAATGTCTGATGTGTTCACATGTAATCCATCGTCGCCTTTGCTCCGGTGTTTGGGCGCAGATCGTTCTTGTGTTCATCGACATACGGGTCACCAAGGTAGAGTTACGTAGAACTGTGTAGTGTGCTTGAGACCAAGAATATCCGTCCCTGCATATTATTGAGTCCCTTCTAAACGTGCCTTTTCCAGTCAGTCTCCCCTCATACCGCGATTTAGGGAGACCTATCTTCTTAAGGCCAGGAATGAAGTCAACACAAAACCCGATGACATCCTCTGTTTGATGGCCCATGGAGATGCTTCCTTCTGGCCTAGCGCGGTTACGGACATATTTCTTTAGGACTCCCACCTCTCAAAGGGGTACATATTGTGTAGAAATATGGGGCCCATAATGACAATCTCGTCAACTAGATGAACTAGGACGTGCGTCATGATATTGAAGAAGGATGGTGGGAACACCAGCTCGAAACTGACAAGACATTGCACCACATCACTCCTTAGCCTTGGTATGCTTTCTGGATCAATCACCTTCTGAGAGATTGCATTGAGGAATGCACATAGCTTCACAATGGCTAATCGGACGTTTTCCGGTAGAAGCCCCCTCAATGCAACCGGAAGCACTTGCGTCATAATCATGTGGCAGTCATGAGACTTTAGGTTCTGAAACTTTTTCTCTGCCATATTTATTATTCCTTTTATATTCGACGAGAAGCCAGTCGGGACCTTCATACTAAGCTGGCATTCAAAGAAGATTTCCTTCTCTTCTTTGGTAAGAGCATAGCTGGCAGGACCTTCATACTGCTTTGGAGGCATGCCGTCTTTTTTGTGCAAACATTGCAGGTCCTCCCGTGCCTCAGTTGTATCTTTTGTCTTCCCATACACGCCCAAGAAGCCTAGCAGGTTCACGCAAAGGTTCTTTGTCACGTGCATCACGTTGATCGAAGAGCGGACCTCTAGGTCTTTCCAGTAGGGTAGGTCCCAAAATATAGATTTCTTCTTCCACATGGGTGTGTGTCCCCCAGCGTCACTCGGAACAGCTAGTCCACCGGGACCCTTTCCAAAGATTATGTGTAAAACATTGACCATAGCAAGTACGTGATCACCGGTACGCATGGCGGGCTTCTTCCGGTGATCTGCCTCGCCTTTGAAATGCTTGCCTTTCTTTCAACATTGATGGTTGGTCGGAAGAAATCGGCGATGGCCTGGTACACATTCTTCCCGCAGCTTGCGGTATATACTATCGGTGTCAAGTAAACAGTGCGTGCATCGTGGTATCCCTTGTTTATGCATCACGAAGGTTCTTGAGAGCAGGCCAATCATTGATGGTCACGAACAGTAACACCTTTAGGTTAAATTCCTCCTGTTTGTGCTCATCCCACGTACGTACACCGTTCCCATTCCACAGCTGTATATGTTCTTCAACTAATGGCCTTAGGTACACATCAATATCGTTGCCGGGTTGCTTAGGGCCTTGGATGAGAACTGGCATCATAATGAACTTCCGCTTCATGCACATCCAAGGAGGAAGGTTATACATACATAGAGTCACAGGGCAGGTGCTATGATTGCTGCTCTGCTCCCCGAAAGGATTAATGCAATCCGCGCTTAAAGCAAACCATACGTTCCTTGGCTCACTTGCAAACTCATCCCAGTACTTTCTCTCAATTTTTCTCCACTGCGATAGCGGGTGCTCTCAACTTCCCTTCTTTCTTACGGTCCTCACTGTGCAATTGCATCAACTTGGCATGCTCTCCGTTTCTGAACAGACGTTTCAACCATGGTATTATAGGAGCATACCACATCACCTTCGCAGGAACCCTCTTCCCTCGGGGGCTCGCCGTCAACATCACCAGGGTCATCTCGTCTGATCTTATACCGTAATGCACCGCATACCGGGCATGCGTTCAGATCCTTGTATGCACATGATAGAGGATCACGATCATTAGGGCATGCATGTATCTTACGCACCTCAATCCTAGAGGGCATCGGCCTTCTTTGCTGCGTATGTCTTTGTCGGGCAATTCGTTATCCTTTGGAAGCTTCTTCTTCAATATTTTCAATAGCTTCTCAAATGCTTTGTCAGGCACAGCATTCTCTGCCTTCCACTGCAGCAATTCGAGTACGGTACCGAGCTTTGTGTTGCCATCTTCGCAATTGGGGTACAACCCTTTTTTGTGGTCCTCTAACATGCGATCGAACTTCAGCTTCTCCTTTTGACTTTCGCATTGCGTCCTTGCATCGACAATGACCCGGCGGAGATCATCATCATCGGGCACATCGTCTGGTTCCTCTTGATCTTCAGCAGCTTCGCCCGTTGCAGCATCATCGTGCACATCGTCTGGTTCCTCTTGTTGTTCAGTAGCATCACCGTATTAAAGGGGCACATAGTTGTCATCGTACTCTTCTTCTTCGCCGTCTTCCATCATAACCCCTATTTCTTCGTGCCTCGTCCAAACATTATAGTGTGGCATGAAACCCTTGTAAAGCAGGTGGGTGTGGAGGATTTTCCGGTCAGAGTAAGACTTCGTATTCCCACATATAGGCAATGGACAACACATAAAACCATTCTGCTTGTTTGCCTCAGCCACTTCAAGAAAGTCATGCACGCCCTTAATGTACTCGGAGGTGTGTTTTGAACCGTACATCCATTGCCGGTTCATCTGCGTGCATTATATATAATTAAGTGTGTCAAAAATCATTGCAGAACATCATGAATAGATAATTAAGTGACCAAATTAATAGAAGTTCATCATCACATTAAAACCAAAGTACATACATAGTTCTCATCTAACAACATAAAGCTCTGCAGAGCATCTAAATTAATTAAACCATACACTGAAACTATGTAAAACATTTCAATGCGAAAAAATGCGGTCATAATTGCAACCAATGTAACAACTGATCCAACGACATAATGATACCAAACCTCGGTATGAATGGCATATTTTCTAATCTTTCTAATCTTCAAGCGCATTGCATCCATCTTGATCTTGTGATCATCGACGACATCCGCAACATGCAACTCCAATATCATCTTCTCCTCCTTAATTTTTCTAATTTTTTCTTCAACAAATTGTTTTCTTCTTTAACTAAATTTAACCTCTCGACAATAGGGTCGGTTGGAATTTCCGGTCCAAAAATCTCCTAGATATATAAAATCTATGTCATGTTGGTCGGCATAATTGTCATAAACAATAAATGAACCAATAGTTATGAAAAGATAATATATATACCACATCCGAATCATAGACAGGACGAGGGCCGACGGGGGCGGATACCAAAACCATCGCATTATATAAGATGCAATAATAAAAGTAAGAAATTATACAAGTATCTATATAAACATGCAAGTAAGAAATTTTTTTCCTTTCAGAAAGAATATAAGAACAAGAGGCTCACCACGGTGGTGCCAGTGACAAGATCGGCGCGGGCGATCGACGGCGGTGAAGACGGGGACGGGACGTGACGGACCACTAAAACTAGACAAATATTGAGGAAAATGGAGCTTGGAGGTCGAGCTTGGAGAGGAGAAAGCTTAAGTAGTGTGGCTCGGGCATTCCATCGAACACCTCGTGTGCATAGGAGGTGAGCTAGAGCACCACAAAGCTCTCCCCTCGCCGGCCACAAAAAACAGAGCAGTGGGAGTGCTCTTCTCGCGGGCGAGGGGTATATATAGGCAACTAATTGGTCCTGGTTCGTGGCCAGAACCGGTACTAAAGGGCAGCCTTTTGTCCCGGTTCAAGCCACCAACCGGGACCAATGGTGGTGAGCCAGGAGCGAGGCCCATTGATCCCGGTTCGTCCCACCAACCGGGACCAATAGGTCCAGTCGAACCGGGACCAATGGCCCACGTGGCCCGGCCGGCCCCCGTGGCTCACGAACTGGGTCCAATGCCCCCATTGGTCCCGGTTCTGGATTGAACGGGGACTAATGGGCTCCCCCAGCCTGGACCATTGCCCCCTTTTCTACTAGTGCAATCCAAACCCTCTTCATCACCCTCGCATGCTTCCCGCCCGAAACGGTCAGTGCCGCATTTCATGCCCGGCCAGAGCGGACGCGACCTCTCACTGGCGCCGGCATTGAAGCGGCACGCCGACCGAGCGAGCATCCCTCGCGCTGCTTCCCGGTGCACGCGACTGCTCCGCGTTCAAAGGTTGCAATAGTCGGCCACAACATGCATGTAAAAAGTTCTTGGGAGTCCGTGCTACAGCTAGCTGTCCTCCCTAACTCATCAATCTCTTCCAGTAGTGCTAGTACTCCATGGCGCGATCCACCATCAAGCAGGCGGGAAAGTTATCGTATACTCGGTTTGTGGTGAGTGGCATGCCGAGCGATCGTGTGGGGTGGAACCGTGGAGGAGGGTGAGACACGAACGCAGATTTAGATGTTGGTTTTGCTCGATGGCGCGATCCAACAAAACGAAACGTTGGTTTCTCTCCATTTCCATTTTTTCTCTGGAAAAACAGAAACTTTCCGCTCCATTTTCATTCCTATTCCAAGGTTGCCCCGTTATAACATTCCATCAAATACAAAGGAAAACTAACACACATGCTGATGCATCTCAATGATTCATAGATCATAGCCAATATTTACTTCACAACTAAAGACAAAAGTTGTGAGAGCGTGTACAAAAGAAAAACTATTGATAGGGTCACTAAGACTTAAACCCTAAACCCTAAACAAGATTTAATTTCCTGGCTAGGTAGAACCTGACGAAGGAAAGACGGCTGGCACCCTCGGATCATACACCACTTTTGTGCAGTTCCACTAAAATCGAGCTGAGCATCCCTGATGGCAAAGATATTGAAGTGTGATTAGAATAATAGTACTGGCACTAGTTCATGAGACATAAACTCATCACAAATAGAAGCCGGTAGAAGTAGAGAAAGATCAACATGGAGAAGGAGCTATGTGGGGAGCTGCGGCAGTGGAGCAAGCCGGTTCCAAAAGAAAGATGTACTACCTGGGACGTCGAGTTGTAGCTAGAAGGGCGGTTGGGACGCGGCATCAGCCCATACCGCGAGGACCCCTGATTGGGACGCACCGACTGTGGGATTTCTCCCTCGCCAATGTCAACCGCGTCTACACAGAACATTGTTCCCTTCCCCCAGCGGCGGGATCAAGCCGGATATGTGACCAGCGGTGTGGCCACCGTCGTTCTATGCTTGTGAAGAGAGCAACCCAAGCAAGCAGGCTTGTAGCTTAGGCTCCTGCTAGTGTATATATAGTGGTTTTCTTTTTCTCTCCATATCAACCATTCTATATTGCGTACGTGTCATTGAAGAGTGAAATGATGGTTGCTTCTTCCGACTAACTTATTGTGTGATTTGACTGCTCCTTAGTGGACCTACATGTACTCCCCCTACGTGTATGATCGTTCCTGAGTCTCACTTGTACTTATCTCTATTTTCTTGCATGACACGTAGACAGGATGCGCATAGAGGAATTTTGTTACTGCACGTTGTTACGTAGTACTGTACTACTAGTACCTACTCCCTCCTTCCAGTTCACTACTGGTACTCCCTCCGTCCTGGCTTATTGGTCCCCTTTGTACTCAATTCATGGGCTCGTTCTCCTCAAGAAATTATCTTTACCAACGTATTAATATCGGGAATGCATGCGTGAACAACAAATGATTAAATCTTGCATGCAACATTTTGACAAAGCATTGACTTATGAACATGTGAATGTGAGGGACTACAACCTCGTGCATGCATGCAAAAGTCACACATACACATGGACGGAAAAACGCACGTGACGCCCTAATGCATGCATGTCCAAGCACACGACGGAACACACACGGTCACGCTCAAGTGCTCAACCTACACGTGCATGCGCACACATACTCAGCCAGGGTGAGCTAGTGGCTGTATAAACACCGGAAAATGTATATATTGAGCGCAATGAGCGTATTATGAAGTCCACTAACCGTATTTTTACAAATATATAGTGACAGACCGTGTATTTATCTCGTTTGAAATTAAGCCATATTAACTGGAAAGGAGGCAGTATGGACTAGCATTACTTTGTTATATCCCGTCAACTTGCCGAACGAGGAGAAGCTTGCAGGACAGGAGAAGCTTGCGCGCGGTGGCTCACAGGACAAGGAGAAACTTCTGACTAGTGCAAGCTCTCCCTCGCTTAGGCGGTGGACATGCAACATTTAATTCGGTGTCAGATTGCCAGAAGCATACACTATACTAGTACTATTATTGTTCAACTTTCCGAAGCGGCGAACAGCCAAGCGCAAAGTTTACTAGTACTAGTACTACTACTATAGAGGTATGTACTATACTACTAGGAACAGGATGGAGGAGCGTCTGCACTCTTATTATATTTTAAAAATGTGATAAAGCAATCTTCAACACATTTGGTTCTCTTTGAGGGTTCTCGCATGTGATAATGGAAGTTGATTGCATGGAACACTCGTCACAATTCTCGCTTAATTCTGGCTCATATCCTGTTACAAATAGGAGCGCTCGATAATATTTCCTCTTTTTTTTGTTATTCAGCATGTAAACAGGTCAGCAAACCTTGCGGCGCATCTTTGTGCGAATCATGCTTGCTGCACTTTGAATGTGGCCGAGAGCTGGCTTGATGAAACAACTCGCTTCCTTCTTCTTTTTTTGTGGGATACCCTGCTTCCTAGTGACCAGTCTCTTGGCTGATCGTCCTAAGAATGCTTATATATGAATAAAGATCTCTCATTTACCCGCAAAATAGATTAAGCCATATTAACCGGAAAGGAGGGAGTATGGACTAGCACTACTTTTTGGTGTGTCCCATCAACTCGCAGAACAAGGAGAAGCTTGCAGGACAAGGTGAAGCTCGCTTACGCCTTTTAACTAATGCAACCTACCCTCGCCCAGGCGGTGTACATGCATCAGTTCGTTCGATGTCAGATTGCCAGAGGCACACTGTCGGTGTCAAAACCGGCGGATCTCGGGTAGGGGGTCCCGAACTGTGCATCTAGGCGGATGGTAACAGGAGACGAGGGACACGATGTTTTTACCCAGGTTCGAGCCCTCTCGATGGAGGTAAAACCCTACGTCCTGCTTGATTAATATTGATGATATGGGTAGTACAAGAGTGGATCTACCACGAGATCAAGGAGGCTAAACCCTAGAAGCTAGCCTATGGTATGGTTGTTGTAATGTATGTTGTCCTACGGACTAAAGCCCTCCGGTTTATATAGATACCGGAGGAGGCTAGGGTTACACAGAGTCGGTTACAATGGTAGGAGATCTACATATCCGTATTGCCAAGCTTGCCTTCCACGCCAAGGAAAGTCCCATCCGGACACGGGCCGGAGTCTTCAATCTTGTATCTTCGTAGTCTTGGAGTCCGGCGGACGATGATAGTCCGGCTGTCCGGACACCCCCTAGTCTAGGACTCCCTCAGTAGCCCCTGAACCAGGCTTCAATGACGATAAGTCCGGCGCGCATAATGTTCGGCATTGCAAGGTGGGTTCCTCCTCGAACAATCCAGAGAAGATCATGAACACCAGGATAGTGTCCGGCTCTGCAAAAATAATTTCCACATTCCACCGCAGAGAGAATAAAATGTACACTTAGCTTAATCTGCTGACGTATTATGCGGCGTGACATCACACCGGCACCAAGCCTTTGTTTGAATTGTTTTTTACTATACCACCTCAAAGACGTTTAGCGGCGGTTTCTTGGCACGCCTTGTCGAGCAGAGATCGTGTTCCCCTTATTCCGGGATTCTCATCAATACGGACGTGGGTAACCCAACCGCGCCATTGATGGTGGTGCCTGGGAGATAAGCGAGTTTTACCAGGCCGGTGGGGGACGCATAGTTTTCGTCCGCCTATATATAAGGGATAAGGATTCACCTTCTCACCTATGCCTTCTTCCTCCTCTGCTTATCCATCTCCGCGCACTCAAGCTCCAACGCCCAAGCTCGCGCATCTCGCCTCGACCTTCTACGAATATGTCCGGAGCGGGAGGCAAATGGTTAGCCTCCACCGCTAAGGAGGAGGACATCACCAAGCTGCGCAGCGCCGGATATCTTTCCAGCGATATCGCGCATCGGCTGCCCGACGAGGGGCAGCTCATCCCTACCCCTGGGCCTCATGAGAGGGTCGTCTTCCTCCCCCACTTCCTCTGCAGACTGGGCTTTCCGCTCCATCCATTCATCCGGGGGCTCATGTTTTACTACGGCCTGTGTTGGGGATATTACCACTAGGTGTAAACCGGCCAAGTTTGGGCCGGGTTAGCTCTGCTAGTGGTGTAGTCATGGAAAGGCCCAAGGCCTGTGGTTGGTTTAGAACTTGTAGCCGTAAACCGGCCTGATGTATGCTTGTATTGTAAGTTAGGAATAGAGAGATACCAACCGGGATACGAGTATGAACCGGTTGGGACTCTGCAAACCGACGGGCGTCACCCGTGTATATAAGGGGACGACCCGGCGGCGGTTCAAGAAGAGACAACCACAACTCGGGCCTAGGCGAAGCTTATTTGCTCCCTAGCCATCGAGACCACATCAATTCCATCACAACTAGACGTAGGCTTTTACCTTCATCGAAGGGCGAACTAAATATAAACCCCGTGTCTTTGTGTCCGCTTTAACCCCTGCAAGTAAACTTCGTAGCGATGGCTCCACGACTAAGTCCTTATGCTAGGACATCTGCCGTGACAAATCCATTTACGCTTGGCGCCCACCGTGGGGCTATCGCCGATGGTTTGACGACCTTGGAGGGCAAGCTCAAAGGACTCGAAGGCTACATCGTGGGCGGATGACCAAGAGTCGTCGTGGCGGATCTACATCGACAATGCGGATGGGGTCCCGAGGCGATTCAATCGAGTATGGTTACCGGGTCCCTTGGCGCATATACGTCTTCATCGGCAAGATCGGAGGGCCTGAGCCGGACATCTGCACCGACCTCGTCGAGACGGCTCAGCGCGCGCAACCAGCCCGGGCTAAACCGGCCGTGAAGCATGTCTTTGTCGGGGTCACCCATGGAGGGGAGTATGATGCCGGTTCAGAGCACGGTAGCGAGACCGTCGTTTACTCCGGCGATGAATCTTCAGCAGGAGAGACCGAGTCATTGTACCAGCTGCAGGATGGTATGATCAGGGGCTGTTCCGATGGTGACAGTATTCCGGACCCCCCAAGCCAGCTAAACCGGATCGGTGTATTCATGGCCGGCACTCAGGCCGCAAACCTCTCCTCAACCGCAGCAGCAATGCTTTCCGGTTCAGCCGCGGTAGCAGGGGCAGGAGGCCCGGTGCGCCCGCCGGTTCAAGTTTTGTCAGACCTGTTCGATGCGCTAGCAGCACTCATGGCGGAGGATAACCCAGCAGATCAGGAGGCTCATAACGCAGAAATTGCGAAGGTGAAAGAGCAGATCACGCAAGCCAAAGCGGATCTAGCAGCAGAGAAGGAGCGCATGGCCGCAGAGCGGGCCGCTTTGGATGAACAAGCTTACAAACTCATGCTCGACGAGCGCGTCGCGAGAGGTGTTAAAGCGAAATCAGATCGCGTCGACCATCGTGGCTCGACCCGAAACCTCTTTTTCGACCCGGGCGGACCCAATAACCCGCCCAAAGACAGGAGGTAAACCGGATGGAGGCACCAGGAGCGGCAGCGATGGTCCAACCACGCCTGATGGAGCCCCCACAGCAGAATCGGTGATTCCTCCACGGTCTGAGCGCCCCGGGCCATTACTCTAACCCTATGGACAACCTTGTTGCGGCTTTGCCGCACGATTGGAGGCGATCGATCGAAGGAGATTCCCCAAGCGGTTGAGACACGCCGGGTCAAGGAGCTTCTCGGACTCGTTAATCCAGCAGAAGCATATTCATATAGCCGCGATCGGATTCACTCTACGCCCGTCAAGCGGAGCTACAAAGGCGCATGGATGAACCGGCCCTATCAAATGTAGCGGGACCGTGAAGCGGCCCGAGGCAATAACCCGATAGGCAGCGCTCGTAATGCTCAGGAGGTGGTAGATCGGGCCCGGGCACGCAGGGAGGCCGAATTAGCAGCACAGGGTGATGCGGGTCAACACACGCCGGTTCGCCCTACCTCCTTCACCGGACCAGGAGTCACCTCCGCTTTGGGAGTGCCCTGTTTAATCCCCGCTTTGCGCAATGTGCGTCTGCCTAAGGATTTTAAGGGCCCGCGTAAGGTGCCAAATTACACTGCAGATCTATCCCCTGAGGCGTGGGTTGAGAGTTATGAGATGGCCATGGAGATGCTAGATGTTGATGAAGCAGCATGTGCAAAGTACTTCACCATGATGATGGAGGGCACAGCCCGTACTTGGTTGAAAAGCTTGCCGCCCAATTCTATCAGTTCATGGGGTCAGTTACGAGCCCAGTTTATCCAAAATTTCAAGGATACATGTAAACAGCCAAAGTCTATAGTGGACCTAGCGGCTTGCGTTCAGGAAGAAGGGGAGTCAACAACCCGCTGGGTACGCCGTGTGTCTGAGATTTTACACTCCTCTGACCGAATCAATGCTGACTCGGCGATCATCACATCGAAAGCAATCGCGGTTTGAGCCTCTGGCTCAAGCTGGGGCGTATGAAGCGGTTACGCAATAATGATGAGAACCCTCATGACCGCTTTGGTAAAATATGCCGATTCAGACAGTACCAAGGATCCTGAAGCAGATGATGACGAAGCAGGGAAGGGAAAGAAGAATGGCAACTCTAAGCAGCAGCATTTCAAACCGGCAGGTCATGGAAACGGGGGCAAGCGCAAGGCTGATGATTTCGTAGCCAACACTAATGCGCAGGACAGAGGCCCGCGGCACAGAGGCAAGGCGAATCGGGGTCCAAATGCTGGTGCAAACCGTTTGAATTACTTGTTGAATCAGCCTTGTCCCAAGCACGGGACGAAAGAAAACCCATCAAATCATCTTTGGAAAGACTGTTCTATTATGCAAGAGTTCAAAAATTCCGATGCTTTCCGATATGACCAAGGATCAGGTGGTGGTTCAGGATCCGGTTTTCATGGGCCGGGTCAGGACGGAGCTTCCGGTTCAGGGCACAACCAGGGCAATTTCAACAACCAGAGTAATCAAGGTAGCCAGCAGCAGCAGCAGCAGTCAGGCTATCAGAGCCAGCCAAAGCAGTTGAATGGCGGGCAGTATCATGTTTTTACAACCAGTTTGGACAAGCGAGATCGGAAGCTTCACAAACGGGCAGTAAATTCTGTTGAACCGGCTTTGCCACGGTATTTGCGTTGGTCAGAGCAGCCTATTGTATGGAGCAGAGAGGACCATCCCCCCCGGGTTGATAATCCGGGTCAATCGCTTTTGGTGGTAGACCCCAAGTTGGGGGCTATAAGTTTACTAAGGTACTTATGGATGGAGGAAGCGATATCAATATATTATATTATGACACTTTCCGTCGCATGGGTCTCACAGATAAAGATCTCGACCGTCAATACGGTGTTCCATGGTGTAGTGCCAGGCAAATCTGCTTATCCTATTGGCAAGATAGCCTTGGATGTGGCCTTTGGAGATGAGCATGATTCCCGGTCTGAAAAGCTAACCTTTGAAGTGGTGAAAATCCGGAGCCCATATCATGCCTTGTTTGGACGGCCGGCTTATGCTAAGTTCATGGCACGACCTTGTTATATCTACTTGCAGCTCAAAATGCCGGGTTACAAAGGAACCATAACGGTGCATGGAAGCCGCCGAGTCGCTTTGGAATGTGAGGAAGGAGATGCAGCTTATGCAGAGGCGGTCTGTGCCACAGAGGAGTTGAAATTCTATAAGGACAATGTTGATCCGGCAGATATGACCCCTCTGAAGAAGCCTACTACAGAGCATGAATCGGATCTAAAATTCAAATCGGCAGCTGAAACCAAGCTTGTTGACTTCATACCAGGTGATTCGTCCAAGCAGTTCACTGTCAGTGCCAACCTGGATCCTAAATAGGAAGGCGCGCTCATCGAGTTCATCCGTGAGAACCGGGACATTTTTGCATGGAAGCCATCTGACATGCCAGGTGTACCGAGGGAACTCGCTGAGCACACACTTAATGTGGATCCTAAGTATAAACCGGTGAAACAGTTCCTCCGCGGTTTAATGAAGAAAGACGCAAAGGCCATTGGAGAAAAGTAGCGAGGCTTCGGCGGTGGCTTTATCATCGAGGTGTTTCATCGAGTGGCTTGCTAATCCGATGCTGGTCCTTAAGAAAACGGCACTGGCGTATGTGTGTGACTACAGATCTTAACAAGGCTTGTCCAGCAGATCCTTTTGCTCTCCCCGCATTGATCAGATTATTGATGCCACGGCGGGATGTGGCGTTTAAGCTTTTTGGGCGCCTACTCGGATATCATCGATCAAGATGGCGATCAGGACCAGGAGAAAGCGGCGTTTATAACTCCCTTTGGAGCCTTCGCTATGTATCTATGCCTTTTGGGCTCAAGAGTGCCCAAGCTACTTATCGGTGGTGTGTCTGAATTGCTTGCATACACATCGGCCGCAATGTGCATGCTTATGTGGATGACATTGTGGTAAAATCAAGACAGAAGGAGACGCTGGTGGGCGATTTGAAGGAGACCTTCGACAACCTCGCATTTATAAGATGATGCTTAATCCGGCCAAGTGTGTTTTGGTGTTCGGTGGCAAGTTATTGGGGTTCTGGTGTCTAACGAGGAATCGAGGCCAATCCGGAGAAAATTAAAGCGATCACCTCTTTGGCTAAACCGAAGTGTATCAACGATGTTCAACGCTTGGCGGGCGGATTGCGGCATTGAGCGGTTTATCGGCCGCCTCGGAGAAAGGCTATTCCTTTACACCGATCTTTGAGGAAGACAGATCATTTAAATGCAGAGTCCATTTCTTGACGAAGCTTCGAGGACCTAAAGCGGCAATTGGCCAATCCGCTGTCCTTGCGGCTCGGTCGACAAGGAACGCTGTTATTATATGTGGCAGCCAATGCACGAGCGGTGAGTGTAGCCATTGTGGTAGAGCGCAAGGAGGCAGGAAAGGAATATCCGGTTCAACGGCCGGTTTATTACATCAGTGAGGTACTCATCGAGTCCAAGCGGAGGTATCCGCATTGGCAGAAGCTAGTCTATGGTGTTTTTATGGCTAGCCGGAAGCTGAAACAGTATTTCCAAGGGCACCCTATTACAGTGGTTAGTTCAGCTCCTTTGGGTGATATCATACAAAACCGAGAGGCGACTGGCCGGATTGCAAAATGGGCCATTGAGCTCGGGCCACATGGGCTCAAATATACACCACGCACAGCAGTGAAATCACAAGCACTTGTTGATTTCATTAATGACTGGACGGAGTTACAAGCACCAGAAGAGAAGCCGGATCATACGTACTGGACTATCCACTTTGATGGATCCAGGCAGTTGGAAGGCTCGGGGGCTGGAGTCGTTTTAACTTCCCCACGAGGTGATAAGTTTTGTTACGTTCTCCGTTTAATGTTCCCTTGTACTAATAATGCAGCTGAATACGAAGCCTTGCTTCATGGCCTCCGGATGGCTAAGGAAATGAACTTAAGCCGGGTTAAGTGTTTTGGTGACTCGGACCTGGTGGCTCAACAAGTATCTGGCACTTGGGATTCTAAGGACCCTCTCATGGCTGCATATCGTCGAGAAGTGGACAATATCGCAGGATGTTTCAAGGGCTATCAAGTGGATCATGTGGATCGCCGGAAGAATGAAGCGGCAGACGCTTTAAGCCGTTTGGGTTCTCAGCGTAAACCGGTTCCCCCTAATGTCTTCCTCGACGTTTTGCACAATCCGTCGGTTCAGCTCCCTGGGGAAGCGGATTTGGCAATTCCTGATCCGGAGTTTCAGTTGGTGGCGGCATTACATGCTATTCCGGATTGGACGGTTCCTTACCTTGCATATATGACTCGAGGGGAATTGCCAGACGATGAGGTTCTGGCCAGGCAGATAATCCGGCGCTCCAAGTCTATGATGATTCTTAATGGTGAGTTGCATCATTGCAGTGTTTCAGGGGCGTTTCAACGTTGTGTTTCTCCTGAGGAAGGTTGTGAAATTTTACGGGAAATCCATGAAGGGGATTGTGGGCATCATGCCGGTTCAAAGTCCACGTGGCAAAGGCATTCCGTCATGGATTCTCTTGTTAACTGCTCATGCTGATCACGGAGGACTTGGTCAAACGATGTGATGGGTGTCGAAAATTCTCGAGCGTGCCCATGTACCGCACAAGAGTTGAGGATGATCCCAATAACGTGGCTGTTTGCGACATGGGGGCTGGATATGGTCGGACCTTTTAAGCGATCCAAAGATAAGAAGACCCACTGTTGGTGGTAGTGGACAAATTCACCAAGTGGGTTGAAGCGGAACCCAGCCGATAAGTGTGATGCGCAACAGCGGTGCGAGTTCATCAAAAGGTGATTTTCGGTTTGGCTTTCCACACAAGATCATTCTCGACAATGGCACTAATTTGTCCAAGGGAGCTATGAAAGAATTACGTGAGCGTGAGCATATCCGACTTGATGTATCATCGATGGCGCACCCCAGTCAACGGGCAGGCGAGCGTGCTAATCAGAAATCTTGCGAGTATCAAACCACGGCTTCGGTTCCATTGCAGCGAACACCGTGGTGCTGGGTTGAAGAGCTCCCATCGGTGCTATGGAGTATCAATACTCGCCAAACCGGTCTCATCGCTATCGCCTTTCTTCATGGTTTATGGAGCGAAGCGATTCTCCCCGATGATATCGAGCACGATTCGCCCGTGTAGCGGCTTATGTTGAAGCGGACAATGAAGCGGCACGACAGGACGCTTTGGACCTACTGGATGAGGAGCGTGATATGGCAGCCGCTCGGTCGGCGATTTACCAGCAAGATCTTCGTCGTTATCATAGTCGCCGGGTTAAAACCAGAGCCTTTCAGGAAGGAGATTTGGTGTTGCGTCTCATCCAAGACCAGACAGACATGCACAAGTTATCGCCGCCTTGGGAAGGACCCTTTGTGGTCAGCAAGAATATGCACAACGGTTCCTACTATCTGGTTGATATTCGAGAGCATAAAGACTCACGTACATCAGAGGAGGAGACCAACAGGCCGTGGAATATAGCTCATCTTCGACCTTATTACACATGAGTCATCGGCTTAGTTTATGTACATAGCATAACAATGTATATATTATCTTCGATATAATAAAAATCAGGGCCTCAGCTAAAGCGAGGTCTCTGTCTTTCTTCTCATGCGTGGTTACATGGAGTGTTTCTGTTTTTAAAGCGGCCTCCGGTTTACCCCTTGACAGTCATATTTATCACTTGGGGGCTTGGTCGTATCCGAACCAATGCAACACCTCTTGATAGGCGAAAGCCACCAGATCATTTGGGGACACGGTCACGTCTGAACCGGTCACGCCTCTTGGTCGGCCAATAGGGCCAGCGCCACTTGGGGGCTTGGTCGAACCCGAACCAATGTCATGCCACTTGGCCGGCGTACTCGCCAAGAGTCTTTTGGGGACCTGGCCGACTAGCACCATCGCTACGCTTTCGGGGGGCTTGGTTGCGTCTGACCATGGTAATACCATCTGACCAGCTCCATGAAGCTTTTCTTTTGCAAAGAGTTATTGCCTTTGTTGCCATATTTGGTGTTCAATTCTTGTTGCGTTTTTACAACCCGATGAATATTTTTATCCGGTTTAGCTGTCAGTAATAAACTGACAGGACACGGTTTGGTATTACGCCTAAGTTTTTCTCTTTCCGGTTTACCTTTTTCCGGTTCATTCTTATGGAGAAACATGGGGGCTTGCGCTGATTCAGCACACTTATGTGGGGGTCATTATTTCCCCAGACGGTTATGGTTTTTCACAAAAAAGCCTCCGCTTTAAGATTGGCTACGCCAGCTTTATGCCCGGATATGGCAGTTCAATCTTTTGGTTGCAGGGAGTATGACTTAAACAAAAGTTTCCTGGATGCGCGAAGGCATACCCAGACAGCAAAGTTTTGACTAAAATTATTACAAGGCAACACAGTGCCCAAATGATCAGTGTTTTTCTAAACCGGCTACCGGTTCACGACTGTTCTTCATCCTCCGCCACTTCCGCATCCTCCTCTCTACCCATTGGCTGGAGATCCACAGAAGTCCAGTCGATACCCATCAGAGCTTGAAAAACAGCTTCCTCATGAATCAAAGACGACGGTTCAATGTCAGGAGCGTAAGTGTGCTTACGGATCGGAGGGATCAAGTTTTCCGGCTCAAATGTTGGAGTGGAGACACGCTTGTTCTGCTCATTGTACTGGGCTTGGTAGTGCTCCAAATCGGCTTCTTCAGCCAATTGACAAGCAAGCGGGCGTACTGCACGGTTTATGGCACGCAAGTCCTCTTCATTAAAATCTGAGCCGTCTTCCTTCACACCGATAGCCACTGAGCTGCTTCCACGGGATCAAAATCCGGCACCTGTGCTTTGGCCCGGATCAAGGCATTGATGGCTCCGGTTCGTCGGGCGGATTTCTTTACCTCTTCAATACGGGAAGGAGCGATGGATAGCGGTTCAAGGTATCTTGGATCAGGGATGGCGCTGGATTATTATGTGACATGGTGGTAATGGCGCTGGGCTCGGTATATAACTGCTCCACTAGAGTGTAGACAGCCTTGATTTCTTCCGCGTCATTACCCAAGTGCCCAATGCGTGTGCTCGCATATGATGGCGGGAGGTTTTAAACCGAGTATTGGGGCAGCAGGACAAGTATATTACACTTATTAACAGGGAACTTACCAAAGATGGCTGCCGTCATACAATGCACTTGCCGCTTCACGGTCGTCAGATCATCCACCACCGGTTTAAGGGCAGCTTCAGCATTCTCAGACCGTTTAAGCAAGTTGGCCTTTTCGGTGGCCCAGACCACCTGTTCCTTCTTCATGTTGTCCTTTACTTGTTCCGCAGCAGTCAAGGCACTGGTTAGCTCTTTCTTAGCTTTGTCTGTCTCAGCCTGCTGGGTTTTCAATGCCGACTGTAAATCGGCAATCCGATCATCCTTGATTTGCACTTCAGCCTGCGTATTGACAGTATGATCAGCCAACGATTACAGTTCAAGTCTCAACCACACAACATAGTTATATGCTTGACACTTGGGGGCTAATGTACCTTCAATTTTTCTACTGCTAATACATGGCAAAGTCCCAAGTTCAATACGAATATTCAACTCGGCACTTGGGGGCTAATGGCTATTTGATGCTATTACAGTGTTGACAGGAAATTTTTGAAGTACTGGTTTAGGTTTACATACTTAAACCGGCCTTGGTGGTTATGAGAGGAGATTGCAAAAGTCTATCGAAGCAAGTTATCAAAGTACCAGTTTGATCAAAGATTGCAAACCGGCCCTTGGGGGCTACAAGGATTCCTATATCGGTAATAAGGAAAGGAGCGTTACCTCAAACTTGTCTCTCATCAATTTCACCAAGCCAGCTTCATAATCACGGCTACTGTAAAGCCGGTTCAGATATCCGGAGTGAAGGTCTTGGGCGCTCATAGCGGCATAAGTTTCCAGTTCTACGTTCCATTTTCCTTTGTTAAAAGCGGAAGAGTCCTCTTTCACAGTGTGCCGGGTTAGAGTTGCAGCATTCCCCGGATCAGAATGGCCTGTTCCAGTAATTACCACGTCATCATCTTTCGATTCGACGGATCGTGTGGGCACAGTTGTTTTGGCAGGATTGTGAGGCTCTTCAGACCGGATATTACTAGCAGGTGGATCAACAGATATTGAGACATCCATAGGTCTCTCCTCAGGAATAACATCTTCTTGAACCGGAGGATCAGTTGGAATATCTTCAGCAGCAACATTTTCAAGATCCGGTGCCCGCTCATGATCTGAAGCGGCAGCCTCTTCAGCTGTTTTCTCCAAACGAGCTTTCTTGCTGGGTTTCGGTTTGGTTCTGAAGAAACAAAAGACTCAGAAATAAGACATATACATTACGGAAGAAATTGACAAACATATGGCCATTTTAACTTACCCGACAGCTATCTTCAGCGGTGGCAGTTGAGTGGCTGACGATTCGCCAGATGATGAATGAGAGGTGACCTGATAATCGGAGTCGGACGGATTAAGAGGTTGACGGAATAAACCCGCTTTGGAATTCAAGGTAATAAAAAGGTTGGAAACCTCGGTGCGGCGTTTTCGAGCCGGGCTGTTTGGTAAACCGGCAGAGGTAACTACCTGTCCGCTGTGCCGGGTTGTGCGGCGGGCCTCATGCTGTTGTGTCTTCATAAGAAGTTTGGGGTCCAAGTGAGCAAGAGGGTGAGAAAAGTTAACTTTCCGGTTTGCCCGGCGAAGTTTTGGTGAAGGCAAATTTGTTGAATCGGAAGAAAGAATAGTTACCTCAGCAAATCCGGCGTTGCTGGCTTCTGCGTCATCCTGACAAGCATCGTCATCAATAAGACGTGTAAAAAACAAGCCAAGAGAATCAAGTTCCGGATTACCCACATCATCATCGATGGCCGGATCAGACGAAGCCGTGGTTTTCCTCTTGTGGGCGGTTTTCTTGACAACTTTGGTTTTGGGCCGGTTTGGCCGCCCAGCCTTTTCCGCTTTATCTTGAGAGAGTTTCTTGCTCCAAAATGGATCATCACCCTGGATCGGAAATAATTGAGAATTGGAAGTATGAAAGTAATGGTAATATTTAATGATGGCACAGTCAGAGACTTACCGCAGGAGGCGCGTTGAAGGTGCAGTAAGGAGCCAAGCCGGTTTGGGCACAAAGGTGCTCCGGTTCATTCAGCATCTTCCTTACTGAATCTGTGACTTCATCTTCAGACAATTCCAGTTTGGTGTGTCGGAGTGGGTCATCGACACTGCCGGTATACTGGCACATCAAACCGGAACGCCGGCTCAGAGGCAATATGCCCCAAGACAACCAGCAGCGTGCCAGATCGATCCCAGTCAAACCGTTGGCCATAAAGGCCCGGAGCTTGGATAGTTGGGGAGCGTATTTGCTTCTTTCTTTGGCAGTCAGTCGTTGCGGAAAGGGATGTGTGTTGCTGAGCCACTCTGGACGAAAACCAGGTAAAGGATTTTCACCTTCAGGGGAGGTGTCTTTGCAGTAGAACCAAGTTGCGTTCCACTCTTTGGGATGGGAGTGGAGCTTGGCGTGGGGATAAGTGATCTCTTTCCTCTTCTGGATATACCGCCCAACTCTGTATTGGGGCCGTCAGTGAATTCGGTACGGCGGTTTAGGTGAAAAAGATCCCTGAACAGCTCAACAGAGGGTTCCTCCTGCAGGTATGCTTCGGACAGCACTTGGAAGTGGCACAGATTGGTAACGGAGTTGGGGCCGATATCTTGGGGCCGGAGCTGGAAATTGGCCATGACATCCCGGTAAAACTTTGACCCGGGTGGTTTGAAACCCCGGAACAAGTGATCCGCGAAAACCACGACTTCTCCTTCCTGAGGAGTAGGAGGACATTCTTCTCCAGGAGCCCTCCAATGGATTGTGTTTTGATCATCTAAAGCGCCGATTGAAACTAGTTCCCTCAACTGTGTCTCGGAGACGCGGGAAGGAACCCAGTTGCATTCGTACACCTATTTAGCCATCATGAGGTCTACAAGGAGAAATCCGGTTTAAGAAAGTACTCATTGCAGAGTAATTGATCTAAGTTATGATAAACCGGAGGAGGTTCCGACGAATCAGTTCGATATGATATAATGTCAGATATATGTTGGCGGTTCAACACGGGGACTAATGGTGTGCAGATGCCGGTTTAGCAATTTTTGATACTATGGTGAGTTAAACCGCCTAGTCTTGGCTCCAAAGGAAATAGATAGAAACAGGTTTCACAAGAGCTCATGTTTATTATGGATCAAACACCAGTTTTCAGAAAACAGGAAAAGTGTCGTGAAAGTAAAGAAGAAACAGAGATGCGCCATAAGATATATATATATATATGCAGAAGATTTATGGGATTCAGATAAGAAAGTGCAGCGGATAAGCAGGAGTCTTCGTTTGGTACAGAAAAGGATTCATAGCATGGTTCAAAAACTAGAAAGGTGAGAGCATACGAAGAACATGGTATGAAGCTTGAACCCTAGAAACAGATCTAAAAATGGCGAACAGACTGAAGAAGGGGAAGAGAGTTACCGGAAGCGGAGGAGATGCGGAGAAAGACCGCAGTATTCTGGTCCGAACATGTTGATGCAGCGGCCAAGGTCGAAGCAGCCGTTGATGGTGACGACGGAGCTCCAAAGGCAGCGGCGCGAGGAAGAAGGAGAAGAAGCGAAGGGAGAAAACAGAATGACCCTTCGGTCCTATTTATAAGGCAGTAAAACTAGGTCAAGCGCGTGAATCCAGGGACGGTCATTAAAGAAGGCGTTATAACAGATAAACTTCAAGATGACGTCATGCCGGTTTACAGGGACCAGAAGCAATGATTTCATGCCGGTTTACAGTGATCACAAGCAATGATGATATGACGATTTATTACACAAAGAAGATATCCAAGATGCAGGTTTTATGAAGGATTAACATGAACCAGTTCAAATCAATCTGGGGCCTAATGTTGGGGATATTACCACTAGGTGTAAACCGGCCAAGTTTGGGCCGGGTTAGCTCTGCTAGTGGTGTAGTCATGGAAAGGCCCAAGGCCTGTGGTTGGTTTAGAACTTGTAGCCGTAAACCGGCCTGATGTATGCTTGTATTGTAAGTTAGGAATAGAGAGATACCAACCGGGATACGAGTATGAACCGGTTGGGACTCTGCAAACCGACGGGCGTCACCCATGTATATAAGGGGACGACCCGGCGGCGGTTCAAGAAGAGACAGCCACAACTCGGGCCTAGGCGAAGCTTATTTGCTCCCTAGCCATCGAGACCACATCAATTCCATCACAACTAGACGTAGGCTTTTACCTTCATCGAAGGGGCCGAACTAGTATAAACCCCCGTGTCTTTGTGTCCGCTTTAACCCCTGCAAGTAAACTCGTAGCGATGGCTCCACGACTAAGTCCTTATGCTAGGACATCTGCCGTGACAAATCCACGACAGCCTGGATTTCCACGATCTGGCACCGAACTTCATCCTCAACATCTCGGCGTTTATTGTCGTGTGCGAGGCCTTCCTCTGCATCCAGCCCCACTTCGGCCTGTGGCTCAAGACCTTCAACGTCAAGCCGAAGGTTGTGAAGGGCACGCAAGCGGAATGCGGAGGCGCCATGTTGGGCAAATTGCCCAACGTCCTTTTGCTCGAAGGGCCTTTGTGGACTCCGTCAAGGGGTGGCAATCGGGGTGGTTCTACATCACTGAGTCGCGCAAGCCCACATGGGCGGCGGCCCCCGAGTTTAGATCTGGCATCCCCACGCAGCTCACCTCCTGGAAAGAGAAGGGCTTGCAGTGGGCAATCCGGTGGAGGTGACGGGACTCCGAGCCTGCATCCAGAAGATGGTGAGCAATAAGCTCAGGCTCGTCGACGTGGTCCAGGTCATGCTCATCCGGCAGATTCTCCCATGCCAAGAACGGGCATTCAATTTGTGGGAGTTCAATCCGGAATAGCACCAGGCGCTAAGCAGGCTCTTCGATACAACATACGAAGGCGCCTGGAGGGTGCTGTTCAAGGCGCCAAGCCCCGCATCTGCGACGGAAGATCGCGGATTCAGCTCGCAGATATCAACCGACGAGGTAAGTGATTCAACCCCATCACGGGACACTTGTGATAATTAAATTGACTCTTAGTGGGGTTTCATTCTGCCTCTTCCTTTGACAGGAATGGATGGAGAAGGCCAAGCTGCTTATCAGCCCGGCTCCCATGCCAGAAGACCCAGTGGACGCCCACTTAACAGGGCTGCTGGTTCCGGCACCGCACGTGGTGCCGGAGAAGAAGGCCAAGAAGGTGGCTGCGGGGACTCGAAAGAGTTCCCGCAATCAGGCGTCTGACGACGACGCGGACTCCTCCCCCGAAGATGAGGAGGAGGAGTATTCTCTCCCGGAGGAGGGAGAGAAGAAGAGGAAGGCTTCCCCAATCGGGAGGCCGAAGGGTCCAAGAGAGGGAGAACTATCCCCCCGGACAGTTTCGCCAACACCAGCGTTGGCGAGGATGAGTGGCCTCCAAGGGCCAGGCGTCCGGCAAGATCGTAAGTATCCGGATCATTTATATGCAATATCTTCTATGTCACGTAGTATCCTTCTAACGCCGCATTCTGCCCGTAGTCCGGCCAATGACGATCTCCCCGACTCATCGAGCGGGTCGTTGGCCTCGTCGGATGTGAATTCCATCCCGACGCCTCTACCCCACGCGCGCCGAGGACGCCGAGGTGGGATCGAAGAGGGACCCATCGAGGAGGCTCCGGAGGCGCCGCCGCAGCCTCCGGACTTTGTGCGGACTCTACATCGGAACCCGCAGTGGTTCCAGAGTCCGGCAAGCGGCCCCTTCGAAAGAAGGGCAGGACCGTGATGCCGGCGGCCTCCGTCTAACCGGAGGCGCCGGATAACTTGTTGGAGGTGCTTAAAGGCGCTTCCATCGAGGAAGAACACCGCACTATCATGAGTGCGGTGATTCAAAAGGTTCAGCTCACCAAAAGCGGGCTGACCGAAGCCTGCAGCAGCCTTTTAACAGGCTTTGAGGTAAGAAGTTTAAATCATGTAATGTAATACCGCATAGACAGTAGCCCCTGATGCTCAATTCGGTGTTCGGAAAGAAAAGCGGACCGAGGATCTAACAAGATATCTTGCAGGTTGCTAAAAATATGTCAATATGGGTTTGCAGGCTGCGCTGCTGCCTCTGCCGCGTTAACGGCGGAGGTCGATGTCTTGAAGCAGGATCTCGGCGGTCCGAGCAAGAGCTCGGCCATCTGAAGAAGCAGCTCGAGGAAAAAGAAGGTGAGTAACACCACTTTGAATAGGTACATTACGGAAAAGGATTTTGGTTGCAAAATAATTAACAAGGATAATATGTGTATTGCAGGGGCCACTAACGAGGTGGCAGCCACGAAGGATCTTGTGTCTCTGACGAACACAGTCTGACGCGAACGGGCTGGCGAGAAAAGCAAGAGGCACGGGTGGCGGAAGTTCGGCAAGAGCTCCGTGCTCTCATGAAAAAGCATGAGAGTTTGGGCGTGACTCAAGACTTCGAGAGTCCGAGCTTGCCTCGGCTCGAAAGTGCCAAGTCCACCAAGGCCGAGGCCCATAAGGCCCTTCAGAGGTTGAAGATATAAAGAAAATAGCGGCGGGTAAGGCATTTTTCATGCGAGCAAGCATGTTAATGTAAAACCGATACTTACCCGCATTCGAGCTTTCGAGGCGTTTGCAGATCTGCCGCGTAGTCGTCCGATGCCGCCGCATTCTATCGTGGCGAGGAGGGAGCTCGACGGAAAAAGTCTTCGGTCTCGGTATGCTAAGGCGGACACCGGTGCCCCAAGCGACCAGTGAAGCGGTGGTCGAACTCCTAAGGTAGCCGAAGAGGCCATGAAGGGCCTTATAGTCCGGTATGGCTCGGACAGGCCATGCACAGGAGCTACTTTGGCCTCGTCGGCGGCTGGTGGATGCATGCCCCTGGGTGGATGTCATCAAGCGCTCCGCCTGTATTGAAGGTGCTCGCCGGGCCCTCGCCCGCACAAAGGTGCAATGGGGCAAGTTGGATGCGAAGAAGCTTCTCACGGATCCACCGCCGCCGGGCAAGGAGTATCGCACGCCCGAAATGTATTATAAAACTATCCTAAAGGGAGCCCGCAATATTGCGGATGAGTGCCCCAGAAATGTAATCTTTGAGTGAATTTGCTATGTATTATCCTTCGCGCTGAAGCTTTGTTCATGTGCGCGTTAAGCAACGCTTGTTTAATTTAAAATATTACCTTCTGTGCGGCCGTTTATAAAATCTGAGAGATGGCAAGTCGTTGGCTTCAGCCCCCAAGCCGCGAGTGCTAGGGTGTTCGGGATAAACTTGAGCGCTCTTGTTCCCATTGTTGGGTCCATCGAGGGAGGCGCTCAACACAACGAACAAGGCAACTGGACTTATAATGCTTGAACACTCTCACTTAGCCATAGAATTCTATAATTTTAAATTTCGGCGAAGCCCCTGGTATTCGGAAGACCGAATCCGGGGCGCTATCCACGCCTTCTTCGGGCATTGTCCGAACTTCGTCAAGCAGCGTGAGTCTTTATGGACCGAAAAACCTCTCGAACAGCGACCAGTCTCTCGCCTTATCATGCCGGTCAGTTTAGCTTTCTCCATCGAGGCGCCCGGCTCAACCGGGCGCAATCCCAGTGGTTCTCCCGTGCCACCTTAGCCGACGAGCGGGCGTAAGGCACCAAAACGTGGGGCCGGCAAACCCAACTATTGACCCAAGACATGATTGAGCCGATTCATATAATGCTATAAGTTCGGGGTGCTGCACTTGTGAAAGTGTTCGGACTTATCACACCATAAAGTGGGGAACGTAAGCCCCCGGTGTATTAGGCCGTACCAAAATATACGGGCGCAAGATGTCATATAATGAGCATATATATATAAAAGGTAATGCAATTGTGATCAACAAGATGCTGCATTATTTATGAAAGAGGGTCTGCTAGTAGAGCGGATCGATACAAATAGTCTTGTAAGCAAGGGATTTGGACTAAATAAACATGTCCCCCTCCAGGGATGAGCTGCAGACTTGGTGTATATAATCGAATTTAATGCTCGTAACTGAGACCACCTGAATGTTCGTCGCGGCCTTCTTTAGTCCCTGACTATTGCATCGTGGGTTCGGCAGGTTCGCCGCCGGACAGGGCTTCTGCTTAACGGAGTCCTGTGTACACAAAGTAGTAAAGTGAAAAAGAAAAGAAGGGGGGCACACTTGCGAGCCCCTGGTGTGGTCAAGCCGCACTCTGGGTCCATTGTGATCGTGCCCCTTTCCCTACGCCCATGGTATCTCCAAAGCGTAATGATGTACGCGGAGGGTTATTTTTGTGGTCATGCGCGGGTGAGGGTTGGGGCCGCATTGCTACGCATGCTCTGATCGCGCCAGGTGGTCTTGATTGGCATTGCTCCGGGCGCATTTCGCTGTATCCGGCCCTTTAACGGACGGACTCGAGAATTGCCTTAAGAGGCTGCTCTGTACTTCTGCCGCAAGAGCCGCTGTATGTTCCTCCGTTCGGAGGGAGCGTTCCGTATTCCCATTGACCGTGATGACTCCACGAGGGCCTGGCATCTTGAGCTTTAGGTATGCATAATGCGGCACCGCGTTGAATTTTGCAAACGCAGTTCGTCCGAGCAGAGCGTGATAGCCGCTGCGAAACGGGACTATGTCGAAGATTAACTTTTCGCCCGAAATTATCCGGGATCCAAGACCACTTCGGTGTGGTGAGCCTATCTGATTGGCTTCCACTCCTGGGATGACACCTTTAAAGGTTGTCTTTGTAGGTTTAATCCTTGATGGGTCTATGCCCATTTTGCGCACTGTATCCTGATAAAGTAGGTTCAGGCTACTGCCGCCGTCCATCAGGACTCTCGTGAGGTGAAACCCATCGACGATTGGGTCTAAAACCAATGCGGCGAATCCGCCATGGCGTATGCTGGTCGGATGGTCTCTTCAATCGAAAGTGATCGGACAAGAGGACCATGGATTGAACTTTGGGGCGACTGGCTCCATCGCATAGACATCCCTTAGTGCACGTTTCCTCTCCCTCTTGGGTATGTGGGTCGCGTATATCATATTTACCGTTCGCACTTGTGGGGGGAAACCCTTCTGTCCTCTGTTCTTCGGCGGTCGGGTCTCTTCCTTGTCGTCGCTGTTTAGCCCCTTATCATTGTTTTTGGCAGTTAACTTGCCGGCCTCCTTGAACACCCAGCAATCTCTATTGGTGTGGTTAACTGGCTTTTCAGAGGTGCCATGTATCTAGCATAAGCGGTCGAGTATTCGGTCCAGATTGGACGGACCTGGAGTGGTTCTTTTGAATGGCTTCTTCCGCTGACCGGGTTTAGAGCCTCGGAATCCGGCATTGACTGCCGTATCCTCCTTATCGTCACCGTTAATGCGGCGCTTGTTTTTGTTTCGACGCGACCTGCCGTTGTTGTCCTTAGTATCCGGACTGCCAGAATTTTTACGGAGATTGTTGCTACGGGCTAGCCAGCTGTCCTCTCCCGCGCAAAAGCGGGTCATTAACGATGTGAGGGCTGCCATGGATTTCGGCTTTTCCTGCCCCAGGTGCCGGGCTAGCCATTCGTCCCAGATGTTATGTTTGAAGGCTGCAAGGGCCTCTGCATCCGGACAGTCGACGATTTGGTTTTCTTTGTCAAGAACCGTGTCCGAATTGTCGGCCAATTCATCCGCTGCTGAATAATGTGGCTTAGGTCATCGGCGTCTAGTGGTCGCTTTACGTGCCACGGAAGTTGTCGAGAATGCGGCTTCCGAGTCCTCCCAGACCCAATTGACTCTGCGGGCAAGCTGTTTAGTCAATGCCGAGCTGGTCCTTTAAGCTTGAGTGGGAGATATTTGATGGCATGGAGATCATCACCGCGGGCCATATGGATGTGGAGAAGATAGTCTTCGATACAAACCGCGGGGTATGTTGTGTCATCGTAAGATTCGATGTTTACAGGTTTAAACCCTTCGGGGATCTGATGATCCATTACTTCGTCAGTGAAGCATAGAGGGTGTGCGGCGCCTCGGTATTGAGCGATATCGCGACGCAGCTCGAGAGAGCGCTGTCTGCTGTGTTCGTCCCGGCCGGTGTTATTGTATCCAGCGCGACGGTATTCGTCGTGGGTCGTAGGGCGCCCACGTGATCCGTAGATGGATCTGGATTGCCTTGCTTTGTCCTCCAATATGTCTCGCAAGTCCGGCGCGTTCCCTCTTGGCTTCGTACTTTTGGGCGATGCGAGTGCGGTCTTGGCTGGGGTCTAGATGCCTCTCTGTCACGACCATGGGGTGGTCGGTCAGCCATATCGTGCGCTGGTGATGGAGGTATGTATACTTCCTCCTCTAATCGGGGGAGCAGCTTGCGTCTTGGGTAACTTTTGGAGGGGCGTTCAAGTTTATACTCTTGACGCGAGGACCTCGGTCCATCGATCGGCCAGCAGGTCTGATCAGCTTGGGCTGTTCTCGCTTTTTCTTTAGGCTGTTTGCTGTGGCGATAAGCCTGCGCTTGAAGCGCTCTTGTTCGACGGGATCCTCAGGTACGACGAATTCATCATTGTTGAGGTTTGCTTCGTCTTCGGAGGGAGGCATATAGTTATGATCCTCAACCTCTTCGCTCCGCCACCCTCTCATGAGGGCTTGCTTCGCATCCTCCTCGCTGCTGAGTCTTGCTAGAGGATTGTCTTGACACTCACCGAGTATTATTATCTTACGTGCGGAATCTCCATTCTTCTTTGTGGCGGGATTTAGAGCGCGCCCCGACGTCGGCGTTTGGGCTGCTTCTTTAGAGAGTCTACCTCCGCTGCTTCTTTGCCGTCCCCGTCTTTTGGGGTGTCCACCATATATATGTCGTATGACGAGGTGGTCTTCCAGTGCCATGTAGGCGCTGGTTCCTGTTTGTCTCCGGCATCATCGTCCATAGCTTCGATGTCGTCGGAGTCGTAGTCTAGCATGTCGGTTAGATCATCGATAGTGGCTACAAAGTGGGTGGTGGGTGGGCTCTGAATTTCTCCGTCGTCCGTACCCCAACCATCCTGGCCATAGTCCGGCCAGGACTCTCCTGATAACGAGAGATGTTTTAGCGAATTCAGGATATCGCCAAAAGGCGAGTATTGAAAGATGTCCGCAGCGGTGAATTCCATAACCGGCGCCCAATCCGGATCGATTGGTAGGGGCGTGGGAGGTTCGGAGTCCGGCGAGGAGTCCGGCGCCTCGGAATCACAAGTTTTGCAGCGGACAAGATCAGTGTTCGGCTCCATCGTCGTGGATGTTGAAGCCCCCAGGGCGGCGTCTATCCACCGGCCCTCGATCTGGGCGATCGGCTCCGGGCTAATGGCCGAAGCGGATCCGTGTGCGGCCACCAAGGCACTGTTCAGCGGCAGAGCTAGATCATGCCCATCGTCACAGTGCGGCGCGCCTGGCTGTGGCTTGAGTCCGTCGAAGATCAAGTCTCCACGGACATCGACCGTGAAGTTCAAGCTTCCGAATCTGACCTGACGGCCAGGGGCGTAGCTTTCGATCTGCTCCAGATGGCCAAGTGAATTGGCCCGCAGTGCGAAGCCGCCGAACACGAAGATCTGTCCGGGGAGAAAAGTCTCACCCTGGACAGCGTCGTTCGTTGAAGATGCCATCAAGCCTATCGGTGACGACACAGAGGAACTCTCAATGAAAGCACCAATGTCGGTGTCAAAACCGGCGAATCTCGGGTAGGGGGTCCCGAACTGTGCGTCTAGGCGGATGGTAACAGGAGACGAGGGACACGATGTTTTACCCGGTTCGGCCCTCTCGATGGAGGTAAAACCCTACGTCCTGCTTGATTAATATTGATGATATGGGTCGTACAAGAGTGGATCTACCACGAGATCAAGGAGGCTAAACCCTAGAAGCTAGCCTATGGTATGGTTATTGTAATGTATGTTGTCCTACGGACTAAAGCCCTCCAGTTTATATAGACACCGGAGGAGGCTAGGGTTACACAGAGTCGGTTACAATGGTAGGAGATCCACATATCCGTATTGCCAAGCTTGCCTTCCACGCCAAGGAAAGTCCCATCCGGACACAGGCCGGAGTCTTCAATCTTGTATCTTCGTAGTCTTGGAGTCCGGCGGACGATGATAGTCCGGCTGTCCGGACACCCCCTAGTCCAGGACTCCCTCACACACACTGTAGTACCCAACATGCGGAGTACCATCATTGTTCGACTTCACGAAGAGGCGAAGAGCGAAGCGCAAGGTTTAGTAGTACGAGTAGTACTACTACTAGAACCGCATGGTGGAGCATTTGTAATCTTATTTTGTTTTATATTCTGATAAAGTACACATTTATTCGGGAAAAGGGCAGAAAACGGCAGCCCAATAGTATAGTATATTAAAAAACATCGAACATGTAATGATGATATCGATCAACCATGCTTGAATATATTTTTGCCTCCGTGCGAGCCCGTCTGTGTGTTCTCGCTCCTCATCTCTCTCAAGGAATGGCGGGTTTGCCATTTTGCTGTCAATTGAGATCGGTTTGCTCACACTCCGGTCCCGCATGTCAATGAAATGCCAAGAGGACATGCGTTGACCAACTAGACATACGCGTACTTGGTTTTGCACCTCATACTACTCCTCCCTCTGTCACAGCTTACAGGGCGCGCTTCATTCTGATGCATTTCTCTCAGTGCATTACCACCACCAGAGAGACTTTAGAGCGTTTAGTTTAATGCTCAAATAATTAGGGCGTGGTAATCACAATCAAGTCCACAATTTTCTCTCGATGTACTACGGAGTGGAGTAAGTGCATGCATGTGTGTACCCAGGGTGGAAGCACTACATGCATGTGTGTACGCATTATTTCCTCTAGTAATAGACGCCGTGCTATAACTACCAACGCTATTTTTCAGGCCGATCGCTAGTCGCCTTGGTCCCAGAGATTTTTTTTTTGAAGCGCGCTCTATAAACAGTGACGGCTGGAGTAGTATGAGCGGATTCAAAGAAGAGTGTATTGATGGTTGCTTCTTCCGAGCAACTTACAGTGGGAAAGGTGGGGCTTATGATCTGACTGCTCATTACTCACTATTAATGCGGCGCAACGATCGGGCTGGGTCTCCCATGCGGTTGTGCACTACTCCCTCGGTTCTTAAATATACTCCAGAGTATTTGTCTTTCCAGAGATTTCAATGAGTGACTACATACGAAGCAAAATGAGTGAATCTACACTCTAAAATATGCCCATTTGAAATTTGTAAAAAGACAAATATTTAGGAACGGAGGAGTATAATTTTGTGCATGGCACATGGACCCGGATGCTGAAGAGGCTTCTGGCAATGCTATCAAGCTTCCAGCATTTTGTTTACATAATTGATGTACTATACATTTTTCAGCGACATGAAATTGTACAATGCTCTAAGCTTTCAGCTTTGTTTCATGTGTCTTGCCATCGATGCTCTTTCGGAAACAATAAAAAACTAACTTCCTTGCTAATGCATCTCAATGATTAGCAAATCAGAGCTAATATTTACATCACAACTAAAGACAAAGTTGTGAGAAGGTGTTAAATTAAAATTGATCCTTGCTTTCATTGGCAGCAATGTCCCCCCAGCTCTGTCTAAATCAACAAGGCATGTTCGGAAAAAAGTAGCTGTCTAGAGCATGCAACATTCCGATCATTTTGTGCAGTTCCACTAAAATAGAGCCGAGCATCACTGTTCCAAAGATATTAAGTGTGATTACGATAATAGAGGACTGCTGATGAAACAATAAACACACAAATAGAAGCCGATCACTTTGCAGTCTCTCTTAAGATTAACTAGTTGGAGAAGATTAAGCAAATAGTTGGAGAAGATTAGGCTCAGAGTTGGATGAGGAGGATAGAGCAAAACCAATCTCCCTTTATGCAATCGCACTGAAATGTAGAGACATTGCCCGTGTGACATTTTAGTACAACTGCACAAAACACTCTTCAGAAAAAAAAGTGATTTGTGCAGTTCACCAAAAGGTCACAATAGCAACGAGGTGAAATGGATAGCCCTGTTTGCAAAAGAGAGGTAGAAAGGAAACAATTACTGGCCAATAACAGTTGATGACACATACAACGACAAAAAAGAAGCATATTCCTTGTCCTAAGGGAAGATAACAACACGGTTGTGTTTGTCTAAAACGGTGTGAGGACGAGATTGCAATATGGAAAGTACGCCGCACGAGCTACATTTTGGGCAAAGAACTATGGAAGATCCACATGCAAGATTTTCCACATGCAGCGACGTGGGAAGACGGGTAATGGAGCAAGGCCGGAGGGGATACCTGAGGTTCATCGGGATGTAACTAGGTGAGCGGCGGCGGGCGGGGTCTACTCATACTACGGTAGCGAGCAGGTGGCGTAGTCCCTACCGCGCTGGAGATTGGTCAGAGAGAACGGCGGGTACCGCGGATTAGGACGTGCTGCCTCAGCGCCGTCGAACGGAGAAATGATGCACATCCTCCATTTCCGCCGGCAGACGGGATGCAGCCGGATTAGTGACCAACGGTGGGAGAGAGAGAGGCCACAGCCGCCTTGTGTGGGATACTCTGAAGAGAGACAACCCAGGCAGGCAGGCTCCATTGTATATAGTGGAGCGGACTACCTTTTTCTCCATAAAAATCATTTTATATTATCTGTATGTGACATTGAGCGATATAACTTTATTTAAAAATAATGCGCCAACACATCAGTCGAACTTTGTTTCGTGCACGCGTGGTACACGACCTCCGTAGGAAAACAACCGCTACACGTGTTCAAATTAGCACGTGGGTTGCCATTTTCATACAGAAATGAGCTCCACCATATACCCGGGCGGGTCTGGTTGGGCACAAAGCGTGAGTACATGCACCTATACTCTTCGTGTACGTACACCACCTACGTGGGGTTGTGTGAGAAAGATACAAATGTAGAGATATATAGTGTGTGGGTTCGTGAGTGTTTTGGGGGGGGGGGGGTCAATCAAAAAATATAGCATATGCAATGTGTGTGAAATAGAGTCCTGGATATATCATATATATAAAGAGGGGGCAATCCACGAGAAGAGAGTGGAGGTATCATCGGCTTGAGGTATCCATAGAATCAAAGAGAGGGATGATGTGTGTGTGTGTGCGCACGCGATCGATAAAGAGTGCCATCGAATTTGTGTGTGCCCACGTCAAAGATATAGAGTGGCTGGCCTACTGGAACGTGAGAGGGGACAGGTGCAGTTTGTCTCTATGGCATGGATACCTACCTACAGCGCTCGACTATCGGTGTGTGGTGGGGGGAGGCCTAATTAATTATAGAGGTACAATGGTTGGTATTTGTGTGGAGGAGGAGTGAGGCCTACCTTATTAAGGGAGATTGATCAACATCCATGCATATGTCTAGGAGAGGAATAAGGTTGGGAGAGAGACAGAGCTAGAGTGTTGGAGGGGGTGGATGTGGAGTTGCTTCTAACAGATGGTCGGAGACAGTGGCGAACCTAGGAATGGGCCAGTCCCTAGGCGAACTGGGCCAAGGCCCACACATCTGAGTTGACTGTAGCGTTTTATTGTAGTTACAGTGTTAAAATATACAAAGGAGATGGGCCTTATGCCCCAGGACACCGCCCCTTCTGCCTGGGGCCTGAATCCGCCCATGGTAGGAGTGGCTTGCTAGACAAACGGAGGGCACGCCTGCAATATCAATAAGAGAGGGGACGGCTGCCTGTCTGTGCACTTGCATGCGAGAGACGGATCAGGAGGCATGCACGAATGATGAGGGGGACGATATGGCTATGGTAAGTAGACATAACTACATAGGAAGATCAATCGTCCTTTGTTAGAGAAAGGAGAGACATAATTTGTGAGGTACGTCGATCGATGGGTTGGGGGATAGTTAAAGTCGACCTAGGTATATGTAGGGAGATCGATCGGTATACATGCATGTATGTGTTAGAAGAAAATAAGGCCCGGGGAGAAGGATAGAGAGAGGGATGCATCTAGGAGGTGGTGCGAGAGGCATACTATATCGAGGGGGAAGGAGTGTGCGAGTACGAGATCGACGAAAAGAGTGGTGGGAGTAAGGCATGGATGATGAGAAGAGAAGAGGGGAAGCTTGTGTTTGTGGTAGACACACCTGTCTAGAGAGGCATATCGATCGATGTGTGCCGTAAATAAGGAGCTGGGGGGGCCTGCACACACCATGGGTGGACGACCTAAAGTGAAAAGACGAATTTGCACGATGGAGCTAGAGAATGCTGAGGGGGGTGAGAGGGATGCGGGCGTGTGCATGCACGAGAGAAAGTTAGCGATAGCTACAAAGATAAGAGGATTGTATGGGTGTAAAAGACGAACAGAGATCATAATTCATCATAAAAAGCGAATTTGGATATTTGAAGAATTTATCATAGTGTTTTAAACCGACGCATGCGCGAATATATATAACGGTGATACACATGGTGTGGTTATGAACATGTTGTACTACATATAATATATTTTATCTCTACTCTTATAAAAACAAAGTTGTGGATGATGGTGTGCCTGCCATCCTGCAATATAGGTCGTCCGATTTATATCTGACAGATAGGAAGGAAACTATGGCAATTTTGAAAAAATATACCCACACCCATCTCTATATTTGCAAATAAGGCCTCCCCTTGATCATGTCAATGTTCCATGGAACGCATGGGCATCTTGCTAGTACTACATATAATATATAGAACATTTATTATAATTTGGGCTAATGTGTGGCTTTTGCATCTCAGGGCTAAATACTTGTCATAATGTAGAGGGTGGGGCACTATACTTTGTGTGATAAACACGGTGTACGTATGGAACATGGTTTAGATTATGAATATATAGTTAGTACATCAAATGTGCTATTATTAGGAATCAACATCAAGTGTATTCAAATAATTGAATTCGAGTTCATATAGTACACATATTTCATATCTATCTCTATAGTAATCATGTGGTGTGTTGTTATGGTAATACACGAATGATGGTTGAAGTTGGCAACAATCATGATTGTAGGTTCTTATTGAAATAGAGAAACAAATTCAATTTCAGTTCGAATTGCAGAGGTAGTATAAACATTTGGAATGCATTCAAATGTTGGTATGAGTAGGTTACATGCATTATACAGCCAGCGAAAAAATTTAATTGGACATAACATGGATGCATACTAGCTTTGAATAGCATTTGTATAGTAAAACGGGACAGGACTCTCTCTTTGTGTGGTGTGAATAGTTTTATTTATTTTTGTTTTTTTTTTGTTGAGGGAAGTGCGGATTGATTTGGTACGTACAAGTACAATATTACACATCCTCAAAAAAAGTACAATATTACACGTTAGGCTTGTCCCTAAAATTCAACCCACGCCTTGTTATTTCCCGAAAATCCAGATATCGTGCTCCCAAAATTGGCGCCTTCACAACCCGCGCCTTGCTATCCTGAAATTACAATGCGCGCAAAAACTCCCTCCAGCTGCCAAATCCCGACACGCGAAATCCCTCTTCTAACCCTGAGCTTAAAGGGCCGCTAGTTCAAATCCGTGGGGGTACTTTTGTAACACACCCTACATTTTGGACAAGCGAGTCCCTAAGTCATGGTTCCCCCCTCCCATCAACTCCTTTTCGCCATTCGAAATCCCAGGCCGCCATAACCTCTCCGCTCCAGCCGCGAAACCCCACCCTCCTTCATCCGCCAGCTCACCGCTGCCCAGTCGGAGCCTCTTCCCCGGCAACGTCGTCCACCGCAACAGCTCGATGTCCCTCATCCACCTCCCCGGATGAGGATACGTCGTTCATCCCGTCGTCCCCCCAGTTCAGCCGCCCCGTCCTCCACCTCCAAGGAGCTGCTTCGACGATCGCCTCGTCTATCGTGGCTGCTCCATCCCCATACCGCCGCCTTAACCTGCTCGACCTGAACCGCAGCATCCTCACTGACTCCTTGGATGAAGCTGAGGCCTACTCAGCGCCACCAAAGAGATTGTACACTCATCGCATCGCACCTTCTCCTTAACTAGACCTCCTGGCACCGACGGTGCTCCATCTTGCACCCCCATGGAGCGGCTACCTCGAAGCCGGCGCGGCGGGCGGCATCTCCACGACGGCTCTCCCCCAGTGCGAGGCCCCTTCGGCGGCAGCGTCCATACCAGCTGGATCTGCTGTTGCTGCTCCGGCTCTCACTCGCTCGTGGTGCTGCTCTCCACCTCGCTCGTGTTGCTGCTCTGCTTCGATATAGCTAAAATTCAGTCCACTGAATCGACTTTTGGTTCAGTCGATTTTCAGGGGGTGGGGGGGCTTGCCGGAGTTAAGGAAGAACCAACCGCAACGGGGAGCGGGGCTCACCGGAGAGGTACCTTACTATCTATCTTAGGGTTCAGGGTGGGGGGCGATGGTCGCTGGTGGTGGGGGCATGGTGGTGGGGCGGTGGCATGGGATCGCCGGAGAAAAAGCTCAGTGCGTGGGGGGCTAGAGGGCTGGCCGGGGCGACGGCGGGCCGGTGATGGGGGGTTGTTTTAGGGCGGCGAGGCGGCGCGGGGGGCGATGGTGGCTGGCGGCTCAGGGGGGTGCAGGTTGAAGATGAACTGCAGGCCCTCCCTAAACTACATGTCAAGTGCCTCTGAGCCTCTCTGCTACCATTGCATTCAGTTTCGACAGTAACATTCAGATTCCACAATAAATTTCAGTTTCGACAATTAAGTTCAGAGTCAACAATTTTTACCTCATCTGTTGTAGTCAGGTGGTTTTTGGTGATGTAAATTTTACATCTATTTTATATCATCTATTGGAGATGCTATTAGAATCCCACCTGAGATTGACGATGTCTGTCTTGTGCTGCTTCAGCCTTGACATCTTACGCCTCACCGGAGCTGCTCCAACGACAGAACGATCCATCACAATAAAGCAGTACCCTGGACGCCGTCTACAGATTCCTCATATCTTCCTCCACACCTCCGACAGCCACCTCTGCCTCAACTTCTTCAGCGACCAACCCAATGATACTGAGGTCGACACGGCTACGGCAAAGAGGTTGTACACTTGTTGCATGACTTATTACTCTCCATTCATGTCGATCCATTAGGGCTATTTTGGTTCAACGGAAAAACATAGCAATAGGAAATTTTCCTATGGCACTCTACTATTCAAGTATTCATGCATTTTGTTGAAAGGAATGGAGCAAAACATCCACCTGGACCTACTTCTCAAAATCCTATGCATGAAAACCAGACCAAGTGCATTAGTGGTAGAATAACATTCTAACTGTACACGCTTTCATATGGTTTCATTTTATTTTGGCCATGTTTCTTTGCATTCCTCTACTCTTCCAATTCCTATGAACCAAACACCCAAATTGACAGAAATCTTGTGTTTACAAATGCTCTGTTTACCATGTGCGCTCCTATCCTATTCTGGTGTTTTTCCTATCCCTGCATTTTTAAAATCATGCAAGCCAAATGAGCCCTTACAGAATTACTTCAGTTACAGGTAGGTGTCGAAGGAAACTTTGTGTGGTTTGTCCTGCTCCTGCCACAACGTCGTCCACCTCACCTGAGCTGCTCCATCGACAGAAGCATCCACCAAACCAGACATCACGACTCCTGACCGTCTTTCACTGCCTCAGATCTCCTTCCTTCCGCCGGCACCCACCATAACGGCATCACCATCATCGACTCAGCAGATGAACCTGAGGAGTACGCGAGTCCACAAGAGAGGTCACACTCTTTTGTTTATGCTTATGTTATGCATTGCTTAAAATTACCTGCTACTTTATCGTCATGTTCACCTCTTAGACTCCAAGTTAGGTCCAAATTAATGTTCAAACTTGAGTTCTAAATTAGTTGTGGGGCACATATCGAGGCAGTAATGAATAGTATCTTTGTCTAATATCTGGTTCACTTAGGGTATGCCTATGTTGTTCATCTTGGGTGGGAAACAAATAGTAAAGCAATCATCATCTGTCTTTTTATTGAATTAAAGCAATCATCAGCCTACTATCTTTATTTTTGGATCCATCCACTGGTTGTTACCATCACTCTAGATTTCTGCATGCTCTCCTTACATAATTTCACCATATTTTTTTGTATGCATGTCAGATATTGTACACAGTCATGCTGAACATGTAGAGAAAAAGAGAAGAGTTTTGCGCGGAAATACAATGTCATGCAGACAGACATCGCTCCATGGTGGGTTCAATGGAAAACCCTCCCCCCTCTCCAGATTGTAATCCATAGGAAGATATCTGTTCTGAGGTGGATTCAGACACAGCTGACCACTCCTATTTACCCCCCAAGGTGTTTGCTCTACCTTGGCATGATGATGTTAGTCATATCATGCATATTTTGCCTTGCAGTGCCTACTTTTGACATCATATATGTCATCTGCTTAGTTTAGACATGTTCTGTAATGCCACCTTTTTAGTTTCTATATCATATATGGGAATTATGCAGTCTCATGTCTTTTAGCCAGCCATAATATATGTGAAATGTGCAATGCCATCCTGTTTAACTAGGTGTCATATATTTGAATGATATCTTTCCCATCCTTTTCTTCATTACGTTTCCATTTTTCAACAATGTTTGCACATTAAACTACTCTTCCCGTGAATCAGCCATTTGGGTGGGAGATGGAAAAATCTGGAGTGAAAACAAGGCCTTCAGAGCGCATAAAGCTACACAGTCAAGCAGATCTCTTGTTGGGTCTCGATAGCCCCTCAGAGATGGATTCAGAGACAGATGACCAGTCCTATTCCCCCACCGAGGTGTACGCTCTAACTTCGCACGGTTATACTGCTCATATCATGCATATGGTGTCTTGCATTGCATAGTTTAGACATCATATACACAATATTTGACACCATGTTCTTAGTTTAGACATCATATCGAATGCCCTCTGTTTAGCATATAAATCACATATGTGAATTAAATCATGCGATCCTGATTACTTAGATAACATGCATGTGAATTATGTCATGCAATCCTGTTTAGTTATTCATCATATCTTTGAATTATGTTATTCTATGCTATCCAGTTTAGATAGACATCATATATGTGAAATTATGTCATGCTATCCGTTTTAATTAAACAATATACATGTCAACTATTTCATGCCCTCTTTTTTCCACACTATCTATTGCATCTGTCTCATACAATGTCTGTACATTCAACTATGTTTCTTGTTTATCAGCCATTTGAATTGGAGCGGGTGATGCCCGTATCTAGCAGAGTAAAAACACGGTCTTCAAATAAAACAATGCTACCTCTTGGTGGAGATAGCACCCCGGTTGTACATGCACGAGAACTAGCCGTACCACACATAACCCAGACTCTCGCAGATTGTACCCCTACTACGGTGGTCAGAGAATCAGCTTCACCCAATCTAACCCCAACCCTAGCAGATAGTAAACCAGTTCCTGTTGACACAGCACCATCTCCACCACAGAGCTCCCAAACAAGAGCAGTTAGTAAGGCAGCTCCAGTGCCCAAAGGATCAGTACTACCACTGCGAATACCAACTCCACCAGTTAGTACGCCTATTCCTGTGGAGGAAGCACAACCAGCCAGTCATAGTTTAGCATCTAGCGCATCTGATGTTGTTAAATCCTATGTGCGTATCTTCCCATCTTGGAAATATTATACTGAAGATGAAGGAAAATGCCAGTTGCAGGTGTTTGTCCAGGAGTTATGTGTAAGTAATGTTATTCATAGCAATTACTTTGCTTTGTCCCATACATTCTACCTCCATGGTGGTTATAATACAACAAATTTTCCCATTTTTCTCTATAGATAAGGACCATTTTGGAAACTCAGGATGAGGTAACCTGTGCTAATACCTCTGCTATCTTCAAGAATGCTTGGTGGCAGTATCGAAATTACCTGAAGAAAACATACTTCACTGGCAAAGAAACTCATCAAATTCCCTTACGTTCTCCTGAGACACATTTATTGGACAATGACTGGGAACGCCTTGTTCTATACTTGTCCCGAACCAAGAATGTGGAAGGTAATTCTTTTAAGTACTGTATTCTTGTGTCTCACTGTACTCTATTCATGTATAACAAGTGCTTAAACCTGAAGAACAACTGTTCTAATTTAAGATTCCATTGCTATCGTGCATACTGGTTTGCTCTTGTATCACTTTATTTACTCATACAAAGTTATTTTTAAATTGAAGGATCCAATCGAAACTCCAATGGCACAGTAGGTATGTTCACACGTGTTTCTTTAACAGGTTTGCTCTTATCAATAGCTCTGTTGATTTCAATTTCAATTGTGTATACAATTGACTTCTCATATCATGCACATTACTAGCATCACAACAGAGCCAATAGTGTTGTTGTACATGTAGACCCGTCGTACCCATCTGAAATCTTGTTGTGCCATGTAGTTTCCCACGCTTTGTATTCTTTCACTGCTGCTTTGTCTTGAACTGATATGATTTGAACCGTGTCTCTATTTTGATTTGGCTAGACAATGCAGTGATCATAGGACATAGATATGTTTGTTTGATGCTTTTATTATGTACTAGTACTTGGCAATAGAAGACTTGGTAGTTTAATCATGTCCACCTTACTAATGAATTGGTTCATCGAAATGAGTTTCATATACTAGTACATGCTAAACCTGTTATTTGTCTGCTTGTTTCTTCTTTTAGAATGTTGACTGGATATTGGGGAAGAGTGCCTTATTAAGCAATGGTAAATAAAGTAATGCAGATAAGGTTCAGGATAGTGAGATATCCTTGTTGGTCTCCAACAAAGCTGGTAAAACAGCTAAGGAAGACTATCTTGAAGACAGTGAGGCAACCCCAAAGTCCTGTCTTGGTTTAGTGTTCGAGTTACTGGCTACTACCGCTTGCACAAGCTATTCAAACTCACTGTCTGAATCAGTTCGGTTTCTTGAGTCTCAACTACAAGCTGAAAGACATCGACCAGTTGTGCTGCGACAAGAAGCAGAAGGACTGCGGAAGTCCCTGGAGCATTCAGATGCATACTTCCTGGTGCAACAGCAAGCATTGGAGGATTTTAGCGCCAAACAGGACAAAGCTAATAAGCTTGCTAAGGTTATTGCCAGCATGGCGAGCTCCTCTGAAGTTATTTCAGTTATGTTGTTTTGCTGCCGCATTTATTTGCACTGGTGGCCAATTTTGACGGCTAGTGTATGTAATATGCTGCTTTTGTTCCCTATATTTGCACTCGTGGCGAACTTTGATGCCTAGTAGATGTAATATGTGTAATAGCTGTAATAGGCTAGTGTTAGTTGCTTGCTTATTTATTTCCTTATTGTCTTGTTTGGTTGTTTTCTTGTAGTCACTATAGTTCTTTTTCCGCGTTTTTCTAGTGGCCACAATAACCTATTTTTGGTAACTAGGCCACAATAATCATGGCAACACACAGACTGTTGTAACCATGGGCCTCCTGCGGGCTGTAGGATCCATGGGCCTTCTATGGGGCGTAGGATCCATGGGCCTTCTACGGGCCGTAGGATCCATGGGCCTTCTACGAGCCGTAGGATCCGTGGGCCTTCTACGGGCCGTAGGATCCACGGACTTTGTACGGGCCTTATGATCTATGGGCCTTCAACGAGCCGTAGGGTCCATTGGTTTTCTATGGGCCATAGGATCCATGGGCATTCTACGGGGCGTATAATCTTTTCGCCAAACATGGGTCGTACTATTCATGGACCATAACGGGCCGTTAATAGGACGTATTTGATAACGCTATGAAAACAGCCCAACGGGTAACAGGGCACAAACGGGCCGAATGTAACCACGGGCTGAATTTGGCCCATAAACGGAACAGGCTAGTAACGGACCGTAACTAACCGAATTCTAGAAATGAGCCCAAGAATAAATGGGCCCTTAGAAGGTCGAAAGTTAACATGGGCTGGAAACGGCCGACGGAATAATGGTCGTTAATGGGTATAAAGTGATACACTATTCATTATGGGCCAGTTTCATCTCGGGCCTTTATTGAGCCCAGAGTTATGATGGGCCTCATATGGGCCGAAAGACATCATGGGCCACACATGGGCTAGAAGTAATAATGGGCTGGAATCATATTGGACGGCCCAGATGAAGCTACTGGGCTTAGTTCCGATAGGCCATAATGGGTTGGGAGTTAGCGGGCCATAAATGGGCGATATGAAAACATGCCGTTAATAGGATTTCCGTGGGCCGGCCCGTTACCTTTTGACCAAGTCAAACGGGCCAGCCTTTTCACTGGAATGGGCCTCTGTTGGGTCGTGCCACGTGTCGATGTATCATAGGCGCCTCATGTCCAATGAGTGGATGACATCTGTCCCAACGGTGAGCCAACACGTTTCCTCTGGCCAATGAGAATTTTACACGTGGAAAATCCCCATTGGTCCGGGCTGTTAACGGGTTATCGGATCCAAAACCGGACCCGATAACTTAAAGACGAACTGTTACGGTGGATGCCACGTGTTGGTCACACTTGACGAAAACACTTCTATGACGCGCGATTTATCGTCATGGAAGTGGAAACTTCCGTGATGATAAATTTGGTAATGTCATGGAACACTTCTACGACAGCACAGGTATGACCATCTTGATTCTGTCATAAAAATGTCATGGATGTACATGCATGACAGAAAACGTGACCTACTGTGACAAACACGTATCATCACAGAAGTGTCTTTTTTTTAGTGTTGGGAGTTTTTGTTTGATTATTTGAGAGATTAACTTTTTTTAGGTTTTCAGTTTGGGACTGGGCATCCCTATTACCGCCCTTTTCTCGTGTGATGGCGAGTGAATAAACACTCGACCTGAGAATAACCCACTTAGCATGGAAGATACCGACCACCTCATCTCGTTCCATGAACGATCCAGGCACACAAAAAGGATTTTTTTTTTTGAAGTTTTTAGAGGTGGCACATGCAAATTTACTTAGGACGACAGGGTAATACTGCATATAGGTAGGTATGGTGGACTCATCTGGAATAACTTTGGGTTCAAGGTTTTTGATGTACAAGCAGAATTCCCACTTAGTACAGGCGAAGGCTAGCAATTAGATTTAGAAGCGGCCAGCTAGAGAGCAACAACGATCATAAACATGCATTATGCATAAGTAACATTGGAGACTAGCATGAGTAGTATATGAACACCGTGAACATAAATATCATAGAGGCTATGTTGGTTTTGATTCAAGTACATGCATGAACATATGCCAAGTCAAGCCACTCAAACATTCAGAGGATACCAGATCATCATACTACATCACAATCATTTTAATGCAATGTTGATATCCAATATAAATCATTATCCACTCCCAGCTACTTATGCATGGCATGAGAAACTATAATCTCTAATTGTCATTGCAAACATGTTTAATCATATTGGGTTGAATCATGGATACTAGGTTAAACATATTTACACAAACAGAACAAGTCGAGTTCATACCAGTTTCTCTCTGCCACTGCCAGTTCATCGAATGTCGTCATTATTGCCTTTCACTTGCACGACCGAATGATATGAAAATAATAGTAGTGCAAGAGTGTCATGGACTAAGTTGGAATCCGCAAACATTTTATTCAACAGGAGAAGACAAGGTAAAATGGGCTCTTTATTAGATCAACAGTTATTCATATGAGAGCCACTCAACATTTTCATCATGGCCTTCTCCTCGGTACGAATCAAATAAAAAGAAAAGAAATTCAGAGAAACACACTGAAATATTTTTGGAGTTTTTGGTTTCCTTGAACAAGCAAATAAAAAGGGAAAAGCAAAAACAAGAAAACTATTTGCACGAAAAGCTCCCAACAAGCAAAAGAAGAACAAGGAAATCTTTTTGGGTTTTCTTTTTAGTACTACAACTAAGCATGCATAGAAAGTAAACTAACTACAACTAACTTTTTTGGTTTTTCTAAGGTTTTTCAAACACACAAGAAGAAAGCAAGAAAAATAAATCTAATCATGGATGATACAATGAAAAAGTGTGAACACCAACAAATGGATAAGTGAACATGGATGCAATGTCGGTGAGAAACACGTACACCCCAAGCTTAGGCTTTTGGCCTAACTTGGTAGTCGATCTGTAGCCTGGATAGTAGTTGGCATGGTAGCTCACGAAGGCTCTCGGTGCGGATGCCTCGGCCTGCCGTGCTGCCTCCACTGTTGTGTTGTGAGATTGGGCCTCGCTCTCAAGAACAAAAATATCTTCCTTTGCTGTGATAGTCAAAAAGAGCAGGCGCAGGCAAATATGTGTGCACAACAGATTTTTTGTTAAACAATAGATTGTAAGTGAAGTTATCGATCTTTCCTTTAAGGATCTTATGATCTTTTAAGGTGTCAAAATCTAAATACTGCGTGGGTAGGATAGGGTCAAAGGGCAAAGGTGCAACACCCATCCCTCGTCCTAAATGCGTGGCATAAATTCCATCACAGAACCAACCACTATTAGCGTTATGCTGCAGTCTGTGTGCTACAATCGCTGCAAGATTATAACTCCTTTCACCGGTGAGAGCGGTGCGTATGAGGCTCAAGTTTGGAGCATAAAGTGTACTACAGTCTTGCTTGCCTACTGTTAAATAATGCAAAATACTGAATTGCGGGAAAATGAATGCTTTTTATTCTACCTTGTGTCACTCCACTCGTCTCACCGTAGCAAAGGCTAGTCAAGAAAGATTGGTATTCAGCTCATGGCGGTTCGTCAAGCGAACCCCAGAACGGGAGTTTGCAGTGGTGAGCAAAATTCTCTAGCGAGATGGTGAATGGATTATCATAAAGCATAAATGACACCCTAGACTCACGAGGATGGAATTTAAATCCTTTGACAAATGATTCAGTGAGAATGTGGAGTTGTTCACACTTATCTGAAATGTAGGGACCGAGACAGGCATTGTGAACATATTGCTCAAATTCCTCCTTAATGCCCACACGCATCATATAATCATCGCAAGGCCATAAGCATGTTTTGGTGGAGGCATCTCGTGTGGAACTTTCGCTTGGTTCAACATATGACCGGCGAGCGGAGCTGTCACTAGAAGATGCTCCCAAGGATCGCCTCCTCGAAGAACTCCTTCCAAAAAGGTTCATCATGTTCACGTACAATTTTCTGAAAAATTTTGAGTGTCAAAATTTATCAACAAAACTTTATAAGATTGATAGCAACTACTCATAGGGATACATAGAGGCTATAGCAAGCATTCAAACTACTTAGAACTCCACGGGTCAAGCAAAGAGATCGAAATCCACGGGTTTGAGAGCAAGAACACAGGAGAGAGAGGAATGGAGATTTTTTTCTGGAGGTAAGTGATGATGTGGTATGAAGAGATAAGTGAGGGGGCCCACGTGGGGACCACAGCCCACCAGGGCGCGCTTGGGGTTCCTGGCACGCCCAGGTGGGTTGTGCCCACCTAGTACACCTCCCTCTAATATTATTTGCACCAAAAATTTAGAAATATTCAGGAAAAAATCGTATTAAATTTTTAGGGCATTCTGAGAACTTTTATTTTTGGGCCAACTTTTTGCACGGGAAAATCAGAAAACAGACAAAACATGGCATTTTATTTTATTTAACTAACAAAAATAGAAAACAAAAGTGGGGACAGAAGGTAGTGCTTACTAAATTCATCAACTTCATACCGCTCAAAAATGATCCATTAATAAGGTTGATCAAGCCTTATTAACAACCACTTTCAATTAGCATGAAACCGAAGAACTTTTGTAAATCACAAAGTTACCTCAATGGGGATATGAATCTCCCCAACAGTAAGCATTTCATACTTCTTTTTAACAGTAGGTGGAGGTATTTGAAAACTTCCAATAGTGATTGTCGGAGATTTTTCAATAACATTAATACCATTCACTTGGAATTGTTTCTTCGGAAAGTGCACCTTATGCTCATTACCATTGAGATGAAAAGTGACCTTGCTTTTATTGCAATCAATAACAGCCCCTGCAGTATTCAAGAAGGGTCTACCAAGGATAATTGACATGTTGTCGTCCTCGGGCATCTCAAGTATAACAAAGTCAGTCAAAATAGTAACATTAGCAACAACAACGGGCACATCCTCACAGATATCGATAGGTGTGACAGTTGATTTATTAGCCATTTGCAAAGATATTTCAGTAGGTGTGAGTTCATTCAAATCAAGTCTTTTATATAAAGAGAAAGGCATAACACTAACACCAGCTCCTAAATCACACAAAGCAGTTTTCACATAATTCTTTTTGATAGAGCAAGGTATAGTTGGTATTCCCGGATCTCCAAGTTTTTTAGGTACTCCATCTTTAAAAGTATAATTAGCAAGCATATTGGAGATTTCAGCTTCCGATATTTTTCTTTTATTAGTGATGATGTCTTTCATATACTTTGCATAAGGAGGCATTTTCAAGATATCAGTCAAGCGAGTACGCAAAAAGACAGGCCTCGGCATTTCAGCAAAGTGTTCAAATTCTTCATCATCATTCTTTTTAGTTGACTTAGGTGGAAAAGGCATAGGTTTTTGAACCCACGGTTTTCTTTCTTTACCGTATTTTATAGCAACAAAGTCTCTTTTGGCATACCTTTTATTCTTAGGTCATGGGTTATCAAGATCAACAAGTGGTTCTATCTCAACATCATTGTCTGATTATTTATTATTTGGTTGAGAGTCTTCATGAACATCAGCATTATCTTTTTCATTATCACTAGGTGAATGTTCACTACCAGATTGAGTTTCAGCATCAGAGATAGAAGTTACCTTATCATTATCAGGAGGTTTTTTTATTTCAGGTTCACTAGAAGCATGCAAAGTCCTATCATTTTTCTTCTTCTTTTTCTTTCTAGGAGAAGTAGGTGCACTAGTGTTAGCTCTTTGTGAATCTTGTTCAATTCTTTTTGGGTGTCCCTCGGGATAAAGTGGTTCCTGAGTCATTTTACCTCCTCTAGTTGCAACTCTAACAGCAAAGTCATGCATGTTATTATTCATTTCATCAAGCAACTCTCTTTGTGATTTGGCAACTTGTTCTAACTGAGTTTGAACAATAGAAGCATGCTTTCCAACACCTCTAACATCATTTGATATTCTAAATAACAAGTCACTCAAGCGAGCAATCATATCAGAATTGTATTTCAACTGTTTCATAACATTTGCATTGAAGTGATCTTGTTTTCTAATGTAGTTTTCAAACTCATAAGGGCATTGGCTAGGATGCATATTGTGAGGATTGTCATTATCATTGAACTTCATAAGAGAATTTACCTCTACCACCTTAGGCAGTGGTGGTGTATTAAGCCCATGTATTTCTTCAATAGGAGGTAAATTTTTAAAATCCTCAGCTTTAATACCTTTTTCCTTCATAGATTTCTTTGCCTCTTGCATATCTTTAGGACTGAGATATAATATACCCCTCTTCTTCGGAGTGGGTTTTGGTGGTGGTTCAGGAAGAGTCCAAGCATCATAATTCTTCAGTATGTTATTCAATAATTATTCAGCTTGTCCAACAGTTCGTTCCCTAAAAACACAACCAGCACAACTATCTAGGAAGTCCCTAGAAGCATCGGTTAGTCCATTATAGAAGATATCAAGTATTTCATTTTTCTTAATAGGATGATCAGGCAAAGCATCTAGTAACTGGCAAAGCCTCCCCCAAGCTTGTGGGAGACTCTCTTCTTTAATTTGAACAAAGTTAAATATTTCCTGTAAGGCAGATTGCTTCTTATGAGCAGGGAAATATTTTTCAGAGGAGTAATAAATCATATCCTGGGGACTACGCATGCAACCAGGAGCAAGAGTATTGTACCAAGCTTTAGCATCACCCTTTAATGAGAATGGAAATAATTTGAGAATAAAGTAGTAGCGAGTTTTCTCAACATGAGTAAAAAGGGTGGCTATGTCATTCAACTTACACTACCAGGGAAAACCCTAGCAGTAGCGTTGGTTTTGTGCTCACTAGTAGCGCGGGTAGGCGCGCTACTAATAAGGCGCTACAGCTATTGCTTAGCAGTAACGCGTGCCCGCATGCGCTACGGCTAGGACAAATAGCTGCAGCGTTTGTTCAGACCACGCTACTGCTAAGGTAACTACTTGCAGCGTGTTTTCTGTCCATCGCTACTAGTATTTTTTTTTAGTGTATTTATGCGCCATCGTACAAATATTGGTACAATACCAGTTATGAGGTTTACATCATTATGTCCATAACAGTGTGTCAAATGAAGGTGGATTAGGTTCAAGTGGAGGCAATATGTGGTGCATGTCAAAAGTATACTACTAATCCAAACTTGATCTAGTTTGGACTAGTAGTACTTTTGATGTGCACCACATGTTGCCTCCACTTGAATCTAATCCCCCAGCACAAGCTATTTAATCATCATCATAGTCATTACCACCAACAGTATTTATTTAATCACCACTAACACTAGCTAATAATAATCATCATAGTCATTACCACCAACACTAGCTATTTTATCATCATAGTAATAGTGTAGGACATCATCATCCTCAAACTCATTTCTAGCTAGCTAATCACTCCTGCTGCTCTCTTTAGGTAAAATAACATAAAACATGTATAGCTCTCCTCCTTGATCAAGCTGGAGCATGCAGATGAATCTGTCTCCTAATCGTGGGTAGCGCACCTGTTTGTTGCCCCCTAGTACTTCTCTGCGCTCCCCCATCACATATTTGGTCCAGTCTTGCACTATTAAGCATCCGTCGCTAATCTTGAATGCACTAAAGTAATCTGTAGGATATCTTGGCCGTAAGCTGATAATACTCATGGTACCTTTAGTCTCGATCCCATAAGGCACAACATTCATCGGGAGTCCATGTTGAAGAACATCGTATGGTAACATACTTAGCAATGAAGTTTAGCTTCAAAAATAATGTATGGAAAAGATGCACTGATGACAAATAGTAAAAATCTTACCATCCTTCCTAAATAGATGTGGCCGTAGTTCATTACGAACACTATTGGTCGCACATTTTCAGTACTAACATTTCTAAATGCAGGAAAAAAAATTGTCTTGACAGTATCAAGATCCTCAAGCCATGAAACATAATGACCGAGCTCCTCGCAGATTGAGTTCAGCCCCGTGACGATATCTGGTCCTGTCTACCAAGCTACCGGACATGTTTGCTTGCACGAAATAAGTGACAATACAAATTAGTTGTCAACTATTTTTGAATAAACAATATCAAAGACATAAATATGGTTGAGAAACTTACATAATGGTATAACTGGAGGCGTCTGCACATCGACCCAGATGTCGGTATTACCTTCAATATCATCTTTCGGACGAATATCAAAGGTGATAACCATATCAGGCTCAAATGCATAAGTCTTGCATAGTGCTTGCCATGTTTTGCATCCAAAATAGGTGTAGTCGTCTGAATTGTATAATTTTGCATGGAAAATATAACCATGCTCGGTCTTCAAGTAAACTTTCTTTTCCTCCGTACTATGACTGAAACCTATCTTATCCAATACAAAAACTCTTGCATAGCAGGGGATACGCTAGTAGAATAGTAAAAAAATATAAGTTGAAGCAAATGAAGCAAATGTCATGCTTAATTACGAAAAAAGACTTGTCGTTGTGACTTACTGTATCCACTTCGAAGTTCTCATCCAGCTTGATGCTGAAGCGCCAACAATCATCTAGGAAGATTCTGTCGCACAGGCCGCGCTCGTCTTCGCCGTATTTGCAAATACCGAAATCATTTTCGTCGTCAGACATTTCCTATGTTCATAGTTAAAACATTAATTGAAAATCGATCGAAGACAACTACCAAGATACTCAACACACAAATCCGGGGCACTCGATATTTCCTACATATTCTGGCACAAGTCATGCCAAAATTCACGGAAAAATCCGGCATGACCTTTGCTAAAATAGGACATATCGGCGCTGAAATTTGCCGAACGGAAATGAATCAACACTCCGCAAAACATAGGCCACTCGGAGGTGTAACCTGCAAACATGACCGGCCACTTGGATATTGAGCAACACAAGATATACATTTCAAAATATCTTATAGGACTCAAATTAGCATGCATTCAATAAGCAAAAGTAATTCATCTCATGCGTCCGTACATCATCGAATGTTATCACTAATACATCACGAATAGTGTCATACATATAACATCACTAATACAACTAAAACCCTAGCACACGACGGGTATCGGCGCGGGCGGTGGACACCCACAAAGAAGGAACCATCACGGGATCATAGCTCCGGTGAGATCCCCGGAGAACCTGCCAGGTATTGGAGAACAACCTGTGCTCCAACGCAAACAAGTAGCGACGGACGTGCGCATCCTCCTCACTGACACGGTGACGCACCACCTCTACGGAGTCCTCGAGCCTCTAGATCATCACTGGCCCACGCAACCGCCACCAAAGAAGGTTCGGGTCAACAACAGGTGGCTCCTCACCAACCTGCGCCCCCCGGTAAGTAGCGCCTCCCAGTACCACCCCGGCGGAGCCCAATCCCGGACATGGCCGATCTGGTCAAGCAGGTGTCGTCCTCCGCCGACTCGACGACGAGGATGCGGGATAGGCATCGTCCACGTCGAGGCGGGAAAAATTGCTTTAACTAAAAAATAGAAACAAGTTCTTACTAACTAGTTCTATTAATTCAACTAGTTCTTACTAAAAATAAACTTACTATCAATAAAAATATTCTAGTACCTAATTAGTACCTAGTTCTTACTAACTAATTAGTACCTAGGAACTACTGCCCTAATTACCATCTAATTTGATGAACCTATAGGGGTGGAAAGTGGTAGCAAATATTTCAATTATCCAACTATAAAGTGAAATAAGTGGTCAAATTTTACTCGTTTTATGATTCATCTTAGAAATTTGATTCGTTTTCACCCTTACATGAACCCTAACTCATTTGAGCCGCATCCGCATCCGATTTGTTTCCACTCTTACATGAACCCTAACTAATTTGATACAACTAAAATATAAAGAAACCCTAGGCAGAGGTAGGGAGAGGGAGGAGCGGGCATGCTCACCTCGGGTGCCTGCGACGAGGGAGGGGCAGGGCGGCGTCGAGGTCGAGGTCAGGGCTCGGGCGCGCGGTGGATGGCGGCCGGCATCGAGGTCGGGTCGGGCGGCGTCTGGGCGGCGTTGAGGTCGGGGCGGGGCGGCGTTGAATCTGGGGTCGGGCGGCGAGGGGTGCGGAGGCCTTGGCGACGACGGCGACGGCAACGGCGAGAGTGGAGACAGTTGGATTTGGGGGAAGTGGTCGTGTGGTGAAGGACGAACCCCGTGGTTAAGTCAGAAGTAGCAGTAGCGCGTTCCAGGAAAAGCGTTGCTGCTATCTTAGCTACAGTGCGTTCTGTGATACACGCTACTGCTACTCCTTTCTCTTTTTCCCCTTTTTCATTTAGTTTTCTTCACATTTTATTTTTTTCCTTTCACCTTATTCTATTTCTTTCATTTTCAATTACCTTTCCATTTTCTTTCCATTTAATTTTATAACCTTTAGTAGTAGCGAGTTTATATTAAAACGCGCTGCTACAAATAAAGTAGCGGTAGCGCGGTTCATCATAGATCGCTACTACTATGTGTAGCCTATCGGCTAAGCCGTGGGAATTTTAGTAGTAACATGTTTACAGAAAGACGCGCTACTGCTAGATCTTTATCTGCAGCGCGGTTTCCTCAGGCGCGCTATTGCTAATTAGCACCAGTGTGCTTTTTGACCCACGCTACTGCTAAAGTTCTGTGTATAAGGTTTTCCCTAGTAGTGTTAGTAAGATGTGCCACAACAGTTTCAGTTTCATAACCATGGAAAGGATCAGATTCAACCAAAGTAATTAACTCTGGGTCAACAGAGAATTCATAATCCTTATCATCAATAAAGATAGGTGAAGTAGCAAACTTAGGATCACATTTCATTCTAGCATTCAGAGATTTTTCTTTATACTTGCATAATAATTTCTCTAGATCATCTCTATCCTTACAAGCAAGAATATATCTAGTTATCTCCTCATTCATAACATAACCTTCCGGTACCTTAGGCAATTCATATCTAGGAAGGCTAGTTCTAGCAAGTATTTCAGGAGTTTCAGTTTCAAGCTCATCATCAGATTCAATAACATCATGTTGTATTACTCTAGCAATTTGTTTATCAAGAAATTCACCAAGTGGCACATCATCATTATCAAGCAAAGTACTAGCATCATCATAAGAATTATCCATAGCAGAAGTAGCATCATCAATAACTTGCGACATATCAGAACTGATAGCATGTGGTGGTGTTGCAAGTTTACTTATAACAGAACGTGAATCTAAAGCAGAACTGGATGGCAGTTCCTTACCTCCCCTCGTCTTTGAGGGAAAATCTTAGTCTTAGCATCCTTCAGATTCTTCATAGTGATAAATTGATAATAATCCTAAGTGACTCAACAAATATAGCTATGCTCCCCGGCAATAGCGCCAGAAAAAGGTCTTGATAACCCACAAGTATAGGGGATCGCAACAATTTTCAAGGGTAGAGTATTCAACCCAAATTTATAGATTCGACACAAGGGGAGCCAAAGAATATATGAAGGTATTAGCAGCTGAGTTGTCGATTCAACCACACCTAGAGATTAATTATCTGCAGCAAAGTGATCAGTAGCAAAGTAGTATGATAGTTTTGATAATAGTAGCAGTAGCAATGGTAACGGTAACAGTGATAGCAGTAATTTTGTAGCAAGTGTAACAGTGATGATAGTAGTAGTAACTTAGCAAAAACAATATAGGATAAATTCGTAGGCATTGGATCAGTCACTTTTTGGATGATATTCATAATGAGACAGTTATAACCTAGGGCGATACAGCACTAGCTCCAGATCATCAATATAATGTAGGCATGTATTCCGTAAATAGTCATACGTGCTTATGGAAAGAACTTGCATGACATATTTTGTCCTACCCTCCCGTGGCAGCAGGGTCCATATTGGAAACTAAGGGATATTAAAGCCTCCTTTTAATAGAGAACCGGAACAAAGCATTAACACATAGTGAATACATGAACTCCTCAAACTACGGTCATCACCGGGAGTGGTCCCGACTATTGTCACTCCGGGGTTGTGTGAGAACCTAGAATTTTCTTCCAGGTCCTCCTGTGTTTAATTGTCAACCCCAGGATCATTGTTGACAACACAGTGAAATGGTATCATTGCAGAATACGTAAAAGTACTATAAGTAGTATATTTATCACAAGACATACCTAGTCAAATGTCTCGTGATATTTATTACAATCAGAAAAATAGCAGAAAGTACAATGCATAGCGACTCCATCTCAACCACAGGCAGTCGATGTAGTCCACATGGCCTCACTCCTACGCATCGCCATTGTAGTTGTAGTCATCTCCTTCGTCTTCATGGGACTCTGTTGTTCAACAAAATTATTGCCATGAGTACATTACGTACTCAACATACCTCCTTCGGAGAAGGTCCTAACAGCTACATGTGCCTTCAAAGGAAGGCAGTATGGCTCATTTGCATAAAAGCTAATTTTGTTTGAAATATATAGCAGTTGAATAAAAGCAATTTTAGATGAAAACATGTTTTATCTCCAAAATAACTTTCATCAAAGTGAGGATCCTCGATGAAGTCACACTCTTCATAGGTTCCAAGAATAGGGGCAAAGAGGGAATAAGAAAGACAGGTCCCGTATGTCAAGGAAGATTCATGTGTCGTCCATGACCATGGACACGGCTATTCGAATAGTTTTACACTCTGCAGAGGTTGTACACTTTACCCACATGACGCAATCCCGACTTGTTGCCACCAGTGGCCGCTGGCGTAGTACACCATTTGGTATACCGGCAAGGAGATTGTGACGAGGTCTTTCATTAGACCAAACTTACTATGCCAAGCCCACTAGGTGTGAACACGGAAGTAACCGTAGTTCACAATCCCGGCCCCCCTTTTGTGCCGAGGATACTCCTTGCAAGGCAGCTATCCCATCTGCGGTACGGCGATAACGACAATAAGAGTGAACTAACTAATTAACCAAGCCAGTGCCCATATAGCATGTGGTTGTACTGTTATCACAATCTTCAAATCCAAGACTTATTAGGCCTCATGCGGCACGGACGACTGATTGCCCCCTTCAACTCGTGAAGGGCGGCCAATCGCTCCTTCAATCCTTGATTCAGCTGTCGCCCGCGCCAGTATTCAGATGGTAGGTTTCACCCAGAGTAGAAGAGGATAGAGAAGGTCAACAAGGGCCAACAGGCCTAGCTCAGCGTTAAGTTTCAACTGTCAATGACTTAGAGGTCATTCAACAAGGCACCTATAGGGTGATAAGCATGGCTAAGCATTTCTATTCTACTGGAACCTTATACTTCTACTCAGGTGTCAATTAAATAGGCGACAAGTGGATCAAGGTAATGTGTCAATCGGCACGCTAGCTACGAGAGTTAAAATAGCATGCATTTAAAATCAATAAAACTCAATGCAATTTTGTAAACCATAGGATAAGTATGATCAAAGAAGGAGGCATGCCTTCGTTGTTGAGTCCTTCTTTAGTAACCTGTTCTGTCCATGTCCAACATCGATATCGTCACTCCCTACTCGCCGGAACGGTAGCAAAAGACAAACAATAAATACCAAAGCAAAAGTAAATCCAAATAACATCCAAAACAAATTAAGAGTGAATGGATAATATGATATTGATCAAGATGGAGATTCCAAAAAAGAAGTAGCATGATAGGAACGTAAGTAGAGGACTCAATGGATTGACAGGGTTTAGGTTGACAATGGATAATCAAGGCTTGTCAACAAGACTAACGTCTCGGTACGAGCTATGCTATTGACAACATGTAGTGCCGACTACACAACACGACTATGTAGGAAACTACTATATAACCAACATAATGGCAACAACAAACATAGAATGGAACCAACGTATGCATTACAACTACACAATCACAACATGGCGTGATAAATATAAAAGATAACCACAAATAAATAGTTGGATGTAATCCAAATATTTATAATGGTTAATGGCATCCAAACATGCACATCAACTATATAATAACTGAAAAGCAGGTGTTGCTCAAGACGACCAAACCAGCATTATAGACCATGCTAGTTAAGCAATCAAACATCATTCAATAAAGAGTTGAATGGGTCTAGGTCTAGACCTAAATCATTATTAAGAGAAAATATGATCAATTATATTACACCAATTCATTTGTCAAACAATTAACAAAAAACTATACAACACATGGAACAAATGGATGAACAGCTATCCTAGGCATGATATGATTAAGAGTAACAATCAACCAATAATAATTATTTGGATGAATCCAAATACTTATAATGGATAACAACAAGCAAAGACTAAACATCAATCATAACAACTATTAGCAAGCATTTCTATAAAAGAAAACAAAACAATACTAAGGTAGAAACTAATTAAACAACTTAATAATAACACACATCTCACACAAGGCACGTGAGCTAAGAATATATAAATAAGTCTTAACCAATAACACAGGCATCAAGCATATGAGTTGTCATGAGAAGATACTAACCTAGAACGTCCTCTTTATAATAAAGAAAACAACCAATACCAAATAACAACACTAGCTATAAGATTGTCACCACATGCTTAAATAAGAGAGCAAACTATGCACACTAAGCATATGAGAAAGACGCAGCTCAATTAACATGAAAGGTAAATAATCCTATGCATGTGTTGAACTACTCCAACACTCATAATACTAACAAGAGACAAGTAAAGCGTATATAACCAACACATGAACAACTGTAACACACAGAACATCATAGGCATGAACGATTACTTGCATGAAAGATGTCTAGGCATATAATAACACAATAGCCAAGTAAACAAAATATAACAAAGGTTAGGCATACAACAATGCAACGACTAGATGTAATGCTAAGCATGGATGATCAACACACGAGATTCCACACAAGGATACCAATACAATACCACGCAACACAACTCATAAATATAACATAACTTAATTGATACGAGCTAATCTACTATCCAACATGGCATTAACACACAACTCTAGAATGTTAGTTATGACATGTAAGCATGTTGAGTAAGCATACTGGCATGTAAGCAAGTAATAACAGATCATGGAATCAACCAATGAACATGTATTATACCAAAACAAAAAGCACGATGATATGCATTTCTATCTAGTATAACTTACTATTGCAATGACATATGATACACAATTAGGAATTATCTATAACATGAATTGATACAACACACTATCTAATCTAGTTATACAATCATAACAACATGGCATATTGATTAATCAACAACCTACTATGATATATCTACCAAGTAAAGTCTAATCACATGTATGAACATAAGGTACAAATTACCAATGATACAACACATGGTAGGCATACAACCAAATATGTATTTTACTTTAAGTACTAACATGACTCGGCAATCATCTAAGCATGCATAGGTACCATCCTAGGTAAAAAAAACAACTTGGATAATTAACAAGAAGCAATAGAGTAAGTTATATGCAACAAGCATGACCTATATGTAGCAATACAAATCTACAACATGACATACAAAAACCAACACCATGTAATCTTGGAGTACAAACATCTACAAAATAAGATGGACTGTGCAATAATATGCTATGCGACAAAGAACTACAATGGATTTGTTCTCAAATAACAAAACGTTCCATTTGACCTCAATCATAAAGGGAATATACAACATGTACAAAAAAATTATAAATACCTATTGTAAACATGGCATAATTTGAAGCAAAACAAACATGCGACATGGATGAAAATGAATATGTAAACAATACCTAAGATACGGCCATGCTAAACAAAATTTAAAATAATCTAAGACATCAAGTATTTCTCAATTAAAGAAATCAACCAAACACAATAATTCTACAAGGTTCTAAGCACGGAGAATATCACCATAAATCTATACACATTCTCAATATAGAACAATAAATGGTACAAAATGTTACTTCTACTAATAATAAATAATATTACACTAACAATGGTCCAAATCTAATTAAAATAATAACACTCCTCACGCTTGTATGAACAATGATAATCCGGTACACCAATCAAGTTCTACACATGGTAAGAATTTACAAAGACTTGTACAAAGACATGTCATAGGACTATACACGCACCAAAGAAAAATATCATCAAGGACAAACTATATTTGACAATTTAAACAATCCTACAAATACTTCTAATAAATCACATGACACTCTCGTAAAAAATGAGATCACTCCTACCATTATGAAATATTTAGGAGTAACTTCTAGACATGTCATGGACATAAGATAAATAACAAATTAACAAAAAGTTCACCGATCTATATCCACATTGGATCATGTCCAAAACGATTATAATAAAATCTATAATATGAACATGATTAACCAAACAAGTAATCTAACTCCACCACGGAGTTGCTACAACCATATAAAACGTTTCACCTATTGTGCCCGAGATCAAACGGTGAACAAAAACAATGGAAACATGAATATGCCACTAAAAAATATCCGGTTCATGCGTACGGTGGCATCCGCGTGCCCAACGACAAAACAGGAGGAACCATGATGTCTAGGAGATAACTTGAGTGATATATTGAAGGTGCACAAAAGGAATTGGATAGAAGCTCACCGAGCGCGACGAATCAATCCGACGAACTCGATGAACAGTGTAGACGAACATGCTGAATTCTTCGCGTGTGGTCGATGGAACGCATTCTTTCTTCTCTGAATGGATTCGTGGTGTGGAGATGGACCTTGGGGCGCAAGGGTGCTGATGGAGATGGTCTACGTCACGGGGAACGAGCACCGGCGTCCATTGAGCACCATTCTTTGCAGAGAGAGTTTCTGTAGAGAAAGAGAAGGGAGAGGGCAGGGGAACTAGTGAAAATGAGAGAGGAGATCGGGGCAAACTTATAGGCACTCACGGACTTGGAAACGGATGAGAGTCATGGCAATTGGAGGAAGGCCAACAATTACACGTACATGACGCTGACGCTTCTTCTGTGTAGGTGGCCTGTACGTTTTCTTCTCTGTAAGTTGAGAGAAAGAAGGAAAGAGAAGGGACGCTAACTTTGATTTGGAAACGTTGGAGAGTAAAGGGAATTAAAGAAGGAAAGGTGAGTGGGCATGGTGGCTCTTTCCCTCCTGATTATATTCTGTATATGCCAAGGTAACGTACAGAGAATGGAAGAAAGAAAGTTTCCTCAAAAAAAAATGGAAGAAAGGAGAACGGTGCTCGCTAGACCCATGAGAAAGGAAGGGAGCGAGGGAAAAATGGTTAGCTTCAGCCCAGAAAAGAAAATAAATAAAATATACAGGAGAGAGTTCGGTTTGGCCCATCCGGGTGTGAGAAAAATATAGGTGGGCTTAACACAGGGAAGAGAAAGGAAAGACATACTGTCCACGGGAATTCCGTACAAAGTTTGAGAGAGGAAAACAAATTGATTTTCCTAAGAGGAAAATCTAGTAATGAAAACAAAGCTCAAACAAAATAACACGTACTTAGAAATCCAAGAAAACACAGACTTGCATATTTAAATATGCTTAAGACAAAAATAAAACCCAACTAAAAGGAAACAATAAAACTCAAATTTAAATTTAAGTTCGCATCGGATCAAGTTAAATCCTCCAAATTAAGTCCAATTTAAGCTTCGTTACCAAATAAAACAAACGAAAGTTTTCTTGCCCTGATTTTTGGAAAACTTTTTCTTAAGCATTCCAAGAATCGGGATGTTACAGGTTGCCGGATCATAATACGTAGTAGTTGACTATAACTTGCAAGATTGGATCTAGAACGTGGATATAATGGTGATGACATAAACGGTTCAGATCTGAAATTGTGGCACCCGGGCCCAAAGTGACAAGCATTAAGCATGGCAAAGTCATAGCAACATCAATCTTAGAACACAGTAGATACTAGGGATCAAGCCCTAACAAAACTAACTCGATTACATGATGAATATCATCCAACTCCTCACCGACCAGCGAGCCTACGAAGGAATTACTCACTCCTGGTGGGGAGCATCATGGAATTGGCGATGGAGAAGGGTTGGTGATGATGAAGAAGGATCCCCCTCTCCCGAGCCCCAAACGGACTCCAGATCTGGCCTCCCGATAAAGAACAGGAGGTGGCGGTGGATCCATCTCGTGGATCGCGATAATTCTTTTTTCTTGATTTTTTCTCGAAAAATAGGATTTATAGCCGGTTTCGAGGTCTGCGGGGCCACTAGGTGGAGATAACCCACCTGGGCGCTAGGAGAGGGGGGCGCCCTGGTGGGTTGTGCCCACCCAGGTGCCCCTCTCCGGTGAATCTTGGCTCCAGAAATTCTTATCTATTGCATAAAAATTCCTCGCAAAGTTTCATTCCATTCCGAGAACTTTTATTTCTGCACAAAAATAACACCATGGTAGTTCTGCTGAAAACAGCGTCAGTCCGGGGTAGTTTCATTCAAATCATGAAAATTAGAGTCCAAAACAAGAGGAAAAGCGTTAGGAAAAGTAGATACGTTGGAGACGTATCATGTGGTAGCGCAGGTGCTTGGCCCAGACACGTTTGTGCACTACTTTGACGTCGCAACGCTGCACCGTGAAGACACTTCAAGTTTCATGCTCTGGGCGTGGTCGGCTAACCCCTTGCCATCCCCAAGGTCCTGCAAGTGACCATTGCTCCGCGTGTGCTCCCGGCTGTGGGAGGTGCGCCGTCCACGGCTGTTGGACATGGTGGTATCCGGCGTCGTGCAATCGTCCATCTTGACCGGCTGGAGGACTACACGCCAGATGCGGCAGGCAACATCTCCCGGTGCCCACATGTCGACCCCTTCACTTGGCGCTACGGTGTGGTGGACAGTGAATCCAGAGTCCGTGATAGGCAGGAGCCTCCTCCAAGGCGCCGCGATGATGAAGACCGCCACCGTCGCGATGATGACCAAGATAGGGATGACTGGTGAGACCATGACAACGATCGTTCATGGTCTTCCTGGCGCGACCGTCTCTTCTGGAGCCGTTCTCGCGCTCCCGTGTGTAGGGCTGATGATGACCGCCATGGTTCGCGTCGCCAGGAGCGCGGCGGCGACCGTGGCCGAGATGACAGGCGCCGCACAAAAGGCAGCTCATGGGATCGCTCAGCTGGAGCTCGCAAGATGGTCTATGGTCGCTCCATGCCGCCTTCCCCACGCACTACCTCCAGCGACATCATCGAGATTACCCCTATGGGCTCGGCTTGGGATGGCTCCGTGGCACGGCTTGCAGAGTGTCCAAGGTGCAGCCGTCGCTCACCATGGACAGCATCATGTCCACTCCTGTTCAAGCTTCCTCCTCCACGCATGTGACTGCTCTGGCTTCACCAACTCCCCCTGGCCTGGATGCTGAGCCTGATGACGCTCCTGAGGTCGCGCTCACCCCTACGACTGAGCTCGTCCTCGCCACTCCAACACCACCAAGCCTTGCTGAGACAACCCTTCCCCTCGGCGGCTCTACTGCTCTCTCGGAGGAGGAGGGAGGCACGCCCCTCTTCATCCACGCATGCCGACTCTTCTGCCTACTCCATCACCACGCTCCACTCGACCAAGGCTACCCAAAACAAGGTGCAAGACCTTGGCCGGGGTCACTAGCTTCCTGCCGCCGTGCCATAGCCCGCGTCTCCGGGCCAAGAAGAGGAGTATGCCCATCACCAAATTTGCATAGCAGCTCTTGTGTCATCGATTGGGCATAGTTACTGAAGGAGAGCAAGTCACTAAAGAGGCCATTGACAAGTTCGCGGCGATGTTCCAGGGATGTCTACTGGATATCACTGTTGCTGCCCTTTGAGCTTTGTTCAAGATGGACTGCGATCTGTCTGCTGCGGTTGAAGAGGCACTGATCCAATATGGAGGGGAAGGAGGACCTGACCTGAGCGTTCCAGTTGCGGAGGAGGCCTGAATGTCGAGATAGTGTGTTATGTTGTAGCCTAGTTTCATCATGTTAGCTACAACCTGTTATGATATGTGTGTGCCTGTTTGTGGTGGCGTGTGTGCTCCACTGATGCTGGCCCTGGCAAGGCAAAGTTCGTTTCAGTTTCAACCTGATGTAGTTCCTATTTCCAGATGTTAGACATCAACTTATCAATCCTATGTTCGAATATTCATCGTCTAAACAGCCCTGACCGTCGTGCAACGGTCCATGAGACTATTGCTTCTTCCTCATGTCATCTAGCTTTCATCCAAGAATCCAAACTCCAAGCCATCGACCAGTTCACGGCTGCGTACCTTGGCGGTCAGCATCTAAAATCCTTTGCCCAGAGATCTGTTTATGGTACAAGAGGGGGTATCTTGCTCCTTTGGGACGACAATGTTGTGTCCATTACCAATGTCCAGGTTGGTGCCTACTACCTTTTGGCCTCTGTTTCCATGAAAAACTGCAATGAACCACAATCCTTCAAGCTTACTACAGTTTACGGCCCTACTCGCAACAACCTCAAAGATGCTTTCTTCCTTGAGCTAAACTCTCAAAAGCCTCCTGTACGAACCAAGTGGCTGGTTAATGGTGATTTCAACCAAATCTACAGGGCTAGGGATAAAAACCGTGCAAATGTGAATCGTTTTTGTTTTGTGAGATTCCGCAACGCACTAAACTACTGCGAGCTAAAGGAAATTCCCTTGCAGAATAGAAAATTCACTTGGAGTAACGAGCAAAATGATCCGACGATGAGCAAGCTTGATGGTTTCTTCTGTAACGAAGAGTGGGATGTCGTTTTCCCTACTCACATACTCCAAGCCCTATCATCTTCGCTCTCTGATTACTGCCCCCTCTTGCTCGCCAATGCAATTGGACCGAAGAGACCCAAATCATTTTGTTTAGAGAACCACTCGATCAAGATGCCTGGGTTCCAGCAGATTGTTAGTGACCCCTAGAATGAGGATTCTCCCCATGGTGAGCCCTATAAACGGCTTTTCCATAAGCTTAAGAGAACTAGTATGAGGCTACATTATTGGAGCAAAAAACTATTCGCTGCTTCTAGAATTCAACTTCATATGGCCCTGGAAATCTCCTACACCTAGATATGGCACAAGAACGTAGGGAACTTTCCCCTGATGAGATGGACCTCAGAAAGAGACTAAAGAGGAAGGTCATTGGCTTGTTGGTCCTGGAGAAGGCTAGAAAGCGTCAAAATTCCAGAGTTATCACTCTTAAAGCAGGAGATGCCAACACTCGCTACTTCCATCTCCGTGTCAACCGCAGAAGGAAGAAGAACTTCATACAACGCCTGAAAAACAATAACGGTTGGGCTACGGAACATGCACACAAAGAGGACATCATGCACCGACACTTCAAAAACATTGCCAAAAAAGCCCCCTCGCGTAACATAGACTTCAATTGGGGGCTGATGCATACCCTTGATTGTGACCTTCATGAGCTGGAGTGTACCAGTTTATACTGAACGTCTTTACTTTGGGATGACTAATATTGTCAATAAAAATAGGTTATTTCTATTTATATATATCGTCAAATATACTATTGTGAATAATAAATGTAGGTATGATATGCATAACGAACATGTATATTAGTTGTATATTTATTATATTGTTCTACTATTTACAATTACAAAATATTTTATTCTAGCACCAAGATGAGATTATACATTCTCATAGCATATATTTTTCATTCAGTTCGTGATCTTTAAGAAATTGTATGGATCCAGTGGATTTCATCATAGATCAAAGAAAATCAATGTTAGCTTTGTCTTTGTATGTATATTTTCCATTGGATAGTTTCATATTTATAAAACTCTGGAGCATTTTACATTATATGCAACATGAAAATAAATTGCTAGGGCTTTCTAGAATACAAGAATATCAAGCTTAGGTGTAGATAAACAGATACTTCTAGATTGCATAAAGTGTCATTCCATTTTTCACTCTAGCCTTGCTAGACCCTAGTTGCTAATTACTCTGGCCCAAGTAAATTTTGAACATTCCTTTCTCAAGCGATGTCCCTTGATGCTTTTTAACATTCATGTCTCAAGCAGTGTCACAAAGGGTTTAATGCCCCTTGATACTTTTGAACATTCACGTCTCAAGCAGTGTCTTCAACATGGAATTGTCATTAATATTGTTTGTGGTTTCCTCGGATGAGGGGTTAGTTACCACGCTTGCATTTGAAGAATTTGAGATAGAAGATGAGAAGCATTTGATGATTCACGTGATGAATTAGTGTTATCATGTTCCAAGTATTTTAGGCAATGAGGAACAAATTCTTCTTGACTAGCACTAATTTGTTGTGCAAGTGAGGAGTCACTCTTGGTCATTAAATAATCATGAGCCACTTTCTGTTTCTTGAGATCTTGCTTCCTTTTGAGGAATTTAAAAGTAAGCTTCTCATGATCAGATGAAAGAGCCTCATGACGAGAAGTGAGTTCCTCAAACTTTGACTGAAGAAGCTTATGTTCATTAGTCAAAGTCTGGTTTGTCTCTATTTCTTCGATTAGTAAGTCGTCTTCCTTATCAAGAGTCTTTTGTTGTTTCAGATAATCATCACTGGAGTCATGCGAGGGACTCCGTTGAGTGGATTTTGTGTCATTTTTTAGAGCTTATTTATTGCATATTGATTGGGGTCACTCACTAGCTCATGTTCTTGCATGCATGCCATATCTAGAGAGACGTGCTTAAAAAACTTGTCTCGCATATACAGTCCATCGTCTTGCTTTAGGTCCATAAAAAACTAAGGGTTATTAAGGTGACCTTGTGGGTCAACCGGAACAATGCATTAACACCATGTGAATACATTTTATCCTCAAATGAAAGCCAGTGAACATCGAAACGTGGTACAACCAGTCCATGCTTTTCTTCCATTATCCCGTTTCAACGGTATATTTCACATTATGATGCAATTTTAATGATCTTTCTCTCTTAAAATGCAAGGTAAACAGAGAGAGGGAAATTCCCGAACAGCTGGAAATATGGACCCAATTTCCAACAAAATAAAAGCAATTTTCCCGAGCTCCAAAAATACCGAGGATTTTGCTGAATTACTTCTAGAAAATATGAAGATCGTAGACCGAAGATGGGCCAGAGGAGACCCACCAGGGCTGCATCATTGATGCTCAACTAATTGAGGAAAACCAAGCTAAAACCTTTACAAAGAGCACACCACACCTAGCAAAGCTAGAGCTGGAGCACAACAGGACATACACAAGAGTGCCTAAAGGCCGACATAACACGAACCGAGAGACACAAGTAGCGTCATCGTACATCACCCACCGCACACACAGCCCGACGACTTCGACTTCGCTTCAACCTCGCCAAAGAGCACCACTCACTCGTCTTGGACAAGGCCGCCACAAGCATTTTTTACGACATTGCCGTCACCGGAGAGAGACGACATGTCCGACAAAAAAGGAGCGAACATGTGCCTCTCCGATCACGAGAGGACACCCAGCATGACTCGCCTGACGCGGCAAGCATGTCAAGTGTGCTCCAAGTGTCCAACACCGCTGGCCAAGTGCCCGCACCTGATGGACACACCGCTGCAGACACCACCTCACCTCGCCACCGCCAACACCCGACCAACCACTACACCGCAAGCCAGGTGCTCATGCCGAGAGGTCAACTCTCCAATAGCGATGCTTCCATCGAAGAAGAGACGCCAAGGGCGCCACCATCGCTGATCCAACAAGGTAGATCTTGGTTTTCACCAGGAGAGTATAGCTCAAGGACAGAAGAGGGGTCGAATCTCCTCAGTGACCCCTCCAACAAGGAAACAACACCAACAAGCATTGCCACCATCACCAGCCATGAGCAGGACTTTCGTCCGGAGATACTGCACACCTGCGCCGGGACGATGCCCCGCGTGCACGCCTCCAAACAGCGCGTCGCTTTTTTGGTTCATTTTTCGTGGAATTTTGTGTCCCAGTGATAGTTTCCTGTTTACTTTCATGAACTGCAGAGATAGTTTCACTAGTAAAGAAACTTTTTCCTATTCGTTTCTTTGCATTGCACAGTACAAAGCCTAAGATTTCCATTGAAACAAAGAAACAGAAACAGTTTATACCATCAGGTTTTCCTGTACGAAACAGTTTGCTTTTCCTGTAAGAATCAGTCTACCATACGAAGCGAACAAAACACTCTCTTCGCTCGCTGGCGAAATGGAAGAAACAGGAAACGGCCCAGAAAGCCTGCCAAGTGGGGCCTCTGTGCGAAACAGCAGCTACTTGACGCAAAAAGCGTCATATAGGAGCTCCCGGGCCAGGTGCACAATGCAATGCCATGGCCCCTGTCGGATCCCTTGCCATGGTTGGACTCCGTCCTCCCTATGGCCACGTTGCGGCCTTGTCCGTTCGCTCGCCGAGGGCTTCACGAGTCCGCGGCGGCTCGCGTTTTCAATCGAAGGAGGAGTCCGTGGAGGGTACTTACCCTAGCTGCTATGCCCTGAAATCCTCTTGGAGCACTCCTGTAAATCCTTTCGACGGGGCGGCTGAATCTACAGCACCACATCACAATCGTGAACCTCCAGATCGTGCTTTTCTTCCAACTGGAGAGATCAACATGCACTTTTCTGCTGCGATGTGGTCGACCATGCAACCCCTAGCAATCCTGTATGCTGAAGCTAAGGATAAACCGGAAGACGGTGGGGGCGAAAACGGGGCTCCCCTTGCGGACGCCGCCCGCCCGAAGCCGTCAGATGGTGGAACCGAGGTTGCAGCCATGGAAAGCTATGATGCGCATGTCACAGCGACGGCGGCGGGAGGCTCTCGGGCGCCAAAATCACATGGGGATTCTGACCTGTACATGTCTGACGCAGTTTCAAGTTTGGGCAAAAGGTACACAAGGCAGCAAGAGGAAGAGTTAGAAGCAGAGGTACAGGCCAAAGCTCTGATTGTGTATAAGGAGCAACAGGATGGAAACGCTCAGAAAAAAGGCAAACATGATGAAGTTGAAGTGGTGACAGAAGGTGTTCCAATGGAAGGCTTGGAGGATTTGGAGGCAACCAGCCATGGGGCCGCTGGTAAACTGACGGGGCTAGGTGTGGTGCCCCGTCAGGAGCAATGAATATCTTCAGCTGGAACTGTCGGGGAGTTGGGAACAAACCGACAGTTCGTGAATTGGTAGCACTTGCGAGGGCTGCCGACTCAAGTTTCGTTTTTCTTTCTGAAACTAGGCAAAAAGCAGAAAAAGTATGTCGTCTTCGTGGTAGGTTAGGACTAAATGGTTTTGTTGGTGTCGACAGTAATGGTCTTAGTGGAGGTTTGGGTCTGTTTTGGAACGATCAGTTGCATGTTGAAATAAAAGATACTAATGAAAGATATATCGATGCTTATGTCCATGTGTCTGACAGTGCACCTCTTTGGCGACTTACTTGTGTCTATGGGGAGCCAAGGGTAGAAAATCGGCACCACATGTGGTCACTAATGCAAAATCTTAAAGCACAGTCAGATCTACCTTGGTGCGTTATTGGTGACTTTAATGAAGCTCTCTGGTCGTTCGAACATTTTTCGGCTTCGCGGAGGAGTGATAGTCAGATGTTAGCATTCCGTGACACTCTGGAGATGTGTGAACTCATGGACCTTGGATTCTTAGGGTTACCCTACACTTATGATAACAAACGCAGGGGAAGAAGGAATGTGAAGGTCCGTTTGGATAGAGCAGTTGCGGACAACAAATGGAGAGATATTTTCTCCGAATCCAGGGTGGTCCATCAAGTCTCACCATGTTCTGATCATTTGCCTATAGTGTTGCATTGTGAAGCAGAGGTGCTGCAGCAACGAAAGCAAAGCCAGCGTAGATATGAAGTTATGTGGGAAAGAGATTCATGCCTTGCGGAACGCATCCAGAGCGCTTGGGCACAGGCTGGCGCCAAGGTAAATTTAGGTGATATCCGCAAGGGACTTGGGACCTTAATGTCCGAGTTGCATGTGTGGAGTAAGAAAAAATTCGGAAGCATGGTAAGAAAATTAGAACAATCTCGGGCTCGCTTGGATGAACTATTAGCAACACATGCTGACCAAGAGGAGATACGAAAAGTAGAAGATGAGATGAATGAACTGCTATATCGCGAGGAACTTATGTGGATGCAAAGGTCTCGGATAGACTGGCTGCGAGATGGGGATCGTAACACAAAGTTCTTTCAAAATAAGGCTGTGTGGAGGGCGAGGAAAAATAAAGTGAGAAAATTGGTGGACGATACAGGAGTTAGCCATGAGCAACCGGCTGTTATGGCGGCCATGACAAATGCATACTTCCAGCAGCTTTTTACATGTGATGCCTCTCTACAACCTGCACCTGTTCTGGACTTGTTGCAACCAAGGATTACTACTGAGATGAATGAACAACTATGTGCCCCTTTTTCAGATAAGGAAATCAGTGACAGTCTTTTTCAGATTGGGCCCTTGAAGGCCCCAGGGAAGGATGGTTTTCCTGGACGCTTCTTCCAGCGAAATTGGCTTGTGTTAAAGAAAGAAGTTATAAAGGCAGTGAAGGAATTTTTTAGCACGGGTGTTATGCCAGAAGGTGTAAATGATACGGTCATAGTGCTCATCCCCAAGGTAAATAATCCGGTAAAGTTAACTGATTTCCGCCCCATCAGTTTGTGCAACGTCATTTATAAGATTGTTGCAAAGTGCTTGGTGAATAGATTGCGGCCGATGTTGGATGATATCATCTCCCCTATGCAGAGTGCTTTTGTCCCTGGACGGTTGATCACTGATAATGCTTTAGTGGCGTTCGAGTGTTTTCATTATATAAACCAGGAGAAGAGACCAGATAAAAGTTTTTGTGCATATAAATTGGATCTTTCAAAGGCATATGACCGGGTGGATTGGAGGTTCTTGGAACAATCGATGCAAAAGTTGGGCTTCTCTCATCAGTGGGTAAAGTGGATCATGACATGCGTTACCTCGGTGAGATATCAGGTGAAGTTTAATGGAGCTCTCTTGGATTCGTTTGTACCGTCGCGTGGGCTACGGCAAGGTGACCCCCTATCCCCATTTTTTTTCCTCTTTGTTGCTGATGGTCTTTCCGCTTTGCTAAGACATGGGGTGCAGAGCGAAGAGATCCAACCAATCAAAATTTGTCGGAATGCACCGGATATATCCCACCTTTTGTTCGCAGATGATACCCTTCTCTTTTTTAAGGCTGAAAGAGAACAAGCAGAAGCTATTAAAAGAATCATAAATGGGTATGCGAACGCTACAGGGCAACTTATAAACCCTCACAAGTGCTCTATCCTGTTTGGAGATAGTTGCCCTGTAGGTGTTCAGGAGGAAGTGAAAAATGTCCTTCAGATTTCCGGCGATGAGTTTGAAAGCAAGTATCTTGGGCTACCAACGCCAGAAGGCCGTATGCACCGTGGAAAATTCCAAAACCTACAACAGCAACTCACCAAGAGAATTTTGGCTTGGGGTGATACTCTGTCACAAGCAGGGAAAGAAGCTCTGATTAAATCTGTAGCCCAATCATTACCAACCTATATTATGGGGGTCTTCAAGCTTCCTTTCTCAGTTTGTGATGATCTAACAAGGCTTGTAAGGAATTTTTGGTGGGGATCAAGACAAGGAAAGAGGAAGACCCATTGGACTGCATGGGAGAAGATAATTGAACCAAAACAACGGGGTGGGCTTGGATTCCGTGACTTCAGACTCTTTAACCAGGCCTTGCTGGCCCGGCAAGCTTGGCGACTCATAGAACGACCAGACTCTCTATGTGCCATGCTGCTCAAGGCAAGGTATTATCCTAATGGGTCACTTGTTGATACAGTATTTGCAGGTAATGCTTCGTCATCATGGCATGCAATACAATATGGGTTGGAGTTGCTTCGAAAAGGTCTAATATGGCGCATTGGTAATGGCGAGCTCATTCGAGTGTGGCGAGATCCTTGGATACCCAGGCCAACTTCCTACCGGCCTATTACTCCAAGACGCAACAGTCGCATTCGGCGAGTATCTGAGCTACTGGATGATAATGGCAGATGGAACTGTGATCTTCTCCAGCAAAATTTTATGATGATGGACGTCTTGGAGATCGTGAAAATCAAGGCATCTCCTCGGCGGCTTGATGACGTATTGGCTTGGGCGCCCGAACCGCGCGGTATCTTCACCGTGCGATCTGCCTATCGCCTCGCCTTGGAGGAAAAAGCCCGCACTTCCATGTGCGCCACGAGCAGGGCACCGGACGGCAACCGCGCCGTCTGGAAGATAGTGTGGAGGTGCCCTGCTCCCCCGAAGGTACGGGTTTTTGCCTGGAAACTTGCGACAAATTCGCTGGCTACAATGGAGAATAAAAAGATCCGAAAGCTTGAAAAAACTGATATTTGTTTACTCTGTGGAATGGACCGGGAGGACACATTCCATGTCTTTTGTAGGTGTCCGCTTGCAGTCCAGCTGTGGCGTGCAATGGGGGAGGAAGTATATATGCCAAGCGTGGAAGAGGTGGCCAATACAGGAGCCGAGTGGCTGCTGCACTTGCTCTCTAACATTGATGAGCAGCAGCACCTACCTCTGTTGATGACTATGTGGAGAATATGGCATGTGAGAAACGAGATTGTACATCACAAGAAACCTCCGCCAATATGTGCATCAACACGCTTCTTGTGCAGCTACATCGAGTCCCTACGGAGCCTCCAGCAACATTCCCATGGCGACTTTGAAAAAGGAAAAATGGTTGTCACATGTGATATGGGAGTTCGGAGGAAGCAAAAGCATGAGCAGGCCGAGGGTCCTACTAACGGACGGCCGCCGGATCATTGGACGAAGCCACCGTTGGGCTGGAACAAGCTTAATGTAGATGGTGCTTATGCCATGGAGGCGGGCACGGGAGGCGCCGGCATGATCTTGCGTGATGAGGATGGAGCGATCATCTTCACATCAAGTCGCCATCTACATACTTGCAATAGCCCACTTGAAGCGGAACTCGCTGCCTGTATGGAAGGAATTGCCCTAGCCTATGATTGGAGCACCAAGCCTTTTGTTATTGAAACTAACTCGCAAGTTGCAGTAAACATGATCATGCAGCCAGAGACCGATCGATCGCCGACGGCTGCCATATTGGGTGAAATCAAGAGTCTACTTAAGCAGGGTAGAGAGTACTCTGTAGTGCATGTAAATCGTTCATGTAATAATGTAGCACACCGCACTAGTGGAAAAACAGGCTTTCCGTCCAGCCCCATAAGTCGCGAAGCTGTAGGAACCGCGACCAATGGGACCTTTAGTCGCGGTTCTGGAGGTGAACCGCGACCAAAGGCTGGGCCTGTGGCGCTCGGTGGCCAGCTGGTGCACGTGAGGGCTTTAGTCGCGGTTGGCCAGACAACCGCGACTAAAGGTTTTCGGCACCTTTTAGTCACGGTTTGCCGTGCCAACCGCGACTAAAGCCCCTCCCCTATATATACCCATCCAGCAGCCAACACTTAGCCATTTTGGAGCCATTCTCTTCACAAGTGGGTGTAGGTTTGCTTTTGGTTCCTCTTATGCACATAAGGTGTTTGATGAAATGCCCCAAGAGCATGAAACAAACATGACATGAAGTGTTGGAGCCACACTCTTCGATCGCGTTAGCAACTTGATGAACCTTTGATGTGTCAATATGCATGTGTGTAGTTCATAACAAATGCATGATGGTTAATTATATATTTTATATTATAATAATGCAGATGAATCAGCAATGGATGTACGGTAACCGACTCTCCGGCGAGTTCACTACGGGTTTGAAAGATTTCCTCGTAGTGGCTAATGCGAACAAGCGGGGGGGTTTTGTTATCTGTCCATGTGTTATCTGTAAGAATGAGAAGGGTTACTCTTCCTCAAGAGTTGTTCACATGCATCTGCTTGAAGGGTTTCATGCCAAGCTATAATTGTTGGACCAAGCATGGAGAAAGAGGGTTATAATGGAAGAAGATGAAGAAGGGATGATTTCATCGATGAAAGCTATCTTGCTCATTTCGTGATACTTTCATGGAGGATGTTTGAAGGTGAAGGGAAGGTGAAGAAGAGGCACGTGATGATCCCGCTGATGATCTTGGTCGGACCATTGCTGATGCACGGAGACGCCGCTAAACCGAAAAGGAGAGGAGAATTTGGATCGCATGTTAGAGGATCACGAAAGGCGCTGTACCCGGATGCGATGATGGTCTCAAAAAGCTGGGCTGCACAATCGGATTTGCTGAAATGGAAGGCGAGGCAGGTGTAGCTGACTCGGCATTTGAAAACTTGCTGAAAATGTTGAAGAATATGTTTCAAAGGATAACGAGTTGCCCGCCAAGACGTCTGAAGCAAAGAAGGTTGTCGCCCTCTAGGTTTAGAGGTTACAAGATACATGCATGCATCAACGATCGCATCCTCTACCGTGGTGAATACGAGAATTTGAATGAATGCCCGGTATGCACCGCATTGCGTTATAAGATCGAGGCGATGACCCCGGTGACGATGTTGAGGGCCGAAACCGTGAAGAGGGTTCCGCCAAGGTGATGTGGTATGCTCCTATAATACCACGGTTGAAATGTCTGCTCATGAACAAAGATCATGCCAAGTTGTTGCGATGGCACAAAGAGGAACGTAAGTCGGACGGGAGTTGAGACACACCGCAGATGGAACGCAATGGAGAAAGATCGACGATGGTTCAGAGATTTTGCGGTGACGCAAGGAACATAAGATTTGCTCTAAGCACGGATGGCATGAATCCTTTTGGCGGCGAGCTCCAGCCATAGCACTGCCCGTGACTCTATGCATCTACAACCTTCCTCCTTGGTTGTGCATGAAGCGGAAGTTCATTATGATGCCGTGCTCATCCAAGGTCCGAAGCAACCCGCAACGACATCGATGTGTACCTAAGGCCATTAGTTGATGAACTTTTACAGCTGTGGGGTGGTGTCCGTGTGTGGGATGAGCACAAACAAGAGGAATTTGACCTCTGAGCGTTGATTTTCGTAACCATCAACGATTGGCCTGCTCTTAGTAACCTTTCGGACCGTCAAATAAGGGATACAATGCATGCACGCACCGCTACATGAGACCGAAAGTGTACATTTGCCAAATTGTAAGAAGAACGTGTACCTTGGGCATCGTCGATTTCTTCCAAAATTCATCCAAGAAGAAAGAAAGGCAAGCATTACAACGGCAAGGCAGATCACCGGCGAAGCTGCGGAACGACCGGTGCCGAGGTATTTGATATGGTCAAGGATTTGAAAGTCATCTTTGGAAAGGGTCCCGCGGACAATCGGTTCGAAGGGAGCCGACGGCACGCAGCCATGTGGAAGAAGAAATCTATATTCGGGAGCTAGAATATTGGAAAGTCCTAGATATCCGCTCTGCAATCGACGTGATGCACGTTACGAAGAATATTTGCGTGAACCTCCTAAGCTTCTTGGGCGTGTATGGGAAGACAAATGATACAAAGGAAGCACGGCAGACCAGACAACGCTTGAAAGACCACGATGACCGCATCCGGAATGGTTTCAAGGTCGTGCCACTACGCTCGACCAAAGAAGAGAAGGTCATCTTTTTGAATGCCCGAGCGGTATGAAGGTACCGTCTGGATTCTCGCCCAATATAAAGGGAATAATAAACATGGCGGAGAAAAAGTTCCAAAACTCAAGTCTCACGACCGCCACGTGATTATGACGCAATTGCTTCCGATTGCTTTGAGGGGCTCTCGCGGAAAATGTTCGATTAGCCATTGTGAAGCTATGTGCATTCCTCAATGCAATCTCTCGAAGGTAATCAATCCGGAAGTTCTACCACGTTCTGAACGATGTGATCCAATGTCTTGTCGTTCGAGTTGGTGTTCCCGCCATCCTTCTTCAATATTATGACGCACCTCCTGGTTCACCTAGTCGAAGAGATTTCCGTTCTCGGTCCCAGATTTCTACACAATATGTTCCCCTCGAGAGGTTCATGGGAGTATTAAAGAAATATGTTCAGAACCGTGCTAGGCGAAGGAAGCATCGCCAAGGGCTATGGAAATGAGGAGGTAATTGAGTTTTGTGTTGACTTTGTTCCCGACCTTAAGCCGATTGGTCTTCCTCGATCGCGCACGAGGGGAGACTAAGTGGAAAAGGCACGATCGGAAGGAAATCAACGATATGTATGGACGGCCATTCTCGATCAAGCACACCACACTTTGTCTTGACCAATTCCAACTTGGTGGCTCCGTACTTTGAGAAACACAAGAATATTTTACGCTCGGACAACCCGGGAAGCTGAATCTGGATTAGGAAGGCCCACATGGAGACTTTCGGCGCTTGGTTGAGAAAACATTTAATGAATGACAATGATGTTGTAGATCAGTTGTACATGTTGGCCAAGACACCATCTTCGACTATAACGACTTTCCAAGGGTACGAGATAAATGGGAATACATTTTACACGATCGCCCAAGATAAAAAGAGCACCAACCAAAACAGTGGTGTCCGCTTTGATGCAGCAATCGAGAATGGGCAAAAGGTCACATATTATGGTTACATAGAGGAGATATGGGAACTTGACTATGGACCCTCCTTTAAGGTCCCTTTGTTCCGGTGCAAATGGTTCAAGCTAACAGGAGGTGGGGTAAAGGTGGACCAGCAATACGGAATGACAATGGTGGATTTCAACAATCTTGGTTACCTTGACGAACCATTCGTCCTAGCGAAAGATGTCGCTCAGGTTTTCTATGTGAAGGACATGAGTAGCAAACCGAGGAAACGGAAAGATAAGAAAACGATCAAGACATCATGCGATGATTCAAAGCGCCACATTGTTCTTTCAGGAAAAGAAACATCGTGGGAGTGGAGGACAAGATGGACATGTCGAAGATTATAATATGTTTGCTGAAATTCCGCCTTCAAAGTGAACACCGACCCAAGCATTAAGTTAAATGATGAGGATGCTCCATGGATACGGCAATCGTAAGCAAGCGAGGACACAAGGGAAGAATTGATGTGTAATAATTTATTGTACCAAACTTTGTATTTGGTCGATGAACTGAATGATGTATCAAACCTTTTGTCAAACCTTCAAGGATTAGTTTTATTTTTCTGATTTTTTGATATATAATTGTATTTTTAAGATTTTAAAATGAATTAGTTTTATTTTTCTGATTTTAAAAGGAAAAAGGAAGAAGAAGAAAGAAGGAAAAGGAAAAAAAGAAGAAGAAAAAAACAGAAGAAAAAGGAAAACAGAAGAAAAAAAAAAATGAAGAAAAAAGGAAAAACAGAAGAAAAAACAAACAAGAAAAAAACATAAGAAAAAAACAAATAGAAGAAAAAGCAGAAGAAAAAAGGAAAAGGAAGAAAGGAAGAAAAAAAGAAGAAAAACAAGAAAAGGAAGAAACAAACAGAAGAAAAAAAGAAGAAAAAGGAAGAAAAAACAGAAGAAAAACAAGAATTTAAAATGAATTAGTTTTATTTTCTGATTTTTTGATATATAATTGTATTTTTAAGATTTTAATAACATAAATAAATAAGTAATTAGAAACTTTAATAGCAAAAATAATTATCATAAAGTAAAATAAATAAGTAATTAGAAACAAAATAAAATAAAATAAATAAGTTTTTTGTTGTAAGTAGAAACAAAACAAAATAAATAAAGCAAAAATGAAAACAATACAAATTAAACAGAAAACAATACAAATTAAACAGAAAACTGGTTTGGGGGCTAAAACCTAAACTCTGCGGCCTTTAGTCGCGGTTGGCGGCAGACCATGACTAAAGGTTACCCTTTAGTCGCGGTTGGCCAGACCAACCGCGACTAAAGGTGGGGGCGCGGGAACGCAAAAAACCCGCAAAAACCCTTTAGTCGCGGCTGGGCAGGCAACCCGCGACTAAAGGGTACCCTTTAGTCGCGGGTCTCGTCGCCAACCGCGACTAAAGTTGGGGGGCTATAAATACAAGGTCCGAGAATCCGCCTGTTCGTCTCTGCCGCGCCCTCGACGCCGAAGCGCTGCCCCGACGCCGATCGACGCCGACGCCGACGCCAAGCCTATTGACGCTGAAGCCTGCGCCCGCCGCCCGTCCCGATGGCGCCGCCTCCGCCCATGCTCCTTCGCCCGACGCCTGAAAGCCTGCCCGCGCCGCCCGTCCCGGCCGCCGTGGCGCCGCCTCCGCCTCGTGCCTGCCCCTTGCCCGCCGCGTGCCTGCGCCTTGCTTGCCTTGCCGCCGCCACCGCCTGCCGCCTCACGCCACGCCACGCCCGCTGGCCCGCTTCTCTCCTCGCCAGTCCTCCAGCGTAAGAAGAAGAAAGAACAAGAAAAGGAAGAAGAAGAAGAAAGAAAAGGAAAAGGAAGAAGAAGAAAGAAGGAAGAAGAAAAAACAGATGAAAAACAAAAAAGGAAGAAAAAAGGCCACGAATTTTTTTTTTTTTCTTCTTATTTGTTCTTTTAATTTTAACTAGTTAATTAGTTTAACAAAAGCGGTAAATAACTTAAAACTTGATAATTATTTAGTAAAAGAAAGAACAAGAAAAGGAAGAAGAAGAAGAAAGAAAAGGAAAAGGAAGAAGAAGAAAGAAGGAAGAAGAAAAAAACAGATGAAAAACAAAAAAAGGAAGAAAAAAGGCCACCGGAATTTTTTCTTTTTTTTCTTTTTATTTGTTCTTTTTAATTTTAACTAGTTAATTAGTTTAACAAAAACGGTAAATAACTTAAAACTTGATAATTATTTAGTAAAAGAAAGAACAAGAAAAGGAAGAAGAAGAAGAAAGAAAAGGAAAAGGAAGAAGAAGAAAGAAGGAAGAAGAAAAAAAACAGATGAAAAACAAAAAAGGAAGAAAAAGGCCACCGAATTTTTTCTTTTTTTTCTTTTTATTTGTTCTTTTTAATTTTAACTAGTTAATTAGTTTAACAAAAACGGTAAATAACTTAAAACTTGATAATTAACAAAAAAAACCGTAAAATTTGATAATTAACAAAAAAACGTATATACGGAGAGGGGGCGGCGAGGGGGGCGGCGATGCGCGCGGTGTTTTTTTAGGGATCGAGAGGACGGCGAGGGTTATAAATGTGTTGCCCTCGCCTCCTCTCCGTGACGCCGTCGTCTGCCGCCCGCCTCGCTCGCTTTCACCGCGACACCCTCTCCCACCCCTTCTCGCCTCTTTTGCCACCGCCTTTCGCCACCGCCACCGCCACCGCCCCTTATTCACTTAATTAATTTGTTTTTACTACATGTTTTCAGGATCGACATAATGGCGGACGATAGAGTGACCGATTATGGACAACTATGATCCGGACGGTGAAGCACATATGTTCGGCATCATAAACGGCGATATTCAATATGTGCCGACCGGAGAAGAAGAAGAAGATGATATCTCTTCTTATCTCAACCTTGACGGTGAAGATGAAGGGCGCCGTCAAGAAGATGATGTCAAGAAACGCCGATAAACGCATTTATCTTCAAATGGAAGTAGCAACCACCTCCGGCGCCGAGGTATATATATACATTGAGCCTCGGTGATACAAACTAACTGATTTGAATAAATATGTGTGTACTAACGCGACTCTCTTTCTTATTTTAGCCCTCGGCGGATCGTCAAACAATCGAGTACGTCGTCAAAGCGTGGCGCAACCAAGAAGATGAAACAAGGAGAAACATGCACCATCGCGGTTGTCGACAAGGTAACCGGCAGGCAGCTGGAGCCCCGCAAGAACGCCACCAAGTTTGTCACCAATGCGGAGCCATTGTTAGAGACAACGTCTCGATCACCGCCCAGAGTGGAATGAGCCAAAGAAGGCACGAATTGATGGTTTCACTTTTGTCGATAAGAGAACAAAAAAAGATTGCTTCAAGAAGCTTATGGAACATTTCGTTCTACCTCCGGAATACAACAAATTCGATGAGGAGGGTAACAAGATTGAGGAAAACAAGGAGAGGAGGAGGCTAGTCAAACAGTTCGCTCTTCATAAGATGGCCGACACATTCCGGAAATTCAAGCAAAATCTAGCCCGTGACTTTGTCAAGCAGAACAAGACTCCGGATTTCAAAGGACAATATGAGAAACTGAAAGATGATTGGCCAGAATTTGTGAAGCAAAAGAAATCGGAGCAGTTCATTCAAATATCGAAAAAAATAAGGAAAATGCGGCTAAGAAGGAGTACAATCATGTTATGGGGCCGGAGGGTATCGCATTTGGGTGCCTAGGTTCGAGAAGATGGAGAACGAGCTGAGGGCGCGAGAATCCGTCCCAGTGCGGAGGATGGGACCCAAGGGCCAAAAGCTGGTGGTACGGGCATGGGGAACGCTGAACCGGAGACAGGGGAGTGTGTTTACCAGGCAAATTAATTAAACCCACCCAAGCCCTTATTGACGCAATGAAGGATGCTCAACAGGGAAGATCAAGTTCAACAGAGAGAACGACGCTACCGACAAAAGCCCTCGAAATCCTGAACACGGAGGACGTGTACGAGGCATGGGGCACATTTCGTGGAAAATAGGGTTCCCCGAATCGATGACCCGTCACGGTTATAGAAGCCGTAAGAGAAAGATGGATCGGGAAGCGATGTTGTGGCGCGGTTGGCATCGGAAATGGAAGTGATGAAGAAAACCATGAGTGTACTAGTAGCGAAAGAGATTCAGCTCGGTGCAAGATGAAGATCATCCAATGGATCTCGGAAGCCAGAAGGAGAAGCAGCGTGGCTTCCACGGAGGCCCCACCGGCTAGTGCAGATGCACCGACGATCGAAATTATCGCACCGGAGCCTCGGTGATCGAAATTACTGCACCGGAGCCTCGGTGGTCGAAATTACTGCACCGAGCCTCCTCGCTACCCCGTGGATCGATATAAAGGAGATGAAAGAATGTCATCTGATTATCCTATCGGGAACATGTCCATGAAGGTAGCCATCGGCGTGCTTTACCATGTTTACTCGAGCACTCCACCACAACAACCCCATTCAAGATGGCTATGCTCGTGTCACGGTGGAGGACATAGTCCAAGGGTTTGAGGACACGGAGATTGACATTGCTACACCAAAGGGAGAAAAGACTTGAGATGTCAAGCGCCATTACATTCTATGGCAAAAGAAGTTTATCAAGTTTCGAGCGAGGCGCCAAGGACAACAAGTCCACCCCTACGGTGGTGGTGGTGGCGGTGGCGGTGGTGGTGGTGGTGGTGGTGGTGGCGGTTCACCTACACCTCCGTCACATCACCGACGCCGCCCCGACCCACAACGTCCGGCGGGTGATCATCCGCCGCCCCAGCCTCGTCCGGCGGGTGATCGACGCCGCCCCAATCCACCTACGGCAAAGAAGCGTATAGTCCTGGATTATTAACCCGGACCCTTATGTACCTAAGACCACAAAGGTACGGAGCCATCATCAAGCCTCTCCCCACAAGGCCTTGGGAACGAGTGCCGAGCAAGTCGACGCGCATGCGGCTGCTGATTTGGAGAAATGGAAGGCGGACTGCAAGAAGAAAAGAGAGCCCGAGCCCAAGCCATTTTTCGATGAGCAAAAGAAGTGGGCTAAGTCATTTTGAGCACACCGTCCCAAGCCGCAAGAATCGCTTAACGACTATGAACGTGAACTTGCAGGCAGGCACTCATGTTCAAGGAGAACAAAGAGCGGAGAAGGCCGAAGTAAAAAAGCGGAAACAAGTTGCCCAGCTCGGGAACAAAGTAAACAATCGATTGCCCGCTTATAGTGGAAGCCTTCGTCCGGATGCCCCGAGATCATACAAGCTGCGGCAAAGACAGGATTGATCATAACGAGTGCGAGAACAAGCGCCAACTTAGGTATTACTCTTCGTGAACTATTAGACCTTGATGAGTTGCCAAGAAGGAGGTAGTAATTACATATGTCAAGAATGGGCCTCTCGTCGAGCTGCAAGCAGAAAAGGATCTGCTGACCAAATGAAACGTCTGCTGAATTGGTACAAGGGTTACATAAAAAATAAAAACGCCAAAGAATATATTTATGCGGAAGTTAGACATGAGCATCACTTCAAACATTACTATGTACAAATTGAACTGAGTGAATTGTTCCAGCTTTTCAATCTGCGCGAGCTCGACAAATCTATCATCGGTTGCTACGCTCGTAAGTGATTTATTAATTTCTACCCCATCTCGTTCATATTGCCTGCACTATATATATGTCCTAACTATATTGTTGTGTCCTCTATTATACATGCGAATGAAGATTAAGGAATGCGAGTAAGGAACATCCATGATGTTGGGTTCATTGACCCACACATCGTTAATGATATTGTGTTGAAGCATTACCCCGCCGACGTGGAGGCGACACTGTGGCGCTTTCTTACAAAGCAGAACTCAAAAGTGATATTCTATTTCCTTACCATTTTGGGTGAGTGTTTCGCCTTGAGCACATTCTCTTTTGTTTACTACATGCATGGTATGTGGCCGCTAATCGATGAGTTATGCATGACGATCTTGTGCATGTATCGTGTCCGCAGTTCCACCGGATTCTGCTAGTAATTAAAGTTAACACCTCGTAATGTCTCGCCCACGACTCTCTCTAATAAGGATCCAAAGCTTTGGGCCGACATGAGAAAAATGCTGCAGAAGTAATTATTTTCATTCATTTGCGCCTATATCGATCGGCCTATTTGGTTCATTTCCTAATATCAAGTAACTAATAACTCTCTTGTTCATTTAATTTTCTTTGCCTCGTAGGGTTTGGAGACGGTTCAGAGATACAAAGGTCGGTGAATTCAAAAAGAGCTAGAATTCAAATTGTTAAAGCCTAAGAATGTGGGGATATTCAGCCACCGCTGACCAATCTATGTGCATACTATGTTCAGAGAGGATCCGAGATACACCTCTGAGCGGGTTGATCCGAGTGATACCAATGCTCAGAGGAATAACCTCCGTGGATGCTTAGTCCAAGCTCGCTTCCACCACTTCAAGAGGAACTAGCTGGATGGTTCGAAGGAAGTCCTCCATCCTAAAGGAGAACACTATTACGAGGACGTAGAAATTTATATGGATTAAATCATGTATGGAAACTTGTTCAAAATTGTATATGGTCATCCGATGATATTGAATATATATTGTATATTCCTCTTGAATTCTTTTGGTTCTAATTTCAAATTTATTTGAAATTGTACATTCATATGCATGTATGTAGTACCGTAGAATATATGAAACTCCTTCAAAATTAAAATAAAGCACAAAAGAAATAAAACAATACAAATTAAACAGAAAACAGGTTTAGGGGGGCTAAAACCCTAAACTCAAGCGGCGGCCTTTAGTCGCGGTTGGCGAAGAGCCGCGACTAAAGGTCCTCCGCCTCGACGGTCACTGGCGCCCACGTGGACGGGCCGTTAGTCGCGGTTCTTAAGCAGCCGCGACTAAAGGTGGGGGCTTTAGTCGCTTAGTTGGTCGCGTTGCAGCAGCCGCGACTAATGGCGATTATGAACCGCGACCAAAGGCCTTTTTTCCACCAGTGCCGGCTAGCTCAGATAGGGCATCATCATGTGCGTACAGCAGTTTGGCTACGGTCTGGACCAAATGAGATTGAGTTGCTACACCGGTATGATTGTAATCCCCATGGTTGAGCAATAAAAATCTCATTTATTCGCAAAAAAAAAAAAAGAACCAGATGTTGTGATATACAGTACAGTACAATTTTTTTTTTGTGAATATACAGTACAGTACAATTTGTTTATTCGGGCCCAATGTAGGGCACATAGAGAATGCTTTCCGGCCGGCTACTTCGCTTGTTGAAAGGAGATGGTTTAGCTGCTGATATGTACACTTACAAATTACAGTGAGTTGGTGGATGTGGATGCTCTCGGCAAAAAATGGGAGGATCGACCTAGCTTGCTCCCTTTCTGATAGCCTATTAGCCCTCAAGTTGAGGCATAAAACCTAACCTGCTGACATTCAATTCACTGATAGACGACTTATGCAAAGGTGATCACTGATCAGGTCGATGTTGCATGGTCATTACTGGAGAAATATATTTTTTTCGAAACGGAGGCAAAAGATTTGCCTCATCGATTAATTAAGCAGAAGAGAATTGCCCGGTTAATTAAAGGAAAACCGGGCGAAAACCGATACAGACTCACCACATGTGGACTACTCACAGAGCATGCAACCCCATAACCACACGATCAACCCGACAACTAAAACCAACACGCAAGGTCCATCAACCCTCACACTCTTACATCGCAAAGAAGACCCCAACGAGAGTACCTCGCTAAAGACCATGCTCATCACCAAAATCCACTGAACCATCAAGCTGCTGCGGAGACCTTTCCTATGGCGCCACTCTTCTTTGCTTTGCTCCTGAGAGCCTCCTCCACAATCGTCTTGCCAGATCCAGGGGTAACTCTCTCCAAACGTTTGAGCAAACTGTGAATCTCAATCTCGAAGAGAATCTCATCAACCTTGTCGCGCACAGACGCCTCGTGCCTCACAGCCACATGCGAGCCGGTAACCGCAACGTCGGAACCTCCACGATCCACAGAGGCAAGCGGTTGGCTGCGCGCTGAACGATCAGGCCCAACATACTGACCGTCTCACCATCATCAGCCACAGGTACCACTGACACAATGGACTCAGGCGCACCGACACAATGGACTCAGGCGCCTCCAGTTGCTCACATGACAAACGAGAATCATGTCCCTCACACGAGGTCGCTGGCGCGTCGACCTCCATATGCTCCACAGACGGAGGCGAAGCTGGTCTCACACATAGTTGTTGAAGCTCGGGCATGACTGCAAAGACAGGGTGACGACCTCGACGATGGCCTCATCCTCAACAGTAGCCGACACAAGAGGCAAGACAAACACCGGCGAAGAATCGCCCTGAACGAGGGAGAAACAACCAAGAGCTCCGCCCCTTGTCTCCCACGGAACTAACACCGTAAACAACAGAGGTCGCGGATCGGAGCGATCGGCAACAAAGCCGCAGACGAGGAGAGCTTGGTCGAGTAGCCTCCGCCGCTCGAAAACTCTCAAGACGTGCCATCAAGCCTTGCAACATCTTGGACTGATCTGCCAGAGTGGACTGTAGCTCCACATCAGACGGGGTAGCCGAGCCAGCAGTACCAGAGACGACAGACGCCCAGGACCCACAACGAAGCGTCTCGGAGGGAAGCACGAACTTCATCGAACCTTCACAGGAAGCTGGAGCTTGATGATGCTCGATGCCGAGGCGCGGCATGACAAGGCATGCCAGCGAGCTGAGAGAAGGCCAAGGATTGCGGCACTCGCACGCAAGGTCACCATTCATACAAAACCTATTGTTCAAAGAAAATGCTGCGAGTGAGATGAACAGAAGTGTGGTCACCGGAGATAATATTGCGTATAACACGTTCATGGATGAGAATGCAAGTATTGGACAGACCGATTGTTCAGTCTCAATCTTGAAGCACATGAAAAAAAAATGTTGCTTCTATGCCAAACCAGTTCACTCATATGATCTTTCTTACACATACTATACCAAGGAGGCCCAATGAGGTGTGCCTTTGAATGTAGCTGACCAAGCTTACTGGTATCTTCAAATTGTGAGATAATGAAGAAGAATGATATTGCAACACGGACACTTACGTGAGATAATGAAGAAGAATGATATTGCAACACGGACACTTATCCCGTAATCCTGGAGAGGTTCTTTGAAGATGGAAGATCATCATTGGTTTACCGTATAAATTGACAACTCAAGATGGCAAGACCAAGTAATCAAACACATGCAATGTCGGTAGAAGAATTGTCTAGCAGGGGAGATACTCCCTCCGTCCGAAAATACTTGTCGGGAAAATGCTTAAAAATGAATGTATCTAGAATTAAAATACATCTAAATACATCAATTCCTCCGACGAGTATTTCCGGACGGAGGGAGTACTACACAGCTACATTCACCAGGATGCAACGCCACTGATCAAGATATAGCATGCAAATCAAGGCAAAATCAACTAATACTCCTTAAATGATCATACGAGTATACTAACAGCGCCCCTGCTCGTCCAAGTGACAAAACTTTCAACCCCCAACCCAGCCCAGTTCTCAGTTGGCCACCTCTATACAGAATCTAACTGGAACGGACAAGACATATAACATCCACGAAAACTTAACCCCTGACCCAGTTCTCAGTGGGTCACCTCGGTACAGAATCTAGATAGAATGTACAAGACATGACATCCCTGCCATCCGTATACAGCAACAGTATCAACAGAAATCTCTATTCAAAGTGCCAAAACTTCCGATGCCCAGCTCAGTTTTCGGTAGGTGACCTTGGTACTAACAGTCATCACCATCAGAATCACCGCCACCACAATCGGAGCTGTCGTCGCCGCCGCCACCCCCACCGCAGCTGCCATCGCCTCCGCCACCACCACCAGAGCTGCCGTCGCCTCCGCCACCACCACCAGAGCTGTCGTCGCCGCCACAACCACCACCAGAGCTGTCGTCATCGCCACCACCACCACCAGAGCTGTCGTCGCCGCCACCACCACCACCAGAGCTGTCGCCGCCACGACCCCTTGCAAAATCACGGATCGCCTGGTTCGCAAGAGCAATTGCAGCGGTTCCTAGCATAGCTAGAAAAGCCTGCAACTTACTATAGTTATTTTTTGCGTTTTCGCTCATTTTTTCAGCACCTTCAGGAATCTTCAGCACCTTGTCAGCAATCTGAAAAAGTCAAGGTGAATACACGTTAGTTCAATCAAGATATACCACACTATATCAGTCAATTCACCATGCAAGTCACCAGAAAGAGATAAAAACTTACATCTACTATCTTCTCAGCCTTTCCAAAAGCATCTGCCACCTTGTTGAAAGACAACCCAGCAGCATTGTTCAAGGTCAAAGCAGGAGCAGCACTGTTTGAGGTCGCAGCAGGAGCAGCACTGTTTGAGGTCGCAGCAGGAGCAGCACTGTTCGAGGTTGCAGAAGGAGCAGCACTGTTCGAGGTTCCAGCAGAAGAAGCATTGTTCCAGGTCCCAGCAGAAGCAGAAGCATTGTTCCAGGTCCCAGCACCAGCAGCAGCATTGTTCCAGGTCCCAGCTGATAGACCAGACGTATAAACCCGATACTTGTCCCACATCTTGTCTAGCTGCAGTTTCCTTTCCTCAAGAGTCACCTCCTTCCTATCCGAGCGAATGTCACGTTTATCGGCGCGAACCTCTCTTTTGGCAAGTCGTACCTCTCTTTCATCAAGTCTAACCTCCCTTTGAACAAGTCGAGCCTCTGTTTTCTTAACCCCTCTGGAGAGACTTCTCAGCGTGTTAAGCACTCTGAATGTGTCCCGCGGAGCTTCTGCAACTACCTCAAACCTAAACGAAACCAGAATGCAGATTAAATGACATAATTATAACCAAGTAGTATAACTACCTCACAAAAAATGCACAACAAGTTAATCATATATAGTACAAAGTGCATCCAAGAGAATAGCAAGTTACGCGTCCAACCGTAATAGGAAGAGGATCTGTAATGATACTATATTAATAGACAAGGCCAGCTACCAGCCTGCCCCATTTGCGAAACATTAAGCTATAAGCATGCCACATTTTTGTTCTAATTACAGCTACTTGTTTTCATTTACGCCCTGTCACTATAAGGGGAACATTTTTAATAGTCCATGTAATATCCTACATGACTTTATATAGTTAACCGGCAATGTACAACAGAACACAAATATAGATAACTGACAGGCACAGTACAAGGATAATTAACCAAGATGCACATTATCGCAGCTACTTGTATTCAGAGTTTCAACACTGCCCCTATGCTGGATATATTTTCAGTAGTCAGCAACTCAGGTTGGAATTCCCTACTTGAAATTAATACAACTACACAATTGACGGCATATTACAATGGAATATAATGAGTGGCAGCACAAGGATAGAAACGTAACAGCAAAATATATTTTCATGGATAATGCACAGAAAACACAATAAGCAGTTTAAAGAAACAATACGGAGCAACAAGGCACAAATAAGATACCTTGATTTCTTAGTCAAAATACCCTGAACAGCTTCATGTGTACCAAAATTAAGAACCCTACAAAAATTGCAGAACATATAGTTAGGGATCAAAAACAGGATGAATGTGCAAAAAAATGGGTGTAATGGTACATACAAGTTCCGTTTTAGTTCTGTAACATCAGTGTACAGGTTTTTGATCATTTCAGCTGAATCCAGATCAAGCACGCTGCGACACAAACACGTTATGCATCAGTACTGCCTTATATAAAAATATTAGGAGATAAAAACTAAAATATGAGCTAACACTATCAGTTACCAAACTAGAGAGTTCTACAACTGCAGTTCTTATGAGCAGAAAACTAGCTTCCAACCACCGATATTTTGCAACTGTATGCTAACAACAAACATGCCTCTAGAGTCTAGACTCAGATTGCAACTAGCTGTTTTAAGAGGGGGGGACAGCCATCAACCACCAATTTTGCAACTATAGATACAAGCCCACAAATGCCTCTAGACTCAAATTGCAACTACATGTTTTAAGCACTTCTGATCTGTCCCTACAACAAACTTCATTTATGGTCAACATCTATAAGAGAATTCTGAATTCTACACCTGTAATTCTCAAGAGGAGAAAACCAGCTACCAACCACCAAGTTTGCATAAGCAGGTTACTAGACCATGAATCTATACTCAAAAGTGCAACTAGCTGTTTTAGAATCTTCTGCTCAGTCCCTACACTGTGAACATGAACCTTGGACAGAAATAGGAATAAGTTGCATTAACAGAGCAGAGATCTAAACAGCAGGGATCCACCAAGTGGTAGTTCATATTTATACTATACTGTAGGGTATCCACAAGGAATTCTGCAACCATAATACTTTGCAGGCAAATAAATTTTGTTGGTATCTGAAATCATCAGGTTATCAATATAACTACAATAGCAGCAAGTTACCAAATACCATGAATTAGGGCCAAAGGGAACCCTACTTTGCAGAAAAATCTTCAGATTCCGAGCTCTCCTTATGAATAATAGAGGGGTTAAGATTCCTGCTTACGTTGTATCAAAAGCTTAGTGAACAACCAAGTCCAACAGCAGTAAAAATATACTGAAGAGGATAAACACAAACCTTCTTTTGGTAGCAGCTTGATATGCTTCAGTATCATCGTGAGTAGATGTGTCAGGCATACTGCAAATATGGAAACCATGGATCAGATCATGAAACAATGAACAGGTGGACACAGCAGGATATCCGACGTGTATTGATCTAGTAATCAACTTACGATCTTTTAGGACTGATTTTCTTTTTTGATCCCTTGGAGGTAGAGTCGGCGGAGCTTTCAGATGCACTGTAACACGAGGGTAAGAATGAGAGAAATGCAGACAGCAAGAATACATTAGAAATCAGAAGCACACGGTCAGTAAACTTACAACTGTTGGGGGCAGACATCCTTGTTGGTGCACTTAGCAGAGACGGCCTTGGACTCGACAACGGGGGACTTGGTAGAGACGCCCTGCGGCTTCAGCAGGGTGGGATGGCCGGCGACTCCCTGCACCAGCCCCACGGTGGGGATTCCTGCGGCGCCAGAGACGCCCTGCGCCAGCCCCACGGTGGGGATTCCTGCGGCGCCAGAGACGCCCTGCGCCAGCCCCACGGTGGGGATTCCTGCAGCGCCAGAGACGCCCTGCGCCAGCCCCACGGTGCGGATTCCTGCGACGGCAGAGACGCCCTGCGCCAGCCCCATGGTGGGGATTCCTGCGACGGCAGAGACGCCATGCGCCTCCACCACGGTGGGATGGCGAGCGACGCCGGCGGACAGCTTCAGTTCGCCGCGCAAAGGGTCACCACCCAGCCCGTCTTCCTCACCTCTAAGAGGAGGAACGCAGATAGGCGTCGGTTCGGGAGACATTCGATCATGAAATGGAAAGATCCAGACAAGTAGACGAAATCCACGCATGAGAGAAGGTAGCGGAAGCTTACCCCGAGGCCATCTCGACGCTGGCGGCGGCGGGAATGGCGACGCGACGGCGAGGCGGCGGCGGGAATGGCGACGCGGCGGCCCGGCGCTAGGGTTTTTGCGGGGGGGAGGGGATGGGGATGGGAGGGCTGGGGTTCGGGGGCGGACGAAGGGAATGGTTGGTTTTATGTTACGAGGCCGGCTAGACCGGGCTGGGCTCCGGCTGGATGGGGAAGCAAGCCCAGGGAGATTTCTGTGGAGCCCAGTTTGGCGCCCGCGGTGTCCCAGGACGGACGGGTGCTCATGCGCCTCCGTATGAATCCCAAGAGAAGGGGAAAAAAAGACTGGGTGTGCCACCGATTCTTCATGCTGCCCTGATGTCCATGGAATGAAGTTTGACAAAATTCGCACAAAATTTGAACGTACAAGGGTTTCCTTCATGGCTGTGGGAAAAATCGAAACGAAACAAGATGGATAATCAAGAAAAATTCCAACGAATTCATGAGAATCTGAAACAGAACCAAGAGGATTAGGATACGACCTTGTGTTGTCGACAAGGAGAGGGAGAGAGAGTTTCGCCATGTCCCGAGGCACTCCCTCCATCTTCCTCGAGTTCCTCTTCCACGGCGCCGGCGGGGTAACCCCATGGGGTTGTCTCGAGGTCGCCATGGCCGTGAGGAAGAGCGAGGTCCGTCGAGGGGATAGGTAGGAGGAGACTCTGACGAAAGGAACCCTACACCTTGGCTAGACACCGTTATTTATAGGCGGCACGGCACATGGTCACGTGTCATTCCTGCGTTACATATTTACATACATGGACGGTTTCAGGCCATAAATAAAAACACTATCTCTAAAACGATTAGTAAGTATAAAATATTTTCCATAAACACTTTCCTAAACAGCATCGATTGTGGATACTTTCTTTTCTTTCTTTTTTTTTTGCCTTCCTATAAACAAATTTGGACGGTTTTCAGTGAACCAAATTTAATTTTGGCAACTAATTATCCTTACGGGATTTAGTCGCTGTTGCCACCGAACATACTAGTACTACTCAAATTTCAATAGGTAATTGTTTACGTGCGCACACACATAGGTCAAAAAAGATGTTCCGTGGAGTACTAGTTGGCGTTCCGGCTTATATAAGTCAAAAAAGATGTTCATATAGGGTCTGTTTGGTTGTGACTAGTGTGGCAAGTCTACCAATATAAAAGATATGTAAGCCACATGAAGTGTGCCATTAGAATTAGACGCCAAACTTTGCGAAGTTAATGACAAAAATTATCTCTATGACAAATGGGTCATAGTGACAATAAAATGTGGCAAGTCAAAGTGTGGCAAAAACCAAACACATGTCAACTAAACTGCGGCTATCAAATTTTGGCTTGGCAAAACCGTGGCCGGGAACCAAACAAACCCATGGTTTTCGCAAAATTAAAATATTACTAGTATCAACGTTGTTGGCTAGTAGAGCTGAGCTTAGACCTTAGAGTGAGGCTCACTCCCCTGGGTCGTCATTGCTTACGTACGAAACCATGTAGCCAGCTGGAGTGTGGGTCCGAGAGACATTGATTATTCCTGACGGAGATGTGCTGCTCGCGTACATCTAGATTTTTTACCATAACACTGGCCAGCTCGTGACAGTCGTTTCTTCTCACCGTCAAACGCTACCAACTCGTCTCGCTTGTACCGAATTATTTGTTCCAAAAACGTAATAGATGTGTTTGCTACTAAAAATACATCTAGATATATCTATTTTTATGACAAGTAATTTCAGACGAAAGAAGTACACGATAGTCCTTCTTTTAATGTCTAGACTAGAAAACTAAAAAGTTGTTTAAAAAAAACCTAAAAAACAACCAACTCGTCTTCCTCTTGTGTTCCGCTACTTTCACCCGCGCGTGCACTGCTCGAGACCTAGGCAGACACCTTCGTGTTTTCCCAAACGAGCCGGCGGGGGTCCGTCTCCACGAACGGTTGTAGGCCCACACAAGGAGCCGCTCATCCTCGTCGGGCACCGCCGACACTCGGCGACGGCAGGAGGAGGACTATGTGACCGCCTTCAACGCTGTCACCCTCTCCCTAACCCGCTGTCTCTCACGGTGGGCGGCGCACGCATCGGATTCGGACGTGTGCGTCGATGGTGCCGGCAGGACGAGCACTAACACCCAACCACTGACGTTGGTCAGGATATAGCGAGGACTGGGTTAGGGGTAGGAATAGGCCTACGCCTGCCAGGCTAACGTGACGGCCGCACCCGGGCGTTTGGGGCCGATTCGAGGCCCTGGGCTGGGTCGCCTTTATATGGCCATTTCGTCCATGAAATAATGCGATTGAGGCAGGTTTGAGGTGCCGACTACAAATGCTCTTATAGTACTCTCTTCGTTTTTTTAGTCTGCATATAAAATTTGGTTAAAGTCAAACTTTGTAAAGTTTGACTAACTTTATAGGAAAAATTATGAACAATCACAATATGAAATCAATATTTTTAGATGCATAACGAAATGAATTTTCGTACCATATAACTTTAGTATTGTAGATGTTTATATATATTTGGTCAAACTTTGTGTAGTTTGACCTTTACTAAATCTTATATACAGACAAAAAAAGTTAGTACTTACTACTAGTAAATAAATGCCTTGGCTAACCTTTGGAATGGCCCAAGGACACCAAATCGCACGGGTGCTGCGAGTTGCGTTCCAGTAGCAAAGCAGCAATCAACGGTGCCAGCAGTAGCTAGTGGATTTTAAAAGCATTCACGACGCAGTACACGATAAAGGAGCAGACGAGGCGTGCAAAGACGACAATCGAAAGCAGCGAGCAGCTCGTTCGAGAACTCTCCCGTCATAAAATTTCAATAACGCGCGCGCAGTAAAACCGACCCCGACCCCCGCGTCGCCTCGCTCTGGCGACACGGGGGGCACAAACCCTAGCGCCGCCACCGTTCTCCCCTTCCCCCACCCGTCTCGCTGCCGCCAGAGGGTGCCCGCCGGAGAAGTCTGGCCGGCCCCGAGGAAGGCGGCGGCGGGGCACTTCCTGTTGTTGGTGCGGCGCGTCGAGAGGAGCCGCTGGAGGACGCGCAGAGGAGATCCACGAGCTCGATCCGCGGTTGTCGCGCCAGATCGCGCGATGCGCGTCCATGACGACGCGGTGGAGGTGCTCGCCGCGCGCGCCCAACACTTGGTGAGCACACGCATTTGGTTGCGCGTGGGAGCCGTTGGGCGCGGTCACCGCAGCGTGGAGGCCAGTGGGCGGCGCGAACGCTGCCGCCGCCGTGGTGGTGCCGCTGGGGACGCGGCTCCTCTACCGGGCGGTCTCGGCCGGGGCGGCCAGATCTGACGGGTCTCGCCGGCGGATCTGGCGCTATGGAGGCCGGAGGCCTTGAGGTGGCTCGGCGGCGACTATTTGCAAGCGGATTGCGTGGTGGCTCCTTGCCGGGATGGTGGTGCAGGGTAGCGTGGTGCAGGCGGTGCCTTTCGGGATGCTCTGGGCTTTGCGCCGCCGGCGGTGCTCCGGCTAGTTTTGGGCGGTCTGACAAGTAGCATCTGCTGCTCCGATCCGGTGGTGGTGTGTTGGAGACGCCGTCCCAAAGATAGGTGCTCGGTTCTGACGAAAGTCATGCTCAACTACGGTTTGGGCTGATGGCGATGCCTTTGGGTGTGATTTTCCTTGTTGAAGGCGCCATCGAGGGGATCTGACACCTCTCCTTGCTCCATGTTCTTGTCTCCCGGTGAAAACCGTGTGTAATGGTGGCGCCAGTGGTGTCATTACTTTGTTGGAAGCATTGCCTTGGAGGTAAATCTGGTGTGAGGAGCACTTGGTCAGTGGTGGTGTGGTGGATCCGAGCGGCGGCGTTTGGTGAGCTTGGAGCTTTTGGTGGTGCATCCGCTTGCGGTGGTCGTTCGGTCGACGGTGAGAGCAACAAGAGCAACCTTCACATGCAAGTTGCGCCAAAGTAGCTATGTCTACTTGCCTCGCGGGATCGGAGCGGCATATGTATCGCTCTTTCGGACATATCGTTCCTCTCCGGTGTCCTCGATGTTTGTAGATATGCTCGTGGCAGCCCGGTAGAAGACGACGGTTGTCGGTGTGCATTTTGGTAGCAGCGAAGGCGCTCGAGTGCCCGCCCGGGTGTGTTGTGGGGTTTTGGCTTTCCGGCGCTTTTGTATGTGTTGTGATGCTTTAGACCTAGTCTAACTAGGCGTTGCTTGGTTTTTGTCCGGTTTTCCTCAATAAACCGAGCAGTCCTATTTTTCGTTCTTTTTTTTAGCACTCGTCTTTATGCGGTGCATTCCTCCTTTGAGGGTGTTCTTGTAATACCTTTTTCTGATCAACGAATTCGGCAGTTCTCCTGCCAACGTTCAAAAAAAAAAGAACTCTCCCGTCATGTGAAGCAAACAATTCTTCTGTCCAGAAAAAAAGAAGCACACAACTTTCCAAGATCGTGCCGAAAATTTAGAATCTATCATTTCGCTTCTTCTCAACCTAGCACTCACTTCGGTTTGTTAGAGCAACTTAACGGGGCGACCTAAACGGACACGATTTTATCCGCTTTTTGTCCGTTTTGGTCGCCGTCCGCCCGTCCGTATCCGCTTTTTTCGTTTGGGTCGGCGGTGCACCCAACGGAAGGCGACTCATTTTATGCATGTCCGGTCAGATTTCATCAAACACATAGAGCTCATAACGCCGGTGCACGTTGGCCATGGCTCGACGAGCCGGAGCTCGCCGCTTGAGTCGGGTCTTTGGCGAGGCCGGGCAGCTGGCCGGGCGCAGGAGGCGAGGCCAGGCCGGGTTCGGCGCTGGGCGAGACCAACGGCTGCAGATGCGCCGCCGGGCCATGGACGAGCTGGAGCCAGCCATGGCTCTTCAAGTGACTCAGCGAGCTCGGCGCACCGTGGCGAGTTTCGTGTATTGGAGGGGAGGTCGCGAGCGAGGCCATGTTGAAAGTGCAACTATCCCTGGGTGATTTTGGTAATTATTAACAACATATAGCTCATTGAACTAATGTTATTTTAAGATAAATATTTTAGGAAAGTTCAATGTTTGGCATGGCATGGATTAGGAACGTGGACCCCTCAAAATGCTAAGGACAAAGGATTGGCTCAAGCTCAAAGCTCAAGACTCTACATTTTCTATTTTAGTGATCCAATATCACATTAAGTCCATAGGAAAGGCAATACTATTAAAAAGGGGTGAGATGTTGCTTAATAGGTTTATTGCTCAAAATGCTTAGTGATATGCTCCAAAAGCCCTCAACCCCCTTTCTCATATCCACTTATGTCCCAAACTAAAAGTCAAACTCGGCCCCACCGAAACCTTCTATCCGGCGCCACCGAGTTCAGTTGACATAGCCACTGTCACAAAACCCTAGTCACTTCGGTCTCACCGATAGGGATCTCGGTCTCACCGAGATGGGATTGCAAACTCTCTATTTCCCTTCGTAACGTTTCGGTCTAACCGACATGAGCGATCGGTCCTGATAACCCACAAGTGTAGGGGATCGCAACAGTTTTCGAGGGTAAAGTATTCAACCCAAATTTATTGATTCGGCACAAGGGGAGCCAAAAAATATTCTTGAGTATTAGCAGTTGAGTTGTCAATTTAACCACACCTAGATAACTTAGTATCTGCAGCAAAGTATTTAGTAGCAAAGTAGTATGATAATAAAGGTAACAGTGGCAAAAGTAAAGATAATAGTTTTTGGGCTTTTTGTAGATCTTCTGTGACAATACTGGTGCAATTGCCTTGGCAAAGGAATCCAGATTTCACAAGAGGACCAAGCACATCAAGAGACGCTTCAATTCCATCCGGGACCAAGTCCAAGTGGGAGACATAGAAATTTGCAAGATACATACGGATCTGAATATTGCAGACCCATTGACCAAGCCTTTCTCACGAGCAAAAGATGATCAGCACCAAGACTCCATGGGTGTTAGAATCATTACTATGTAATCTAGATTATTGACTCTAGTGCAAGTGGGAGACTGAAGGAAATATGCCCTAGAGGCAATAATAAAGTTATTATTTATTTCCTCATATCATGGTAAATGTTTATTATTCATGCTAGAATTGTATCAACCGGAAACATGATACATGTGTGAATACATAGACAAACATAACGTCACTAGTATGCCTCTACTTGACTAGCTCATTAATCAAAGATGGTTATGTTTTCTAACCATAGGCATGTGTTGTCATTTGATTAATGGGATCACATCATTAGGAGAATGATGTGATTTACATGACCCATTCCGTTAGCCTAGCACTTGATCATTTAGTATATTGATATTGCTTTCTTCATGACTTATACATGTTCCTGTAACTATGAGATTATGCAACTCCCGTTTACCGGAGGAATACTTTGGGTACTACCAAACGCCGAACGTGAATCGGGTGATTATAAAGGAGTACTACAGGTGTCTCCGAAGGTACATGTTGAGTTGGCGTATTTGAGATTAGGTTTTGTCACTTGATTGTCGGAGAGGTATCTCGGGCCCTCTCGGTAATACACATCACTATAAGCCTTGCAAGCAATGTGACCAATGAGTTGGTTACGGATGATGCATTACGTAACGAGTAAAGAGACTTGCGTAACGAGATTGAACTAGGTATTGGATACCGACGATCGAATCTCGGGCAAGTAACATACCAATGACAAAGGAACAACGATGTTGTTATGCGGTTTGATCGATAAAGATCTTCGTAGAATATGTAGGAACCAATATGGGCATCCAGGTTCCGCTATTGGTTATTGACCGAGAATAGTTCTAGGTCATGTCTACATAGTTCTCGAACCCGTAGGGTCCGCACGCTTAACGTTACGATGACAGTTTTATTATTAGTTTATAAGTTTTGATGTACCGAAGTTTGTTCGGAGTCCCAGATGTGATCATGGACATGACGAGGATTCTCAAAATGGTCGAGACATAAAGATTGATATATTGGACGACTATATTCGGACACCGGAAGTGTTCCGGACGTTTTCGGAGAAAACCGGAGTGCCGGAGGGTTACCGGAACCCCCCGGGAGGGTTAATGGGCCATATGGGCCCTAGTGGAGAGAGAGAGGGGCGGCCAGCATGGGCCGCGCGCCCCCTCCCCCTCTGGTCCGAATTGGACTAGGAGGGGGGCGGCGCCCCCCTCTTTCCTTCTCCCTCTCCCCCTTCCTTTCCCCCTCCTAGTAGGAGTAGGAAAGGGGGGGTCCTACTCCTACTAGGAGGAGGAGGAGGACTCCTGGCGCGCCCTCTAGGGCCGGCCGGCCTCCCCCCTTGCTCCTTTATATACGGGGGCGGGGGGACACCCTAGGAAACACAAGTTGATCTACGGATCGTTCCTTAGCCGTGTGCGGTGCCCCCCTCCACCATATTCCACCTCGATCATATCGTCGCGGAGTTTAGGTGAAGCCCTGCGCCGGTAGAACATCATCATCGTCACCACGCCGTCGTGCTGACGGAACTCATCCCCGAAGCTTTGCTGGATCGGAGCTCGGGGATCGTCATCGAGCTGAACGTGTGCTGAACTCGGAGGTGCCGTACGTTCGGTGCTTGGATCGGTTGGATCGTGAAGACGTACGAATACATTAACCGCGTTGTCATAACGCTTCCGCTTACGGTCTACGAGGGTACGTGGACAACACTCTCCCCTCTCGTTGTTGTGTCATCACCATGATCTTGCGTGTGCGTAGGAATTTTTTTTACTACGTTCCCCAACAGTGGCTTCCGAGCCAGGTTTTATGCGTAGATGTCATATGCACGAGTAGAACACAAGTGAGTTGTGGGCGATACAAGTCATCTCGCTTACCAAAGATGTCATACTTTGGTTCGGCGGTATTGTGAGATGAAGCGGCCCGGACCGACATTACGTGTACGCTTACGCGAGACTGGTTTCACCGTTATGAGCACTCGTGCATAAAGGTGGCTGGCGGGTGTCTGTCTCTCTCACTTTAGCTGAATCGAGTGTGGCTACGCCCGGTCCTTGCGAAGGTTAAAACAACACTACGCCCGGTCCTTGCATCGCTTTTGTAGACCCGAAACCCCACACGCCCGGGAGGGACCCCGTCAGGGCACGCGGCGGCTATGGGATGCCCTAGGTCGACCTGATCGCCCCTAGGGCCTCGAGGTTCGCCGCCCTGCAACAAGAAGAACAGACGAAGAACGAGGAAGAAGAAGAACTAGGGTTAAGGAGAAAAGATAAAAGATAAAAAGTGATAGATTGATTGATCGATTGTGTGTTGTTCAATCGGCCATCACCCCTTAGGTATATAAGAGGCGGCTGGACTTCCCATGCAAGGAAAAGGCTTGGATTCACGTCCAAAACCCTAGTCAAATTCGGATTGGTTTTGTCCGAACTTTCCAAAACTGTTCGGTTTAAACTGGCTGCACCTTGCGGGTCTTTTTTGTGGTGGTAAACGATCTCGGATGGAAACGAGCCCAAAAGCAATCTTGACCGTTTCAACGAGACGAACAACTTTTATGTTGAACGTTTTTTGATCAGAGGTCATCTCAAGGGTCAAATTGGTCGCGCAAAACAGGTTATCTCGCTACCCATCGACAGTGTGTCCGTGGGCGCGCCAGTTTTTGCCTCCCCGACAGGCTGTATTCGCGCCGTCGGGCACCGCCGACACTCCGCGACGGCAGGAGGAGGACTATGTGACCGCCTTCGACGCTGTCACCCTCTCCCTAACCCGCTGTCTCTCACGGTGGGCGGCGCACGCATCGGATTCGGACGTGTGCGTCGATGGTGCTGGCAGGACGAGCACTAACACCCAACCGCTGACGTTGGTCAGGATATAGCGAGGACTGGGTTAGGGGTAGGAATAGGCCTACGCGTGCCAGGCTAACGTGACGGCCGCACCTGGGCGTTTGGGGCCGATTCGAGGCCCTGGGCTGGGTCGCCTTTATATGGCCATTTCGTCCATGAAATAATGCGATTGAGGCAGGTTTGAGGTGCCGACTACAAATGCTCTTATAGTACACCCTTCGTTTTTTTAGTCTGCATATAAAATTTGGTTAAAGTCAAACTTTGTAAAGTTTGACTAACTTTATAAGAAAAATTATGAACAATCACAATATGAAATCAATATTTTTAGATGCATAACGAAATGAATTTTCGTACCATATAACTTTAGTATTGTAGATGTTTATATATATTTGGTCAAACTTCGTGTAGTTTGACCTTTACCAAATCTTATATACAGACAAAAAAAGTTAGTACTTACTACTAGTAAATAAATGCCTTGGCTAACCTTTGGAATGGCCCAAGGACACCAAATCGCACGGGTGCTGCGAGTTGCGTTCCAGTAGCAAAGCAGCAATCAACGGTGCCAGCAGTAGCTAGTGGATTTTAAAAGCATTCACGACACAGTACACGATAAAGGAGCAGACGAGGCGTGCAAAGACGACAATCGAAAGCAGCGAGCAGCTCGTTCGAGAACTCTCCCGTCATGTGAAGCAAACAATTCTTCTGTCCAGAAAAAAAGAAGCACACAACTTTCCAAGATCGTGCCCAAAATTTAGAATCTATCATTTCTCGCTTCTTCTCAACCTAGCACTCACTTCTGGTTTGTTAGAGCAACTTCAACGGGACGACCTAAACGGACACGATTTTATCCGTTTTTTGTCCGTTTTGGTCGCTTGTCCGCCCGTCCGTATCAGTTTTTCCGTTTGGGTCGGCCGGTGCACCCAACGGAAGGCAGACTCATTTTATGCATGTCCGGGTCAGCATTTCATCAAACACATAGAGCTCGCAAACGCCGGTGCACGTTGGCCATGGCCTGGACGAGCTGGAGCTTGCTGCTTGAGTCGGGTGCTGGGCGAGGCTGCAGCGGCTGGGCGCGGGAGGCGAGGCCAGGCCGGGTTCGGCGCGGGGCGAGACCAACGGCTGCAGTAGCGCCGCCCGGGCGCGCGGACGAGCTGGAGCCAGCCATGGCTCTGCTGCGCAGCAAAGCGAGCTCGGCGCACCGTGGCGAGTTTCGTGTATTGGAGGGGAGGTCGCGAGCGAGGCCATGTTGAAAGTGCAACTATCCCTGGATGATTTTGGTAATTATTAACAACATATAGCTCATTGAACTAATGCTATTTCAAGATAAATATTTCAGGAAAGTTCAATGTTTGGCATGGCATGGATTAGGAACGTGGACCCCTCAAAATGCTAAGGACAAAGAATTGGCTCAAGCTCAAAGCTCAAGACTCTACATTTTCTATTTTAGTGATCCAATATCACATTAAGTCCATAGGAAAGGCAATACTATTAAAAAGGGGTGAGATGTTGCTTAATGGGTTTCTTGCTCAAAATGCTTAGTGATATGCTCTAAAAGCCCTCAACCCCCTTTCTCATATCCACTTATGTCCCAAACTAAAAGTCAAACTCGGCCCCACCGAAACCTTCTATCCGGCGCCACCGAGTTCAGTTGACATAGCCACTGTCACAAAACCCTAGTCACTTCGGTCTCACCGATAGGGATCTCGGTCTCACCGAGATGGGATTGCAAACTCTCTATTTCCCTTCGTAACGTTTCGGTCTAACCGACATGAGCGATCGGTCCTGATAACCCACAAGTGTAGGGGATCGCAACAGTTTTCGAGGGTAAAGTATTCAACCCAAATTTATTGATTCGGCACAAGGGGAGCCAAAAAATATTCTTGAGTATTAGCAGTTGAGTTGTCAATTTAACCACACCTGGATAACTTAGTATCTGCAGCAAAGTATTTAGTAGCAAAATAGTATGATAATAAAGGTAACAGTGGCAAAAGTAAAGATAATAGTTTTTGGGCTTTTTGTAGATCTTCTGTGACAATACTGGTGCAATTGCCTTGGCAAAGGAATCCAGATTTCACAAGAGGACCAAGCACATCAAGAGACGCCTTCAATTCCATCCGGACCAAGTCCAAGTGGGAGACATAGAAATTTGTAAGATACATACGGATCTGAATGTTGCGCATCCATTGACTAAGCCTCTCTCACGAGCAAAACATGATCAGCACCAAGACTCCATGGGTGTTAGAATCATTACTATGTAATCTAGATTATTGACTCTAGTGCAAGTGGGAGACTGAAGGAAATATGCCCTAGAGGCAATAATAAAGTTATTATTTATTTCCTCATATCATGATAAATGTTTATTATTCATGCTAGAATTGTATCAACCGGAAACATGATACATGTGTGAACACATAGACAAACATAACGTCACTAGTATGCCTCTACTTGACTAGCTCATTAATCAAAGATGGTTATGTTTCCTAACCATAGGCATGTGTTGTCATTTGATTAATGGGATCACATCATTAGGAGAATGATGTGATTTACATGACCCATTCCGTTAGCCTAGCACTTGATCGTTTAGTATATTGATATTGCTTTCTTCATGACTTATACATGTTCCTGTAACTATGAGATTATGCAACTCCCGTTTACCGGAGGAATACTTTGGGTACTACCAAACGTCAGAACGTAACTGGGTGATTATAAAGGAGTACTACAGGTGTCTCCGAAGGTACATGTTGAGTTGGTGTATTTCGAGATTAGGTTTTGTCACTTCGATTGTCGGAGAGGTATCTCTGGGCCCTCTCGGTAATACACATCACTATAAGCCTTGCAAGCAATGTGACCAATGAGTTGGTTACGGGATGATGCATTACGTAACGAGTAAAGAGACTTGCCGGTAACGAGATTGAACTAGGTATTGGATACCAACGATCGAATCTCGGGCAAGTAACATACCAATGACAAAGGGAACAACGTATGTTGTTATGAGGTTTGATCGATAAAGATCTTCGTAGAATATGTAGGAACCAATATGGGCATCCGTGTTCCGCTATTGGTTATTGACCGAGAATAGTTCTAGGTCATGTCTACATAGTTCTCGAACCCGTAGGGTCCGCACGCTTAACGCTACGATGACAGTTTATTATGAGTTTATAAGTTTTGATGTACCGTTTGTTCGAGTCCCGGATGTGATCACGGACATGACGAGGAGTCTCAAATGGTCGAGACATAAAGATTAATATATTGGACGACTATATTCGGACACCGAAGTGTTCCGGACGTTTTGGAGAAAACCGGAGTGCCGGAGGGTTACTGAACCCCCGGGAGGGTTAATGGGCCATATGGGCCCTAGTGGAGAGAGAGGGGCAGCCAGCATGGGCCGCGCGCCCCCTCCCCCTCTGGTCCGGTTGACTAGGAGGCGGCGCCCTCTTCCTCCTTCTCCCTCTCCCTTCCTTTCCCTCCTAGTAGGAGTAGGAAAGGGGAGTCCTCTCTACTAGGAGGAGGACTCCTCCTCTGGCGCGCCTCTAGGGCGGCCGGCCTCCCCCTGCTCCTTTATATACGGGGCGGGGGCACCCTAGGAAACACAAGTTGATCTACGGATCGTTCCTTAGCCGTGTGCGGTGCCCCCCTCCACCATATTCCACCTCGGTCATATCGTCGCGGAGTTTAGGCGAAGCCCTGCGCCGGTAGAACATCATCATCGTCACCACGCCGTCGTGCTGATGGAACTCATCCCCGAAGCTTTGCTGGATCGAATCTCGGGGATTGTCATCGAGCTGAACGTGTGCTGAACTCGGAGGTGTCGTACGTTCGGTGCTTGGATCGGTCGGATCGTGAAGACGTACGAATACATCAACCGCGTTTTCATAACGCTTCCGCTTACGGTCTACGAGGGTACGTGGACAACACTCTCCCCTCTTGTTGCTGTGTCATCACCATGATCTTGCGTGTGCGTAGGAATTTTTTTACTATGTTCCCCAACAGTGGCATCCGAGCCAGGTTTTATGCGTAGATGTCATATGCACGAGTAGAACACAAGTGAGTTGTGGGCGATACAAGTCATACTGCTTACCAGCATGTCATACTTTGGTTCGGCGGTATTGTGAGATGAAGCGTCTGACCGACATTACGTGTACGCTTACGCGAGACTGGTTTCACCGTAACGAGCACTCATGCTTAAAGGTGGCTGGCGGGTGTCTGTCTCTCTCACTTTAGCTGAATCGAGTGTGGCTGCGCCCGGTCCTTGCGAAGGTTAAAACAGCACTAACTTGACGAACTATCGTTGTGGTTTTGATGCGTAGGTAAGAATGGTTCTTGCTAAGCCCGTAGCAGCCACGTAAAATTTGCAACAACAAAGTAGAGGACGTCTAACTTGTTTTTGCAGGGCATGTTGTGATGTGATATGGTCAAGACGTGATGCTATATTTTATTGTATGAGATGATCATGTTTTGTAAATGAAGTTATTGGCAACTAGCAGGAGCCATATGGTTGTCGCTTTATTGTATAAAATGCAAACGCCCTGTAATTGCTTTACTTTATCACTAAGCGGTAGCGATAGTCGTAGAAGCAATAGATGGCGTAAACGACAACGATGCTACGATGGAGATCAAGGTGTCGCGCCGGTGATGATGGTGATCACGACGGTGCTTCGAAGATGGAGATCACAAGCACAAGATGATGATGGCCATATCATATCACTTATATTGATTGCATGTGATGTTTATCCTTTATGCATCTTATCTTGCTTTGATTGACGGTAGCATTTTAAGATGATCTCTCACTAATAATCAAGAAGTGTTCTCCCGAGTATGCACCGCTATGAAAGTTCTTCATGCCGAGACACCACGTGATGATCGGGTGTGATAGGCTCTACGTTCAAATACAATGGGTGCAAAACAGTTGCACACGCGGAATACTCAGGTCATACTTGACGAGCCTAGCATATACAGATATGGCCTCGGAACATGGAGACCGAAAGGTCGAACGTGAATCATATAGTAGATATGATCAACATAGTGATGTTCACCATTGAAACTACTCCATCTCACATGATGATCGGACATTGTTTAGTTGATTTGGATCACGTGATCACTTAGATGACTAGAGAGATGTCTGTCTAAGTGGGAGTTCTTAAGTAATATGATTAATTGAACCTAAATTTATCATGAACTTAGTACCTGATAGTATTTTGCTTGTCTATGTTTGTTGTAGATAGATGGCTCGTGTTGTTGTTCCGTTGAATTTTAATGTGTTCCTTGAGAAAGCAAAGTCTAAAGATGATGGTAGCAATTACACGGACTGGGTCCGTAACCTGAGGATTATCCTCATTGCTGCACAGAAGAATTATGTCTTGGAAGCACCGCTGGGTGCCGTGCCTCGCCGCTGATGCAATCGACAACGTTAAGAACGTCTGCGAGCAAAGCCGATGACTACTCGACAGTTCGAGGTGCCATGCTTTACGGCTTAGAACCGGGTCTTCAACGACGTTTTGAACGTCATGGAGCATATGAGATGTTCCAGAGTTGAAGTTAATATTTCAAGCAAATGCCCGGATTGAGAGATATGAAGTCTCCAATAAGTTCTATAGCTGCAAGATGGAGGAGAATAGTTCGCCAAGGAACACATACTCAAAATGTCCGGGTATAATAATCACTTGATTCAACCGGGAGTTAATCTTCACGATGATAGTGTCATTGATAGAATTCTTCAATCATCGCCACCAAGCTACAAGAGCTTCGTGATGAACTATAATATGCAAGGGATGGACAAGACTATTCCCGAGCTCTTCGCAATGCTAAAAGCATGGAGGTAGAAATCAAGAAGGAGCATCAAGTGTTGATGGTTAACAAGACCACCAATTTCAAGGAAAAGGGCAAAGGGAAGAAGAAGGGAACTTCAAAAAAACAGCAAACAAGTTGTGCTCAAGAGAAGAAACCCAAGTCCGGACCTAAGCACGAGATCGAGTGCTTCTACCGCAAGCGATCGGGCAATCGGAAGCGGAACTGCCCCAAGTATTTGGCGGATAAGAAGGATGGCAAAGTGAACAAAGGTATATGTGATATACATGTTATTGATGTGTACCTTACTAATGCTCGCAGAGTACTGGTATTTGACACCGGTTCTTGCTAATATTTACAACTCAAACAGGGACTACGGATTAAGCGAAGATTGGCTAAGGATGAGGTGACGATGCGCGTGGGAAATGGTTCCAAAGTCGATGTGATCGCGGTCGGCATGCTACCTCTACATCTACAATCGGGATTAGTTTTAGACCTAAATAATTGTTATTTGGTGCCAGCGTTGAGCATGAACATTATATCTGGATCTTGTTTGATGCGAGACAGTTATTCATTTAAATTAGAGAATAATGGTTGTTCTATTTATATGAGTAGTATCTTTTATGGTCATGCACCCTTGAAGAGTGGTCTATTTTTATTGAATCTCGATAGTAGTGATACACATATTCATAGTGTTGAAACCAAAAGATGCAGAGTTGACAATGATAGTGCAACTTATTTGTGGCACTCGCCGCTTAGGTCATATCGTGTAAAGCGCATGAAGAAACTCCATACTGATGGGCTTTTGGAATCACTTGATTATGAATCACTTGGTACTTGCGAACCGTGCCTCATGGGCAAGATGACTAAAACGCCGTTCTCCGGAACTATGGAGCGAGCAACTGATTTGTTGGAAATCATACATACTGATGTTTGTGGTCCAATGAATGTTGAGGCTCGCAGCGGGTATCGTTATTTTCTCACCTTCACAGATGATTTCAGTAGATATGGGTATATCTACTTAATGAAACACAAGTCTGAAACATTTGAAAAGTTCAAAGAATTTCAGAGTGAAGTGGAAAATCATCATAACAAGAAAATTAAATTTCTACGATCTGATCGTGGAGGAGAATATTTGAGTTACGAGTTTGGTCTACATGAAACAATGCGAATAGTTTCAAGAACTCACGCCACCCTAACACCACAACGGAATGGTGTGTCCGAACGTCAGAATCGTATTTTACTAGATATGGTGCGATCTATGATGACTCTTCTTGATTTACCGCTATCGCTTTTGGGGTTATGCTTTAGAGACAATCGATTCACGCTAAATAGGGCACCATCAAAATCCGCTGAGACGACGCCTTATGAACTGTGGTTTGGCAAGAAACCAAAGTTGTCGTTTCTTAAAGTTTGGGGCTGCGATGCTTATGTGAAGAAACTTCAACCAGATAAGCTTGAACCTAAATCAGAGAAATGTGTCTTCATAGGATACCAAAAAGAGACTATTGGGTACACCTTCTATCACAGATCCGAGGGCAAGATTTTCGTTGCTAAATCGGATCCTTTCTAGAGAAGGAGTTTCTCTCGAAAGAAGTGAGTGGGAGGAAAGTAGAACTTGATGAGGTAATCAGACCTGCTCCTTTATTGAAAGTAGTTCATCACAAGAACCGGTTCTGTGACAACTACACCAATTAGTGAGGAAGCTAATGATATTGATCATGAAACTTGGATCAAGTTCCTATCAACCTCGTGAGGTCCACCGAGAGTAAGATCCGCGCCAGAGTGGTATGGTAATCCTATTCGGAAGTCATGTTACTTGACCATGATGAACCTACGAACTATGAGGAAGCGATGATGAGCCCAGATTCCGCAAAATGGCTAGAGGCCATGAAATCGAGATGGGATCCATGTATGAGAACAAAGTATGGACTTTGGTTGACTTGCCGATGATCGGCAAGCCATTGAGAATAATTGGATCTTTAAGAAGAAGACCGACGCGATGGTAATGTAATCGTCTATAAAGCTCGACTTGTTGCGAAAGGTTTTCGACAAGTTCAAGGGGTTGACTACGATGAGACTTTCTCACCAGTAGCGATGCTTAAGTCTGTCCGAATCATGTTAGCTATTGCTGCATTTCATGATTATGAAATATGGCAAATGGATGTCAAAACTGCATTCTTGAATGGATTTCTCGAAGAAGAGTTGTATATGATGCAGCCAGAAGGTTTTGTTGATCCAAAAGGTGCTAACAAAGTGTGCAAGCTCCAATGATCCATTTATGGACTGGTGCAAGCATCTCGAGTTGGAATAAACGCTTTGATAGTGTGATCAAAGCATATGGTTTTATATGAGACTTTTGGAGAAGCCTCAGATTTACAAGAAAGTGAGTGGGAGCTCAGAGCATTTCGATATTATATGTAGATGACATATTATTAATTGGAAATGATATAGAATTTCTGGATAGCATAAAGGGATACTTGAATAAAAGTTTTCAATGAAAGACCTCGGTGAAGCTGCTTACATATTGGGCATCAAGATTTATAGAGATAGATCAAGACGCTTAATAGGACTTTCACAAAGTACATACCTTGATAAAATTTTGAAAAGTTCAAAATGGATCGTGCAAAGAAAGGGTTCTTGCCCGTGCTTCAAGGTGTGAAGTTGAGTCAAACTCAATGCCCGACCACGGCAGAAGATAGAGAGAAAATGAAAGATGTTCCTATGCTTCACCATAGGCTCTATCATGTATGCAATGTGTGTACCGGACCGACGATGCTTAGCAATAAGCTTGGCAGAAGGTACCAAAGTAATCCAGAGTGGATCATCGGACAGCGTCAAGAACATCCCGAAATACCGAAAAGGACTAAGGATATGTTTCTCGATATGGAGGTGACAAAGAGCTAGTCGTAAATGGTTACGCTGATGCAAGCTTTGACACCGATCCGGACGATTCTAAATCGCAAACCGGATACATATTTTTATTAAACGGTGAAGCCGTAAGTTGGTGCAGTTCTAAACAAAGCGCCGTGGCGGGATCTACATGTGAAGCGGAGTACATAGCTGCTTGAGTAAGCAGAAATGAAGGAGTCTGGATGAAGGAGTTCATTTCGATCTAGGTGTCATACCTAGTGCATCGGGACCAATGAAGATCTTCTGTGACAATCTTCGTGCAATTGCCTCGGCAAAGGAATCCAGATTTCACAAGAGGACCAAGCACATCAAGAGACGCTTCAATTCCATCCGGACCAAGTCCAAGTGGGAGACATAGAAATTTGTAAGATACATACGGATCTGAATGTTGCGCACCCATTGACTAAGCCTCTCTCACGAGCAAAACATGATCAACACCAAGACTCCATGGGTGTTAGAATCATTACTATGTAATCTAGATTATTGACTCTAGTGCAAGTGGGAGATCAAGGAAATATGCCCTAGAGGCAATAATAAAGTTATTATTTATTTCCTCATATCATGATAAATGTTTATTATTCATGCTAGAATTGTATCAACCGGAAACATGATACATGTGTGAATACATAGACAAACATAACGTCACTAGTATGCCTCTACTTGACTAGCTCATTAATCAAAGATGGTTATGTTTCCTAACCATAGGCATGTGTTGTCATTTGATTAATGGGATCACATCATTAGGAGAATGATGTGATTGACATGAACCATTCCGTTAGCCTAGCACTTGATCGTTTAGTATATTGATATTGCTTTCTTCATGACTTATACATGTTCCTGTAACTATGAGATTATGCAACTCCAGTTTACCGGAGGAATACTTTGGGTACTACCAAACGTCACAACGTAACTGGGTGATTATAAAGGAGTACTACAGGTGTCTCCGAAGGTACATGTTGAGTTGGCGTATTTCGAGATTAGGTTTTGTCACTCCAATTTTCGGAGAGGTATTTGTGGGCCCTCTCGGTAATGCACATCACTATAAGCCTTGCAAGCAATGTGACCAATGAGTTGGTTACGGGATGATGCATTACGTAACGAGTAAAGAGACTTGCCGGTAACGAGATTGAACTAGGTATTGGATACCGACGATCGAATCTCGGGCAAGTAACATACCAATGACAAAGGGAACAACGTATGTTGTTATGCGGTTTGACCGATAAAGATCTTCATAGAATATGTAGGACCCAATATGGGCATCCAGGTTCCGCTATTGGTTATTGACCGAGAATAGGTCTAGGTCATGTCTACATAGTTCTCGAACCTGTAGGGTCCGCACGCCTAACGTTACGATTACAGTTTTATTACGAGTTTATAAGTTTTGATGTACCGAAGTTTGTTCGGAGTACCGGATGTGATCACGAACATCCCGAGGAGTCTCGAAATGGTCGAGACATAAAGATTGATATATTGGACGACTATATTCGGACACCGGAAGTGTTCCGGACGTTTTCGGAGAAAACCGGAGTGTCGGAGGGTTACCGGAACCCCCCGGGAGAGTTAATGGGACATATGGGCCCTAGTGGAGAGAGAGAGGGGCGGCCAGCATGGGCCGCGCGCCCCTCCCCCTCTGGTCCGAATTGGACTAGGAGGGCGGGTGGCGCCCCCCTCTTTCCTTCTCCCTCTCCCCCTTCCTTTCCCCCTCCTAGTAGGAGTAGGAAAGGGGGAGTCCTACTCCTACTAGGAGGAGGACTCCGCCTCCTGGCGCGCCCTCTAGGGCGGCCGGCCTCCCCTGCTCCTTTATATACGGGCGGGGGACCCTAGGAAACACAAGTTGATCTACGGATCGTTCCTTAGCCGTGTGCGGTGCCCCCTCCACCATATTCCACCTCGGTCATATCGTCATGAGTTTAGGCGAAGCCTCGCGCCCGTAGAACATCATCATCGTCCTACCACGCCGTCATCTTGACGAACTCATCCCCAAGCTTTGCTGGATCGGAGCTCGGGGATCGTCATCGAGCTGAACGTGTGCTGAACTCGGAGGTGCCGTACGTTCGGTGCTTGGATCGGTCGGATCGTGAATACGTACGAATACATCAACCGTGTTGTCATAACGCTTCCGCTTACGGTCTACGAGGGTACGTGGACAACACTCTCCCCTGTCGTTGCTGTGTCATCACCATGATCTTGCGTGTGCGTCGGAATTTTTTTTACTACGTTCCCCAACACATAATAGGTGACTATAGACTTGCAAGATAGGATCAAGAACACACATATATTCATGAAAACATAATAGGTTCAGATCTGAAATCATGGCAGTCGGGTCCTAGTGACAAGCATTAAGCATAGCAAAGTCATAACAACATCAATCTCAGAACATAGTGGATACTAGGGATCAAACCCTAACAAAGCTAACTTGATTACATGATAAGTCTCATCCAACCCATCATCGTCCAGCAAGCCTACGATGAAATTACTCACGCACGGCGGTGAGCTTCATGAAATTGGTGATGGAGGATGGTTGATGATGACGACGACGACGAATCCCCCTCTCCGGAGCCCAGAACGGACTCCAGATCAGCCCTCCCGAGAGAGATTAAGGCTTGGCGGCGGCTCCGTGTCGTAAAACACGATAAAACTTTCTCTCTGATTTTTTTTCTCCCCAAACGTGAATATATGGAGTTGGAGTTGAGGTCGGTGGAGATCCAGGGGGCCCACGAGATAGGGGCGAGCCTCGGGAGGGGCGCCCTGTCTCGTGGGACAGTGGGCCCCTGGTCTTGATTCTTCGCCACTATTTTTATATTTTCCAAAAAGTGCCTCCGTGGATTTTCAGGACATTCCGAGAACTTTTCTTTTCTACACATAAAACAACATCATGGCGCTCTGCTAAAAACAGCGTCGATCCGGTTAGTTTCATTCAAATCATGCAAGTTAGAGTCCAAAACATGGGCAAAAGTGTTTGGAAAAGTAGATACGTTGGAGACGATCAACTCTCCCAAGCTTAAATCTTTGCTTGTCCTCAAGCAATTCAGTTGATAAACCGAAAGTGATAAAGAAAACTTTTACAAACTCGTTTGCTCTTGTTGTTGTAAACATGAAAAGCCAGCATTCAAGTTTCAGCAAATATTATGAACTAACCATACTCACAATAACGCTTAGGTCTCACAATTACTCATATCAATAGCATAATCAGCTAGCGAGCCATAATAATAATACTCGGATGACAACACTTTCTCAAAACAATCATAACATGATATAACAAAATGGTATCTCGCTAGCCCTTTCTGAGACCGCAAAACATAAATGCAGAGCACCTTTAAAGATCAAAGACTGACTAAACATTGTAATTCATGGTAAAAGAGATCCAGTCAAGTCATACCCAATATAAACCAATAGTAATGAATGCAAATGATAGTGTGCTCTCCAGCGGGTGCTTTTTAATAAGAAGGGTGATGACTCAACATAAAATTAAATAGATATGCCCTTCGCAGAGGGAAGCAGGGATTTGTAGAGGTGCCAGAGCTCGATTTTAAAATAGAGATTGAATAACATTTTGAGCGGCATACTTTTGCTGTCAACGCAACAACCATGAGATGGTTGTATCTTCCATACTACATGCATTATAGGCAGTTCCCAAACAGAATGGTAAAGGTTTATACTCCCCCAACCACCAACAAGCATCAATCCATGGGTTGCTCGAAACAACGAGTGCCTCCAACTAACAATAGCCCTGGGGGAGTTTTGTTTAATTATTTTGATTTGCTTTGATCTTTTTGGATCATGGGACTGGGCATCCCGGTTACCGGTCCTTTCTCGTGAATGAGGAGTGAAGTCAACTCCTCTTGAGAATAACCCACCTAGCATGGAAGATATAGGCAGCCCTAGTCGAAACATGAGCTGCTCGAGCATACAAAACAGAATTTCATTTGAAGGTTTGGAGTTTGGCACATACAACTTTACTTGGAACAACAGGTAAATACCGCATATAGGAAGGTATAGTGGACTCATATGGAACAACTTTGGGGTTTAAGGAGTTTGGATGCACAAGCAGTATTCCCGCTTAGTACAGGTGAAGGCTAGCAAAAGACTGGGAAGCGACCAACTGAGAGAGTGACAACAGTCATGAACATGCATTAAAATTAATTTACACCGAGTACAAGCATGAGTGGGATATAATATACCATGAACATAAATATCATGAAGGCTATGTTGATTTGTTTCAACTACATGCGTGAACATGTGCCAAGTTGAGTCACTCAATTTATTCAAAGGAGGATACCATCCCATCATACCACATCATAATCATTCTAATAGCATGTTGGAACGCAAGGTAAACAATTATAACTCATAGCTAATCAAGCATGGCACAAGCAACTATAATCTCTAAATGTCATTGCAAATATGTTTACTTCATAATAGGCTGACTCAGAAAAGATGAACTCATCATATTTATAAAAACAAGAGAGGTCGAGTTCATACCAGCTTTTCTCATCTCAATAAGTCCATCATATATCGTCATTATTGTTTTTTCACTTGCACGACCGAACGATGTGTATAATGATAATAGTGCACGTGCATTGGACTAAGCTGGAATCTGCAAGCATTCAACTCAAGAGAGAAGACAAGTAATATAGGCTCTAAGTTAAGTAAACAATCATGCATATGAGAGCCACTAAACATTTTCAATATGGTCTTCTCGACCCCCAAAGAAAATAAAACAAAATAAAACTATTTACATGGGAAAGCTCCCAACAAGTAAGAAGAAGAACTAGAAATCTTTTTGGGTTTTCATTTTAATTTCTACTACAAGCATGGAAATTAAACTTACTATTTTTTTTTGGTTTTTCTTAAGGTTTATCAGACACACAAGAAGAAAGCTAGAAAAAGAAAATTAAACTAGCATGGATAATACAATGAAAGAGTATGAGCACCGACGACTAGTGTGTGAACATGAATGTAAAGTTGGTGAGAAATACGTACTCCCCCAAGCTTAGGCTTTTGGCCTAAGTTGGTCTAGTACCAAGGACCGCCGCTACTCTCCCCGGTGTACTAGGAGGTGTAATCAGGATACCACTGACTGGTCATCTCCGGATCCCACTGGACAGATGATGCACGATAAGGGTCCAGTTCAGGTTCTAGCTCAGGTTCAGGTTCTGGAGTAAAAGCTTGGGCTCGGTGATTGTACACCGCTTCCAGCGTGACAAGAAAATTTTCTGCAAGCAAATCAAACAACAGAGGCGCAGGAAAAATAATAATCTCAATGTGTTTCTTATTAAATCTAAGTTTATACAAGAGCATCTTTTCTTTGTTGTCAACAATAAACTTGTGTGCTACCATGCTCTTGTAATCTAAAATGTGAGGAGGCAATTTTGTCTCCTCTTTCTCATGGTGCCTAATGGGTATCTGAAAATGTCTAGCAAGACGTGCATAGATACCTCCAAATATGGGGCCTTTTGTATGATTCAGGGCTAGCCATTTAGCAACGATGGCACCCATACTAAAACTATTGTCTCCAAGCAAAGCATGTTGAAGAATGACAATATCAGGAACACTGAAGTTTCCACTATTTCCACGACCAATCAAGCATCTACTAGCAAATATGGCAAAATAACGTAAAACAGGAAAGTGTATGCTAGAGATTTTTGCCTCAGAGCCCTTCTTTGGCTCCTCTACAGCTATAGTGTTAACAAAGCCATCCACATCTTTGCGATGGGGTTCCTCTAATTCTCCCTCATAAGGTATCCTACACACCGCGCAAAAATTACGTAGAGACATTTCTCTGAATTCATCATATAAATGAAATGATACTGCAGACGCTGACTTCTTAGGATAATAATAAAAGTTTTGCACGAAAGTATTGGTGAGTAAGAGATATTGATCGATCCGGTCGTTGATGAAACCGATGAGGCATGCGTTCTCGATCAAAGAATAAAAATCTTCATGAATTCCAGCTTCTTTCAAGAAATCATTGCATGGCCATTCACATGACCGTACTTCCGCTAAGTGAGGAAGATTATACTTGGCTTTTTCCTTCTCTTTGGCTTGTGTTTCCTGAGAGCCTTGGCTAGAAGAGCCCCTCAAAAATTTCCTTAACATTTTATGAAAATTTCTGAAATTTTAGTAACTTCAAAATAAAAGTGAATAAAACTAAACAAGATTGGTAGCAACTACCCCTACAAGTGCCTAGAGCCTATATCATGCATTAGAATTGCTTGGGACCTCATAAATTTAACATGCAAGCTCAAGAACATGGTCACCTATGCAGCAAAAATTTGCAATGAATAAAGCACTAGAACAAAAACTAATTGGACCAATGGAGGAATCACATACCAAGCAACAATCTCCCAAAGCATTTTTGTGAATGGAGCTTGGAGCCAGGAGATCGAAAATCGCAGCAAAATGAGCTAGAACTCGTGCTTGAGCTGGATGGGGATTTTTTTGGGTAGAAGATGAAGTGTGTGGGTGCTGGCATAAGTGGAGGGGGCCCACCAGGGGCCCACGAGACAGGGGGCGCGCCCAGGTGGGGTGGGCGTGCCCTCCACTCTCGTGGCCTGGTGCTTGCCCCTCCTGTAGTGATTTCAGTGCCTAAAATCCTCAAATATTCCATAAAAATCATACTAAATTTGCAGGGCATTTGGAGCACTTTTATTTTCGGGATATTTTTTTAATGCACGGATAATTCAGAAATCAGACATATAATACTTTTTTTGTTTTATTTATTATAAATAACAGAAAGTAAAAAGAGGGTACGGAAGGTTGTGCCTTCTAGTTTCATCCATCTCGTGATCATCAAAATGAATCCACTAACAAGGTTAATCAAGTCTTGTTAACAAACTCATTCCAAATAACACGGAACCGGAGAAATTTCGAATAACACTAAGTTACCTCAACGGGGATATAAAAATCCCCAACAATTAGAATATCATACTTTTTCTTGACAGTAGGGAGAGGAAATTCAAAACCTCCAATAATAATAGTTGGAACTTTTCCAATTGAATTGATGCTATGAACTTGAGATTGTTTCCTCGGAAAGTGTACCGTATGCTCATTACCATTAACATGAAAAGTGACATTGCCTTTGTTGCAATCAATAACAGCTCCTGCAGTATTCAAAAAAGGTCTACCAAGGATCATCGACATACTATCATCCTCGGGAATATCAAGAATGACAAAGTCCGTTAACATAGTGACATTTGCAACCACAACAGGCACATCCTCACAAATACTGACAGGTATAGCAGTCGATTTATCAGCCATTTGCAAAGATATTTCAGTAGGTGTCAACTTATTCAATTCAAGTCTACGATATAAAAAGAGAGGCATAACACTAACACCGGCTCCAAGATCACATAAAGCAGTTCTAACATAATTTCTTTTAATGGAGCATGGTATAGTTGGTACACCGGATCTCCAAGTTTCTTTGGTATTCCACCCTTAAAAGTATAATTAGCAAGCATGGTGGAAATTTCAGCTTCCGGGTATCTTTCTTTTATTTGTAATGATATCCTTCATATACTTAGCATAAGGATTTACTTTCAACATATCAGTTAAGCGCATACGTAAGAAGATAGGTCTAATCATTTCAGCAAAGTGCTCAAAATCCTCATCATCCTTTGTCTTGGATGGTTTATGAGGAAAGGGCATGGGTTTATGAACCCATGGTTCTCTTTCTCTACCGTGCTTCCTAGCAACAAAATCTCTCTTATCATAACGTTGATTCTTTGATTGTGGGTTATCAAGATCAACAGCAGGTTCAATCTCTACCTCATTGTTTTTGCTAGGTTGAGCATCAACATGAACATTATCATTAACATTATCACTGGGTTCATGTTCATCACCTGATTGTGTTTCAGCATCAGAAATAGAAATATCATTGGTATTCTCAGGTGTGTCTACATTAGGTTCACTAGAAGCATGCAAAGTTCTATCGTTTTTCTTTTTCTTCTTTTTAGAAGAACTAGGTGCCTCTAAATTATTTCTCTGAGAACCTTGCTCGATTCTCTTAGGGTGGCCTTCAGGATACAAAGGATCCTGAGTCATTCTACCAGTTCTAGTAGCCACTCTAACAGCAAAGTCATTTTTATTTTTTAATTCATCAAGCAAATCATCTTGAACTTCGAGTACTTGCTCAGCTTGAGTAGCGACCATAGAAGTATATTTTCTAATGAGTTTGAGTTCACCTTTAACTCTAGCCATGTTATCGCTAACACATTCTACCTCGAAAGCATTATTCTTTAACTCTCTACCAACATAAGCATTAAAACTTTCTTGTTTAGCCATAAAGTCATCAAATTCATCTAAGCATGGGCTATAAAATTTAGTAGATGAGATTTCAACTTTATCATATCTATAGAAAGAATTTACCTTTACTACATGTGTCGGGTTATCAAAACAATGTGGTTCTTCAACAGGCGGTATATGAAGACCATGTATTTCTTCAATAGGAGGTAAATTCTTAACATCTTCAGCTTTAATACCTTTTTATTTCATTGATTTCTTTGCCTCTTGCATATCTTCAGATCGAGAAATAAAACACCTCTCTTCTTGGAGTGGGTTTAGGAATAGGCTCAGAGTTGGCTCAATTGGTTCAGAATTGCCTCAGGAATTGGCTCAGGAAGAGTCCGATTATTTTCATTAGTCAACATATTATTCAATAGTAATTCAGCTTCGTCGACTGTTCTTTCCCTGAAAACACAACTAGCACAACTATCCAAGTAGTCCTTGGAAGCATCGGTTAGTCCATTATAAAAGATATCAAGTATTTCATTTTTCTTGAGAGGATGATCAGGCAAAACATTAAGTAATCGGAGAAGCCTCCCCCAAGCTTGTGGGACTCTCTTCTTTGATTTGCACAAAATTATATATTTCCATAAGGCAGCTTGTTTCTTATGAGCAGGAAATATTTAGCGAGAAGTAATAAATCATATCCCGGGACTACGACACAACCAGGAGCAAGAGAATTATACCAAGTCTTAGCATCACCCTTTAATGAGAACGGAAATATCATAAGGATATAAAAATAGTGAGATTTATCATCATGAGTAAACAGGGTAGCTATATCATTCAACTTGGTAAGATGTGCCACAACAGTTTCAGATTCAAGGCCATAAAAAGGATCAGATTCAACTAAAGTAATAATCTTAGGATCAATAGAGAATTCATAATCCTTATCAGTAACACAGATAGGTGAAGTAGCAAAAGCAGGGTCAGGTTTCATTCTAGCATTAAGAGACTGCTCTTCCATTTAGCTAATAATTTCTTAAGATCATATCTATCATTGCAAGCAAAGATAGCTATAGCAGCTTCTTCATTCATAACATAACCCTCAGGAACAACAGGCAATTCATAATCATTGGGAGAAATTTCATCATCACTATCATCAATAATAGCATCTTCAATAATTTCATTCCCCCTAACTCTAGCAAGTTGTTCATCAAGAAATTCACCTAATGGCAAAGTAGTATCACGCACAGAAGTAGTTTCATCATGCATAGCAGAAGTGGCATCATCAATAACATGCGGGATATCAGAATTCATTGTAGTAGCAGGTTTAGGTGTCGCAAGCTTACTAATAATGGAAGGAGAATCTAGTGCAGAGCTAGATGGCAGTTCCTTACCTCCCCTCGTAGTTGAGGGCAAAATCGTAGTTCTGTCATCTTTCAAGTTCTTCATAGTGATCAACAGATATAAATCCCAAGTGACTCAGAGAATAGAGCTATGATCCCCGGCAACGGCGCCAGAAATTAGTCTTGATAACCCACAAGTGTAGGGGATCGCAACAGCTTTCGAGGGTAAAGTATTCAACCCAAATTTATTGATTCGACACAAGGGGAACCAAAGAATATTCTTGAGTATTAGCAGTTGAGTTGTCAATTCAACCACACCTGGATAACTTAGTATCTGCAGCAAAGTATTTAGTAGCAAAGTAGTATGATAATAAAGGTAACGGTGGCAAAAGTAAAGATAATAGTTTTTGGGCTTTTTGTAGTAGTTGTAACAGTAGCAACGAAAAAGTAAATAAGCGAAGCACAAGATGTGAAAAGCTCGTAGGCAATGGATCAATGATGGATAATTATGCCGGATGCGATTCCTCATGTAATAGCTATAACATAGGGTGACACAGAACTAGCTCCAGTTCATCAATGTAATGTAGGCATGTATTTCGTAAATAGTCATACGTGCTTAAGGAAAAGAACTTGCATGACATCTTCTGTCCTACCCTCCCGTGGCAGCGGGGTCCTAGCGGAAACTAAGGGATATTAAGGCCTCCTTTTAATAGAGAACCGGAACAAATCATTAGCACATAGTGAATACATGAACTCCTCAAACTACGGTCATCACCGAGAAGTATCCCGATTATTGTCACTTCGGGGTTGTCGGATCATAACACATAATAGATGACTATAGACTTGTAAGATAGGATCAAGAACACACATATATTCATGAAAACATAATAGGTTCAGATCGGAAATCATGGCACTCGGGCCCTAGTGACAAGCATTAAGCATAGCAAAGTCATAGCAACATCAATCTCAGAACATAGTGGATACTAGGGATCAAACCCTAACAAAACTAACTTGATTACATGGTAAATCTCATCCAACCCATCACCTCCAGCAAGCCTACGATGGAATTACTCATGCACGGAGGTGAGCATCGTGAAATTGGTGATGGAGGATGGTTGATGATGACGACGACGGCGAATCCCCCTCTCCGGAGCCCCGAACGGACTCCAGATCAGCCCTGTCGAGAGAGATTAGGGCTTGGCGGCTCTGGTCGTAAAACGCGATGAAACTTTCTCTAATTTTTCTCCCTAACGTGAATATATGGAGTTGGAGTTGAGGTCGGTGGAGGTCCAGGGGCCCACGAGATAGGGGCGCACTCAGAGGAGGGGGCGCCTGTCTCGTGGGATGTGGTGTGGGCCCCTGGTCTAGATTCTTCGCCACTATTTTTATATTTTCCAAAAGTGCCTTCGTGGATTTTCGTGACATTCCGAGAACTTTTCTTTTCTACACATAAAACAACATCATGGCGTTCTGCGATAATGTCGATCCGGTTAGTTTCATTCAAATCATGCAAGTTAGAGTCCAAAACAAGGGCAAAAGTGTTTGGAAAAATAGATACGTTGGAGACGTATCAGGTCCCACCGAGTTCGCAATGCAAACTCTCTGTTTCCCCTTCATAATGTTTCGGTCCAACCGAAATGAGCGAATCGGTCCCACCGAGTTTACCTGACCAACTCTTTGGTTTGCTTATTACCAAAATCGGTCCCATCGAGTTTGTCTAATCGGTCTCAACGAGATCAAGATTTATGTGGTCGTGGCCGTGTGGCTGTGGCTGCTCTCTGCCGGCCACCGGCGTTACCGGGCGGCGCGGCGCAGCGTGTGCCGCCGCGTTCTGCCCCTCGACACCGACGCCGACAACGTCGCTGACGCAGTTCCCCTTCTGCCGGCACCGGCCGCTAGCGGTCGGGCCCTTCGCCTCAGCAGCGAGCTGGAGATCCCCGCCACCCTGAGGAAGGTGGAGCAGCCGTGCTTCAGATCCAGCCGCCGTCTCGCCGAGCTCCCCTTCCCGCACCACGATCTCCACCTTGGCCTCCTCCTCCCGCTGCTCCAGCACAGATCAAGCACCGCCGCCCACGGATCGAGCACCGCCGCCACGAATCGAGCATCCCAGCTGGTAAAAATGTCACCTTTCACCGACGAGAGGGAGGCGGGTTGCTAGGGTTATGGGTGGTGAGGTGCAAGACTGCGGTGAGGAAGACACCGACGAGAGGGAGAAGGTGGCGACTGTCCGATGAGAGGGCGAGCGGTCGGGGTCGGAGACAGCGAGAGCTGTCGGGGAGAGAAAGCGAGTGGTCAGGGAGAGAGTGAGAGCTGCGAGCGGTCGGGGAGAGAGCGAACGAGAGGGCAAAGCGGGAAAGTGAAGAAAAATCGCAACGTGACGATCGGTACACTAGTTTTCCCCAACGACAACTATTTTGGAAGAGAGGGAGTATGTGTCATGCATGGCAATAAATGAGACCATCTATGATACTAATGTGTGATTATCATGCACTATGGATGTACTCCCTCCGTCCGAAAATACTTGTCATCAAAATGGAATTAATACCGGATCTAGTGCTACCAGTATGTTACAGCTAGCCAGTTTGGGTGTTTTTAAGTCAAAAGTGTAATCATATAAATAACTAACCGGCACAATGAAACAAGGGACTTTTGAGGTGTTTTGGACCTGCATATGTTCTACCTCGTCAAATGGTAACTTTTTTACAATGACTTGAAACCAACCTTGATGTATATATAATTTCTTTAGATTATTTTTATTGTGGTCAGCAGTCTTCCCATTTTAGAAAAATGTAATTTTGCTAGTGATCAATGGATTGTGTATATGTGTATTCTATTTCAGTTTGCGGCTTGAAGCCCGTTCTTCACAAACCAGCATGAATGGCTCATTTTGTTAGTGTGCTGCCTGGAAAGGAGACAATCGGAACCCATTTTTTTTTCAGGTATTTAGCGATATATTTTTCTGATCGGCACTGCTATCTGCTATTTCCCTTTTACCAATAACAGGTCACTTCTTGATGTCGTGCAAGTTAAATGTTTAGTCCAAGATAATATTGGCAACACACCCTTTACTGTAGTTACAAATATTTAGGCCGGGACACTTGTCTGTATGAGATATTATAAAATATTGACGTGTTTCTTATGCTCAGTTACTTATCGATGCAGAAAGATTCTGAGGAAGCCTTATCTGTATGAGATAGGACAAATGAGGCTATGATGTTGGTATCAAGGACTGCGTGTAATAAGAGTGCATCGGGAGCTGTCTAGAGAGATGATAATTGACTTACTAGTCTTCCTTTCAGGTGAGTAAATTGTCAAAACAAATAAATTTGTTTGTCAGATAGGACTTGTTGCCCTTTCATCGACATATTTGTGCATATGTTCAAGACTGTTTATCTAGACCTGACTAAATAACTTTTACAAAAACTAGCTCGACTGTTTTCACTCTGCAAGCTTGATATCAGCAAATTTTAGTAATAGGCCAATCTAGCTGCCTATGTTGACATTGTAGATGGATCATGGATGTAGCAAAGGCCCTTGACAGGTGCAGACACTACTCACGGGGAAACCTCTCTTTTCAGTAATCTGACTATCTGATGTTTGTACCACTTATTACACGCTTTTAAGCCTAAGTGTCTTTGAACTCTACACTCCCAAAGTCCCAAGTACCATCGGAAAGGTTAGCATTTCTCGGATAATCTTGATGAATCACAACTTCCACGGTCATGGTTTAGCATGGGGGCAGAACTGTAGACTGTAAACAACTGTTCTGTCATTTTGTAGACCAAAAATACTTGTTATTGCTGCTTAACTTTTATCATCTATATTATGATTAAAATCAGTTAGATCTCCTTTTTTATATACCATTAGCTGACCAGTCATTTTCTTTGTTTCCCTATTACTATTTAATAATATAATTTCATATTATTTTCAGGAAGGAGAAGGTGCATATGTGTCATCAGATATCTGGCTGAAAAACATTTTCGTTTATCGTTTGGAGCTTCATGAGTATGATCTTGAGGTAGATGTTTGTAGTGTTGCCCTGTAATCCGGCTGAGTTGGTGCTGGTTCTGCTGTGTGCTTGTGTTTAGGATTAATTTTGAATTACTTATCTAGCTGCACTGCCTTTTAGGTCCTGGTCTGTTTCCATCCCAATGTTGTTGTCAGTTGCACTGCATCATACTCCCCAAACTTCTGCTGTACAGCTGAACAATTTGACATCTCATCCTTAAGGGGCAGCAGCAACTGCCAACTGTTTCCCAATTTTCTTTTCCTGCTAGAAAAGGATAACCATTTTATCTGTTCCCAAATTCCCAAAAGGATGTGCGAGTTTCCATGGCTGAGTGATAAGCACATACATGGGTAGTGACACAACTGAAATTCTTGAACAACCATAAGACAGGCAGACAACAAAATGTATATATAGCACAACATCATCTAGATACCAACAAGATTACAAAAGCTGAACCCAGTTTGGTAATACAAAGCAACCACTGATCGTCCATACAGAGCACACTTAACAACCTTTTATTGAAGAGACAGACAATCTAAGTCATTTTCATTTCTTTTCTAGTTAGAAGAGACACCGCCTCCACTTTTTGCCATGCTTTCTTCCCTTTTCTTCTTGAGCCATCGCTGTTCGTGTGGCTCCAATTGAACAATCGAACCAATGAGCATGCTCGTGACCACGTAGGTGCTAAATAAACACGCCGCTTGTCCCCCATAACGCTCGAATATACTCTTCCTTCGTAAGAAGCGCCTACAGGTTCAGGTTTAGGTTCAGGTCAGATAACAGATTAACCCTATGAAAATCTTATATAAAGAAGAGAGATGATCATACATACCAAGTGCTGTCATTGGGTCTAGGAAGGACTTGCGGGGAAAGCTCCTGGCGCAGGCGTCTGATTTCTCTGCCGGGCTTGCCAGGAATGTTGTAGATCCTTTCCGCCTCCGCGGTCAGCTCATACAGCTCCTCTCTCCTGTTATGGATCTCCGTCAAGAGTTTCACACGTCTTTCCCGATCATCATGAGTGAGGCCCTGCAGATGTTTTGCACAAGCGTTAGATGCCTTCACAATGAGTAGGATACTTGAGAAATCATAATTAGACATAGTAGCTGGTCTACGGATCAAAGCATTTAGATACAGCCATACATGGTTTTGGTCCCCGGACCAAAGCACCTTATCATGTACTCCCTCCGTTTGGAATTACTTGTCACAAAAATGGATATATCTACAACTAAAATATATCTAGATACATTTATTTTTTGGACGCGTAATTCCCAAGAAGGGAGTACTAGTAAAATAAATGATTTTTCTCTCTGGAGGAAACATATATAAGAACTGAATTCAAATTAAAAACCTCCGAGCTGTTTGGCGAACGCAGGGAGGGGATTGTTGAGTGAGTTATGAGCACAGCAGCTAGCTAGCAGCACATAATAGTCCAGGGCTGCAGAAACAATGAAGCAAAAAAAAAAAAAAGATATGAACTTTGGTGACCCGACACGCGTGAAGTACCTTGCCGGCCGCCACATTGGTCTCTGCTGCAGAAGCAGCGGAGGATGTGGTAGACCTAGCCCGGTTGACCTGGAAGAGCCTTGGGAAGAGACGGCGCTGCGTCCCTTCCACGGCCACCGCCGGCGCCTGGCCGCCACCGACGAGCCTCCTCGCCGCAACTCGAAGCGCCGCCATCGATTGTCGCCTGCTAATAGCACGGATCAGGAACAGTCCCCCACCCTTGGCTTCCGAATCGCGAGAGCAGCGAGAGGATTTTGGTGGATTTTAAGACGAAGAAGAATAGGGTTCCCCCGACTCTGATTCAGTCCCCAACTCCGACTGGGGAACCAAGACAGACCAACGTGGGCCGCCGCCAGCTAAGCCCAGCCCACACGCAGGCACACCCTCCACTCTTTTTGAGCCCAGTTTTTTTGCTTTTTTTATTAGGTTATATATACTGCTAAATATTCTAAATAAATATATTACAAAACAAAATTACATAAAACAGTTTAAAAATGTAACAAGCATTTAAAACATGTTAAATGTGTATAGAGAAAATATTCTCCTATATAAAAAATACAGTGTGTATGCAAAAAAAAGTTGATCATGTATTAGAAATTTTGTTAATCAATCATTAGAAAAAATGTTTAAAAATATTTTAAAAATGTTAAATGTGTATATACAAAATGTTAATCTTGTATTTGAATTTTTTTAATCAATAATTTCAAAAATGTTAAATATGTATAAAAAATACTAATCAAGCATTAAAAATGCTAAATGTGTAAAGAAAATGAGATCACTAATTACAGGGTTCCCCTTGAAAAGCCCACTCCCACCTTCTCAACAGCTAATAAGTGGCGCGTTGCATGTGCACCACTTGTCGCAACCTGGGAGTTTTTCCCTTTTTTTATGTAAAATCATTTATTCAAAGCGTACGTTCGAATGCGTGAGATCTTCAAAACTACACCCCATGTTAATAGGTTTCGACAAACTTTTTTCACATAAAAATTTAAAAAAAGGGTTAAAAAACATTTTTTTTTTGCTTCTCTCAAAAACAAACCTTTGCCTTCATCAAAAGCAAATATGTGCTTTCCATGGAAGCAAAAAAAAAATTTATTTTTCCTTTTTCGTGAGGCACAGTTGTGCTTCTCGCGGAAGCAAATCTATGCCTCCACGAGAAGCACATATTTGCTTCTCGTGGAAGTACAAAAAAACAATCACGCAAAAAACATTTTCTTTTTCTCGAATACCTAGGAAAAAACAGGCAAAAAAACCATCTAAAACCCAAAAACGCATATACAACAATAAGAAATAAAATCCCGAGCTAGTGCCCAGCATGCAACATACTCCCTCCGTTCCAAAATATAGTGCTTCCTCTATTCCCGTGCTTCAACTTTGACCATATATTTAATCAACGAGACCGACTGCGTCAGGAGCAAAATTTATACCACTGAATTCGTATTCAAAAGAAGTTTTCAAATATATTTTTTTCTCCCGCTGCAGTTGGTCTCGTTGGTTAAATTTATGGTCAAAATTGGACCTCAGAAAGCGCGGGCGCACTATATTTTGGAATGGAGGAAGTATGACGACGGCTGGATGCATCACCCCCACAAGGATGCCCTTTGATTAGTTGCTCTCCATGAGAAGGGGTGCATTCTTCTAGAGAAAAAGAGAAGGGCACATGAGCGCCGGTTTCTTAACTGGCGCAACGGGTGCCGATTAGGAGCACTCGAGAGCTCCTATAGAACACCCGCGGGCGTAAAATTTGTGAGGCTTCGCACAAGGGTGCGAACCAACTGGGCGGCCCACTTTGGATGCAACGAAGAGAAACCAGCACTGTAGCAATCGAAATGCACCGTAGCGAACATGTCCGCTTTAGCACCCGGAATGGTAGCATCCGGTTCACTGTAGCAAACAAGTCTTTTGGCTGTGTTGTTCTGGAACATTCTTAAATACAATTGAACATTTTTTGTTGAACATTTTTTAACAGACGATGAACATTTTTATACTGCACGTTGAATTTTTTTTTGTAATATATACAGTGAACATGATGTAAGTATAATGACTTTTTTTTTAATAGTCCCTCCGTTCTTAAATATAAGTCTTTCTAGATATTCCACCAAATGACTACATACGAAGCAAAATGAGTGAATCTACACTTTAAAATATGCCTACGTACATCCGTATGTTGTAGTCCATTTGAAATGTCTAAAAAGACTTATATTTAGGAACGGAGGGAGTACATGCTAATTTTTTAAAGTACGCATTGAATCTATTTGCAAAAATACGTTAAATTTTTTATTTTTGAATGCATGGTCGACTTTTTTTTAATATATGATAAACATTTTCTTAAACATAGACTGAAATACTTCTCCACAAGGGCCTCGGAATCAATGTCAGACATGGCGTGAACCTCATCCTTCATCCGGTTAGTGCAATTGGTGCTCTGTCCTGAACTGAGCATCATGTCGGCGCAAGGTTTTGATTTTATTAGTGCGCTTGAGCATGGAAAACCCCAGTATTGCGGTCTCCCTCTACAAACCAAGTGAACCGCGACCTTTGCCTCGCCATTGCCACCGACCTGAGACAACAATTGGATGATTCGGCACATCAAATTTATCCACATCCTTCAAGACTCGTAACTCATTGTGTGGGAGCACGAGGCGCACGATGTGGGTACATCTCCAGTTTATCAGGAATTGTATCTGCCCGCGTTTCAAAGAACATCCCTAGCACATGTCAGCAAAGTTAAAATGATAAAAATAACACAACAAAACAGCAACCACACAAGGAGGATAAGTGGAACATTTGACACCCACCAAAATAGGAGTACGTAGGAGTAACAGACGTGAGAGACAGTACACTTCTCAGCAACGATCAAAAACTATTTTCCATGACAACATGCCAAAACCCTGCTCAGTAACCCTGCTATTCAACCCAAAATAATGCTAAGTAACCCTACTGTCATACTCGGCTGCATTATTAGTCACTAACAGATAATCAACCTGAAGAGTCATCCCTGGCGCCGCCACCGCCGCCGCCACCAGAGTCGCCAACCGAGCGGTCCCCACCGCCGCCGCCACCACCACCACAGTCGCCAACCGAGTCGTCCCCGTCGCCGCCGCCACCACAACCACACCAACAGAGTCATCAACCGAGTCATCCCCGCTGCCACCACCACCAAACTCGTCACTGCCACCGCCACCAAAGTCATCCACACCAAGCCCCTCTTGCAAAGTCCCTGATCGCTTGATTCGCCACCGCCACAGCTGCAGTTCCCACCATTGCTAAAAATGCCTGCAACTTGCTACGGTTATCCTTGGCACTAGAACCAATCTTCTCCACACCTTCAGGAATCCTAATGATTTTCTCTGCGATCTGAAACAAATAGTTTCAGCATTAGGACATCACAAAACATGGTAGACGGATCAAACTTCAAAGCAAGAAAAACACTTGTTAGGCAATCTGAATTAAAACATATCAACCTTGAAAACAAATTAGATTGCAAAGTGACTTGCGTCGACAATCTTCTCAGCCTTTCCAAATGCTTCAGTAACTTTGGTAATAGTATCGGTTCTTGTAACATCATCCTTTGAAGAACCAGAAACTTCCTTCCCCAACCCAGCAACAGCCTTGTCCTCCTTCCTGATCACAGCAACATTCTTGTCCTCCTTCCCGCCAACCCAGCAACAGATTTGTCCTCCTTCCCCAACCCAGCAACAGCCTTGTCCTCCTTCCTGATCTCAGCAACATTCTTGTCCTCCTTCCCCAACCCAGCAACAGATTTGTCCTCCATCCCCAACCCAGCAACTGACTTGTCCTCCTTCCCAAACCCAGCAGGCCCAGACCCAGACAAAAGTGGACTATATCTGTCCCACAAATGGTCAAGCTCACGCTTCCGCTCTAAGAGGCTGAACTCCTTTTTCTCATAGTGGGCATCCCTTTGATCTGCACGAACTTCTCTCTTGTCCAGGCGGACCTCACGGTTGTCCAGGCGTACCTCACGGTTGACAATGCGAACCTCCTTGTTCTTAAGCTTAGAGAGATTCCGCAAAGCATTGTATATTCTGATGGGCTGCTCTATGGGAGATTCTGCAACAACTTCCGGCAACCTGCGAGGAACAATGCAAATCCAATGTCATTATTTTAAAAGGGTAATATAACTACATTACAAAAAATGCATAGCAAATTAAATCCAAAACAGTGCGATGGACAGAAGGTTCAAAGGCACATCAATACTAAATTATTACAGCGATACAGGAATAATTGCACAATTGCCAAACTACTTAATCACATTTATTGCTGAGCTCCTGTCAATTAATTACCATAAATACTATTTCTATGGTTATGCATCTCCTGTTCGCCCAGATTTAGTAGTGCCTTGTACTGTATATGGAAAGGAAAAAAGAATTGATGATTTCTTCAATACACATAAATAGAGCATCACTTCGTGAAAATTCCAGAGTTAAGAAAGATAGATTTCATATATGGAGTGGCACATATATTCAAGTAATTGTATGACTAGAACTGGTTGTACAAAGGACCCAGGCACAACTAAAATACATTGATTAGCATAAACAATGCATTTTCTTACAGCAGTAAACTGGCTTCAGGTGCACACTTAACTGCAGTCTGCATTTATCAGGAAGGGACAAATAAATCTAAAAATTTGATCCCGAGACTACTATTTGCCGACCTACTATACCCTCTGTTCCTAAATGACGTTTTGGAAGTCCAAGTCTTACATTTAGGAAGAGAGGTAGTAGTTGTGTTGCATATCATTAAGAGAAAAAAGATGGGGTTAACAATATACAGCATACTTGTGCTGAAGTCTGGAATCACGAGCTACTTGCAAACAGACGCAAATAAATAAACTTCAATAATTGCTTCATGTCATTTAATTAACATACAGCCTCTTAAGCATTCTTCTCAATCACATGTTGCGCCAGAAAAAGTTATGCCTTGTAAAGATTGTTATTCCTTTCACAATACAGATTAGAAGACAAAAATAAATACTCCCACTGTTCATAAATATAAGAAATTCTGGATATTTAAACATGGACTAGTTACAGACAGAAATGCGTGAACAAACACACTAGAACGTGTCTATACATATTATTCAGAAAAAAATTATGGTTTCTATGGTTATGCATCTCATGTTCGCCCAGCAATAGTTGTGCCTCGGTACAGGATACAAAAGATTTCTTCAATACATATGAATAGAGCATCACTTAGTGAAAATTCCAGAGTTAGAGAGATAGATTTCATATATGGAGTTGCACTTATTCAAGTAATTGTTTGACTAGCACTGGTTGTACAAGGGACCAAGGCACAACTAAAATAAATTGATTAAACATAAACAATGCATTTTATTACAGCAATAAACTGGCTTCAGGTGCACACTTAACAGAGTCTGAATTTAAAAGGGAAAAAATAAATCCACAAATTTGATCAAGAGACTTCTGTTTGCCAAACTACCACACCCTCTGTTCCTAAATGTAAGACGTTCTAGCAGTCCAAATCTTACATTTAGGAACAGAGGTAGTAGTTGTGTTGCATATGATATACATCATACATGCATTGAAGTCTGGAATCACGAGCTACTGGCAAACAGACACAAATAAATAAACATCAATACCTGCTTCATGACATTTAATTAACATACAGACTATTAGGTATTGTTATCAAGTTCAGCCAGAAAAAGTTATGCCTCGTAAAGATAGTTATTTCTTTCACAATACAGATTAGAAGAGAAAAATAAATACTCCATCTGTTCATAAATATAAGAAGTTTTCGATATTTCAACATGGACTAGATACGGGCTAAGATGAGTGAACAAACACACTAAAACATGTCTACATACATCCGATTCAGAAAAAATTAGACCATCTTATATTTGAGAACAGAGGAAGTAGAAGATTTCTTAAAAACTATTGCATAAAGCACCTCTTAGTAGAAAATCAAGAGTTAAAAATGAAAATTTCATATTTGGTGTGGCATTTATTCAAAAAATTGTCCAACTAGCACTGATCATAGTTGTCTGACAAAAACAATAAAAGAACGAGACACAAATAAAAAATACCTTGATCGCTTATTGACAACGCCCTCAAAATTTGAACCGTTCCCATAAAGAGACCTACAAACAACGAAAAATGAGATTATTGACAACGGTGGGACCGTGGTCGCGGCGTAGGCCGTCCCTCGCCTACCCACCGTGGCGCACGCTCAGGGGGTCGCTGGCCATCCCGCAGTGGCGTAGGCGCATGCCGTTGCTGCCCACCCCGCCGTGGCGTAGGCACAGGGCGTCCCAGCCCATCCCACCGTGGGGGATTTGAGGGCGTTGTCAATAAGCAAAAAATGAGACTCTAAACCCTAAATCCTAAACCCTAAACCGTTGAGACCTTCACATCGCCAATCAGCACGTAGTGATCTCCTCTGGAGGGAAGATCCAGACAAGTATACGAACAGCTAGACACGAGAGTAGAGGAGGAAGCTTACCTGAGGCCATCTAGACGATGGTGGCGGTGGGGACGGCGCGGCGGCGGGAATGGCGAGGCGGTGGCGCTGACTAGGGTTTTGCGGCGGGAGGGGAGGGGAGGTCACGGGTAGGGGTGGGGGGGGGGGGGGGCTGGATCGGGATGGGTTGAGGGGGCAGTTGGATGGGAAGCCCATGAAGATTTCTGTCGAGCCCAGTTTTGGCGCCTGCAGGGTGCCGGGACAGGTGCTCTGCTTGGATGCGCCGCCGTATCCCAAGAAAAAAAAAAGAGTGTACCGCCGTGACCCAGCTAGCTGTTCTTGTTCGTTATCTTCTGCGGAAGAAAAGCAGTCCTGTGATGCGATGCGATGCGCTTAGAAAGACATGAATAATCAAGAAAAACTTGCACAAAACATGAATGAAGAATGATTTCCTTCATGGCTGTGTAAAAATTCGAAACGAAACAAGATGGGCAATCAAGAAAATTCCAACGAACTCATGACTTTTGAATGAGAATCTGAGACGAAACAAGGGTAGCATACGACCTTGTGTTGTTGTCCCGAGGTATTCCATCTTACTCGAGGTCCTCTTCCACGGCGCCGGCGGGGTACCATCATGGGGTTGTCTCGAGGTCGCCATGGCCATGGCCATGGATGAGCAGAAGAGGGGATAGGTAGGATGTGTGGATAATAAACTCTGACGAAAGAAACCCTACTCCATGGCCAGGCACCGCTATTTATAGGCGGCACATGTTACGTGTCAATCCTGCGTTACATGGACGGTTTCAGGCCATAAAAAAAAGAAAAGGAAAACGCTTCTACACGGCCGACCGGGCGAATCTTGTGCCGTCGCGCGCGGGACTCCTATGGCCAGAAGCGCTCGCGAACCCAGACCCTAGAGAGAGGGATTGCAGCACCCGAGCCCCACTACTCCCTGTATTTAAGCATTTTGAAATTTGTGTTTTTTAAGTTTCAAAAAAATGTGAAATTTTTCCTGGGATACATATACACATTTCGAATACCTGTGGCAAGTTCCGGTAGAAATATCGTTTTGTTTTGGGCTATAGAAAAAAAATCTGACAGTATATAGCAGAGTGTTTCTCTTTTTTATGTCAGAAATTTCTCTTTTTTGTATTTTTCAAAATACAAAGTGTTTCTTTTTCAGCTTTTTACCGGGCCTTAGGCATGTGTGTATGTATTCACGTATTTGGTTTAAGATTTTTTTTTAGCAACGGAAGTGTGTTTTTCAAAAATTTCAAATACCATGTGCAATGGAGCCCGGTAGCTGCAGGCCCTTTTCAACCCACCCTACCCCTTCACTGCTTCCCCCACAGCGTCCCTAAGAGCAACTCTAGCAGACCCCGTAAAACCGCGACCCGCATAAGGTGTTTACACTTCGACGAAGAACTGTTTTGCGGATCGAAATCGTGCGCGGCAGAGTAGAACCCGTATATGAAACTGTATAATTTGAAAAAGTGCTTCGCGGGAGAAATTGCAACCACACTAGTTCATTACATACTATATGATCATTCATAGTTCATCATCACATACTACATTATCATACATACTACATTCTACTACTACTACTAGAGGGGAGTGGGGGATCTCGCGGCGGCGAGGCCGAGGCCGATATACCAAAATGGATGAGCTCGCGTCCGAGGACGACGCGGCGGAGGAGCTCTAGTCCTCGTCGGAGCTGACGAGGTCAATGAACTTCTCCCTCTGGTCCTCGCGGATGCGCCGCCACTCGCCGTCCTTACCCTTGGCGGCAAGGTTGGCTGCGACCGCCTGCTTGAGGATGAGGTCTTCGAGCTCCTCGCCATGGCGTCGGCGCTCCACCTCCTCATGCAAACCCTGTTCGGCAATGGCGGCCGCGACCGCATCGAAATCGGCAACGAAATCTTTGGGCCCGACGACCCCTCGGCGCTCCATCCCCTCCGGCTCCTGCTTGACAGCGACGACCTCGATTTCCTCCGGCTCCTTCGACCACTCCCTCTTCAAGGGGAGAAGCCTCGCGCCGGAAGAGGAAGAGCTCGCGGCGGAGGACAAGCCGGCGGCGGAGGAGGGCGTACGCCCGTGCCGACGATCGTACTCCTCCGTCTCGCAAAGGAGGAAGCTCGGCGGTGGCTCCAGGCCCTTGTTCGTCCACTTCCTCGCGCCATCCGAGCGGACACGCCTCTCGCGCTCGGGGTCGCCGCCCCGCCGGAGCTGCCACCGGAGCTACGGCCAGAGTGAAGGAAATATGCCCTAGAGGCAATAATAAACTTGTTATTTATATTTCCTTATATCATGATAAATGTTTATTATTCATGCTAGAGTTGTATTAACCGGAAACTTAGTACATGTGTGAATACATAGACAAACAGAGTGTCCCTAGTATGCCTCTACTTGACTAGCTCGTTAATCAAAGATGGTTAAGTTTCCTAGCCATAGACATGTGTTGTCATTTGATGAACGGGATCACATCATTAGAGAATGATGTGATGGACAAGACCCATCCGTTAGCTTAGCATTATGATCCTTTAGTTTTATTGCTATTGCTTTCTTCATGACTATACATGTTCCTCTGACCATGAGATTATGCAACTCTTGAATACCGGAGGAACACCTTGTGTGCTATCAAACGTCACAACATAACAGGGTGATTATAAAGATGCTCTACATGTGTCTCCGATGGTGTTTGCTGAGTTGGCATAGATTGAGATTAGGATTTGTCACTCTGTGTATCGGAGAGGTATCTCTGGGCCCTCTCGGTAATGCACATCACTATGAGCCTTGCAAGCAATATGACTAATGAGTTAGTTACGGGATGATGCATTACGGAATGAGTAAAGAGACTTGTCGGTGACGAGATTGAACTAGGTATGATGATACCAACGATCGAACCTTGGGCAAGTAACATACCGATGACAAAGGGAACAACATATGTTGTTATGCGGTTTGACCGATAAAGATCTTCGAAGAATATGTAGGAGCCAATATGAGCATCCAGGTTCAACTATTGGTTATTGACCGGAGATGTGTCTCGGTCATGTCTACATAGTTCTCGAACCCGTAGGGTACGCACGCTTAACGTTCGATGACGATTTTTATTGTGAGTTATGTGATTTGATGATCGAAGTTTGTTCGGAGCCCCGGATAAGATCACGGACATGACGAGGAGTCTCGAAATGGTCGAGGCATAAAGATTGATATATTGGACGATGTTATTCGGACACCGGATGAGTTCCGAGAGGTACCGGGTAACTATCGGAGTGCCGGAGGGTTATCGGAACCCCATGGGGGACTAATGGGCCTTCATGGGCCTTAGTGGGGAGAGAGAAGGGCCACAAGGGGCTGGCCATGCGCCCACCCCCTTGGGCCGTATTGGACTAGGGGAAGGGGGCTGCGCCCCCTTTCCTTCCCTTCTCCCTCTCCCTTCCTTCTTCCCCCTTCCTCCAGGTGGAATCCTACTAGGACATGGAGTCCTAGTAGGACTCCTCTCTCCTGGCGTGCCCTACAGGGGTCGGCCGACCTCCCCCTCCCCTCCTTTATATATGGGGGCAGGGGCACCCTAGAACACACAAGATCAATTGTCTTAGACGTTGTGCGGTGCCCCCCTCCACAGTTACACACCTCGGTCATATCGTCGTAGTGCTTAGGCGAAGCCCTGCGCCGGTAACTTCATCATCATCGTCGCCACGCCGTCGTGCTGACGGAACTCTCCTTCTGCCTCAACTGGATCAAGAGCTCAAGGGATGATACGTCTCCAACGTATCTATAATTTTTGATTGTTCCATGCTATTATATTACCCGTTTTGGATGTTTATGGGCTTTATTTTACACATTTATATCATTTTTGGGACTAACCTACTAACCGGAGGCCTAGCCAGTATTGCTGTTTTTTTGCCTATTTCAGTATTTCAAAGAAAAGGAATATCAAACGGAGTCCGAACGGAATGAAACCTTCGGGAGCGTGATTTTTGGAACGAACGTGATCCAGAGGACCTGGAGTGCAAGTCAAGAAGCAGACGAGGCGGCCACGAGAGGGTAGGGCGCCCCCCTACAGGGCGCGCCCCTTGTCTTGTGGGCCCCTGGGGCGGTCACTGACATACTTCTTCCTCCTATATAAGCCTACGTACCCCGAAAACATCTAGGGAGCCAACGAAACACAATTTCCACCACCGTAACCTTCTGTATCCGCGAGATCCCATCTTGGAGCCTTCGCCGGTGCTCTGCCGGAGGGGTATCGACCACGGAGGGATCCTACATCAACACCATAGCCTCTCCAATGAGTTGTGAGTAGTTTACCATAGACCTCCGGGTCCATAGTGAAGGAAATATGCCCTAGAGGCAATAATAAAGTTATTATTTATTTCCTTATCTCATGATAAATGTTTATCATTCATGCTAGAATTGTATTAACCGGAAACATGATACATGTGTGAATGCATAGACAAACAAACATGTCACTAGTATGCCTCTACTAGACTAGCTTGTTAATCAAAGATGGTTATGTTTCCTAACCATGAACAAGGAGTTGTTATTTGATTAATAAGGTCACATCATTAGCAGAATGATCTAATTGACATGACCCATTCCATCAGCTTAGCACACGATCGTTTAGTATGTTGCTACTGCTTTTATCCATGACTTATACATGTTCCTGTAACTATGAGATTATGCAACTCCGCTTACGGAGGAACACTTTGGTGCTACCAAACGTCACAACGAATCGGGTGATTATAAAGGAGTACTACAGTGTCTCCAAAGGCGATGTTGGGTTGGCGATTTCGAGATTAGGTTTTGTCACTCCGATTGTCGGAGAGGTATCTCTGGCCCTCTCGGTAATGCACATCATCAAGCCTTGCAAGCACTACAACTAATGAGTTAGTTGTGAGATGATGTATTCTGAACGAGTAAAGAGACTTGCGGTAACGAGATTGAACTAGGTATTGGATACCGACGATCGAATCTCGGGCAAGTAACATACCGATGACAAAGGGAATAACGTATGTTGTTATGCGGTCCGACCGACAAAGATCTTCGTAGAATATGTAGGAACCAATATGGGCATCCAGGTCCCGCTGTTGGTTATTGACCGTGAATAGTTCTAGGTCATGTCTACATTGTTCTCGAACCGTAGGGTCCGCACGCTTAAGGTTACGATGATGCTTATTATGAGTTTATGTATTTTGATGTACCAAGGAGTTCGAGTCCCGGATGTGATCACGGACATGACGAGGAGTCTCGAAATGGTCGAGACATAAAGATTGATATATTGGAAGCCTATGTTTGGAGTTCGGAATGGTTCCGGGCGAAAACGGGAATTTACCGGAGTACCGGGAGGTTACCGGAACCCCCCGGGAGGTAAATGGGCCTCGGTGGGCCTTAAGGGAGAAGAGGAGGGGCCGGCCAGGAGGTGGCCGCGCGCCCTCTCCCCCCCAGTCCGAATAGGACAAGGAAGGGGGGGGCGGCGCCCCCTTTCCTCTTCCCCCTTCCCCAAACCTAGTCCAACTAGGAAGGGGGAGTCCTACTCCCGGTAGGAGTAGGACTCCTCCCGGCGCGCCTCCTCTAGGGCCGGCCGGCCTCCCCTCCTCCTTTATATACGGGGCAGGGGGCACCTTGAAACACACAAGTTGATCGTGAGATCGTTCCTTAGCCGTGTGCGGTGCCCCTCCACCATATTCCACCTCGGTTATACCGTCGCAAGCTTAGGCGAAGCCCGCGCCGTGAAACATCAAGATCGTCACCACGCCGTCGTCTTGTGACGAACTCTCCTCGACACTCGGCTGGATCGGAGTACGAGGGACGCCATCGAGCTGTACGTGTGTCAAGAACTCGGGGCGCCGGAGTAACGGCGCCGGATCGGTCGGATCGCGAGGAGAACGTCGACTACTTCCTCTACGCCAGATCGCTTCGCTTGGGTCTACAAGGGTATGTAGACAACACTCTCCCCTCTCGTTGCTATACATCACCATGATCTTGCGTGTGCGTAGGAAAATTTTTGAAATTACTACGTTCCCCAACAAAGGGCATCCGAGCCTAGGTTTTTATATGGTTTGATGTTTTGCACGAGTAGAACACAAGTGAGTTGTGGGCGATACAAGTCATACTACCTACCAGATGTCATACTTTGGTTCAGCGGTATTGTGAGATGAAGCGGCCTGCACCGACATTACGCGACGCTTACGCGAGACTGGTTTCACCGCCACGAGCACTCGTTGCTTAAAGGTGACCGGTGGGTGCTGTCTCTCTCACTTTAGTTGAACCGAGTGTGGCTACGCCCGGTCCTTGAGAAGGTTAAACGAGTCTATTTGACGAAGTATCGCTGTGGTTTTGATGCGTAGGTGAGACTGGTTCTTGCTTAAGCCCGTAGCAGCCACGTAAAATTGCAACAACAAAGTAGAGGACGTCTAACTTGTTTTTGCAGGGCATGTTGTGATGTGATATGGTCAAGACGTGATGCTATATTTTATTGTATGAGATGATCATGTTTTGTAACCGGTTATCGGCAATCGGGCTGGAGCCATATGGTTGTCGCTTATTGTATGCAATGCAATCGCTTCGTAATGCTTTACTTTATCACTAAGCGGTAGCGATAGTCGAGAAGCATAAGTTTGGCGAGACGACAACGATGCTACGATGGAGATCAAGGTGTCGCGCGGTGACGATGGTGATCATGGTGGTGCTGCAAGATGGAGATCATGAAGCACAAGATGATGATGACCATATCATATCACTTATATTGATTTGCATGTGATGTTTATCCTTTTATGCATCTTATCTTGCTTTGATTGACGGTAGCGTTATAAGATGATCTCTCACTAAATTATCAAGAAGTGTTCTCCCGAGTATGCACCGCTGCCAAAGTTCGTCGTGCCCGCACACCACGTGATGATCGGGTGTGATAAGCTCTCACGTCCATCTACAACGGGTGCAAGCCAGTTTTGCACACGCAGAATACTCGGGTTATACTTGACGAGCCTAGCATATGCAGATATGGCCTCGGAACACGGAGACCGAAAGGTCGAGCGTGAATCATATAGTAGATATGATCAACATAAGATGTTCACCATTGAAAACTACTCCATTTCACGTGATGATCGGTTATGGTTTAGTTGATTTGGATCACGTGATCACTTAGATGACTAGAGGGATGTCTTTCTAAGTGGGAGTTCTTTAGTAATATGATTAACTGAACTTAAATTTATCATGAACTTAGTACCCGATAGTATCTTGCTTGTTTATGTTTGATTGTAGATAGATGGCTCGTGCTGTTGTTCCGTTGAATTTTAATGCGTTCCTTGAGAAAGCAAAGTTGAAAGATGATGGTAGCAATTACACGGATCGGGTCCGTAACGAGGATCATCCTCATTGCTGCACGTAAGAGTTACGCCCGGATACACCGCTAGGTGACAGCTCGCTGCTGGAGCAACGCCGATGTTATGAACGTCTGGCGAGCAAAGCGATGACTACTCTATAGTTCAGCAGTGCCATGCTTTACGGCTTAGAACCGGGACTTCAACGACGTTTTGAACGTCATGGAGCATATGAGATGTTCCAGAGTTGAAGTTAATATTCCAAAGTAATGCCCGGATTGAGAGATATGAAGTCTCCAATAAGTTCTATAGCTGCAAGATGGAGGAGAACAGTTACATTAGTGAGCATATACTCGTAATGTCCGGGTACTACAATCACTTGACACAATTGGGAGTTAATCTTCCGGATGATTGTGTCATTGATGAATTCTCCAATCACCGCCACCAAGCTACAAAGGCTTCGTGATGAACTATAATATGCAAGGGTTAGTAAAGACTATGCTCGAGCTCTTCGCAATGCTAAAGGCTGCGGAGGTAGAAATCAAGAAGGAGCATCAAGTGTTGATGGTCAATAAGACCACTAGTTTCAAGAAGAAAGGCAAAGGGAAGAAGAAGGGAATCTCAAGAAGAACAGCAAGCAAGTTGCTGCTCAGAGAAGAAACCCAAGTCCGGCCCTAAACCTGAAATCGAGTGCTTCTACCGCAAGCGACCGTCACCGGAAGCGGAACTGCCCCAAGTATTTGGCGGATAAGAAGGATGGCAAGGTGAACAAAGGTATATGTGATATACATGTTATTGATGTGTACCTTACTAGAGCTCGCAGAGCACTGGTATTTGATAATGGTTCTGTTGCTAATATTTGCAACTCAAACAGGACTACGGATTGCTTAACACCGCAAAGGACGAGGTGACGATCGCGTGGGAAATGGTTCCAAAGTCGATGTGATCGCGGTCGGCACGCTACCTCTACATCTACCTTCGGGATTAGTTTTAGACCTAAATAATTGTTATTTGGTGCTGCGTTGAGCATGAACATTATATCTGGATCTTGTTTGATGCGAGACGGTTATTCATTTAAATCGAGAATAATGGTTGTTCTATTTATATGAGTAATATCTTTTATGGTCATGCACCCTTGAGGAATGGTCTATTTTGATGAATCTCGATAGTAGTGATACACATATTCATAATGTTGAAACCAAAAGATGCAGAGTTGATAACGAAAGTGCAACTTATTTGTGGCACTTGCCGCTTAGGTCATATCGGTGTAAAGCGCATGAAGAAACTCCATATTGATGGACTTTTGGAGTCACTTGATTATGAATCACTTGGCACTTATGAACCGTGCCTCATGGGCAAGATGACTAGAACACCGCTCTCCGGTTCTATGGAGAGAGCAACGGATTTGTTGGAAATCATACATACGATGTATGTGGTCCGATGAATGTTGAGGCTCGTGGCGGATATCGTTATTTTCTCACCTTCACAGATGACTTAAGCAGATATGGGTATATCTACTTAATGAAACATAAGTCTGAAACGCTTGAAAAGTTCAAAGAATTTCAGAGTGAAGTTGAAAATCATCGTAACAAGAAAATCAAGTTTCTACGATCCGATCGTGGAGGTGAATATTTGAGTTACGAGTTTGGTCTACATTTGAAACAATGCGGAATAGTTTCGCAACTCACGCCACCCGAACACCACAACAGTAATGGTGTGTCCGAACGTCGAATCGTACTTTACTAGATATGGTACGATCTATGATGTCTCTTACAGATTTACCGCTATCGTTTTGGGGTTATGCTCTAGAGACGGCCGCATTCACACTGAATAGAACACCGTCAAAATCCGCTGAGACGACACCTTATGAACTGTGGTTTAGCAAGAAACCAAAGTTGTCGTTTCTTAAAGTTTGGGGATGCGATGCTTATGTGAAAAAGCTTCAACCTGATAAGCTCGAACCCAAATCGGAGAAATATGTCTTCATAGGATACCCAAAGGAAACAGTTGGGTACACCTTCTATCACAGATCCGAAGGCAAGACATTTGTTGCTAATAATGGATCCTTTCTAGAGAAGGAGTTTCTCTCGAAAGAAGTGAGTGGGAGGAAAGTGGAACTTGATGAGGTAATAGTACCTTCTCCCTTACTTGAAAGTAGTTCGTCGCAGAAACCAGTTTCTGAGACACCTACGCCAAGTAGTGAGGAAGTTGATGATGTTGATCATGAAACTTCAAATCAAGTTACTACAGAACCTCGTAGATCAACCAGAGTAAGATCCGCACCAGAGTGGTACGGTAATCCTGTTCTGGAAGTCATGCTACTAGATCATGATGAACCTACGAACTATGAAGAAGCGATGGTGAGCCCAGATTCGCAAAATGGCTTGAGGCCATGAAATCGAGATGGGATCCATGTATGAAAACAAAGTATGGACTTTGGTTGACTTGCCCGAGGGTAGGCAAGCAATAGAAAACAAGTGGATCTTCAAGAAGAAGACCGACGACGGTAATGTTATCGTTTATAAAGCTCGACTTGTCGCAAAAGGTTTTCGGCAAGTTCAAGGGATTGACTACGATGAGACCTTCTCACCCGTAGCGATGCTTAAGTCCGTCCGAATCATGTTAGCAATTGCCGCATTTTATGATTATGAAATTTGGCAAATGGATGTAAAGACTGCATTCCCGAATGGATTTACGGAAGAAGAGTTGTATATGATGCAACCGAAGGTTTTATTGATCCAAAGGAGCTAACAAAGTATGCAAGCTCCAGCGATCCATCTATGGACTGGTGCAAGCATCTCGAGTTGGAATAAACGCTTTGATAGTGTGATCAAAGCATTTGGGTTTGTCTGCACTTTTGGAGAAGCCTGATTTACAAGAAAGTGAGTGGGAGCTCAGTAGCATTTCGATATTATATGTAGATGACATATTGCTGATCGGAAATGATATAGAATTCTGGATAGCATAAAGGGATACTTGAATAAGAGTTTTTCAATGAAAGACCTCGTGAAGCTGCTTACATATTGGGCATTAAGATCTATAGAGATAGATCAAGACGCTTAATTGGACTTTCACAAAGTACATACCTTGATAAAGTTTTGAAGAAGTTCAAATGGATCAAGCAAAGAAAGGGTTCTTGCCGTGTTACAAGGTGTGAAGTTGAGTCGACTCAATGCCCGACCAACGCAGAAGATAGAGAGAAATGAAAGATGTTCCTATGCTTCAGCCATAGGCTCTATCATGTATGCAATGCTGTGTACCGACCTGATGTGTGCCTTGCTATAAGCCTAGCAGGAGGTACCAAAGTAATCCAGAGTGGATCATCGACAGCGTCAAGAACATCCCGAAATACCGAAAAGGACTAAGGATATGTTTCTCGATATGGAGGTGACAAAGAGCTCGTCGTAACGGTTACGTTGATGCAAGCTTTGACACCGATCCGACGATTCTAAATCGCAGACCGGATACGATTTACACTAAACGGAGGAGCTGTCGGTTGGTGCAGTTCTAAACAAAGCGTCGTGGCGGGATCTACATGTGAAGCGGAATACATAGCAGCTTCGAAGCAGCTAATGAAGGAGTCTGGATGAAGGAGTTCATATCCGATCTAGGTGTCATACCTAGTGCATCGGGTCCAATGAAAATCTTCGTGACAATATCGAGCTATTGCCTTAGCGAAGGAATCCAGATTTCACAAGAGGACCAAGCACATCAAGAGACGCTTCAATTCCATCCGGACTTAGTCCGGATGGAGACATAGAAATTTGCAAGATACATACGGATCTGAATGTTGCGCACCGCTGACTAAGCCTCTTCCACGAGCAAAACATGATCAGCACCAAGACTCCATGGGTGTTAGAATCATTACTGTGTAATCTAGATTATTGACTCTAGTGCAAGTGGGAGATCAAGGAAATATGCCCTAGAGGCAATAATAAAGTTATTATTTATTTCCTTATCTCATGATAAATGTTTATCATTCATGCTAGAATTGTATTAACCGGAAACATGATACATGTGTGAATGCATAGACAAACAAACATGTCACTAGTATGCCTCTACTAGACTAGCTTGTTAATCAAAGATGGTTATGTTTCCTAACCATGAACAAGGAGTTGTTATTTGATTAATAAGGTCACATCATTAGCAGAATGATCTGATTGACATGACCCATTCCATCAGCTTAGCACACGATCGCTTAGTATGTTGCTACCGCTTTTATCCATGACTTATACATGTTCCTGTAACTATGAGATTATGCAACTCCGCTTACGGAGGAACACTTTGGTGCTACCAAACGTCACAACGAATCGGGTGATTATAAAGGAGTACTACAGTGTCTCCAAAGGCGATGTTGGGTTGGCGATTTGAGATTAGGTTTTGTCACTCCGATTGTCTGGAGAGGTATCTCTGGCCCTCTCGGTAATGCACATCATCAAGCCTTGCAAGCACTACAACTAATGAGTTAGTTGTGAGATGATGTATTACGAACGAGTAAAGAGACTTGCCGTAACGAGATTGAACTAGGTATTGGATACCGACGATCGAATCTCGGCAAGTAACATACCGATGACAAAGGGAATAACGATGTTGTTATGCGGTCCGACCGACAAAGATCTTCGTAGAATATGTAGGAACCAATATGGGCATCCAGGTCCCGCTGTTGGTTATTGACCGTGAATAGTTCTAGGTCATGTCTACATTGTTCTCGAACCGTAGGGTCCGCACGCTTAAGGTTACGATGACGGCTTATTATGAGTTTATGTATTTTGATGTACCAAGGAGTTCGAGTCCCGGATGTGATCACGGACATGACGAGGAGTCTCGAAATGGTCGAGACATAAAGATTGATATATTGGAAGCCTATGTTTGGAGTTCGGAATGGTTCCGGGCGAAAACGGGAATTTACCGGAGTACCGGGAGGTTACCGGAACCCCCCGGGAGGTAAATGGGCCTCGGTGGGCCTTAAGGGAGAAGAGGAGGGGCCGGCCAGGAGGTGGCCGCGCGCCCTCTCCCCCCCCAGTCCGAATAGGACAGGAAGGGGGCGCGCCTTTCCTCTTCCCCTTCCCCAAACCTAGTCCAACTAGGAAGGGGGAGTCCTACTCCCTAGGAGTAGGACTCCTCCCGCCGCCTCCTCTAGGGCCGGCCGGCCTCCCCCTCCCTCCTTTATATCACGGGGCAGGGGGCACCTTGAACACACAAGTTGATCGTGAGATCGTTCCTTAGCCGTGTGCGTGCCCCTCCACCATATTCCACCTCGGTTATACTGTCATGAAGCTTAGGCGAAGCCTCGCGCCGGTGAAACATCAAGATCGCCCCACGCCGTCGTCTTGACGGAACTCTCCCTCGACACTCGGCTGGATCGAGTACGAGGGACGCCATCGAGCTGTACGTGTGTCAAGAACTCGGGGCGCCGGAGTAACGGCGCCGGATCGGTCGGATCGCGAGGAGAACGTCGACTACTTCCTCTACGCCAGATCGCTTCCGCTTGGTCTACAAGGGTATGTAGACAACACTCTCCCCTCTCGTTGCTATACATCACCATGATCTTGCGTGTGCGTAGGAAAATTTTTGAAATTACTACGTTCCCCAACACATAGTTATTAGCTAGATGGCTTCTTCTCTCTTTTTGGATCTCAATACAATGTTCTCCCCCTCTCTTGTGGAGATCTATTCGATGTAAACTCTTTTTCCGGTGTGTTTGTCGAGATCCGATGAATTGTGAGTTTATGATCAAGTTTATCTATGATAAATATTTGAATCTCCTCTGAATTCTTTTATGTATGATTGAGTTATCTTTGCAAGTCTCTTCGAATTATCAGTTTGGTTTGGCCTACTAAATTGATCTTCTTGCCATGGGAGAAGTGCTTTAGCTTTGGGTTCAATCTTGCGGTGTCCTTACCCAGTGACAGAAAGGGTTGCAAGGCACGTATTGTATTGTTATCATCGAGGATAAAAATATGGGGTTTATATCATATTGCATGAGTTTATCCCTCTATATCATGTCATCTTGCTTAAAGCGTTACTCTGTTCTTATGAACTTAATACTCTAGATGCAGGCAGGAGTCGGTTGATGTGTGGAGTAATAGTAGTAGATGCAGGCAGGAGTCGGTCTATTTGTCACGGACGTGATGCCTATATACATGATCATGCCTAGACAATCTCATAACTATTCGCTTTTCTATCAATTGCTCGACAGTAATTTGTTCACCCACCGTAATACTTATGCTATCTTGAGAGAAGCCTCTAGTGAAATCTATGGGCCCCGGGTCTATCTTTTATCATATTTGCTTCCAATCTACTTTTATTTGCATCTTTACTTTTTGCATCTATATTATAAAATACCAAAAATATATCTATCTTATCATACTATCTCTATTAGATCTCACTTTCGCAAGTGGACGTGAAGGGATTGACAACCCCTTTATTGCGTTGGTTGCGAGTTCTTTGTTTGTTTTTGTAGGTGCGTGGGACTTTTGAGGAGCCTCCTACTGGATTGATACCTTGGTTCTAAAAAACTGAGGGAAATACTTACGCTACTATTGCTGCATCACCCTTTCCTTTTCAAGGAAAACCAACGCAAGCTCAAGACGTAGCAAGGTACGTCATCGAGCTGAACGTGTGCTGAACACGGAGGTGCCGTATGTTTGGTGCTAGGATTGGTTGAATCGCGAAGATGTTCGACTACATCAACCACGTTACTAAATGCTCCCGCTTTCGTTCTACGAGGGTATGTGGATACACTCTCCCGTCTCGTTGCTATGCATCTCCTAGATAGATCTTGCGTGATCATAGGTAATTTTTTTGAAATACTGCATTCCCCAACAGTGGCATCCATGCCAGGTCTATGCGTAGATGTTATATGCATGAGGAGAACACAATGAGTTGTGGGCGATAATAGTCATACTGCTTACCAACAATGTCTTACTTTGATTCGGCGGTATTGTTGGATGAAGCGCCCCGGACCGACATTACATGACCGCGTTCATGAGACTGGTTCTACCGACGTCCTTCGCACATAGGTGGCTAGCGGGTGTCTGTTTCTCCAACTTTAGTTGAGTCGAGTTTGACTACGCCCGGTCCTTGTTGAAGGTTAAAACAACACACTTGACGAAAAATCGTTGTGGTTTTGATGCGTAGGTAAGAATGGTTCTTGCTAGAAGCCCGTAGCAGCCATGTAAAACTTGCAATAACAAAGTAGAGGACGTCTAACTTGTTTTTGCAGGGCATGTTGTGATGTGACATGGTCAAGACGTGATGAGATATAAATTGTTGTATGAGATGATCATGTTTTGTAACACTTATCGGCAACTGGCAGGAGCCTTATGGTTGTCGCTTTATTGTATGAAATGCAATCGCCATGTGATTGATTTACTTTATCACTAAGCGATAGGGATAGTCATAGAAGCAATAGTTGTCGAGACGATAACGATGCTACGATGGAGATCAAGGTGTCAAGCCGATGACGATGGTGATCATGACGGTGCTTTGGAGATGGAGGTCAAAGGCACAAGATGATGATGGTCATATCATATCACTTTTTTTGATTGCATGTAATGCTTATCCTTTATGCATCTTATTTTTCTTAGTACGGTGGTAGCATTATAAGATGATCCCTCACTAAATTTCAAGGTACAAGTGTTCTCCCTGAGTATGCACCATTGCTACAGTTCGTCGTGCCGAGGCACCACATGATGATCGGGTGTGATAAGCTATACGTTCACATACAACTGGTGCAAGCCAGTTTTGCACACACAGAATACTCGGGTTAAACTTGACGAGCCTGGCGTATGTAGATATGGCCTTGGAACACTGAGACCGAAAGGTCAAACATGAATCATATAGTAGATATGGTCAACATAGTGATGTTCACCATTGAAAGCTACTCCATCTCACGTGATGATCAGAAATGGTTTAGTTGATATGGATCATGTGATCATTTAGATGACTAGAGGGATGTCTATCTAAGTGGGAGTTCTTAAGTAATATGATTAATTAAACTCTAATTTATCATTAACTTAGTACCTGATAGTATTTTGCATGTCTATGTTGTTGTAGATCAATGGCCCGTGCTACCGTTCCTTTGAATTTTAATGCGTTCCTAGAGAAAGCTAAGTTGAAAGATGACGGTAGCAACAACACAGACTGGGTCCGTAACTTGAGGATTATCCTCATTGCTGCACAAAATAATTACGTCCTGGAAGCACCGCTAGGTGCAAGACCCGCTACAGGAGCAACTCCAGATGTTATGAACGTCTGGCAGAGCAAAGCAGATGACTACTTGATAGTTCAGTGTGCCATGCTTTACGGCTTAGAATCGGGACTTCAACGATGTTGTGAACGTCATGGAGCATATGAGATGTTTGATGTGTACTACACAACCTTCTTCTTGTAGACGATGTTGGGCCTGCAAGTGCACATGTTTGTAGGACAGTAGCAAATTTCCCTCAAGTGGATGACCTAAGGTTTATCAATCAGGGGAGCGAGGGATGAAGATGGTCTCTCTCAAACAACCCTGCAACCAAATAACAAAGAGTCTCTTGTGTCCCCAACACACCCAATACAATGGTAAATTGTATAGGTGCACTAGTTCGGCAAAGAGATGGTGATACAAGTGCAATATGGATGGTAGATAAAGGTTTTTGTAATCTGAAATAATAAAAACAGCAAGGTAACTAGTGATAAAAGTGAGCGTAAACGGTATTGCAATGATAGGAAACAAGGCCAAGGGTTCATACTTTCACTAGTGCAAGTTCTCTCAACAATAATAACATAGATAGATCATATAACAATCCCTCAACATGCAACAAAGAGTCACTCCAAAGCCACTAATAGCGGAGAACAAATGTAGAGATTATGGTAGGGTACGAAACCACCTCAAAGCTATTCTTTCGGATCGATCTATAAAAGAGTTCGTACTAGAATAACACCTTAAGACACAAATCAACCAAAACCCTAATGTCACCTAGATACTCCATTGTCACCTCAAGTATCCATGGGCATGATTATACGATAAGCATCACACAATCTCAAATTCATCCAACCAACATAAAAGTACTTCAAAGAGTGCCCCAAAGTTTCTACCGTAGAGTCAAGAACGTGTGCCAACCCCTATGCATAGGTTCATGGGCAGAACCCGCATCTGGAGTTGGAATAAGCGCTTTGATAGTGTGATCAAAGCATTTGGGTTTCATCTGAGACTTTTGAGAAGCATGTATTTACAAGAAAGTGAGTGGGAGCTACATAGCATTTCTGATATATTATGTGGATGACATATTGCTGATCGGAAATGATATGAATTCTGGATAACATAAAGGGATACTTGAATAAGAGTTTTTCAATGAAAGACCTCGGTGAAGCTGCTTACATATTGGGCATTAAGATCTATAGAGATAGATCAAGGCAGCAATTGGACTTTCACAAAGTACATACCTTGATAAAGTTTTGAAGAAGTTCAAAATGGATCAAGCAAAGAAAGGTTCTTGCCCGGTGTTACAAGGTGTGAAGTTGAGTCGGACTCAATGCCCGACCCTTTGCAGAAGATAGAGAAAATGAAAGATGTTCCCTATGCTTGACCACCATAGGCTCTATCATGTATGCAATGCTGTGTACGGACGTGATGTGTGCCTTGCTATAAGCCTAGAGGAGGAGGTACCAAAGTAATCCGGAGTGGATCCTTTGGACGGCGGTCAAGAACATCTGAAATACGAAAAGGACTAAGGATATGTTTCTCGTATGGAGGTGACAAAGGCTAAATAAATGGCAGTTACGTTGATGCAAGCTTTGACTGATCCGGGGCGATTCTAAATCGTGAGACAGGATCGTGTTTACACTAAGCGGAGGAGGCTGTCGGTTAGTGCGATTCTAAACAAAGCGTAAATGGCAGGATCTACATGTGAGCGGAATACATAGCAACCGGCGACTAATGAAGAATGCGGATGAAGAGTTCATATCCGATCTAGGTGTCATACCTGGTGCGTCGGGTCCAATGAAAATCTTACATGACAATCTTGGAGCAATTGCCTTAGCGAAGGAATCCAGATTTCACAAGAGGACCAAGCACATCAAGAGGCGCTTCAATTCCATCAGGGACTTAGTCGGTGGAACATAGAAATTTGCAAGATACATACGGATCGAATGTTGCAGAGACCGTTGACTAAGCCTCTTCCCACGAGCAAAACATGATCACACCAAGACTCCATGGGTGTTAGAATCATTCTTGTGTAATCTAGATTATTGACTCTAGTGCAAGTGGGAGGCTGAAGGAAATATGCCCTAGAGGCAATAATAAAGTTATTATTTATTTCCTTATCTCATGATAAATGTTTATCATTCATGCTAGAATTGTATTAACGGAAACATGATACATGTGTGAATGCATGACAAACAAACATGTCACTAGTATGCCTCTACTAGACTAGCTTGTTAATCAAAGATGGTTATGTTTCCTAACCATGAACAAGGAGTTGTTATTTGATTAATAAGGTCACATCATTAGCGAGAATGATCTGATTGACATGACCCATTCCATCGACTTAGCACGATCGTTTAGTATGTTTACTCTTGCTTTTATCCATGACTTATACATGTTCACTGTAACTATGAGATTATGCAACTCCGTTTACGGAGGAACACTTTGGAGTGCTACCAAAGCGTCCTGGCAATGCTGGGTGATTATAAAGAATACTACTGGTGTCTCCAAAGGCGAGATGTTGGGTTGGCGTATTTGAGATTAGGTTTTGTCACTCCGATTGTGGGAGAGGTATCTCTGGGCCCTCTCGGTAATGCACATCGAAGCCTTGAAGCCTTGCAACTAATGAGTTAGTTGTGAGATGATGTATTCTGAGCGAGTAAAGAGACTTGCGTGCGAGATTGAACTAGGTATTGGATACTGGCGATCGAATCTCGGGCAAATGTAACACGATGACAAAGGGAATAGCATATGTTGTTATGCGATCGACCGACAAAGATCTTCGTAGAATATGTAGGAACCAATATGGGCATCGAGGTCCGCTTTGGTTATTGACCGTGAATAGTTCTAGGTCATGTCTACATTGTTCTCGAACCGTAAGTCCTTGCCGCTTAAGGATTCACGATGGCGGTTATTATGAGTTTATGTATTTTGATGTACGAAGGAGTTAGTCCCGGATGTGATCACGGACATGGCGAGTCTCGAAATGGTCGAGACATAAAGATTGATATATTGGAAGCCTATGTTTGGAGTTGGAATGGTTCGGCAGCGGAATTCTGGAATCTAGGGAGGTTACGGAACCCCCGGAGGTAAATGGGCCTCGGTGGGCCTTAAGGGAGAAGGAGGGGCCGGCCGAGGAGGTGGCGCGCCCTCTCCCAGTCCGAATAGGACAAGGAAGGGCGGCGCCCCTTTCCTCTTCCCTTCCCCAAACCTAGTCCAACTAGGAAGGAGTCCTACTCGGTAGGAGTAGGACTCCTCGGCGCGCCTCCTCTGGGCGTAGGCCGCCTCCCCTCCCTCCTTTATATCTGAGGCGGGGGGCACCTTGGCTACACAAGTTGATCGTGAGATCGTTCCTTAGCCGTGTCGCGGTGCCCCCTCCACCATATTCCACCTCGGTTATACTGTCAGCGAAAGCTTAAGCGAAACCTGGTAGATGAAACATCAAGATCGTCCTGCGCCGGTCGTCTTGTGGAACTCTCCTCGACACTCGGCTGGATCGAGATCTGAGGGGCGTCATCGAAGCTGTCGTGTGTCAAGAACTTCGAGGCGTCGAATGCTTGGCCGGGATCGGTCGGATCGCGAGGAGAAGCGTCGACTACTTCCTCTACGTTGTGATCGCTTCGCCGGGTCTAGGGTATGTAGACAACACTCTCCCCTCTCGTTGCTATACATCACCATGATCTTGCGTGTGCGTGGAGGAAAATTTTTGAAATTACTCGTTCCCCAACACATAGTTATTAGCTAGATGGCTTCTTCTCTCTTTTGGATCTCAATACAATGTTCTCCCCTCTTGTGGAGATCTATTGATGTAAACTCTTTTTCGGTGTGTTTGTAGAGATCCGATGAATTGTGAGTTTATGATCAAGTTTATCTATGATAAATATTTGAATCTCCTCTGAATTCTTTTATGTATGATTGAGTTATCTTTGCAAGTCTCTTCGAATTATCAGTTTGGTTTGGCCTACTAAATTGATCTTCTTGCCATGGGAGAAGTGCTTTAGCTTTGGGTTCAATCTTGCGGTGTCCTTACCCGTGTGAAAAGGGTTGCAAAGAGCACGTGTTGTATTGTTATCATCGAGGATAAAAATATGGGGTTTATATCATATTGCATGAGTTTATCCCTCTATATCATGTCATCTTGCTTAAAGCGTTACTTTCATTCTTATGAACTTAATACTCTAGATCACGAGGCGAGTCGGTTGATGTGTGGAGTAATAGTAGTAGATGCGAGGCAGAGTCGGTCTATTTGTCACGGACGTGATGCCTATATACATGATCATGCCTAGAACAATCTCATAACTATTAGCTTTTCTATCAATTGCTTTCGACGATAATTTGTTCACCAAGTAATACTTATGCTATCTTGAGAGAAGCCTCTAGTGAAATCTATGGGCCCGGGTCTATCTTTTATCATATTTGCTTCCAATCTACTTTTATTTGCATCTTTACTTTTGCATCTATATTATAAAATACAAAAATATATCTATCTTATCATACTATCTCTATTAGATCTCACTTTACATGAAGTGGGCGTGAAGGATTGACAACCTTTATTCGCGTTGGTTGCAGAGTTCTTTGTTTTGTTTTTGTAGGTCGTGGGACTTTTGAGGAGCCTCCTCTTGGATTGATACCTTGGTTCTAAAAAGCGAGGAAATACTTACGCTACTATTGCTGCATCACCCTTTCCTTTTCAAGGAAAACCAGCATAAGCTCAAGGCGTAGCAAAGATGCGTCATCGAGCTGAGCGATGTCTTGAACCAGGAGGTGCGTATGTTTGGTGCTAGGATTGGTTGAATCGCGAAGATGTTCGACTACATCAACCACGTTACTAAATGCTCGCTTCGTTCTCTGAGGGTATGTGGATACACTCTCCGTCTAGTTGCTATGCATCTCCTAGATAGATCTTGCGTGATCATAGGTAATTTTTTTGAAATCTGCATTCTAGCGGTGGCATCCATGCGGTCTATCGTAGATGTTATATGCATGAGGAGAACACAATGAGTTGTGGGCGATAATAGTCATCTGCTTACCAACAATGTCTTACTTTGATTGGCGGTATTGTTGGATGAAGCGCCGGACGACATTACATGACCGCGTTCATGAGACTAGTTCTACCGGCGTCCTTAGCACATAGGTGGCTAGCGGGTGTCTGTTTCTCCAACTTTAGTTGAGTCGAGTTTGACTCATGGGTCCTTGTTGAAGGTTAAACAACACACTTGACGAAAAATCGTTGTGGTTTTGATCGTAGGTAAGAATGGTTCTTGCTAGAAGCCGTAGCAGCCATGTAAAACTTGCAATAACAAAGTAGAGGGCGTCTAACTTGTTTTGCGGGGGCATGTTGTGATGTGACATGGTCAGGCGTGATGAGATATAAATTGTTGTATGAGATGATCATGTTTTGTAACACTTATCGACTTATTTGGCGGGAGCCTTATGGTTGTCGCTTTATTGTATGAAATGCAATCGCCATGTGATTGATTTACTTTATCACTAGCGATAGGGATAGTCATAGAAGCAATAGTTGTCGAGGCGATACGATGCTACGATGGAGATCAAGGTGTCAAGCCGATGGCGATGGTGATCATGGCGGTGCTTTGGAGATGGAGGTCAAAGGCACAAGATGATGATGGTCATATCATATCACTTTTTGATTGCATGTAATGCTTATCCTTTATGCATCTTATTTTTCTTAATGCGGTGGTAGCATTATAAGATGATCCTCACTAAATTTCAAGGTACAAGTGTTCTCCACAGTATGCACCATTACTCTGATTAAATGCGTGCGAGGCACCACATGATGATCGGGTGTGATAAGCTATCGTTCACATACAAGCTGGTGCAAGCAGTTTGCACCTACAGAATACTCGGGTTAAACTTGGCGAGCATGGCGTATGTAGATATGGCCTTGGAACCTTTGAGACCGAAAGGTCAAACATGAATCATATAGTAGATATAATTGACATAGTGATGTTCACCATTGAAAGCTACTCCATCTCGTGATGATCGAGAAATGGTTTAGTTGATATGGATCATGTGATCATTTAGATGACTAGAGGATGTCTATCTAAGTGGGAGTTCTTAAGTAATATGATTAATTAAACTCTAATTTATCATTAACTTAGTACGATAGTATTTTGCATGTCTATGTTGTTGTAGATCAATGGCGGTGCTACCGTTCCTTTGAATTTTAATGCGTTCCTAGAAAGCTAAGTTGAAAGATAGCGGTAGCAACAACCTGATGGGTCCGTAACGAGGATTATCCTCATTGCTGCACAAAATAATTACGTCACAGGAAGCACCGCTGGGTACAAGACCCTTCTGAGCAACTCGGATGTTATGAGCGTACTGCGAGCAAACCAGAGATGACTACTTGATAGTTCGTGTGCCATGCTTTTACGGCTTAGAATCGGGACTTCAACGATGTTGTGAACGTCATGGAGCATATGAGATGTTTGATGTGTACTACACAACCTTCTTCTTGTAGGCGATGTTGGGCTGCAAGTGCACATGTTTGTAGGACAGTAGCAAATTTCCCTCAAGTGGATGACCTAAGGTTTATCAATCTGTGGAGGCGTGGGATGAAGATGGTCTCTCTCAAACAACCACGCAACCAAATAACAAAAGAGTCTCTTGTGTCTAACACACCCAATACAATGGTAAATTGTATAGGTGCACTAGTTGACAAAGAGATGGTGATACAAGTGCAATATGGATGGTAGATAAAGGTTTTTGTAATCTGAAATAATAAAAACAGCAAGGTAACTAGTGATAAAAAGTGGCGTAAGCGGTATTGCAATGATAGGAAACAAGGCCAAGGTTCATACTTTCACTAGTGCAAGTTCTCTCAACAATAATAACATAGATAGATCATATAACAATCCTCGACATGCAACAAAAGTCACTCCAAAGCCACTAATAGCGGAGAACAAATGTAGAGATTATGGTAAGTGCAGAAACCACCTCAAAGCTATTCTTTGGGATCGATCTATAAAGAGTTAGTACTAGAATAACACCTTAAGACACAAATCAACAAAACCCTAATGTCACCTAGATACTCCATTGTCACCTCAAGTATCCATGGGCATGATTATCGATAAGCATCACACAATCTCAAATTCATCCAACCAACATAAAAGTACTTCAAGAGTGCCCCAAAGTTTCTCTAGTAGAGTCAAGCGTGTGCCAACCCTATGCATAGGTTCATGGGCAGAACCATAAGTTGGTCTTCAAACATACATCAAGTGGTACATGATATCCCATTGTCACCACCGGATAAACCGGCAAGACATACATCAAGTGTTCTCAAATCAAAGACTCAATCCGATAAGATAACTTCAGAGAAACTCAATTCATAACAAGAGAGTAGATGGGGAGAAACATCATAAGATCAACTATAATAACAAAGCTCGCGATACATCAAGATCGTGCCATAGAGAACCACACGAGAGATCAAACACATAGCTCTTGGTACATACCCTCAGCCAGAGGTTGAACTACTCCCTCCTCGTCATGGATAGTCAGGGATGATGAAGATGGCCACGGTGATGGATTCCCCCTCCGTGGAGTCTCTGAGCAGACTCCGAGAGGTTTTGGTGGCTCTGAGGCTTGCGGCGGAACTCCCGATCTATCTTGATATTCGATGGTTTAAGTGCGTGAGGGTTATATAGGTGAAAGAAGTCGGTCGGGAGGTGCTCAAGGGTCCACGAGGCAGGGGCGCGCCTGTAGGCGCCCCTATCTCTGAGCTCCTCGAGTATCTTCGACTTGATCTCAAGCCTCGAGGATGATATTCTTCAAAAATCACGATGCAGAGGTTTCATTCCGTTTGGACTCCGTTTGATATTCCTTTTCTTGAAATCTTTGAAACAGGGCAATAAATGACAATATGGGCTGGGCCTCCGGTTAGTAGAGTTAGTCCCAAAATGATATAAAAAGTGTATAATAAAGCCGTAAACATCCAAAAGGGGTAATATAATAGCATGGAACAATCAAAAATTATAGATACGTTGGAGGCGTATCAAGCATCTAAGCTTAATTCCTGCTGGCGTCCTCGAGTAGGTAAATGATAAAAACAAATTTTGATGTGGAATGCTACCTAGCATAATTCTCAATGTATTTTTCTTTATTGTGGCATGAATGTTCAGATCCAAATGATACAAAATAAAAGTTCATATTGACATAAGAAATAGTAATACTTCAAGCATACTAATCAAAGTAATCATGTCTTCTCAAAATAACATGGCCAAAAGAAAGTTATCCTACAAAAATCGTATAGTCGGCTGTTGCTCTATCTTCATCACACAAAGTATTTAATCATGTACAACCCCGATGACAAGCCAAGCAATTGTTTCATACTCTAGTAATCTCAAACTCTTTCAACTTTCACGCAATACATGAGCGTGAGCCATGGACATAGCACTATATGTGGAATAGAATGGTGGTTGCGGAGAAGACAAAAAGGAAAGATAGTCTCACATCAACTAGGCGTATCAGCGGGCTATGGAGATGCCCATTAATAGATATCAATGTGAGTGAGTAGGGATTGCCATGCAACGGATGCACTAGAGCTATAAATATATGAACACTAGTAGAAAAGGGGGCAATGGTCCAGGCCGGTCCAGCCCATTAGTCGGTTCAATCGAGCGCAAGGACCAATGGGGCACATCGGACCTGGTTCATGAGCCGAGGAGCAGCTCGGGCCACGTGGGTCATGGTCCCGGTTAAATGGACAGACCTTTGGTCCCGGTTGGTGGGATGAGCAGGGACCAATGGGCCTCGCTCTGGCCCACCACCATTGGTCGGTTGGGCGTAGCCGGGACCAAAGGCCAATCTTTAGTCGGTTCATGCCACCAAGGGACCAATGGTGAGTGCCTATATATACCCCCTCGCGCAAGAAGCGAGCACTGCTTGCTCTTTTTTTACGGCGAGGGAGAGGGCAGTGGTGCTCTAGCTCACCTCATATGCACACAAGGTGTTCGATGGAATGCGAGAGCCACACTACTTAAGGTTTCTCCTCTCCAAGCTCGACCGCAAGCTCCATTTTCCTCCATATTTGTCTAGGTTTAGCGGTCCGTCACGCCCGTCCCGTCTTCCAGCGTCGTCGATCACCGCACCGATCTCGCCATTTGGCACCACCGTGGTGAGCCTCTTGTTCTTATCTTCTTTACGAAAGGAAAAATGTTCTTATTTGTATGTTTAGATAGACATATACTTGTATAGTTTTCTTACTTTTATTATTGCATCTTATATAGTGCGATGGTTTTGGTATCCGCCCGTCGGCGTACAAATCTGTCTATGATTGGGATGTGGTATATATTATCTTTTCATAACTATTGGTTCATTTATTGTTTATGACAATTATGCGACCAACGTGACATAGATTTTATTCATCTAGGAGGTTGTTGAACCGGAAATTCAACCAACCCTATTGTCGAGAGGTTAAATTTAGTTGAAGAAGAACAATTTGTTGAAGGAAAAATTAGAAAAATTGAGGAGGAAAGATGATATTGGAGTTGCATGTTGCGGATGTAAATGCGATGATCACAAGATCAAGATGGATGCAATCGCTTGAAGATTAGAAAGATTAGAAAATATGCCATTCATACAGGGCTTGGTATCATTATGCCGTTGGATCGGTTATTACGTTGGTTGCGATTATGATGCATTTTTTTCGCATTGAAATGTTTTACATAGTTTGATGTATGGTTTAATTAATTTAGATGCTTGGCGAGCTTTATGTTGTTAGATGAGAACTATGTATGTACTTTGGTTTTAATGTGATGATGAACTTTTATTAATTTGGTCATAATTAATTATCTATTCATGATGTTCTCTAATGATTTTTGACACATAATTATATATAATGCACCGCAGATGAACCGGCAATGGATATGCGGTTCAAGACACTCGAGTACATTAAGGCGTGCATAATTTTCTCGAAGTGGCTGAGGCAAACAAGCGAGAATGGTTTTATGTGTCCATGCCCTATATGTAGAATCTGAAGTCTTACTCGTAGGAAAATCCTCCACACCCACCTGCTTTACAAGGGTTTCATGCCACACTATAATGTTTGGACGAGGCCGCGGAGAAATAGGGGTTATGATGGAAGGCGGCGAAGAAGAAGAAATCGATGACAACTATGTGCCCCCTGAATACGGTGATGCTCCGAAGATCGATTGCATGCCTTTGTTTACTTGAGGTATCTCTGGCCGCCATGCGTACCGGTGATCACGTGCTATGGTCGATGATTTACCGTAATCGGTAAAAGACCTGCCGCTCTTGATCGGCGTGATGCCGTGACGAAGAACCTTTGCGTGAACCTGCTGAAGCTTCTTGGGCGTGTATGGGAAGACAAAAGATACAAGCCCGAGGCCGCGAGAGGACCTGCAGCGTTTGCACGAAAAAAGGCGGCATGCCTCCAAAAGCGGTATGAAGGTCACACTTAGTATGAAGGTCGGTGGCTTCTCTTGAAGCCTGATTATGGCCTAAGCTGCTTCCGGTTGCATTTCTCGGGAAAGCGTCCGATTAGCCATTGTGAAGCTATGTGCATTCCTCAATGCAATATCTCGGAAGGTGATCGATCAGAAACCATACCAAGGCTATGATGTGGTGCAATGTCTTGTCGGTTTTACTGGTGTTCCCACCATCCTTCTTCAATATCATGACACGCGTTCTAGTTCATCTAGTTGATGAGATTGTCATTACGGGCCCGTGTTTCTACACAATATGTACCCCTTTGAGAGGTTCATGGGAGTCCTAAAGAAATATGTAAATAACGCTAGGCGATCTCCATGGGCCATCAAGCTGTCATCGGGTTTTGTGTTGACTTCATTCACGGCCTTAAGAAGATAGGCCTCCCTAAATCGCGGTATGAGGGGTATTTGGAAAAACGCAGTTGGAAAGGACTCAATAATATCACGAGGGGCGGATATTCTTGGTCTCAAGCCCACTACAGTTCTCTGAGAACTCTAACCCGTATGTCGATGAACACAAGAGCGGCTGCGCTTCAAACACGGGCGGTCGACGGCTGGATTATGTGAACACACGGGACTGAAGCACGTGTCGGTGACAACCTTTGTTTGTGAGGAGCTGTACTTGTTATCGAGGAACATCTTTGTTGTATTGATTTGGAAAGGATCTGAGATAAATGGGAATACATTTTACGATTGACCAAGATCAAAAAACCAACCAAAACAGCGGTGTCGCTTTGATGCAACAACCGAGAGGAAAGGACACATATTATGGTTACATAGTGGACATATGGGAACTTGACTACGGACATGATTTTAAGGTCCCTTTGTTTAAGTGCAAATGGGTAGGAACCAATATGACAACAGTGGATCTGAAAAATCTTGGGTACAATGAGATATATACCATGCCAACTTTATGGCCAGCAGTATGATACCATTGTTAGTTTTGTACATGCACATGCTATGTGTGGAGTCAATTTATGATACCATGCCAACTTTCAACTTTTTGGTAGTAGAAACAAAATAAAATAAATAAAGCAAGAAAGAAAACAAAAAAGTGTTTTCAAATTTGAAAAGTAATGGCACTAACGAGAAAGTTTATAATTTTCCTAAAACTAAAAGCAAAAAGAATTAAAAATAAAGCAAAAAACAAAAGAAAATAAATAATGTAGAAAACAAAACAAAAAACAACAATAAGTATTTTTTTGTAAGTATCTCTTAAAAATAAAGCAAAAAACAAAAGAAAATAAATAATCAGAAAAACAAAACAAAAAACAACAATAAGTATTTTGTTGTAAGTAGAAACAAAATAAAATAAATAAAGAAAGAAAAAAAAGTGCCACCCTCTTGGGCTACCGGCTGAATCGACTTATATCCTAATTTGGGCGAGATTGAGGGCTTGAAAAGGCCAGAACAGCCGGCAAAAGCAGTGGCAAGTAGGCCCATGAGCTGCAGTAGGAAGGAGTTCAAGGGGAGGCGGTGGGGCTTATAAACCACTGCGCTCCCTCTCAACTAGCGAGTGGGACTAAACTTTGGTCCCGATCACGAGGCGGCATAGAGGCCTTTGGTCCCGGTTGGTGGCACCAGCCGGGACTAAAGAGTGGTGAGCTTTAGTCGGTTGGTGCCTGCATGGACACACCAGCAGGACTAAAAGTAAAAGGCATTAGTCGGTTGGAGCCTGGCACCAATATCCTTGTATATAAGTAACACCAGCGATTTTGCGATCCATCGCCACCAGTTGCCCCACAGCAACGCCCGAACACTCCAGCCTTGCCGAGCTGCCCGCCGCCGCCGCCGCCCCCGCCGTCGTATGTCGTCGCCGTTACCCTTGCCGCCGTCGTCATCGCCGTGCCTTACCGCGCCGTCGTCGTCGCCGTCCTCCTACAAAACCGCGCTTCGCCGTCAATCGCCTTGAGCTGCCTTGTCGCCGCCCGAGCTCCGCCGTCGCCGCTTGTGCCGCCCAGCGCCCGCGCCCACGCCCACTCGCCGTCACGCCCTTAGCCGCCCGCCACAGCCATGACCGCGCGCGCCTGGCTCTTTTTCTTTCATTTTATTAGTTTTATTTTTTTGTTCAATGTATATATATATATATATATGTATATGTATATGATATATATATATATCTTGACTCTGTTTTTTCATTTTATTAGTTTAGTTTTTTGTTTATATATATATATATATAATGTATGTGTGTATGTATGTGGCTATGTGTATGTAATGTTTAAAAATTGTTCAGATTATGTTTTTGTTGATATATGTATTTATTGTTCATATGTGTATTAATGTTTTCATTTATGCAAAAGATAGATTTTTAGAAAAGTTCAGTTTTTTTTACTTTCATAAATTTTTTGTTGATATTAATTATTGTAGAATATGCAAATGTTTGTATATTCATATGAACAATGCATTAGGCAAAACCTTTGTTTTTTGAAATTTTCTATTTGAACATTTTTTTAAAACAAGCAATACTAAAAGAAAAGAAAGGAGAAAGAAAGAAACTTCAACATGAGGGGGTGTGCAGATACCCCTCCCGATAACCCACCCAAATTTATCAAGTTAAAAAGAAGCGTTATCGTCGAGGCCACCCCAAACCCTTGAAGCTTTGTGTCGAGGCCACCCCAAACCCTTGAAGCTTTGTGTCGGCGACCCCAAACCCTAGAACAGCGTCGAGGGCCACTAACATGATTCCTCATTGTGATTAGCTAGCTAGTTCTCGTTTGCCACTATGTACCATGTTTGAATAATAATTGACATGTTGTCAATATTTGCGAAACTATGGAGCACTCGAGGGCGAAGAAGCGAAGCGATGTTGGAAATAATATAAATGGAAGTGATGATTTGCGTCATTTCTCATCGACACCGTTGAGTCGGATGGATGAAGAAGAGGGCTATGATTATGATGGCCGACCCATTAATGCGGTACAAGAGGAGGACTATGTTCATGATGGCTCCGGTGACACAATGGAGGTACAAGGCAGAAGGAGACCGTCTTAGGAGCAGTCAAAAGCGAACGAGTCCGGAAGGTATATATATATTAGTTAAGCCCGTCGCGACAAGTTAATTGATGCATCCATTGTTTTGGTATATGTACATATATTAAATCTTTGTCGTCTTTCTTCCTTATAATTTCTAGCCCTCGGATCGAGCACAACCCGGTAGGAGGCGAGGCCGAAGAAAAGTTGAGCTCGGATGAAAAGTTTGAGATCATAGAAATCGCGCTGACGGCGAACCGATTGAACCCATCCGGGACAAAGAAGGCATTTTACTACGCTCGGTCACGGGTTCTTGTTAGGGACGGGATCGATCGGCATCTAGCAATGGTATAAGCATGAAAATGAAGGCAAATTTCACCGTACCGCCCGAGGAGAGGATCCGGAGAAGCAGCAATTAATCAAGTCTTGTGCTCTTAAGAAGATGGCTGGCCTAATGAGGAGGTGGAGAAAAGAGCTAAACCAGGTTTGTCAAGAAAAAAGAACACGAAATTCATCGGGCATCAGGTCCCTGATTGGTTATTGACCGTGAATAGTTCTAGGTCATGTCTACATTGTTCTCGAACCGTAGGGTCCATGCGCAAGGTTTGATGGCGGTTATTATGAGTTTATGTATTTTGATGTACCGAAGAAGTTGAGTCCGGATGTGATCACGGACATGGCGAGAGTCTCGAAATGGTCGAGACATAAAGATTGATATATTGGAAGCCTATGTTTGGAGTTGGAATGGTTCGGGCAGCGAGAATTCTTAGAATCTAGGGAGGTTACGGAACCCCGGGAGGTAAATGGGCCATAGTGGGCCTTAGTGGAAAGGAGAGGGGCCAGCCCTGGGTGGCGCGCCTCCCCTTCCCTAGTCCTACTAGGACTAGGAAGGGGCCGCCCCCCTCTCTCTTTCCCCCCTCAGGAATCCTAGTCCAACTAGGATTGGAGAATCCTACTCCTAGAGGAGTAGGACTCCTTGGCGCGCCTCCTTGGCCGGCCAGCCCCTCCCCTTGCTCCTTTATATCACGGGGCAGGGGCACCCTAGAACACACAAGTTAGATCTACGGATCGTTCCTTAGCCGTGTCGGTGCCCCCTCCACCATATTCCACCTCGGTTATCTTGTCGCGAAGCTTAAGCGAAGCCTGCGCAGTGAAACATCAAGATCGTCCTGCGCCGTCGTCTTGTGGAACTCTCCTCGACACTCGGCTGGATCGGATCGAGGGCGTCATCGAGCTGTCGTGTGTCAAGAACTCGGGCGCCGAATGTGGCGCGGGATCGGTCGGATCGCGAGGAGAGCGTCGACTACTTCCTCTACGTTGTGATCGCTTCGCTTCGGTCTCACAGTGCGTAGACAACACTCTCCCCTCTCGTTGCTATACATCACCATGATCTTGCGTGTGCGTAGGAAATTTTTGAAATTACTCGTTCCCCAGCGATGGCATCGAGCCTAGGTTTTTATGGTTTGATGTTTTGCAGAGTAGAACACAAGTGAGTTGTGGGCGATACAAGTCATACTACCTACCAGCATGTCATACTTTGGTTCAGCGGTATTGTGAGATGAAGCGGCCGGACCGACATTACTGCGTCGCTTCTGCGAGACTGGTTTCACCGCTCGAGCACTTTCGTTGCTTAAAGGTGGTGGCGGGTGTCTGTCTCTCTCACTTTAGTTGAACCGAGTGTGGCTCGCCGGTCCTTGAGAAGGTTAAGCGGAGTCTATTTGACAAATATCGTTGTGGTTTTGATGCGTGGGTGAGATTGGTTCTTGCTTAAGCCCGTAGCAGCCACGTAAAATTTGCAACAACAAAGTAGAGGGCGTCTAACTTGTTTTTGCGGGGCATGTTGTGATGTGATATGGTCAAGGCGTGATGCTATATTTTATTGTATGAGATGATCATGTTTTGTAACGAAGTTATCGACAGCTGGCGGAGCCATATGGTTGTCGCTTTATTGTATGAAATGCAATCATACTGTAATGCTTTACTTTATCACTAAGCGGTAGCGATAATCGTAGAAGCATAAGATTGGCGAGGCGACAACGATGCTACGATGGAGATCAAGGTGTCGCGCGGTGGCGATGGTGATCATGGTGCTTGGAGATGGAATCACAAGCACAAGATGATGATGGCCATATCATATCACTTATATTGATTTACATGTGATGTTTATCTTTTATGCATCTTATCTTGCTTTGATTGGCGGTAGCATTATAAGATGATCTCTCACTAAATTATCAAAAGTGTTCTCCACAGTATGCACCGTTGCCAAAGTTAAATCGTGCCCGGACACCGCGTGATGATCGGGTGTGATAAGCTCGTCCATCTACAGGTGCAAGCCAGTTTTGCACTGCAGAATACTCGAGTTATACTTGGCGAGCCTAGCATATGCGAGATATGGCCTCGGAACACGGAGACCGAAAGGTCGGCGTGAATCATATAGTAGATATGATCAACATAAGATGTTCACCATTGAAAACTACTCCATCTCACGTGATGATCGGTTATGGTTTAGTTGATTTGGATCACGTGATCACTTAGATGACTAGAGATGTCTATCTAAGTGGGAGTTCTTAAATAATATGATTAATTGAACTTAAATTTATCATGAACTTAGTCCTAGTAGTATTTTGCAAATTATGTTGTAAGATCAATAGCTTGCGTTATTGCTTCCATATGTTTATTTTGATATGTTCCTAGAAAATTGTGTTGAAAAATGTTAGTAGCAATGATGCGGATTTGATCCGTGATCTGAGGTTTATCCTCATTCTGCCTGAAAATTATGTCCTTAATGCACGCTAGGTAGCAGACCTATTGCGAGGAAGCGGATCTGAGGCGTTATGAGCGTTTGGCTAGCTCAATATGATGACTACTTGATAGTTTTGTGCACCATGCTTTATGGCTTAGAATCGGGACTTCAAAGATGTTTTGAACATCATGGACCATATGAGATGTTCGAGGAATTGAAGTTAATATTTCAAGCAAATACCGAGTTGAGAGATATGAAGTCTCCAACAAGTTCTATAGCTAAAAGATGGAGAGAATCGCTCAACTAGTGAGCATGTGCTCAGATTATGCAGGTACTTCAATCGCTTGAATCAAGTGGGAGTTAATCTTCGAGATAAGATAGTGATTGACAGAATTCTCTAGTCACCATCACCAAGTTAGTAGAACTTCGTGATGAACTATAGTATGCAAGGGATGCGAAAATGATTCCGGGCTCTTCATGATGTTGAAATCGATGAAGGTAGAAATCAAGAAAAGAGCATCAAGTGTTGATGGTTGACAAGATCACTAGTTTCAAGAAAAGGGCAAAGGAAAGAAGGGAACTTCAAGTAGATTGACAAGCAAGTTGTCACTCCCGAAGAAGCCCAAAGCTGAACCAAAGCACGAGCTGAGTGCTTACTTTGCAAAGGAAATGGTCCTTTGAGCGGAACTGCCTAAATATTTGGTGGATAAGAAGGATGGCAAAGTGAAAAAGGGTATATTTGATATCTGGTGTTTGATGTGTGCTTTACTAGTGTTTATAGCAACCCCTCGGTATTTGGTACTGGTTAGGTTGCTAAGAGTAGTAACTTCGAAGCAGGGAGTTGCAGAATAAGCGAAACTAGTTAAGGGTGAAGTGACGATGTGTGTTGAAAGTAGTTTCAAGATTGATATGATCATCATCGCACACTCCCTATACTTTCGGGATTAGTGTTGAACCTAAATAAATGTTATTTGGTGTTTCGTTGAGCATGAATATGATTTGATCGTGTTTATTGCAATCTGATTTATTCATTTAAGTAAAAGAATAAACTGTTATTCTGTTTACATGAATAAAACCTTATATGGTTACACACCCAATGAAAATGGTTCATTGGATCTCGATCGTAGTGATACACATATTCATAATATTGAAACCAAAAGATGCAAAGTTAATAATGATAGTGCAACTTATTTGTGGCTTTGCCGTTTAGAGTCATATTGGTGTAAAGCGCATGAAGAAACTCCATCTTGATGGGATTTTGGAATCACTTGATTATGAATCACTTGATGCTTGCGAACCATGCCTCTTGGGCAAGATGACTAAAACGCCGTTCTCGGAACATTGGAGCGAGCAACAGATTTGTTGGAAATCATACATCTTGATGTATGTGGTCCAATGAATATTAAGGCTCCGACAAGTATCATTATTTTCGACCTTCACAGATGATTTGGCGGATATGGGTATATCTACTTGATGAAACATAAGTCTGAAATAGTTGAAAGGTTCAAAGAATTTCAGAGTGAAGTGGAAAAATCATCGTGACAAGAAAATAAGGTTTCTCGATCGATCGCGGAGACAAATATTTGAGTTCTGAGTTTGGTCTTCAATTAAAACAATGTGGAATAGTTTCACAAATTCATGCCACGGAACACCACATCATAATGGTGTGTCGAGCGTCATAACCGTACTTTATTGGATATAGTACAATATGATGTTTCTTACCGATTTACCAATATCGTTTTGGGATCATGCATTAGAGACAGCTGCATTCACGTTAAATAGGGCACCATCTAAATCCGTTGAGGCGACACTATATGAGCTGTGGTTTAGCAAGAAACCAAAGTTGTCGTTTCTTAAAGTTTGGGGCTGCGATGCTTATGTGAAAAAGGTTTCATCTGATAAGCTCAAACCCAAATCGGAGAAGTGCGTCTTCATAGAATACCCAAAGGAAATTGTTGGGTACACCTTCTATCACAGATCCGAAGGCAAAACATTCGTTGCTAATAAATGGATCCTTTCTAGAGAAGGAGTTTCTCTCGAAAGAAGTGAGTGGGAGGAAAGTAGAACTTGATGAGGTAATTGTACCTTCTCCCTTACTTGAAAGTAGTTCATCGCGAAACGGTTTACGAGACATCTACACCAAGTAGTGAGGAAGTTGATGATGTTGATCATGAAACTTGAGATCAAGTTACTCTGAACCTCGTAGATCAACGAGTAAGATCCGCGCAGTGGTATGGTAATCCTGTTACGGAAGTCATGTAACTAGATCATGATGAACCTCGAACTATGAGGAAGCGATGATGAGCCAGATTCATGAAATGGCTTGAGGCCATGAAATCGAGATATGATCCATGTATGAGAACAAAGTATGGACTTTGATGGATTTGCCGATGATCGGCAAACCATAGAAAATAATGGATCTTCAAGAGGAAGGCGGACATTGATAGTAGTGTTACTATCTACAAAGCTAGACTTGTCGAAAAGGTTTTGACAAAGTTCAAGATGTTGAATACAATGAGATTTTCTCACTCGTATCGATGCTTAAAAGTCTGTCGAATCATGTTAGCAATTGCCACAATTTATGAAATTTGGCAAATGGATGTAAAACTGCATTCTGAATGGGTTTCGGAGGAAGAGTTGTATATGATGCAACGAGAAGGTTTTATTGATCAAAGGAAGCTAACAAAGTGTGCAAGCTCCAGCGATCCATCTATGGACTGGTGCAAGCATCTCGGAGTTGGAATATACGCTATGATGAGTTGATCAAAGCATATAGTTTTATCTGAGACTTACGGTGAAGCTGTATTTACTAAAAAGTGAGTGGGAGCACTACAACATTTACGATAAGTATATGTGAATGACATATTGTAGATCGGAAATAATGTAGAATTATACGCAAAGCATAAAGGAGTGTTTGAAAGAATTTTTTCAAAGAAAGACCTCGGTAAAGCTACTTACATATTGAGCATCAAGATCTATAGAGATAGATCAAGGCGGCTTGATAAGTTTTTCAATGAGTACATACCTTGACAAGATTTTGAAGTAGTTCAAAATGGAGCAGTCAAAGAAAGAGTTCTTGCACGTGTTACAAGGTGTGAAATTGAGTAAGACTCAAAACCCGACCACGGCGAGAAGATAGAAAGAGAATGAAAGTCATTCCCTATGCCTTGGCCATAGGTTCTATAAAATATGCCATCTTGTGTACAGATCTATTGTATATCCTACCTTGAGTTTGGCAAGGGGTACAATAGTGATCTAGGAGTAGATCCTTTGGATAGCGGTCAAAATTATCCTTAGTGGAATAAGGATATGTTTCTCGATTATGGAAGTGACAAAGGTTAAATAAATAAAGGGTTACGTCGATGCAAGTTTTGACACGATCGGATGACTCTAAGTCTCGATCTAGATACATATTGAAAGGAGCAATTAGCTAGAGTAGCTCGTGCGAGCATTGTAGACATAGAAAATTGCAAAATACATAACGGATCTGAATGTTGAAGACTAGTTGACTAAGATTCTCTCACAAGCAAAACATGATCACACCTTAGTACTCTTTGGGTGTAAATCACATAGCGATGTGAACTAGATTACTGAATCTAGTAAACCCTTTGGGTGTTGGTCACATGGCGATGTGAACTATAGAGTGTTAATCACATGATGATGTGAACTATCAATGTTAATCACATGGTGATGTGATCTAGATTATTGACTCTAGTGCAAGTGGGAGGCTGAAGGAAATATGCCTAGAGGCAATAATAAAGTTATTATTTATTTCCTTATATCATGATAAATGTTTATTATTCATGCTAGAATTGTATTAATCGGAAACATAATACATGTGTGAATACATAGACAAGCAGTGTCACTAGTATGCCTCTACTTGACTAGCTTGTTAATCAAAGATGGTTATGTTTCCTAACCATGAACAAGGAGTTGTTATTTGATTAACAAGGTCACATCATTAGTTGAATGATCGATTGACATGACCCATTCCGTTAGCTTAGCACGATCGTTTAGTATGTTGCTATTGCTTTCTTCATGACTAATACATGTTCCTATGACTATGAGATTATGCAACTCCGTTTACGGAGGAACACTTTGGGTACTACCAAGCGTCTGGCGTAGCTGGGTGATTATAAAGGAGTACTACAGGTGTCTCCAAAGGCGGATGTTGGGTTGGCGTATTTGAGATTAGGATTTGTCACTCCGATTGTCGGAGAGGTATCTCTGGGCCCTCTTGGTAATGCACATCACTTAAGCCTTGCAAGCATTACAACTAATGAGTTAGTTGTGAGATGATGTATTACTGAGCGAGTAAAGAGACTTGCGATAGCGAGATTGAACTAGGTATTGGATACCGCGATCGAATCTCGGGCAAGTAACTATACCGATGACAAAGGAACAACGTATGTTGTTATGCGGTCGACCGATAAAGATCTTCGTAGAATATGTAGGAACCAATATGGGCATCAGGTCCCTTGATTGGTTATTGACCGTGAATAGTTCTAGGTCATGTCTACATTGTTCTCGAACCGTAGGGTCCGCACAGCAAGGTTTCGATGGCGGTTATTATGAGTTTATGTATTTTGATGTACCGAAGAAGTTGAGTCCGGATGTGATCACGGACATGGCGAGGAGTCTCGAAATGGTCGAGACATAAAGATTGATATATTGGAAGCCTATGTTTGGAGTTGGAATGGTTCGGTAACAGAAATTCTGCGAATCTTAGGAGGTTCTGGAACCCCGGGAGGTAAATGGGCCATAGTGGGCCTTAGTGGAAAGGAGAAGGGGCCAGCCCTAGGTGGCGCGCCTCCCCTTCCCTAGTCCTACTAGGACTAGGAAGGGGCCCCCCCCCTCTCTCTTTCCCCCTCAGGAATCCTAGTCCAACTAGGATTGGGGAGAATCCTACTCGGAGGGAGTAGGACTCCTTGGCGCCGCCTCCTTGGCCGGCCAGCCCCTCCCCTTGCTCCTTTATATCTGAGGGGCAGGGGCACCCTAGAACACACAAGTTAGATCTGGATCGTTCCTTAGCCGTGTCGGTGCCCCCTCCACCATATTCCACCTCGGTTATACCGTCATGAAGCTTAAGCGAAGCCTGCGCAGATGAAACATCAAGATCGTCCTGCCTTGCCGTCGTCTTGTGGAACTCTCCTCGACACTCGGCTGGATCGGATCTGAGGGCGTCATCGAGCTGTCGTGTGTCAAGAACTTCGGGCGCGAATGTGGCGCGCGGGATCGGTCGGATCGCGAGGAGAGCGTCGACTACTTCCTCTACGTTGTGATCGCTTCGCTTGAGGTCTCTGAGTGCGTAGACAACACTCTCCCCTCTCGTTGCTATACATCACCATGATCTTGCGTGTGCGTAGGAAAATTTTTGAAATTACTCGTTCCCCAACACGGGCGCTCCACGGTCGAGCACAGCCATCCCCAACCTCCCAGCGTGCCTCCCATGGCCGGGCCGAGTCGGCTCTGGCCTTGGTGGGCTGAGTTCTTGTGGCAGCGAGGCAGGCGGCGCGCGCAAGCGGGCAACCTGAAGCAGGCGAGCGAGCAACCTGTGTGGCGGCGTTGGGCTGGGCGGCCAGGCGAGGCGAGCAGCGGAGTGGAGAAGAAGGACCGATTGCTTTTGGTCTTACTTGTTAGGGTCCTTTGTGTTAATTTCGGGACTACTTTGTAACTTTAGTTTTTTTAGGGTGATGTTTGCATTTTGTACTCCAGCGGCGTTGAATGAAAGCGGCACTACACCGGATGGGCCTTCCTTGTTAAAAAAGAAGAAAGATAGGCATTGCACTCGGATGAGTTGACCGCATCGCTTAGAACAACGTTGCTGTGTTTTTTAATTTGACCCCATTCTTTGCGTCTGTGATATCTGAGGCTGAAGGCAAAGACACGAATAGTGACGGCAAAGATGTAGTCTAGTGGCGGCAAAACTGCTTTTCTTTACGTATGTGATCTATAAAGGCGAATGGCGAAGAAATCTTGGTGACAACAAAGTCTTTGCCGTCTTCGGATGAAAAGCGACGGCAAAGTATACTTTGCCGGCTAATCTTCCGTCTGAGTTTGCCGTCTGCTTCTGACGGCAAAGTCTTCTGCCGTCTGGATTTAGCTCTTTGCCGTCTGTAATCCTGAGCGGCAAATTATTTCTGTAGTGGCGGACCGTTGCGGACTTGGTTCTTGAGGCTGGCGGAACCTTGGACCTATGCTGAGGCGTGTCGATGGGCGGACGAGCAAGCTGCAAACACCGGTCAAGAAACTTGACACTATATCGATCTGTTGCGAAGCGAGGAGCGTTCCTTCAAGCGAGGAGAAGGGCGAGCTCACAATGGCCCTTAGGAATCCCAAGCACCACAGGCGGACATGAGGCACGCCAGGCTCCCTTCCGTGGAAGGTTGGTTTCGGACCGAGGGGTTACAAAACCCACGAGAGGAGGAAAAGCTGAGCGAGGACCAAATCGGCGCTGCTTGGAAGGGTAATGGGGCTAGAGGATCGAGAAGAGGAGCGAGAAGCGGCGGATCGCAACAAGCGACATGCGAAGCTTCCCCGAAGCTACCCGCCATCTCGGCGGAGAAGCAGCGTTGCTTCCACCGAGCTGCTTCAGCGGAGCATGTCTTGGCGGCTCTGCCAGCTATCCATGGATGGTATCCTGAGTCTCAAAATTGCCACATTATGGCGCGATGCATGAATTTGAAGGTCAAAGGCTGTTGGCCAAGTTTATCCTAGTGGACCGGCACAACTTATCCTTTGCCCGCCGATTCGAAGGATTTGCTAAGGTGATGGTGGATGAAATAGCGGAGGATTTGAGGACCTCGAGCTTGAGCACCCTACCGGTGAAGGGGAGACTAGGCTGGGTTACGCTCTGAAGACTCCATGCCTATGGCGGAAGGAGCTCATCGACCTTCTCAGCTGGATGCCTCTGCCTCCTCCTCCTCCTCCGTGAGTCGGGGCACTCCGCCTCCTCCGCCGCCTCCTCCTCCGTGAGTGGCGATCGGGGCGCGCGTGGCGGCACTCCGCCTCCTCCACCGCCTCCTCCTCTGGCGAGTGAAGATCGGGAGACGCAGCGTGGCGGCACTCCGCCCCTTCTCGGGCGTGGCGGCACTCCGCCTCCTCCTTCTCCGCCTCGCCCGACAAGGCGGAAGAGACCCTTGCCGCCCGGCTGCTCCGGCCAGTCGTAGTCCTTCTCCTCCGCCTCGTAAGCAAGCCTGAAAGAAGGCAGGCGCTTGCAGCCGCTTTGTGCTGCTCCGGCGTCTAGCGGCACAAGAAGAGAGAGCAATCTGAGATCTGGTCCACCTCTAAAGCACTGTAGAGAAGTTACGTCTGAGAGAGAGCAAGGAGGAAAATGATCGATCGTGCAGACCCAAGTGAAGGAGTTCTTTGAAGGGGTTAAAGCAAAGATACATCCACCTCCGGAGGAGAAGGTAGATCGGTGAAAGCAAAGCGCACTCGATGCCACGAGAAACCACCAAAGTCTCCGCCGAGAACCAACTATGGCGCATTCTTGAGCAGACATATCTCCAAGCCAGCGGTGGGAACTCTGTCGGTGATAAAGGTCAAGAACAACGGGCAAGGGAAAAAATTGCCCGGCTTCGGCGAACAAGCACAACAATCGTGCCCCCGCTCAATGTGTCTAATCCTCCGGGGCGGTGGCGGTTATGGCAATCTTGGAGATTACACTGCTGACGATGCACTTCCTGATTTCATGGAGGTGGACTTATTGAATCTGATGCGGGAAGCCTCTCGTCAAAGATGAAAAGTCTCGACAACAATGATCTGAAGATTCCACAGTTGGTACATGAAAACCTGCGAGAGAGTCTAAGGGGACGAATGTATATCGAAAATTAAAGAGGAGCACGACCTCGTTTCAAATGATCATTGTCTATTCCATTTGAGGAGTTCTTGAGTTCTTCAATCAAAAGGCCCTCGATAAATTAATGGTCTTTTACTCTTTACTGTAAGTACTATTTACTGTCATTAGTGCGTATATATAGCTCGGCTCTTTCATTGCATGTATTTATAATTAATTATCCTCAATATATTATGCAGATTGAAGATCGTCGAGTGCAAAAAAAAATGAAATCTATGATATTGGGTTCATTAACACAAATATCATAGATGTATTCTAGTTGAAAAGGGCGTCGGCGAGGCCGAGGACAACTTGCTACAATCGTTAATCAAAAATCAAAACAAAGATACCATACTCTTTCCTTACAGCGGCCGTGAGTATTCTTGTCGTGTGCATATTCGGTTTCCCTTATTACTCGGCGAGGTTAATGTAACTCATGGGTTATGCATGCTTGTGCAGGTACCACTATATTCTTACGGAGATTAAGCTTGGCGTGGACTAGTAACCGTCTTAGACTCGAGACGGAAAGATCCCACACCTATCTCGGACATGGTGAAATGCTCGACAAGTAAGTTCAATCGATCATTATCGCACCATATCGGCAACTTTTGTTCATTTCCTGATATCTCAAGTAATAACAAATATTTTCTTTGTCTTGCGGGGTTTGGAAGCAGTTCACCGCACAAGCTCAGGAATTTGCCGAAGGAGCTGCGATATACATACCAGTAAGTACTCTTGGCGGCGCATCTCCCATTGATTCTATAGCTATAATTTCATCAATGCCATTTATATAATGCTTCATTATCAGTTTGATTGACCTCTATTTCTCGTAAAGTGCTTGTGGCGGGAGGAAGGAATGATTTACGTGGATACTACGTGTGCGAGTTCATCCTGTGCGACTTTGAAAAACAAGCGGGGCTACTCTAGAAGACAATATGAAGTCGTAAGCAATAATATTCACAATTTCATTTTATTACACCATCATTTCTGTTGAGTTTCATTCATATATATGTATTAATTAACCCCTTCTTCAAATTAATTAGGCGTGGCGGATCTTGGGATGAACTCCTACCACCGGATCGCATTAAAGCAATTCAAGAGGAATTGGCGGGATTCTTTCTTGAACACGTCATCGATAAAGCGGAGAATACCATGTGGAACTTGAATTCAAATGCTAGTGGTGTGTAATTAAGAGATCTTATATAGATTGTACATGTATGTAGCCAGTAAAACTTGTTGTTCGACCAATCTCGGAGAAGGAGAGGTCGATCGATCACTCTCTCGGTATGCATGACGAACTTACATCTTGAATGGTTCTCTCGATCACTTATGTATATATACTACGTGGCGTCGAGCAAGCACGGACATAAGAGAGGACACTTCTCTGTATTAATTAGCTAGCTACACAATATCTGAAACACCTAAATTAACCCCTCAAAACCCCAACCCCCTCCTTTCAAAAAAAATAAAAACCTAGCCCTTTGGAATGCAGACACGTGGATGCCTTTTGGTCGGTTGGAGCCACCAACCGGGACCAAACTCCCATTGAGCTCGGCGCATAGGGCCACGTGGAGGCACATTGGTCCCGGTTCGTGTTTGAACCGGGACTAATGGAATGAGGTATTAGTAACGACCCATTAGTCGGTTCCCGAACGAGACTAAAAACCTCTGACAGGGACTAATTGGTGGTTTTATACTAGTGGAAAGCTCAACAAAAGAAACTAAGTGGGTGTGCATCCAACTTGCTTGCTCACGAAGACCTAGGGCACTTTGAGGAAGCCCATCATTGGAATATACAAGCCAAGTTCTATAATGAAAAATTCCCACAAGTATATGAAAGTGACAACATAGGAGACTCTCTATCATGAAGATCATGGTGCTACTTTGAAGCACAAGTGTGGAAAAAGAGATAGTAGCATTGTCCCTTCTCTCTTTTTCTCTCATTTTATTTTTTTTCTTTTCTTTTTTTCTTCCCCTTTTTTCTTTTTCTTTTTTTTTCCTTTGGTCTTCTTTTTTTGGCCTTTTTTTCTTTTTTTTCTTTTTGTAAAGTCTGAAGTCTCATCCCGACTTGTGGGGGAATCATAGTCTTCATCATCCTTTCCTCACTGGGACAATGCTCTAATAATGAAGATCATCACACTTTTATGGATTTACAACTCAAAGCTAGAACAAGATATGACTCTATATGGATGCCTCCGGTGATGTACGGGATATGCAATGGATCAAGAAGCGACATGTATGGAAATTATGAAGGTGGCCTTGCCACAAATATGATGTCAACTACATGATCATGCAAAGAGCAATATGACAAAAGTAATGCATGTCATATAAACGGAACGGTGGAAAGTTGCATGGCAATATATCTCGGAATGGCTATGGAAATGCCATAATAGGTAGGTATGGTAGCTGTCGTGGATTTGTCACGGCAGATGTCCTAGCAAAAGGACTTAGTCGTGGAGCCATCGCCACGGGTTTACTTGAAGGGGTTAAAGCGGACACAAAGACACGAGGGTTTTATACTAGTTCGGCCCCTTCGATGAAGGTAAAAGCCTACGTCTAGTTGTGATGGAATTGATGTGGTCTCGATGGCTAGGGAGCAAACAAGCTTTGCCTAGGCTCGAGTTGTGGTTGTCTCTCCTTGAACCGTCGTGGTCGTCCCCTTATATACGGGGTGGCGCCGTCGGTTCATAGAGTCCCAACCGGTTCATACTCGTATCGGTTGGTATCTCTCTATTCTAACTTACAATACAAGTTATACATCAGGCGGTTTACGGCTACAAGTTCTAAACCGACTACAGGCCTTGGGCCTTTCTCGCTTATACCACTAACGGAGTTAACCCGGCCCAGCTGGCGGTTTACACCTAGTGGTAATATCTAACATTAGGCCCAGTTGATTTGAGCTGGTTCATGTCAATCCTTCACAAAACTTGCATCTTGGACATCTTCTAGACTGGTAAACCGCCATGTCATCATCACTTCTGGTTACTGTAAACCGGCATGACGTCATCCTGAATTTTTTTTCATTTATAACGCCCTCTTTCAATAGCAGTTCCTGGATTCACGCGCTTGACCTAGCTTGGTTGCTTTATAAATAGGACCGAAGGGTCATTTCTTTCTTTCCCTTCGTCCCCTCTTCTTCGTCTTCCTCGCGCCGCTGGTCTTGGAGCTCCGCCACCGTCGTCGACTTACGCCTCGTCTGGGCGCGCGTAAACACGAGCGTACTAGAGCATTGCGGCCTCTTTCGCGCCTTCTCCGTTCGGTAAGCTTCTTCCCGTCTTGACCTAGATCATTCTTTAGGGTTCCGGCTTCATCTGTGTTCTTCGTGCGTTCATATCTGTTCTTTTGACTTTGAATAAATCCATGAATCTATCTTTGTATTTAATAGTGATCCTTGCGCATCCGCTGTAGTCTCTCATCTAAGCCCACAGATCTTTCGCATATACTGCTCCATAGTTCATACATTTACCTTTACTTCTCGAAACATTTTACATTTTCTGTAAACTTTGCGTTTGATCCATGGCCGTAATATGATCTTCGAAACTTGTTTCTGTATACTTAGTTATCCACAACTCCAATCACTTCCAATGCTTAGGTCAGGCGGTTTAACTTACCAGAAAATAATCGCTAAACCGATATATATATATCATTAGTCCCCTTGTTGAACCGCCGAATCCACATGACCTGACACCACGAAACCGGTTTATAAATACTGCCTCCGGTTTATCGTAGTTTAGATCAACACCTTGTACCAAGCATGCTTGAACGGATTTACTATTTCTTTTAGATCTTACCATGGCCAAGCAAGTGTATGAATACAAGCTGGGTTCCTTCCGCGTCACCGAATCACAGTGGATGATTTAGTCTCGATTAGGCGCTTTAGATGATAAAGATACAATCAATGGAGGGTCCACGGAGAGAATGCCCTCCACACCTCGGGAAGGAGAAGTTGTGGTCTTGCGAGATCACTGGCCGGGGCTTCAAACCGCCCGGTTCTAAATTTTACCGGGACGTGTTAGCCAATTTTCAGCTCCGTCCCGAGGATATTGGCCCCAACTCTGTCACCAATTTATGCCACTTTCAAGTACTATCTGAAGTATATCTTCAAGAGGAACCTTCAGTTGAACTGTTTAGAGACCTCTTCCATCTAAACCGTCGCATTGAATTCACCGACGGCCCCAATACTGAATTGGGTGGCATGGCTATTCAACGAGAGGAAGGAGATCACCTATCCCCACGTCAAACTCCATACTCACCCCAAGGAGTGGAATGCGACTTGGTTTTATTACAAAGATACTTCTCCGAGGATGAAAATCCCTTACGGCTTTCGTCGGGCGGCTGAGCAACACCCATCCGTTTCCACAAAGATTGGCGCCAAAGATAGAAGCAAATATGCCCATGCTGTCCAAGCTCCGAGCTTTTATGGCTAACGGTTTGGCGGAATAGACCTTGCGCTGCTGGTTATCATGGGGCATCTTGCCTCGAGCGGCGCTCGGTTTGATGTGCGATATCTTGATAGTGTCGACGACCCACTCCGACACACCAAACTCCAACTCTCGATGATGAAATTCTGAGACTTCGGTAAAGAAGATCTGAATGAGCCGGAGCATCTCTCTGCTCAAACCGGTCTGCCTCCTTACTGCACCACCAACAAACCGCCTGCGGTAAGTATTTAGTTGCTCCATCATTAAACCTGTTACTGCTTCATGTGTCTAACAATTAATTATTTCTGATCCAGGGTGATAATCCGTTTTGGAGCAAGAAACTTTCACAAGATAAAGCGGAGAAAGCAGGGCGGCCAACCCGGCCCAAAACCAAAGTTGTTAAGAAACCAGCTCACAAGAGAAAAACCACCGCTTCATCTGACCGAGCCATTGACGATGATGTGGGTAATCCGGATCTTGAGGTAGAACTTGATTCTCTTGGCTTGCTTTTTACCGCCTTATTGATGATGATGCTTGTCGGGACGGCCGAGGCCAGCAATGCGAGGATTCGTGAGCTAACTATTCTCTCTTCGATTGAAAATTTGCCCTTGCCAAAATTTCCGCCAGCAAACCGGAAAGTTAATTTTTCTCACCCTCTTGCTTATTTGGATCCCAAATTTCTTATGAAGACGCAGCAACATGAAGCTCGCCGCACAACCCAACCTGATGGCGGTAGTTACCTCTGCCGGTTTACCAAACAGCCCGGTTTGAAAGCGCCGCTCCGAGGTCTCCGACCTTTTTATTGCTTTAAATTCTAAAGCGGGTTTCTTCCGTCAACCTCTTAATCCGTCCGACTCCGATTATCAGGTCACTTCCCATTCATCCTCTGGTGAATCATCGGCCACTCAATTACCGCCATTGAAGATAGCTGCCGGGTAAGCCAAACCGACTATATGCTTCTAGTGTATTGTGTAATGGCTTATATTTTTCACTGATTTTGCTTTTTCTCTTAGAACCAAACCGAAACCAAGCAAGAAGGCCCGTTTGGATAAAACGGCTGAAGAAGATGCCGCCTCAGATCATGAGAGAGCGTCAGTTCTTGAAAATTTTATACGAAGACATTCCCAATGATCCTCCGCTGCAAGATGATGTTATTCGAAGAGGCACATTAACACTTCAATCTCGCCAATCCGCCTACCAGCTCCGTCCGGTTTGAGAAATCCCATCCTGGCGATAAAGCGGCCGTGCCCACACAATCCGTCGAGTCCAAAGATGATGACGTTGTGATTACTGGTATGGGCCGATCTGAACCGGGGAATCCTGCAACTTTAACCGGGCACACTGTGAAAGAAGATTTTTTCGCTTTGAATAAAGGAAAATGGGATATTGAGCTGGAGACATATGCTGCCCTGAGCGCCCAAGACCTTCATTACGGCTACTTAAACGGCTTTACGAGCCGTGGTTGTGAAGCTGGCCTGGTCAAGATGATGAGGGATAAGTTTGAGGTAACACACTTCTTTACTTACTGCCATTATATCTGTCCTTCTAGCCCCCAAGGGCGGTTTGTAATCTTGATCAAACCGGGACTTGAATATATACCTCAACAATTTTGAAATCCACTTGCATAGCCCCCAAGGACCGGTTTAACTTAGCATACTTAAACCGGTGCTTCAATAAAAACTGCTCTTGGAAACATACGTAGATCAAATAGCCATTAGCCCCCAAGTGCCAAGTTGAATACTTGTATTGAGCTTGGGACTTTACCATCTAGTAATATATATAGAAATTGAAGGTGCATTAGCCCCCAAGTATCAGGCATATAACTTTGTTATGTGGTTGAGACTTCATTTTCTTGAACTTCTTGTTGAAAATACTGTCTACATGCAGGCTGAGGTGAAAATCAAAGAGGACCGGATTGCCGATTTACAAGAGGTGTTGAAAACCCAATGAGCGAAGCAGAGAAGGCCAAGAAAGAATTAACCGATGCCTTGAACAACCTTGAACAAGCTGAAGGAAGGCTTCAAGAAAGAACATGCTGATTGGGCCCTTGAGAAGGCGGTTTAATCAAGCGAGCAAAAATCTGAAGCTGCCCTTAAACCGGTGGTAGATGATCGACAGCCGTAAGCGGCAAGTACACTCCATGACATGCGCGATCTTTGGTAAGCTCCTTGAACATTTGTGATGCTTTGAACCTGCTGTAGTATAAATCCGGTTTGAGACTATCTCTTTATTGTTGTAGGCACACGCGCGGGGCACTTAGGAAGCGATGTGCGGAAGAAAGCGAAGGCTGTCTACACCTTAGTAGAACAGCTATATCACGAGCCCAACGGATCATCACCACAGCTTCTCATAATAACCCTGCACCTTCCTTACTCCGGGATACTCTGAATAGGTTGTCCATGCTTCCTGCCGGATTGAGGAGGTGAAGAAATCTGCTTTGCCGAACCGGAGCTATTAATGCTTTGATCCGAGCCAAGGCATGGGTACAGATTTTGACCACGTGGAAGCAGCTCAAGGCTACCCGGTGTGAAGGAAGATGGTTCGAATTTAATGAAGAGGATTCTGAGCGATAAATCGTGCGGTCGCCCTCTGGCATGTCGGTTGGCTGAAGAAGCAGACTTGACACATTATCAAGCACGATACAATGACCGAAACAAGCGAGTGCCTGCCCCACTTTTGAAGCGGAAAATCTGATCCTCAATCCGTAAGCATACTTACGCTCGATATTGAACCGTCTTCCTGATCCATGAAGAGGCTGTTTTCCAAGCTTTAATGGGAATCGTCTGGACCACTGTTGATTTCCAGCCAATGGGTAGAGACGAGGAAGCTGAAGCAGCGGAGGATGAAGAGCAGGCTTGAACCGGAGGCCGGTTTAAATAGCTGTCGTTGGCGGCTGCCCAAAGAACAATGATCTTACTTGGGCACCATGTTGCCTTGTAATAGCTTAGTTAATACTTCTATCTTGAATATGCCTTCGTGCATAAGTACTGAAGCTTTTGCTTAATTCGTACTTCCTGCAACCAGAAAAATTTGAACTTCGGTGGCGGTTATACCGCGAGCCGGTTTATGATGTTGAATATATGTATCAGTAATATAACAAATATGTGATACAAATACCTGCCATGTCTGGGCATGAAGCTGGCGTAGCCAAGCTTAAAGCGGAGGCCTTAGAAACCATTACCGTCGGTAAAGCGGGGAGAGAACAGCTCCCATATAAAACTGTGCTGAATTAACACAAGCCCCCTTGTTACTTGAAGATGATAACAAGAAAAGGTAAACCGGGCATACGCCGCCGGTTTAAGGGGAAATCAAATCCATCGGTTTAACCGAAAAAAGGTGTTTTGTTGATAAAAGAAATCCAACAAAAACAAATATCAAAGAAACCATGAAAACAGCATGGAAACCAAGGCAATGATAAATCCTTTTTATAAACATCGCTATCTTGAGCTGTTAGGATGGCATTACCATGGTCGGACGGGATCAAGCCCCCAATAGGTGTGACTATGATTCAAGTCAGCGGGTCCCCAAATGACTTCGTTGGCATATATGCGAGATCAAGAGGCGTGGTAATGGTTCGGGTTCGACCATTCCCCAAGTGATTCGATGGCCTTAGGCCGACCAAGAGGCGTGACGGTTCAGACTTGACCATGTCCCCAAGTGATCGGTGTGCATGCGCCTATCAAAAGGCGTCGTTAGTTCGGACTCGACCAAGGCCCTAGTGATATACAAAAAGCAAATGTCAAGGGGTAAACCGGAGGCGCTTTAAAAGCAGAGTCCTCCATGTAACCACGCATGATGAGAAAAGACAGAGACCCGCTTTAGCTGAGGCTCGGTTTTATTATATCGAAGATAATATATACATTGTCATGATATGTACATAAATAGAGCCGATGGCTCAAGTGTAATAAGGCGAAGATGAGCTATGTTCCACGGCTGTTGGTCTCCTCCTCGATGTGCGTGAGTCTTGGCGCTCTCGAATATCAATCGAGATAGTATGATCCGTTGTGTAGATTCTTGCGACCACAAAAGGTCCTTCCCAAGGTGGGGATAACTTGTGCATATCTGTGCGGTCTTGGATGAGCGAAGCACCAAATCTCCTTCTTGAAAGGTTACGGTTTTAACCGGCGGCTGTGATAACGGCGAAGATCTTCTTTGGTAAATCGCCGAACGAGCGGCTGCCATATCACGCTCCTCATCCAATAGGTCCAAAGCGTCTTGTCGTGCCGTCTCGTTTTCCACTTCAACATAAGCCGCCACACGAGGCGAATCGTGCCGGATATCGCTAGGGAGAACTGCCTCTGCTCCATAGACCATGAAGAACGGTGTATATCCAGTGGACCGGTTTGGCGTAGTATTGATACTCCATAGCACCGATGGTAGATCTTCAACCCAGCACCCTGGTGTCCTCTGTAGCGGGACCGTAAGCCGGGGTTTGATGCCTCGTAAGATCTCTTGATTAGCTCGTTCTGCCTGCCCGTTGGACTGGGGGTGAGCCACTGACGACACGTCAAGCCGGATGTGCTCACGTTCACAGAACTCTTTCATAGCACCCTTGGATAAATTGGTGCCATTATCGATAATAATCTTGTGTGGAAAGCCAAACGGAAGATCACCTTCTTGATGAACTGCCTTCTTGTTGCTTTGCATCACACTTGCGACAGGCTCGCTTCAACCCACTTGGTAAATTTATCTACTGCCACCAAAAGGTGGGTTTTCTTATCCTTGGATCGTTTAAAGGGTCCAACCATATCCAGCCCCCAAGTTGCAAACGGCCACGTTATTGTTATCATCCTCAACTCTTGTGCCGGTACATGAGCACGCCTCGAAAATTTCTGACATCCATCACACCGTTTAACCAAGTCCTCCGCATCAGCGTGTGCTGTCAACCAGTAAAACCCGTGACGAAACGCCTTTGCCACCAGAGATTTTGAACCGGTGTGATGTCCACAATCCCCTTCATGGATTTCTCTTAAGATTTCACAGCCTTCCTCAGGAGAAACACAACGTTGAAATGCCCACGATACCTTTGCAATGATGTAACTCACCATTGAGAATCGTCATAGACTTGGGCGCGGACTATCATGCGGCGAGAATCTCATCTTCGGCAATTCCCGAGTCATATCGCAAGAAAAGGAACCGTCCAATCCGGAATAGCATGTAATGCTGCCACCAATTGAGCCTCCGGATCAGGAATAGCCAAATCTGCTTCACCTGGGAGTTGGACTGACGGGTTGTGCAATACATCCAGAAAGACATTAGGCGGGACCGGTTTGCGCTGAGAACCCAACCGGCTTAATGCGTCTGCCGCTTCATTCTTCCGGCGGTCCACATGATCCACTTGATAACCTGTGAAGCAACCCGCAATATTATCCACTTCCCGACGATATGCGGCCATGAGCGGGTCCTTAGAATCCCAAGTGCCAGACACTTGCTGAGCCACAAGGTCCGAGTCACCAAAGCACTTAACCCGGCTTAAGTTCATCTCTTTAGCCATCCGGAGACCTTGGAGCAAGGCTTCGTATTCAGCTGCATTATTAGTACAAGGGAACATTAAGCGGAGAACATAACAAAACTTATCACCTCGTGGGGAAGTTAAAGCGACTCGACCCGAGCCTTCAACTGCTGGATCCATCAAAATGAATAGTCAATACGTGTGATCCGGCTTCTCCTCTGGTGCTTGTAACTCCGTCCAATCATTAATGAAATCAACAAGTGCTTGAGACTTCACCGCTGTCCGTGGTATATACTTCAGTCCATGCGGCCCAAGCTCTATAGCCCATTTGGCAATCCGGCCAGTCGCCTCCCGGTTCTGTATGATATCACCCAAAGGAGCTGAACTGACCACTGTGATGGGGTTCCCTTGGAAATACTGCTTCAATTTCCGACTGGCCATGAAAACACCATAGACTAGTTTCTGCCAATGTGGGTACCTTTGCTTGGATTCTATAAGCACCTCACTAATATAATAAACCGGCCGCTGAACCGGATATTCCTTGCCTGCCTCCTTGCGTTCCACCACAATAGCCACGCTAACTGCTCGAGCATTGGCTGCAACATATAACAACAGTGGCTCCTTGTCAACCGGAGCCGCAAGAACAGGCGGATTGGCCAATTGCGCTTTAAGTCCTCAAATGCTTCATCGGCGGCGGACTCGAGCGAAATTATCTGTCTTCCTCGGCATACGGTACAGCAGGATGGCCTTTTCTCCGGCGGTGATAAACCGGCTCGGTCTGCGATTCTGCCATAAGCGCTGAACATCATTGATACACTTTGGTTTAGCCAGGAAGTAATAGCTTTAATTTTCTCGGATTAGCCTCAATTCCTCTGTTAGATACCGAAACCCAATAACTTGCTGCGGAACACCAAAGAGCGCACTTGGCGGATTAAGCATCATCTTGTAAATCGCATAAGTTGTCAAAGGTTTCCTTCAAATCATCCACCGATGTCTCCTTTTGTCTTGATTTCACTACAATATCATCCACATAAGCATGCACATTGCGGCCGATCTGTGTATGCAGGAAATTCTGTACACACCACGATAAGTAGCACAGGCGCTTGAGCCCGAAGGCATAGATACATAGCGAAGGCTCCAAAGGGAGTGATGAGCGCTGTTTTCTCCTGGTCCTTAACCGCCATTTTGATCGATGATATCCAGTCGCATCCAAAAACTTAAGCGCTCACAGCTGCTTGTGGCATCAATAATCTGATCAATGCGGGGGAGGGCAAAAGGATCCATTGGACGAGGCCTTGTTAAGATCGTGTAATCCACACACATCGCCAAGTGCCGTTTTCTTAAGGACCAGCACCGGATTAGCAAGCCACTCCGGATGAAACACTTCAATGATAAAGCCAGCTGCCAAAAGCACGGCCACTTCCTCTCAATGGCTGCGCCTTTCTTCGTTAAACCGGCGGAGGAACTGTTTCACGGTTTATACTTAGGATCCACATTAAGTGTGTGCTCGGCGAGTTCCTCGGTACACGGGCATGTCGGATGGCTTCCATGCAAAGATATCGATTCTCACGGATGAACTTCGATGGCGCGCTTTCCTATTTAGGATCCAGTTAGCGGACGGTGAACTGCTTGGGCGAATCGCCTGGCACGAAGTCAACAAGTTTGGTCTCAGCTGCCGATTTAAACTTCAGATCCGATTCATGCTCTGTAGTTGGTTTCTTTAAAGGGGTCATATCAGTCGGATCAACATTGTCCTTATAGAACTTCAACTCCTCCGTGGCACAGACCGCCTCTGCATAAGCTGCATCACCTTCTTCACATTCCAAAGCGACCCGGCGGCTTCCATGCACCGTTATCGTTCCCTTGTAACCCGGCATTTTGAGCTGCAAGTAAATATAACAAGGTCGTGCCATGAACTTAGCATAAGCCGGCCGCCCAAACAAGGCGTGATATGGACTCCGGATCTTCACTACCTCAAAGGTTAGTTTTTCAGACCGGGAATCGTGTTCGTCTCCAAAAGCCACATCCAGGGCTATCTTACCAACAGGATATGCAGATTTGCCTGGTACTACACCGTGGAACACTGTATTGAATGATGCGAGATCCTTGTCATTAGACCCATGCGGCGGAAAGTTTCATAATATAGTATGTTATCTGCTTCCTCCGTCCATAAGTACCTTGGTGAACTTATAACCCCCACACGAGGTCTACTACCAATGCTAGCTGGCCCGGATTATCAACCCGGGAGGATGGTCCTCTCTGCTCCACACGATAGGCTGCTCCGACCAGCGTAAATAACGCAACAAGGCGGTTCAACAGCGTTCCTTTGCTCGCTTGTGAAGTTTTGGTCGCGCTGGTCCAAGCTAGTTGTGAAAACATGATATTGCCCATTGTTCAACTGCTTTGGTTGGCTCGATAACCCATTGCTGTTCTTCTTTGCTGGCCGTTCTGATTATTCTGATTATTGTGACCGCCCTGATTAAGACCTGAACCGGAAGCACCATCGTGACCCGGCCCGTGGAAACCGGATCCTGAACCGCCACCTGACCCCTGGTCATACCGGAAGGCATTAGAGTTTTTGAACTCCTGCATGATATAACAATCTTTCCAGAGGTGGGTAGCTGGCGACTCCTTCGTCCCGTGCTTAGGGCAAGGCTGATTCAGCAAGTAATTCAAACGGCTCGCATTAGGATTGGGACCCCCATTACGATTCGCCGCTTTACCTCTGCGCCGCTGCCCCCTGTCCTGTGCATTAGCATTGGCCATGAAATCCATGTTGCCATCCGCTTTGCGCTTGCCTCCGTTTCCATGACCCGCCGGTTTGTACTTTGTTGCCCTTGGATTTGCCATTCTTCTTTCCTTCCTGCTTCATCATCATCAGCCTCGGGATCCTTGGTCTTTATCGAATCGGCATACTTTACCAGCGGCCATGAGGGTTCCCATGTCATTCTGAACCGCTTCATGCGCCCCAATTTCAATTTTAAAGGCTCAAACCGGCAGTTGCCTTCTAGGGTTAAGATTGCAGAGTCAGCGTTAATCCTGTCAGATGAGTGCAAAATCTCCGAAACACGGCGTACCCAACGGGTAGTTGATTCCCCTTCCTCCTGGACACAAGCTGCTAGGTCTACTATGGACTTGGGCTGCTTACATGTATCCTTGAAATTCTGGATAAACCGGGCCCGCAACTGGGCCCATGAGCTGATAGAGTTGGGCGGTAAGCTCTTTAACCAAGTCTGAGCCGTGCCCTCAAGCATCATGGTGAAGTATTTTGCACCGCAGATCTCATCACGTCTAGCATCTCCATGGCCATCTCATAACTTTCTACCCACGCTTGAGGGACAAATCGGCGGTGTAATTCGGCACCTTGCGCGGACCCTTGAAGTCCTTAGGCGGCGTACATTGCGTAAGCGGGGATCAAGCAGGGCACCCTAAAGCGGATGCAACTCCGGTCCGGTGAAGGTGGTAGGCGGACGGGCGTAAGTTGGCATCGTCATCTGCGCTGCCAATTCGGCCTCCGCCGTGCGGGCCCTGTCCACCACCTCCGAGCATCGCGACGCCACTGTCGGGTTATTGCCACGGGCGCTTCACGGTCCGCGCATTGCTGATATGGCTGGCTCATCTATCGCTGCTATAGCTCCTGCTTGGGCGGGCGTAGAATGAATCCGATCACGGCTGTATGAATATGCTTCTGCTGAATCGGTGCAGTCGGGCTCCTTAACCCGACGCGTCTCGACCGCTTGCGGTGAATCCCCTTCGACTGGGATAGCCTCCAATCGCGCGGCAGCTGCGACGAGGTTGTCCATAGGATTAGAATAATGGCCTGGGGGTGTCTGAACCGGAGGGGGAAACACGGTATTCTGCTGAGGAGGCTCCATCAGGCGAGGTTGGACCGTCGCCCCTGGCCCTGGTGCCTCAATCCGGTTTGCCTCCCGGTGCTGGGGCGGATTACTAGGTCCAGCTCCTGGGGTCTGAAAGAGATTTCTGGGATCAAACCCTAATGGTAGGCGTGATCTATACTTCGCTTCAACACCTCCTGCGGCCTTTCTGGTCAAGCATGAGTTTGTAGGCCTGGGCGTCCAGAGCGGCCCGCTCTGCAGCCATCCGCTCCTTTTCTGCCGCTAGATCCGCTTTGGCTTGCGTGATCTGCTCCTTCACCTTCGCAATTTCGCATTATGGGCCTCTGATCCGCGGGTTGTTCTCGCCATGGCGCAGCTAGTGCATCAAACAGGTCTAATAGAACTTGAACGGCGGCGCTCGGGCCTCCTACCCTGCTGCCGCTCCGCTCTTGATCCGGAAAGCATCGCTGCAGCGGTTGAAGAGTGATTCGCTGCTGCGTACCGGCCATGAATATTCCAACCGGTTGATCGACTTGGGGGTCCGAATCATCCGCCATCGGAACAGCCCCTGATCATATCGTCACATAATCGGTACAATGATTGAGTTTCTCTGTTGAAGATTAAATCGCGGAATAGACGGCGGTCTCACTACCGTGTTACGAACGGCGTCGTGTTCTCCTCCGTGGATGACCCCAGCGAAGACACGCTTCACAGCCGGTTTAGCACTGGGTAGGTTTCACCGCTGAGCCGTCTCGGCGAGGTCGGTGCGGATGTCGGCTCGGGCCAGGGCTCCCGATCTTGCCGATGAAAACGTGTATGCAACCAAAGGGACCCGGTACCCGTACTCAATTGAATCGGCCTCAGGACCCCATCCTGCGTCGTCGATGTAGATCCGGCCGCGACGACTCTTGGTCATCCGGCCCACGACGTAGCTTTCGAGTCCGTTGAGCTTGCCCTCCAAGATCGTCAAACCATCGTGCGATAGCCCCACGGTGGGCGCCAACTGTCATGGATTTGTCACGGCAGATGTCCTAGCGAAAGGACTTAGTCATGGAGCCATCGCCACGGGTTTACTTGAAGGGGTTAAAGCGGACACAAAGACACGAGGGTTTTATACTAGTTCGACGCCGATGAAGGTAAAGCCTCGTCTAGTTGTGATGGAATTGATGTGGTCTCGATGGCTAGGGAGCAAACAAGCTTCGCCTAGGCTCGAGTTGTGGTTGTCTCTCCTTGAACCATCGCTGGGTCATCCCCTTATATACACGGGTGACGCCCGTTAGTTCATAGAGTCCCAACCGGTTCATACTCGTATCCTGGTTGGTATCTCTCTATTCCTAACTTACAATACAAGTTATACATCAGGCCGGTTTACGGCTACAAGTTCTAAACCGACTACAGGCCTTGGGCCTTTCTCTGCTTATACCACTAACGGAGTTAACCCGGCCCAGGCTGGCCGGTTTACACCTAGTGGTAATATCCCCAACAGTAGCTGTTTTGAGGAAGGTATATAGTGGGTGTATGGTACCGGCGAAAGTTGCGCGGTACAAAAGAGGCTAGCAATGGTGGAAGGGTGAGGTGCGTATAATCCATGGACTCAACATTAGTCAAAAGAACTCATGTACTTGTTGCAAAAATCTATAAGTCATCAAAAACCAAAGCACTACGCGCATGCTCCAGGGGGATAGATTGGTAGGAAAAGACCATCGTTCGTCCCCGACCGCCACTCATAAGGAAGACAATCAATAAATAAAATTGTGCTCCAACTTAATCACAAAGCGGTTCACCATACGTGCATGTTACGGGAATCACAAACTTCAACACAAGCATTCTTTAAATTCATAATCACCCAACTAGCATAACTTTAATATTACTACCTCCATATCTCAAAACAATTATCAAGCATCAAATTGATCATAGCATCCAATTCACTTCCTATGATAGTTTTTATTATACCCAACTTGGATGCTCATCATTCTAGGACCAACTTTATGATTATAGCAAATACCATGCTGTTCTAAAAGACTCTCAAAATAATTATAAGTGAAGCATGAGAGACTAGCAATTTCTTCAAAATTAAGACACAACCGTGCTATAAAAGATATAAGTGAAGCACTAGAGCAAAAACTATCAAGCTCAAAAGATATAAGTGAAGCACATAGAGTATTCTAGCAAATTCTAATCAAATAGGCTTCTCCCAAAAGGTGTGTACGCAAGGATGATTGTGGTAAACTAAAAAGAAAAGACTAAAATAAAACACGACGCTCCAAGCAAAACGCATATCATGTGGCGAATAAAAATATAGCTCCAAGTAAAGTTACCGATGAACGAAGACGAAATAGGGGATGCCTTCCGGGGCGTCCCCAAGCTTAGGCTCTTGGTTGTACTTGAATATTACCTTGGGGGTGCCTTGGGCATCCCCAAGCTTAGGCTCTTGCCACTCCTTATTCCATAGTCCATCGAATCTTTACCCAAAACTTGAAAACTCCACAACACAAAACTCAACAGAAAACTCGTAAGCTCCGTTAGTATAAGAAAATAAAACCACCACTTAGGTACTGTAATGAACTCATTCTAAATTCATATTGATTTAATATCTACTGTATTCTAACTTCTCTATGGTTCATACCACTTAATACTAGCCATAGATGCATCAAAATAAGCAAACAACACATAGAAAACAGAATCTGTCAAAAACAGAAAAGTCTGTAGTAATCTGTATCAAACGTATACTTATGGAACTCCAAAAATCCTACCAAATTAGGAAGTCCTAAGAAATTCGTGTACCAATCCAGAGCAAAACGAATCAGATCAGAATCACGTTTGTATGAATTAACAAAACTAATTTGCTGGGTGCAAAAGTTTCTGATTTTCAGCAGGATCAACACAACTATCACCAAAAGCCATCCTAAAGGTCTTACTTGGCACTTTATTGAAACAAAAGCTATAAAACATGATTATTACAGTAGCATAATCATGTGGACACACAAAAACAGTAAGGATAAATATTGGGTTGTCTCCCAACAAGCGCTTTTCTTTAATGTCTTTCTAGCTAGGCATGATGATGGCAATGATGCTCTCATAAAAGATAAGAATTGAAACATAACGGGAGCATCATGAAGCATATGACTCACACATTTAAGCCTAACCCACTTCCTATGCATAGGGATTTTGTGAGCAAACAACTTATGGGAACAATAATCAACAAGCATAGGAAGGTAAAACAAGCATAGCTTCAAGATTTTCAACACATAGGGAGGAAACTTGACATTATTGCAATTCCTACAAGCATATATTCCTCCCTCATAATAATTTTCAGTAGCATCATGAATGAATTCAACAATATAACCAGCACCTAAAGCATTCCTTTCATGATCTACAAGCATATAAAATTTACTACTCTCCACATAAGCAAAATTCTTCTCATCAATAGTAGTGGGAGCAAACTCAACAAAATAATTATCATGTGAAGCATAATCCAATTGAAAACTAAAATCATGATGAGAAGTTTCATGGTTATCATTATTCTTAATAGCATACAAGTCATCACAATAATCATCATAGATAGCAACTTTGTTCTCATAATCAATTGGAACCTCTTCCGAAATAGTGGAATCATCACTAAATAAAGTTGACACTCTTCCAAATCCACTTTCATGTTCATCACAATAAGATTCAACATCCTCCAAAATAGTGGGATTACTACTTCCTAAATTTGACACTCTTCCAAACCCACTTTCATCAATATAATCATCATAAATAGGAGGCATGCTATCATCATAACAACTTTGCATATCAAAACTTGGGATGCTAAAAATATCATCTTCATTAAACATAGCATCCCCAAGCTTGGGAAAAACATTAATTTCAGCAAATATATTCTCAAATATTTCATTCTCATCAAACATAGCTTCCCCAAGCTTGGGCCTTTTCATATCATAAGCATAATCACTCTCATCATTAATAGTATGGATAGCACCAATAGTATAGCAATTATCATCATCACAAGTAGTAGGAGCAACATCATTTGGAAGGGATACCTTTTTACCTTTGTTGCCCCTTCTTTTCCTTTTCTTCTTCACATTATGTGTGGGTTCAACCTTCCTCTTTGAGCTCCTTATTGATGAGATTGGTTGAATCGAAAGCTTCTCCTCGTTACCTGATTCATCATAAGAAATAATAGGAGGAGATTGGGAAGTCTCTTCCCTTTCATTAGTATTCTCACCATCTTCTATTTGCTTTATTTTCTTTAGATAATTGGCAATATAAGGATTTTCAATGCAATTCTCCGCACAAAACATATAAATCTTTTCTAGATCAATATCAAGGAAATGCTCAAGATTAAATTCTGGAATAGGCTTAGTTAAACGTTTCAACTCTTCATAACCCAAAAGCAAACTAAGTTCATTATAATGTGCAAGGGAAATCAAATCATCACAATTTTTGGACATGATTCGGTCATGAAACAATTTGCATTGGAGATGTAAATGACCACGTTCATTGCAAAGTTCACAAGTACGGCAAAGGAATTTTAAATTTTCAGCACTCACATCTAGCCTTTCTTGCAACCATTTAGTTTCTAAATGCTTATGCCTCTTGCAATATATATCTTCTCTATTCGGTGCGTTCTGCTCATAAGAGACATTTTCTTCATAACTAGTGCAATCATCATTAGTACTATGGATATTCAAAGAGTTCATACTAACAACATTGCAATCATGATCATCATTCAAAGATTTAGTACCAAGCATTTTAATGCATTCTTCTTCTAGCACTTGAGCACAATTTTCCTTTCCATCATACTCACGAAACATATTAAATAGGCAGGCGTATGAGACAAAATCAAATCCATTTTTTGTAATTTTCTTTTATAAACTAAACTAGTGATAAAACAAGAAACAAAAAGATTCATTGCAAGATCTAAAGATATACCTTCAAGCACTCACCTCCCGACAGCGGTGCGGAAAAAGAGCTTGATGTCTACTACACAACCTTCTTCTTGTAGACGATGTTGGGCCTGCAAGTGCACAGGTTTGTAGGACAGTAGCAAATTTCCCTCAAGTGGATGACCTAAGGTTTATCAATCCGTGGGAGGCGTAGGATGAAGATGGTCTCTCTGAAACAACCCTGCAACCAAATAACAAAGAGTCTCTTGTGTCCCCAACACACTCAATACAATGGTAAATTGTATAGGTGCACTAGTTCGGCGAAGAGATGGTGATACAAGTGCAATATGGATGGTAGATAAAGGTTTTTGTAATCTGAAATAATAAAAACAGCAAGGTAACTAGTGATAAAAGTGAGCGTAAACGGTATTGCAATGATAGGAAACAAGGCCTAGGGTTCATACTTTCACTAGTGCAAGTTCTCTCAACAATAATAACATAGATAGATCATATAACAATCCCTCAACATGCAACAAAGAGTCACTCCAAAGCCACTAATAGCGGAGAACAAACATAGAGATTATGGTAGGGTACGAAACCACCTCAAAGCTATTCTTTCGGATCGATCTATAAAAGAGTTCGTACTAGAATAACACCTTAAGACACAAATCAACCAAAACCCTAATGTCACCTAGATACTCCATTGTCACCTCAAGTATCCATGGGCATGATTATACGATAAGCATCACACAATCTCAAATTCAACCAACCAACACAAAAGTACTTCAAAGAGTGCCCCAAAGTTTCTACCGGAGAGTCAAGAACGTGTGCCAACCCCTATGCATAGGTTCATGGGAGGAACCCGCAAGTTGGTAACCAAAACATAAATCAAGTGGCACATGATATCCCATTGTCACCACAGATAAACACGACAAGACATACATCAAGTGTTCTCAAATCAAAGACTCAATCCGATAAGATAACTTCAAGAGGGAAACTCAATTCATCACAAGAGAGTAGAGGGGGAGAAACATCATAAGATCCAACTATAATAACAAAGCTCGCGATACATCAAGATCGTGCCATAGGGAGAACACGAGAGAGAGAGAGATCAAACACATAGCTCTGGTACATACCCTCAGCCTCGGGGTGAACTACTCCTCCTCGTCATGGATAGCGCCGGGATGATGAAGATGGCCATCGGTGATGGATTCCCCCTCGGGTGCCTTGAACAGGCTCCCGAGAGGTTTTGGTGGCTCTGAGAGGCTTGCGGCGGCGGAACTCCCGATCTATCTTGATATTCGATGGTTTTAGGTGCGTGAGGGTTATATAGGCGAAAGAAGTCGGTCGGGAGGTGCTCGAGGGTCCACGAGACAGGGCAGCATACAGTAGGGGGGCGCCCCTATCTCATGGGCTCCTCGAGTATCTTCTGACTTGATCTCCAAGCCTCCAGGATGATATTCTTCCAAAAAATCACGGCGCCGAAGGTTTCATTACGTTTGGACTCCGTTTGATAATCCATTTCTTCAAAATACTGAAACAGGCAATAAAACAGCAATATGGGCTGGGCCTCCGGTTAGTAGGTTAGTCCCAAAAATGATATGGAAGTGTATAATAAAGCCCGTAAACATCCAAAAAGGGGTAATATAATAGCATGGAACAATCAAAAGTTATAGATACGTTGGAGACGTATCAATGTTCCAGGAGTTGAAGTTAATATTTCAAGAAAATGGCCTAATTGAGAGATATGAAGTCTCCAATAAGTTCTATAGCTGCAAGATGGAGGAGAATAGTTCTGTCAGTGAGCATATACTCAGAATGTGGGTACCACAACCACTTGACTCAACTGGGAGTTAATCTTCCTGATGATAGTGTCATTGACAGAGTTCTTCAATCACTGCCACCAAGCTACAAAAGCTTCGTGATGAACTATAATATGCAAGGGATGGATAAGACAATTCTCGAGCTCTTCGCGATGATAAAGGCCGCGGAGGTAGAAATCAAGAAGGAGCATCAAGTGTTGATGGTTAATAAGAGCACTAGTTTCAAGAAAAAGGGAAAAGGAAGAAGGGAACTTCAAGAAGAGCGACAAGCAAGTTGTTGCTCAAGTGAAGAAGCCCAAGTCGGACCTAAGCACGAGGCCGAGTGCTTCTCTGCAAAGGACTAAATGGCTGAGCGGAACTGCCCCAAGTATTTGGCGGATAAGAAGGATGGCAAAGTGAAAGGTATATTTGATATACAAGTTATTGATGTGTACCTTCTTGATGCTCATAGTAGCGCATGGATATTTGATATTGCTTATGTTGCTCATATTTGCAACTCGAAGCAGAGGCTCTGATTAAGCGAAGATTGGCTAAAGAGGAGGACCACGAGGTGACGATGTGCGTGGGAAATGGTTTCAAAGTCGATGTGATCGCGATTGACACGCTACCTCTACATCTACCTTGGGATTAGTTTTAGACCTGAATAATTGTTATTTGGTGCCAGCGTTAAGCATGAACATTATATCTGGATCTTGTCTGATGTGAGACGGTTATTCATTTAAATCAGAGAATAATGGTTGTTCTATCTATATGAGTAATATCTTTTATGGTCATGCACCCTTGATAAGTGGTCTATTTTTGTTGAATCTCAATAGTAGTGATACACATATTCATAATATTGAAGCCAAAAGATGCAAGGTTAATAGTGATAGTGCAACTTATTTGTGGCACTGCCGTTTAGGTCATATTGGTGTAAAGCGCATGAAGAAACTCCATGCTGATGGGCTTTTGGAATCACTTGATTATGAATCACTTGATGCTTGTGAACCATGCCTCATGGGCATGATGACTAAGACTCTGTTCTCCGGAACAACGGACCGAGCAACTGACTTGTTGGAAATAATACATACTGATATATGCGGTCCGATGAGTGTTGAGGCTCACGGTGGGTATCGTTATTTTCTCACCTTCACAGATGATTTGAGCAGATATGGGTATATCTACTTGATGAAACATAAGTCTGAAACATTTGAAAAGTTCAAAGAATTTCAGAGTGAAGTGGAAAATCATCGTAACAAGAAAATAAAGTTTCTATGATCTGATCGTGGAGGAGAATATTTGAGTTCTGAGTTTGGTCTTCATTTGAAACAATGCGAATAGTTTTGCAACTCCGCCACCGGAGCACCAAAGCGTAATGGTGTGTCCGAACATCGTATCCGCACTTTATTAGATATGGTGTGATCTATGATGTCTCTTACTGATTTACCGCTATCGTTTTGGGGTTATGCTTTAGAGACGGCTGCATTCACGTTAAATAGGGCACCATCTAAATCTGTTGAGACGACGCCTTATGAACTAAGGTTTGGCAAAAAACCAAAGTTGTTGTTTCTTAAAGTTTGGGGCTGCGATGCTTATGTGAAAAAACTTCAACCTGATAAACTCGAACCCAAATCGGAGAAATGTGTCTTGCTACCTCTTAAGCACTGCGTTGGATTTCCCCGAAGAGGAGAGGATGATGCAGCAAAGTAGCGTAAGTATTTCCCTTAGTTTTTGAGAACCAAGGTATCAATCCAGTAGGAGACCACGCACAAGTCCCTCGTACCTAGACAAAACGATAGCAACTCGCAACCAACGCGATTAGGGGTTGTCAATCCCTTCACGATCACTTACGATAGTGAGATCTGATAGAGATGATAAATAATATTTTTTGGTATTTTTGATAGATAGATGCAAAGTAAAATGTAAAAGGCAAAGTAAAAACAAAGCAAGTAAATAAAGCGATAGAGATTGATATGATGAGAATAGACTCAGGGGCCATAGGTTTCACTAGTGGCTTCTCTCAAGAGCATAGGTATTCTACGGTGGGTGAACAAATTACTATTAAGCAATTGCCAGAATTGAGCATAGTTATGAGCATATCTAGGCAATGGTCGTGTATATAGGCATCACATCCAAAACAAGTAGATCGAAACGATTCTGTATCTACAACTATTACTCCACTCATCGACCGCTATCCAGCATGCATCTAGAGTATTAAGTTAAAAAGCAGAGTAGCGCCTTAAGCAATATGACATGATGTAGAGGATAAATTCATGCAATATGATAGAAACCCCATCTTGTTATCCTCGATGGCAACAATACAATCGTGCCTTGCAACCCTTTACATCCTTTGGGTAAGGACACATAAGATTGAACCCAAAGCTAAGCACTTCTCCCATTGCAAGAACTACCAATCTAGTTGGCCAAACCAAAAGGATAATTCAAGAGACTTGCAAAGATAACTCAATCATACATAAAAGAATTCAGAGAAGAATCAAATATTTTCCATAGATAATCTTGGATCATAAACCCACAATTCATCATCACAAAAAACACACCGCAAAAAGAAGATTACCTCGGATAGAACTCCACGAGAGAGGGGGAGAACATTGTATTGAGATCCAAAAAGAGAGAAGAAGCCATCTAGCTACTAGCTATGGACCCAAAGGTCTGAAGTAAACTACTCACACTTCATCGAAGGGGCTATGGTGATTATGTAGAAGCCCTCCGTGGTGGATGCCCCCTCCGGCGGAGCTCCGGAACAGGCCCCAAGTGTTGGGGAACGTAGTAATTTCAAAAAATTTCCTACGCACACACAAGATCATGGTGATGGCATAGCAATGAGAGGGGAGAGTATTGTCCACGTACCCTCGTGGTATGAAGCGAGCGTTATGACAACGCGGTTGATGTAGTCGTGCGTCTTCACGATCGACCGATCCAAGCACCGAGCGTCACGGCACCTCCGAGTTCAGCACGTTCAGCTCGATGGCGATCCCGGACTCCGATCCAGCAAAGTGTCGGGGATGAGTTCCATCAACCGCGACGGCGTGGTGGCGATGATGATGTTCTACGGCGCGAGGCTTCGCCTAAACTCATGACGATATGACCGAGGTGGAATATGGTGGAGGGGACACGCACACGGCTAAGGAACAACCACGTAGATCAACTTGTGTGTCATGGGGTGCCCCCTGCCCCCGTATATAAAGGAGCAAGGGGGGAGGAGGCCGGCCCTAGGAGGGGGCGCGCCAAGTGTGGAGTCCTACTAGGACTCCCTAGTCCTAGTAGGATTCCACCTCCCTTGTTGGAGTAGGAGAAGGGGAAAGAGGGGGAGAGGAAGAAGGAAAGGGGGGCTGCGCCCCTTGTCCAATCGGACGGAGGGGGCGCAGGCCTCCTTCCTTTTGGCCTCTCTCCTCTATTCCCGTATGGCCCAATAAGGCCCATATACTCCCCGGCGATAACTCTCCGGTACTCCGAAAAATACCCGAATCACTTGGAACCTTTCCGAACTCCGAATATAGTCGTCCAATATATTGATCTTTACGTCTCGACCATTTCAAGACTCCTCGTCATGTCCTGATCTCATCCGGGACTCCGAACCCCTTCGGTACATCAAAACTCATAAACTCATAATATATCTGTCATCGAAACCTTAAGCGTGCGGACCCTACGGGTTCGAGAACAATGTAGACATGACCGAGACACGTCTCGGTCAATAACCAATAGCGGAACCTGGATGCTCATATTGGCTCCCACATATTCTCGAAGATCTTTATCGGTCAAACCGCATAACAACATCGTTGTTCCCTTTGTCATCGGTATGTTACTTGCCGAGATTCGATCATCGGTATCAATACCTAGTTCAATCTCGTTACGGCAAGTCTCTTTACTCGTTATGTAATGCATCATTCCGTAACTAACTCATTAGCTACATTGCTTGCAAGGCTTATAGTGATGTGCATTACCGAGAGGGCCGAGAGATACCTCTCCGACAATCGGAGTGACAAAACCTAATCTCGAAATCGCCAACCCAACATGTACCTTCGGAGACACCTGTAGTACTCCTTTATAATCACCCGATTCGTTGTGACGTTTGGTAGCACCAAAGTGTTCCTCCGTAAACAGGAGTTGCATAATCTCATAGTTACGGGAACATGTATAAGTCATGAAGAAAGCAATAGCAACATACTAAGCGATCAAGTGCTAGGCTAACGGAATGGGTCATGTCAATCACATCATTCTCCTAATGATGTGATCCGTTAATAAAATGACAACTCATGTCTATGGTTAGGAAACTTAACCATCTTTGATTAACGAGCTAGTCAAGTAGAGGCATACTAGTGACACTATGTTTGTCTGTGTATTAACACATGTATTATGTTTCCGGTTAATACAATTCTAGCATGAATAATAAACATTTATCATGAAATAAGGAAATAAATAATAACTATATTATTGCCTCTAGGGCATATTTCCTTCAGTCTCCCACTTGCACTAGAGTCAATAATCTAGTTCACATCACCATGTGATTTAACACCAATATTCATATATGTATATGATTAACACCCATAGTTCACATCGTTATGTGACCAACACCCAAAGGGTTTACTAGAGTCAATAATCTAGTTCACATTGCTTATGTGATTAACACCCAAAGATTACTAAGGTGTGATCATGTTTTGCTCGTGAGAGAAGCTTAGTCAACGGGTCTGTCACATTCAGAGCCGTATGTATTTTGCAAATATTCTATGTCTACAATGCTCTGCACGGAGCTACTCTAGCTAATTGCTCCCACTTTCAATATGTATCCAGATTAAGACTTAGAGTCATCTAGATCAGTGCCAAAACTTGTATCGACGTAACCTTTTACGACGAACATTTTTTCACCTCCATAATTGAGAAACATATCCTTATTCCACTAAGGATAATTTTGACCAATGTCCAGTGATCTACTCCTAGATCACTATTGTACTCCCTTGCCAAACCAGAGCAGAGTATACAATAGGTCTGGTCCATAGCATGGCATACTTTATAGAACCTATGGTGAGGCATAGGGAATGACTTTCATTCTCTTTTTCTATTTTCTACCGTGGTCTGGATTTGAGTCTTACTCAATTTCACACCTTTGCAACACAGGCAAGAACTTTTTCTCTGACTGTTCCATTTTGAACTACTTCAAAATCTTGACAAGGTATGTACTTATTGAAAAACTTATCAAGCGTCTTGATCTATCTCAATAGATCTTGATGCTCAATATGTAAGTAGCTTTACTAAGGTCTTTCTTTTAAAGAACTCCTTTCAAATACTCCTTTATGCTTTCCAGAAAAATTCTACATCATTTCTGATCAACAATATGTTACTCACATATATTTATCAGAAAGGCGGTAGTGCTCCCACTCACTTTATTGTAAATACAGGCTTCACAGCAAGTCTGTATAAAACTATATGCTTTGATCAACTTATCAAAGCGTATATTCCAACTCTGAGATGCTTGTACCAGTCCATAGATGGATCGCTGGAGCTTGCACATTTTGTTAGCACCTTTAGGATTGACAAAACCTTCTGGTTGCATCATATACAACTCTTCTTTAAGAAAACCATTAAGGAATGCAGTTTTGACATCCATTTGCCAGATTTCATAAAATGTGGCAATTGCTAACATGATTCGGACAGACTGAAGCATCGCTACAGTTGAGAAAATCTCATTGTAGTCAACACCTTGAACTTGTCGAAAACCTTTTTGCGACAAGTCGAGCTTTGTAGATAGTAACACTACTATCAGCATCTATCTTCCTCTTGAAGATCCATTTATACAATATGGCTTGCCGATCATCGGGCAACTCCACCAAAGTCCACACTTTGTTCTCATACATGGATCCTATCTCATATTTCATGGCCTCCAGCCATTTTGCGGAATCTGGGCTCATCATCGCTTCCTCATAGTTCGTAGGTTTATCATGGTCTAGTAACATGACTTTCAGAATAGGATTACCGTACCACTCTGGTGCGGACCGTACTCTGGAAGACCTACGAGGTTCTGTAGTAACTTGATCAGAAGTTTCATGATCATCATCATTAGCTTCCTCACTAATTGGTGTAGGAATCGCTGGAACTAATTTCATTGATGAACTATTTTCCAATTCAGGAGAAGGTACAATTACCTTATCAAGTTCTACTTTCCTCCCACTCACTTCTTTCGAGAGAAACTCCTTCTCTAGAAAGGATCCATTCTTAGCAACGAATGTTTTGCCTTTGGATCTGTGATAGAAGGAGTACCCAACAGTTTCCTTTGGGTATTCTATGAAGACGCACTTCTCCGATTTAGGTTTGAGCTTATCAGGTTGAAAACCTTTTTCATATAAGCATCGCAAATCCAAACTTTAAGAAACGACAGCTTAGGTTTACTACTAAACCATAGTTCATACGGTGTCGTCTCAACGTATTTAGATGGTGCCCTTTTAACGTGAACGCAGCTGTCTCTAATGCATAACCCCAAAACAATAGTGGTAAATCAGTAAGAGACATCATAGATCGCACCATATCCAATAAAGTGCGGTTACGATGTTCGGACACACCATAATGTTGTGGTGTTCCAGGTGGCGTGAGCTGTGAAACTATTCCACATTGTTTTATATGAAGACCAAACTCGTAACTCAAATATTCATCTCTGCGATCAGATCGCAGAAACTTTTATTTTCTTGTTACGATGATTTTTTCACTTCACTCTGAAATTCTTTGAACCTTTCAACTATCTCAGACTTATGTTTCATCAAGTAGATATACCCATATCTGCTCAAATCATCTTGTGAAGGTCAGAAAATAACGATACTTTCCACGAGCATCATACTCATTGGTCTGCATACATCAGTATGTATTATTTCCAACAAGTTAGTAGCTCGTTCCATTGTTCCGAAGAACGGAGTTTTAGTCATCTTTCCCAAAAGGCACGGTTCACAAGCATCAAGTGATTCATAACCAAGTGATTCCGAAAATCCATCTTTATGGAGTTTCTTCATGCGCTTTACACCGATATGACCCAAACAGCAGTGCCACAAATAAGTTTCACTATCATTATTAACTTTGCATCTTTTGGCATCAATATTATGAATATGCGTATCACTACGATCGAGATCCAACAAACTATTTTCATTAGGTGTATGACCATTGAAGATTTTTTTTCATGTAAACAGAACAACAATTATTCTCTAATTTTAAATGAATAAGCATATTGCAATAAACATGATCAAATCATATTCATGCTCAACGCAAATGCCAAATAACATTTATTTAGCTTTAACACTAATCCCAAAAATATAGGGAGTGTGCGATGATGATAATATCAATCTTGAAACTACTTCCAACACTCATCGTCACTTCCCCTTCAACTAGTCTTAGTTTATTCTGTAACTCCTGTTTCGAGTTACTAATCTTAGCAACCGAACAAGTATCAAATACTCAGGGGCTACTATAAACACTAGGTTTTCGTCATCCCTTGCATACTATAGTTCATCACGAAGTTCTAGTAACTTAGTGATGGTGACTAGAGAATTCTGTCAATCACTATCTTATCTGGAAGATTAACTCCCACTTGATTCAAGCGATTGAAGTACCCAGACAATCTGAGCACATGCTCACTAGTTGAGCGATTCTCCTCCATCTTTTAGCTATAGAACTTGTTAGAGACTTCATATCTCTCAACTCGGGTATTTGCTTGAAATATTAACTTCAATTCCTGGAACATCTCATATGGTCCATGACGTTCAAAACGTCTTTGAAGTCGATTCTAAGCCGTTAAGCATGGTGCACTAAACTATCAAGTAGTCATCATATTGAGCTAGCCAAACGTTCATAACGTCGCATCTGCTCTGCAATAGGTTTGTCACCTAGCGATGCATCAAGGACATAATTCTTACGTGCAGCAATGAGGATAAACCTTAGATCACGGATCCAATCCGCATCATTGCTACTAACATCTTTCAACACAATTTTCTCTAGGAACATATCAAAATAAACATATGAAAGCAACAACGCAAGCTATTGATCTACAACATAATTTGCAAAATACTACCAGGACTAAGTTCATGATAAATTTAAGTTCTATTAATCATATTACTTAAGAACTCCCACTTAGATAGACATCCCTCTAGTCCTCTAAGTGATTACGTGATCCATATCAACTACACCATGTCCGATCATCACGTGAGATGGAGTAGTTTCAACGGTGAACATCCATATGTTGATCATATCTACTATATGATTCACGCTCGACCTTTCGGCCTCCGTGTTCCGATGTTATATGCTAGGCTCGTCAAGTTTAACCTGAGTATTCCGCGTGTGCAGCTGTTTTGCACCCGTTGTATTTGAACGTAGAGCCTATCACATCCGATCATCACGTGGTGTCTCAGCACGAAGAACTTTCTCAACGGTGCATACTCAGGGAGAACACTTCTTGATAATTTTAGTGAGAGATCATCTTAAAATGCTACCGTCAATCAAAGCAAGATAAGATGCATAAAGGATAAACATCACATGCAATCAATATAAGTGATATGATATGGCCATCATCATCTTGTGCTTGTGATCTCCATCTCTGAAGCACCGTCGTGATCACCATCGTCACCGGCGCGACACCTTGATCTCCATCGTAGTATCATTGTCGTTTACGCCATCTATTGCTTCTACGACTATGGCTACCGCTTAGTGATAAAGTAAATCAATTACAGGGTGTTTGCATTTCATACAATAAAGCGACAACCATATGGCTCCTGCCAGTTGCCGATAACTTCGGTTACAAAACATGATCATCTGATACAATAAAATATAGCATCACGTCTTGACCATATCACATCACAACATGCCCTGCAAAAACAAGTTAGACGTCCTCTACTTTGTTGTTGCAAATTTTACGTGGCTGCTACGGGCTTAGCAAGAACCGTTCTTACCTACGCATCAAAACCACAATGATAGTTCGTCAAGTTAGTGCTGTTTTAACCTTCACAAGGACCGGGTGATGGATTCATGTACCTAGGGTAGGGTCATAGGCCTGACCTAAACGTCCTACCCCAGGGGCACTCGTAGAAGAGATCATCTTCCAGTCGACCAAAGAGGAATCCACTCGACTGGACTGGAAGGACTCGACCATGGAAGACTCACTCGACCATGAAGACTCACTCGACCACCAGAAGGTCAGAAGGCATTCTGCAGCGCAACGGTTTGCTATTGAATAGACTTAATGATAATTAAAGCGCCTTATGAGGGGCGTTACCATAACCCCTAGCAATGTACTTTAATCCCTCCATTATGTGGGCTGGCGGGGTCTGGCGCACTCTATATAAGCCACCCCCTCCACGAGATAGAAGGGTTCACACTCTTGTAATACTCATACTGATAATCCACTCGACCGCCTCAGGGCTCCGAGACGTAGGGCTGTTACTTCTTCCGAGAAGGGCCTGAACTCGTACATCTCTTGTCTTCACAACTGCTCCATAGCTAGGACATCGCCTCCCCCTTACCTACCCCTACTTCTACTGTCAGACTTAGAACCACGACAGTTGGCGCCCACCTTGGGGCAGGTGTTTTAGTGATTTGTGGAGGAGTTGCAGTACTTCCGAGTACCTTCATCATGATGACTGCTGGAGTCTTGGGTGAGGGGCACGAGATCCGTCTCGGTGCTCTCACTTTCGTCGCCGACGACTCCGCATGGCTCCAGGAGGCCCCTCTTGACATCGAGGCGCTCCCCGTCCGCGGGGCGACGCACTTCCGTGCATGTGTTCGCGGCGTTCTGCTGCGGCAACCGTCGACCCCGTACCGGTCGACTCCTTTATCAGCCGCCCGCCCGGTCTCCCACCAGCGCAAGCGCTCTGGTCGGTCGAGGCTTCGGTGGTGGGTGAAGCACGCGGTGGCTCGTCAGACAGCCACCGCTCAGGTCGCGGCTATCGAGCCCGACGAATCCCTCTACAGCCTGTTCGATCTGTCGACTGGCTCCGTAGAGACCGCATCCGAGTGTGATAGCAGTGATCCAGCTGCGGAGATCCTCATAATCGACGGCCCTCGCGATCCTCCGGCCGCCCAGGCGGTGGGGCTGCGGAGGAGAGACCCGTGCAAAAGCACGAAGAGTACCAGCCGGGGCGCTTCGACTCTCTGCGAGAGAAGAGCTTCGTCGCGAGAACATGGATGCACTACATACCCCTATCGCGGAGAGACCCACGAGGCTCGTGCCTTGGAGGAGGCACGTTTGGCCAATGTGGCTGAACGCGCTCGCTGGAGAATCTTCAGCGAGCACTTTCGGCGATGCGCAGCAACGACTCCACAAGCGGTCGGCGTCGTCTCTTTCCGCCGACTCGGGTATACCGCCGCCGATTCAGAATTTAGCATTAACCTTTCGCATAGCGAGTCCATCCAGCCGTCCCAATCGGAAGCGGAAGAGGCTTGCAGCGATCGAAGATTTACTCCGGCGGCGGCGACCAAAACTCAGCCGTGTCGCGATCGCGCAACAGGATTCACGATCGATCATCACTGCGAACACTGTCGATCGGCTCCACAGCCCCAGATCGCCTCCTTGGCGAGAAGGACGCGACAACCGGCGAGAGCAGCACGGAGACCGATTCGGCCGAGGCGCGAGCGTCGAATGCCCTTTCCCCTCCGAGGAAGGGTAAACGCGCTCCTCGGCGACAAGACGACGACGACGATTCATGCAGGCGAAGAGTTCGATCGACCCGAGGAACCAGGCTTTGTGCGCGATCCATTATCGTGCAAGGCTTGGTCGACCGAGCAGAGCCCATCGTGGCGGACCGAGAGGATGCACCCACCAGCGATCGAGTGCATGTCTCTAGTCCAGAGTGTTTTAGCGGGGCTATCGAGCCGCGATGATCCCCCCAATTTCAAATTGGCAACAGAGTCAGCAAATTCACGGAGAATCCAAGCACTGAAACTTGGCTCGAGGATTACCGAGTGGCTGTTCAGATTGGTGGTGGGAATGATGAGGTGGCCATGAAGCATTTGCCCCTCATGTTGGAAGGTTACGCGAGCATGGCTGAATCAATTACCTCACAGCAGCATATATACTTGGGAAGATTTGTCCCGAGTGTTCATCAGGACTTTTGAAGGGACTTGCAAGCGACCGGCTGGTTTGACAGAGCTGCAAGTTTGTGTGCAGAAGACCAATGAAACTCTCCGAGAGTACATTCAGAGGTGGATTACCTTGCACCATACTGTGGAAAATGTGTCGACCATCGGCGGTTTGCGCCTTCAAGGATGGCGTCAAAAACAGAGAATTGAGTCTGAAGTTTGGTCGAACCGGGGACATGACCCTGAGTCGAATGATGGAGATTGCTAGCAAATACGCCAATGGCGAGGAAGAAGACCGACTCGAGCGGTAAATACAAGCCAAGTCGATCGGAGAAGGGCAATTCGGTCGAGCGAAGCGCAAAGCCGAGCCAGCAGCTCTGGAGAAGCCACGGCTGTGACTCGAGGAAAGTTCAAGGGAAGCCCAAAGGATCACGGAATCAAGAAAATAAAAGATAAAGAAGGAAATGGCGTGATGGATATGCCGCCATATTCACACGAAGAAGGATGAAGAGGGCAACATTATTTACGAAGCACACCACTCGCCGATGTCGACTCTGATCCAGCGGTTTCAGGAAAACAGTCTAAGGACAAGGAGAAGGAGCGACAAGGCGGGGAGAAAGAGGACAGTGAGGAGGAATACCGCATGTCAACTCCACTCGATGATCTTCGCGGATGTGGAAAGCAAAAGTCGTTGAAAGTCATCAACCGGGAGGTGAATATGGTTGCCCAGTTAAGCCAAGTTATGTGAGGTGGTCCCGACACCCATCACATTCGACCAATCGATCACCGACTCACATTGCCACCTGGCGGCAAGCGTTAGTGGTCGATCCGGTTGTCGAAGGCACTCGGCGACAAAAGTCTTGATGGATGGTGGTAGCGGGCTGAATTTGTTATATGCGGATACATTGAAAGGGATGGGCATTCGATGTCGATTGGCGCCAACAATATGAGTTTCCGCGGAGTCGTACCAGGGAAGAAGGCCAACTCACTCGGCCAAATAGCCCTGGACGTGGTTTTTGGTGATTCCAAGCACTTCCGCAAAGAAAAGTTGACCTTTGAGGTTGTGGATTTTCAGAGTGCATACCACGCCATTTTGGGGAGGCCCGCCTACGCACGATTCATGGCTCGACCATGCTACGTGTACCTCAAACTGAAAATGCCAGGACCCAAGGGAGTGATCACTGTCACCGGCGATCGGAAGAAGGCAGAAGAGTGCTTTCAGAAGGGCTCGAAGATTGCCGACTCCCAAGTGACAGCGGTCGAATTCGACGAGTACATGCAAAACGCAGATCCGAGTGATTTGCTACAATCTAAGAAGCCAGCCACAGAGTCTGCATTCAAATCGTCCGGTGAGACAAAGCCAGTTCATATTCATCCGACCGATCGATGCAGCCCGACCCACATATCCACAACACTCGACTCGAAATAGGAAGAAGCGCTCATCCGGTTCCTCCGTGAGAATCGGACATTTTGCATGGAAGCCACCGACATGCGGTGTTCGAGGCGGCTGAGCATCGCCTCCGAGTCGACAAGTCAGCGAAACCAGTCAAAGAGCATCTTGGCGGTCCGCCGTCGAAAGAAAAAGCTATTGGTGAAGAAGTGGCTCATTGTTGACGGCAGGATTTATCAGAGATTTACCACTCGGAGTGGTTAGCTAATGTTGTCATGGTCCCCAAGAAGGATAACTCACTCCGCATGTGCATTGATTTTAAGCACATTAATCGGGCCTGCCGAAGGATCATTTTTCTCCCCGCATCGATCAAATTGTTGACTCGACCGCGGGGTGTGAAGATGTCTTTTAGGCGCATATTCCGGGTATCATCGAGATCCGTCATATGGACCCGATGAAATAAAACAGCTTTCATCACTCCATTCGGTGCTTCGCTATATCACCATGCCATTCGGCCTCAAGAATGCGGAGCCACATTTATGCGAATGATTGAAGTGTCTTCTCACTCAAATCAGTCGGAATGTGGAAGCGTATATGGATGATATCGTCGTTAAGTCGCGAAAAGGTTCCGACCTGCTTGCTGACCTCGCCGAAACATTTGCCAACCTCAGAAGGTTCGATATCAAGCTCAATCCGTCAAAGTGCACATTCGGAGTTCTGGTGGAAAGTTACTCGGTTTTCGTTTCGAGCGAGGATCGGCGCTAACCGAGAAGATCAGCACTATTCTCCGAATGAAACGCATACATGCGAGTGCACGGCGTCCGAAGCTTCTTGGATGCTTGGCGCTTTAAGTCGATTCATCTCACGACTCGGTGAAAAGGCATTACCTCTTTACCGGTGATGAAGAAGGCGACAAGTTGAGTGGACTCGGAAGCTGATGCAGCGTTTGCCGAGCTAAAAGCTCGCTCTCCACCCAGCCGGTGCTTGCTGCTCCAATCAGCAAAGAGCCTCTGTTGCTTTACATTGCAGCCATTTGGACAAGTTGTCGATTCGTGCTTACGATCGAGCGGGAAGAGGAAGGAAAGGCCTTCAAAGTTCAGCGCCGGTGTATTATTTGTGCGAAGTATTGACTCCATCCAGCGAGATATCCTCATTATCGAAGCTTGTGTATGGTATATACATGACCACAAAGAAGGTTGCTCATTATTTCTCGATCATTCTATCACGATCGTCGTGACGCTCCTTTATCGAGATCCTGCACAACGAGACGCAACCGGTCGAGTGGCGAAATGGGCGATTGAACTTCTTCCCTTGATATCAAATTCGAGGCAAAAGCCATTAAGTCCCAGGCTATAGCGGATTTCCTCGCCGAGTGGATTGAACAACAACAACCGGTGAAGTTCACTCGGAGCATTGGACCATGTTCTTTGTGGCTCCAAGATGCTGAATGGTTACAGTCTTTGGGGTTGTTCTGGTTTCCCCAGAGGAGATAAGCTTAGGTATGTGCTCGATTCACTTTGATTCCTCCAACAATGAGGCGAGTATGAGGCCCTCTTATATGGATTGCGCATGGCCATCTCACTCGGCGTCCGTCGCTTTGATGGTCTATGGCGATTCAGATCTAGTGGTCAATCAAGTGATGAAGGAGTGGGGCGTGAAAAGCCCAGCTATATTTGGATCTTGCAATGCAGTGAGGAAGCTGGAAAAGAAGTTCGAGGGTTGGAACTCCATCACATCCCCGATGAAAAATCAAGCAGCGAGATGATCTGGCGAAGATAGGGTCCAAGAGAGAAGCCATTCCGAGTGGCGTGTTTTTGGAACATATACACACTCCGTCAGTTAAAGAAGATCCCTTCACAGAGGAAGCTCCACAACCCAAGAGTGCCACAGATCCGACTGAGGTCGAGGTTCCGGCAGTAGTCGACTTGGTTATGGAGGTTTTAGTGGTGACTCCCGATTGGACGATTCCATACATCACATATATTCTGAGAAAGGAACTCCCAGAGGATGAAGAAGAGGCTCAGCAGATCGTCCGTCGATCCAAAGCCTTTACCGTTATCAATGGCAGTTATATAGAGAAAGCCCGACGGGAGTCGGACAAAAATGCATAACGCCAGAAGAAGGTCGAATCATACTCAATGATATCCACTCGGGGACCTGTGGTCACCATGCGTCCTCTCGGACCATTGTAGCCAAAGCATACCGAGCTGGATTTTACTGGCCTAGAGCAAATGAGATGGCAAAAGAGATAGTGGACAAGTGCGAAGGATGCCAGTTCTATTCCAATATGTCTCACAAGCCTGCGTCAGCCTTGAAGACCATTCCACTCGTCTGGCCGTTTGCAGTTTGGGGGTTGGACATGATCGGTCCCTTGCGAACAGGTCGGAGCGGTTTCACGCATGTACTGGTAGCAGTCGACAAGTTCACCAAGTGGATTGAAGCTAAACCAATCAAGAAACTTGATCTTTATCGCTGTTTCCATCGTCGGAGGGTTGGCGTTCAGATATGGAGTCCCGCATGGTATTATCACGGACAATGGGTGAATTTTGACTCGGAAGAATTCAAGGATTTCGCAACTCCCAAGGCACACGAGTCGACTACGCTTGATCGCCCATCCACGGTCGAATGGACAGGCGAGAATGAGCCAATGGATTAATCCTCAAAGTGCGAAGCCCGATTGATGCGAGATCTCAAGCATGCGGCTGGAGCTTGGGTCGACGAACTTCCTTCGCTTTGGGGTTTGCGGACCACGCCTAATCGGTCGACTGGGAGAACTCCTTTCTTCCTGGTCTATGGGGCAGAAGCAGTTTTACCGAGTGATCTCCTTCACAATGCCCCACGAATTGAACTTTATAATGAAGCGGAAGCTGAGCAAGCGCGTCAGGATGCAGTCGACCTCCTGGAAGAAGAAAGGGAAATGGCTCTGATCCGCTCGACCATTTACCAGCAAGACTTGCGCCGCTTGTACGCCAGAAATGTGAGAGGTCGAGCCTTCCAGGAAGGAGATCTGGTCCTTCGGGTAGATCAGCAGAAGCAACATAAGCTTGCTCCCTCCTGGGAAGGACCCTTCATCGTCACAAAGGTTCTCCACAATGGAGCATATCGTCTCTACAATGTCGAACACAATATCGATGAGCCCCGAGCTTGGAATGCGGATCTGCTCCGCCCGTTTTACACTTAAGGTTTTTTCACTCGGAAGAGTTGTAATAAAATACTCCTGTAGCTCACGAGCTTTGAAGTAATAGTGTCATAATTCCTTTATAATTTTTGTCACTCTTTATTTTTCGTCGAGTAAAATTTTCCCCCAGCGAGTGGCTTAGTCGCGAATCCGTTTCGCCTAAGTTTTTTACAAATCCTACCGAGTGGTAAGCCAGACTTCCACTCGGAGGCTTAGCTGCAGCTCAGTGCTCGCCTAAGTTATTAAAATCCTACCGAGTGGTAAGCCAGACTTCCACTCGGAGGCTTAGCTGCAGCTCAGTGCTCGCCTAAGTTATTAAAATCCTACCGAGTGGTAAGCCAGACTTCCACTCGGAGGCTTAGCTGCAGCTCAGTGCTCGCCTAAGTTATTAAAAATCCTACCGGGTGGTAAGCCAGACTTCCACTCGGAGGCTTAGCTGCAGCTCAGTGCTCGCCTAAGATATAAGAAATCCTACCGAGTGGAGAGCGAACCTCCCACTCGGGGGCTTAGCTGCAGCTCAGTGCTCGCCTAAGTTATTAAAAATCCTACCGAGTGGTAAGCCAGACTTCCACTCGGAGGCTTAGCTGCAGTCCAAGGACTAGCCTAAGTATAAAGTATGCTAGCAAAGAAAACGAGGCGTAGGTCGACTGCGACCCTCTCCTCCGAGCTATGCCATAAGTATGATGTGCGATTGCAAGGAAGACGAAGTGCAGGTCGACTGCGACCCACTTCTCCGAGCTTCGACACAAATACAACGGAAATCCTACCGAGTGGAGAGCAAAACTCTCACTCGGGGGCTTAGCTGCAGCCCAGTGCTCGCCTAAGATAAAAGAAATCCTACCGAGTGGAGAGCAAACCTCCCACTCGGGGGCTTAGCTGCAGCCCAGTGCTCGCCTAAGATAAAAGAAATCCTACCGAGTGGAGAGCAAACCTCCCACTCGGAGGCTTAGCGGCAGCCCAGTGCTCGCCTAAGATATAAGAAATCCTACCGAGTGGAGAGCAAACCTCTCACTCGGGGGCTTAGCTGCAGCCCAGTGCTCGCCTAAGATATAAGAAATCCTACCGAGTGAAGAGCAAACCTCCCACTCGGGGGCTTAGCTGCAGCCCAGTGCTCGCCTAAGATAAAACGAAATCCTACCGAGTGAAGAGCAAACCTCTCACTCGGAGGCTTAGCTGCAGCTCAGTGCTCGCCTAAGGAATAAGTCGACTGCAGTAGGCATCTCGCTGTTAACTTGCAAAGAGCAATTCAAGCCGAGAGCAATCATTTCCAAACATCCAATCTAAATTTAGGTCGACACCTAAAATAACCGAGAGTGCTCAGGCGCTAAGCCTGTTAAAGTTTTATCGGTTACAACTCCACTCGGCATACCGAGGCAAATTTAAGGTCAAGGAAAGTTTTTTACCCCTCCTGTGGAGGGCTGGATGGAGCAACGAACTCGTCAAGGTCAATCCCGTCGGCAATCCGCGTGGCAGCTGCAATGAAAGTCTCCATGAAGGCCCTGAAGTCGTGCTTCTTGGTGTTGGCCACTCGGAGAGCCGCCAGCTTATCTTCTCGGGCATCCTTGCAATGGACTCGCGCCAGACACAGGGCGACGTCTGCACCGCACCGAGCCGAAGACTTCTTCCACTCTTGCACTCGGTCGGGGGCGGCGTTTAGTCGTGCCATCAATGACTCGAGATCATTTTGGAGTGTCTCATTTGGGCGGGCGTCGAGTCGATGCGAGGCGTAGCAACCTTCGGTCTTGCGAGATAGTCCACGACAATGACAACACGGGACTCGATCGGAAGATGTTCATGGCAGTTTCATCGTTCACGGAGAATTGACAGGTCAAGGTTCGTCTCGGCTGGCTGGTTTCTTCTTCAAAGTTGCGGCGAGAACTCGCAAAGACAAAACCCGAATCAGGAAAATAGTCAAATGGGAACATAACAGTTGGAAGAATTGGTCGAGTGAAGAAGGTTACCTTGAGCTTAAGGAACAATTTCTTAGCAAGACCACCAAGAAGCTTTCCAGCTCGTTCTTCTTCCCAGCCATTTGGAGGACCTTCTCGGTCGATTCTTCTTGTCGGCCTTCATTCGTTCAACATCCTTGACGGCACCGGCGAGCAGCCTTCAGATTGGTGTTATCTGTTAGAGCTTGGCGGCCGAGGCCGATTTTTCATCAGCAAGCTTGATCTTCTCGAGACAGCTCAAGCTCCTTCTTCCTTTGGGCCTCCTTCACCTTGCACGTAAATCGCAGCAAAGTCAAGCTTGAAGCAAATGAGGGAGAAAAGAGTCGTCGAAATCTCACCAAACATACCTTTGGTCTCCTCCTTCCCCTTCGTCAGATTCTCCTGCACTAGCTTCAAGTCCAACTCGAGCTGAATATGCTTCGCTCCGATTCATATAGCGTGCCGCAAGATCACAAGATTTCTGCGAAGAGTCGGTTGCAAAATATCGAGATAATCCACTTCGAGTGAATAAAGAAGAATCGTGCGTTTCTAAGACTACAGTCGAATGCAAGCATTCGACCGTAGTCTCGGGGACTACACCCAGTGGGTGCACTCAGCGTGCCCCCACTGGTCTTATTCAAGACATAGTCGACCAGTCGACCAGTTAAAAAAAAAAGCGCGAGTCGACCAGTCGACCGGTACTTCTTCAGACTGTAATCAACTGCCAGCAGTCGACCACAGTCTCGGGGACTACACCCAGTGGGTGCACTCAGCGTGCCCCCACTGGACTCAGAAATCCATTCGTTTCATTCGGATAATGATCAACATCTACTTAGTAAGCCTAAGACCGACTGCCAGCAGTCGACCTTAGCCTTGGGGACTACACCCAGCGGGTGCACTCAGCGTGCCCCCGCCAACAAGGAGTTTTTTACCTACACACCCAGTGGGTGACTGCTATGAAAGAAAAGTTTTGATAGCATATCCTAACAGAACAGGTGGTGGTCGATCGACTGAACATTGCTCAAGAAGGCGGTAGCTGGCATCGTAAGCTGCTTGGCTCGCATCGGCGATCTTCACTGCTCCATCATGATCCTGCTTGACGGATTGCCTCCTTAGCAGCATCGGCCTGGTCCTCCGGGGCGTGGTGCATGGTAAAGATCGAAGGTTGTCCAGCACTTTCGGCGAAGTGGGCGAGCACTTTCGTCGGCGGTTCCGCGAAGGACACGGTATGTCAGTGCCGACCTCTCCTTCCGCTGCGGTCTCGGCGCCGTCACACCTTGAGCTTCTTTGCGGTAGATGCCTTCCTGCTCCTCCTAGTCCTCAATGGCTCCTCATCCTCATCATCGTCGTCGGGAAGAGTGATGATGTCATTGGTTGGAGCTTGAAAAGAGTTAAAGTCGAAAATCTTGAGTCGATCGACTAAGAACAAAATTAAGGATATAGTACCAGGATTTGAGGTGGCGGCGTCCTCCATCTCATGGTCGTCGACCTTAGCTGAGGTTTTGGAAGTCGCAGGCGCTGAAAATCCAAAGAATCGATCGACCGATTCAAGTATCAACCAGAGATAAAATTTATATAGAACAAGAAGATTTAAGCAATATGTTTACCACGAGATGGTGGGGATGGACACCTTCATTTTTGGCAGAGGCTTGGTTGTCCTCGATGGAACTACCTTGGCTGCTTGGCGCCTTCTCGATCGGCAGGGAGAAGCGGTCCGAGGGCGTTTGGTCGACTGTGAGACAGTCGCAACTCCCTTACCGCGTTCAACCGAAGGGTCGTGCACAAGTTTTGACCGCCTTTCCAAGCGCGGTGGTGCGGCTTCCTCCTCTTCATCCTCGTCATCATCATCCTCGTCATCATCATCATCGTCGTCGTCGTCTTCTGCAGCATTTGAATCCCACTCTTCCTGGCTCTCGCCTCCACTGGCTTCCCCCTCCTCAGTCGGAATCTGGGCGCCATTGGGCATTGAGTATAGCTCGGTGAGGGCCTGGAAATATCGAAGCAGAGTTCAGTCGACCAAGTTGCAGAAACACACTCGACAGATATACAACGGAAAACAGAGCAAATTTACCTTATCTGGAACACTGTCACGATCAAGTGGAGAAATCCTCCGAGATCCGCGAGGATTGTCCTTGTTCCCAGTGATCGCAGCCATCCATCTTTCCACTACTGATGTCGCCGACGCCTCCGGGTGGGCGCGAGTCTCGTCTTCGGTGCCGCGATATAGCCACATCTGAGGACTCCGGGCCCGAAGGGCTGGATTCGCCTCGAAGAAAAACCTCCAGAGAGTCCATGCCATCCTCCGTCTCTAACCAGCTGCACCACGCGGTCCATCACCATCTTCACTTCTGCCCTCTCTTCTGGAACAACCTTCAGGGAGGAGGGTCTATTCACTCGACTCATGGTGAATGCAGGAAGGCCAGTCGACTGCCCCGGCGTCGTCTCATTCCGGCAATAGAACCAGGTCGACTGCCAGCCCCTGACCGACTCGGGAAAAGACATAGCTGGGAAGGTGCTTTTGTTCCTCAACTGGACCCCTAAACCACCACACATCTGGACTACTTGGGTCTTCTCGTCACCAGGGCTTGCCTTCTTCACAGTCTGAGAGCGACATGTGAAGATGTACTTGAACAAACCCCAGTGCGGTCGACAGCCCGAAGTTTTCGCACATAGACACAAACGCGGCAAGGTATGCGATGGAGTTGGGAGTAAAATGGTGGAGCTGGGCTCGAAGAAATTCAAAAACCCGAAAGAAGACACTCGTGACAACGAAAAACCTCGGTCGACATGGGTGGCCAAAAGCACGCCTCGGCCTCTTACGGCCGAGGCTGCCACTCGCCGAAGTCTCGCGGCGCCGTGGGGAATCAATCCGTCTTGACCATATCGAGAGATCCTTCTCCTTGATGGTCGGCCGATCGATCTCCTGGACCCAGCCTTTCGGTAGTTTGGATCTCGACGAGGAACCACCGCGGCCGGTAGATCTCCCCTTGGCCTTCTCGGCTGCCGACGCCTTCTCCGCCGCCGACGCCTTCTTCGCGCGCTCCAACATCGTCGTCTTCTCTTTGCCCATGGCCCGCGGAATGCGCAAGGGGAGATGGCAAGAGAGCAGCAGCGGTGGCGGAGGCGAGACGGAGAAAACTAAGGAGGAAGAACAAGGTCTTGTGCATAAGCCTCCGGAGTTACATTTATAGCATCCCTTCCGAGTGGATGACAGGTGGACCCAAACAATCCAATCATATCGAGCAGCCGCCTTTCACGCGATACGTGGCGGAAAAAGCGGCGCGGAAATCGAGGCGCCCCTGTTACGTCCCATCCAAGCGCCGCAGTCCGTTCCGTTTCGCGCGCTTCCCCAAATTTCGTATCCCGCGAGCGACAGATCGGTCTGTCAAGTGCGAGATCTCCTGTGATCCGTTGCTCGGGAATAGTAAAGGAAGTCACTCGACTAAAAGACAAGAATGGATCAAGTCGACTGAAGGAAAGTTTCTTGTTATCAACAGAGAAGATCTTGATCCAAGACAACACGTAGCCAGTATGCAAAAGGCAGTCGGAAACAATGTCAACTCCTCCTTCACTCAAGCCTCAATCCATTCGGGGGCTAATGATGGATTCATGTACCTAGGGTAGGGTCATAGGCCTGACCTAAACGTCCTACCCCAGGGGCACTCGTAGAAGAGATCATCTTCCAGTCGACCAAAGAGGAATCCACTCGACTGGACTGGAAGGACTCGACCATGGAAGACTCACTCGACCATGAAGACTCACTCGACCACCAGAAGGTCAGAAGGCATTCTGCAGCGCAACGGTTTGCTATTGAATAGACTTAATGATAATTAAAGCGCCTTATGAGGCGTTACAAGAACCCCTAGCTTAATGTACTTTAATCCCTCCATTATGTGGGCTGGCAGGGGTCCTGGCGCACTCTATATAAGCCACCCCCCTCCACAGATAGAAGGGTTCACACTCTTGTAATACTCATACTGATAATCCACTCGACCGCCTCAGGGCTCCGAGACGTAGGGCTGTTACTTCTTCCGAGAAGGGCCTGAACTCGTACATCTCTTGTCTTCACAACTGCTCCATAGCTAGGACATCGCCTCCCCCTTACCTACCCCTACTTCTACTGTCAGACTTAGAACCACGACACCGGGCGTAGCCACACTCGATTCAGCTAAAGTGAGAGAGACAGACACCCGCCAGCCACCTTTAAGCACGAGTGCTCGTAACGGTGAAACTAGTCTCGCGTAAGCGTACGCGTAATGTCGGTCCGGGCCGCTTCATCTCATAATACCGCCGAACCAAAGTATGACATGCTGGTAAGCAGTATGACTTGTATATCCCACAACTCACTTGTTTTCTACTCGTGCATATGACATCTACGCATAAAACCAGGCTCGAATGCCACTGTTGGGGAACGTAGTAATTTCAAAAAATTTCCTACGCACACGCAAGATCATGGTGATGGCATAGCAACGAGAGGGGAGAGTATTGTCCACGTACCCTCGTAGACCGTAAGTGGAAGCGTTATGACAACGCGGTTGATGTAGTCGTACGTCTTCACAGTCCGACCAATCCAAGCACCGAACGTACGGCACCTCCGAGTTCAGCACACGTTCAGCTCGATGGCGATCCCGGACTCGATCCAGCAAAGTGTCGGGATGAGTTCCATCAACCGACGGCGTGGTGACGATGATGATGTTCTACCGGCGCAGGGCTTCGCCTAAACTCCGCGACGATATGACCGAGGTGTAATATGGTGAAGGGGGGCACCGCACACGGCTAAGGAACGATCACGTAGATCAACTTGTGTGTCATGGGGTGCCCCCTGCCCCCGTATATAAAGGAGCAAGGGGGGAGGAGGCCGGCCCTAGGAGGGGGCGCACCAAGTGTGGAGTCCTATTAGGACTCCCTAGTCCTAGTAGGATTCCACCTCCCTTGTTGGAGTAGGAGAAGGGGAAAGAGGGGGAGAGGAAGAAGGAAAGGGGGGCTGCGCCCTTGTCCAATTCGGACCAGAGGGGGGGGGGCGCAGGCCTCCTTCCTTTTGGCCTCTCTCCTCTATTCCCGTATGGCCCAATAATGCCCATATACTCCCCGGCGAATTCCCATAACTTTCCGGTACTCCGAAAAATACCCGAATCACTCGGAACCTTTCCGAACTCCGAATATAGTCGTCCAATATATCGATCTTTACGTCTCGACCATTTCGAGACTCCTCGTCATGTCCCCGATCTCATCCGGGACTCCAAACTCCTTCGGTACATCAAAACTCATAAACTCATAATATATCTGTCATCGAAACCTTAAGTGTGCGGACCCTACGGGTTTGAGAACAATGTAGACATGACCGAGACACGTCTCCAGTCAATAACCAATAGCGGAACCTGGAAGCTCATATTGGCTCCCACATATTCTACGAAGATCTTTATCGGTCAAACCGCATAACAACATACGTTGTTCCCTTTGTCATCGGTATGTTACTTTCCCGAGATTCGATCGTCGGTATCCAATACCTAGTTCAATCTCGTTACCGGCAAGTCTCTTTACTCGTTACGTAATGCATCATTCCGTAACTAACTCAATAGCTACATTGCTTGCAAGGCTTATAGTGATGTGCATTATCGAGAGGGCCCAGAGATACCTCTCCGACAATCGGAGTGACAAAACCTAATCTCGAAATACGCCAACCCAACATGTACCTTCGGAGACACCTATAGTACTCCTTTATAATCACCCAGTTACATTGTGAAGTTTGGTAGCACCCAAAGTGTTCCTCCGGTAAACAGGAGTTGCATAATCTCATAGTTACAGGAACATGTATAAGTCATGAAGAAAGCAATAGCAACATACTAAACGATCAAGTGCTAGGCTAATGGAATGGGTCATGTCAATCACACATTCTCCTAATGATGTGATCTCGTTAATCAAATGACAACTCATGTCTATGGTTAGGAAACTTAACCATCTTTGATTAACGAGCTAGTCAAGTAGAGGCATACTAGTGACACTATGTTTGTCTATGTATTCACACATGTATTATGTTTCCGGTTAATACAATTCTAGCATGAATAATAAACATTTATCATGAAATAAGGAAATAAATAATAACTATATTATTGCCTCTAGGGCATATTTCCTTCACCAAGATGGGATCTCGTGGATACAGTAGGTTGCGGCAGTGGAATTAGGTTTTTGGCTCCTGTTCTGATCGTTTGTGGATATGTAGGTATATATACGAGGAAGGAGTACGTCGGTGGAGCGTCAGGGGGCCCACGAGGTAGGGGGGCACGCCTAGGGGGGGGGCGCCCTCCACCCTCGTGACCGCCTCTGGCACTGCTTGGAGTAGGGTCCAAGTCTCCTGGATCACGTTCGGTTGGAAAATCATGTTCCCGAAGGTTTCATTCCGTTTGGACTCCGTTTGATATTCCGTTTCTTCAAAACACTGAAATAGGCAAAAAACAACAATTCTGGGCTGGGCCTCCGGTTAATAGGTTAGTCCCAAAAGTAATATAAAAGTGGAAAATAAAGCCCAATATAGTCCAAAACAGTAGATAAAGTAGCATGGAGCAATAAAAAATTATAGGTACGTTGGAGACGTATTAGGCATCCCCAAGCTTAATTCCTGCTCATCCTCGAGTAGGTAAATGATAAAAAAGAATTTTTGATGCGGAGTGATACTTTGGCATAATTTCAATATAAATCTTCTTACTTGTGATATGAATATTCAGATCCGAAAGATTCAAGACAAAAGTTCATATTGACACAAAAATAATAATACTTCAAGCATACTAATCAAAGCAATCATGTATTCTCAAAATGACATGGCAAAAGAAAGGTCATCCCTACAAAATCATATAGTTAGGCTATGCTTCATTTTTGTCACACAAAGATGTTCCCAACTTCTATACCCCCGATGATAAGCCAAGCAATTGTTTCATACTCAAATAATCTCAAACTTTTTCAACCTTCACGCAATACATGAGCGCGAGCCATGGATATAGCACTATGGGTGGAATAGAATATGATGATGGGGATTGTGTGGAGAAGACAAAAAGGAGAAGTCGCTTATTGACGAGGCTAATCAACGGGCTATGGAGATGCCCATCAATTGATGTCAACATGAGGAGTAGGGATTGCTATGCAACGGATGCACTAGAGATATGAATGGTCAACAAAAGAAAACTAGTGGGTGTGCATCCAACACGCTTGCTCACGAAGACCTAGGGCATTTTGAGGAAGCCCATCATTGGAATATACAAGCCAAGTTCTATAATGAAAAATTCCCACTAGTATATGAAAGTGACAAAATGAGAGACTCTCTATCATGAAGATCTTGGTGCTTACTTTGAAGCACAATATATGAGACTCACTACATGAAGGACAAAGTGCTACTTTGAAGCACAAGTATGGTAAAAGGATAGTAGCATTGTCCCTTCTCTCTTTTTCTCTCATTTTTTTTGGGCCTTCCTTTTTTTGGCCTTGCTTTTTTTCTTCCTTTTTTATTTTTTTATTTTTCGTCCGGAGTCTCATCCCGACTTATGGGGGAATCATAGTCTCCATCATCCTTTCCTCACTTGGGACAATGCTCTAATAATGATGATCATCACACTTTTTATTTTTCTTACAACTCAACAGTTACAACTCGAAACTTAGAACAAAATATGACTCTATATGAATGCCTTCGGCGATGTACCGGGATGGTGCAATGAATCAAGAGTGACATGTATGGAAAATAATGCATGGTGGCTTTGCCACAAATACGATGTCAACTACATGATCATGCAATGGCAATATGACAAAAGTAATGTATGTCATAATAATGATGATGGAAGTTGCATGGCAATATATCTCGGAATGGCTATGGAAATGCCATGATAGGTAGGTATGGTGGCTGTTTTGAGGAAGATATAAGGAGGTTTATGTGTGATAGAGCATATCATATCACGGGGTTTGGATGCACCGGCGAAGTTTGCACCAACTCTCAAGGTGAGAAAGGGCAATGCACGGTACCGAAGAGGCTAGCAAAGGTGGAAAGGTGAGAGTGCGTATAATCCATGGACTCAACATTAGTCAAAAGAACTCATATACTTATTGCAAAAATTTAGAAGCCATCAAAAATCAAGTACTACGCGCATGCTCCTAGGGGGATAGATTGGTAGGAAAAGACCATCGCTCATCCCCGACCGCCACTCATAAGGATGCACAAGCCAGGTACACTTCATGTTTCAAATTTGTTACACAACTTTAACCATACGTGCATGCTACGGGACTTGCAAACTTCAACACAAGTATTTCTCAAATTCACAATTATCAACTAGCACGACTTTGATATTGTCACCTCCATATCTCAAAACAATTATCAAGCATCAAACTTATCTTAGTATTCAATTCACTCAAAAGAAAGTTTCACATATCTTGAACACTAAGTATATTAACATTAAGTGAATTACCATTGCTATTAACGACTCTCAAAATAATCTAAGTGAAGCATGAGAGATCAATAGTTTCTTTAAAACAAATCCACCACCGTGGTCTAAAATATATAAGTGAAGCACTAGAGCAAAAATTATCACGCTCAAAAGATATAAGTGAAGCACTATGAGCAAAACTATCAAGCTCAAAAGATATAAGTGAAGCACATAGAGTATTCTAACAAATTCCAAATCATGTATGGCTCTCTCAAAATATGTGTACAGCAAGGATGATTGTGGCAAACTAAAAAGCAAAGACACAAATAATACAAGACACTCCAAGCAAAACACATATCATGTGGTGAATAAAAATATAGCTCCAAGTAAATTACCGATGGAAGTGGACGAAAGAGGGGATGCCTTCCGGGGCATCCCCAAGCTTTGACTTTTTGGTGTCCTTGGATTATATTGGGGGTGCCATGGGCATCCCCAAGCTTAGGCTCTTGCCACTCCTTGTTCCATAATCCATCAAAAGAATTCACCCAAAACTTAAAAACTTCACAACAAAAAACTCAACAGAAATCTCGTGAGCTCCGTTAGAGAAAGAAAACAAAAGACTACTTCAAGGTACTGCAATGTACTAATTCTTTATTTATATTGGTGTTAAACCTACTGTATTCCAACTTCTATATGGTTTATAAACTATTTTACTAGCCATAGATTCATCAAAATAAGCAAACAACACACGAAAAACAGAATCTGTCAAAAACAGAACAGTCTGTAGAAATCTGTAACTAACGCAAACTTCTAGAACTCTAAAACTTCTACAAAAATAGGAAGTCCTGGACAATTTGTTTATTGAACAGCAGCAAAAAGAATCAACGCAAAAGCACGTTCCTGTGATTTAACAAAATTATATTCGTGCCCGCAAAGTTTCTGTTTTTCAGCAGAATCAAATCAACTATCATCGTAGGTTATCCTATAGGTTCTACTTGGGACAAACACTAATTAAAACATAAAACCACATCCAAAAATAAGGTGGATGGATTATTTATTCCTAAACAGAAGCAAAAACAAAAAAAACACAAAATAAAATTGGGTTACCTCCCAACAAGCGCTATCGTTTAACGCCCCTAGCTAGGCATAAAAGCAAGGATAGATCTAGGTATTGTCATCTTTGGTAGGTAATTCTTCAATGAGGCATCTACCTCCTTTAGAATTTTCTTTCTTCCTAGTAATTGTAAAATTTTCAGGCAAAAGATCGAAAAATTTATCTATGGCAAATGGTTCCATAATGATGGTAAAAAGATTGGGATGAACACTTATAGATTTAAGATCCGCAATTTCCTTACTAGATGATTCACCCTTATTCTTAGGAACATAAATAAGCTTAGTATTTTTAGTAGAAGAACTTGGAGTGTTTTGAACGGAAGAAAAAGCGGTTCCCAAATTGGTAATGATACCCTCAAGTTTATCGATTCTTGTAGAATCTAGATTTATTTTCTCATTAACTATGGGTTCTTTTTCCTTAATATTTTTCAAAGTCATTTCTACCTTAGATCCATATTGGGTAATTTGATTTTGGATCTTTTTATCAAGATTTTCAATTGATTCAATGGTAGCAACTTTGTTTTCAATAGTTTCAAGCCTTTGCATAACATGCTCCAAAGTTAACGTAGTTCCATTAATCAAAAGGGGTGGTGAGCCAAATATATCTATTAAAGCATTATAAGAATCAAAAGTATGGCTACCCAAGAAATTCCCTCCGGTAATGGTATCAAGGATATATCTATACCAAGGATTAGCACCCACGTAAAAATTGCGAAGAAGAACTGAAGTAGATTGCTTCCTGGTAGATTTACTTTGAGCATTGCAAATTGTATACCAAGCATCTTTTAGATTTTCTCCCCCCTTTGCTAAAATTTAGAACTTCATTCTCGGGAGATAACGGAGAAGATATGAGACTAGTCATGACGACAAGCAAGCAAACTAACACACGAGCAAAGAGAGGGCGAATAAAAAGGCAAGGGTGAAGTGGGGGAGAGGAAAATGAGAGGCAAATGGCAAATAATGTAATGCGAGAGATAGGGATTGCGATTGGTACTTGGTATGGTTTACTTGCTTGCGTGAGCCTCCCCGGCAATGGCACCAGAAATTCTTCTTGCTACCTCTTAAGCACTGCGTTGGATTTTGTAACGCCCCGGATCCGATGCGCCAGGTGTCTGCCAGTTATTTGCCATCGTTGCCATGTCATGTGCTTGCGTGTTGCATTTTCCATGTCATCATCTGCATTTCATCTGCATGTTTTTCAAAACTTGCATCCGTTCGGGTTCCACCGGTTCTCTCCGTTGTCCGTTCTGAGCCAGACACTCTCGCGCGCGCCCGCGGCCTTCAAAATATTATTTTATAAGTGGCATAAAAATGTTTTCGGAATGGGTTGTAACTTGTTGTGCCGTCTTATTATAGTGTAGACAGAGCGCCTATCAAGTTTCGTCGCATTCGGAGTCCATTTGATAGCCCAACCGTTAAACCTATAACCGCGATATAGCAGGTATATTCGCCGGACGTTTCGGTCTCCGAAACAGTCGCCGGGCCTCACTTCTCTTCTCTCCCCTCAGCCCAAACCTCTCTCTCACAACCCACAAGGTCCAACCTACCCCTCCTCGCGTCTGGTGCCGTCCGATCGTGATCGGAGGGCTCCGAAACCCCCCTAACCCTAGCCTCCTTGCTATATATAGACCCCTCCTTCCAAGTTTGAGCATTTCCTAGTCTAAACCTAGCCCCTAGCCTTCTCCCACCTCCAGCCGGTGCAACTTCCTCGTTTTCTACGCCGAATGGCTCCCCCGCCGCCACTTGTCCCCGTCCCACTCGCCAGCGCCGCCACCCGCCGTCGCCCACGGCCTATCAGAGCGCGACACGTCGCCCTGGCCTTCTCCCTCTGCCGCCAGCCCTCCAGGGCCCAGATCCAGCCCGCCGCCGGGCCGAAACGGGCCCCGCCAGCCCGCGCGCCTCCCACCTGCGCCCGAGCGCTACCCGGCCACCTGCTCGGTCGCCTCCTCCCGCCGGAGCCCCGTCTCCTCCTCGTCGCCGCCTCACGGGACCCTACCGGAGTCGCCACCGGCGAGCATAGCCGCCGGAGACACATGCCGGCGCCGGAGCCAGGCCAGTCCGCCCTCGCCTTCCTCTCTCTTCCTCTCTCTCCCCGTCGTTAATCGCCCCGGTAGCCTCTTCCTTCGCAGGTCGCGCCGCCGCCCGCGTATCCCGTCGCCGGCCCTCCTCCCGCCGGATCCGGCCAGAATGGATCCGCCGCGGCCGGATCTGCCGTCTCCGCCGCCGGATCGGACCCCTCCGCGCTCCTCTCGTCGCTGAAGTGACCCTCCTCCGCCGCCGCCATGTCCCTGCTCGGGACGAGCACAGGAGCTGCTCGTCCCGCGTGCACTGCGACCACATGGGCCAGCGGCCCCTCCGCGGCCCACCAGCCTAGCCCAGCTCGCCAGCCGGCCTGCCTCACCTCCTCTGCTTATGGGCCGAAGCCTGTGGTGAGCAACCCCCTACCCCTCGCCCTAGGCGTCTTTTAGCTATTCGGCGCGCGTCTGTTTTTTCTTCAGAAAATAACAGTCCTTGACATTTTGATGCTATGTTTGACATGCCATAACTCCATGCACACTGCTCCGTTTCGTGCGTGTAATATGTCAAATTGTTCGTCTCGACGAGTACTTCATTTCATCTCATTGCATCATTTTCATTTGAGCTCATCTTGATGCCCTAATCATCGTCAGAAGAGTGCTATGTGATGTTAATCTGCTGAAACTGTTATAACATGCTAATTTGTCATTTTTGCCATGTTTGATGTGTGCATCTTATGAGCTTGATGTCTACATGTGTTTTGATCTATGCCATGTCATATTTGCAGTGGTGCCATCCATGTATTTTTGTGAGTTGTGTGGTGAGTGCATCAAGCTTGTTAAGTAGTGTACTTGTTGCTGTTTTGCTTGTCTGAATCTGTTATTTTGTTGCCATGTAAACCTGCTGCTACAAGTCATTCTATGCATATTCTGGAGATGTTCACTGAGGATCTTTTGTTATACATGTCATGTTCTATCCATTCATGCCCCTGGCTGCATTTATAGCCTGATGTAGATTGTTGTAATCTTGCATCAAAACTGCTAAATAATGTTGCTATCAGCCTGTTAACATGAAGTTCAGTTTTGCCATGTGTTTTTCTAGTGATCCATGCACTCTATGAACTTGCTCTTGCCATGCTTAGCTTCATAAACATGTATTCTTACTGTTGGTTGCCTTGCCATGCCATGTATTGCTCTGTGGTGAGTGCTTCAAGCTCACCAACATGCCTACTTATTGTTGTTCCTGCCATGTATGAATCTGTCATATAACTTGCCATGTTTACATGGGTGCCATCATATTTTCTGTGCCCTTTTGGCTCATGGTCAGTAAGGGACTTTTGTTATATGCATTTATTAGATTCATTCCATGCCTTTGTTTTCCATGATAGCTTCCTGTAACATGTTATTTGATAGCTCTAAACATTGCAACCTGATGTTATGTCTGCTAATGACTGAAACTGTTATAATTTGCAAGCTTGCCATGTCTTTTTGAGCATGTTATGGTGTTTTCTGGAGATAGCTCAGTGTTCATGTTTTGTCATGCTTTACTTGTACTTCATGCCCATGCCTTTTTTTATTATGTTGGGGTGCTTTAGCTTATTGTTTTGGTGCTTGCAAGATGCCTAGTTGCTGTTTTGTACAGCTTGTCCTTTAAACTTGTATAGAGTGTATGTGTTGAACCATTGCTCCGTTTTGAGTGTGCTCTATATGAAACTTGCTTGATTTTGCATGTAGTTTCATATTATCATGTTGCATCCTTATTTTGAGATTGTTTGCTTGATGTTTGGATGCATTTAGCATCAATGCCATGTTTAACTTGTTTTGCTCATATCTTCTAGGCCGTAGCTCCGAACTAAATGAACTTTATATGTAACTTGACTAGAATTTCATGTAGATCCTCTTGGTGCTCTTTACCTTGCTGTTTAACAAATTCAACTTAAGGTTTATTCAGTTCTGGACCAACTTTGAAATTTACATACGAGGACTTACCAGAATTGTTATATGTTGTTTCCGGCCTCATTTAAACTTGCCTTGATGTGTTGTTCTTGTTTGCATCATCTCTTGCCATGAGTAGCCTCATCTAGCTTTGTCATGCGTCATGCTTGGTTGTGCATCATGTATTGTCTATGTGTGGTGTGTTTACCATGTTGTGTGCTTCTTCTCGATAGTTCCCGTTTTCGTTGCGATCGTGAGGATTCGTTCGTCTACGTGTGGTTCGTCTTCGTGGCTTCATCTTCTTCATCGACTCGTTCTTATTCCTTGCGGGATTTCAGGCAAGATGACCGCTACCCTGGATCTCACTACTATCATTGCTATGCTAGTTGCTTCGTTCTATCGCTATGCTGCGCTACCTATCCCTTGTTCTATCAAGCCTCCCAAATTGCCATGAACCTCTAACCTTTGACACCCTTCCTAGCAAACCGTTGTTTGGCTATGTTACCGCTTTGCTCAGCCCCTCTTATAGCGTTGTTAGTTGCATGTGAAGTTGAAGATTGCTCCTTGGTGGACAGGGTTATGTTGGGATATCACAATATCTCTTTTATTATTAATGCATCTATATACTTGGTAAAGGGTGGAAGGCTCGGTCTTATGCCTGGTGTTTTGTTCCACTCTTGCCGCCCTAGTTTCCGTCATACCGGTATTATGTTCCCGGATTTTGCGTTCCTTACGCGGTCGGGTGATTTATGGGACCCCCTTGACAGTTCGCTTTGAATAAAACTCCTCCAGCAAGGCCCAACCTTGGTTTTACCATTTGCCTCACCACCACCTACTTTTTTCCTTCGGAGTCGCTCTCTCGAGGGTCATCTTTATTCAGCCCCCCCGGGCCAGTGCTTCTCTAAGTGCTGGTCCGAACCGAGCAGCCTGCGGGGCCCCCTCGGGGAAACTCGAGGTCTGGTTTTACTCGTAGCTTGACTTATCCGGTGTTTCCCTGAGAACGAGTTATGTGCAGCTCCTATCGGGATTTGTCTGCACAGCGGGCGGCTTTGCTGGTCTTGTTTACCATTGTCGAAATGTCTTGTAAACCGGGATTCCGAGACTGATCGGGTCTTCCTGGGAGAAGGAATATCCTTCGTTGATCGCGAGAGCTTATCATGGGCTAAGTTGGGACACCCCTGCAGGGTATAAACCTTCGAGAGCCGTGCCCGCGGTTATGTGGTATCTGGGAATTTGTTAATGTCCGGTTGTAGATAACTTGTCACTTGACTTAATTAAAACACATCAACCGCGTGTGTAGCCGTGATGGTCTCTTTTCGGCGGAGTCCGGGAAGTGAACACGGTTTTGGGTTATGTTTGACGTAAGTAGGTGTTCAGGATCACCTCTTGATCATTGCTAGCTTCACGACCGTTCCTTTGTTCCTCTTCTCGCTCTTATTTGCGTATGTTAGCCACCATACTTGCTTAGTCGCTGCTGCAACCTCACCACTTTACCCCTTCCTTTCCCATTAAGCTTTGCTAGTCTTGATACCCATGGTAATGGGATTGCTGAGTCCTCGTGGCTCACATTACTACAACAACGATTGCTTGGTACAGGTTATGTGATGATCATGACGCGAGAGCGATGTTTGCTTGTTTTGGAGTTCTTCTTCTGCTTCTTCGTCGATCAGGGGATAGGTTCCAGGTCGGCAGCCTGGGCTAGCAAGGCGGATGTCGTTTGTTTCTGTTTGTGTTTCATCCGTAGTCGGATGGTGATCTTATGTATGATGTTGTATTCGCGTGGCATTGTATGCCTTTTATATGTATTCCCATCTATTATGTAATGTTGATGTAATGATATCCACCTTGCAAAAGCGTTTCAATATGCGGGTCTATCCTTGGTGGGACCTTCAATTTCCTTTTGGATAGGGTCGCATATTGGGCGTGACAGATTTCCCCGAAGAGGAGAGGATGATGCAGCAAAGTAGCGTAAGTATTTCCCTTAGTTTTTGAGAACCAAGGTATCAATCCAGTAGGAGACCACGCACAAGTCCCTCGTACCTACACAAAACAATAGCAATTCGCAACCAACGCGATTAGGGATTGTCAATCCCTTCACGGTCACTTATGATAGTGAGATCTGATAGAGATGATAAATAATATTTTTTGGTATTTTTGATAGATAGATGCAAAGTAAAAGGTAAAAGGCAAAGTAAAAACAAAGCAAGTAAATAAAGCGATAGAGATTGATATGATTAGAATAGACCCGGGGGCCATAGGTTTCACTAGTGGCTTCTCTCAAGAGCATAGATATTCTATGGTGGGTGAACAAATTACTGTTGAGCAATTGACAGAATTGAGCATAGTTATGAGCATATCTAGGCAATGATCATGTATATAGGCATCACGTCCAAAACAAGTAAATCGAAACGATTCTGCATCTACTACTACTACTCCACTCATCGACCGCTATCCAGCATGCATCTAGAGTATTAAAATAAAAACAGAGTAACGCCTTAAGCAAGATGACATGGTGTAGAGGGATAAATCATGCAATATGATAAAAACCCCATCTTGTTATCCTCGATGGCAACAATACAATCGTGCCTTGCAACCCTTTACATCCTTTGGTAAGGACACCGCAAGATTGAACCCAAAGCTAAGCACTTCTCCCATTGCAAGAACTACCAATCTAGTTGGCCAAACCAAAAGGATAATTCAAGAGACTTGCAAAGATAACTCAATCATACATAAAAGAATTCAGAGAAGAATCAAATATTTTCCATAGATAATCTTGGGTCATAAACACACAATTCATCGGTCTCAACAAACACACCGCAAAAAGAAGATTACATCGAATAGATCTCCACGAGAGAGGGGAGAACATTGTATTGAGATCCAAAAGAGAGAAGAAGCCATCTAGCTACTAGCTATGGACCCAAGATCCAAGTAAACTACTCACACTTCATCGGAGGGCTATGGTGATGATGTAGAAGCCCTCCATGGTGGATGCCCCCTCGTGAACTCGGAACATGCCCCAAGATGGGATCTCGTGGATCTGAAGGTTGCGGCGGTGGAATTAGGTTTTGGATCCTGTTACGATCGTTTGGGGATATGTAGGTATATATAGGAGGAAGGAATGCGTCGGTGGGCGTCGGGGGCCACGAGGTAGGGGCGCGCCCGAGGCGCCCTCCACCTCGTGACCAACTCGCACTGCTTGGAGTAGGGTCCAAGTCTCCTGGATCACGTTCGGTTGGAAAATCACGTTCCCGAAGGTTTCATTCCGTTTGGACTCCGTTTGATATTCCGTTTCTTCGAAACACTGAAATAGGCAAAAAACATCAATTCTGGGCTGGGCCTCCGGTTAATAGGTTAGTCCCAAAAGTAATATAAAAGTGGAAAATAAAGCCCAATATAGTCCAAAACAGTAGATAAAGTAGCATGGAGCAATAAAAAATTATAGATACGTTGGAGACTTATCATGTGTTCATAGGATACCCAAAGGATACTGTATGGTACACCATCTATCACAGATTCGAAGGAAAAACATTCTTTGCTAAGAATGGATCCTTTCTGGAGAAGGAGTTTCTATCGAAAGAAGTAAGTGGGAGGAAAGTAGAACTTGATGAGGTAACTGTACCTGCTCCCTTATTAGAAAGTAGTTCATCACAGAAATCAGTTCATGTGATCCCTACACCAATTAGTGAGGAAGCTAATGATAATGATCATGAAACTTCAGATCAAGTTATTACTGAACCTCGTAGGTCAACCAGAGTAAGATCCGCACCAAAGTGGTACGGTAATCCTGTTATGGAGGTCATGTTACTAGACCATGACGAACCAACGAACTATGAGGAAGCGATGATGAGCCCAGATTCCGCGAAATGGCTTGAAGCCATGAAATCTGAGATGGGATCAATGTATGAGAACAAAGTGTGGACTTTGGTTGACTTGCCCGATGATCGGCAAGCCATAGAGAATAAATGGATATTCAAGAAGAAGACTGACGTAGACAATAATGTTACTGTGTACAAAGCTCGACTTGTCGCAAAAGGTTTTCGACAAGTTCAAGGAGTTGACTATGATGAGACCTTCTCAACCGTAGCGATGCTTAAGTCTATCCGAATCATGTTAGCAATTGCTGCATTTTATGATTATGAAATTTGGCAAATGGATGTAAAGACTACATTCCTGAATGGATTTCTGGAAGAAGAGTTGTATATGATGCAACCTGAAGGTTTTATCGATCCAAAGAGTGCTAACAAAGTATGCAAGCTCCAGCGATCCATTTATGGACTGGTGCAAGCCTATCAGAGTTGGAATAAACGTTTTGATAGTGTGATAAAGCATATGGTTTTATACAGACTTTTGGAGAAGCATGTATTTACAAGAAAGTGAGTGGGAGCTCTGTAGCATTTCTAATATTATATGTGGATGACATATTGTTGATTGGAAAGGATATAGAATTTGTGGATAGCATAAAAGGATACTTCAACAAGAGTTTTTCAATGAAAGACCTCGGTGAAGCTACTTATATATTGGGCATCAAGACTATAGAGATAGATCAAGACGCTTAATTGGACTTTCACAAAGCACATACCTTGATAAAGTTTAGAAGAACTTCAAAATGGATCAAGCAAAGAAAGGGTTCTTGCCTGTGTTACAAGGTGTGAAGTTGAGTCAGACGCAATGCCCGACCACTGCAGAAAATAGAGTGAAAATGAAAAGTGTTCCCTATGCTTCAGCCATAGGCTCTATCATGTATGCAATACTGTGTACTGATACGTCTCCAACGTATCTACTTTTCCAAACACTTTTGCCCTTGTTTTGGACTCTAACTTGCATGATTTGAATGAAACTAACCCGGACTGTCCACGAGATCCACGGAGGCACTTTTCAGAATTAATAAGAATTTTTGGCGAAAGAATCAAGGCTAGGGGGCCCACGGGCTGTCCACGAGACAGGGGACGCGCCCCCCTAGGGCGCGCCCTCCTATCTCGTGGGCCCCCTGGACACCTCCCGACCTCAACTCCAACTCCATATATACCGTCTCGGGGAGAAAAAATCTGGGAGAAAGTTTCATCGCGTTTCACGACACGGAGCCGCCGCCAAGCCCTAATCTCTCTCGGGAGGGCTGATCTGGAGTCTGTTCGGGGCTCTGGAGAGGGGGATTCGTCGCCGCCCTCATCATCAACCATCCTCCATCACCAATTTCATGATGCTCACCGCCGTGCGTGAGTAATTCCATTGTAGGCTTGCTGGACGGTGATGGGTTGGATGAGATTTACCATGTAATCAAGTTAGTTTTGTTAGGGTTTGATCCCTAGTATCCACTATGTTCCGAGATTGATGTTGCTATGACTTTGCTATGCTTAATGATTGTCACTAGGGCCCGAGTGCCATGATTTCAGATCTGAACGTATTATGTTTTCATGAATATATGTGTGTTCTTGATCCTATCTTGCAAGTCTATAGTCACCTATTATGTGTTATGATCCGACAACCCCGAAGTGACAATAATCGAGACACTTCTCGGTGATGACCATAGTTTGAGGAGTTCATGTATTCACTATATGTTAATGCTTTGTTCCGGTTCTCTATTAAAAGGAGGCCTTAATATCCCTTAGTTTCCGTAAGGACCCCGCTGCAATGGGAGGGTAGGACAAAAGATGTCATACATGTTCTTTTCCATAAGCAGGTATGATTGTTTACGGAATACATGCCTGCATTACATTGATGAACAGGAGCTAGTTATATATCACCCTATGTTATAACTATTGCATGAGGAATCGCATCCGGCGTAATTATCCATCATTGATCCATTGCCTACGAGCTTTCATATATTGTTCTTCGCTCATTTACTTTTCCGTTGCTACTGTTACAACCACTACAAAAACCCAAAAACATTTATCTTTACTTTTGCTACCGTTACTATTACTATCATAGCACTTTTGCTACTAAACAGTTTGCTGCAGATACTAAGTTATCCAGGTGTGGTTGAATTGACAACTCAACTGCTAATACTCAAGAATATTCTTTGGCTCGCCTTGTGTCGAATCAATAAATTTGGGTTGAATACTCTACCCTCGAAAGCTGTTGCGATCCCCTATACTTGTGGGTTATCAAGACTAATTTCTGGCGCCGTTGCCGGGGAGCATAGCTCTATTCTCTGAGTTACTTGGGATTTATATCTGTTGATCTATGAAGAACTTGAAAGACGATCGAACTACTATTTTGCCCTCAACTACGAGGGGAGGTAAGGAACTGCCATCTAGCTCTGCACTAGATTGTCCTTCCGTTATCAGTAGGCTTGCTACACCTAAACCTACTACTGCTATGAATTACGATATGTGCATGTTATTGATGATGCCATACGCTATGCATGATGAAACTACTTACGTGCGTGATACTACTTTGCCATTAGGTGAATTTCTTGATGAACAACTTGCTAGATTTAGGGGAATGAAATTATCGAAGATCATATTCTTGATGATAGTGATGATGAAGGTCCCCGATGATTATGTATTACTGTTGTTCCTAAGGGTTATGTTATGCATGAAACAACTGCTATGGAAATTCTTGCTTGCAATGATAGAAATGATCTTAAGAAATTATTAGCTAAATGGAAGCAGCAGTCTCTTAATACTAGAATGAAACCCGATCCTGCTTTTGCTACTTCACCTATCGTATTCTTGATAAGGATTATGAATTCTCTGTTGATCTGATATTATTACTTTAGTTGAATCTGATCCTTTTTATGGCCTTGAATCTGAAATTGTTGTGGCACATCTTACCAAGTTGAATGATATAGCTACCCTGTTTACTAATGATGAGAAGTATCGCTATTTATATATCCTTAAGATATTTCCGTTCTCATTAAAGGGTGATGCTAAGACTTGGTATAATTCTCTTGGTCCTGGTTGTGTGCGTAGTCCCCAGGATATGATTTATTACTTCTCTGCTAAATATTTTCCTGCTCATAAGAAACAAGCTGCCTTGCGGGAAATATATAATTTTGTGCAAATCAAAGAAGAGAGTCTCCCACAAGCTTGGGGGAGGCTTCTCCGGTTACTTAATGCTTTGCATGATCATCCTCTTAAGAAAAATGAAATACTTGATATCATTTATAATGGACTAACCGATGCTTCCAAGGACTACTTGGATAGTTGTGCTGGTTGTGTTTTCAGGGAAAGAACAGTCGACGAAGCTGAAATACTATTGAATAATATGTTGACTAATGAAAATAATTGGACTCTTCTTGAGCCATTTCCTGAAGTAATTCCTGAACCAATTGAGCCAACTCCTGAGCCTATCCTAAACCCACTCCGAAGAAGAGAGGTGTTTTATTTCTCAGTCCTGAAGATATGCAAGAGGCAAAGAAATCAATGAAAGAAAAAGGTATTAAAGCTGAAGATGTTAAGAATTTACCACCTATTGAAGAAATACACTGTTTGAATATACCGCCAGAAGAACCATATTGTCTTGATATCCCGACACAGGTAGTAAAGGTAAATTCTCTCTATAGATATGATAAAGTTGAAATCCCCTCTATTAAATTGCATAGCCCATGCTTAGATGAATTTGATGACTTTATGGCTAGACAACAAAGTTTTAATGCTTATGTTGGTAGAGAGTTAAAGAATAATGCTTTCGAGATAGGACGCGTAGGTGATAATCTGGCTAGAGTTAAAGATGAACTTCACCGCGTTAGCAAATATGCTTCTATGGTTGCTACTCAAGCCGAGCAAGTACTTAAAGCTCAAAATGATTCGCTTGATGAATTAAATAATAAAAATGACTTTGCTGTTAGAGTGGCTACTAGAACTGGTAGAATGACTCAGAACCTTTGTATCCTAAAGGCCACCCTAAGAGAATCGAGCAAGATTCTCGGAGAAATAATTTAGAGGCACCTAGTTCTTCTAAAAAGAAGAAAAAGAAAAATTATAGGACTTTGCATGCTTCTAGTGAACCTCATGTAGACACACGAGAATCCCAATAATATTTCTATTTACGATCTTTGAAGCTCAATCAGGTGATGAACATGAACCTAGTGATAATGTTAATGATAATGTTCATGTTGATGCTCAACCTAGCAAAGACAATGATGTAGAAATTGAACCTGCTGTTGATCTTGATAACCCACAATCAAAGAATCAACGTTATGATAAGAGAGATTTTGTTGCTAGGAAGCACGGTAAAGAAAGAGAACCATGGGTTCAGAAACCCTTGCCCTTTCCTCCTAAACCATCCAAGTCAAAGGATGATGAGGATTTTGAGCGCTTTGCTGAAATGATTAGACCTATTTTCTTACGTATGCGCTTAACTGATATGCTGAAAGTAAATCCTTATGCTAAATATATGAAGGATATCATGACAAATAAAAGAAAGATACCGGAAGCTGAAATTTCCACCATGCTTGCTAATTACACTCTTATGGGTGGAATACCAAAGAAACTTGGAGATCCGGGTGTACCAACTATACCATGCTCTATTAAAAGAAATTATGTTAGAACTGCTTTATGTGATCTTGGAGCCGGTGTTAGTGTTATGCCTCTCTCTTTATATCGTAGACTTGAATTTAATAAGTTGACACCTACTGAAATATCTTTGCAAATGGCTGATAAATCAACTGCTATACCTGTCGGTATTTGTGAGGATGTGCCTGTTGTAGTTGCAAATGTCACTATCTTAACGAACTTTGTTATTCTTGATATTCCTGAGGACGATAGTATGTCTGGTATCCTTGGTAGACCTTTTCTTAATACTGCAGGGGCTGTTATTGATTGCAACAAAGGCAATGTCACTTTTCATGTTAATGGTAATGAGCATACGGTACACTTTCCGAGGAAACAATCTCAAGTTCATAGCATCAATTCTATTGGACAAGTTCCAACTATTATTTTTGGAGGTTTTGAATTTCCTCTCCCCACTGTTAAGAAAAAGTATGATATTCTTATTGTTGGGGATTTTCTTATCCCCGTTGAGGTAACTTAGTGTTATTCGAAATTTCTCCGGTTCCGTGTTATTTGGAATGAGTTTGTTAACAAGAGTTGATCAACCTTGTTAGTGGGTTCATTTTGATGATCACGAGATGGATGAAACTAGAAGGCACAACCTTCTGTACCCTCTTTTTACTTTCTGTTAGTTAGAATAAATAAAGCAAAAATAGTATTATCCGTCTGTTTTCTGAATTATCCGTGCATTAAAAAATAGTCCGAAAACAAAAGTGCTCCAAATGCCTGCAAATTTCGTATGATTTTTTCTGGAATATTTGAGGATTTTAGGCACTGAAAACACTGCAAAAGGGGCAAGCACCAGGCCACGAGAGAGAAGGGCGCCCCCCTGTAGGGCGCGCCCCCTGTCTCGTGGGCCCCTGGTGGGTCCCCTCCACTTATGCCAGCACCCACACACTTCATCTTCTACCCAAAAAAAATCCCCATCCAGCTCAAGCCCGAGTTCTAGCTCGTTTTGCTGCGATTTTCGATCTCTTAGCTCAAAGCTCCATTCACAAAACTGCTCTGGGAGATTGTTGCTTGGTATGTGACTCCTCGATTGGTCCAATTAGTTTTTCTTCTAGTGCTTTATTCATTGCAAATTTTTGCTGCATAGGTGACCATGTTCTTGAGCTTGCATGTTAAATTTTTGAGGTCCCAAGCAATTCCAATGCATGATATAAGCTCTAGGCACTTGTAGGAGTAGTTGCTATCAATCTTGTTTAGTTTTATCCACTTTTATTTTGAAGTTACTAAAATTTCAGAAATTTCCAGAAAAAGAAATATGCTTAGAAGAATGTACCAAGGTGGTCCCTATGCAAAGAAAGGGCCAAGGATTGCTATACGTGAAAAAGATGTTAATTTGCCAAGGGACGCAAATGTACGAGCTTGTGAGTGGCCATCCGATGATTTTATGGTCGAAGCAAGTGAGGGAGTCCTGGATTAGGGGGTGTCCGGATGGCCGGACTATAACCTTTGGCCAGACTCCTGGACTATGAAGATACAAGATTGAAGACTTCGTCCCGTGTCCGGATGGGACTTTCCTTGGCGTGGAAGGCAAGCTTGGTGATACGGATATGTAGATCTCCTACCATTGTAACCGACTCTGTGTAACCCTAACCCTCTTCGATGCCTATATAAACCAGAGGGTTTTAGTTCGTAGGACACAACAACAATCATACCATAGGCTAGCTTCTAGGGTTTAGTCTCTTTGATCTCGTGGTAGATCTACTCTTGTACTACCCATATCATCAATATTAATCAAGCAGGAGTAGGGTTTTACCTCCGTTGAGAGGGCCCGAACCTGGGTAAAAACATAGTGTCCCTTGTCTCCTGTTACCATCCGCCTAGACACACAGTTCGGGACCCCCTACCCGAGATCCGCCGGTTTTGACACCGACATTGGTGCTTTCATTGAGAGTTCCTCTGTGTCGTCATCTTTAGGCCCGATGGCTCCTACGATCATCAACAACGATGCGGTCCAGGGTGAGACTTTTCTCCCCAGACAGATCTTCGTATTCGGTGGCTTTGCACTGCGGGCTAATTCACTTGGCCACCTGGAGCAGATTGAAAGCTACGCCCCTGGCCATCAGGTCAGATTTGGAAGTTTGAACTATATGGCTGACGTCCGCGGAGACTTGATCTTTGACGGGTTCGAGCCGCAGCCAAGCGCGCCGTGCTGTCACGATGGGCATGATCTAGCTCTGCCGCCGGACAGTGCCCTGGAGGCCGCACAAGTGTCCGCTCCGACCCCTAGCTCGGAGCCGACTGCGCCGATCGAGGACGGGTGGCTGGACACCGCCTCGGGGGCTGCTATCTCCACGGCGATTGAGCCGAACACCAACCCTGTCCTTTGCGAAGCTCTTGACTCCAAGGTGCCGGACTCCTCTCCAGACTCCAAACCTTCTGCGCCCCTGTCAATCGCCAATTGGGCGCCGATCATGGAGTTCACCACCACGGACATCTTTCAGCACTCGCCCTTCGGCGACATCCTGAATTCACTAAAATCTCTCTCTCTATCAGGAGAGCCCTGGTCAGACTATGGTCAGCAAGGTTGGGATGCGGACGATGAAGAAATTCGACTCCCACCCACCACTCACTTTGTAGCCACTGTCGAAAGTTTAAACGACGTGCTCAACTTCGACTCCGAAGACATCGACGGTATGGGCGACGATGTAGGAGACAAGCATGAACCAGTACCTATAGGGCACTGGACAGCCACCTCATCTCACGATGTATACATGGTGGACACACCTAAAGGAAGGGACGACGAGGAACAGCGGGACGCCACGAGGGATCATTCCCTCGAAAAGCAGTCAAAACGGCGACGTAAGCTCCGCTCAAAGTCCCGCCTCGACAAGGACAGCAGCCATACAGACCCAGCCATAGAGCAGGGCGAACCGGTGGACGACGAACATGCTATCAAGCAACCGTACGGACAGGACAACCTGGATAAACAATCCGTCCCCAGCAAAGATAACAGTCCGGACGATCTCATGCCGGACAAGTTGCTGGAGCAGAAGAACCTCCACAAAAGGCTCGCCGCCACTGCACGTAGCTGAAAAGCGAAGCGAAGCTCAAAACAGCGGAAGATGCGCTCGAGAATCGAGATGGAGCAAAGTACTCAACACATGAGACAAATCGGCGATAGTCGCCGAACAAAGAGCTACCCGAAGCGAAAACTACTGCCCGAATTTGATGAGGAGGCCGTAGAGCCCCCGCAATCAAAGAACAAGGAGACCACACGGTCGGATAGACGATCCCATGGCAAACATAGAGCGGCAAACAACGTCGCACACAAGCCGGCACGCGATCCGCACATGGATCCGCATCAAAAAGATGGCCTAGTTAGATCTATCTACGGGCCAAGAAAGCAAGCTCTAGTAAGCAATGCAACACATCAAGTATCCGAATATTATGGTACACCTAAATATAGGGGTGCCGCACATCCCCTATGTTTCACCGATGAGGTTCTGGATTATGAATTTCCAGCGGGATTTAAACCTGTAAACATAGAGGCATACGACGGAACAACAGACCCTGGAGTCTGGATCAAGGATTACATCCTCCACATACACATGGCTAGAGGAGATGATCTCCACGCCATAAATACTTACCCCTCAAGCTCAAAGGGCCAGCCCGGCATTGGCTCAAAATCCTCCCCGAAAACGCCATTGGAAGTTGGGAAGAGGTCGAAGACGCTTTTCGAGCAAATTTTCAAGGGACCTATGTCCGACCTCCGGATGCAGACGATTTAAGTCACATAACTCAACAACTCGGAGAGTCAGCCCGGAAATTCTGGAACAGATTCCTTACTAAAAAGAACCAAATAGTCGATTATCCGGACGCTGAAGACTTAGCAGCTTTCAAACACAACGTCCGAGACGAGTGGCTCGCCAGACACCTCGGCCAAGAAAAGCCAAGAACAATGGCCGCATTAACAAGCCTCATGACCCACTTTTGCGCGGGAGAGGATAGCTGGCTGGCAAGATGCAGTACCAACGACCCAAGTACATCCGAAGTCAGGGATGGAAACGGGAAACCGCGACGCAGCAAGGACCAGCGCCGGACAAAGGGAAATAGCCCGAAGAGCACGGCAGTCAACGCCGGATTCAAAAGCTCACGGCAGAATCATACAAAACTGCCCCTTAAGGATAACAGGGACAAGCTATCTAACTTAAACAAAATCTTGGACAAGATATGCCAAATCCACAGTACTCCCAGGAAGCCTGCAAACCATACCCACAGAGATTATTGGGTCTTCAAGCAGTCCGGCAAACTCAACGCCGAACACAAGGGGCTCGACACACCAAGCGAGGACGATGACGAACCCCACAAGCAAAGCACCGGAAAACAAAAGAATTTCCCATAAGAAGTCAAAACAGTAAACTCACTTTACGTGACAAAAGGGAAAAACAGAATGGCGCCCATAGAGATACATGCCATGCAGCCTATCCGAGAGGAGTCCCGCCACTGGTTATTAAACCCAATCACCTTCGACCATCAGGATTACTCTAGAAGTATCCGAAATGTAGGATGGACTGCCTTGATATTAGATCCGATAATCGACGGACTCCAATTTACACAAGTCCTAATGGACGGCAGCAGTGATCTAAACCTGCTATATCAGGACACAATCCGCAAAATGGGGATAGGCCTAGCCAAAATTCGCCATAGCAACACTTCCTTTCAAGGGGTAATGCCAGGCCCATATGCCCATTGTACGGGCTCTCTACTACTAGAAGTTGTGTTTGGCTCACCCGACAACTTCCGCCGTGAAAAGTTAAACTTCCACCTTGCCCATTTGCAAGTAGCTACCAAGCACTACTGGGACGCGAAGCTTTTGCCCGCTTTAACGCAATACCGCATTATGCATCCCTCACACTTAAAATGCCCAGTCCGCGAGGCATCATCTCCTTAAAGGGAAATATCGAGTGTTCCTCCAGAGCGGAAGACTGTGTGACTGCCTTGACAGCCACACACTAAACCGGCTTCACTAATCAAAGCACCTAAACAGGTCGTTCAGACCCCGGACACGGTTAGACGAGTCCGGCGTAAACATACAAGGGCTTACTAGCCGCATACCCCTGCACAAGGGGCTCCGCACATGTACAACAAGAGACAATCAAGCTCAATTTTATTCATTTTTTGAATCGTACTTTGTTTATTTAATATAACGTACATTCTTGCATGATCTTTTTCAACTAAGTTCCTCTCTTTTACAGATGAACACCGTGCTACACCCGTCCAGGATACGGCACAACGGAGACACAGGCGCATACGTGCAGTAGGGACCCGTGACAAGGATTCTTTTCAGATTAAGACTCTGCGTAAACCTTTTTCATAGTCTCTTGTTGATACACATCCCTAGTTTCTTGTTATAACCGAGGAGGAGGCTGGAGTTTTGGCATGGGCCACGTCAGAATTTTGCGTGTACCTGGACACCAGGGGCTTACTACCAAGGGCGTTGTTCGGCCCGTTTTCATAAAGACCGAATACCTTAGGGAGTGTTTGGCGTCTCGCGTTAGGCCTTATATGCATCAACTCTGAATCATGTCTTTGGTCAAATGTTGGGTTTGCCCGGCTCCTGTGTTTTGCTGCCTTACGTTCCGCTCTATCGGCTAAGGCGGCACCAGGAGAACTAATGCGATTGTGCCCCGGTTCGGCCAGGCGAGCACCTCAGTAGAGAAAGCCGAAAACTGACTATCATGATATAGCGTGAGACTAGTCAACCACTCGATGACCTGCCGGAATCTTTAGGATTCCTCCGCCTTGACGAAGGGCCGTTTCCCGGTCAGACACTTACGCGCCCCGAATTCGGGTGAGCGCGGTGCCCCTAGGGGCTATATAGTAGCCCCACTGTCAAAGTCCTATGGCTAAGTGAAAGTGATAAAGCATTATAGTCTGGTTGCCTAGTTTGCCGCGCTACCACCTCCATTATAGGACCAAGACGTTGGATCAAGTGTGGAAATGCACCTTTTGCAAACACCCCCGCATCATATGTGTGGGGGCTGAAGCCGAAGACTGCCATCTTTCAGGTTATATACACATATACATTAACGGCCGCACATGAGGTATTTTTATTCTTGAAGACACAAGTATAAAAAGCTTTTATATTTCATCGAAACATTGTTTCACAATAATACATGTTATTCGAACATAATATCCTTCGAGCACTGCGTCTCTATTAAACGAGTGCCCTGCAGAACTTCCTGAAAATAGTGCTCGACAGGTACTCGGCTTTCGTCCGAATCTTGGGATGCAACATCGGTGGCCTTCATCTCCGCCCAGTATGTCTTGAAACGGGCAAGAGCCACCCGCGCATCCTCTATGCATGCCGACCTCCTCATTGCATTGATATGTGGCACCGCACCAAGGAACTGCTGCACCAAGCCAAAATAACTCTTTGGCTCGGGCCTCTTCGGCCACAAAAGACTCACGACATCCTTCATGGCAAGTCCGGATAACCTATTCAGCTCCGCCCATTCGGCCAAGCGATCGGTTAATGGAAGTGGGCGCTCTGGATTATGGAACTGCGATCAAAAAACCTTTTCATTTCGTGATCCTTTTGATCTCAGAAGTGTTCGGGCGCGTCCGCGGCACTTGCCACCAAGTCTAGATAAGCATCCTCCGCACTCCACAGCCGGTCCAACTGAGCATATTTAGGATCCGTGAAATTCCTCCGCGGCAGAAAGGGCTTTCCAGCCGCGATATCTCCGGCCTGACGCAACTCCTCCTTCATTGCTCTCATCGCAGAGCGAGCATCCTTGGCCTCGGTAGTGGCCTTCTTCAGGTCCTCTTGTACTGCTCGATCTTCTTTTTCAAGAAGCTTGCAGCGGTCGGCAGCATTCTTCAACTTCAAGGCCATCTCGGCCATTTCATTCTTGCTTCGGAAGTGAGCAGTCTGTTCGGCTTTTAGCCCTTCAGCCGCCTTCAAGGCAGCCACATCACTCTTTCTGGCCTGCTCCTTAGCTCAGGCGAGCTCCGCCCCTCCATGGCAGCGGAACCATCTGCATCAAGCATACATGTTGTAAGGCACGGGCATCAAGCTCCCTTACCAGGTGTCCGCGGAGAAATTGCATACCTTGTGACTCGTCAAGTCGCTTATTGACAAGCGCGATGTCGGCATCCGCCATGTCAAGTTGCCGCTTTAGTTCGGCAAATTCACCAGTCCGGCTAGCCACCGGACCCTTCGCCACCTACATAGGACGGGCGACATATTATATCTGGGATTATGATCCTCGGCGTGCTGTCATTTTTTGACAACACACCGAGCCTCAGGGGCTACTATCTACACAGGGCGCATTTTATATGCGGAACTGTCAGAAGGTGCATCATTTTGCGTACCTCAAAACCGGTCAGTAAACTTCTAACGGCTTTGTGCAATCCGCTTTTAGTGGATGAAATCCTTTCAATCACCGTACCCATTAACGCACGGTGATCTTCTGAGATAGACGCTCGCCCGAGCAGATCCTTCAGCTCCTCCGACCGTACACTAGGTGGTGCCGGACTAGTCCGATGGCCTTTTTAGAAGGCCGGACGCGGAGGGCTTTGGGGGGACATACGACTGCCTTCCGGCCCCGCCGGACTCGGAGAAACCCTCCGCGACGATACCTTAGGGTCGCCTGCCTCGCAAGACGGTACGGCAGGGGGAGGCGTTTCACTCTCTATCATCTCCAGTCGAAGATCCCCCGACGATGAGCTCTATTGAGAAGGGCTGAGATCCGAACTACAAGGTAAAATTTCGGTTATCTTCATCAGAAATAAGGCAGGGATATCCTTTATTTTAACTCCCCCTTTTTACTTACGGCTCGGTGGAGGGCTGATCTCTTGGGGGCACAATGCGGCCGAGGCATCTCTCGGCGCAGGACCCTCTGATGAAGATTTCTTCCCCCGCTTTGAGATGGTCCTCTTCTTCCCTTGGATGGAGGGATTCTCGATCCCACCTTTCCTAACAGCCTCCTTCGCGAAGGCGGTAGCTTCCTTGTTCCCCCCTTCACCTTCTTCCGAAGGCGCAACCTCCAGCATCCTGGTTAACAAGGGATCTGGCGTGGTCTCAGGGAGGGGGGCCGGACACCTGATTAACTTTGCCTTCGCTATCCACTCCTGTTCAAGGGACAGCTCTTTTGAGGGCAAATTCATGATAAATATGGGATAGCGTGTCCGGGTATAGGGCTACTTACTTGAGTATCCGGGCAATTGCAGCTCAGACCCGCGTCCTCGGTCAAGTCCGGGCACATCGCTTGTGATCCGAAGAAAAGCTTATACATCTCCACGGGCGTTGCGCCCATAAAATGTTGGAGAGCTCGTGGTCCCTCCGGGTTGAATTCCCATAGGCGGAGGGGGCGACATTTGCAGGGCAGGATGCGACGAATCAGCATGACCTGCGCTACTACGACCAGAGTGATCTCTCTCTCTCTCTCTAGGAGATCTTGAATGCGGCTCTGCAACAAGGGCACGTCCTTGGACGGCCCCCAGTCAAGTCCTTTATTGACCCATGACGCCAGCCGCGGTGGAGGACCCGAGCGAAAGGCAGGCGGCGCCACCCATTTGGTGCCCCTGGGAGCTGTGATATAAAACCATTCTTGTTGCCATAGGCTAAGCTCCTCTTGGAAAGAGCCCTCGGGCCACGGAGCATCAGCATTCCTGCTTATAACAGCCCCCCCGCACTCTGCCTGCTGCCCCCTGATCATCTTCGGCTCCACTTTGAAGGTCTTGAGCCACAATCCGAAGTGAGAGGTAATGCGGAGGAAGGCTTCGCATACGACAACGAACGATGATATGTGGAGGATGGACTCCGGATCCAAGTCGTGAAATTCCAACCCATAATAAAACATGAGCCCCCTCACGAAGGGGTCCGTCGGGAAGCCTAGCCCCCGAAGGAAGTGAGACGCGAACACCATGCTTTCACCAGGCTGGGAAGTGGGAATAACCTGCCCTTGGGCGGGCAACCTATGTGAAATTTTGCCGGTTAGATACCTGGCGTCTCTTAGCTTTAGCACGTCTTCTTCCGTAACAGAGGAAGGCATCCACCGGCCTTGCAGGTCGGAGCGTCTCTTAGCTTTAGCACGTCTTCTTCCGTAACGGAGGAAGGCATCCACCGGCCTTGCAGGTCGGAGCCGGACATCATCGAAGGTCCGAAGCGCCCGGATCTGGAGCTTTGGGTGTTGGAACTCAAGGCGAGGGGCGGATTCGATTGAGATTGAAAGAAAGGAGTGGAGCCTTGGTCTCCTTAATTATAAAGAGGTTGAATACCAAGAGCCTTCCCCGTGACCATTCAGGACTCGCCTTTGATAGCGGAGACGTGCCAACGGGCACGACTGGGTTACTCACGCCCGTATTAATGAGAATCCCGAAATAAGGGGACACAATCTCTGCTTTGACAAGACGTGCCAAGAAAACCGCCTCGCTAAACGCGCTGAGGTGGGACAGTAAAAACGATTCGAATAAAGGCTTGGCCGTGGTGCGATGTCACGCCACGAAATACGTCAGCAGGTTGAATTTGTGTAAATATTATTCTCTCTATGGTGGTATGTGGAACTTATTTTGCAGAGCCGGACACTATCCTTGTGTTCAAAATCTTCTATGAAGTATGCGGAGGAGGAACCCGCCTTGCAATGCCGAAGACAATATGCGCGCCGGACTCGTCGTCATTGAAGCCTGGTTCGAGGGCTCTTGAGGAGTCCTAGATTAGGGGTGTCCGGATGGCGGACTATAACCTTTGGCGGACTCTGGACTATGAAGATACAAGATTGAAGACTTCGTCCCATGTCCGGATGGGACTTTCCTTGGCGTGGAAGGCAAGCTTGGCGATACGGATATGTAGATCTCCTACCATTGTAACCGACTCTGTGTAACCCTAACCCTCTTCGGTGCCTATATAAACCGGAGGGTTTCAGTCCGTAGGACACAACAGCAATCATACCATAGGCTAGCTTCTAAGGTTTAGCCTCTCTGATCTCGTGGTAGATCTACTCTTGTACTACCCATATCATCAATATTAATCAAGAAGGAGTAGGGTTTTACCTCCGTCGAGAGGGCCCGAACCTGGGTTAGAACATCGTGTCCCTTGTCTCCTGTTACCATCCGCCTAGATGCACAGTTCGGGACCCCCTACCCGAGATCCACCGGTTTTGACACCGACATCAGGCTTCAAGGATGAATTTGACGCGTATGTGCGTAATGCCGAGCTGGAGGACTTCTTACAAGATAAGTGTCCTCAATATTATCAATTGACTGATTCCTTTGTGCGGAGGTTCGAATATATTTCTTCGCGTAATTCTCCTAGTGTTATGTTTGATATTTATGATACATCTTATACCATGGATTTAGAGGATTTCACAACTGCTTGCAAACTCCCGCAGTGGGGGTAATATTGATAATCCTCCCAAATCTGAAGTTAGAGATTTTTTTTGCTAGTATTACTGTGGGAGAATCTAGGGACGTAACACAAGCTACCATAGGGAGCATCCATTTTCCTGCTATACATTACTTTGCTCTCTTTATTGGTAGATGCATTAACGGTAAGGACGAAGTATGTCACATGTGTGCCCCGATCTTTGTGTCCTCAAGAGTCTTGTGTCGGGTTATAGAGGTTATAACTTGGGGGCAATAGTTGCACGTAGGTTGCATAATAATAATAAAAAGGGAGATTTCTTTGGAGGAATTTATGCAACCCGTGTGGCTAATTTTATTAATATAGCTCCACGAGAGGGGGATATGCTTGTACCTCCTGTTTATTTGGATAAAGAAGCTATGTTTGATCATTTTCTTGAGAGGAATGAACAATTCCTCCATCATCGACTAACCTATAACAGACGCAACATCGTCCCTGTTACTCTTCCTGCTCCCTACTTTTTTGATTACCAGACAGAAGGAAGATATGTTGTCACCAGGGAAGAAGCCACTGAACATGAGAGGGGAATGGAGGCAGCCCGCCAACACACTGCGGCTCAGGAGGCGGTCGCCTCTGCATCTCAGTACTACCCCGGCTATTCTTATGGATATCAGCCAGGCTGTCATTGGTATTAAACCAACTTAGGCCAAAAGCCTAAGCTTGGGGGAGTACGTATTTCTCACCGACTTTACATTCATCTTCACACACTAGTCGTCGGTGCTCACACTTTTTCATTGTATTATCCATGCTATTTAAATTTCTTTTTCTAGTCTTCTTCTTGTGTGTTTGATAAACCTTGAGAAAAACCAAAAAAATTAGTTAGTTTAATTTCCTTGCTTGTAGTAGAATTAAAATGAAAACCCAAAAAGATTTCTCGTTCTTCTTTTTACTTGTTGGGAGCTTTCCTGTGTAAATAGTTTTATTTTATTTTCTTTCTTTTGGGGGTCGAGAAGACCATATTGAAAATGCTTAGTGGCTATTATATGCATGATTGTTTATTTTATGTAGAGCCCATATTACTTGTCTTCTCTCTTGAGTTGAATGCTTGCAGATTCCAGCTTAGTCCAATGCACGTGCACTCTTATTATTATAACATCGTTCGGTCGTGCAAGTGAAAGGCAATAATGACGATATATGATGGATTTATTGGGATGAGAAAAGCCGGTATGAACTCGACCTCTCTTGTTTTGTAAATATGATGATTCATCGTTTTTGAGTCAGGTATTATGAAGTAAACATATTTGCAATGACATTTAGAGATTATAGTTGCTTGTGCCTTGCTTGATTAGCTATGAGTTATAATGGTTTACCTTGCGTGCCAACATGCTATTAGAATAATTATGATGTGGTATGATGGGATGGTATCCTCCTTTGAATGTATTAAGTGACTCGACTTGGCACATGTTCACGCATGTAGTTAAATCAAATTAACATAGCCTTCATGATATTTATGTTCATGGTAGATTATATCCTACTCATGCTTGTACTCGGTGTAAATTAATTTTAATGCATGTTTACGACTGTTGTCGCTCTCCCAGTTGGTCGCTTCCCAGTCTTTTGCTAGCCTTCACCTGTACCACTAGTGCAGAACCGGGCAATAGCACTGGTTCGTAAGGCCCTTTAGTGCCGGTTCCATAACCGGCACTAAAGTGTGGGCACTAAAGGCCCACCCTTTAGTACCGGTTCAGCATGAACCGGTGCTAAAGGGCAACCACGTGGTTAGTACCGGTTGGTAAGACCAACCGGTACTATAAGGTTTGGGGGTTTTTTAGTTTTATGATTTCTTTTTCATTTAATTTTGTGTTTCCATTTTAATTCTTTTTCATTTGCTGGTATTTTACGATACTACACATTGTACACGTTATATATATATATATATAATTTCTAGTAGAACCAATCATGCATATATATATCATCAATGTCTCACAAACCACCATATTAATTAATTCACACATACACACATGTATAGCTATATACAATTTCTCCTACATATGCATGTTGCCTTCGGAGTCAATGGCATTAGCCTAATTGGTGCCTTCGGAGCACGATGACAATTGGAAGTGGTTTTCATGGGGGCGGTAGCGGGTAATAGTATTCTCCTTGGATTTATGACCTGGTCGAGCAAAAATCCGCTATTTCCTCTTGAAGTGCTTCTCGCTCCATTTCTAGGAGCTTCTCCGCACCTCTTTGAACTGTTAAGAAGGAGATCAATATGCATGTGTATTAGTTGTGTGACTAGATATCGATAATGGTGTAAAATTGTAAATAGTGTTCGACAAGTGTACCCATTCCTGTCTTTGAGATCTGCTCCTTTGGACGCCATCATGCGAATGTTCTCGCAAAGCGCAGAATGCACACATATCAGTCCCTCGCTTTGCTTGAGGCCTTTACGAGAATGGAATTTGATCAGATAATAATTAATCAAGCATGATAATTAAAGAGATGGCAGCTAGCTAGCTAGCTAGTACTATAATTACTTACCTTGGGTCAAAACCATTAAACTTTTTTTCCATTAAGCCTTAGTGATCTTGATGAACCTTGCCCAAGCCCTGCCCGCCGACAAAGAAAATGAATAAAGGGGTTATTAAATAGTTCATATCATGAAATGACGAACTAAATAGGCGAGATATATAGTTAATAATGATTGAAATTACTTGTTGACTATCCCAAACAAGATGTTATAGTCAGTTTTGCTTTGAGTAGTGAGTCGATATTTCAACTGTTCGGCGTCAACTTTAATGATACACAAGATCGATGAAATCTGCATGCACACACGTTTGCATGTCTTAATTAAGCAGGCATATGTAAGCAAAAACATGTAGCTAGCTAGTAGGCAAAAACAGAGAATTTGTACTACAAGACAATGTGACTCACTGGAAGTTGTAAGGAAGTAGTATATCTTCATTGTATTTGAGGCGCTTTAAGAACTCTAGCATGTTGTCCTCTACGTTCTTTTGATGATATGGATTTATTAGCCATGTGTATTCATTAATGGTGTTTGGGTCAATGAACCCAATGCCAAAGCGTCCACCTTTTCTCATTTCATACATCTTCATCCTGCATAATACCACAGAAAAGAATATAGGGAGGATAATTACAGGTAATGATTGATCAAAAGGATATACAACTAGCTTGAGACTTAAATTACAGAAAAAAATCACTTACAGACAATAGCAACTGACGATAGATTTGTCGAGTGCGTCTTGATTGTATAACTGAAACAGTTCAGAATACTCAACGGACAGAGCTTTCTCATGGAAGTAATGCTCCTCCTTGACATTCACCATGAGGGACAATCGATCTGAAATCTTGGTAATGTTCATGTACCATTGATGCAATTCATACATTCTCGTTGGGAGGTTCTTGACCTTGTCTGGCTCGACCGAAGGTTGGCCCCGGACATATTTCCGTTTTATTTCATCCTCTCTATGCACAAGCATGGGCTCGATCTCGAGGAGTTGTCCAATAGTGATGTTGAGAACTTCAGCCTGCATTATATGGTCCTTGGTTATTACCACATTGCCCACCTTGGGAACGTAAACTGTTTGCCCACAATAATATTGGGCGCGCGTACTGTCACGTGTTGTTGGCACAACAAGCGAGGGATCGATTCGCCGCTGTTCTCCCAGTTGGGAATGGTTTTCCGCATTTTTGACAGCTGCTTGTTGTTTGCTCGATCTGAGCTCGCCTCCTTCGTGAGACATGCTCGATTTAACTTCGATGTGGCGCTCATAGTCTGTGTCAACAGGCTTGGGAGCTGGTGGTTGAGCCATCTGAATGAAGTGGTCAATCGTTTCCTCAGGCACTTTCTCCCTTGGCGGCGGTGGCGGTTTCGGTGCAAAATGGGCTTCCACCTCGGCCTTCGATATGGCTGCGTTTTCCTCCTCGGACCTGTCATAAGGCCTCTGCGAAAGAGGTGTGAGGCTTGGACCATATTTATATCGCTTGCCTCCGCCTGTACTTCCTGTACTACCTCGACTCGTACCGCTACGCACCATAGGTGCGGGGTGTCTATCATTGCATATGTCAAAAATCTATATACTATTTCATACTAATTAAGCATCTAACACTAAAAACAGAAAACACAACTTCTATACATCCATTAAAAAACTGAAAAACAACATTATATAAAAAAATTCCATACTAATTAAACACTAATTATATCCATCTAACATGCATTCATACATATATAATAGTGAAACAATAATAATCTAAATAATCTAAACTAATTAAACATACAAAATACGTATATACTAATATATACATGCATTAATTCATACATATGTATGTGTGTGTGTGTTCATCATGCTTGTGTGTGTGTATGGGGCTCGGGGAGGGGCGGCGCCCATGGTGGCCGCCAGCGAGGGAGAGGGGTTAGAGGGGAGATCACAGGGGCGACGGCGACGGCGGCGGCGAGGCGGCGGCGAAGCGGTGATGGGCAGGCGTGATCTTGGGCGGCGACGCTGGATGGCGCGATGGGGATGGGCCAGGCGGCGACGGGACGGGGCGGCGATGGAGACGACGGCGGCGACGGGGACGGGGGCGGCGACGGAGACGAGGGCGGCGACGGGGACGGGGAAACAGAGGAAGAAACAGAGGGAAAATGAAATTTTCGTAAGTGTTGTATATATAGAAGGCACCTTTAGTACCGATTGGAGCCACCAACCGGTACTAAAGGCCTGTTTTGGCCAGGCCAAGCGGCGGGAACCGCACCCCCTTTAGTACCGGGTCGTGGCACCAAGCGGTACTAAAGGGGGGGAGTTCTTTAGTACCGGTTGGAGCCATGACCCGGTACTAAAGGGGGTGCGCTGGCTCCAGGCGGTGCGCAAGTTTAGTCCCACCTCGCTAGTCGAGGGGCTACCGCACTGGTTTATAAGCCCCAGTGCGGTAGCTCTCTCGAGCTCCTCTCCTAACCAGGCCTACTGGGCCTACCTGTCCTCTTCGCCCAGTGGGCCTACTGGGCCTTTGCGGGCCTGCATCCTGGCCCAACAAAAGGTTGTGTTGCTAGTCGTATGCAGGCCGCTTTGGCCCAGTAGGCGGGCTTTTTTTCTTAATTTTTTCGCTTTATTTATTTTTGTTTTATTTATTTTTGAGTTGTTTTTTGCTGTATTTAGAGTTTCTTTGTGAATATTTTTGCTTTAGGTACAAAAAATTACAAACTTTCTGTTAGTGCCGGTAGATTTCAAATTTGAATAGTTTAAATTTTGAATTATTTGAAATTTGTGTGAATCACTAGTTTGTGAATAACTTAACTTTGAAAAAAGTTTTTTCAGTGCTTCTTTTTTAATATGTTTAATATTAGTGTGTTTTATCATTATATTCAATTTGGTAATGCTTAGGTTATTTAAAAAATGATATGCCTTTGTAACAGTTCAGTTTTCGTCGGAAATCCTGATACTTCGAAAGAGATTGTCTATTTTGTACACGAAGTGCATCCAGTTTTTGCCATAACCCTCTATACTTTCTTGCACATGCTATTTGTATGAAATTATGATACCATGCCAACTTTCAACCTTTTCTGAGTTCATTTGAAATGCTTTTCAATTTCAGGGTCATTTAGCTGGAAAAAATCAATAAATGCATGAAAAGAATTTGTTTGCACATAAAATTTCTTCGCGTTTCAAATGACAAAACACATAACTACCCTGACTATTACAGACATTCCCTCCTGGGTGTGAAACACAAAAGAAAGTGATGATAGTAAAGCCGATCACATCCCAGATCTTTGGGTGTGAAACTTTTTCTGCGCGTGTGTCCTTTGCGCCGTAACCATGGAAAATCTTCATCATTTAACGGGATGCTCGGGTCAATATTCACTGTGAATGGAGCAATTTCATCAAACTTTTCATAATCTTCTGACTTGTCTGTCTTGTCATCCACTCCCATGATGTTTCTCTTCCCGTAAAGAACTATGTGCCGCTTTGGCTCATCGTGCGATGCATTAAGCTTCTTTATCTTTTCTCTTTCTTGGCTTGGTAGACATGTCCTTCACATAGAAAACATGTGCCACATCATTGGCTAGGACGAATGGTTCGTCTGCATACACAAGATTGTTGAGATCCACTGTTGTCATTCCGTACTGCGGGTCTTCCGTTACCCCGCCTGGTGTCATATTGACCCATTTGCACCGAAACAAAGGGACCTTTAAACCACGTCGATAGTCAAGTTCCCATATGTCCTGTATATAACCATAATATGTTTCCTTTCCCATCTTGGTTTCTGCATCAAAGCGGACACCACTGTTTTGGTTGGTGCTCTTCTTATCTTGGGCGATCGTGTAAAATGTATTACCATGTATCTCGTACCCTTCGAAAGTCATTATATTCGAAGATGGTAACTAGGACAGCAAGTACAGGTCATCTTCAATAGAGGTGTCATGCATGGTACGTGTCTGCAAGCAGCTGGCGAAACTCCTGGTTTGTTCACGTGTAATCCAGTCATCAGACCGCTCTGGGTGTTTGGAGCGTAGCAAATTCTTGTGTTCATCCATATACGGAGCCACCAAGGCGGAATTCGTAGAACTGTAGTGTGCTTGGTGAGAGAATGTCCGTCCATACATATTATTTGTTCCTCTCTAGCGTGCCTTTTCCATCCAGTCTACCCTTATGCCGCGATTCAGGGAACACCAATCGGCTTAAGGTCAGAATAAAGTCAATATAAAACTCAATGACCTCCTCATTTTGATGGCCCTTGGAGATGCTTCCTTCGGCCTAGCACGGTTATGAACATATTTCTTTAAGACTCCCATGAACCTCTCAAAGGGAACATATTGTGTAGAAATACATGACCCAAAACGTTAATCTCTTCAAGATAGGTGAACTAGGGCGTGCGTCATGATGTTGAAGAAGGATGGTGGGAACACCAACTCGAAACCGACAAGACATTGCACCAAATCATTCTCGTAACCTTGGTATGATTTCGGATCGATTACCTTTTGAGAGATTGCATTGAGAAATGCACATAGCTTCACAATGGCTAATCGAACATTTTCCGATAAAGCCCCTCAATGCAACCGAAGCGGTTGCATCATAATCACGTGGCGATCATGAGACTTTAGGTTACGGAACTTTTCTCTCGCCATGTTTATTATTCCTTTATATTCGACCGTAAGCCGACGGTACCTTAATATCGAGCAGGCATTCAAAGAAGATTTCCTTCTCTTCTTTGGTAAGGCGTAGCTTGCATGACCACGATGTATGTCGTCTTCTCCGTGCATACATTGCTGGTCCTCCCGTGTCTCAGGTGTATCTTTTGTCTTCCCATACACGCCCAAGAAGCCAAGCAGGGTCACGCAAAGATTCTTCGTCACGTGCATCACGTTGATTGCGGAGCGGACCTCTAGGTCTTTCCAATATGGCAGGTCCCAAAATATAGATTTCTTCTTCCACATGGGTGCGCGTCCGTTAGCGTCCTTCGGAACAGGTTGTCCGCCAGATAACTTTCCAAATATCACCTTCAAATCCTTGACCATATCATGTACATCAGCACCAGTACGGTGGCGAGGCTTCGTCCGGTGATCCGCCTCACCTTTGAAATGCTTGCCTTTCTTTCTTACGGGATGCCTGCTCGGAAGAAATCGACGATGTCCTGTACATATTCTTCTTACAACTATTCAAATATATCTTGTCGGTATCATCCAAACAGTGCGTGCATCCGCGGTATCCCTTGTTTTTTGTCCCGAAGGTTCTTGAGCAGGCCAATCATTGATGGTCACGAACAGCAACGCCTTTAGGTCAAATTCTTCCCCATGTGCTCATCCCACGACGTACACCTGTTCCATTCCACGCTTGTAAGAGTTCTTCAACTAATGGCCTTAGGTACACATCAATGTCGTTGCGGGTTGCTTAGGGCCTTGGATGAGCACTGGCATCATAATGAACTTCCGCTTCATGCACAACCAAGGAGGAAGGTTATACAAACATAGAGTCACAGGCCAGGTGCTCTGGTTGCTGCTCTGCTCTCCAAAAGGATTAATGCCATCTGCGCTTAGACCAAACCATACGCTCCTTGCGTCATCTCCAAACTCCTTCCCATACTCTCTTTCGATTGTTCTCCACTGCGACCCGTCAGCGGGTACTCTCAACTTTCCGTCTTTCTTACGGTCTTCTCTGTGCCATTGCATCGCCTTGGCATGCTCTTTGTTTTGGAACAAACGTTTCAACCGTGGTATTATAGGAGAATACCACATCACCTTGGCAGGAATCTTCTTCCTGGGGCGCTCGCCCTCGACATCAGGCTCATCGCGGCTGATCTTATAGCACAATTGAAAGATCGTGGATGTCGCCTAGAGGGGGGGTGAATAGGCGTTTTAAAATAATTACGGTTGAGGCTTGAACAAATGCGGAATAAACCTAGCGGTTAATTTGTCAAGCACAAAACCTAAAACAACTAGGCTCACCTATGTGCACCAACAACTTATGCTAAGCAATATAAGCAACTATGTGATAGCAAGATATATGACAAAGAACAATATGACTATCACAAAGTAAAGTGCATAAGTAAAGGGGCTCGGGTAAGAGATAACCGAGGCACGCGGAGACGACGATGTATCCCGAAGTTCACACCCTTGCGGATGCTAATCTCCGTTTGGAGCGGTGTGGAGGCACAATGCTCCCCAAGAAGCCACTAGGGCCACCGTAATCTCCTCACGCCCTCGCACAATGCAAGATGCCGTGATTCCACTAAGGGACCCTTGAGGGCGGTCACCGAACCCGTACAAATGGCGACCCTTGGGGGCGGTCACCGAACCCGTACACTTTGGCAACCCTTGGGGGCGGTCACCGGAACCCGTCAAATTGCTCGGGGCGATCTCCACAACCTAATTGGAGACCCCGACGCTTGCCCGGAGCTTTACACCACAATGATTGAGCTCCGAACACCACCAACCGTCTAGGGTGCCCAAGCACCAAGAGGAACAAGCTCAAGGGTACCAAGCACCCAAGAGTAATAAGCTTCTCAACCTTTACTTCCACGTATCACCGTGGAGAACTCAAACCGATGCACCAAATGCAATGGCAAGGGAACACGGAGTGCCCAAGTCCTTCTCTCTCAAATCCCACCGAAGCAACTAATGCTAGGGAGGAAAATGAGAGGAAGAACAAGAAGGAGAACACCAAGAACTCCAAGATCTAGATCCAAGGGGTTCCCCTCACTTAGAGGAGAAAGTGATTGATGGAAATGTGGATCTAGATCTCCTCTCTCTTTTCCCCCAAAAACTAGCAAGAATCCATGGAGGGATTGAGAGATAGCAAGCTCGGAGAAGGTCAACAATGGGGGAAGAACACGAGCTCAAAGGATAAGGTTCAATGGGGAAGAAGACCCCCTTTTATAGGAGGGGGAAAATCCAACCGTTACCCCACTGAACATCCCCGCACAGAGCGGTACTACCGCTCGGGCAGGGCGGTACTACCGCTGAGAGCGGTACTACCGCTCCCTACCCAGCGGTACTACCGCGCTGGCGAGGAAGACCGGGCCCTGGCCCCAGAGCGGTACTACCGCTTGGAGCGGTACTACCGCTCCTACTACCGCTCCTAGTACCGCAAAACCCGACACGAGAAAACACCGGTCTCGAATCGAGGCGGTAGTAGCGCGGAACAGCTGCGGTACTACGACCGAAGCCCGCAAGCGGTACTACCGCCCTGCAGAGCGGTACTACCGCTGAGAGCGGTAATACCGCTTCGTGGAGCGGTACTACCGCTGGAGAGCTTCGGCGGTACTACCGCTGTAGACCGCGGTACTACCGCTGGCGCCACCCTTAGCCACTACCACGAAAATAGAGTATACACCAAGGAAAACCAGAATTGCCATAACTTCTTCAAATGAGCTCCGAATTGAGCAAACTCAAGCTTGTTGGATAGAGGAAGACGAGTAGCATCAAAACAGCGAGGTATGCCTAACAAGAGAGGAGAGAAACCTCCAACAGAGAAGAACCAGCAGAGCCTCCAACATCGAAAACATCATAGAAGATGCAAGTAAACTCCGTTTTCGATGAACTCGAGCTTGTCATGTAAATGACCAAAAGCTCCAAATCTCACAAGGAGAAGAACCAAACAAGAACCAATAAAGATGATGCAAGGATGCAATGGTTTGAGCTCTTTACGAATGATACGATCAAGCAACTCATCGAGAGCCCCCCTTGATAGTACGACAATCGATCCTATAACCCGGTCTCCCACAACTACCATGAGACCGGTAAAATAGAAAACCTATCAAGGGCAAACCTTTGCCTTGCACATGGTCCACTTGAGCTAGATGATGACGATCTTGACTCCCTCAAGTTGGACCACCTTTCTTGATTGCGTTGGCTCGATGAAGACTAGTTGATTGCTCCCCATACTCCACTATGGGCGAGCCTCTCTTCCACATCTTCACAAGTCCATTGTCACCACAATGGACGGCAAGCTTCAAGCATTTGATCTCTTCGTGATGCTTCACTAGAACTTGCACACCGCATCCTAACCCCACAAAGAACTCTCACGAAGATCATGGGTTAGTACACAAAGCGTAATTGACAATGCTTACCATACCATGGGATCGCTTGATCCCTCTCGGTACATCTTCTATGCTTTGTGTGTTGATCAACTTGATTCACTCTTTGACTTAGTCTTGATCAAACTTGAATCTTTCCAACTCTCTTCATTTGGATGATGTCTTGAAGGTAAACATGAATGATCACACACTCTTCTTCTTCAAGACATGCTTGCTATAAGCACAACACTCATATGACCAATCTTTGGATAAATCCTTAATAGCACCTTGGTCATCACAAACTCTCCTCGAAACCAACAAATGGACTCCAAGAAAAGCCTATGGACAAACCCTTCAAATATAACTCAAGGCGACCATTAGTCCATAGAGATTGTCATCAATTACCAAAACCAAACATGGGGGCACCGCATGTTCTTTCAACAATGCACCACATACCGGGCAAGCGTTCAAATCCTCGTACTCACCGCGGTAGAGGATGCAATCATTAGGGCATGCATGTATCTTCTGCACCTCTAACCTAGAGGGCAGACAACCTTCTTTGCTTCGTACGTACTCTCGGGCAATTCGTTGTCCTTTTGAAGCATATCCTTTATCATTACCAGCAACTTTCCAAATCCCTTGTCAGATACACCATTCTCTGCCGTCCAATGCAGCAATTCCAGTGTGGTGCCCAGCTTTTTCTTGTCACCTACGCAATTCGGGTATAACAATTTTTTGTGATCCTCTAACATGCGCTGCAACTTCTTCTTCTCCAAATCACTTGCGCAGTTTCTCTTTGCATCGGCAATGGCCCGACCTAGATCATCAACGGGCTCATCTGATGCCTCTTCTTCAGCTTCTTCCCGCATTGCCGGCTCAGCTTCTTCCCACATTACCGGCTCAGCTTCTTCCCCCATTGTTGTATCATCGTATTCAGGGAACCCATGGCCAGGATAGCTGTCGTCGTCCTCTTCTTCTTCATTGTCTTCCATCATAACCCCTCTTTCTCCGTGCTTGGTCCAAACATTATAGTGGGGCATGAAACCGGACTCAAACAGGTGGATGTGAATGGTTCTTGACGTAGAGTAATTGCGACCATTCTTATAGCCAGCACATGGACAAGGCATAAAACCATCCGCCCACTTGTTTGCCTCAGCCACAAGCAGAAAAGTATGCACGCCCTCAACAAACTGGGGAGAGCATCGGTCATCGTACATCCATTGCCGGCTCATCTTCAGTACACAAAGTTCATACAACACTTAAATGCAACAAACAAATAACTCTCTAGCTAAAGCATTTAAATGCAACAACAAATGCAATCAAGATCGCAACTAAGATAACAATTGATCCAATAGCATAATGATACCAAGCCTCACTATCGATGGCATATTTTCTAATCTTTCTAATCTTCAAGCACATTTTCTCCATCTTGATCTTGTGATCATCGACGACATCGGCAACATGCAACTCCAATTCCATATTCTCCCCCTCAATTCTTTTCAATTTTTCTTTCAAGTACTCGTTTTCTCTTTCAACTAAATTTAACCTCTCGACAATAGGGTCGGTTGGAATTTCCGGTTCACATACCTCCTAGATAAAAATATCTATGTCAACTTGATGGGCATAATTTGTCATAAACATGAAATGCAACAAATAGTTTTAAAAGAGAATATACCACATCCGAATCATAACAAGGACAAGGGCCGACGGGGACGGATATCAAAACCATGGCACTATGTATAACAAACAATGTACGGGTAAGATAATTATTATACGAGTAACTATATATCCAAATCACACAAACATCAATTTTTTATATAAAATTTCATGAACAAGAGGCTCACCACAAGGTGGTGCCGGCGACGGGACGGTGCGGGCGATCGACGGTGGTTACGACGGAGAGAAGGCACTAAGTAAACCACACCTACATATGCAAACTAAGTGTTATTTTTGACCTCAAATTGCATATAAATCAAATACTAGCACATATATATATTTCCTCCCAAATTACTAAACTCACAAATTAATAACTATATAAAGCATTGCAAGAGCTAATCTAGCAATGAGAGATGAAAGGACAAAGTCGCTAACCTTTGTGATCATTTGAATGGATGGGGGCCTTCAAATCTTGACAAATTTTGGGCAAAATGTGTGATGAGCTCGAGAGGAAGAGGGAAGAACAGAGAGGAGAGGGAAAGGGAAGAACAGAGCAAGCTCGGGTGGGCGAAGGGTTTATGTAGGACGACCTTTAGTACCGGTTCGTGCCAAGAACCGGTACTAAAGGTGCTGGAGGGGGCCCAAACTGACAACATCCTGCCACCACTCTCATTAGTACCGGTTCGTGGCACGAACCGGTGCTAAAGGTTAGCCACGAACCGGTACTAATGAGAGCGGCCCGGCTAGCCGTTGGAACTGGCACTAATGTATACATTTGTGCCGGCTCAAATACAAACCGGCACTAATGTGCTTCACGTTTGACCCTTTTTCTACTAGTGTACTAAGCGGGAATACTGCTTGTGCATCCAAACTCCTTAAACCCCAAAGTTGTTCCATATGACTCCACTATACCTTCCTATATGCGGTATTTACCTGCCGTTCCAAGTAAATTTGTATCTGCTAAACTCCAAACCTTCAAATGAAATTCTGTTTTGTATGCTCGACCAGCTCATGTTTCAACTAGGGCTGCCTATATCTTCCATGCTAGGTGGGTTATTCTCAAGAGGAGTGGACTCCGCTCCTCATTCATGAGAAAGGGCCGGTAACCGGGATGCCCAGTCCCATGATCCAAAAAGATCAAAGCAAATCAAAATAATTAAACAAAACTCCCCCAGGGATGTTGTATGTTGGAGGCACTCGTTGTTTCGAGCAAGCCATGGATTGATGCTTGTTGGTGGTTGCGGGAGTATAAACCTTTACCATTCTGTTTGGGAACTGCATATAATGCATGTAGTATGGAAGATACAACCATCTCATAGTTGTTGCGTTGACAGCGAAAGTATGCCGCTCAAAATGTTATTCAATCTCTATTTTAAAATCGAGCTCTGGCACCTCTACAAATCCCTGGTTCCCTCTGCGAAGGGCATATCTATTTACTTTTATGTTGAGTCATCACCCTTCTTATTAAAAGCACCCGCTGGAAAGCACACTGTCATTTGCATTCGTTATTATTATTTTATATTGAGTATGACTTGATTGGATCTCTTTTACCATGAATTGCAATGTTTAGTCAGTCCTTGATCTTTAAAGGTGCTCTGCATTTATGTTTTGCAGTCTCAGAAAGGGCTAGCGAGATACCATTTTGTTATATCATGTTATGATTATTTTGAGAAAGTGTTGTCATCCGAGTTTTATTATTATGGCTCGCTAGCTGATTATGCTATTGATATGAGTAATTGTGAGACCTATGTGTTATCAAGTAGTATGGTTAGTTCATAATATTTGCTGAAACTTGAATGCTGGCTTTTCATGTTACAACAACAAGAGCAAATAGAGTTTGTAAAAGTTTTTCTTTATCACTTTCAGTTTATCAACTGAATTGCTTGAGGACAAGCAAAGATTTAAGCTTGGGGGAGTTGATATGTCTCCAACGTATCTACTTTTCCAAACACTTTTGCCCTTGTTTTGGACTCTAACTTGCATGATTTGAATGAAACTAACCCGGACTGACGCTGTTTTCAGCAGAATTGCCATGATGTTGTTTTATGTGTAGAAAAGAAAAGTTCTCGGAATGTCCTGGAAATCCACGAAGGCACTTTTCAGAATTAATAAGAATTTTTGGCAAAAGAATCAAGGCCAGGGGGCCCACGGGCTGTCCACGAGACTGGGAGGCCCCCCCTAGGGCGCTCCCTCCTATCTCGTGGGCCCCCTGGACACCTCGCGACCTCAACTCCAACTCCATATATATCGTCTCGGGGAGAAAAAAATCAGAGATAAAGTTTCATCACGTTTTACGACACGGAGCCGCCGCCAAGCCCTAATCTCTCTCGGGAGGGCTAATCTAGAGTCCGTTCGGGGCTCCGGAGAGGGGGATTCATCGCTGTCGTCATCATCAACCATCCTCCATCACCAATTTCATGATGCTCACCGCCGTGTGTGAGTAATTCCATCGTAGGCTTGCTAGACGGTGATGGGTTGGATGAGATTTACCATGTAATCAAGTTAGTTTTGTTAGGGTTTGATCCCTAGTATCCACTATGTTCTGAGATTGATGTTGCTATGACTTTCCTATGCTTAATTCTTGTCACTAGGGCCTGAGTGCCATGATTTCAGATCTGAACCTATTATGTTTTCATGAATATATGTGTGTTCTTATCCTATCTTGCAAGTCTATAGTCACCTATTATGTGTTACGATCCGACAACCCCGAAGTGACAATAATCGGGACATTCTCGGTGATGACCGTAGTTTGAGGAGTTCATGTATTCAGTATATTTTAATGCTTTGTTCCGGTTCTCTATTAAAAGGAGGCCTTAATATCCCTTAGTTTCCGTAAGGACCCCGCTGCAATGGGAGGGTAGGACAAAAGATGTCATACAAGTTCTTTTCCATACGCACGTATGATTGTTTACGGAATACATGCCTACATTACATTGATGAACTGGAGCTAGTTCTATATCACCCTATGTTATAACTATTGCATGAGGAATCGCATCCGGCATAATTATCCATCATTGATCCATTGCCTACGAGCTTTTCATATATTGTTCTTCGCTCATTTACTTTTCCGTTGCTACTCTTACAACCACTACAAAAACCCAAAAACATTTATCTTTACTTTTGCTACCGTTACTATTACTATCATACCACTTTTGCTACTAAACACTTTGCTGTAGATACTAAGTTATCCATGTCTGGTTGAATTGACAACTCAACTGCTAATACTCAAGAATATTCTTTGGCTCCCCTTGTGTCGAATCAATAAATTTGGGTTGAATATTCTACCCTCGAAAGCTGTTGCGATCCCCTATACTTGTGGGTTATCATGTACTAGACCTGATATGTGCCTTGCTATTAGCTTAGCAGGGAGGTACCAAAGTAATCCAGGAGTGGATCACTGGAGAGCGGTCAAAAACATCCTGAAATACCTGAAAAGGACTAAGGATATGTTTCTCGTTTATGGAGGTGATAAAGAGCTCATCGTAAATAGTTACGTCGATGCAAGCTTTGACACTGATCCAGACGATTCTAAATCGCAAACCGGATACATGTTTATATTGAATGGTGGAGCTGTAAGTTGGTGCAGTTCTAAGCAAAGCGTCGTGGCAGGATCTACGTGTGAAGCGGAGTACATAGCTGTTTCGGAAGCAGCAAATGAAGGAGTCTGGATGAAGGAGTTCATATCCGATTTAGGTGTCATACCTAGTGCATCGGGTCCAATGAAAATCTTTTGTGACAATAGTGGTGCAATTGCCTTGGCAAAGGAATCCACATTTCACAAGAGAACCAAGCACATCAAGAGATGCTTCAATTCCATCCGCGATCTAGTCAAGGAGGGAGACATAAAGATTTGCAAGATACATACGGATCTGCATGTTGCAGACCCGTTGACTAAGCCTCTCTCACGAGCAAAACATGATCAACACCAAGACTCCATGGGTGTTAGAATCATTATTGTGTAATCTAGATTATTAACTCTAGTCCAAGTGGGAGACTGAAGGAAATATGCCCTAGAGGCATAATAAAGTTGTTATTTATATTTCCTTATATCATGATAAATGTTTATTATTTATGCTAGAATTGTATTAACCGAAAACTTTGTACATGTGTGAATACATAGACAAACAAAGTGTCACTAGTATGCCTCTACTTGACTAGCTCGTTAATCAAAGATGGTTAAGTTTCCTAGCCATATACATGAGTTGTCATTCGATTAACGAGATTACATCATTAGAGAATGATGTGATTGACTTGACCCATTCCGTTAGCTTAGCACTTGATCGTTTAGTATGTTGCTATTTCTTTCTTCATGACTTATACATGTTCCTATGACTATGAGATTATGCAACTCCCGAATACCGGAGGAACAGTGCTACCAAACGTCACAATGTAACTGGGTGATTATAAAGGTGCTCTGCAGGTGTCTCCGGTGGTGTTTGTTGAGTTGGCATAGATCGAGATTAGGATTTGTCACTCCGATTGTCGGAGAGGTATCTCTGGGCGCTCTCGGTAATGCACATCACTATAAGCCTTGCAAGAAATGTGACTAATGAGTTAGTCACGGGATGATGCACTGCGGAATGAGTAAAGAGACTTGCCGGTAATGAGATTGAACTAGGTATTGAGATACCGACGATCGAATCTCAGGCAACTAACATACCGATGACAAAGGGAACAACGTATGTTGTTATGCAGTTTGACCGATAAAGATCTTCATAGAATATGTGGGAGCCAATACGAGCATCCAGGTTCCGCTATTGGTTATTGACTGGAAATGTGTCTCGGTCATGTCTACATAGTTCTCGAACCCGTAGGGTCCGCACGCTTAACGTTCAGTGACGATCGGTATTATGAGTTTATGTGTTTTGATGTACCGAAGGTAGTTCGGAGTCCCGTATATGAACACAGACATGACGAGGAGTCCCGAAATGGTTGAGACATAAAGATTCGATATATTGGAAGCCTATATTTGTACATCGGAATAGTTCCAGGTGAAATCGAGATTTTATCGGAGTACCGGGAGGTTACCGGAATCCCCCGGTAAGTGTATGGGCCTTATTGGGCCATAGTGGAGAGCGAGAGAGGAGGCCAGGGCAGGCCGTGCGCCCCCTCCCCCTCTGGTCCGAATTGGACTAGGAGGGAGGGCGGCGCCCCCTTTCCGTCCTCCCTCTCTCCCCCTTCCTTCTCTCCATGTCCAACTAGGGAAGGGGGGAGAATCCTACTCCCGGTGGGAGTAGGATTCCTCCAGGGCGCGCCATAGAGGGCCGGCCCTCCCCCCTCCTCCACTCTTTGATATACGGGGGAGGGGGCACCCCATAGACACACAAGTTGACTGTTCCAAGCCGTGTGCGGTGCCCCCCTCCACCATAATCCACCTCGGTCATATTGTAGCGGTGCTTAGGCAAAGCCCTGCGTCGGTAGCATCATCATCACCGTCATCACGCCGTCGTGCTGACGAAACTCTCCCTCAACAGTCTGCTGGATCATGAGTTCGTGGGACGTCATCGAGCTAAACGTGTGCTGAACTCGGAGGTGCCGTGCGTTCGGTACTTGGATCGGTCGGATCGTGAAGACGTACGACTACATCAACCGCGTTTATAAAACGCTTCCGCTTACGGTCTACAAGGGTACGTGGACAACATTCTCCCCTCTCGTTGCTATGGATTACCATGATCTTGCGTGTGTGTAGGGATTTTTTTGAAATTACTACATTCCCCAACATGGTTGACTTGCCCGATGATCGGCAAGCCATAGAGAAATAAATGGATCTTCAAGAAGAAGACTGACGTTGACGGTAATGTTACTGTCTACAAAGCTCAACTTGTTGCGAAAGGTTTTTGACAAGTTCAAGGAGTTGACTACGATGAGACCTTCTCACCCGTAGCGATGCTTAAGTCAGTCCGAATCATGTTAGCAATTGTTGTATTTTATGATTATGAAATTTGGCAAATGGATGTCAAAACTGCATTCCTTAATGGATGTCTTAAAGAAGAGTTGTATATGATGCAACCAGAAGGTTTTGTCGATCCTAAAGGTGCTAACAAAGTGTGCAAGCTCCAGCGATCCATTTATGGACTGGTGCAAGCCTCTCGGAGTTGGAATATACACTTTGATAGTGTGATCAAAGCATATGGTTTTATACAGACTTTTGGAGAAGCCTATATTTACAAGAAAATGAGTGGGAGCTCTGTAGCATTTCTGATATTATATGTGGATGACATATTGTTGATTGGAAATAATACAGAATTTCGGGATAGCATAAAAGGATACTTGAATAAGGGTTTTTCAAAGGAAAATCTTTTGTGACAATACTGGTGCAATTGCCTTGGCAAATGAATCCAGATTTTACAAGAAAACCAAGCACATCAAGAGACGCTTCAATTCCATTCGCGATCAAGACAAGGAGGGAGACATAGAGATTTGCAAGATACATACGGATCTGGATGTTGCAGGCCCGTTGACTAAGCCTCTCTCACAAGCAAAACATGATCATCACCAAGACTCCATGGGTGTTAGAATCATTACTATGTAATCTAGATTATTGACTCTAGTGCAAGTGGGAGACTGAAGGAAATATGCCCTAGAGGCAATAATAAAGTTGTTATTTATATTTCCTTATATCATGATAAATGTTTATTATTCATGCTAGAATTGTATTAACTGGAAACTTAGTACATGTGTGAATACATAAACAAACAGAGTGTCCTTAGTATGCCTCTACTTGACTAGCTCGTTAATCAAAGATGGTTAAGTTTCCTAGCCATAGACATGTGTTGTCATTTGATAAATGGGATCACATCATTAGAGAATGATGTGATGGACAAGACCCATTGGTTAGCTTAGCATTATGATCGTTTAGTTTTATTGCTATTGCTTTCTTCATGACTTATACATGTTCCTCTGACTATGAGATTATGCTACTCCCGAATACCGGAGGAACACCTTGTGTGCTATCAAACATCACAACGTAACTGGGTGATTATAAAGATGCTCTACAGGTGTCTCCGATGGTGTTTGTTGAGTTGGCATAGATCGAGATTAGGATTTGTCACTCCGTGTATCGGAGAGGTATCTCTGGGCCCTCTCGGTAATGCACATCACTATGAACCTTGCAAGCAATGTGACTAATGAGAGTTACAGGATGATGCATTATGGAGCGAGTAAACAGACTTGCCGGTGACGAGATTGAACTAGGTATGATGATACCGATGATCGAATCTCGGCCAAGTAACATACCGATGACAAAGGGAACAATGTATGTTGTTATGCGGTTTGACCGATAAAGATCTTCGAAGAATATGTAGGAGCCAATATGAGCATCCAGGTTCCGCTATTGGTTATTGGCCGGATATGTGTCTCGGTCATGTCTACATAATCTCGAACCCGTAGGGTCCGCACGCTTAACGTTCGATGACGGTTTGTATTATGAGTTATGTGATTTGATGGCTGAAGTTTGTTTGGAGCTCCGGATAAGATCACGGACATGACGAGGAGTCTCAAAATGGTCGAGACATAAAGATTGATATATTGGACGATGTTATTCGGACACCGGATGAGTGCCGAGAGTTACCGGGTAACTATCGGAGTGCTGGAGGGTTATCGGAACCCCCCGGGGGAGCTAATGATCCTTCATGGGTCTTAGTGGGGAGAGAGAAGGGCCACAAGGGGCTGGCCGCGCGACCGCTCCCTTGGGTTTGAATTGGACTAGGGGAAGGGGGCCGCGCCCCCCTTTCCTTCCCTTCTCCCTCTCCCTTCCTTCTTGCCCCTTCCTCCAGGTGGAATCCTACTAGGATTTGGAGTCCTAGTAGGACTCCTCTCTCCTGGCGCACCCTATAGGGGCCGGCCGGCCTCCCCCTCCCCTCCTTTATATACAGGGGTAGGGGGCACCCTAGAACACACAAGATCAATTGTCTTAGCCGTGTGCGGTGCCCCCTACACAGTTACACATCTCGGTCATATCGTGGTAGTGCTTAGGCGAAGCCCTGCGCCGGTAACTTCATCATCACCGCCGCCACACCGTCGTGCTGATTGAACTCTTCCTCGGCCTCAACTGGATCAAGAGCTCGAGGGACGTCATCGAGCTGAACGTGTGCTGAACACGGAGGTGCCGTACGTTCGGTGCTAGGATCGGTTGAATCGTGAAGACGTTCGACTACATCAACCGCGTTACTAAACGCTTCCGCTTTGGATCTACGAGGGTACGTGGACACACTCTCCCGTCTCGTTGCTATGCATCTCCTAGATAGATCTTGCGTGATCGTAGGTAAATTTTTTGAAATACTGCGTTCCCCAACACGGAGCTCCACTTGCGGCCCCACATGGCGGCTGGAGGCGGAAGGGGACTCATCGGCGGCGAGAAATGTGAGGGGGGAGTGGGGAATTGCGGTGAGACGCGGCGGCGGGTTTCGACCCGCATCTGCCCCACAAACCCGTAGATATACTGCTTCGGGAGGGGGGGCTGTTTGCGGGCCGCGGTAAATATTTTTACGGGCCGGGCGAGTATATGGGCTCTGTTCTGCCCAGAAAATTGGGCCGAGCCCGTAAACTCGCTGGACTTTTGCGGGTTGGCGACATATACGGGGTCTGCTAGAGTTGCTCTAACACACACCGTAAAAACGTCAAACCTGTAAAATTCAGATGGGTTTACGGTTTCGGATCAATTTTGCGTCCAAAGACCCTGTAAAAGTTTGTGAAACCGTGCACGTTTTACAGGCCATCGTAAGCGCATGCCTCCGACCTATATTTATACAGAAAATGGTTCTATGTGGGCCAGGCAGACGTGACGAACACGTGCCGACGTTTGGGCCGTCTTGAGGCCCCCAACTAGGTCACGTTTATTTGAACAGCCAGTGACCGATTCGTCCATTCATGTGTTTGAGGCCGATTTGAGATATCCGTAAATAAGGATGTGTTTGGTTGTATACTCATCTCAGTATAGTTGTTCCCTCTTCATGCATGCTCATCTCGCCACCCCTTTTCATGCATGCTTCTAGTGTATTTGTGTTAAACTAGTGTGAATTCATGCATCCTTCATACACTCTATCAAACACCCAAAAATAAATCAAGAAAAAAACTTTTACTCTCATCCACCCTTCATACACCATATCAAACACATCTTAAATGCTTGGCTGGCCTTTCGAATGGCGGCTAGTGGCACGGGTGGTGCGAGGTGCGTTCCAGTAGAAAGCAGCAATCAACGGTGCCAGCAGTAGCTAGTGGATTTTAAAAGCATTCATGACGCAGTACACGATAAAGGAGCAGACGAGGCGTGCAAAGACGACAATCGAAAGCAGCGAGCAGCTCGTTCGAGAACTCTCCCGTCATGTGAAGCAAACAATTCTTCTGTCGAGAAAAAAAGAAGCACACAACTCTCCAAGATCGTGCCGAAAATTTAGAATCTATCATTTCTCGCTTCTTCTCAACCTAGCACTCATTTCTGGTTTGTTAGGGCATCTTGGAAGCGGACCAACCTCATCCAACTGTCTGGACCGCGCTATCCGAATCGTCGAAGTCAGTGGCGGACCCAGGAATTGAAGTTAGCTAGGACAAACATTTAACGTCTATTTTTTTTGGCACAAATGCAACTCTATTCAATCAAAACTCATACTCCCTCCGTTCCTAAATACAAGTTTTTTTTAGAGATTCCTATACGGACTGCATACGAAGCAAAATAAGTGAATCCACATTCGAAAACATGTCTATACATTTGTATGTATTTCATATTGAAATCTCTAAAAAAAATTATATTTGGGAATGGAGCAAGTAGCATTCAACAACAAAAGAATAAAAAAGATTTTAAAAACTAGTAAACTGCTAACGTGGACTCTTATTGCTTGAAATGCTCACTTATTCACAATATGATCGCATTTTAATTTCCAAACGAACTACAAAATTGATTGGGGAACGGCTGGGTCTGGCTAGGGGAACGGCTGGAAGCGATTTCTCTATCAATTGGGAATTTCCTTCTCTGTCGTTCATCGATTGGGCACTTGGGCCTGTACAGGTTGTAGTAACTATAAAATATAGCCCAGTCCACTAGCGGACCAGCCCAAATCTCTTTCTCCCTCACAGAAACAGAGGTCCGTCCTGTTTGGTTTCATGGGTTAGAGTTAGTTTGGGTTAGTTTGGACTCAACTAACCCAAAAATATCCAAACATGTGGGTTAGTTTGGGTTAGATGCATCTAACTCATCCAAAAAATCTAACACACTCAAGAGGTGCTTATTTGGGTTAGTTTGTCTTGGGACCATTAAAAAACATTTTTTTCTCTCGCTCTCCCCGCAGCAGATCCTTCCTCACTTCCTGGAATCTTCTCGTCCTCTTACCCTCCCTCTCGCACTGCCCGTGAAGGCGCCTCGCCGTATTCGCGCTCCATCTAACCCTGTCATCCAAACACCCCATCGGCTAGAGTTAGTTTAGGGTTAGTTCAGGGCTAGAATCTAACTCTAACCTCTAACTGAGTTAGAGTATCCAAACAGGGCCAGAGAACACAGCGCGGCCGCCGCTGCCTTTTTGTGTTCTGATGCCTGCATGAGGAAAGATACGTAGATGGGGTTCGATACTCCGCTGTCGGCGACCCGGGGTGAACGCCCCAGCTCGTCCCAATGGTGGGTCCGCCACTGGTCGAAGTCATTCAACGCCGATCTGTATCGGTCTGCGGGACCGTTCATACGCGATGCAAACTGAAAACAAATGTGGGGTGGTTTGTCGGAGTCTGGACTGATCCCACGCCCGCTTCTGACCGACTTGACCCGTCAAAACCCTCCTTTCTCGCTCGCGCGCATTCCCCATCCGGCGCCAGCTGCCCGCATTCATGCCGCTGTAGAGCGCGCCGCTCAGCATTGAAGATGGCTAAGGCCTAAGGCGGACGCGACCCCTCTCTGCCTCCACCATTGAAGCGCCGTGCCGGCCAAGGGCGCCGCCTGCGACGCGTCTCCGGTGTTCGCACCAGTTCAATGCCGGAGACACGTGACTGGGCAGGACGGATATCTACCACGTCCGTTCAAGTATGCCGCCATTAAGCAGGCTCGCCGTCCGAGAAACCCACCCCGTCGCCGGCGCCTTTGTCGGTGTTCCAGCAAGCGCAGGACGAACATCGGTACAACCTGTTCCTCATGAAGCAGCACCGGCTGGCGGAGGGCCAGATCTACGACGAGCGCGCAAGCGAGTAGGCCCTGGTGGCCAAGGCCGCGACGAACCCAAATTTTGTCATGGAGTAGCGTGCCACCTACGATGTCGTCCGCATTCAAGCCACCGCTCGCCAGGAAGAGGCAGCCGCGGAGGCCCAGTTGCACGTGATCGCGGAGGAGAACAACGCCAGATGTGCTTCCTACGCACCGCCGACAAACCACCAGCCAACCCGGTGGGACGATGACATCGCCGACGCCACCATTTTCGTCGTAGGCCATGGGAGACGGTGAGGCCTGGTGTCCCATGTGGGCCGGTCCGTCTCCCGTGTTCTACTCTTCCTCACCGGAGACCGCAGCTTCATTCATTGGTCTTATCGCCAGTGCTTATGGAGACGGCGGAAGGAGGACGACACGGGTTTGGACGTCATGTGCCACCTCCATAGGATAGATTTAGAGACGGGTCTTTTTTTGTTCCAAATGTCCGAAATGTAATCAAGTCCATCATGTTTGTATGAAATTCAGTCGTGTTTGCATGGAATTCATCCGGTTTGTTGGAAAAAATTTGAAATATATGTGGCTAGCATTCAATGTCGTCTTCCCTAATTCATGTATGTGGATTGGTCCCCTGTCCGCGAACAGATACATGAGAAAGTTTGGAGGTTGCCATCGAAGATGCCCTTAGATCCATCTTCAAAATTCCGGGATTTCTGTTTGCAAGGGTCGTTTTAGCCATTCTAAAAAAAGTCATTTTAGCCAGATCATTCAAACCGCAGCGCCAAGGATGGATTTCTGCATGCATGATGCATGCCAGCGCGAAATAAACTTCCAAATACACGATTAGTAGATCTCTGACCATGCAAGCCGTCCTGCATTGCTGTCGCACGCGCACGAGTAACCTATCACGTCTCAAATATTTGATTTTACAACTAGATATCTCAAATTAAAAACCTCAATTTAATACATGCAACGTGAAATCTAATCTAAGCGGAGCTTGTCAGGTTTCACCGTGCCCATGTTCGATGGCCAGCAGCGCACCCAAAATGTTGGTCTGGTAGCCGGCAAGGTAGAGTAGGGCATGAACACGAGCCGACTCACAGGACATAAGGCGCCGCCGTCTCCCATGCGCTACTCTCCCTCCTCGGAGCCTGGAACCCGACGGGTGCTGATGGACGTCAGATCAATGATGGATCCGTTTGGTCTGACATAATGGATTCCCGACAGAAGGAGTCTAAGCATTGCCTCGCACATGCCTCCTCCCGGGAGTGGCAGAGCGCAAGCAGGACTACAATCTCCTCCTTGGGGCCGTGTGGGATGAGTTCAGAGTCGACGGATCTGGAGGTGAAGGACTCAGATCTGTTGCCCGCCATGCCGGAGAAAGCCAGACGGGAGCCAATGCATCCATATATCTGTCCCATACTTGGGCTGGATAAGAGAGGTGTTGGTCAGCCCGAGCATTTGAGGCCCGTTTAAGGCGCACGTCTGAATCGAATTTTTGTGACTACTCAGCGACCGGGCCGTCCGCCCAGGTGCTTGAGCCAGGTTTAGGGTGTCCGACTATAGATGCTCTTAGTTTCTTTCCGGAGGCCAACGGCTCGAGCAACAATCAAGTGATTGACCATAGATTTATGTCTGCACCCCTTTTTTGGGTGAATAATGTATTACTCAACTCAAGAAGTTCATATAATCAATCGTAGCAAGCTCCATTGCAGTTGTAGGAGCTAAGCCGATTCAAGTTATGGTTCTGCCTTCTAAACGAGCAAATCTATTTATGCTATCACTAACTTTATTTTGGCTACAACTAACTTGAGTAATATATGAATCACGAATAGACATGAGATATCTAATATCCTTACTGAGCATGAATAAACCGATCTATCCATCTCCTTTGCCTGGATCAACTTTACTGCAACAATATAGTGAAGGGGAAGAGCACAAAAAAAAATTCTACGAAACATCCAAGATCTATTCTATGGAGATGTTAGCAATGAGAGGGGGAGTATGTCTACGTACCCTTGTAGACCAAAAGCGTCAACGATCTAAATATCGCGGTTGACGTAGTCATACTCGCGGCACGATCCAATCTGATCCAAGCACCGGATGCAACAAGTGAAATTTGAGGCGTGCCCGGTCAGTGCCCGCAGACGCGCCGATATTTTTCATATGTGGTTGTAGATGCTCTTATCGCCCATCGAGAACAAATCCTGCATGCCGGAGGCGTGTGGCGGGGCCGACGGAGGGAAGATGACGACGAGCGACAGCGGGGAGGACGAGGACAGGCAGCGGGGAAGAGGATGACGAGGGGCGGCGGGGGAGAAATGACAGATGCTTTCACCGGGGCTCGGCGGCTAAATAGGACGCTTGCAATGCCATCATGGACCCATACAACAGTCACATAGCAGTGGAGAGATTATCTGACTTTTTAAGCGCCTAGCAAGGTATTTTTTTTATTTCGGCATAAAACCAAGTTAGTAGCCGCGACTACGTGCAGCTATGGCCCACAATGACCCAGCTGCGCCAACCTAACATGCCGGATTATTGCCTTACTATGTACCGCGCCGAATGGCCGAGCGTGTCAAGGGAGCACATCAAACTATCCGATATGTTAGCCGGATGCAGCTGCCACACCCACCGACACTCGGATATACCTCGCGATAACAGGGTCATGCTCACAAGTCCGGCTTATCCAGCGGAGTCGCGCCTTCCGGTTGGGAGCGTCCGATGGCTGCCACGCTGGCGGCCGATCATCGGCATCGGTCAACGGCGCCTTGGCAGGCGATGCGGCGACATATAAGTGTGGCGCCTTAGAGCAAGTATAATAGAGCTCAGTAGCGGGCTATAAGGATTAAACTAGTATATTTGTGCTTAGTTGGAGGAAAGAGAAGAGGAGAGAGAAGGTAAGCGGGCTCTTCGTGAAGAGCCAGCTCTAGCATGTGCTCCTAGGCACTTTGTGAGAATGAAAGGTGGGCCACATAATAAAAAAGTAGTACACTCTTCTGATCTACTATTGTACATGTTGGCTATAAGATGGGCTGTAAATGACATGGCATTGGCTTATAGTCAGCAGCCGGCTATATTATTAACCATGCTCTTATGAAACGACGTGAATGGGTGAGGCGACGAAATAAATTTTTACGGTGGTGAGTGGGCGGAGTGAATAAGGACGCACAAGGTCATTTATATAGTAAAAATAATACCATGTCCATCACGCGCGACGGCGTCCCTATGCATACAGTGTTTTTTGATGCTCTTGCCACAAAACGACGGCAGCAACCCTCCACACTGATCGGTTAATGACATACTGCTATATAGGAATTTTGTACTCGTATTTTATATATCCAGCTCCACTGATCGGCTCCATGCTAGGAGTAATTTGCAGGGCACGTGATTGACACTACTAATTTGGAGAAGCGTTTGCGCCGGAAACCGAAGCCGATCGGTCCACGAAGCTCTGGCTAATTCGGACACGGCAAGGCATATGCTATCCACCATATATGCATCCGTATCTCCACCCAGCACCGAATCAGACTACCAAAGGCTCCGCCATCAAACCAGCGAAATCCTAGCTAACCCTAGCGATATCGACATGGCCCCTGCCCGGCAGGGTTGGTGGGAGGCGGCCAGAAGCACGCTGGCCAAGCTCCCAGACATGGCGCGCGTCGTGGTCGACATGGTAGACGGCCGTTGCATCAAGGAGTTCGAGAAGGCGATGGAGCAGTGCGACCGCGAGCAGAAACGGCGGAGAGCCATGGCCGACAGGAAGCCCGGAGAGGTCGCCTCGTGCGCCAAGGCGACGGCGGCACTGTGCAAGTGCATGCAGGGCAAGGCCGTCTTAGCGAAGCACCTCGTCGCCCTGGACAAGGGCATTGCGGAGGAGGAGAGGCGGCGGTGGGACTGGGACCCCTATGTGAAGAAGGTGAAGCCGGACACGGGGTATAGGTGGTGGACCGGCATGAAGATGAGTGAAGAAGAGTAGAAGCCTGGCTAGCTAGCTTATCATGTCAAACCGTCAACCAGCTAGATTTAATTGACGGAGCTAACTAAGGCCGAACGTTAGCTTAATTATTCAGTCATGTCGAATAAGTTCTTTGTAATCGTCCACTTTCGCTTCTTTTTTTTTAATATAATTGTCACTCGAACCAACTGTCAGCTATCAATGGTTCATGTCGAATAAGGGTGTGCCAATTATGCAACCGTGATAGAGAACATCGGCTCATATTTTGTTCTAATGTCGGTACATAAAAAGAGTGCGTTATATGGTCAAAGAGTGGCTTCCGAGGGAGGATTTCGACCCTGGAGTTTGGCAACAATTCAACTCCATCAACACTTGGTGGACCGAGGCGATCAACAGGAATGACCGTGCAACTAAGGCCTTGGTTTTGATGATCATGCTTACCTCGTGGGAGATTTGGAATGAACGTGCCTGATTCATAACTAGAAAGCTTCTCTGGTCCTTCACTAACCGGGGCTAAACGCTAGAGTTCTCCTCAATTTTGCGACTCTGCCAACAATTATCTTCGGCAACATTAAGTGAGAAGCCAACTTTTTGTGCACGGGGATCATTCTTGGGGAGAAGTTTTTTTTCTTTCTTTATCTTCGGCCTTGTGTATACAGTTGACTTCTTGCTTAATTAATGAAAAAACAAAGCTTTTGCCTTGTTTCACAAAATGAAATAAAGCAGCCACACACACACACAAATAGATATGGCACAACAGCTAGATAACTTGGTACTAACGAGTTTGACCATACAACAAATCGATCAATGATCAGCCATATAAGAGCACACTAACTTCTACCGTTCATAAACATGGCTCTCAGTCATTTTGTTTCTCTTTTAACTGGAAGAGATATTGTCTCCCCTCCGCTTGCGTGCCTCCTCTCTTTTCTTCTTGATCCAGCGCTTTTCATCTGGCTCCGACTCAACGATTGAACCACTCGCCATGCGCAAGAGTACATACAAGGTAAGAGCATCTACAGCCGCATTGGACAAATCCGACCACTCAAACGCCCGCGCCCGTCCGCCGGCACTGACCGGGCATGGCTTATATTTCGTCTTCCCCACTCGCGTTCCTCATATTCTAAACATTAAAACCATGCAATTCATGCAACGCTACGTAAAACATGATCATAGCGCAGTTCATAGGATTAGCCGTACAAAAGGAACAAGATTCATCGGAGTTCAACAGCGGACAGTGCAAATCCATACTACAAACATAGATAAAATACAAACAGAACGAGGAAGGTCAGAGGAACAAAATTTCCTCGTCGGCCCCTTCCCCTTCCGGTCGTCGGCGCGGCTGAAGGAAATATGCCCTAGAGGCAAAAATAAAGTTATTATTTATTTCCTCATATCATGATAAATGTTTATTATTCATGCTAGAATTGTATTAACCGGAAACATAATACATGTGTGAATACATAGACAAACATAGTGTCACTAGTATGCCTCTACTTGACTAGCTCGTTGATCAAAGATGGTTGAGTTTCCTAACCATAGACATGAGTTGTCATTTGATTAACGGGATCACATCATTAGGAGAATGATGTGATTGACTTGACCCATTCCGTTAGCTTAGCACTTGATCGTTTAGTTTACTGCTATTGCTTTCTTCATGACTTATACATGTTCCTATGACTATGAGATTATGCAACTCCCGATTACTGGAGGAACACTTTATGTGCTACCAAACATCACAACGTAATTGGGTGATTATAAAGGTGCTCTACAGGTGTCTCCGATGGTACTTGTTGAGTTGGCATATATCGAGATTAGGATTTGTCACTCCGATTGTCGGAGAGGTATCTCTAGGCCCTCTCGGTAATGCACATCACTATAAGTCTTGCAAGCAATGTGACTAATGAGTTAGTTGCGGGATGATGCATTACGGAACGAGTAAAGAGACTTACCGGTAACGAGATTGAGCTAGGCATTGAGATACCGACGATCGAATCTCGGGCAAGTAACATACCGATGACAAAGGGAACAACGTATGTTGTTATGCGGTTTGACCGAGAAAGATCTTCGTAGAATATGTAGGAACCAATATGAGCATCTTGGTTCCGTTATTGGTTATTGACCGGAGACGTGTCTCGGTCATGTCTACATAGTTCTCGAACCCGTAGGGTCCGCACGCTTAAAGTTCTGTGACGATTGGTATTATGAGTTTATATGTTTGGATGTACTGAAGGTAGTCCAGAGTCCCAGATATGATCACGGACATGATGAGGAGTCTCAAAATGGTCGATATGTAAAGATCGATATATTGGACCACTATATTTGGACATCAGAATGGTTCCGAGTGAGATCGGGAATATACCGGAGCACCGGGAGGTTACCGGAACCCCCCGGGAGGTATATGGGCCTTATTGGGCCTTAGTGGAAAAGAGAGGAGAGGAGCAAAGGAGGGGGCGCCCCCCCCCAAGCCCAATCCGAATTGGGAGCCCCCCCTTTCCTTCCTCCCTCCTTCCCTTCCTTTCCCTCTCCTACTCCAACTTGGAAGGGGGGAAATCCTACTCCCGGTGGGAGTAAGACTCCCCTTGGCGCGCCCTCCTCCTGGCCGGCCGCCTCCCCCTCCTCTACTCCTCTATATACGGGGAGGGGGCACCCCTTGGAGACACAACAATTGATCATTGATCTTTTAGCCGTGTGCGGTGCCCCCCTCCACTATAATCCACCTCGGTCATATCGTAGCGGTGGTTAGGCGAAGCCCTGCGTCGGTAACTTCGTCAACATCGTCATCACGCCGTCATGCTGACGAAACTCTCCCTCGAGCTCTACTGGATCGTGAGTTCGCGGGACGTCACCGAGCTGAACGTGTGCTGAACATGGAGGTGTCGTACGTTCGGTACTCAGGATCGGTCAATCGTGAAGACGTACAACGACATCAACCGTGTTGTCATAATGCTTCCACTTTCGGTCTACGAGGGTACGTTGACACACTCTCTATTGGGGAACGTTGCAGAAAATTAAAAATTTTCCTACGGTTTCACCAAGATCCATCTATGAGTTCATCTAAGCAACGAGTGAAAGGAGAGATGCATCTACATACCACTTTGTAGATCGCATGCGGAAGCGTTCAAAAGAACGAGGTTGAGGTAGTCGTTCTCATCGTGATCCTATCACCGGAGATCCTAGCGCCGAACGGACGGCACCTCCGCGTTCAACACACGTACGGTCAGCGTGACGTCTCCTTCGTCTTGATCCAGCAAGGGGGAAGGAGAGGTTGATGATGATCCAGCAGCACGACGGCGTGGTGGTGGATGCAGCAGAACTCCGGCAGGGCTTCGCCAAGCAACTATGGGAGGAGGAAGAGGTGTAGCAGGGGGAGGGAGGCGCCAAGACTCAGGGGTGCGGCTGCCCCTCCCTCCCCTCCCTTTATATAGGCCCCCAGGGGGGGCGCCGGCCCCTGGAGATCTGATCTCCCGGGGGGTGGCGGCCAGGGGGGTGGAGTGCCCCCCAAGGCAAGTGCCCCCCCATCCTAGGGTTTCAACCCTAGGCGCAGGGGGTGGGCCAAGGGGGGCGCACCAGCCCACTATGGGCTGGTTCCCCTCCCCACTTCAGCCCATGGGGCTCTACGGAATGGGTGGCCCCACCCGGTGGACCCCAGGGACACTTTCGGTGGTCCCGGTACAATACCGGGTGATCCCGAAACTTTCCCGATGGCCGAAACAGCACTTCCTATATATAATTCTTTACCTCCGGACCATTCTGAAACTCCTCGTGACGTCCGGGATCTCATCAGGGACTCCGAACAACATTCGGTTTGCTGCATACTCATATTCATACAACCCTAGCGTCATCGAACCTTAAGTGTGTGTAGACCCTACGGGTTCGGGAGACACGTAGACATGACCGAGGCGGCTCTCGGGCAATAACCAACAGCGGGATCTGGATACCCATGTTGGTTCCCACATGCTCCTCGATGATCTCATCGGATGAACCACGATGTCGAGGATTCAAACAA